>JAUIMM010000185.1:3567500-5967500 GCA_031769625.1 Taudactylus pleione
AGCCACCCCCCCTACCGACCTAAAAAATGGGGCGAGCTGTTGATCAACATCGACAGCCGCCCCAATTTGTTGCGAGCTACGGAGCGATTGAAGGTCTCACTGGCTATGGGGCTCGCACACGCGCATTGCACACGCTGAGCATGCGCACTGGGCCACCATCGATCCGCTTGTGAGCGCAAGTCACTTGCGAGCTGGTCTGAATCAGGCCCACTATCTGATTTGCTTTCTTCCCCTCCCCATGCTGCTCACAGCCTTGCATTGAGTCACTGACTGCTGCACACTGCACAGTGCTTATGTGTAATCCCGCCCCCCTGCTCGGCGGTGTGTAATAGAAAAATGCTTTATTGCAAAAATCAAGTTCTACAGTAGAGTTATTTACAGGTTAAAGGGGAGTTATAGTAGATAAGCATTACTGGAATAACTGATGTTCTCCTCTATCTCCGGCTCCATAAGTATGATATGGAGATGTTCTGTGTAAAAAAAAGAAAAATACAGGGTAAATGAATCATAAGTGTAGACTACAATAAACTAACCAAAACATAAATAGAGCACAACGAACAATTAGCACCATAATTCTCAGGACACAATACGGCTCGGAAACAAGGTGAGCAAGGCAGTAATTGGAGAATGGTCTTTAGAGTACAGGATGTACAGTTAAGGAGGGTGAGAGACATTCTTAAAAGGAAGAGAAGTACAGTAGTAAAACACAATGTACTGTACTGCACAGTACTTATTTGGCTGGAGAGGGCTTTCCCCTGCCTACACCTCCATCTCCACCTCCACCCCCGCCTTATGGCGGTGGCCTGGTTCTGGGCCTGTGTAACAAAAAAATATATAATATTGTCTTAAATAAAAATTGGAACATGTATGTATATACAGTAAATAAACACTGACTGTACTGTTATTATTATTATTATTATTATTATTATTACACTTTATTTACAGTATAAGGCACCACAAGTGTACAGGACATTACAGTATCCAAAACATAAAAATAGCACAATTAACAATTAGTACCATCATTTTCCAACATAATATGGCTGGGAAGCAAGGTAATGTACAATAAGCGAGGAAATAACTGGAGAACCTTGCACCTGACTCCAATAGTGATGGCACAAGTAGCAGAAGTAGAGCTGATTGGAGAAACAAATGGCCATGCGTGAGGGGAATTCTGGCCTACTGTAAATGGCCACTGATTAGATGAAGGCTTTCAATGAAGTGCTAGAGAAGAGGACTGTAAGAACAGGTGGGAGATACAATCCAGGGGAGAGGGTAGACAGAAATGTCATGAGGCATGATCATGTAGATGGGGATCTGATGGCAGAAAGTAAGCAAGGTAGAGATGACCAAGGTACAATAGCAGGATGGGGTGACCAACCTGGTGACAAGGTTACAGTATGTGCTGGAAGGGTATGCTCTGATGCACCAGTGGTTTTTTTGTGCACGTTTAAGGAGAAGCAAAGCACCAGTCATTGGCCAAATGGAGTCGGTGAGAGGCAGTGTGTGAGGAGACAAGATTGGTGGTGGAAGGAGCAGTGTAGTCTTTGGAGTACAGGTGTCATGGTTCTGGTATTCTGTAGATCTAGCACAGGGCCCAGGGTAATAAATGAAGAGAGCAGGAAATGTGGTGGCATCAAGATACCATGACTCATAGGAAATACAGATACTGGCAGGCTAGAGATACTAGGAATCACAGACCTAAGCAATGCAAGGTTTCTAGAACTAGAACAGGAACCCAAGCCACTGGGCAGCCTCTCACCTAATGGCCCAAGGACCAATCAAGTCAGATAACTACTCCAGCGACAAGAAGAACCTGAACTCAAAACAGTATAGTACTGACAGCCTGGACCTGTGAAACAAGCCAGGAATCGGAGTCTTATGTAACCAGGGAAGAACTAATGAAGCTGTATCCCTGGTACAGCTCTGACGCAAGATCTGGGTCACTTCAGGCACACACAGTACTGATCACCTCGATGCTAAAAGTCTGTGACCCGATCATGCCCTCCAGACCTGGAACCCCAATGCTGACTGTGAGCCCAAGACAAGAACACACTGCATAGCATAACTAAAATAGTCAACCTAGATTATACAGTAACCCACTCTACAGCCACAAAGTGTAGTGATACTTGCAACACTGTCCAGATGTTGCCTGCACAACGCAGAGTGAAATCCATGCAAGTGTTAAGATGTGTGGCAACAGCAGATGGTATGTGCCATAGGTACACTTGCAGAACTGGAGCTGGATTTGGAAGTGATCTGTGTGCAGTGTGGGACCTGCAGCACTGATAGAAGCTACACAGTGGTAAATGGAATGCAGGCAACGATGATCAGTCTATGTGCAGCATGGAAGCAACGGCGCTGAGTGATGATACACAGCAGTAAATGGAATGCAGTCAACAGCAAGCAGTCTGTGTGTGGTGTGGAAATCGTGGCACTGAGATTATATACAGTGGCTATGGTAAACAGTCCCGGTGGTTATCTGTATGCGGCATGGAAGCCGCAGCATTGACAGCAAACAGATATGGTACAAGTAGGTAATGGTGGAATTTCAGCAAGGAGAGAATCCACATGAGAAAGCTCTGGAAACACAGCAGACACTGAGCCTGGAACAATCGTCAGGAAGGAACACAGTTGTTCAGGCCATGTGTCTTTCCTAGTCCTGGAAATATATAGAGAGTGGTAACAAGTAATTGGTCAAGCTGGCCAGGTGGGCAGCTAGGTGAGCAGTAATCACTGGATTAGTATATTGGAGGTATTTGGCAAAGCAATGAATGAATGTTTATGGGTGGCTAAAACCATGATTGTGACAACAGGAGGTACAGTACAGGAGGAACAGAGACATTCGTACAAGGAAGAAATGTACAGAACATTAGTAAAACACAATGTACTATACTGTACAGTACTTACTTTGCTGGGGAGGGCTGTCGGGTTCAGCTGCCCTGTCCTCTGCTTCGGCCACCCCCTCCTAATGGCATAGGCATGGTTCTGTGTTTGAATAATGACAGTTATGAGCTGATTGATTGGTAGTTTATCACACACTACTTTATCACATTCCAGATCTTAAACCATCTGTCGCTTAGTACCATAATTCTCAGGACACATTACGGCTGGGAAGCAAAGAAGTAGTCAGAGAAGCATGTACCTGACTCCAATAGTGATGGCACAAGTAGCAGAAGTAGAGTCGCTGGGAGTGGAGGAAAGAGGTAGAGTACAGATAGTACTCACTTGGCTGGAGAGGGTTGAAGGGCCCCATATCAACCTCCTTCTCAGAGGAGGAATATAACCGGCAGATGCACCTTCGATGTACTACTGTGAAGCAAAATACTATAATGTAATTTTGCCTCAACACAATTTAAAAGAAAAAAACTCATGGAAACAAACATATTGGCACAAACATAGAAAAAAAATCAAAGATCACACTATAGTACATGTAAAAAATCCAAAATTTTGGCCCAGCTGGTAAACATAATTTACTGTACTGTACAGAACTTACTTAGCAGTGCAGGCTCCTCCTCCTCTGCCTACTGCTGTCTCCTCTGGCACTGTCGTACTGTAAAAAAATAACAGTGCAATGTATACTAATGTTTGCCTGAAAACAATTTGAATAAAATTAAACCCCTAATGTACTACATTTCTTTATGCCATTAGTAGTAACATTTTGTTATAAGCAATCTCTGACACATGGAGAGGAAATAAAAAAAAATATTGTTTGGCTCCGTGTCATCGCAGCGATTAGCCATTGGTTCTGACAGCTGCAGCTATTGATATTGACAGCTGCAACTGTCTTTGCCCTACCACCATAGCTGCGGTGACTGCGGTCTGCACGTGGGATCTTGAGATGATTGCAGCCCATTGGAGATGGCTGGGAGGTGAGACAGTGCATCATCACTACGCTGATGCTCTATGTACTGTACTCAGGCAGGGATCTCATCGGTAGTGCTTCCTGCTCTACCTCGATTAAGAGGTGAAGCAGGAAGAGTTATAGCGGCATGATCCGTGCCGCTATAATACATCTACTCCTTTGACACATAAGTGGCCATGGGCGAAACTACCTTAGGTGCAAGAGTTGCAGCTGCTATGGGGCCCAGAGCTTAGGGGAACCCATTGTCCTTGTCAAAGTTACATGTGATATATACATTTTTCACAATTGGGTGGCCCTTACAAACTTTGCAAATGGGCCTTCAAATGTCTGGTTACGTCCCTAGTAGTGGCCCATCGGTAGGTTATCGGTAGCAAAACTAGTTAACATCGGCAGACAACCATTGATATTTTGAAAACATCGATGGTCAATGGCTATCCCTAATTATTTTGGCTCTGTGCCATTGATGGCAGTGACAAATTGGTTTACCACCTAGCATTGCAAAATCATCAACCGTCAGTGGTTAACCATTGATGTCATATTATGTCACACAGTATTGACCCACATTCATGTAACTGTACAGTTTATGTCACAGAAAACTCATTCATGTTATGTTATGCAGTATAGGTGCTATGGGGCATCCTGATTGGCTATACTTAACTACTGTAACTACACAGTAATACTGTACTTACAACACACAAGGTGCTGCCTCAGCCTTTGTAGCAATTAGGGGTCTCTGCATGCTAGATCACTCCAACACCTCTGAAGTGATTGAATTGATCTATTCTGGCCAGGTTGGGCCTGGATATCATGTCGGGCAGCACACAGGATGCCGGATATTAATGCACCAGAGCGTATGCATATGTAGGCCATGTTTTACTTAGTGTGTATGTGAATTTCAGTGTATTAATGCTGCGAAGTACAGTATGTAATCTCTTTCTGTACTGTAACTTGTAGTTGAATAATAGTTTCATACTTTTCCTAGTGTTCAAACCCCACTACTAATTTCTAAGGCATGACATCATTGTGTGAGCACTGCATGGCACTGCGGAATTTGATGCAAGTGTGCTGCATAAAATGCACAGTCAGTTTGTAATCCAGAGACACCACTTTCTCGGTTGAGACTTGTAGTTCAGTGATGATTTTATACACCACTGTTCAGACCCCACTACTAAACTCTAAGACATGCCATCACTGTGTGAGCACCTCCACAAAAAACTTTCTACAGATTTTCAGTGAAGCCACTTACTGATGTGTACCGACTAGTGACATGTTGTACAAGCTCCTAGTGGCACAGCAGTTCTGACATTGCTGCAAGTGTGCGGCATAAAATGCACAGTCACTTTGTAATCCAGAGACTCCTCTTTCTGGACTGAGGCTTGTAGTTCAGTGATGGTATTATACACCACTTTTCAGATGCCACTAGTAAATTCTAAGACATGACATCACTGTATGAGTGCCATCGCACACCACTTTCTATAGTGCCACAGTGACCGGTACTTACTGATGTGTACCAATTAGCAACATGTTGTACAAGCTCCTAGTGGCACAGCAGTGCCGATATTGCCACAAGTGAGCAGCATAAAATGCACAGTCAGTTTGTAATCCAGAGACACTTCTTTCTGGGCTGAACTTGAAGTTCAGTGATGGATTTATGCACAGCTACTCAGACCCCACTACTAGTTTCTAAGACATGCCATCACTGTGTGAGCACCGCACAAAACTTTTTACAATGCTGCAGTGACCAACACTTACGGATGTGTAATGATTAGCATCAATGGATCAAAGTAGTATAATCTTTATTTTTACCGGGGCCCTAGTATGGTGACCAGGATTGAGAATTTTTTCATTTAGATTTTTCTATACTTATATATTGGTACAGATGGGCCTAGCTAGTTTGTTGCTCATCGCATGCCATTCAGGCCTCTGTGTCACACCATAGAACGTTATGTAATGGCTGGACTTTGGCGTACCTTGGTAAACTTCAACTAAAGATATGCTATGGCATGTAATACACCGCTTAACCGCAGGGTGGCGAGTGCTCTACTGATGTAATTTGTACTGAATACCATACTGTTAAATTGGATGGTTATCACATTCACGCAGTGTATTTGCATATTGCATGTTCGCACAACAAATCTTTTTAATATCACATAAGCTCTTAGAACGGGATGCAAATCAGTACACATACTGTACATAACTGTAAGTAGTGTAATTGCCATGTTCTTATGATGGTATAACCGATACTATGCATTAATGAGACAAACGCACAGCTTTCAATGACACAGGATGAATTATTCTCTAATGGTGGGGTACTGTGTATATACTGTATGTACTAGTATAATATTTTGTAAGGAAGACACATTTTGTTATTATTAAAAACAACAGTGGGTGGGTGGAGTGCACAAGGATGAGCCCGCTATTAACATTGTACACATTGCCTGCTGTAATTCGCAGACATCACAAACACAACAGGTGCAGCTCTTGATATGGCTGATGTGTGGGCTAGAGGTTAGGTGATCGCCTTGCTACAGTGCTTGTCCCGTGGGTTCAGGACTTGGAAAATATATATTTTTTTTAAATCTTAACTACAAGATTAAAAAGAAATTACTTGATGGTGTGTGACTTCTGTCATTTATACAGATATCTGTGTTGATCAAAAAGATGCACTACCAGCATTGCATAAAGACCAAGCTACAGAAGTTCCGTATTGTTATCCAACCCTTACTGAACTCAATACATTATCCACAACTTCCCATCACCTGGCATTTCTATGCTACTTTATGACACTGTGTGCTCAAGAAAATGGTGTATGGAGCTCCAATACAGTACCCACGTACAGTCCTGCTAGTTTTAAGGTCTCATAGTACTGTGCTTGCCCAGTGTGTCGGGAGTCACACACTGCATCTATGGTGATTTCATGACTTTATAAACTAGTAGTGGACTGTTTAAAAGTGGTATCTCTAAAAACAGCAGTGGGTGGGTGGAGTGCACAAGGATGAGCCCACTATTGACATTTTACACAGTGCCTGCTGTAATTCGCAGACATCACATACACAACAGGTGCAGCTCTTGATATGGCAGGCGTGTGGGCTAGAGGTTAGGTGATCATCTTGCTACAATGCTTGTCCCATGGGTTCAAGTCTTGGAAAATATATATATATTTTTAAATCTAAACTACAAGATTAAAACTGTTTAAAAGTGGTATCTCTAAATTACAAACTGACTGTGCATTTTAATCTTCACACTTGCGTCAATGTCGGCGCTATCCCAGGCAAACACTACAGTGATTTCATGACTTTAGAAACTAGCAGTGAGCTGTTTGAAAGTGGGGTTTTAATCCACATACTTGTGACACTGTCAGCACTTCAGCACTGTGGTGGATGCAAGCTCTGAGGGTTGCAATGAGATCTCTGGCACAAGCCCAATGGAGCCGCTCCATATGCCAGTCACACTATGCTGTGGCATATAGAGGCTCACAGTACACGTATGCTGTCATTTGCAGATGTCACATTTCATACACGACAGGTGCAACTCTAGATATGCGTCCACCCAAGCCTCAAAAAGATTCCAGTAATCCACCAAAGGTTGGCTTGGGTAACCATATGATCTATAAATTGAAGTGAATTACTTTTCTGACCTATTCCCCAGTAAATTGACACAAGTACACTTTACAGTAAATACCCCACTTGAAATATTCTTTATTAATTGATTAAAAATTGTTTTCATAATTTGTCTATTGATTTTATACAAATACCATAAACCATTAAATACCTCCATATTCCCCTGACTATAATTATATTTTGCTTATCTATCTCTAATCCACTTTCCCTAGGACAGCAGAGCAATATCTCTAGCATAACTCCAATAGTGTCACCTAATTTACTCTTAACTCAGATCCTGGGTTTTGGGATCTTTCATACCCCTTTTTCTCACTATTACACCAACAATCATACTCAATCTATAACATGTTTCATTTATATGTAGACAATCTATCTTACTATATACTGTATTGTACTAATAGGAAAGTTCCTTAGAGAGCAGATTAATTTCCAGTAAACAATGTGGGTAATTCTAAATGCAGATGCAGATTAACATTTCCAGATAAAACATGTAGTGTGGTCTCCCATGCTATGGTGGATGATTTTAAGGATTGAGGATACCTAAATCAGTGGACTTCCAGTTGCACACTCCAAGTGACTTCTGGAGAGCAAGTTTTTTTTAACCAGATTTAATAAATTGTGTACTTGTGGTAATGCACCAGGTGGTCTTGCACCTTGTATTTCTTCCAATGTTTTCAATATTCTATGCTCCACTGAAGGTGGAGGCATCTAATAAAATTCATTATAGATGCTCTAATTATTCCTAATTAGATGTACAGTTGCTCTACGCAAAAATACTAGCAAATTATTTCATGATAATTTAATGTAATTTAACTAAATCATTTATGTTTACTTGAGACATTCACCTTGTGATAGTACAATGTACTGTATGCCTCAGAGATTGTGTGTAATAATCTCTCAATCACTAAGTGGATAAAGTATATTCGATACTGATGTTCCTTCTATTTATCCATGTATATGCTTACTTTTTTTCCTTTTATTTAGTTGGGTTGTGTAGCAGGTAATCAATCAATCCTACTACTTTTTAAGACTACAATAGTTCACTATGCTAATGTTTGCAGAGGAGGATATATCACCCACTATAGTCATAGTAGTGTACTAACTCCCAGGGCCAGCAACAGAAATCTCGGGGCCCAGTCTACTGTTGTCTCTGGTGGCCCCATCTTCTCATCACCACCCCCGATCTCGCACATCGCTCCCCTGCATATGTGATATGTGAAGCATGATATGTTGACTAATGGATATGCCAGCCTTTAAATAAAGTTAAAATACACTATGACTTACCACACTGTCTCTCTGTCACTGACGAAGCAGGCTGTAATTCTTGTCTGCCATCTCTTCCAAGGTCTTCTTGATGACAGTGCTGTCAGGAGTAGGAGGGATGGTGTCTGCAGCCAGCCATTCTCAGTCCTCAGCCCCTCATCACCTTGCTGAAATTCAGCCTCTCATCACCTTCCTCCATCCACAGCCCCCATCACCTACTGTCCCAGCCCCATCACCTTCTGTCCCAGCACCCATCACCTTCCTCCATTCCCAGCTCCCATTACCTTCCTCTGCCCCAGCCCCTATCACCTTCCTCAATCCCCATCATCTTCCTCCATCCCCAGCCCCCATCACCTTCTGTCCTAACCACCATCATCTTCCTCCATTCCCAGCCCCTATCACCTTACTCTGCCCCCAGCCCCATCACCTTCATCTTCCCCCAGCCCCTATCACTTTATTCTGCCCCAGCCCCATCACCTTCCTCTGCCCCTGCTCCATCACGTTCCTCTGTTCCCAGCCACCATCACCTTCCTCAGCCCCCAGCCCCTAACACCTTCCTCTGCCCTCAGCCCCTATCACATTCCTCTGCTCCTAGCCCCTATAACCTTCCTCTGCCTCCAGCCCTCTTCACCTTCCTCTGCCCTTTCACCTTCCTCCATCCCTAGACCTATCACCTTACTCCATCCCCAGCCACTAACACCTTCTTCTGTCCCCAGCCCCCTTCACCTTCTTCTGCCTCCAGCCCCCATCAGCTTCATCTGCCCCTTCAACTTCTTCTGTCCCTAGCACCTATTATCTTCCTGTGCCCCAAACCCCTAGTCCTCTATCATCTCCTAAACTCAAGTTTTTGCTAGATCCAAGTCCCCTCACTAACGCTATGGCGCAGCCTGCCTGATGGGCACATTTGAGGGTGGTTTTGCCAAAACAAGAACAAAAACCAAAACATGACAATGATTTAGAACCAAAACCAAAACATGGGGGTCTTTGCACATCTATACTTTATATGCATATATACATTATATTGCACTATATCATACTCTGAAAGGGCCCCAGTTAGTGCACACAAAGACCCAAATGCAACCACAATATACCAACATTCAAGCACTCCAGGAAAACTTGAGCTTTTTTTTAGTGTACTGAAATATTATTTAGTTAGTTATAGGAATTTCCATATAGAGATAGGTAGGATATATAACCACATTTGCACAGTTGGTAAGGACTATACTGTAGTTGTTTCTACAAAATAGAAAAAAGGAGAGCAGGTGCACCATACAACCATTTAATAATTATACATCATATATGAGTTTTTTGGCATAAATTTGGCCAGAGTCATGAGCTTACTCACCAAAGTCAAGGTAACCTCATTGGGTAAGTTCCTAACATTATAGGGGTTCTTGTGTGGGGCGTGGAGCACCCCAAACCAGCCCAGCCAAACCACCACAGGGCACTACATAAATGATAGATAGCAGTAAAGTGTTGAAGTAAGTGAAAGTAGCTGCTTAATGTAAAAAGTGTTAGAAAAGGGAAAATTAAATGTTTTCTAACACTTTCAACAGGAATGGGTGTGTTTTGCTGGCTGTTGGGGTGCCTCCTGTTAGAATACCAACAGCGGCACCCTGATGGTATCCCAACAGGGGGCGGGTAAGTATACATACCCTCCACCCTTCCCCCCTAACCCTCCCTTTTTGTAGCCTATCCCTAAACTTCCCCACCATGCCCCGTAACCCTCCCTGTTAGTACCTAAATCTAAGTATCCCCCCTTCATGCCTAAACCTAACCCTCCCCAGAACAAGTGTGATCGTTATATTTACCTGCCTCCCGGCAATGATGGGTTGCCTCTCCAGGTTAAAGATGCGGTATCGGCCTAAAGGTGAAGGGCTGATTTTGCTGCTGGAGGGTGCCTTAGGTAGGTGGTGTATTACACAGATAGATTACAGCAGCGCAATGATATTTTGAAAAATTATGAAAGTCACCAGGTACTAGATAACTCTAGCACAGATGATGAGATTTTTAGTGGTTTTAACCAATTAGAGAATCTGCTGAGCGCTGTAGCTAGACACTGGTGGGACAAAATGTCACTGCAAAAATACATTGAACATAATAAAATTCCCCATGGTCTTATAATTTTTAAGACACTTTCTTTTAATGAAGATTCAGATTTACTCAAACAATGGGACACAATTTTAGACAAATGTTATATTGCAGTAATGCAGTTATTGATTGATTATAGGGAAAGCAAACTTAGGACATTGGAGGCAGAGATTAAACAAATACAAGAACAACTGTTGAAATTTCAAGAGGATAACCATTACAAGGAAAGAGAAGTACTTACTAACACACATCTAGTACAATATGAAAAGGAGATTATAGATAGAAAAGAAAAGAAGTTCAAAAGGGATCTGCATGACTATAACACAGACATGGTTAGAACCTACAATAAGAGACCCAAAAACATTGGGTCCTCTAGAAATCCATCATATAACCATTTGGAACCCATACCAAGTCACTATCATAGATCCCCCACATATCAACCTTTTCCTTACACCAACAGACCAAGACGTGATGTCTGTCAGTAATCTGAACACAACCACACCCAGAAAACTTATTTCTCTCACCAACCATCCTCAGTTCCCCACAGGAAGAATAGTGTGAGGACTCCCACACACACTTCCCCCCCGAGATCACATTTTTTAGGTAGAAAAAGACCAGACAAACCAGACAACCATCCTCTTCACATGGATTAGTTTCAGGATCCCAATTGCTATGCCAGCCTTTACCAGTCCCCCAAAAGAAGCAGAGACCCAGACCCAGAGGTCACAGAGGAGGGAGAAAAAACAAGAAAAAATCAAAGATTCCATTAACCAACAAAGGTGTATTTAATCTTTCCTCCAAAACATTGACTAATGATGAAACATGTCTACTATCCAGAGGGTTGAATTGTTCTCCCTCTTCTACACCTAAGTATTTTGAACTGTTCATTGAACTCAACAGATATGTTCGCAGTTTGTGCAGAGCGAGTTATTTTGATGAAAATGTACAGGAATAATATGAATGGAAGTATTATCACACTTGATGCAGGTGATAAAACAAGCTTAAACATTCTCAATGAATTACTATTGGAAAGTACGGATATTGCTAGTAATACATCTCAGGAAGAGATTTTTCTCTTTGATATAGCGTCCCATCAGGAACATAAATTTAAAGCCAAATCCAATTTATTTCCAATACAACACAAAACCAGTGTGAATTAAACCATTTACTACACTACATTGGAACAATTCAAATCACTATGTGATACTAAACCACATCCATGTTCTCTTATTCTTACTTCACAGGAACATTTAGCCCTTAAAAATCTGTGTAATGACTCATCTATCACCATCAAGATGGCTGATAAGGGAAATGGGGTAGTCATCCAAGACACTATAGACTACCTCACACAAGCCAATAGACAGTTGTTGGATCAGTCTGTCTATCAGAAACTTCCTTCTTATCCCACTTTATCTTATCAGCAAAAGCTCAAACATCTCCTTGGGTCTGCATTGGATAATAAGATCATATCTAAAGAACAATTCACTTTTCTTTATCTCTTGCACCCAGTCACTCCTACTTATTATCACCTTCCCAAAATTCACAAAACCCTTCATGCACCAGCAGGGCATCCTATTATTTCTGGGATTGGGGGTCTCACATCTAATTTATCTTTTTATATTGATCACTTTTTACAACCGCATGCTGCCACTCTTAGGTCGCACATCCGGGACTCCACACAATTCATCCAACTGGTTGAAGGTAAAGTATGGAAATCCAATTATTTATTTGTAACATGTGATGTACTAACATCCCACATGCCAAGGGAGTAGAAGCTGTGGAGTGGTTTTTGTGTCGGGATGGGGCAATCCTAGAGGGGCAGCATGCAATCTTTTATCATCAATTTTATTTACTCTACAGCACAATAATTTTTTTTTTAATCACTGTCACTTTTTACAAAAACTTGGTATGGCGATGGGACCAGATTCGCACAAAGCTTTGCGAACCTGTATATGGGCCGCCTCGAGAATTAGCTCAATTAGGGGCGGGGAGTTTGCTGTGAATCTGGCTCATCTTCTGCCGATACACAGATCATTTATTTTTTATTTGGGAGGGTGATGAATCTTTGGTTTTATACTTTATCAACTATTTAAACACCAACACTTATGAACTCACTTTCACATACACATGTCACAAGAATCACATACATTTTTTGGATAGCTCTTTAGACATTGTAGACACTTGTGTTTCCATTTCTAACTTTAGGAAAACTGTAGATGTTTGTAGCTTCATATCCTACTCTAGCAACCATAAAGGAAAGTGGCTGAATAATGTTCCCAAAAGTCAATTATTCCACATTCGCAGAAACTGTACATCTGTGAGTAAATTTGAGGAACAAGCTCTGGTGCTTATCAATGATTTTTCTGAGAAAGACAACCCTTCACATATTTTGGATGAGACACTTCATACGTCTACAGCATTAGACAGAGCCTTGATACTCGATACAAAAAAACAAAATAAAAATAAAATTATTAATACAAAAAAACTGAATGATTATAAAGAAGGAGGACCAACCTTTATCTCCAGATATAATTTGTTTGCAAATAAAATTTCTGGAATTATGAGAAATAATTATAAATTATTATTTACTGACTTAGGAAAGCTAAAAATCTTGGTAACATTTTAGCTCCCAGTTTTTTTAAGACTCCTATGGGAGGTTCAAGTCTTCTTGTTCAGAAGACCCTGAGTGGCCTTAAGATCACTGGTTGCTTTAGATGCAACCACAATAAATGCACCACCTGTGCACACATCTTGTATAAAACTCAATCAGTGTTTTCACCTGTAGCAGAGAAAAGGTTTGCTATTAATTCTTTCATTAATTGCACTTCACAATATGTAATATATTTATTTCCATGTCCGTGTGATCTGTTCTACATCGGCCGCACAATACGTCCACTCAAACAGAGATTTTTGGAGCATAGACGTAATATCGTGAACAAATCCATTAAACATAGTGTCTCCAGACACTTTTTGGAATACCACAACAGTGATCAGCAATAATTGCATATTGATATTTTTTGCTTGTTTTTCTTGTTATTTTTTATATACATTTTCTTATTTATTTACATATATTTATAACTTTTTTCTTTTTTTCTTTAATGTTTGTTCATTGTCTACATATATCACATACTACATATATATACATGTGTAATTTTTTTTTCTTTGATTTAATTTATTTTATTATATACATATTTTTTTCTTTTTACAAGTGTCCAATGGATGTGTTTGCTTATTTACGCATACACACACTATAATTAATTTTTGATATTGACAATTATTGCGTTCACTGAACATGTGACATATTGCCGCTATCATTGTGACTTTTGGAAGAGTCTTATTATATGGTATTTCGATTTATTTGCTATATCCACTATATGGATGTCCTTGTGTAATATAAAATTTATCAGATAATGTAGATATGACTATGTAGGAATTTGTATTCAATCTATTCTCTGTAATAAGCAAAATTTTCACCATTCACAAAATACTTGTTTTTTATCACGTTTCTTAAGTTTTAAACAGTGTTGTATAAGTATGTTGATTTGCATATTTTTTTGATTTAATATTCTCTATATGCAAAGTTTTTAATTCGTGACTGAAAAATAACAAAACTCCAATACTCACCCATTATCAACTGATGCATAACAGGTGTTGATCTACAGGTGTCTAACTAATGAGAAAGGGTATTATAAGCCACTCATGCTAAATTCATCTATTCTGCATTTTTGAAAAAGCTGCTGCATGCGGTGGAATGCGTTAAGGTTTACAGAGACCATTCCTCACCAGTTTCCTACACTGTTACACAGCCTACCCAGCCTTTTGGATTGATCCCATCACATGGATTTTCCCCTGTTTTACATTTGCCCTGAGCTTGTACCAGGACTGCATCCACCCCGCGGTATCCTCCAGCTGCAACTCAGCCTTGCACAGCAAGACCGACGCAGCATCACATCTCTGGAGTGAGTCATCCACACTGCCGAGAGGTAGACAGCCACCAGCCAGTGAACATCAGCGGTGACTCTGCCATGCTGTCGGGAACCACCAGCTGATAGCTTTACAACACAGACATGAGTCTGCACCAGGATTGCCACCTACCCCATTGCACCCTCCAGCTGCGAATCAGCCCTTCACCTTTAGGCATCTTTAACCTGGAGAGGTAAACCATCATTGCCGGGAGGCAGGTAACTATAAAGATCAGCCAACAGACAGGAGCAGTATCTCAGCTGTACTTGCTGACACGGACCAGCTGTCAGCTTGATTTCACATATACGGCTGGTGACCTAACACTTGTACAATTTGCCACTTGCTCTTTATATGGAAACTTGATATATGGGTATCCACATCGTTATGTACCTACCAGTGGCTGCCTTGTAACAGTGACTTACCATCAATGTGACATTTTGTCGATACCATTCATTTTTTGGAGTAAGACTTTCTTTCTTGAACAGACACCACACTTGTTCTGTTTAATTGTTCCATTGCAATTTATGTGGAGGTTGATACATTCAGCATCTATGTCTCCTAAGTTCAGCTGACATAGAGCATTCATGATTTGTATCTAATTTATGGTATTATTATTTTGGATACCACTATTTTTTATCCATATACATTTTCAATAAATGGATTAAGTATTTTATACAACATATGTCTAGTATGTGTATTTAGCACCATTCCACCTATTTTATACTTGCAGTTTATGGCACTCAATGTGCTTTATGGGAGTGGTGGCATACTCCCAGGTGGTGGGCAGCTGTCTACACAATTATTGTGTCATATTAACTGTTAAACACTCTACTTTTGTGCTTAGTACTTTTCTTTACCCTGATCCCCCTTTTAACACTATACAGCTACTTTCACTAACTTAACACTTCAACACTTTACTGCTACATTTCATTTGTGTGGTGCCCTGGGGTGGTCTGGCTGGACTGATTTAGGGTGCCCCATGTCCAACATGAACCCCTATAATGTTAGGGACTTACCTGATGAGGTTACCTTCACATTGGTGGGTAAGTTCATAACTTTGGTCAAATTTGTGCCAAAAACCATGTATATGATGTATAATTATTAAATGGTTGTATGGTGCACCTGCTTTCCTTTTTTCTTTGTTGTAGTATTAAGTCTCAGCTAGGTAGCACATCCCATTACAAGTAGCTGGGGTGTACAGTCCAGGTCCCTTCCCCCTAATGTAGTTGATTCTAATAATATATTATAAGTGTTTAGCAGGTCTATAGGTATTATGTACACATGCCCAATATGTCTATAGGCTTTTGTTATTACAAAGAGCAAGAAAACCTCAGTTAACTTTAGTCCATTGTATATTGTGTAGTGATATAGAGAATTATAGTTTTAAGAAGGATTAGTATTGTTATGTCATTCAATTTTAGTGTCTATATTTGTTATTGTGACAGATTTGTATATTTTAACTTATGTAATATGCTTTGCTTGCAAAACCCAGTCTATTTTGAGCATTTAGGCAATATACCCCACCTTACAACCTATGGTGGTGTTCTTCGTAATATATACAAAATATTTTTTTTGCACAATTCAAAGTCTGGTTTACTGTCTGAATCTGGGGAAATATCCTTGCCTCTCTGTTGTGAGTGAAACTGGGAAGAAGGAAGTGTGCTCCTGAAGGGAAGAGTCAGAGCAAGCGCTGGTCCCTGCAGGTACACTTCAAGAAGGTACACAAAATAACTGGTCTGTGATGATTCCAATACCATACCATTCTATTCTAATAAATATATTTATGGTACCACAATAAACCTTGAAATTTGACCAAGCTATCTGTGTTGCTAAATATTAACAACCCATGGAAGCAAAATATTGTTCATAATCAAATCTTAAACGTTTTTGTTTCACATAATTCTAGAAAAAAGCTACTAATTTGCTTTACAAATAATGCTAATTAACTGTTGGTAATGGCTCTCCTGTGCCACATTATTCTTCATAATCAATCAGGAAACCTGTCTGAATGTGTATAGTACAGTATTTCTTAGCTTAAGCTTAACTCTCTGACACTTCCTACAAATAGATAATGTTACACGTTTTTCTGATAGAAAATGTTCACACTCATTCCAAAGCATTGATTACATTATCATTAACACTCGTGAATATTTCTTCTATGCAAAGGATATGGCTATCTTTATGCAGAGAGGTATATATTTAAGGGAATATATATAAATTAAAAAAAGTATGGCTGTTACACAGAAATATTCTGCTCAGATATTGTTTTTATATACAGGTCACAGTTGCCATACACTATTGTCATTCTGTATATGTGCTTACTGGCATGGGCCTGTGGTAAAAGGAAAATGTATTTAGTCTTTAATCTGCTTACTGTGTAACTTTTCAATACTGTTTGCCAAGACTTAAGGTAGTTGACACGTTCCTCTGGACTTGTGACTTTGAAAAGTTTCAGTGTAAGGAGAAAGTTTTGTCTTTGGTTAAACATTTTAGAAGTAATTTGAATTCTTGGCACACATGACTGAAAACCCAAAAGCAGCATGTTCTGTGGATAAATGACTGGTCAATTTAATGCTTCATTGCTTTATGCTCCAGCTAGTAAAATAGGTCTTGTTTTCAGCAAGGCAAGTCTGCTGAACGACTCAGATAATTTGTCATCCCCTCTATTCAACGGAAGTCATAGTCCCTCACTCATTACCAATGTACCAGATTGTTGTTCTTTTTTTTTACTATCCCTATTCTCTTTTTTCTTAAGCTAATAGTGGTTTTCTTTTCTGACACTACTCATTTGCTAGAAACTATTGGCCGTGAAACATTTTAATTGACATTAAAATTCAAGCTGCTTTGTTCAAACTGCAGTTCTGTCTGACTTTTTGCCTTCTGCTGCCATGGAAACATTTATAACAATGGTTGATTTGCTGCAGTATAAGTAGTGCTGCAGTGAGTCTCAGATTGCTTCACAATTAATATTCATGAAGTAACCCAAGGTTAACTAATGCTCACTAAGTGAGTTTTACTATTCATGGTCAACATAAAAGCCAGATTTAAAAAAAAATGGAACAATAGAGTCTTCTGTTAGAAGAATCATCTAACCGAAAGAAAAAAAAAAGATTTGAGAGGTCCAAAGTGAAAACAATTGATAGCATTTACTGTATCACCTGCTAATAGGGCATTTAAAGCTCCTCATTTACACAGTAAATTGACCAGTTTAAGTTAAAAAATGATTAGGACTTTTGTAAACACTGTAAGGTATTCCAATAACTATGAAATCCCAGTTTGTATAGTCATTCCTGATCATCCTATTCTGGCCATCAAAGTATATGAAAAATTGGATAGATATGCTCATTCAGTGTTTGGACATTAAAATTGTTTATGTATAGATAACATTAGCATGTCCTACTTCTATTACAGAAGAACTCCCAGTTTATCAACTATTGCTATTTCCTTTTCACTCCTTCTCTTCTCCTCATGTCCTTTGCCCCACTCCTGATTCCTTCTCCCCACTTCTTTCCATGTACCCTTTTCTACCTCTTTTGTCTCCTATAGGAATCCTGCTTACCTGCAGAGCTGACTTTTGTTGCAGGGGTGGAAAGGAATCCCTTAATCCCTCTGAATTCATAATTATCTATCATTATACTGTACATTGATGCCTTTTGCTATTACCTGGCGAGAGGGCAGTGTTTTTTACCTGTGAATAACTACTAGGATAGGGATCACTGTACCCTCCTCTCTACTCCCTCCCTCAGAGGCATTTAAGGGGCAGTGCAGGGTCTGGGTCGGCAGGCATTCCGGAAACGTTCTGCGCCATTTTCTGGGAGTGGCAAGCCCAGGGATGCAGCTAGCCAGCCTAAGTTCAGGCTTTCTTAGCTGAGTGGTGGTCCAGCGCAGTCCATCATCACGACCATCGACCACCGATGGTCGTGATGGTGATCCCAGCCTGCAACCTCTGTCGCAGTGCTGGGATCACATATGCAGCAGGGGATGTCATACAACTCCTGTTGCATTTGCATAATAGCAAGGATGTAATTGCCTGTGTGCAGCTTTTGCTATCCTTGCTGAATCACCCCCTCAGTAAGGAAATAACAGCAAAGCTATTATCCATGCTTGAAGAGCAACTTTGTTGCATACCCACAATTGAACAACAACATACTAGGATAAATGTATATTTTAGTTATTACCCTTAGCCAGATCTCAGCCCAAACAGCCCATCTGACTAGAGCAGCAGCAGCAGAAAAATAGTGTCTTTAGCAATGCTGCGGATACTACTCTGTCAAAACAAACTACTGTTACTCAGCAGGCACAGGTCATGTCTTTTGACAGATAAATTAGATGACTTAGAAAATAGAAATTGTAGGAACAATCTTAGGTCCCACAGTCCTTAACACTAGAGGAGTGGCCATATTGCTAACTCATAATCTGAAATAAATGTACATTTTTCTAGACATGATTCTGGATCCATAGGGTCATTTTATATTGTAGATATTCAACTCTCTGAAACCCGGTATACCTTGCTCGATATGTTCAGGGTTTTTTACTAAATATTTCTCAGTTGATTGCCACGCATGACACCCCATATCTGCCTGTTGGATCTAATTTTAATACTATAAATAATCATTGAATTGATAGACCTCCACCCCTTAGATCTATACATCTGATTACTATTCATCTGTCTATCTTCTATCTCTTGCCTATAACCAGCCTCTTTATCTGTCATTTAATCAGCTCACACAATCCTGCTTCTTAAGCCTAACAAAGATCCCTAACAACATTATTCTTATAGCCCAATTATTCTTCTAACAAATGGATTTTAAATTCCTGGGTAGAATTATGGCTCGTTGACTCCAAGCTGTTCTACCAGCACTGTTGACTGATCATAATCTTGGGTTTATTCATGGCAACCACTTGGTCAGAGGCATTTATACTTCAATTGCAGCAATAGCTGCTTCCACTGCATCACCAAACTCTCAATATGCTACTGAGTCTGGATGCTTATAAGGCTCTTAAAGTCTATTGGCTAATCTTATTAAAAATCTTAATGGTTGGAATTTTATGACTTTTATTATATATTGTAATACAGATGCCTCTACTTCATTGCTCATTAATGACTCCTTTGGTTGTCCAATTGCAATGACTTGAGGCATTAGACAAGACTGCCCTCTCTCTTCCCCTCCTGTTTAACATCTACTTAGGTCCCATTCTACGAGTGCTACATAATTGGTTAAAACTCCAGGGTATTCAGACAAGGATGCTGAAATTTGTTGATGACCTTCTATTTTATAACTCTAACCCTGCTATTTCTCTGGATCTGCTTATAGAGCAAATGCTAAATTTCGGTAGATCTCCAGATTTCAGGTTAATTTTGACAAATCTATAGCTATCTTCCTGAGACCGGGAACCCGTAAACCCTCTTGGGCCACAATTCCCCAATGGGCATCTCAGTGCTTAACCTATATGTCACACTACTGCCTAAAAATTTGGCTAAGCTTTATCATTATAATAATATTCCAGCAGCCCATGCCATGTGCAGGGATCTAGAAGGGTGGAATCATCTCCATCACCATCTTAGGCATAGTAAATCTCCTGAAAATTATTTTTTCCCCAAAATTATTATACCCCATATAATTTTTACCGTTTTGCTAATGAAATATGATGCCAAACTTATTAATAATCTTTTTTTCTTGTTTATTTGGCAAAATAAAAGCTCATGTATTAGTTTATATTAAATTATGACAATATGTTACTAATGAGATCATTAATCTACTGAATACTGTAGTTATGAAGCACAGTTATGCTTTTTTACAGACTGGAGCTTTGATCATAAGGTATATATGCCCAGATTCCTGGAAAAACATTTTTTGCATAACATGTCCTTATTGGCCTTTTTGCACTCTCATGACCAGGAACTTTCTGACCCGATCTTAGCAAATCTTCTCTTAATGTCAGTGCATATATTATGGTTTATATTAAGACAAAAATATGAATGGAACCCATTTAAATCTATCCATTTGCAATTTTTGGGGAATCCTTAATCATAACATGGCATACCAGCTCACCCATTCAGATGGTGGGAGGATGTTGGTCTGAGGACAGTGGGCTATCTAATGGATACCTCTCCTAAAATGCCCTATTGATACATGTGGGTTATTGAAAAATTTCCCACTTTGGGCTCCCATGTTTTAGCCTAAATGTAAGCCCAACATTATGTAAACAGTGTAACTATGTTATTTTCTCTCCCTAACCCCAGTACTTACCATAGGGATGCCGACAGGCAGGATGCCAGTGCCAGGATTTTGATAGATGTCAGGATTCTGGCTCTGGTATTCTAAACGCTAGCATCCCCTTTGCCGGGATAATGACTGTATTCCTCACAAAGGCATGAATGCTGAACACATTTAATACATGGGAGAGTTTTATTGATATTCATCTAATTCATATTAAGGAATATGTTATCACAACTTGCATTGGCATGAAACGTGGGTTTGCCTAGAGGATCCTGTAGGATGTTCCCTATAATAATTTATTTTGTATAATAATGCAATGTCCATGATATTGTAATTTTTCTTTGAGATATGACATTGTAATGGTTCAATTGATTTTATGATTTTAGGGAGTATAAGTGTAGAGGCGATGAGGGGATAGGGACTATGGGTGAGGGTCCAGTGTTTTGTGCAGGGACAGAATGGCAATACAGGGTAGAATAGTGGAGGCAGTGAGGACTCAGGTTGAAAGGGAGGAGTCTTGGGCAGGAACTGGAGGGAGTAGAAGAATGTAGTCTAAACAGACAGGTATTGGATAGGACGGGGTGGAGACTGGGTTTTAAACAGGATGGTACTTAGGTATCTGCAGCAAAGCACAGGCACTGGAAGCTAGTTTGTTGTAGGAAATAATCAGCTACCACTATATAAACAGTTCACCAGTGTGGCTGATTTTTTTGGCTGGTGCTCTCCACCTGGCACATTTGTGGCCTGTCTCCCCCCCTCCATCTAGTGGCATCCCTGCTGTGTACAATAAAGGCCACTTGACCAAAACATTTTTCATTCTTTTCAGCAAAGTTTCAAGCAATAACATTGGATTAACATGCCAACTACAGATAGGGTATGGTTATCTCCAAATAGTTTATTTTGAGCAATCTTAAATGATAACTAAAACTAAAAGAAAATGTTTGGTGTGAAGTTAGTTACATGCTCACTGGCATGGACAATCAGAGTAGAAGAGGTAATGTAAGTAAAGATGAGCGGGTTCAGTTCTCAGAGATCCAAACCCACCTGAATTTTTCAGATCTGAGTCGGATCCAAGCTGGCTCTGGTTTTCCCGCCTGACTCGGATCTCAACACGAGGCAAAACATCATCATCCCTCTTTTGATTGTATAAAAGGTCACGCGATCACCACCATTTTCATTCCGGCTGTGGAGAGTGAAGAGGAAGGAGGGGGCTGTGATCGCTGTGTTGTGCTGTTGCTGTGTGTGCACAGGGGCTGTCTGTTGTCACTTGTCATAGGGGCTGGCTGGCTGTTGTCCACTAGTCCATACTAGGTTTGGGCTGTGCTGTGCCTGTTGTCCATAAGGGCTGTGTTACTCCATACTAGGAGCTGTGCTGAAGACAAAATGGGGGGCGTCTGTGGCTCCTGTATCACTGCAGTCAATAAGGATGCTGATGTGTTGTCCAGGGGGTGCTCTGTCCATCAGGGGTGCTCTTCATCCCCAGTGTGAAAAAATAAAGTAAATGTTTTTTTTTTCAGTGCGTGTGCGTGCGTTACCCACACTTATCAGCAACGTAGCTGCACATGGGTGCTGTCTGTGTTATTAATTAAGGGGCTGCTGCCTCGTTCAGGGGTGCTCCCCCCAAGTGCCAAAAAAAAATTACTCAATCAAACAATGTGTTTTTTCTGTGTATTTGTGTGGGCGCGTTAGCCATGACATCACAAACACCTCAGCTGAGATTTGCATATACATTTTCAAAAGGTGAAAATAGAGGATAAGGTTTAAAAAATGGAATAAAGCAGCTAAAACTGCGTTCTCTGATTATAGTGTCCCTACTCCCTACCCATGGCCCCTCTACCTGCATTTCAGTGAGTCAGAGGGGCAACTCCATGCAACCGTATTCCAGAGTGCAGCTGCTCCTCCTGTAGCCCACTTCAAAGGATGTGTAGGGGTTGTGGTGATATGGACTAAAATGGAGCTCACATCCACTAAAGTGGACAATGAATCCCAAATCTAACAGGGAGCGCAACTGTAATTTATACACAACACATGATGGGCTGATGATATAAGCTTGGGTGATGGTATAATCTTCTTCAAACAATATTAATTTGTCCCCACTGGAATCCACCATTACAGGTGCCTCTGTAATTTTTGCATGTAATTGATGGTAAAGGTCTTTCTCATAGAATTTGTAGTTCATTTTGATGGACATCATCTTTTCCACATTTTGGGGTAATAGTCTCAGGCCAAACACTGACAATGTTCCCGTCTGTGCTGAAAACTCTTTCTGAGTACACACTGGAAGGTGGGCAGCTCAAGTAAAGCAAAGGCTGTTTGGGTAAAGGTCTACAAATTGCCTCTTTTTCCTGCCAGTAGTTCTTTATATCTCTTCAGATCTGTGTCCATTGGGTAGATGAAACAATGTCTTCATCCCTTCTGGGATGACATTCCACTCCCAGCATCAGGCATGGTGCTCAAGAGTTCTAAAGAAAGACACAACATAAGATTTAAACTTTAAATCTGAAATGTTGCATTTGCTGCTCTGTTCCACTTGTCCACATATCTGCTCTGGTTAAGTGGGTAGTGGGTACAATGGTAGTTTGAAGGCCACTATCTAACTAACTGTGCAGCACAGACTGTGTAATGGTTAGCATTACACCACCCAGCACTGAGGTTGTGGGTTTGATTCCCACTATGGCCCTAACTGTGTGGAGTTTGTATATTCTCCTTGTGCTTGCGTGGGTTTCCTCCGGGTGCTCCGGCTTCCTCCCACACTCCAAAAATATACTGGTAGTTTAATTGGGTCCCAACAAAAATTAACCCTAGTGTGTGTGTGTGTATGTGATTATGTGGTAGGGAATATAGATTGTAAGCTCCACTGGGGCAGGGACGGATGTGAATGGACAAATATTCTCTGTAAAGCACTGCGGAATATGTGTGCGCTATATAAATAACTGGTAAAAAATAATAAATAAATAACTATGTTTTTTTATGTTTCTGTACAGGTTGGGAAATGCTTTTCATGTGGAAGCTTTGCAAAGGATTATTTAACAGTCAATTGCTTGGAAAGCAGTAGCACTTTTCCTGGTCCCCTTCTGGGATGAAAATCCACCCCTAGCAGCAGAAGCAGGCACGGGATTCTCAAGAATGGCACAACGTAAGACCTTAAATCTTACTTTTGTCCACATATCTGTGCTGGGTAAGTGGCAGTTTGGAGGCCATTAACTAACTATAGTTTTTTTAATGTCCCTGTACAGATTGGGAAATGCTTTTTCATGTGGAAGCTTTGCAAAGGATCAACAGTCAATTGTTTTGGAAAGCATTACTAGAAGTCTTCCTGGTCCCCTTCTGGGATGAAAAAATCCACTCCCAGCAACTGGTATGGCACTCAAGGTGTCTTCTGGGGCAAGGACTGGTGTGAATGTGTCAAATTTTTTTTGTAAATGCCTCCCCTCTCCTTCTCCCTCATAAATTTACTTCAGAATCAAAAAATGTAATGAAATTTACTACCAATCAACCCCTTCTATCCCTGCCTTCAACTACATACATACTCCAACTCCCTCAGGCCTCTCTTGAATAATAAAAATATTTGTTTCCTGATATGCCATGTTGGAAGTTGAACTGCCACTTGTTTGTACCGCCCACTTCTACTGCTTAGCTTAGTCAGCCAGCTATCTTGGTGCAAATTTTGGGCCTACACTGGATGGAAACACTATAGTGAGCTGTGAGGTGGTCAAAATTGACTGGAAGGAAGTCAGTGTAAATAAATGTTATTGAGGTTAATAATACTGTAGGAACAAAAACAGGCCCATTTTTTGTGATTTTAGCTGTTTTTATGATTTTTTTAGGAAAAAAATCCAGATACAAAAACAAAAACAAAAACATGGAAGGGAGGTTTTGGCAAAACCAATCCAGATCCAAAACTTGGGGGATACAGATCCAAACCAAAAAAACAAAACACGGGGATTGGCGCACATCTCTAACTGTAAGTAACAGTTTCACATTTTATTGCTGGTTCAATAATCAATGTTGCCGCTGATGGTGCAATGATCACTTATATTTTATTTTATATAAATGTGTCAGGGATACACTCAGTTGTTTGTTTTAATTGGTCCATAACAGCCGTTATTTCACTAGTAACTTTATTGTAAAATTCAGCACACAATTGTCAAATAAATATAATCATAACAAAGAAGAGGGGGTGCTTCCGCACAGAACCAATAAAAATTCAGTGAAAGCCAACAATATTTTGTCAATTATCCTAATGGAATATGAATAACCGTTGCCGGTGCTCCCAAAGCCAGAGTATAGTATTAACCACTAGAAAGAAAAAAAGAAGGGCTTGTTGTTGGGGCACTGTTTAGTAAGATGTTTGATATGAAATATGAAGTTAAAATATAACTTTTAATAAATGCAAATAATCAGCCCGCATGAGAGACGGCAATGGTAGGTGAACAAGCCACCACACTGGCGAAACGCGCATCCTCCGGAGCTCCGGTCTGTGCACGGTTTGGCCTTCCACAGATGTTTATTAGCTGACTGACCGCCGTGTCAGTTTCAGCTATTGAGCTCCACATCAGTGGGAAGCTCTCCGTGATATCTTTGTTTAAAACTGTTTGTTACCAGTATCTACTGTGCAGTATCGAATATGCATGTAATAAGCCTTATGTGTGTTTACTGTTTACATATTGGACATTCGCTCACAGTCATTTGTTGGAATGTAAACATGCTATTGGAGGATATCTCACTCCGTATACAGTACTAATTTCATACTGCATATTAGGGATGTGCAGGCTCGGTTCTACTCGGTTCTGTTCGCTTTTTTTTTACCGAATCTTATTGGCTATCCAAAACTCGTGACAGCTGATACCCAATAAGATTTGGTAAAAAAACCCGAACGGAACCGAGTAGAACCGAGCCTGCACATCCCTACTGCATATATGCATTTAATGTTTCTGTTTGGATATTTGACTGCTACTCACATTTAAGTTGGAGGGTATTCTTTCATACGGAACCAATCACATATTGCATGTATGCATTTGATGTCCATTTACATTCTGGACCGCTAATTACTCTCCTCCTGTGTACATTAGATTGTGAAACCATTTTCTTGGAGGTTATACCTCCCCTCATGCTTGGTCCTCATATTATCCATCGGTTACCAGCATTTATTTTGTAGTACTGATCACATGTGTAAAAATGTATACATGTTTATATATTGAACATATGTTTTAGAATCATTTGTTGGAATGTAATTTTTCTGTTTCCCATATAGGACCGTATTTAATTTGAGCTGAGCCGCATTAACTTAACGTGGCCAGGACTTAACGCCGACTTCGCCTGTTTTCCATGCGTTAAATTATCACGCGCGTGCCCACATATCCCCATATTCAATTTGAAAGTAGGCGAAAACGGGACCCGGCGATACTTGTATCGGTGACACAGGAATTTTTGGGAAATAATCCTAGGACCCCCCTAAAGATGTATAAACATGGGGGATCACTCTGGGTACCCCCATATTTAACTACTGAAGGAAGTCGAGGTTTCTAATAGGCAGGTGCATAAATGCGGCTTTGAATAAGATGATGCAGAAGAGCATTTAGAAGTTTATTTAGGGTAAAACAACTATGGCCATCAAATTTGGGGTACTTGAAAATGGGGTTGAGCATATTTTAAAGTTGCTAAAGTGACTTAAAAAAATCGTGAAACACTCACCTGCCGCAAACACCTGGGGCATACTTGGGGACCCCTCTAGAGTCAAGTCGCTATTTTTTAAGTTTGTACCCCAACTTTTTTTTTTTTTCACTCCCTTTTTCAAAGTCAATTTTTGGGGTACCCTTAATTTTTTATTTTTTTTACACAGATTACCTTTGGGGGACTGTCTGAAGTCTGAAATGTTTCACACCAAAACCCCAATTCTGCTCTTTTTAACGCCTGCCATTCATAGGCGATACTTTACCGCCTATTACATTGCATTCACTTAACGCCTAGGCGGAAAGTCTTTCAAATTTAATACGGGGTAAAACTAAAACAGGCGATAATGACGTCATCGGCGGTAAATTGTCGCGAATCCGGACTTAACGCTTCAAATTGAATACGGCCCATAGTATCAATTGTTTATGGAAATACCTGATAGTTATGTGCATTTTGGATTGTTAATTAAATTCTCTTGGAGGATATCCCCTTCATTGTACGTATACAATTGATGTTCATTTGCATATGGGATTATTAATTACATTCTTGCTGTGTATACTAGATCGCTAACTATGCTTTCCTAGAGGGTATACTTCCCCTTATGCAGGATTAATCTCATATCATATATATATACATCTGGTATATGGATACAACCTCAGGAGTGTCATTCTCTCTAGTGAAGTGCAGAAATAATTGTACTTACAGACATGCTATTTTGTGAATCAAATTCAACATTTAAAGATATTGTGGACTAGGAAGATTTTTGTCCCTGTTATCCTACTGTTATCTCTACCCTGTTAGATTTATTGCCTCATTTTTTCAGAAATATTTGGATTCTGTTAGCATAGCATTTATTATATCTCTATGTAGTCGATCTATCATCTGATTATATGAAATTGTCCTGCTGGACTCATAATTTGACTCACAGAGACAATTTGGTACAGTCAAATAAATATCAGATATTTATCTATTAGATCTCTGTTGATCCAATATAAATCACATGTGGGGGTCACCTATACTTCTATGCTTTTTGCATGTGTAAAATATGATATCATGTTTGACATATATATATATATATATATATATATATATATATATATATATATGATATTATCTTGGTAACAAGTTGTGATGATAAGTTTGTGGAACAATTAAAGTATGCTTATGCAATAATTTCCTTGTTGTATGTAATTTCTTAACAAAGTGGACTCTCTCAAAGAGGCAGTCCTACAAACCACCTTGCTTTGTGCTCACCTGGGTATTCACACTTTCCAGAGCGATCAATTACCTACAGCCATACCATACTGGATATGTCCAATCTCATCTGATCTTGGAAGCTATACAGCATTGGTCCTGGTTAGTATCTGGAAGGGAGACCATCTGGGAATACCAGGTACTGTAGGTTCATATACACAGAGGTGGATTGGGTAAGAGTAGTTATACCCACTTGTTTCCACATATCTTTCTGGTTTTAACCATCAGATAATCACTTTGCAATTTTATTATCAGGGTTACAAGGGTACCTACACTCAATGATTGACAGATTGATCAATACCCAAAAGTTGTAGGTGTATGGTATCCTCTTTCAAATATTTCACCTTTTTAACTATTTGAACATTAATATTATAAATATAATATAATAACCTATTCTCTTGTGTAGCACGGGTCCCTTCTTATTTTTATTTGCATTTATTAAAAGTTATATTTTAACTTCATATTTCATATCAAATATCTTACTAAAGAGTGCCGCAACAACAAGCCCTTCTTTTTTTCTTTCTTGTGGTAAATAAATATAATCGCTTGATGAAGATCCATTTCCATATTATATGTTACATTCTAATGTGGTTGATCCTTCAAAGGCTTGATGTCCCTTTTGTAAACATTGCTTGTTGAGGAGTCTTCTTCTCAGTGTGATTCCCACAAAAGGGCCTGGGATGTGGATCTGGGTACTACTTTAGATGACTAGGAATGGTCTGAAGTCTGGCTCTATTTGCATCAGAATTAAAGAAAATACCTATAAACTACTATATAGATGGTACTATGTGCCTTCTCGACTGCACAGAATATATCCTGATACATGAGATAGATGCTGAAGAAGCTGTACCAATGAGGGCACTTTTTTCATATATGGTGGTTCTGTCCAAAGGTAGTACCTCTTTGGAGGGAAGTCATTGGTCTTATCATGCATTTACATAACATTTCCATCCCCTATGACCCTAAATATTTTCTACTTCCTCTAGATTTCCCTTTTTTGACTAGACATCAAAATAAATGGATGCGTCACATAGTCTCTGCTACAACCTGCCAGTTGGCGGCAGACTGGAAACAATCTGCGCCACCATCTATGCAATCTATTTTATCCAGAGTATGGTATAGTTACCAAATGAAATATATGACTACCAGTGATGTGTGGTGAGGTGAGGCAGGTGAGGCAGAGCCTTTCCTGCCATACTTAGGTATACTCCAAAGTTTTGACTTAAAAAATTATAAGAAAAAATGTAAGAAAATATTATAAATATCTTCTTTGTATTATTCTAATCATTTTTATAGTCAAAACTCTGGAGTAAAATGTGTATGGCAGGTGAGGCTCTGTCTCCTCTGTCTACCTTTTCTGCACATCCCTGATCAAAACACATACATTTCCAGCACTATATACTGCTGCACCTTTGTATAATACCCACATGAACCCTCGTGTTCATATACACTACCGTTCAAAAGTTGGGGTTGGTGTTCTACATGAAAACTGACTTTTATTTATCAAAGGAGTTGCAAAATGAATAGAACATATAGTCAAGACATTGGCAAGTTTAGATGATGTTTTATTTCTGTGCATGCATCTGAAACACACTGTGCATGTGTCCCAATGGTTTTCACCAGTGGATGCATATCAAACTTTCATGGAGAGCCATGCAATTTCGATGGGCGTTTCTGGGTGGTGACTGAAGGGGTGGCTAACACACGCAGTTCCACTGACATTGGCGGTCATAGACTCACGGATATTCTGCATCTGCTATAGGCAAATGCAATATCCAATGGTGCGGCAGATGGATCTGCAGATAGTGAACCTACCCACATCTGCAGATTCACACTGTGGCTGGCGGACACCTGAATAGGATGCCCATCAGCCACTGCAGTAGCAGCAAGTCACAGCTGTTGCACTTCTGTATCCACCTCTGATTATATTTTAATTAGATACAGTAGATCTTAGGTAATAGTCTTTTGTTGTAACATTTGCTTACATTTAGTACAACTGCACATAAAATAAAAACAATATTTGCTATAATGTCTTTTATAGTCACACTTTCAACGGTTAATATAAAGTGGCTGGTAAAAGTAGAAATCTACACTGTGTACTAGCATCAATTTATTTTTTTGTTATCTTTCATTAGGATAAAACTTTACAGTGACCTACTGTACAGTACAGCTCTCTAATTAATGGCTTATTTTGAACTTCTGTTCCAAACAAAAAAAAAGAGAAGGTTGATTTATTGCATTGAAAACCTGATGAGATGAAAAAGTAGCATCTGTTATACTAGACACAGGAAAAATCATTTCTAATACGTGAAGGTGAAATAATAGATATGCAAAAGAAAACAAAGCTTTGTGATTAACAAGATTTTACAATCTGAACCTAAAAGTGCTACGATTCACTAACCTCTAATTGGTATTAAAGGATTTCACACTCCAAGTAGGAGTGTCTGGCAACTGTTATGTAACAGATACTGAACAAATACAATGGCAATCAAATCAGCCAGGTCACTTGTGTCAATAACAAAGCGACTCCGGGATGCAGCAAATTCTTAAAGCACTGATACAAAATGTACGGTCACGGCATATGGCAGACTGTGACTCTTAGCAGATCAATGCAAATAATAACCCTGTGTCAATATTTTTCAAAGTTAATTAGCATATGTCAGGTTTTCACCTGTTCGTGGCCAGAACAATTTTCTCATTTTGGAGATACGTCAGTATAACTGTAAATAACAGTACCTTAGCTTATTTAAAAAAAAAATATTCTGAACAGTTTATTCAGTACTGGAATTAATAACATTTTATTTCATGGAAATTTTATATTAAAAATGGTCAAATATGATTCTTCCCATAGTTACTAGTAACAACTAAAACCACATACAGTCAGGTGCATAAATATTGGGACATTGACAGAATTTTCATATTTTGGCCTCTATTCACCACCACAATGGCTTTGAAATGAAACAAACAAGATGTGCTTTAACTGCAGACTTTCAGATCTAATTTGAGGGTAATTACATCCAAATCAGGTGAACGGTGTAGGAATTACAATGGTTTCTATATGTGCCTCCCACTTTTTAAGGGGCCAAAAGTAATGGGACAAACTAAACAATCCTAAATCTAACTTTCACTTTTTAATACTTTGTTGCAAATCCTTTGCAGGCAATTACAGCCTGAAGTCTGGAACGCATAGACATCACCAGACGCTGGGTTTCATCCATGGTGATGCTCTGCCAGGCCTCTACTGCAAATGTCTTCAGTTTCTGCTTGTTCTTGGGGCACTTTCCCTTCAGTTTTGTCTTCATCAAGTGAAATGCATGCTCAATCGGATTCAGGTCAGGGGATTGACTTGGCCATTGCATAACATTCCAATTTTTAGCCTTAAATAACTCTTTGGTTGCTTTTGCAGTATGCTTCGGGTCATTGTCCATCTGCACTGGGAAGCGCCGTCCAATGAGTTCTGAAGCATTTCACTGAATATGAGCATATAATATTGCCCGAAACACTTCAGAATTCATTCTGCTGCTTTTGTCAGCAGTCACATCATCAATAAATACAAGGGAACCAGTTCCATTGGCAGCCATACATGCCAACACCACGACACTACCGCCACCATACTTCAATGATGAGGTGGTATGTTTTGGATCATGAGCAGTTACTTTCTTTCTCTTCTCTTCCCATCACTCTGGTACAAGTTGATCTTTGTCTCATCTGTCCATAGGATGTTGTTCAAGAACTGTAATGGCTTTTTTAGATGTTGTTTGGCAAACTCTAATCTGGTCTCCCTGTTTTTGAGGTTCAACAATGGTTTATATCTTGTGGTGAACCCTCTATATTCACTCTTGTGAAGTCTTCTCTTGATTGTTGGACGAAGGGGGTACACGTGTGCTCCTATGTGTGAATGTGTGCTGGGTGGGGAAAAGGCTAGGAGTGGGTGGGGGGGTTTGAAAGAACAGGGGGGGAAATATAGAGAGGGGGGGTTAAACTGGGGGGAGCGGAATGCAGGGGGGCATGTTGTAGCAGGGGATGGTGTTCCACTCCCCCAGTTTAACCCCTCCTCCCCATATTTTTCCCCTCCCCCCTGTTCTTTCCCACTCATTATTCTCTTGATTGTTGACTTTGTCACATATACACCTACCTCCTGGAGATTGTTCTTGATTTGGCCAACTGTTGTGAAGGGGTTTTTCTTCACCAGGGAAAAAATTCTTCTGTCATCCACCACGTTGTTTTCCTTGGTCTTCCGAGGTCTCTTGGTGTTGCTGAGCTCTCCGGTGCATTCTTTCTTTTTAAGGATGTTCCAAACAGTTGGGTTTGTTTTGATTTTTCAGTCTAATTATGGCTTGCTTCACTGATAGTGACAGCTCTTTGGATCTCATCTTGAGAGTAGACATGCAACTGATTCCAAGTGCAAATGCCACACCTAGAATCAACTCCAGACCTTTTACCTGCTTAATTGATAATGAAATAATGAGGGAATAGCCCACACCTGTCCATGAAATAGCTTTTGAGTTGATAGTCCCATTACTTTTGGCTCCTTAAAAAGTGGGAGGCACATATAGAAACCATTGTAATTCCTACACCTTTCACCTGATTTGGATGTAATTACCCTCAAATTAAATCTGAAAGTCTGCAGTTAAAGCACATCTTGTTTGTTTCATTCTAAAGCCATTGTGGTGGTGAACAGATGCCAAAATATGAAAATTCTGTCAATGTCCCAATATTTATGCACCTGACTGTATAATACCCTAGCATTTAATCATCTAATTCTCCCAAGTAAAGGGATTATGATGATGATGATGACTATCTGTTTAGTCGATATGGACTTTCGGACACTTTATGGATCAGTGAACGCCACACCACTTTCTCTGACCGCTTCCTTCAGGTAATTTATGGGCATGTTCATGTCAGCCTTTATTGTGTCCAGCCAACGAGTTCTTTGGCGTTCTCTTCTTCTGGACCCACTGACGAATCCACGCATTAGTGCTGTTTCTAGGGAATTAGCCCCCATGACATGTCCAAAATATGAGAGTCGTTGTTTGGTGGTCTTACCCTCTCTAATGATTTTATTCATTGCTGTCCATGGTATGCACAGCATTCACCTCCAGCATCACAATTCAGACGCGTCGATTCTCTTGCGATCTGCCTTCTTGAATGTCCAGGTTTCACATGCATACATAAAGATCGGAAAAACAATTGCATTGACCAACCGTGCTTTTTTTGCGCTGCTGATATCGTTGCTCTTCCATATTTTCATCATTACTTGCATAGCATTGCAGCCAAGTGCAATTTGTCGCTTTATTTCAGTAGATGATTCTCCACTGTGATCAATCTTAGAACCCAGAAAGTGGAAGTCTTGTACCGATTCGACTTCCTCATTATCGATTGCATTATGGACTGCATCGTCACTTGCCGTAGTCATTATCTTTGTTTTCTTGATATTGAGGTACAGTCCCATGCTCTCGCTTTCTTCTTTGACTCTTCTGACCAGAAATTCTAGGTCTTTTCTACTTTCAGCAAGCAGAGTCGTGTCATCGGCATTTCGTAGATTGTTGATGTTCCTCCCTCCGATTTTTACTCCAATTGTACACTCGTCCAAACTGCATCGTCTCATGATCATTTCGGCGTAAAGATTGAATAAAGCTGGCAAGAGAATACAGCCTTGTCAAACACCTTTTCCGATCTTGAACCAATCCGTGTTGCCAAAAGCTGTCATGACTGGCTTCTTGACTCATGTAGAGTGATCGCATCAGTTTTTCCAGGTGCTCCGGAATGCCCATCTTCCGTATACATTTCCATAGCTTGTTGTGATCAATGCTATCAAAAGCTTTGCTGTAGTCAATGAAGCAAATGTAAACGTCCTTTTGATACTCTCATTTCTTTTCCATAATCCATCACAGGTTTTCGATTTGATCTCTGGTCCTGCGAAATCCAGCCTGCGTATCTGGGAGCTCATTCTCTACAAAGTAGGCCATGCATCTTTGAATAATCTTCAGCAATATTTTGCTTGCATGCGATATGAGTGCAACAGTCCGATAGTTGGGTAAGGGATTATAAACATGTGTATATACATTACCACTTACAGGGTCTAGGAACAATGGACAACAATTAATACAATCTTGTAAGATGCTAGCAGATCTAGGTTACACTGATCAAATAGAACAAATTGCAGGGAGAATTGATCCAGACAAGCTCTTCAAAGGCCTTTCAACAAGGTAGGTAATGCTCTGTAATGTGTCACCAAGGTTCGAGACATTTTCTTATTGCCATCAGTGAATGCAAAACCAATCATCAATTGCAATATGAATATAGTCTTACTGGGAAATTTTTGTTGAGATAAAATAACTTTTCATATTACTGTGATACCAAGGGCTCTATTTACTACAATCCGCATATTGAATGCAGATTGTAGTGTGATATTTTCGACTGAATTCGCATTGCGAATTCAGGCAATATCACAGGGATTTACTACAAATCCCTTGCAGGGACAGAGCTTGCGAGAAAGCTCTGTCCCTGCGAATCCTCTCCACACACTAGTCATGGTATTTTTGCAAAAAATACCGTGACAAAGTGCCCGCGCATGCGCCGACCAGCCGGCGCTGCTACCCCCCCGGTGCTAAGTCCTGCCCCCATTGTTAAGCCCCACCCTCTGCAGCCCCCCCATCCCTTAATAGCACTTACCTGCAGTCATCGGTGCTCCGGTGACGTCTTCCATGCCTCCGGTCAGCTGATATCCCATACTGCACTGGGACCTGATGACCGGGCCACAGTGCACCATGTGAGACCAGCTGACTGGAGGGAGAACATCACCGAAGCTCCGACCACCGGTCCATGGAGTCAGGTAAGTACATTTTTTTTTACTTTTTTTTTTTTGAGAAAGAGATCAGCTTGCGGTCTATTTAGACCACATAGCTGATCACTGGGACCAGCTCCGGGCTCTGCTCTGCCTTTTAGAGCAGAGTAGGAGCCCAGAAACCGGGAGAGACCCTGGATAATGCCACCTCCAGGTGGCGTTATTATCACAGGGCTTTCGCTGGCATTTTTTTGCAATTTATTTTTAGTAACTTTGGTTGGATCACATTTCCCATTACAATTATGGGAAATGCGATCGGCTTACTAAAAATAAGTGATACTTAGGGGTTGGAGTAGAATTTTATGAACTCCACTCCAATTGCCCTGTAATAACTATAGGTGATACTAAAATAATGTGAAAAAGGTGTGAAAACACCCTTTTTCACTTTATTTTAGTAAAAAAAATTTTAATAAATAGAGCCCCAAGAGATGTCGGCAAAAAAAATCTGTCTACTCCTGAAATTAGCATTTTCTTTGTCATTCAATTTGTATAAACAAATCCATTCTAAGTAACTTCAGAAAATTCTTATGCTATTTTCAGGAGGAAACAAATATCACCTGAATAATTTTGGATGGCTATCTTTTCATTATAATACTAATTACTAACAGATGTATGCCAAGTTAGAAATGCTGTTTTTGTAACATTGCTGTGATGTATTATGACATTGTTAAGAGATAGTAATTGCAATACGATTTGAGTATACTGTGAACATCAAAGCAATCAGTCTGTGAAGCATATGTATGGTAGCAGTTATTGTTTCTTCTTGACAGCCAGAGGCAACTATAAACACTTAAGCTGGCAATACACTGCACAATAATCAAACAACCAGCTGACCAAATGACTGGTTTGAATGATTATTTTTCAGGGTATGGTACTTAGTGATTATAGCTCACAGCCTGAAATAATCTGAAAAATGGTCTGGACCATTCAGTTTAATTTTCAATGCTGTACATGCCTGAAAAAGAGAGTGTGACCTCGCTTCAATGGGTGTAGGGACTGTCTCACCTAAAATCACACATTGGCCCCCACAGTAATAAATACATTGCCCCCACAGTTAAAAAAATCAAACACATTGCCACCATAGGTAAAAATTCAAACACATTGCCCCCACAGAAAAAACATTTAAACACATTTACCACACAGGAAAAAAATAGGATAAGTTCAATATCCCGACAGAGGGGATTCCAGCAGTCAGAATCCCGACCACCGGAACCCCAACCGCCGGATTCCCAAAGGTAAGTAGTGGTTTAAGGGGGAGGGTTAGGGTTGGGCACTAAGGGGGAAGAGTTAGGTTTAGGGTGCAGGGAGGGGTACGTTAGGTTTAGGCACTAGGTGGGAGGTTAGGTTTAGGCACCATGGAGGGAGGGTTAGGGTAGGGAGAGGGGGAGGGTTAGGATAATAACCGACAGTCCGTATCCTGACCCTGTCAGGATGCCGGTCTTGGGATTTTGAATGCCGGGATCCTGAATGCTGGCATCCCATACCCATCCCAAAAAAAAATGTTGCTCCACAGGAAAAAATTCAAATACACTGCCCCCCCAGGAAAAATTTAAGCACATTGCCCCACATTGGAAAAAATTGAAACACTATCACAGCTATCCATTATCCGCTGACAGAGTGCCCCCTCCAATCTCCCCCTGCCCACAGGACATTGCAGTTGTGGGACTGTTGGGATGGTAAGGAGGTATGTAAAAGATGATAGATAGATAGATAGATAGATAGATAGATAGATAGATAGAGATATACAGTACAACCGGAAAGTATTCACAGCGTGTCACTTATTCCACATTTTGTTATTTGTTATTCCAAAATGGAATAAATTCATTTTTCTACTCAAAATTATACAAACTATACCCCATAATGACAACGTCTAAAAAGTTTTTTTGAGATTTTTGCAAATATAAAAAAGAAAAAAAAACCTAAGAAATCACATGTACATAAGTATTCACAGCCTTTGCTCAATACTTTGGTGATGCACCTTTGGCAGTAATTACAGCCTCAAGTCTTTTTGAATATGATGCCACAAGCTTGGCACACCTATCTTTGGGCAGTTTTGCCCATTCCTCTTTGCAGCACCTCTCAAGCTCCATCAGGTTGGGTGGGAAGCGTCGAATGCACAGCCATTTTCCGATCTCTCCAGAGATGTTCAATTGGATTCAAGTCTGGGCTCTGGCTGGGCCACTCAAGGAAATTCACAGAGTTGTCCTGAAGCAACTCCTTTGATATCTTGGCTGTGTGCTTAGGGTCGTTGTCCTGCTGAAATATTAACCGTCGCCCCAGTCTGAGGTCAAGAGCACTCTGGAGCAGGTTTTCATCCAGGATGTCTCTGTACATCGCTGCATTCATCTTTCCCTCTATCCTGAATATTCTCCCAGTTCCTGCCACTGAAAAACATCCCCACAGCATGATGCTGCCACCACCATGCTTCACTGTAGGGATGGTATTGGCCTGGTGATGAGCGGTGCCTGGTTTCCTCCAAACAGAAAGCCTGGCATTCACACCAAAGAATTCAATATTTGTCTCTCATGGTCTGAGAGTCCTCCAGGTGCATTTTGGCAAACTCCAGGTGGGCTGCCATGTGCTTTTTACTAAGGAGTGGCTTCCATCTGGCCACTCTACCATACAGGCCTGATTGGTGGATTGCTGAAGAGATGGTTGTCCTTCTGGAAGGTTCTCGTCTCTCCACAGAGGAATTCTGTAGCTCTGACAGAGTGACCATCAGGTTCTTGGTCACCTCCCTGACTAGGGCCCTTCTCCCCAATCGCTCAGTTTAAATGGACAGCCAACTCTAGGAAGAGTCCTGGTGGTTCCGAACTTCTTCCATTTATGGATGATGGAGGTCACTGTGCTCATTGGGACGTTCAAAGCAGCAGATATTTTTCTGTACCCTTCCCCAGATTTGTGCCTCGAGACAATCCTGTCTCAGAGGTCTACAGACAATTCCTTGGACTTCATGCTTGGTTTGTGCTCTGACATGCACTGTCAAGTGTGGGACCTTATATAGACAGGTGTATGCCTTTCAAGATCATGTCCAATCAACTGAATTTACCACGCGTCGACTCCAATTAAGCTGTAGGAACATCTCAAGGATGATCAGTGGAAACAGGATGCACCTGAGCTCAATTTTGAGCTTCATGGCAAAGGCCGTGAATACTTATGTACATGTGATTTCTTATTGTTTTTTTTTCATTAAATTTGCAAAAATCTCAAGAAAACTCTTTACCTGTTGTCATTATGGGGTATTGTGTATAGAATTTTGGGGACAAAAATTAATTTATTCCATTTTGGAATAAGGCTGTAACATACAAATTGTGGAAAAAGTGATGCGCTGTGAATACTTTCCGATGCACTGTATATGTCTATATATGCACACACAAATACAGTATAATTATATAATTTACCAGGAGCAGATGTTTGTAGTTCTGCACATGGGCAGATCCCTTTCAGTGCAAAGAAATGTCAACCTGATTGATAGGCTGCAGTTGATTTGGCTCTTGAGCAGGGGCGGCATCAGGCAGCATCCCAGAAAATGGAGGACGGTGGCCCCATTTTCTGGGCATGGTTAAGTCAGTTGCTGCATCCTTGCTGAGCAATCTAAAGGATACTCAGATGACTTATGTTCATGCAGAGTGATTGCAGAAGCCAACAGAAGGCGTCTGTTTACACAAAAAGCCTCATGCGGCATTACCATATTATTGAACAGCCGCTGCGTACTAAGTTGCAGCAGCTGTGCAATAGCGTAGAACTCTGAATTAAGCTAAGATGAGGTTATACAATTCATTCTTCTCTGTGGAACACATTAGGAAAAAATTACAGGAAAAATGTATGAAATAATTTAATAACTGATAACACTGTACAACAAATTAATACTTTTACTTTGTTTCCTTTCTAAAAATAGTCATACATTACTAATTTGATGTCAAGAAAAACTAAAATGATTTAAGAATGCTTTTACTATCTCTATTTTTTGAGCTACACTACTTGCACTATACTGTATGTACATTAGTAATATAGTCATAGTGAAAAGCTATTTTAAAATAATCTGATATTTTCTTGATAGAAAATAAATAACAGTTGTATTAATTCAATCAATCACAAATAAGAACACAAAACGAAACAAACATACAGCATATGAAACAAACATACAGCATACGAAAGTACTATCTAATATAGTGGCCTATTCATGGTTGTGCTTTCTCTTTGCTTGTCGCTTGTACTCCTCTTCTGGGGAAACTCTTGTCACTGTCCAACAGTAGTGATTCACCTACCCTGATATCTTTGTTCCATTGCTGAAATGTCTTGGTGGAATCGCTCACTATGCTTGTCACTCAGTGCACCACAGTTATCTTGTGTGGGTAATCCCGTGAATAGCATATATTTGAATAAGGGAGGGGACAAATAACTGATTCATTTAATTGGGTCATTAGGCCCCACCCCCTCTGTGTGGAATGCAGATTGCTGGAAAGATTCTCTCCATTCTGCCCACTTCACTAGGAATACCCCTACATCGTCATAAATGGGCTATATCTCGGAACTCAGAGCTAACTGAGAGTTTTAAATGTCATATTCATTCTTTGCATGCTGAAATCAATTAGAAGTAACTATTTTCATTATTGTGCAGTGTAATTTAATGAGAAATTGATAATCAAATGTAGATTTATTGAACAAAAAGAATAAACATTTGTATAGTTCAGAGCAATGTCAGTGGGCCTGGAGTAGAATTCAAAATACAAAATGTGGCTTTATAGAAAAGAAGAATTGTCTTGTGGAAAATGAAATATGTCTAGCATGACTTGGGTGTGCTTTGATCAGATAGAATATTGTACAGTATTAACTTAAAACTGATTTTTCCATCATGGATATTGGGGGTATATTAATAAGGAAATGTTAATCACATTCATTTAGTAATCTTGCAAATTAGTATTATTATGTTACAATAAATATTGGACTGGATAAATGGTTGTATATTTCCAGAGTGTATTGATTTTAGCATACATATAAGATGGATTTTCATTAGTTCAGTTATTATAGCATTATTGCTTCTTACATATTATACTTAACCATTTATTTTAGTAAACATTTAATGTCCAAACTCTATTTTTTGCAGAAATCTATAGAATATTAAATAGAGGTGGAATGCTCTATTTTATTTTGGTGACTAAAATAATAAAAATAAATATGTTAAAAATGTATATCTGATTCAGTGACACATATATTAAATTGTGTCAGGTTTAATCTGAAAAGGTGACATGAGAAGGTGAATTGAAAGCCAACCCAATTAAATTGCATGTCAGTCATAGAAAATCAGATACCACTTTGCATTATGTTTCAGTCATTTTAATGTATTACAGCATCTAAAAATAATATCCGCTACACCATAATACAGTAGAAAAAAGGAGTAATTTTAAGTAACAGTCTAAGCAAAAAGAAATTTGTACATAAAGCTGCATTTAGAAAGGGATGCTTACTCTGGTTATCAAATATGTTTTTCCTTCTTTTGAACAAAGAGGGACTAAGCTGAAATCTCATATTTTAAACATAAATGCTGAAACATGTTTTCCCCTTGCAAATATAACTGCAAAATAGTCCACTGCAATTATTTATGGTTAACTCCAACTGTAAAGTAAACAAAATGGGGTAGATGTACTAAACCTTGGAGAGAGATAAAGGGCCTCATTTACTAAAGAGTTTTATCACCAAAATGAGTGACACATTTCACTGTGTATGGTAAATAGTACTCCAGCCAATCAGCTCCCAAGTGTCATTTTTCTAACAGTTGAAGGTTGGGAGCTGATTGGCTGGAGCACCATTTATCATACACAGTGAAATTTATCACCCGTATTGGTGATAAAACTCGTTAGCAAATGGGGGCCAAGCTAACAACCAATCAGCTCTTGTCAATTTTCAAACACAGCCTGTAAAGTGACAGTTAGGAGCTGATTGGTTAGTACTTTATCTCTCTCCTTTTTATCTCTCTCCAAGGTTTAGTACATCTCCCCAATGAGAGCTCTAAGTTACATTTATAAGTAGGGCACAATGTGCATAAAGGGCCTGATTCAGCATGGATTGCAATTGCAAAAGATCAACACAGCCGAGTAATTTTATTCCTCTGCGTATGCAGCATAGCATATGCGTGTGATCAGATTGCAATGGCACTCGCAAGCCAGCGAATATGCAGGAATGATTGACAGCTAATATGCGTTTGGGCATGGGCATATTAAGAGAGGAGGGGGCCCCTGTGCATTCCCCATCCGGGGCCCCCTCCTTTCTCCATGGCGGCCACCAGCGCACTGACAGCAGCAGTAGACTCCATGAAATAGTCTGTACAAAGAGTGTACTGTGCATCCACAGGTCACCGCAAATATGGCACGACAGCCATTTTCCCAGCGATTTCCTTACTGCGCATGCACAAAACACCAAAGAAATGGCTGCAGCAGACATTTACCAGGCATTTTGTGTAGAGCTGCTCCAGCCGACGTGGGATTTCGGAGAGATTAGTATTAAAAAGTATGGGTGCAAGATGTGTGGTGTGGGCACACCCTGCACCCATTATAAATGCACCCCTGCATTTGGGAGAGGTTATGGGGGTGGTCTTAAAAATGCAGGTGTGTCTTACCATTTAGACACCGTTTAATGGGTGTTCATAATTTATCCAGTGTGATCACCTCTGCAGTGCAAGAGCTGTATGCGTGTGCAGTGCCAGATTAAGGTCCTCATGGACCTGGAGGTGATATTTATGAAAGAAATGAAATGTAGGGGGAGGGACAAGCACCATGGTAGTGTGATGTGGGGGCATGACCAGGGTTGTGGGGACCTGGTCTGTGCAAAGGGCCCTGTAGGATGTGGCTAGCGGTGTGAAAATAGTGAATGATCAAACATTTTAGCCCCCCCCCTCCCAATCAGCCAGCCACCGACATTAAAAAATAAACACCAGAACAAACATTCAACAATAAAAGGTACTCACAATAAACAAGGCCTGGTCATCTAGGAGTATATTTATCAAAGTTTGTTTTTACTTTCATTTTGATGTTCGATTTAGCTCAGCTCAAATCGAAGCAAATCGAAAGTACAAATGCCTCTTCAAATCCCACATTTACTAAAATTCGATTTAAGAAGCATTTTCTAAATTGAATTCGATTTGGTTCAGTTTTGAACAGTGATTGCTGTTTCATTTCCTGTACAAATCAAACAGCAAATCCCACTTCAAAATTAACTTCAAAGCCCCGAATGCATAACACTGCTTCATGCTCTCATTTTCAGCATGAGCAGTTAGTTTTCACACAGATACATGCATACGTCAATGAGATGCATGCATGTATCTTACTGTAAAAAGCTTAGAAACAGTTAAACTAATAAAAAAATGATGTGGGGTCCCCCCTTAAAACAGAACTAACCCCAGACTTTTCATAGCCAGTCCGGTTGTGTAAGTACAGGGGAAAAATTGTGTAGGGTTCCCACTGTACTTAGCATAACCAGCACTGGGCTCTGATCCTGTCCTGGTTCTGTAATTACAGGGGAAAAATGTGTAGAGTTCCCCTGTAATCTCCAGAACCAGCACTGGACCCTTTCAAGTGGGGGGCTGATGCCACAGCCAGGGGAGCCCTTTCACCGGGCCCCACAGCCAAAGCTATCCCGCAACCCCTGGGCGGTGGGTGGTGGGCTGATAGTGTAGGTGTAGTGTCTTTACATTAGAACTGCAGGTCCCAACAATCCTCCCCACATGCTGGTACTTGGAGAACCACAAGTACCAGCATGTGGGACATTAAGGGCCCACTGGTACCTGTAGTTCACAATACACACACACCTTGATAGTAAAGTTTTAATACATACAGTACATACATACACACTCACACATACTCACCTACATTACCTGGAGTGGTCCCCTTCTCCCTGTAGACATCCATGGTCTTCGTAAAATAACAAAATGAATGAACACAAACCACATACTAGGCAACAACCATGATGGTTGTTACCTCCTGAATGAAAAATCTAATGAAAATCTAATGTAAATCGAATGTCAAATCACACTAAAATCAAATCGAACTTTAGTAAATTTACCCTTTAATGTTTTACCTGCACTTGCATCCTTGACAACTTGCTCGAGATGTCAGCTGGTAGTGTAAGTTCCGTTGGTGCTTGTCTAAATTTTGGCCTGTCTGGAAGAGATACTGTAGGTAATAAACACCTGTATTTAACCACTTAACTGGCTATTATTTTTTTTCCAAAAATATTCCCAAAATTTTAAAAATTATTATCAAATCATGTAAATAATAATCATTTAAACCTGATTCAGTGTAACTGAATTAATAAATATGCAGATTTGTTCATAAAATTATACGGAATCAAGGTTAAATAGCAGTTATTTTTGACTATTTAAAAAATACTCAATTTGTGTGTAATTTTTGTATTTTTTTATACAGTTGAACAATATGAGGCATAAGGCCTGATTCAGACCCAGACACTAAGCCGCGAACGTATGTTATGGCCGATAATCATCCATCCATGCATACGTATGCGTCAATATGCGTGAGACACTCACTGCACTCGGGAATTGTGTACTCATAGTACAGAAGAGACTGGATGCTACTTTGAGTGACTGATAGTGCTGTTTGTGGGTGGTAACAGTAGAAGGTACTTGTGAATGGGGGAGTGGTGCTGCGAACGCAGGCATGTCTGCGTGTCAAAAAAGCATTTTATGAGAGTGCATACTTAGCATGGAAGCGTCAATGTATATGTCACTTTGTTGTATTTCAGCCTGCAGTGATCGTAGTGGGGTAGGGTCGACCTCAAGGGCTGCGAGCAGTTCCTATGGCTCTCGATGTTATTGGTTAATCATACACTTCCTGGAGATGATGTGTTCTAAGAAAGAAAAGTGGGTGTCTTTAGACCGGTGTGTGTTCGCTCTGCCTTCACTCTCTAAGACATAGAGGGTGTTCTTAAGCCTTGCCATGCGATCGCAGAATTTGCATACCCTGCCCCTGATGGCAGTGAAAGTGAGCTGCTTAGCGTTCGGGTCTGAATCGCCCCCATAGAATTAATTGCCACCTCCCTCCACATCTCTCACTGCCCCACCAAAGCTTTCTCACTGCCCCTCCATATCTCTCTCAATGCCAGCTTCCTAATATCTCCGATTGTCCCCTACATAGTTTTGTCATTATGGCACGGCATCTGTTCTCCTCCTGCACACGCGCTGCTCTACTATGCAGAGCAGTGGTTTGTGCTCTACCCAACTTCCCCCGCACCGCGGGACACTGCGGCCCATGGGTGGGACAGCCGGCAGCCAGATAGTCCCAGGAAAATGGGACTGTCCCGCTGGATGCGGGACAGTTGGGTGGTATGGACTCATAGAATAAGAGACAAGTGGTCGATGGTGACCGATGTTCCCAATGTGTATGCTGGTCTACATGTGTGCTTGCAGAAGAGAAGACATTAGTGGGTGTTTCTATGCACAGATAAGGTTGTGGCTGTATCTGCATATATTAGCAACTGTATTCTGTCAGGATTCGCAGATGCAATTGCAATTGTGATCCAAGGTGAATCAGGCCTACAAATAGAAACAAGCAGTTTGGTTATTTTAGAAAATCAAACACACCCAATTTTAAAGGTTCTGAGTCAAGTCCCAGTTCGGAATCACTTTGGGGTTCAGAGTAGAACCGAGTGCTGACTCAGGGTCTTCTCGCAAATCAGAACTCGGGTTTAAAAAAATGGATCTTGTGTGTTATGGAATGCATTTAAGTCCCTACTTCATGATTTCAGGTGCTGTAAGGGGGTCAAACTTAACTGGGAATGACTGGAAATTATGGAATTGATGTTAATAATACTAAAGGAACAAAAACATGTCCAAGTTACTGGTTTTTGGAGCCACATAAGGTTACAAGGGTACTAAAGGACTATGAAACTCAAAATTATTTAGCAAATCTACAGTGTGTAACCCCCTGGTCATGATTAACTTCAAAGTTGCTCTAAAAACTGTGTTAAAGAGTATGTAACCCATTCAGGTGTGACTTTTTGAAATGTAGGTGCCATTCAACAAATGAACATCATAAAGGAAATAAAGAAACCACATGATGCACAGCTCACACATTTTGCAGTCATGGCTGTTCATGACAGCTAGCATTTTCAATGATGAAGATTGGAACCAATTTGTTTCTTGTCTGGATTCATGATAAACTCAAAGATTGTTAAAAGCTAAATTATATTTTGACAATCCAAATGCCCCAGTGAGTGCTTATAGATGTCACTATGTGATGTAACAAGGTGGTGAATAATGGTGTATTGCATGGGATAGTTAAAACAACTAACCCATACAATGCATTAACATTAAATCCATTCTGACATGATTCTACAGTATTAGCAACTGCTACTGTAATTACTGACTGCATTTTGCATTTAAATTTTTAGTAGAGATTTGTGGGTTTGGTATCCTGGAATATGAACACACCTGAACTTTGGGGTCATGAGTCGAACTGAACTGAGGGTTGGGTCTTCCCTGCATGCTCGGATTTCAAAAGAGGCAAAATGTCATATACCCGGCATCAGATATCACATGTTTTGGATTGCATATTAAAGTCCCTCCCACATGACTGGGCACCATTTCACACTGGAGATGGGAGGGAGAAGGTGTAGGTATAGAGGCACTTTTGGAAAAAAATTATTAGTAGCACTGTTAAGGTACAGACACTGGGCCTGATTCAGAGCTGAACGCTCTTTGAGAGCGCTCGCTCTGAATCAGGGTGTTCCTGTTTTTTTTTTAAAGACAGCCTCCTGGCTGCTCACTAAGCTGCGGGTGACCACCCACAGCTTTAGCATGAGGCCAGGTGATGGTCAGGATGGTCACGACCATCGCAACCATCGGGGCTTGCGACGAGACCCTTGTGGTAGAAATCTCATTCCCGCAAGCCCCAGTGAGCTTTTGGCTCTATTAGAGCTGGAAACTCACCCACTGACATCACTTGTGATGTCAGTGGGTCCGCCCCCGTTTGGCCAGCCACCTCTTCTGCCCACCTCCAAAATGGGTCAAGCTGTCAATCACAATCGACAGCTTCCCCGCTTTGGTGCGAGACCTGTAGCGACGGATTGCCCGTCGCTGGCCGGGTCTCATGCATGCACTGTGGGGGACCATTGACCCACTTGCGAGTGCAGTGCACTCACGAGTGGGTCTGAATCAGGCCCACTGTGCACTTTAAGCTGGCTGCAGCACTCTATGAGGCACAAAAAAATACCATAGGAGTGAACTACAGTACTGTGTCATTTCATTTGTTACTAAAAAAAGCCTGCTGGGGCACTTTTTTGTAAAAAAAAAATTAGGAGCACTGTATTAAATGAGTTCTCTAGAGAGGCACTGTGTGAAGTTGCAGCACTGTGATGCACAAAAATTTAATTGGAGTAGATTGCAGTTCTGTGTTACTTAAAAAGCATACTGAGCACTTTTTTTAAAAACAAAAAAATATATCTAACTTCATCATTACTACTAGGGTTCAACCTTATACTAGAAGCACTGTGAGGAAGTTTGTTGTGTGTTCAGGCACTGTTAAAAATATTTTTACATGTGGGTATGAGATGATATTGTGTGATAATGATGTTAACACTTTTGAGGGTGAGGAGGATGAAGATAATAACATGTTCCCAGTGTAGTGAGGATTAACAATACTGTTAGCTGCCTTATGCCCATTGGTAGCTTGTTTTGTGGGAGCCCAAACAAGCCAAGCACTTCAGCCACAAAAGTGGCAGTCCCTGTTTCAAAAGTACTTGGTTTGTTAAATTGTGTTAAAATGTCCTTTACAAAATACAGGTTGAGTCTCCCATATCCAAATATTCCGAAATACGGAATTTTGTTGGCATGACTGAGATAATGAAACTTTTGATTTTTGATGGCTCAATGTACACAAACTTCGTCTAAGGCAAAAATTATTAAGAATATTGTATAAAATTACCTTCAAGCTGTGTGTATAAGGTATATATGAAACATAAATAAATGTAATTTCTGTACACAAACTTTGTTTGAGCCACAAAATTATTGAATATATTGTATAAATTTACCTGCAGGCTGTGTGTATAAGGTCACGGTGTATATAACACATAAATGCATTCTGTGTGTATATTTGGGTCTTATTCCCAAGATATTTCATTATGGTATGCAATTATTCCAAAATACAGAATATTCCATTATCCAAAATACCCCTGGTCCCAAGCATTTTGGATATGGGAGACTCAACCTGTACAATATTCCCAAGGACAGTCCCATTTTGCACCACTTTTCTTTTTATTGCAGGCTGTATTTTTCATGGGCATTGGTGATGGTCTTTTTTATATAGACAAACATTTTTATTGGTTATTGCTCTAATACATAACTAATTTGCAACTAAAAATAATGTGATTATTCACAAAATATAAAAATATTTACAGAACTAGGTAGCATATTTTGTATTATTTGGTAATATGAACAAGAAGATACATGGCCATGTCTCAATTTTAATTTTTTTAATTAATCAATTGATTTATTTTACCTGCCTTCTACTACCAACAAATACCACCTCCATTTCACTGTACTGTCCTCAGGCCCCGGAGCTAGTTCTCCTCATACTCAGACTCTCTGGTACACCTCATAAATGAACTACTGTACTGCAGTTTTTTACCCATTTAGGAATGAGTGAGGGAGTTGTGGTAGCATGGCCAACTTCTCTGCAACCTCTGTCAGAAATCCTCGGCTATTAACATGCACTCTTTTATGGCATTTTCTCTTCCCAGTTGCTGTAATACAGCTCTCGTAAGGAAACATCTCAAATTTAATTTTCTCAATCATCAAACATACTTTTTAACCTGCCGTCCTACATACACACCACCATTTCCCTGTACTGCCCTTGGGCCTCTGAGCTAGTACTGCTCATACTCAGACTCTCTGGTGCATTGCTCTGTGGTATTGCTCTGACAGACAAAAATGCCAGCAAATGAGATAATCAAGAATAACTTTAGCACAGTAGGCAGAGTGTAGCATAGTATAGGTATATAGGTAGTCATGGGAACCTGTGCACACTTGCTGTAATTGGAAGCTGCTGGTATGTACGTGTCTATCCTAATTTCCCTAATTTACATGGATACAATGATAAAACAATACCTGCGCTTGATGATGCTTGTTGTTGGCAGCTGCATCATGTAATATGCATACTAAAGAACCCAAATGTCGTAACAAAGGTATTTATAAGAATAGGGATAAGTGTAAATTAGCAGATTAAAATAGGATCTGAGGATAGTCACAGTGCTACCTTGCTCCCACTGTATCTACATTGATGGGCATAGTGAGTGTAAAATAACAGGGGGGAGGGGTGGGGAAATGTATACACACAGATGTGTGCAGGGAAGTCACAAGTTCATCTTCCTAAATGGAAGGATGTGGTTGTCCAGGGGTTAAGGAAGAAACATTCAATCATAAGGAATGTCTGCAAGGACGTAGTTCTGGGGTGTTGCGCTCTGGAGGGGCGGCGTCCCGTGTCCTCAGGTCCAACAAATTACCCGTGCCTCCTTGAGTTCTGTTTCCTTCTCCGTTACATGGCTTCTGATGGACGGGTGATGTGGATCGCTTTCTGTCCTCTGACGGATGCACATACAGTGGTGGGGCGGCCTGAGTCTCACGATCCTGTGAGGTCACGTGATCCTCTGCTGTCCACCGCCACTAGCAGGTGACTCTACTCACACAGGAGAAGACTGATCCATATCGGGATGGTCCAGGGTGTGTGCCTGGTTATGCCCTCTGGGCCTGATTCAGAGCCGGACGCTCTGACAGAGCGCTCGCTCTGAATCAGGGCTGGCCTTCTGTTGTTTTAGAGCGGCCTCCTGGCCGCTCGCATAGGTGTGGGTGATCACCCACAGCTATAGCGAGTGGCCAGGAAGAAAGACGTGATGGTCAAGACCATCGCGACCATCGGGCTTGCGACGAGACCCTTGTGGTAGGGTCTCGTTGCCGCAAGCCCTATAGTAACAGAGCCGAAAGCACTCCCATTGACATCACTTGTGATGTCAGTGGGGCTGGCTCCAGATGGTAGGCATTCCCATGGGAACGCCTCTGTCTGGGCAGCCACGCCCCTGACCCGCCCACCAAAGGAGGCTTGCTGTCACCTTGGGACGAGACCCAGAGAGACGGCTTGCCCGTCGCTATCTCGGTCTCGTGCATGTACATAACGGAGCCGACTCTGTCGTGCACATGCGCACTGGGCCACCATCGACCCACTTGCGAGCGCATAGCGCTCACGAGCAGGTCTGAATCAAGCCCTCTGTGTGGATGGTCACTGTGGACTGGATGCGATGTGCCTCACATGGGAGACCGGAAGCAGAACTGAGGGGTATGCTGGGAATTGTAGTTTATTGCGTCCAACTCATAGCAGCCGTTGTAGTCTTCTTCAGGGACATATGCAAAGGTCTGTTGGAAGATGCTTTAAGTAGGGTGTCCTACACGAAGTTCGGTTTGTTTGGAAGAAAGTTTTTTAGTTGTTCATCATGTAGGAGGACATGCCAGTGTCTCTGTAGTATTTTCCTCAATGGGTTTGCACCTCCACTGAATTGGGTTATCATGTTTATCATAGTATAGGTATAGTTCAGTTACCGATATACACAACAACATTTTTATTAAGAGCTATAAATATATTAACATAACACAAATAAGTTAAATGAAAAGAGCGAAAATCCTAAATGTAGCACATTGCATACCACAAATCAGGTTGCTAAAATGTTATGGTATTCATAGCAAGGCATCAACATTTTGCATTAATATGATATTACAGCAAAGATTAAATCTCATGGCACAATTTCCTGTGAATAATTATATACTTGCTATGCATGATTTGCCGCAGATGCTTTACTTTTTAATTGAGCCTCAGTTGCCATTTATTTTAAATGCATTGTTCATTATACTGCAGTTCTCGGCAAAGGAAGATCTCCTAAACCTCAGCAAAATCCTGGCAGCCATGAGTACTGTAATTCAGACACTTGTAGTTCCTCCAAAGCAAGCATATTCACACAGTTTATGGTTGCCAGGGCTTGCTGAGACAAATAGTGCCACATTCAGAAATGTTTTTTTTTTTTACACTGTTATACATTGTTAGCACGGGACTGTTTTTTTTCTGTGTCAGTCACGTTTCTTTGTAAATCCAATTACCATAGGGCAAAGGTTCCCAAACTTTTTTGAATCACGGCACGCTAGAGTATCAGTATTGTTTCACGGCACCCCTAAGCCAAAAGTTTCTCATTGAGAAATTCAGAAAATAATGTAGTGAAGTCAGTAAAGTGAATAAATTGTGCTTACCTGTCATTCTTATGGTCAGTTATGAGGTTGTGGACAGGTTTCCTGTTCTGTTTGTCCACATATTTACATTACATTGACAAGAAAGAATTTGATTTGGTGCTGAACCACCAACCTGAGGCACCCCTGTAAGTGTCCCAATGCACTCCAGGATGCCGCTGCGCACAGTTTGGGAACCACTACCCTAGGGAATTTATCTCTGTGTCACATCGGGCCTGATTCAGAGATGAACGCCATGTCCACCTCTGAATATTGTGATAATCAAAAGATCTGAGAACAATGCTGCATCTTTGTATGCAGATGCTGCAACATTTTTTGCAGATGCTTGGATTTGCAAAGCCGTAGGCGGTCGTCTCATATATCTCCTAGTGGCTGTGACATTTGCATATATTTGTATAGCAGCTGCAACTGCATTAGTGTACAACTCTGAATTAATAATTAATTAATAATTAATAATTTTATTAACCACAAAAATAAAAAAAAATATTTCCTATTAGTTTTATAATTAAATAAATTATTCCACAGACGTGAAACAAATAAATAGTCAAGCTTCCACAGGGAAAAAAACACACATTGGGCCCGAAGTCGACATCTCGACAGGGTTAGAATACCCACATCTGCTCTACCCCCTACCCAAGCCTAAACCTAACTCTGCCGACACAGCCTAAACAACCTTTCTCCCCGTAGCCAAACCCTTCTTTCCCGCAGCCTAACCATAACTCTCCCCCTAGTGCCTAACCTTAACCCTAACCCTTACTGTCCCCCTAACCCCAATACTTACCATTGGGCTGTCAGTGGTCGGAACGCCAGCATCCCAAATGCCGGGTTGTCAACTACATCTCACTCTACCATATTTTTCTTTTTGCAGGACAGTTTGATTTGTAATTTTTTATTGTACTTTATATTCTATACTGATATTCTGAGCACAATGGGCCTGTTTCAGCAAGGAACGAACGGATGCGAACGCACGCAATCGGACAATTATTTTGCATTGAGCATGTGTATGCATCACAGTGCATGTGCGCAAACTTAGCACTGTGAAGGGAACTGCATTTGCAGAGGCTGCACAAACACAAAGCACAGTGATTTGACAGGAAGTGCCATTTGTGGGTGGCTGCGGGGGAGTGGTCGGGCAAATGCAGGCATGTCTGTGCATTTGGACAGCATATCAGGGGCGTGCATATGTAACCCCTTGCGACAATGGATGCAGCCTGAGGTCTAGTTGCACACAGGAAGTCTCGCTATGTCTGCGGGAGGGTCAGATCAACCACTATTGTGCATAAAGGTCTGATGGATCTCGATGTTACCAATGTTTCTGCTGTCTTGCCAGGTATAGAGGATGCAAGTAAAGGGAAATGGATGGTATTATGTAGTGCTGGGTGTCTGCTTATTCTGCTGCGATTGCCATGTTTATACGTTCTTTAGCATATTCTTGCAGCGGCCGATTGCGTGTATCCGCATCCGTGCGCTCCTTGCTGAATCAGGCCCTATATTCTGTATAGTGTTTGAAATGGGGTGTAATAATTAGGTTGACATTAACAATGTCATTGTTTATATGTCAACACCATAATGTTAACAGTTATGATGTCGACAGGCAACATATCGACATTCTCAGAATGTCCACACTAGACTGCTGAATGGGAGGGTTAGGGAAAGACACTAGGGGGAGGTAAGGGTTAGGCTATGTGGGGAGGATAGGGTTAGGCACTAGGGATAGGGGTAGGCAGGGGCAAACACGGGACTTTTATTGGGGGGTTTCCATATATATATATATATATATATATATATATATATGTTTATTTGTATATGATGTGGTCCTGAAGGCGGGGCTTTGGCCCTGAAACTTTCGTAGACCAATACTGTTTTTGTTTAAATCTCTGAGTGCCAGGTTTTTCTTTGGATATGTTATATATAGATAGGCGCCACTCGGAGGCTAGTTAGTAAGTTGAAATCATGCAGTGGTTTATTGCAGAGTAATCATCATCGATATTTTGGGGCAACACGCCCCTTCATTAGGATATCAAGAATACAGGGGTCTATTTACTAAGCAGTGTTAGGAGACAGAGGGCCTGATTCAGACCCGGTCGCGAAACTGGGTCGATGGTGGCCCACAGCACATGCGCACAATGGAGCCGGCTCCGTTGTGCGCATGCGCGAGACCCGGCTAGCGACGGGCACTCCGTCGCTCTGGGTCTCGCAACAAAGGGTGCGAGCTGTCGATGTTGAGTGACAGCATGCCCCCTTTGGTGGGCGGGCCGGGGGGGTGGCTGCCCAAATGGAGGCATTCCCATTACAACGCCTGTCGTTCAGGGGTGGCCCACTGACAGTGGAGAGATTCCGGCTCTGTTAGAGCCGAAATCTCTCTTGGGCTTGCGGCCACCAGACCCTACCACAAGGGTCTCGTCACATCACATCATCATGGCCACTCGCTGTAGCTGTGGGTGGTAACCCACAGCTATGCAAGCGGCCAGGAGGCCGCTCTAAAATAAAAAAAACCTGGCCCTGATTCAGAACGAGCGCTCTGTCATAGCGACCGGGTCTGAATCAGGCCCAGAGTGAAAAGTGATAAGTCTGTGATAAGTGCCAGCCAATCAGCTCCCAACTGTCATCTCACAGGCTTTGTTTGAAAAATAACAGTTGGGAGCTGATTGGCTGGCACCTTATCACTTACTTATCACTTTTCAATCTGTCTACTAACACTGCTTAGTAAATAGACCACATAGTGTGAAACAAATATCAAACTTAAATAACTCACCCCCCAGATGTGCCAATCAACCTTCAGCCCATGCACCTGACAGTGGCCCTGATTCAGAGCCAGACGCTCTGACAGAGCGCTCGCTCTGAATCAGGGCCGTCCCTCCTACTTTTTGGAGTGGCCTCCAGGACACTAGCATAGCTGTGGGTGACCACTCACAGCTATAGCGAGTGGCCAAAATGATGGTCGCGGTGGTCAAGACCATCGCGACCATTGGGCTTGCGATGAGACCTTTGGGGTAGGGTCTCGCTGCCGCAAGCCCTGGAGTGCTTTTGGCTCTAACAGAGCCAAAAGCACTCCCACTGACATCACTAGGAACGCCTCCATCTGGGCAGCAATGCCCCCGGCACGCCCACCAAAGGGGGTGTGCTGTCAATCACCATTGACAGCATGCCCCCTTTGGTGCGAGACCCATAATGACGGCTTTGCCGTCGTTATTCAGGTCTCGCGTATGCGCACGACGGAGCCACCTCTGTCGTGCGCATGCGCACTTGGGCAACATTGACCCGGTTGTGAGCGCTCAGCGCTCGCGAGCGGGTCTGAATCAGGCCCAGTGGCCCTGATTCAGAGCCGGACGCTCTGACAGAGCGCTTGCTCTGAATCAGGGCTGGGCTATTTTTATTTTAATGGCCTCCTGCCCACTTGCGAGCGGGCAGGAAGATGGTTGCGATGGGCAAGACCATCGCGACCATCGGGCTTTCGGTGAGACCCTTGTGGTAGGGTCTCGTTGCCGCAAGCCCTGGAGTGCTTTTGGCTCTATCAGAGCCGAGAGCACTCCCACTGACATCACTTGTGATGTCAGTGGGGCTGGCCCCAGATGGTAGGTGTTCCCATGGGAATACCTCCGTCTGGCCAGCCACGCCCCCGGGCCGCCCACCAAAGGGGGCGTGCTGTCACTCAACATCGACAGCTCGCACCCTTTGTTGCGAGACCCAGAGCGACGGAGTGCCCGTCACCAGCCGGGTCTCGTGCATGCGCACAACAGAGCGGGCTCCGTCGTGCGCATGCGCACTGGGCCAACATCAACCCGCTTGCGAGCGCTCAGTGTCCCAGAACTCCATCTGCGACCAGCGCGAACATGTCACTGGCGCTTCCATGACCACTTCCAGCGCACCGGAGGATGCAGCAAATAGAAAAGCCTGCTTGCAGCTGCCGTGGCAACAAGAGTCATGGCAAACACCAGCAAAACAAAGAAGTGTCAATGCATCAATGTGAATATATCAATAAAGATGTTAGACTTCTGGTCTAATGTTGTATGTGCAAACAATCAATATAAAAGCACAGGACGAACCAGTGCTTTGTAATATAAAATGCTACTGTGCATAGTGTGCAACATGAAGTTAAATATCCATAATGTCTAAAATATGGCAATAATTGCCTAGCTACTGAATCCTCATGGTTCAATAAAATTACCATATATGAAACAAAAACATAATCTGTGACTAAACATACCAAAACATATAACAAAAATACACAATAGTGCTTCTACTTGCAGAAACATGACAAAAAAGGTATGTAAAATAAATGAAATTGGAAAATAAATGAAAATGTAATAATAAAATACATGAACACCTAGCATAACCTGGCCAATTACCGCTGAGAAGCTGGTGATCTACATAAATGGATCTACATAATATACATTGAGTTATACACATATATGAGAAACGCCACCATTGCATATGAAAAATGCTACATAAAAAGTAGATGGGGCAAAAGCTCACTACCCTCAATGTTAAGAACATAGGGCCAGATTCAGACCCGAACGCTAGGCTGCGATCGCTCGCTGCCAAAAGGGGCCAGGTATGCAAATTCCGCAATCACACTGTGTGACGTAAGGACGCCGTCTATGTCTAAGAGCAACGGCAGTGAGCTAACGGTGGTGTATAAAGATGCCCACTTTCCTTTCTTAGCACACGTCATCTCTAGGAAGTGTATGATTAATTGGTAACATCGAGAGCCATCGGAGCTGCACACAGTGCTTGATGTAGGTCCTACCCCGCCACAACCACTGCGATCACTGCAGGCTGAAATACAACCAGGTGACGTGTACAATGACCCCTCCATGCTAATTATGCATGCCCTTTAAATGCTGTTTTGACGTCCAGACACGCCTGCGTTCGCACCACCACTCCCGCGTTCACAAGCATCTTCCCCTGTTACCCACAAATGGCTCTGTCACTCAAGGTAGCCCTCAGTCTTTGTGCTACGAGCGCAGGATTCACAATCACTGTGACTGGCTCGTGCACATGCACTGCGATGCATACGCATGCGCAGACAGGCAACAATCGCTCATAGTGAGCGATCGTGGCTTGGCATCCGGGTCTGAATCAGGCCCATAGTATCTAAGTCTCCATTATGAATCAATGAGAATATCACTGGTCAAAATGCATAACAGAAGAGGCAACACTAGCGACATTGTTCGAACATTAATTTAAATAAATTAAACCAGCCACACTAAATATGCATGTAATGAAGCTCTCACGAGCAGGGACCTCTTCCCTCATTGTGCTTCGCTTTACATTTTCTTCTACTCCTTACTCCCCATAAGGGCACCTAACTTGACTGCCAACTCCTGGCTCCTTATTGTGAGTGCTTTAATCGCTATTGCAGAAATGTATATAAATAGTGTCCTTGTAATGCACTGTAAGTTACTTCTTTCTTGTTCACTTACTAGTTTTATGTACTATGTAAGGCGCTGCGGAACACTTGTGGCGCCATATAAATAAAGGATAATAATAATAATAATAATAATAATAATAATACATGCCTATGACTGGGAGTCATATATAGGATGTCTATAAATAGCATAATGGGCCTTGTGTGTTATCTGTTCTTTCTAGAACCAGTCAGGAGAAATAATACACATGCATTGAATGAAATGTAGCATCATACAAACTGTAAAAGACTGCAATCCGTCATAGTTAGATACATTTAATGGAAACAATTCAATCCAAGAGACTCATTGAGTCCCCTTGGAGATAAGGTGTCTAAACGAAAAATCCAAGAGGCTTCAAGTTCTAAAAGTCTCTTAGCTCTGTTCCCCCCTCTCAGGGACACAGGTGCATGATTGATGACTTTATATCCTACATAGGCAATGCTATGTTTAGATGAAGCAAAATGTCTTGTGACCGGTTGGTCACTGCCTCCTGAAAGAAGCGCGGCTTCTGCGCCATCCGTTCTTTGAACTGGCGTTCTGTCTTGCCCACATAATGTAAACCACATGGGCAAGACAGAATGTAAACCACAAAGCGTGAGCTGCAGGTCAAAGGTTAGTTAATGCTAAACTTTCTCCCTGAATAAGGATGGGAAACAAAGGCCCTCATTCAGAGCCGCTCGTAAGCGGACTTTCGCTCGTAGCGATCCGATGTTGTACAACCACACATGCGTCGGTGTAACAGTGCGCATGTGCATACGGCTGATTGCGATCATTTTTCAGTCGTTCATCAAACAGCGAACAGGAAGTGACATGTCAAATGTGATTGACAGAACTGTCCGTTTTGGGGGCGGTGACGGGGGTGGAGATGGGAAAACGCAGGCGTGTCGAGGCGTTTATTGGGCGTACATAAATTATCTGATGCGAGCGGCCAGTGTGAACGGAACAAGTCATACGTCACTGGCTGATCCAATTTTCAGTAAGACTGCTCGCTCAGCTTGTGGTCGGGTATAGTCTACCGCAATGACGATGGTCTCTTGGGCCTTCTCCGGGCTCATCGATGGTGTGGCGATGTATCATTTGCGGCCACATAAAGAATCATCTTGTAATTGTTAATCTGCTTGTAAGGTGTTTCGTTAATAGCCTTTTTTTAGTTGCAAAAATCCGAACGCAGGTGAACTACTCGGCTGCTAATTGCGGCCTAATACAATCAATTAGCAGTTTTTGTTTTTTTTTGGTTTTATTTATTTTTGTGGGGGTTTGTAGTTCAACAATATTGTACGCATGTTTTTTTGATAAGCGAATATTTTATGGCCAAAGAAACCATTTTTTGGTTTCATATTTAGTTTTGGTTTTTTAAAACTCTTTTTTTTTAAAATAAACCCTTGATTGTTTAGAATTTAAAAAATGTTTTTCTTTCCGTTGTCTTGTCATTTTGTTGTCTGGATTACCTTTAAACCAGTTTTGAAAGAAATAAACAAGAGAATTGATCAGTTTGTCTTTTTTTTTTAATTATTTTTACTCACAGAAATAATGTAAAAAACGTAAAAAAACATAAATTGTTTTTTTGCCCACAAAAATAAATAAAGTGGCATTTCATACACAAACCAATAAAATTATTAAAAACAATTCACAAGAAAGGAGAGGGAGGTTTTGGCCATTATGGAATATGGGGCAAACATAGAAATGGATTGTGGGGAAATTAGCCAGTGCTGTCATCGCCTTTTCGGGCGTTTGGGAGGGGTGGGGAGTGAGCTGGTACGGGTCCGGGATGTCCTTTGCCTGGCCTGTCCAGAGGCAGATGTTGTGGCCTCTGGACTAGGCATAGGGCTAGGCACATTTGGAGGGATGGCTGTTGTTGTGCCAGAGGTGGAGGGTCCTGATGTTCCGGCAGGAAGGGAGGCCGGCTCCAACATGTGGTGGTGAACGAGCTGCTCCAGGGCATTAGCAATTTGCATGCTGGCAGCAGAATTTGCCTCCAGGGCGTCCGCCACCCGTAACAGATTGGCGTCCTGCCTCAGCATAATCTCAGTCTGTTGATCCGTTTTGAAATTGAGATCAGTGAGGAGGACTACTGCCGGTGAGGGGGAAGGCCTTGGACTGTCTTCCACAGGGTCCCCAGCCGGATCTACTGCTTCCTCCCCTGCACAGCCAGAAGAAATTCTGCGGCCAACGCTCACCTCTGGAGCAGACTCATCCTCCCATGTCTCTGTGAGAAAAAAGAGAAAAGAGTCAAATTAGAATCTAGATATGTTCCCAAAAACATTTCAGAGTTGTTAACATTCCAACATTTACCTGGGTCAACATGAGGAGCCGCAAAGTCTGGCGTGTCGGTATCCATGTTCGACATGCCAAACACCTCCTCATCCTGCACACACCCCTGTGCCAGCTCCTCCAAATCAGTGAGCTCAAGTGACACAGGGGTGGGACCCCCCCTGTCCCCCTTGCATGCCTAGCCCTATCTGCAAGTTTTTGTTTCAGCCGATATTTGAAGTCGGTCCATCTGTTGTATAAAAAGTTGGCATTATTACTGCAGTATTTTGTCCTGTAAACACTATTTAATCAAATGTAGTTTGTACTTACCGGCGTTTAACATCCTGGGATGCACGTTCCAACTCACTCACCACATTGACAGCACTGGCTATGTCCTCCCACATTTTCCACTTCTGGCTTGCACCCATATTCCTTGGGGCCTGGGGCAGGGTGTCAGTGCACATTTGTACCAAAACCTCCATCTCCTTCCTTGTGAATTGTGGCTGCCTTTTTTTTTGCCAGGTTTTGTAGGCCTACTAGGCCCAGCAGCCTCTTCCATATCATCCTCCACACCTTTTGGAAAACAGAAATTTTTTAGGATAATTTTAATTTTTTTTTAAATTATTGATAAACCATCATTTTCATTATAAAAACAATAATACTTACCTGGCGCCTCTTGGCCAGTACCTTGCTGGTCGGTAGTCATTTTGGACTCAACTACAGCAGACCAATTTGGGATTTCAGTGACGTTTTTATACATGCGTCAGCATTATTTGGCCGCATCATTGATTGTGCGCTCCTATTCTCCTTATTCGGACGCATCATTGATTGTGCGCTCCTATTGTCTGTCCTTAATTTGTGCGGGAAAATAAAGACTATTTATGGCTTGGTGTGACTCCAGTCGAGGTGGCATGTTGATTGTTGGAGGTTTGGCATTGTCGTGGTTTGTTGGCTGTTTTGGTAGTAGAAGGCATATTTTTGGGTTGTGATCTTTTTTGGTATTTTGCTTACTTATTTTTTTTCTGGTCGTTTTTGGTTTCAATTTTTTGGCTTTTGCATTTTTCAGTAAGTATTTTAAAATCCCCCCTTAAAAATTCGGAGTAAATTTTTTAAAATGTGTTTTAATATATATATTTTTTTTTACAGTTTTTTTGGCCTTGCCCCAGTGACGTTTTCGTACTTTGGTTGATTTGTCTTTTTTTGGTAAGTGTTTGTGTAATTATTTATCAAAATCGATGTGTTTGTCTTTGCATCTGTTTCCCAAAGTAATGTTGTTTATTTTCTTTGGCCAATCATGTGTAACCAATAAAAGTAGCGTACTATTTTGCGAACTAATGTGTCTTGTTTGAACTGTAAAAGGAGCGTACTATTTTGCAAACTAAAGTGTCTTGTTTGAACTGTAAAAGGAGCGTACTATTTTGTGAACTAATGTGTGTTCTTTGAATTGTAAAAGGAGCGTACTATTTTGTGAACTAATGTGTCTTCTTTGAACTGTAAAAGGAGCGTACTATTTTGCGAACTAATGTGTCTTGTTTGAACTATAAAAGGAGCGTACTATTTTGCGAACTAATGTGTCTTGTTTGAACTATAAAAGGAGCGTACTATTTTGCGAACTAATGTGTCTTGTTTGAACTGTAAAAGGAGTGTACTATTTTGCGAACTAATGTGTCTTGTTTGAACTGTAAAAGGAGCGTACTATTTTGCGAACTAATGTGTCTTGTTTGAACTGTAAAAGGAGCGTACTATTTTGTGATCTAATATTTTTTTGGTTTTAGTTTAAAATCTTGTCTTAACACTAACATGGCTATTCAATATGGGTGCCTTAACTTAGTTTTGGCGTTAATTTAGACATTCTGACGTCATTTTCGCAGGTTTTACTTTTACTCCCTCTTCAATCTCAAAGACATCGCATTTTTAACAAGTCATTCATCCAAAACGGTGATAAGTTGTTTCCATTGAATAGGTGCACAAAAAAATAGCAGAATTGGGGTTTAGGGGTGCAGGCTTTTATAAAATAGCCTTCGCCCCTGAGAATGTCAGTGAAAAAAGAACTGGGTCCCTCTTTTTTTGGGTTCAGCAAAAATGGACAGGCCAAAATTTAAAAAAAAAGGGTGATCAAAAATTATTTTTTAAATACAATTTCTTAACAATAGGGAAATAGGTTCAGGGCTATTCTGCAAGTATGCGGCAGGTGTTTATTAGAATATAATTATAGCGGCAGGTGCCCAAATGTTGATGTTAATACAAATTAATTGTGGGACATCAAAATATGGTAATCCCCATTTTTAGTTTCTCCAAATTTGATGGACCCACTTAAAAAATGTGCAAAAATAACCTAAGTGCTCTTCTGCATCACTTCTTCAATGTGGGTAACAAAACACATGCTGCGGGTCTTTTAAACCCACACTTTCAAATAAAGGCTAAAACGGGGGTACCCATAGTGTTCAACCAAGTTTTTCCAACTTTAGGGGTGCTCTTACCTTTTTAACTTGGAAAAACGAGAAGCTTTACGCCAATCCCAAATCCAAGTTTCCATTTTTTTAAATTTTACAATTGAATACGGGGAAAAGCGGGAGGGCGCTCCAGACTTAACGCTGAAAAATAAACCAATAGGACACGTTAACTTCACTGTCGAAGTTAACATTTAATGTCGGAGTATTTATCAGCATTAAGTCTGGTGCGCCCTCCCGCTTATACCCGTAGTCAATTGAAAAATAACACAAACTGGAAACTTGGATTTGGCGTAAAGTTTCTTGTTTGTCCAATTTAAAAAGGTAAGAGCACCCCTAAATTTGGCAAAACATGGTTGAACACTATGGGTACCCCCATTTTAGCCTTTATTTGAAAGTGGATGGCACTCACATACCACTTCAGCCTATTTTTAGGAACCGAAAACACTTTCATTCACTGAATGTAATGGTGGTATGTGATGCCTCCCTCCAGATCCTGTCCCTGAATGCCAAATTACCCGGGAGTGCACATGATTCCTTCGTCATCCGGCAATCAGGGATTTGGCACAAAATAGACAACCTACAAGCTGGTGATGCATGGCTTCTGGGTAAGTTGACACCTTCTGTGGCAACCAATGCAAAGCTTGTTACACAATGGTCCTGATGTTTTTTTCTTTTTTCCACAGGAGACAGTGGTTACCATTGCACACCCTGGCTGCTCACTCCTTATTTGGCACCCACACCAGGGCCACAAAGTGAGTATAATTCCACACTTACAGCCACCAGGCAGGTGGTGGAGCGCTGTATCGGCCTTTTAAAAGGCTGATTCTGATGCCTTCACCGCTCTGGTGGCGAGCTCATGTATTTGCCGGATATGGTTTCGAAAATTGTGGTCCTGTGTGGGATATTTCACAACATCGCCATAAGGAGTGGTGTCCCAATGCATCCAGAGGATGCCTTGCCTGAGGATGGCCCCCCCGAGGTTGGTCGGAGGTCAGTATGTGGAGGGGCCATACGCAATGATGTGGTGGCCAGATATTTTAGGTAAATTTTGTTAATAATGTAGTTAATTTACACAATGTAGACATGTAAGATTTCAATGACCAATTGTAATTTTGTTTTCTTTTTTTTTTGGGTGTCTTTTATTCCATTAAATTACCCGAACAAACAATGCCTACTACCTGATCCCAAAAAATGTCTTCATGTGTCCACATTGGCTCTAACTTCTGGAACAATTATTTCTTCGCCTCATTTGGGGATTCATGTTGGCCTGCTACTTCTTCAAACAGTTCTTGATTGTTGTTGTTGTTGTTTTGTTATTTTTGGTGTTGGTTGTTTTTTGGATTGTGTTTTCACTGTGTTAATTGCTTGACAAAATTCACTTTGTTTATTTTTTTTGTGTGGATTAAATTTTGGGATAACCTTTTAAAGACTTTACAAGCAAGTGTAACCTGGTCCAAAAAAGGCAAACTTGCTTAATGGCTAATCCTGTAATGTGTTAAATTGTAAAGTATTTTACCATGCTTTGTGGGTAAAAACAAACACCAAAGGTATTATGGTGAATCGGGATGTTTGCTAATCTAGGGCTAAGCAGGTTTTAGAGAAAATTTACATTACCCACCCCAAAATAAAAAAAAACTCTGGTAATTCGACAAACCTATAGGTATTGTTAGGTGTTTAATGTTCCAGCTTACATACTTACTTGAGCTTTCTACAAACACATTTACATTATTTAAAAAAACATCCTCCAATAGTCGACTTATGTAAGGTTAAAGAATCTAATATTTACAGACAAGGAATGAGACTTTAATAAATCAAAATATATTTATTGGTCCCAACATTTTAAGGGGGTTCAAAAAAATAAAAAAATTAGTGCCGCAGGACCGCCACCATGTGATCAATGACCACCAGCATCCCGACGAGATGGGCCCTCAAGGTTTGCAATCCCTCAAGCATTGTTTGCAAACGCCTCTGGTCCTCTGTGGGTTTTTTTTTAAAAAAGGGATTACTAAACTGATACCTTAATTTATATGTTACCAAACAACTTACAACTCAGACTATAGTTTCAACAAAGATCTAAATTTGTTCCAAAAAATGGAATGGCAAACACAAAGATTATTTAAATACTAACTTTAAAAATTAGACATAAAAAAACAAAAAATAAAAAGCCGAAGTAGGCAAAAACAATACATTTGTTGGTACCGTAAAATAGATAGACACAAGTATGAGTGTTTGGACATGTGTGATATGTGTAAGGGGAAAACATCCTAGACATTGTTTTGCCAAGATATATATCCAAAACATTACAAATACTTAACAAATTTGAAATGCACAGGCAAAAGGACAACAACAACCAAAAAGCCAAAAAAAAAACATAGTTAAAAAGGCAAACATACCGGTCATATTGATGCCTGGTCCTGTAGGCACCACATCGTCCTCCTCAGAGGTGGGCCAGTGCTGGTCCGATTGAGGAGGGGATATTTGACTCTGGGTGGAGGGGGAGGAAAAGAGAGGGGGGGAGGGGAGGGGGAGGAAAAGAGAGGGGGGGAGGGGAGGGTGATGAAAAGAGAGGGGGGGAGGGGAGTGTGAATTGGGAGGGATGGGAATAATAGGACAGGGATGGGCCTCAGGCACTGGGCAGTCTGGGGTGGAGGGGGAATTTGGTGAAGGTTGGGGAGAGGAGGATTGGGTGGGAGTGGGGGATAGGGGACGAGGGCGACGATGTTGTCTGATTCTACGTCGTACTCTGCGCTCAGCCCCTAAATGATGGTTAAAAAATGTTGTTTTTTTTTGTGTGTGTTTTTTTTATCAATTTACACAGTCCAAAATTTTAATAGCCAAAAAAAAAACCATGCACACGCAGGGATGTTCCCCCCCCAAAAAACAGGGATAGATGGAAAACATGCACATGCAGGGATGTACAAAATAAACAAACAGGGATAGATGGAAAACATGCACACGCAGGGTTGTACAAAATAAACAAACAGTGATCGATGGAAAACATGCACACACAGGGATGTACAAAATAAACAAACAGGGATAGATGGAAAACATGCAAACGCAGGGATGTACAAAATAAACAAACAGGGATAGATGGAAGACATGCACACGCAGGGATGTACAAAATAAACAAACAGGGATAGATGGCAAACATGCACACGCAGGGAGGCTTACATTTAAAAACCAAAAAAAAACAAACTTACTGTCGCGAATTTCAACACGCAAATTCGCCAAAAGGTGGGGGGACCTGCGGTGGAGATCAGACCACCGCCTTTCCAGCTGCCCGATATTGCGGCGGTAGCCCAAAGATCGCAGGCGGCGCATCACCTCTGCATAGGCGAGCCGCTTGCGTTGGTTTGTGATGGGGGCCTGAAGAACTGTGATCCTCCGGTCCATCACATCTGTGAGGACCAGGAGTTCTCGTCTTGTAAATGCTGCGGCTCTCATGATGGCAATGATTTTTTACCAAAAAAACAGTTTTAATAAAGGGCCCAGAAAAATTATGATTGGCTAATGTACTTTGAAATATAACAGAATGCATTGGATTGGTTATTGTATGAGACATGTGACCTACACCCTCACAAATATAATGTGAATTATTATAGGCTTGAGGCAGTGACATGCGTTAGCTAATTTAAATATTATTAATAAAGATGCAAAATCTGCATATAAACTTACGCAAAACAATAGTAGCATTCAAAACAACTTTGAATTTTGAAAAACCATCCCCTTGGTACAAACGAACGTATTCAGCGGAAGGAATGACACACACGAACAATAATAAAGTTTATTGACATTGTAAAAAAAAACGGATTGCAAAGATGTGAATAACAATTAAGCTAATTAATATACTGATTGCTAGGAATCGATTCCAGTATGTGGGCAGAATGAAATAGCAAGCAAACGATAAATGACAGGCCCACTTCCGGTTTGGACTTGTGCGAGAGTTCCCTGCAACCAATATAGGATATGGCCGGTCGCTATTTTGATCGTTCGTTAGCTAGAGGAGAGTTTGGGAGACTTTGGGGGGGAAGATTAGCTACGAGCGAATTTATGAGCGAGTGCTTGAATTTACATTTTCTTGCTCGTACGCCAAACGAGCGAACGTCCACTTGCGTCCGTCTCTGAATCCGGCCCAAAGTTTCCTGTGTGCATATAGCTGCAAGTGGTGCATCCCAAACACTTGTAGTGTCCATTTTTATGGCTCAAAAAATTAGTTGTAGCCCCTGAATGGTGCTATGTCTGTATTCATAACAATATCTTTAATGTTATTACTACGAGTGTAGTTTGGCATCACGTAGTCATGGAGTAGGGTTATCTCAGGATGAGTAGACACCAATGGCCATATTTTTTTAACGAGTCGACATGTGTCGACCTTTTACGTTGTATTCACTGATCCATGGGACCACATTTTTAAGGATTTTTTTGTCGCTAGAATTTAGTAGTGTTTCTCTGTTTTAGTGAGGGCCTTGGCTTTGGCTTTCTTTTAATTCTTTGATGGTATAACCACGTGCTAGAAACTTGTGCATCATAAAGTCAAGTTGTTTCAATGTCTCATACTTATCACTAGTAATCCTACAAACCCTTATGAACTGGGAATAAGAAAAAAGGGATTTGCCCTCCAGCACACTGTAGCAAAATACTTAAATCCTACATGATAATAGAGATTCAGAGGTATTAGTTACATACATTTGCAAATATATGAATAAGTGCCAGGCCAATCTTCAAGGCTCCTCTACACTGGCGTCGCTAACATTAAGGGGTTCACATCCGAGAAGCAAGGCACGTCCGAGAAGAAATAGCAATAGCGCTATTTCGGTGCCTAGTGCCATTCTGCACATGTGCTGTCACCCGCGGCCATTTTGTGTGACGTCATCCATGACATTCACCATGTCCCATGATGCCGCACGGTGCATGTTGCACATGTGGACGCGTCCACCTAGTAATGTATTTTGGTGGCGCGATCGTGGCAGGCACTGTTAGCTGGCCGCCGCAGTCTGCACATGCGCAACATGCACCGCGCAGCATTATGGGACTGCACATGCGCAGAACAGCGCTAGACGCCGATATAGCGCTATTCAGAACCTCTTTAGGTACAGTATATAAAGGGCACCCCAAGAGGCTTACTAGCACCCCTGAGGAAGTCTAATTGGACAAAACACGTTCGGACCCCTCCAGTCTCTCTCCATACTGCTGACCATTTCCAGATAAGCATCCTATTATATTATTTTAATGTTTTGTTAATTATTGTGTACTCTGTATCCCCTTGTATTTTGTGTCATTAAAACCCCATTGTGAAAAAGCATTTCTGAGAAAGGGTCATTTTCTGCTTATTTGAAGCCGACCAAATCTACCTGTATGCAAACTATTGGGGCCATCATGGGATATTGAAGGAGTTACCAGGATACACAGCATTATATGCAGTTATTCAAATATTGTTCTGGTACGCAACATATATTAATTACGTTATTGGTTTTTAAACAAAATACTACACTATATATGTGTTTCATCTGGCTGTGCTTGAGCCCCTCCTATTAAGGTTTCTGTATATTTTGGAGTCCTGGGTCCATCCCACCACATGGAATCCCAGTAAAAGAACTACAGATAAGCCTAAAAGTTTTATTATCTCGTACGCACATTTATATTTGTAGCAGCAATTACTACACTATCAGGCGCTTGTTCTTTCCAAACTTTATATATATATATATATATATAAAATAGATTGGTTCGGCACTCAATGTTCCTCTGCATAAAAAAGTACCAGGGTGCTCGCACAATAAGTAATGTAGAAATCCAAAGTGTGCTGTCGCAGTGTACGACAGACCACAGCGCGTCACTCCAGGGTGTATAAGTTTTGCCAATTTATTCAACGTTTCAAGGCCCTTGCGGCCCCGTCGTCAGGAAACACAAACAGTCACAAACACACAAAAAACACTTACCTATATACCCCACACGATCAAGGAGACAAGGACAAGCTGCACCACAGTCGCGTTCACGTGGCTGGAGGGTGCGGGTCGCCCAGTGATGACATCACCCGACTCACCTCTGGTGGTTGTCTAGGCAACCTAAGACGCTACTACGGCTGGGTGCTGGCGCTGATGGCCACAGCAACCCTAAGCCGCGATCGTGTGACCAAAGGGCACAGGTTGTCCTGGGGATGGCATATCCCATCTCACCTCCAGAGGTTGCTATGCCAACCTACAACGCTCCTGCGGCTGTGGAGAGTCTGACAAGCAAAGAAAGAAAAAAAGACATACACTAATCACATATGTAAAAAACAATTGATAGACTCATTACTATCTATAGAGTCCAGTAAAGGTTAATATAGAAAAATGAAGAAATAAAGAGACCCACTGGGAAAGTTGTTAACATCAAAAAAATATACAAATATGAATGAAAAAAACATAATTAGCATATGATATGGAAAAATATAAGTAAAGTAAATAAAGAAAAAGAAAAAAGTACAAACACATAAGACACATAGATATAAAAAAAGTTAAACTAATCATAACCAAAGTTGAATCTCCACAATCAAATCCATAACTAAAGTACTAAAGCTACTACATATGTGAAAAAAGGTGTATATGTTCAGAAAGATAATAATAAAGATGAGTGATCCAGTTGAGGACCCACATGTGAAAAAAATGATAAAGCAAGTTGTCAGGATTAAATAAAGGAATTCCAGGCTATGCGTTCATTTAGACCACCAGGCTGGGTAGTATTCATCCGCAAAATCCATCTTGCCTCCATTCTCATAAGTGCTCCAATACGGTCACCCCCCCTCAAGAGTTCCGGAACATGGTCGATGATTTTGTACCGCGGTGTAGATAGTTGATGTCCAGCTGTTTTGAAGTGTTTTACCACCAGTTGGTCCATTTCTCTGCCATTTCAAGCCAAACCTATGGCAGACCGATGGAGAGCCATACGTTCTTTAAAAGTTCTAGAGGTCATGCCAATGTAGCAGAGAGTGCAAGGGCAAGTAATTAAGTATATAACAAATTTAGAACTACACGTAAGTACGTGTCTGATTTTGAAGGTCTTGCCCATGTGTGGATGCTGGAAAGTGTTACCAGTTTGTAAGTAACTGCATGTGACACAGGATGGACATTTGTAACATCCAGGTTTTTTATATGACGTGCGGGTGATGTTCAGTAATATCCGTATGGACTAACAAGTCCCTAAGATTTTTTCCACGCCTGTAGCACATCATAGGCTGCGTGTTACATAAGCTTGTAAGGTCCTGGTCACTAGAAATGATAGGCCATAATGCTCTAGCTGCCTTGGGAAGCACCCCACTGGCAGTGGAAAAAGTGGTTACCCACGGGAAGCGGTCCTGTTTAGTTTTTTTAGACTTAGCAGATAATAAATCATCTCTGTTGACACTGAGAACACGTTGCTTGGCTGACAATAGCTGCTTTAAAGGATAACCTCGAGTCCGGAATTTGTGTATTACTTCATCCAAACATGTTGGTAACACATCCCAATTGCTAATAATATGAGCAGTTCTTAACATCTGGGAGTATGGTAAACCCCTTTTAAGGGATGTTGGATGATGGCTGCCTGCCGTGACAAGCGTATTTCTATCTGTATCCTTGTGAAAAACAGAGGTACTAATAATGCCTTCAGAGATTGTGATTTTCACATCTAAAAAGTCAATTTCTGTAGCACTCAGCCTATAAGTAAATTTAATTGGTGAGGCAGAATTATTAATAGTACTCATTAATGAATCAAATACCTCTCTACCTCCAGCCCACAGCATAAATATGTTGTCTATATAGCGTGTGTAAAGTTTAATGTATTGACTACAGATAGCAGACTGGAAAAAGAGCTCCTGTTCTTGTTGGAACATATACATGTTCGCATATGATGGGGCCACATTCGACCCCATCGCACATTCAGACTGTTGAAGATAAAATTCCCCGTCGAATAAGAAATAGTTGCGAGATAGAATAAGGGTCAACAGTTGCACAAATAGCTCTTTATCCAGTCCCAATGGTGAATCCAGACTATCCAAAAATTTTCTCATGGCTATAAGGCCTGCTGCATGAGGGATAGATGTGTATAGACTCTGTACATCTAATACACACAGTAAGACATCCTGATCAATTTTTTTAACATTTTTTAATAAGTTCAAGAATGTGGTTGTATCTTTCAGGAATGTAGGTTGTCGTATGACATGTGGCTGAATTAGAGAGTCCAATAACAATGATACAGGTTGATACATGGAGCCACAGGCTGAGATGATAGGGCACCCAGGTGGATGCTGAAGATTTTTATGGATTTTGGGGATGGTATATATAATTGAAGTGATGGGATTCATACATTGAATGGCTTGGAAAGTCTTGGAATTAATTAGCTTTTCATCCAATGCTTTTTGTAAAACAATCTGTAACTCCTTGTGAAATTCACATGTAGGATCCTTACCTAGTTTGATATAGGTAGCTTTATCAGCCAGTTGTCGGATGAGTTCATCCTTATACGGCTGCAAATCCTGTAGTACAATGCCCCCACCCTTGTCTGCCGGCCTTATAACAATTGAACGATCTTGACTTAGAGCCCGTAAAGCCTCCATTTCAGTTCTCGTTAAATTAGAATGGCTGGACGTAGTGGCTTGTGTATACTTCTGAACCGAATCGTTCATAAGTCTTGAATATGTTTTGATCGAGGGATTTACAGAAGGAGGGTCAAATTTAGACCTGGAACATGATTATAGAAAAGGATCCAGAGGATCTAGATGACTTGACGGTGTTTGATTTTGGAAATATTCTTTAAGGCGCAAGTTACGACCCATCCGATGTAGATCAACCTGCCAGTCAAACTCATCATGTGCATGCATGGGAATAAAAGATAATCCTTTGTTTAGCACCTGTTGCTCCACTACAGACAGTGGTCTCGATGAAAGGTTAAAGATTATTTTTTCTTCTTCAATATGCTTTTTGAAGATCCTTTCATTTTGACCACTTCTTCTGGTACCATTAAGTTTTTTGATCCATTTGCTCGAGTGTGAATCCCTAAAAGGGCCCTCTGCGGCTGAGATGACTCATCCGAGTCCTCAACTGCAAAGTCACTATCACTACGTGAGGATATTTGATCTGCTGTAGTGCGATCGTATTTAGTTCGCCACGATGGGTGACTATGAGGGCGTCTAGATCTCACTGGGGCACTGGGCCTTGTTAGCCAGCGGTAAACCTGCTTGTCCTCATAATCTTGTTGTACAATTTGCAGCTTATTCTTTTTAAATTTCAATAATTCTTTTTTGTACACATCGCATTGAGCATTCAATTTATTCCACCAGGCGTTATGAGATTGATCTGCCAAAGCAGTAGTGTGTGCTGTTGTGATCACTTCAATTTTATTCCTTACATTTAGCAACTCTCTCCCCGCCTCCTCAATCACAAGTAGCATTAGATCTAGGCTGCATTTATTTAACATTGCCACCCACCTCCTACAAAATTCGGGACTCATTCTACCTATGGTAGGAGTATTACAGACTCTGAAGCCTCTAGGTATCAATTTTTGACGATAATAATCTGAAAGGGTGGTGCCGTGTAATAAATTATCCGTTTCCCACTTTCTAAGTTTCAATAATTGGTGATAAATATCCTCAATCTGTATAGCGGCCTCATCCTCTGTAAGATCAGCTGCAAAAAGTATACTGTCAGCCTCCACATCGGTAAAGCATAATGTCTCTCCCACTGGCAAATTAAGATTAGTAAAGTCCATAGATGTAGAACTTGATTGTTGAGAAGAATCCATAATGAATGTCTCAATGTACAATAGTCAGCTCCCTCCTCTGCAAATTGCAGGTAAGGAAGTGTCAGTAAATGTCAATAACAACCGAACGGTGCCTTAACCCTGTGGCAACCAACAGGTCCCTAACTAGGTAAGGATCCTACATGTGAATTTCACAAGGAGTTACAGATTGTTTTACAAAAAGCATTGGATGAAAAGCTAATTAATTCCAAGACTTTCCAAGCCGTTCAATGTATGAATCCCATCACTCCGATTATATATACCGTCCCCAAAATCCATAAAAATCTTCGGCATCCACCTGGGCGCCCTATCATCTCAGCCCGTGGCTCCATGTATCAACCTGTATCATTGTTATTGGACTCTCTAATTCAGCCACATGTCATACGACAACCTACATTCCTGAAAGATACAACCACATTCTTGAACTTATTAAAAAATGTTAAAAAAATTGATCAGGATGTCTTACTGTGTGTATTAGATGTGCAGAGTCTATACACATCTATCCCTCATGCAGCAGGCCTTATAGCCATGAGAAAATTTTTGGATAGTCTGGATTCACCATTGGGACTGGATAAAGAGCTATTTGTGCAACTGTTGACCCTTACTCTATCTCGCAACTATTTCTTATTCGACAGGGAATTTTATCTTCAACAGTCTGGATGTGCGATGGGGTCGAATGTGGCCCCATCATATGCGAACATGTATATGTTCCAACAAGAACAGGAGCTCTTTTTCCAGTCTGCTATCTGTAGTCAATACATTAAACTTTATACACGCTATATAGACAACATATTTATGCTGTGGGCTGGAGGTAGATACGTATTTGATTCATTAATGAGTACTATTAATAATTCTGCCTCACCAATTAAATTTACTTATAGGCTGAGTGCTACAGAAATTGACTTTTTAGATGTGAAAATCACAATCTCTGAAGGCATTATTACTACCTCTGTTTTTCACAAGGATACGGATAGAAATACGCTTGTCACGGCAGGCAGCCATCATCCAACATCCCTTAAAAGGGGTTTACCATACTCCCAGATGTTAAGAACTGCTCGTATTACTAGCAATTGGGACGAGTTACCAACATGTTTGGATGAAGTAATACACAAATTCCGGACTTGAGGTTATCCTTTAAAGCAGCTATTGTCGGCCAAGCAACGTGTTCTCAGTGTCAACAGAGATGATTTATTATCTGCTAAGTCTAAAAAAACTAAACAGGACCGCTTCCCGTGGGTAACCACTTTTTCCACTGCCAGTGGAGTGCTTCCCAAGGCAGCTAGAGCATTATGGCCTATCATTTCTAGTGACCAGGACCTTACAAGCTTATGTAACACGCAGCCTATGATGTGCTACAGGCGTGGAAAAAATCTTAGGGACTTGTTAGTCCACACGGATATTATTGAACATCACCCGCAAACTGGGTTCACGTCATATAAAAAACCTGGATGTTACAAATGCCCATCCTGTGTCACATGCAGTTACTTACAAACTGGTAACACTTTCCAGCATCCACACACGGGCAAGACCTTCAAAATCAGACACGTACTTACGTGTAGTTCTAAATTTGTTATATACTTAATTACTTGCCCTTGCGCTCTCTGCTACATTGGCATGACCTCTAGAACTTTTAAAGAATGTATGGCTCTCCATCGGTCTGCCATACGTTTGGCTTTAAATGGCAGAGAAGTGGACCAACCGGCGGCAAAACACTTCAAAACAGCTGGATATCAACTATCTACACTGCAATACAAAATCATCGACCATGTTCCGGAACTCTTGAGGGGGGGTGACCGTATTGGAGCACTTATGAGAATGGAGGTGAGATGGATTTTGCGGATGAATACTACCCAGCCTGGTGGTCTAAATGAACGCATAGCCTGGAATTCCTTTATTTAATCCTGACAACTTGCTTTATCATTTTTTTCACATGTGGGTCCTCAACTGGATCACTCATCTTTATTATTATCTTTCTGAACATATACTCCTTTTTTCACATATGTAGTAGCTTTAGTACTTTAGTTATGGATTTGATTGTGGAGATTCAACTTTGGTTATGATTAGTTTAACTTTTTTATATCTATGTGTCTTATGTGTTTGTACTTTTTTCTTTTTCTTTATTTACTTTACTTATATTTTTCCGTATCATATGCTAATTATGTTTTTTTCATTCATATTTGTATATTTTTTTGATGTTAACTTTCTCAGTGGGTCTCTTTATTTCTTCATTTTTCTATATTAACCTTTACTGGACTCTATAGATAGTAATGAGTCTATCAATTGTTTTTTACATATGTGATTAGTGTATGTCTTTTTTTCTTTCTTTGCTTGTCAGACTCTACACAGCCGCAGGAGCATTGTAGGTTGGCATAGCAACCTCTGGAGGTGAGATGGGATATGCCATCCCCAGGACAACCTGTGCCCTTTGGTCACACGATCGCGGCTTAGTGTTGCTGTGGCCATCGGCGCCAGCACCCAGCCGCAGTAGCATCTTAGGTTGCCTAGGCAACCACCAGAGGTGAGTCGGGTGATGTCATCACTGGGCAACCCGCGCCCTCCAGCCACGTGAACGTGACTGTGGAGCAGCTTGTCCTTGTCTCCTTGATCGGGTGGGGTATATAGGTAATTGTTTTTTGTGTGTTTGTGACTGTTTGTTTTTCCTGACAATGGGGCTGCAAGGGCCTTGAAACATTGAATAAATTGGCATAACTTATACACCCTGGAGTGATGCGCTGTGGTCTGTCGTACACTGCGACAGCACACGTTGGATTTCTATATATATATAGATATATATATTAGGGATGAGTGGGTTCGGATTTCTGAAATCCGAACCCCCCCGAGCCCCCCCGATCCGAGTCGTATCCGAGTCAGACTCGACTTTTCCCGCCTGACTCGGATCTGAAATCGAGGCAAAACGTCATCATCCCTCCTTCCGGATCTCACGGGTTTTGGATTCTATAAAAGGTCCCAGCATCGGCGCCATTTCCCAATCTGGCTGTGGACAGTGAGGAGGTAGGGTGGGAGCTAGAGCTAGCAGGGCTGTGTTGTATTGCTGTTGTCCATAGGGGCTGTGACCACTCAGTCCATAGGGGCTGACTGGGCTGTGTTGTGCTGCTGTTTTCCATAGGGGCTTGCTGGGCTGTGTTGTGCTACTGTCATAGGGGCTGGCTGGGCTGTGTTGAGCAGTCAGTTGTTCATAGGGGCTGTGTCCACTCCAAAGTCTATAGGGGCTGGCTGGACTGTGCTGAGCATTGTCCCATAAAGGCTGTAGTCCTAGAGGGGTGCTGTAGTGTTGTCCAGGGGGTGATCTGTGCATCAGGGGTGCTCCCCCAAAGTCCACTCCAACAAAAAAAAAAAAATTTTTCTGCGTTTGTGAATTGTGTGCGCAGTAGCCACACGTTCATCAACAAAGTAACGCCAAGCGTGCACCTGTGTCATAAGTAAAGGGCCAGCTGGCTTGACCATTAAAGGGTGCTGAAACCCACAAAGTGCACTCCAAACAAAATAAACAATTATTTTCTGTGTTTGTGAATTGTGTGCACTGTGGCTGCACGTGCATTAACAAAGGAGCAGTGCCAAGCATGCGCCTGTGTACCATAGGTAAAGGGTCGGCAAGCTTGTCCATTAAAGGGTGCTGTAACCCCCAAAGTGCACTCCAAACAAAATAAAAAAATGTTTTCTGTCTTTGTGAATCGTGTGCACTGTGGCTGCATGTGCATCAACAAAGAAGCGCCAAGCGTGTGCCTGTATCATAAGTAAAGGGCCGGCTGGCTCATCTGTTAAAGGGTGGTGTAACCCCCAAAGTGCACTCCACAAAAAATAAACAATTATTTTTTTTCTGTGTTTGTGTGCGAAATGTATGTGCAGTAGCCACACGTACATCAACACAGCAGCAGTGCCAAGCATGTGCATGTGTCATACGTCAAGGGCCAGTTTGGACATCTGGTCTGGACTGAAGAACGTGCCAACAATGTCAATTTCTGACAAGTCTTACTGTCACTGCATATGATACTGTCACCACTGACAGAATGGTGGAGGAATTATTTTCTGTGTCTGTGAATTGTGTGCACTGTGGCTGCACGTGCATCAACAAAGGAGCAGCGCCAAGCATGCGCCAGTGTCATAAGTAAAGGGCCGGCTGGCTTGTCCGTTAAAGGGTGCTGTAACCCCCAAAGTGCACTCAAAAAAAATTAGAAAATTCTTCTTTTTTTTTCTGTCTTTGTGAATTGTGTGGGCAGTAGCCGCTCCTGCATCCTCAAAGCAGCAGCAACAAGTGTGCGTCTGTCTGTTAAAGGGTGGTGTAACCCCCAAAGTCCACTCCATCCAAAATAAAATCATCTTCTTTTTTTCTGTGTTTGTGTGTGAAATGTATGCGCAGTAGCCACACCTGCATCCTCAAAGCAGCAGCAACAAGCTGATCAAATATCCTTCTATAAAAGATCGGTGGGTGTCCAATATTATTGATATGTAAGAAAAGTGTATATATTGTATTGGTGATTTTTTTAATAAAGAAAAATATGATCATTTTAAAAAATTTATTTTTATCCGTATATTAATACTGGCCTTGGGCCAATTGTCTGGGTGTTTTTTGGTACGAGGGTATCTTCTTTTAGAACCTCAAGGAGGATTTAAAGCAAGCTCATTTTCTGGACTAATCGATTTGAATTGAAAACCAAATAGGAACATACAGTGAAATTGTCTTCTTAAAGAAAATAGAAGATATACATCTTAAGAGGGAGTGTATTGTATGTTATAATTGTTACAATAAGAAGTGCCCCATCAGTAAATTGTTTGTTTATTTGTGAATTAGTCCTTCTAACAGAGGACTTACTGAAGGGTGCTGCTGTTATTTATTGGTATATTTTGAGAGCGCAGTTTAGGATTTTTTGTGTATAAAATATATATATATATATATATATATAAACACATTCAAATGTGCTACATACCAAAGTGCATAGACACAAGGGCACTCACCAGATTTCTTCAAAAACAGTGTTCATGAGTTTATTTCCCATCAGTGCAAACAAATCATTCCAGGTTGCATTCAAGTAACTCCACCGTTTCGGTCTAGAAACAGACCTTTTTCAAGGCTTGCAATCCATGTTTAAATTAATTTAAACTGGCAAAAGATCAATTCAACCGTCCAATACAGCAACCATCACAAAGTGCATTAGGCCAGGTCCCACACATAAATACCCCAATTCAAATCACATGTTTCAGTAAGGCAGAAAACCCGGACAGTAATCCACTTCATAATACCAACACATCCTGCACTTACTTCCAGGTAAGGTGCATCATTTTGGCCCACTCGCTATAGCTGTGGGTCGTCACCCACAGCTATGCGAGCGGCCAGGAGGCCTCTCCAAAAGGTAGGAGGGATGGCCCTGATTCAGTGCGAGCGCTCTGTCAGAGCGTCCGGCTCTGAATCAGGGCCCCAGTTCAGAACATCCTCTGATTGATCCTTGTTCTTATGTTTCAGTGTCTCCTCTCTAGATATTGCATCCACCTTTATCTGCACTGATTGCAATACTTTTTCAGCATATCCTCTATCTCTAAATCTATCCAGCATTTTATCCAGCTCATTAAGGGGTCACTTGTAACTATTTTTACTCTTAATAACTGAGAGTATGGCAAACTGCTGATTGTTGAGGCTGGGTGGAAACTATCTGCTCTCAGCAGAGTATTCCTGTCTGTTGGTTTTGTGTAGATCTTTGTAGAAAGTGCATTTTGTATGCTATAAGAAGCGCTTATGATAATGTATATTGATGAATACCTGCGGATCCACTAAAAAATAATATTGATAATGAATAAATCAAATAAATAAATATGTTCAAAATAAAAAATAACCAAATGAGAAATGAGATAATAAATATAAAGAATTATATATGATAATGAATACAAAAAAGAAAATGGGTAAAGGAACAGTGTGAAAAAAATGAAATAAAATAAATGAAAAAAATGAAATAAAATGAATGAATATGCAATAAATGTTTAAGGTCCTTTGCGGGGATGATGGGTGCCCGCTGCTTTGGTCCCTATTTTACCCTGAGATGGAGTTGTCCTATAATGCTGATGAGCATTAGGCGCTCAACGCTAGACGGACTCTGCACTCTGGGCCTGATTCAGAGCCGTTTGTAAGCGGCTGCTCATTCGCTCCGAGCGATGTTTGCACATTTGCGCATGTGTATGGGTCGTAATGCGCATGCCCCAACCTGTCAGTGCGGTCGGAAAACGTGTGTTCGCAAAATTGCGAGTGCCTGCTAATTTGAGTGACAGGATGAGGCGTTTGTGGGTGGTAACAGGGGAAGGTGCTTGAAAACGGGGAGTGGAGATCCGAACGCAGGCATGCCAAATGGTCAAAACGGGCGTTTTAAGGGTGTCCATAATTAACAAAGCAGCGTCATCGACCACGTCACTTGCGTCAACTGCGAGCAGTTCAGATGCCTTTCGATGTACTCGATTAATTTAATAAATTAGCGGAGATGACGTATGATGCGAGCGGCCAGGGGGCGTCTTTTCCAAATAGCTAGCGCATGTTTCATTCGCTCACTCAGACATAGAGGCGTCAACAGACCGCGAAGAGCGAGCGCTCAATTTAAATAGCCGGCCCCATTTTCTGAACAAGCGAGCGCAAATAGCGTCCAGCTCTGAATCAGGCCCTCTGTCTTTAGTGCATTGTCAGACACTTTGATAGTAACATCTAAGAAATTAATTTTCTCAAGGCTCATGTTGTAGGAAAATTTGATAAGGTGGTCCAATGCATTGATCCCTTCGATTATATCTATAAGATCATTGCATTCCCCTCTCCAGAGGAGAATCACATCATCTATATATCTCCTATAAAATAGGACTCTGTCACGCACATCCCTATTGAAGAAAAAATATTTTTCTACCTTTGCCATGTAGGCATTAGCAAATGTCGGAGCGACATACGACCCCATGGCACAGCTACTTTTTTGGATGTAATAGTGCCCATTAAAATAGAAATAATTTCTACTCAGGGTCATATCCAAAAATGTGAGCAAAAAGTCAATCTGAGGACCTTGATACAGATCATTATTAGTAATCAAATCTTCCACAGCCTCTAAGCCCCCTACATGGGGGATGTTGGTATAGAGGCTGGAGATATCTAAGGTACATAACCATGTTTTAGAAGGTACCTCACCGTAATATCAGATCCGTCATATCTTTCAGGTAGGTATCACCCGCCTGAACACAGGGCTGTAAAAAATTATCTAAAAATTGGTAGACATTACTATAGAGAGAGTCTCATGCCGACACTATTGGGCATCCTCGGGGGTTGGAGAGGCTCTTGTGGATCTTGGGTAGCGTATAAAGAAGCGGTATCCTCAGATGGTCAATATTAAGGAAGTTGTACTTCTCATAAACTGACTCTGCAGATAGTTGTTTATAAATCTCCTGGCTATACCTACCCACATCAAGTACCACAACTCCTTCCCCCTTGTCCGCTGGTCTCACAACAATGTCCTTATAGGCACTAAGGTCTCTCAAAGCATCCCACTCATCCTTGCTCAGATTATTCCTATATGGAGTAACCTCTTTCAGAGTATCAGATACATGCACATCTAAAGCTTTCAAGAAGCTGTTTATACTGATATGGTAAGAGGTGGTTCAAACTGAGATCTGACCTTGAAGGCTTCTTCTTTTTTAGGATATGTACTCAAGCTCTTATTGTCAAAAAAGTATCTTAACTTCAATTGTCTATTTAAATATTGATAATCTATTTTCCAATTGAGTGAGCTTAATTTATTAGTAGGTACATATCCTAACTCTTTGTTCAATACCCTAATCTCTGCACATGTCAAGTCCCTGTTGGACAAATTGTAAATGAGATTAATATCCTCCATCCCCTGCCTCTGGTTCCTTTTACGACACCTCTGTCCTCCCCTTCTTTTGTGTCTCCTTCCCTTCCATGCTCTGTGCGGGTCCTCACTCCTAAAGGGGGTTTCTGATATGGGACTCGTGTCTTACTGCCTGAGGCCTCATCACCAGAAGTCGAGGGTAGATCACTAGATGAATGATTGTCCATTTTACCCCTCTGTCCATTAAATTGTCATTGTTGCGTGTACCATACTTTTGTATCAGTCCCCCCTGATAACCAGCAATATATATCCTCCTATCTTCGTAGTCCTTATTGACCACTTCAAATTTTTGTTTTTTGAAAATGATCAGTTCTTTTTTATAATTATCCACTTGTTGTAACTTGTCCATCTCACATTTGCCCCAATCTCCTCGTTGGTGGGTCTTATTAGAATGCATGTACTCTGCAATCTTCTGCTTAACAAGGGTCAGTTCTCTAGCTGACTCCTCAACCACCAAAGTCATCAAATCTAAGGAACATTTGTTGAGGACAGCTATCCACCACCTCACAAATTCCTTGTTCAATCATCCTGGGGGAGTTACGGACCCAAAAGCCTCTTGGTATTTTTTCTCTCTTAAGTACTCTTATAGGGTTATCACATGTAGTAGATAATCAATTTCTTTCTTTTTATATTTCATCAAATTGCTTAAAATCTCTTTTGGCAAAGTGTCTCCCATGGTGTCCACCAGTCTTTCTTTAAACAATACAGACTTCATATCACTTTCCGAGAAACTCAGTGTCTCCCCAGTAGGGACTTCTGTCAATGAAAACCCACTGGCTTCATCCATGGCTCCTAATTATACTCCACTCTTTTCCAACAGAAATCACGTACCGTATCTCCATTAAAACTTGGCAATATTTTCATATATTCAGAGGGCTTGAGTGACTACTGCTCACAAATATACTTAAATCCAAGATGGTTGAGAAAAGTCAATTGAGCTGAATACACTCACTCCAATATAATCCAATTGCCTGTAAAAAGTGCAGGTATTGTTAAGCAAATATTTAGGGGGTGCCAGACACCGAGGCTAACATGCACTGTTGCCTCAATACAATTGCCAAAAAGGTCCAGCACACTCCTTCCCTTAATCATTAACTGCGGCGGTACCAGCTGCATTAATTAGTACAGTCATCCAAGCGCTGCACTCGTCGGTTTTGAGAATAAATAATCCAATCACAAAGTCATTGCTGCATGCTGCAATTTTTAATGGATTATTTATTCTCAAGACCGTCAAGTGCAGCACTTGGATGACTGTACTAATTAATGAGCTGGCACCGTGGCAGTTGATGATTAAGGGAAGGAGTGTGCTGTACCTTTTTGGCGATATATATATATACAAATATATATATATATATATATATATATATATACTGTGTATATATATCTATATATCTATATATATATATATATATATATATATATATATATAAATAGACACAGTTTCATGCCTGGCACTCCTGTTAACATCCAATGTGCTGGGTGCTCTTCCAGCAGTCCAAATACTGCATAAATATGAAACAAAGTATCCAGGAAGGCACTCCAGGTAGGATTCCTCTGAAACGTTGACTACACACTTTATGTGTTGACTATTTATTTGCGACTACTGTGGTTACCTAGAGCGCCTTCCTGGGTTCTTTGTTTTATATTTATACATATATATATATATATATATATTTATGTATGTATATGTGTGTTAACACATACATAAATACACAAACACACACATATATATATATATATATATACACATATACCTTAAATACACATACATATATACACACATGTCACATATATATATTACAAACATACTTACCTTGCAGCAGATCTGATTGGGACAGGTCCTAGCAGGCTAGCACCATGTTCTTAAGCCCCACCCCCTTGTGGTAAATTGTTGCAATTTGCAGGTCAATTGGGAGGGGGGAGGGGTCAAATGACTTGATTATAATGAAATTGCATCATATTGGCTCCACCTCCTCGATATTGACCTGCGAATTGTGGAAATTTGCAGTGAGGGGGCAGGGCTTAAGAACACGGTACCTGCACTCCAGTCTGTCATGGGGGTTTTCTAGGTACTCAGAAACCCCCCTGCATGCGCTACTGAGGGTAGGGATTATCCCGTTCCTTTAGATGACTCTGCCAGAAGTGACACTCACATGACCGCCCGCACCATATATGCTGCTGGAGCTGCTGCCACCTTTGGGAGCAGGTAAGTCACCACTGTGCCACAACCATCCTGCTGCTTGGTATACTTTAATGCCCAGCAATATCCTTATGTTCCAGGCTTCTCCAGCATTGATATTGTACCTGTTCGTCATTGTGTCTCTATGAAACCTGTTTTTTCTACCTGGTTAAATAAACTTGAAACATGGTTAAGCTGGTTACAACATGTGGACTAACTGCCACCAACACCTATGCTCCTCAACTCACTTAACAACCTGTACATCAAGGGCCCATGGTACTGTTTTTGGTTATATACATTTATGTACATCATACTGTTTATCAAGTTAAGTATCCCCGTGTCTTTTCCTGGTCACTTTGCCAATAGGTCACATGCCCAGGCTCACACTGCTATGCTCTGCTAATAATGTTGATATTATGGATGTTGATAGTAGATTTACTAAAGCTTCTAATACAGAGAAGTGGTAATGTTGCCCATAACAACCAATCAGATTCTAGCTATAATTTCTCTATTGCATATTAGATAATGATACACAGAAGCTGATTGGTTGCTATTGTCAACATTACCACTTGTCTGTTTTAGAAGCTTTAGTAAATATACCCCTATGACTGTCAACATATCATACCCAGGGCTGCCATCACAGATTGTGGGGCCCGGGACTCACAAAATAGGCAGAGCCCCTCCTCTTGGGTGGGGGGGCAGTTTTTCAGAAGTGGGAATTGCTGTTGATAATGTGGGTGGAGCTACAGCAGTGGTGGGGCATTAATTGGTGTGTAAACCAGTTTTAAAAAATTATCAAAGTTTGTGCTGTGGTGGGTGCTAACATGTCAATATGTAATATAGAAGTGAGGGTGAGAGTGCAGAGTAAGCGTGTGGGAGAACAGGGTGAGGGTGGGAGAACATGGTGAAAGTGTGAGAGCAAGGTGATTATGGGACAGCAGGGTGAGGGTGGCAGAGCAGGCTGAGGGTGGCAGAGCAGAGTGAAAGTGTGAGAGCAGGCTGAGGGTGGCAGAGCAGGCTGAGGGTAGGAAAGTAAGGTGAAGGTGGCAGAGCAGGCTGAGGGTAGGAGAGTAAGGTGAGAGTGGCAGACCAGGCTGAGGGTAGGAGAGTAAGGTGAAGGTGGCAGACCATGCTGAGGGTAGGAGAGTGAGGTGAGGGTGGCAGACCAGGCTGAGGGTAGGAGAGTAAGGTGAGGGTAGCAGAGCAGGCTGAGGGTAGGAGAGTAAGGTGAGGGTGGCAGACCAGGCTGAGGGTAGGAGAGTAAGGTGAGGGTGGCAGAGCAGGCTGAGGGTAGGAGAGTAAGGTGAGGGTGGGAGATCAGAGTGAAAGTGTGAAAACAGGCTAATGGTGGCAGACCAATCTGAGGGTGGCAGAGTAGGCTGAGGGTAGGAGAGTAAGGTGAGGGAGGGTGGCAGAGCAGGCTGAGGGTGGCAGAGCAGAGTGAAAGTGTGAGAGCAGGCTCAGGGTGGCAGAGCAGGCTGAGGGTAGAAGAGTAGGAATCTCTGTACCTGGTCTGTCACATTGGAAGTGGGATCCCCCGCAGCCTCTCCTGCCCATATGAGCTCTTCACTATCATGCTTCATCGCGCTTCTCCTCCCGATGATGCGGCTCCTCACTCTCCCCTGGATGTTCTCTGCCCAGCCTCTCCCTTCTTGTTGATGGTTGCTGGACTGCGGCTCCTGCTCCAGGCACACCGCTGACGTTTACGCTCACCCGGCAAGAGAGAGGGGCCCGGGTAATAGCACCATTTTAACTTGGTGCTGGCTGCAAATTAATCGGAGGACAGGCAGCGAATCAGGAGCCGCCGCTGTGGCCACTCTTGATTGACTGCCAGTCCGCGAACTCCAATTGGCTCGCGGCCAGCAGCCAATCAAATATGTCACCGGCACTTATACACTCTGCTACCAGCCTGCCATCCGGACCCCCTTTGAGCCCGGGCCCGGGACATTAGGCCCAGCAGTCCCCCCCTGATTGCGGCCCTGATCATACCATTTGCAAGATACATTGCATATAGCAATTGGAGAAAGAAAGACAAGAAAAGAAAAGAAAAGAATCAGGCGCCCAGGTATATATGGTAACCTCTAAAAAATCATATGCATTCGTAAACTGTGATACTTATTACTCAGTATTTAGGTGAGTGGCAGCTCTCTACCAATAAAATGTGTTTCTTGGCCAAACACAATCAGAAAAATAAAAATAATAAAACAATAAAAGTGTGCCTACTAGTGTATAGGAGTCCACCCATTACAAGGTGAGAAAAAAAGAGTAAATAATTCAGCATATAGAAAATAAAAAAACATAATGTGTACTGCTCATAAAAAACTACAATAAAAGTATACAACTCAATGTAACATAACCACAGTTAGTAGCCTTTTTGTCAAAAATGTAAGCAAATTAAATAGACATAAAACAATCACTTATCTTTTAATGGAGAAAGTGGAGATACAATATCAGAGCCAATGCATTTCGTCTTAATGGGACAGACGTCATCATGAGGATTTTTTTTCTCACATTGAATTGAATGGATTCCTATATACACTAGTAGGCACTCTTTTTTCCATTAGTGTGCTCCATGCTCCATGCTGAGATATTCTTCTGTGCTTCCAGCCTTAGGATCTCCAATGTGCTTGTTCAGCTCTCACGCTGATTTCTGGTGTCATGTGTTCCAGCTCTCATGCTGGTTCCTAGTGTTCAGCTCTCATGCTGATTTCTGGTGTTCAGCTCTCATGCTGATTTCTAGAGGCATGTGTTCCCGCTCTCATGCTGGTTTCTACTGTTCAGCTCTCATGCTGCTTTCTGGTGTTCAGCTCTCACGCTGATTTCTAGTGTCATATATTTCAGCTCTCACACTGATCCCTAGTGCTATATTATTCAGCTCTCATGCTGATCCCTTGTGTTATATTATTCAGCTCATATGCTGATCCCTAGTTATTCAGCACACGTGCTGATCCCTAGTGCTATATTATTCAGCTCTCAAGCTGATCCCTTGTGTTATATTAATCAGCTCAAATGCTGATCCCTAGTTATTCAGCTCACATGCTGACCTCTAGTGTTATATCTTTACTGTCTCCATGCTGGTCTCCTGTGAATTAACTCTGTACCCTATCCTGCATCTGAACACAAGTGCATGGAGTACCTTATTCTGCGTTTGGATCCCAAGTGCTCTCAGTACCCTAGCCTGCGTCTGGATACAAGTGCACTTAGTACTCTATTCTACATTTGGAATACAAGTGCTCTCAGTACCCTATCCTGCATCTGGATACAAGTACCCTCAGTACCCTATTCTGTATCTGGATCCCAAGTGCTCTCAGTACCCTATCCTGCATCTGGTTACAACTGCCCTCAGTACCCCATCCTGTGTCTGGATCACAAGTGCACTCTATACACTTTCTCTAGTCTAAAGTGATATTCCCCAGTGTACCTCCTATGAGTTATTCTCCAGTGAACCATCTATGAGCAATTCTCCAGTGTATTCCCTATGAGTAATCCTCCAGTATATTTCCTATGTGGCATTCATTTGTGTTTCTTCTACGAGTTATTCTCTAGTGAATCTTCCATGTGGCATTCTCCAGTGAACCTTCTATGTGCAACTATTCAGTGTATATTCTATGTGTATTCTCCAGTGAACCTTCCACATATTAGTCTCCAGTGTATCTCCTACAAGACTTTCTCCAGTGATACCCTTACGTGCCATCCTCCAGTGTTCCCTCTACAAGTCATCCTTCAAGTACATTCTCTATGTGTCTCTCACCAGTGTGTTCTCTATGAGTACTTTCCAGTGTGGGTAGTTATCTCTCTCTACCCTGCCACCTTGTTTTATTGCTAGTTTTCTGGTACCTGACCTGAGGTCCACGACCTGCTCACTGGGTGCCACGAAGCCCAAATTCCAATTGGAGGGATCACAGGTGAAAACCTCCAGTGGGTTAGACTCTGCACCTCAGGTCAGGTGTCGCCAACACTTGGATCTAGCTAAGGAGGAAGACATACCTACTTCCTCCTCATCTGCTGTCACTCCACACCTTAGTGCCCCAACTTCCAGCCCTCTTTCCAAAGTTTCCAGAGCGTGGCCATGACAAATATATTATTTTATATATATATATATATATATATATATACAAACACACACACATTATATATATATATATATATATATATATATATATATATATATATATATACAGTATATATACACACACAGCAGAACTCACATCTAATTCAATACCAGCAGCGGGGTGCACAACAGCTAGTAGATGCGTATAGCATTGCAGGCACTCACCAGTTAATGCAGCTATGGGTGCATTTAATTATTGCTTACTGTGTATCAGACAAGCAGTATTAGCAGCGATGTTTCATTTGGCAATTCCAACCTTTATCAAGCCATTCAGTATAAGTTAAAATCACAGCAAAGTACAAATAGTACACGGGTCCAGCTTAACAGGTCACTAACCTTATATGTCAGGCAGGCTCCTTAAATGTCCACCATCATGTAGTAATGATCACAGGCAGAGCGGCGTGCCCTCCAACCATGGAACGCAAAACCCAGAAGTGACATCACTTCCCATCAAGTCACATGTGTCTGTACACCTTAAGCTAGGTAGCGCTGTGCGTTCCAATTGTGGAATGCAAGACAGGGAGTAACAGAACTTCCTCTCTCATCGGGAACACAGCCTTAAAGAATAATACCTCCTTCAAAGTTGTGACATACAACATATCTAAGCACAACCAATCACAGCACAATAGTGAATCAGTTCAACAAATACAGTTATGGTACTGGGATTATACCAGAGCATTCCCATAGGGGACATAGAAAATAACAAGTGCACATCAATGGAGTATACACTACTATGTATTGAACCAGAGCAGACACTCTGTGGTATACTGTACATTATTAGGGTAAAGTAAGTAACTACAACGTAGCCAACCCCAAACACCTCCAACAGGAATTTATATATATATATATATATATATACAGTATATGTGTATATACCATTATATTTAAGGGGGGGACATCTAAAATACCAGCCAGTAGACAGGAAACTATAGTGTATCAAATAGCACATTACATACAAAGTTAACAAACCGTGGTTATAAACAAAGCATATCTAATTAATCTAACCTCATGTGACATTTTTTTAATTTTTCATAGCATGTTTTGACTATTTTTTTATGTATTTATTTATTACCAGTTATTTATATAGCGCACACATATTCTGCAGCACTGTACATATAATATTCGGCCATTCACATCAGTCCCTGCCCCAGTGGAGCTTACACTCTATGTTCCCTATCACATGCTCACACACACATACACACTAGGGGTAATTTTTGTTAGGAGCCAGTTAACATACCAGTTTATTTTTGGAGTGTGGGAGGAAACCGGAGCACCCGGGGGAAAACCCACGCAAGCACAGGGAGAATATACAAACTCCACACAGTTAGGGCTGTAGTGGGTATTGAACCAACAACCTCAGTGCTGTGAGGCAGTAATGCTAACCATTACACCGTTTTTTTTGAAGAAATTATTTAAAAAAAATGTTATAACATTTTTTGTGTGCAAATTAAACCAAGAAAATTACACAAGACAAACATATAAGCTCACAAGGTGAGAAAGAATCAGAAAAATTTAGAGTGTTATGTGCATACTCAAAAAAAATTAGCATATATCGAGTCTTTAGGATAAAAATACCCATAATGAGTTATGTTCATTTAACCCACGAGGCACAATGGTGTTGAGCTTGAATATCCTCTTTGCTTCTAATCGATGTAGGAGCTGTTCACGATCTCCACCCCTCGGTGGTGGGGGTACCCAATCAATCAAACGACATCTGAGGGATGAAAGTTGGTGACCCTTTTGAGCCTAATGTCTGGCCACCGATTTGTCAGCATTCACCATACTTAGGGTCAATCTGATTGAGCTTTTGTGATTTGCCATGCAGTTTCTAAAGTTTCTTGTAGTAAGGCCCACATAGGCGAGTCTGCAAGGGCAGGTGATTAGATAAATCACAGAATCAGGCATGCAATGTAATTGAAAGTTGATAGGAATGGCTATCCCACTATTTGGGTGGGGAAACGAAGTCCCGGCCACCATAGACAGACAAGTCATACAGTTTGTACACTTGAAGCAACCCTTCTTTGCTGGTTTCAACCACATCTCATTTTGTTCAGTCCTCGGCTGATTCATGGGTCGCATCAGCAGTTGCTTTAAATTAGGCCCACACTTATAAGCCATCACAGGGGTGGAGATGGGTGCATTTTTTCAATATTAGATCAGTGGCAATAATGGGCCAGTTGTGCCTGACAGCCTTCTGAATGGGAATTGGTTTGGTGTCATAGTGACTTGTAAAAATCATACGACCCTCCATAGCTGCATAATTCTATGATTTTCTTCAGGAATAATAAAGATTAAAATGTTGACTGCATTTTTGTGCAAGTTGTCTGTTTTGGAAATGCCCTGAGTGCCATACCATTTGGGACTGTATGTTTGCTGTTGAGCTTAGTGGGGGTACCGAGCTAAATTCACTTGTCTGTGAAAGTGCCGGATAAAGCAATGGCTATTTATAAACAGGTGACCAAAAGACCATTAGCTTTTACAGATGTGGAGTATGTATAGCTTGGTGGAATATACCAGCTAACCAATCAAAGACTATTAAATTTGAAATGAATGGGATAAAGTAGACAATTACAGACTTCATTTCATGCCATACCACCAGATTGATTGTCTGTGAGTTATATTTTATGCAGTTCGGATTTATAGAGCTACTGTATTAAAACTACAGATGGTTCAGATTTGGTTTTGGATTTTTTTTAAATTGAAAAATACAGATATAATTGTGTAACTTGAACCTGTCTACATGCAATACAAAACCCAAGATTTGGTTTTTAAATCCAATTTCCAAAATTGCAGCAGACACAAGTTGGGACTCGGTTCTGCTCAGAACCCCGAAAGTGATCAAAACCGGGACTTGATTCAGTTTGGATATGTGTTCGCATAACTGTTCAGTAGGAGGAACTTACATTTCCTAAGAAATGAACACATCAGAGGGAACTATGTTATTGTTAGGGATGTGCGCCGACCCCCGAGTTTTGGTTTTGGATCTGGATCTCCCCTGATTTTGGATCTGGAATGGTTTTGCCAAAACCTCACCTCCGTGTTTTGTTTTCAGGTTTTGGATCTGGATTTTTTCATAAAAAATAAAAAAAACAACTAAAATCACATAAAATGGGCCTTTTTTTGTTCCTACAGTATTAATAACCTCAATAACATTTATTTCCACTCATTTCCAGTTAATTTTGACCACCTCACAGCTCACAATATTGATGTTTTCATCTAGTTAAAGGGCCAAAAGGTTGCATCCAGCTTGCTGGCTCAAAACTGATTGATATAATTATTTATAGAGTTGAGGACTTGCAAAGATGATGGTTGGGATACCCTTGAGGGTTGAATAATTGATAGTTGATAGTTGGTTCAGCCCCTGGCTGTAAAATTGATAATAAATTAATTAAAAAATAATTCATTGGTGCAGCCCCAGGCTGAATAATTAATAATAAAAAGAAATTAATTGGTGCAGCCCCTGGCTGTAAAATTGATAATAAATTAATTAAAAAACAATTCATTGGTGCAGAGCCAGGCTAAATAATTAATAATAAAAATAAATTCATTAGTGCAGCCCCTGGCTGTAAAATTGATAATAAATAAATAAAAAAAACAATTCATTGGTTCCTAAACCAAATATTACATTAATTTGAAATGTCAGGCAGCAATGCCCCAACCAGCACATAATGGAAAGGAAAAAGGTGCAAGATGGAATAGTTCTTGGGCCCTCCCACCCACCCTTATGTTGAATACAAAACAGGACATTCACAGTTTAACAAACCAATCATTTCAGCGACAAGGACTGTCAATTGTGGCTGAAATGATTGGTTTGTTTGGACCCCCATAAAACAAGTTGCCAATGTGCATTGGACATGGAAATGAAAATGATCCCAAATATACAAATTGGCTTTACATTACAAGTTATCGTCATCCTCGTCCTCATCATCCCCATCAATGTGTATATCCTCTTCTTCACACAATATTAATTTGTCCCCTCTGGAATCCACCTTAGGCGCCTCTGTAATATTTTGATGTAATTGTTGGTAGAGGTCTTCCTCGTGGAATTTGTAAATCATTTTAATGAACATCATCTTTTCCACATTTTGAGGAAGTAACCTCCTATGCTGATAACTGACAAGGTAGCCAGCTGCACTGAAAACTCTTTTAGAGTACACACTGGAGGGTGGGCAACTTAAGTAATGTAAAGCCAGTTTGTGTATGGGACTCCAAATTGCCTCTTTTTCCTGCCAGTACTGAAAGGGACTGTCTGACATGCCTAATAGGATGTTATCTCTGAAATAGTCCTCCACCATTCTGTGAATGGAGACCGTATCACACATAGGGCATGATTCAGAGCTGTTCGCCAGTGCATAGTGCTCGCAAGCAGCTCAATGTTTGGCCACTGCACATGTGCCACGTCCAGCATTCACGTGCACGAGCCCCACTGAGCAACTGAACTTCAGTCGCTATGGTGCTCACTACAAGACGGGGCGGCTGTCAATGGTGAGTGACAGCTCACCCTGTTTTGTAGGTGGGTGGGGGGGTGGCTGCACAAACACAGGCGTTCCATTCAGAACACCTGGCATTTGTGGGAGGACCTACTGACATCACCAGTGATGTCAGTAGTAGACTTCCTGCTTTATTAGAGCAGCAATGCCCCAACCAGCACATAATGGAAAGGAAAAAGGTGCAAGATGGAATAGTTCATGGGCCCTCCCACCCACCCTTATGTTGAATACAAAACAGGACATTAACAGTTTAACAAACCAATCATTTCAGCGTCAAGGCCTGCCAATTGTGGCTGAAATGATTGATTTGTTTGGACCCCCATAAAACAAGCTGCCAATGTGCTTTGGACATGGAAATTAAAATGATCCCATACACAAACTGGCTTTACATTACAAGTTGTCATCTCCCTCGTCATCCCCATCAGTGTGTACATCCTATTCTTCACACAATATCAATTTGTCCCCTCTGGAATCCACCATAGGCGCCTCTGTAATATTTTGATGTAATTGCTGGTAGAGGTCTTCCTCGTGGAATTTGTAAATCATTTTAATGAACATCATCTTTTCCACATTTTGAGGAAGTAACCTCCTACGCTGATAACTGACAAGGTAGCCAGCTGCACTGAAAACTCTTTCAGAGTACACACTGGAGGGTGGGCAACTTAAGTAATGCAAAGCCAGTTTGTGTATAGGACTCTAAATTGCCTCTTTTTCCTGCAAGTACTGAAAAGGATTGTCTGACATGCCTATTAGGATGTTATCTCTGAAATAGTCCTCCACCATTCTGTGAATGGAGACCATATCACACATAGTCATGGTAGAATACATGTCACTAATAGGCAGTTTTCTCAGGCCTGACCAGATATCATTTTTTGGTGAACAATCTGCAGGCATTCTGTAAGGAAAATTTAGTTTTTTCCTGGCAGCTGCAGAAACTGAAGGAGGAGATGATGGCATTTCATGTGCAGCTGTAGCTGACAATTTTCTTACCAACAGCACTTTGCATAGTTTTAGATTTCGGTCTGTTGGAAAAAAACCCATAAGGTAGGATTTAAACCTAGTATCCAGAATGGTCGCCAAAATATATTTTTCAGATTTCAATAGATTGACGACTCTTGGATCCTCGTAAAGTGAATCAAGGGCTTGATCCACCAGTCTGACATAATTTGTGTAATCATTCCTTCAGTTTCTCCAGTTGTTTTTGCAAAAGTCTGATGAGGGGAATGACCTGACTCAAGCTGGCAGTGTCTGAACTAACTTCACGTGTGGCAAGTTCAAAGGGTTTGAGAACCTTGCACAACATGGAAATTATTCTCCACTGCGCTTGAGTAAGGTGCATTCCCCTTCCATGGCCTATATTGTAGGCCGTTGTATAGCCCTGGATGGCCTTTCACTGTTCCTCCATACGCTGAAGCATATAGAGGGTAGAATTCCACCAAGTGACTACCTCTTGCTTCAGCTGATGGCAGAGCAAATTTAATATTTAGCATTTGCCGAATGTCTAAAATGTCTGGATATTTTGCGGGCCACCGAGAGCATCTCCTGCATGCCCCTGTATTTTTTGAAAAATGTTGCACCACCGAATTAATTATGTGAGCAGAACATGGGACGTGTTGGAATTCACCCACATGTAATGCTCTCACAATATTGGTATTGGTATCGGTATTGGTATTGTCCGAAATCTCAAATCCCTAGGAGAGTCCAAGTGGGGTAAGCCATTTAGCAATGATTTCCCTGAGTATTTCTAAGAGGTTCTCAGTGGTATGCCTCTTAGTGAAACTAGTTATACATAGAGTAGCCTGCCTCTGTCAGCTGTCTTCTGGTAGATGTTGCTGCTGTTGTTGCTGTTGTAGGCAATACACCTACCCAGTGGGCTGTCACAGTCATGTAATCCTTAGTTTGCTCTGTCCCACTTGTCCACATATCAGCGGTCAAGTGGACAGTGGGTACAATGGCATTTCTGAGGACATTAATAAGGTTTTTTTTATGTAAGCCTTGTACAGACTTGGAATTGCTGTTCTAGCGAAGTGGAATCTAGAAGGGATCTGGTAGCAAGGACACAGGACCTCATTTAACTGTTGAAAATAAACTGCAGTATTGGCCTATACTGGATGCACATCTAATACCAGCATAGCTGTTATGGCGTCAGTAATCCGCAGTGCAACTGGGTGATTGCTGTCATACTTGTTTGCCCTTGCAAACAATTGTTTGACAGTTAATTGTTTTTTGGAGGATACACTACAAGTAGTCTTCCTCTTGGTCCCCTTCTGGGATGAAGATCCACTCACAGCAACAGCAGCAGCAACAGGGGTAGTCATCAAGGATCCTTCAGAGGAATCACTAATAGGAGAGGAGTCAATCATACTTCAAATAACAACATTGGATGCAGCAAGACTACTCCCGATGATGACCGAGGATGTTGATGATGCAGGTGTTGGTGTTGGAGATCAAAGGCGCTTGGATCCCACAAAGAGGGAGCAGGTAGGTGACACTGGACTTGTTACATTTTGAGTTTTGGAACTTGGTGACATACACTTTGATATTTGATGAATGCGCTCCAAGTGATGGAACAAGGAGGAGGTTCCTAAGTGGTTTAGGTCCCTCCCTCTACTCACTCTTGCTTGGCAATGGTTACATATGGCTTGACAACTGTTGTCCGGATTTTGGTGGAAATAATTCCACATTTGAGAAGTGGATTTTTTTGTCTTTTGCCATGGCATGACAACAATGGGCTTTGGCTTTTTCAATCCATGGGCAACAGCTGTTGCCTTACTTACACAAAGGACATCCTCATCACCAACATCTTCATCATCAACATCGTCATTATCCTTAGTGCCTTCAACTACCAAAATATCCTCCTCCATGTGCAATTCCACAAAAGCATCCTCACTGACTACATCTGAAAGATGTTGACTGCCCTTCCCCACATTTACAGAGGGCACACAAATGTTGGAACTTGGAGGATCCTGCAGTACACTAATATTTAGGTCCAGCTCACACATGGCAACCGCGGACACACTTGCACTCTCCTCGGGGATTTGTGATTTCGATTTCTCAGGACACACAGTTGGATTTTCCAGAGCTGTCTTACTTTTCTTAACTTCAAATATTTTATTGGTACCCCAACCACTACTTCTAGAATCAGAATGGCTGTTAGAACTGGCAGTCAACATAATTAAAGGCCAAGGCCTTATCCTTTCCTTGCCACTTTGTGTAGTGAATGGCATATTGCCAATTTTTTGTTTATCTAAAGGCAACTTGCCTTTCGATTTTTTTTTCTTTACTACAGTAAAAGTAACTTTACCATATCCATGGCATGAATTAAGACCTGGGGCATGGGCCTTCATAGAGGACAAGGAAGTTGATGGACTTGCATTATCATGATGACTGCTGGCGGTAGCTACAACATGTGGTACTTGACCTTGCTCTCCTGTCATGTGACAGCCCTCCATATTTTCTGCAGTCTTGAAGCAGTGTCACAAGCACCAATAGTGTAGCCAAGGTGCGGTTCCAAAATTCATACACGTGCAGTCTTGTGCACACAGAAAACAAATATATAAAGACATTATTTGTTTTGTTGGATTTTTTTCCGAACCACAACTTGGGCCCAGAGCACCGATTGATGATGACTGGAGTCGGGCAGCACTATGTTGCGTTGCTGTATCTTGTGCAGCTAAGCCTAACACACACACAGGCACACACAGAAAATAAATAGACAAAAGACATTATTTTTTTCGGGTGCAGAACTTGGGCCCAGAGCACAGATTGATGATGACTTGAGTCAGGCAGCACAAGGTTGCAACTTGCATTGCTGTTTGTATCTTGATCTTGTGTGGCTAAGCCTAACACGCACACACATACATACACAGAAAATAAATTGACAAAAGACACTATTATATTTGTGTTTTTATTTCGGGTCCAGAACTTTTGCCCAGAGCACAGACTGATGATGACTGGAGTCGGGCAGCACTAGGTTGTGTTGCTGTAACTTGTGCGGGTAAGCCTAAGATGCACACACAGAATAAAAATAAAAAGACTATATATATATATATATATATATATATATTTATTTCTTTTGGGGGATCCAGAACTTGGGCCCAGATGGATGCAGCAGACAGCAAAGCACCAGCCCAGATGGATGCAGCAGACAGCACAGCACCAGCCCATATGGAACAGCAACAACCCAGATGGACACCGCAGACAGCACAGCACCAGCCCAGATGGATCAACACCAGCCCAGATGGACACAGCAGACAGCACAGCACCAGCCCAGAAGGATCAGCACCAGCCCAGATGGATGCAGCAGACAGCACAGCACCAGCCCATATGGATCAACAACAGCTCGATTGGCGCAGCAGACATCACAGCAGTGACAGCACCAAATGGATCAGCAGTGCACCAGCCCAGGACACAGCAGACAGCAAAGCACCAGCACAGCACCAGCACCTCTCCCAGCCCTACACTACCCACCCTCCCTGTTCAGTCTCCACAGACGGAGTGAAATGGCATCCGCTGCATGATCCCTTATATACAACATAGATCATGGAGATGAAAGCTGCAAGATTTTTGACTCTATGGTTTTACCTTGGCTTGACATCCGGGACCGGCGGAGGAACCAAACGCACGTTCGGTTCTTGCCCCGGATCTCAAAATTCGGGTGGGTTCGGATCTCTGAGATCTGAACCCGCTCATCTCTACTTATTGTGGAGGTATATTATGAATACCTAATGATATATACACCCTAAATGTTGCTATTTAGCGTTATAAATCGCACAAGAAATAATTGCTTTCCAGACTTTGATTGTGGTTCCAAAGCACAAAAAGATATTATTCACCAAAAAGCAGATAATTACAACCTGTGATCTAAATACAATTAGCGCAAGCAAAGTATACAATCACTAGGTACAGTCGAATACATACGCATGCGCTCTGAATCCAGATTCCCTGCATCAACTATGAAACCTCCATCAACAGCAAAGAAAGATGACTAACTAACAGATCCAGGATGCTTGCATATAGACCCTTGCAGAGATAGGCAATACAATAGAACAAGTTGGCATAATCCCATTGGTTCTTCTTCCTGGTTCTTCTGTTATGATGCAGTTCATAGGTCAGTTTGTATTGTAATAGTTTAGCCTCCAACAGAGTCTTTGTGTCCGTTTTCCCATTGAAGAACAAGTCTAAACTGGCTAATTACATTACATTTACAGAGTACATATAAATGCCTATCTCTCTATGATCCATAATTTGCAGATCATGTTGCGATTTCCTTATCGATGGAACCAGAAATCTGCAAATAAACAGCAGTTCAGAATGGCACCAAACACGGTCTGCTTATCATGTACTAAACCTGAGATCTTAAATACAGTCGCTTTATTACATAATTAATAATGAATAAAACCTTGGATATTAACCTTAATGCTAGGGAACCTTCCTATGTAAGTGTGCAATGTGTAAGTGTAAGGATATTAAGAAAAGACGCTAGTTAGCGTAGTGCATCTACTTGTTTGTGGAGTACACCGTGGTACGTGTTTTGCAGGATTGTTCATATTATATGTTTTAGTAAATGTATGTATTTATATAGTGAGGACTTTTAACATTGTTCTATTGCATGGGAATCGCACAATGCTAAATAATAACATCGCTGTATGTACTAATATTGTGTGAGGTTCACTAAAATGGCGTTGGGCAGCCATTCACAAAGTGGCATCTTGTTGCCATCACAAAATGGCGTTGTGCAGATTTTAATTTTAACAGATTCTGTCTCAACCAATTATGTGGCTTCGACAGTCCACCCTTTGATAGCCAACAACATGCTATCATACTCTGATTTTAAAATTTAATTTAGGCTTATACTATGACATATTATTTAATGTTATATTATGGGATAGCACAATGTGGTTCTTAAACCATTAATAATGAGTCTCTGAGGGACATAAAACTACCCTTATACACACACAATGGATCTTGGGAGATCATGGGAAAGATGTGGGGATGCACCTAACCTATAAAGGAAGTCTTGAAGGAGGATAGGAACTTACATTATTTAAGATGTTTAAAATAACATTTCATAATACATTTCATGCATGTCTAAATCTATACATCATCTGGTGGTACATTCTAGTTCAGGGTTGTAATGCAGTCCTACATTTACCTCAGTATTCATATTATTACTACTGACCACCATCATAATTTCATTCCTTCGATTTACCTTATCTTTACGTTTTCCACATTTCAACAGCGTAGGAACATATTTGACACATAAGCCAATTACTATGATGACAACCAATATGAGGATCAGGAGTAGGCCGGAGAACCATTTCACTGGGTTCAACCATGAAACCCATTCCTCTACCTTCTCCTCTACTTCAGCCAGTGAAGCATTATGGCTCTTCCAAAATTCCCATTTCAGCTGCAGAATTTTGTCCATCCTCCGGTCTATCACCTCCTTGGGGTCACTAGTATTATTTGTAATATATGTGCAACACTTTACACCAAATTGGGTGGCCTAAGTTACACAATACCCTCCAGTGACAGCTGTTAAATAATGCAATACTAATTTGTGTTGCACCAGTTCTTTCTTGTAGGCTTGTAACTCCTTACCTGTGTACCTAAATGTGTCATCATACATCTCGGTGATATTATCTATTCATTTAGCAAGATCTTGGATATATCTGAAATTTAGTGTACCCCGAGCGATCCTTGTGGGATCCAATGTGACTAAAGCTTGAAAGCCAGTTTTTTCACTAATTAACTGTATTGCTTTATGTACATCACCAGGTATCATATTTATTTTGTCTCTATGTTCATACTGTGTGTGAAGATATGGTGATGGTGTGTTTTTATGAATATCAAGCATTTCAACATGTGTAAGGGTCATAACTTCTGGGACTACTCTTCCCAGGTAACACAAACCTTCGGAACTCGGAGAGAGCCACTTATAACATAACACAAACCTTCGGAACTCAGAGAGAGCCACTTATACGCTTTCCTTCCACATATAAAATATACATCATGGGGGAGAACATAAGGAATAGAATGCATCATGATCATCCAACACATTTCCCATCCTATCTCAGGTTCTTCCATCTGGCTATTACACTTTTCTGGTTGTATAACCCTGGTACAGTACCCTTCTGGTACTCTCCCAACCATTTCCTTGGTGTCACTTAGTGTGTACTGATACCGGAAGTGTCTCCCATTTAACCTAATTGTGCGTAACAGTTCAAAATTTATTGGCTCATAATCAGCTCTTAATGAGAAGGTCATTGTCTGGTTATTCCCAGTCACCTCCCAACTTTCTGGTTTATTGGAGTTGGTCATGTTCAAACATAAAAGTGATTTATCTACTTGGTACTGGTGGAGTTTAAAATGAGGTGGTATGGTGTTAAGAAATTTTCCATCCAGCAACTTCCCTTGTTGTCATTCTAAGACCTCAGAGACATTTAATGGAAATGGCACTAACCCTACATTATGCTGTCCCTGAGGCACATGAGAACACACCCAAAAGTCAGTCTGGTTTAAAACTTTGCCCACCATAGTATGATAATCCTCAAAAGGATACCCATCCCAATACTGGTTATACTTAGGTTGGCACTGCTGGATGCAATTCTCATCAACTAAGGACCCACAAAACTCACAAATACAATAATCTTCAGACGATAGACCTTCACACTGTCTCCAAATTTCCAAAACAGATCTCTAAACAATTACTGTACTGGGTTTGGTCACATACTGCCCTTGTGACTGTATTGCTCCTTCTTCCAACTCCACTCCATCGATATCACAATTAGCTCCCCTCTCCGCCCTCTGTCCTTTGTCACAGAAACCAGAGATCCCGAAACAACCCAGGCTAATGAGAACTCTGGGAGATAACCACAGCAGACCAGTCCATTGCTTAAAACAATGATCTACAAATTTCTTTAGCTCAGGTATCTCACTGTAACCTTTAACCCTCCTGGAACAGACTCGCAATTGACAGGTCTACGTAATCTTCCTCGATTCCACCTTGTCTCTCCACCGGTTGGTTGTCCTTCTTACAGTGAGTGGAATGGACCCAGGTGTCTCTCTCTGCCACTTTCAATGAAACTGTACTCGTCAGCAACACCTGATACAGACCTTCCCACCGATCTGTCAAACGGCCTGAATGCAAGAAATTTCTGATCATAACAAATTCTCCAGGTTCAATATCATGACAGTTTGTTTTAGGCATACCATGTGACAACAATTTCAGTTTCTGCTGTTGCTGCTTTAACTGTTTACTCATTCTTATAAGATACCTTGCAGTAACCACGTTGTTACTTTTAAAATCTTCCTGCGGACTTATAATCAAATGAGGTTTTCTACCAAACAGTATTTCAAAGGGGGACAGATTGAGAGGTGGTCTAGGATTTGTCCTGATACCATGGATGACAAGTGGTAGTGCTTCTGGCCACCCCAGTCCAGTTTCTGCCATGATCTTACTTAATTTATTTTTAATAGTACCATTCATCCTCTCCACCTTGGCGCTGGCTTGTGGTCGGTAAGGGGTGTGAAGTCTACTATTACTACCCATCAATTTACACATGTTTTGGAAGACATCACCTGTGAAATGAGTATCCCTATCACTTTCAATAATTCTAGGGATACCGTATCTGCATACCAACTCCTGAACTATTTTCTTAGCAGTAAATGCAGCAGTATTAGTGGCAGCTGGGTATGCCTAAACCCAATTGGAAAACACATCAGTGCACACTAATACATACTTGAGATTCCTCAGGGTGGTAATTGGATTAAATCAATTTGTATTACCTGAAAAGGTCCATCGGTTGGAGGAATGTGGGATGGCTCGGTAATGATTGTTTTCCCAATGTTTTTCCTCAAGTAGGTCAAACAGGACATTGCTCTCTTTTCCGCTTGGGAAGTAAACCAATTTGCACATACCTTGCTTTCCCAAGTGAGTCAGACCGTGCACTGCCTCAGCCAGGCTTGGGTAGTATGCCTTCTGAGCCACTGGCTTACCTTGTCTATCTCTCCAGAGTCCAGAGGACTCTTGCCCACATCCCTTGGTTGCGTTGCAAGTTTTTCAATAAAAAGGATTGCCCACATCCCTTGGACTTCCAGACTGCCTTTTCCTGAATGGAACACAAATTTTGCATCTCAATTAATTTCTGCATATCAATCGTTTGAAACATCATTTGGCTAAGTGGCATGTTCACTTTTAAACATGCTGCCCATTTGGCAGCTTTGTCTGCCCTGTTATTGCCCAGTGACACCGGATCATCCTTACATGTATGGGCTTTACACTTTATTACGGCCACTGCCTTAGGCAATTGGATCGCTGTCAGTTGTCCATTTATAGGTCTGGAATGTGCGACTGGTGTGTCTGCTGTTGTCATAAATTTCCTTAGACACCATAGAGCACAAAAATCATGTATTACCCCAAAGGCGTACCTAGAGTCAGTGTAGATATTAGCAGATTTGTCTTTTGCTAATTCACATGCTCTTCTTAGTGCCACCAGCTCCACCACTTGGGCCGAGTGAGGTTTGGCTTCTATGATGTCTTCATCATTTACCACAGCATAACCTGTACATAACTCTCCAGTGTCAGTCTGCCTATGACAACTCCCATCCATGTAAAATGTCACATCTACATTTTCTAAAGATGTATCCCGTATGTCAGGTCTTGCAGTAAAGGTCTGATTCAGATATTCCATACAATCGTGCATCAACATACCTGCTGAACTCACCTTCCACAGGTGACTCACCTCTCTCCACCCTTTGTGCATCCTGAGGCACATATGGTAAATACGTTGCTGGATTTAATGTACTGCACAGCTTAATGGTGATGTTTGCAGGTGCTATTAGGGCTAGTTCCCATTTTGTGAACCTAGCTGAGGAAACATGTCTGGTTTGGGCATAATTCAGCAAAGTAGATACAGCATGGGGTGTATAAACAATCATATCATGGCCTAATACTACATCCTCACTCTTACTGACCAATAGAGCAGTTGCTGCTACATTTTTTAAACACTTTGGAAGTGATATTGCCACAGTGTCCAATTGTGCACTGTAGTATGCTACGGGCCTACTGGTATCACCATGTTTTTGTGTGAGGACACCTGCTGCGCAACAATTAGCTTGCGTACAGTACAAATCAAAAGGTTTTTCATAATTAGGTGTTCCCAATGCAGGTGCTCTTGTCAGACTATCCTTAAGGTTAAGGAAAGCCTTCTCTGTTTCCTCTGTGTGTATGACACGGTCAGGCTTTGAGGAAGAGACTAAGGCCCTGATTCAGAGCCGGACGTTCTGACAGAGCGCTCGCTCTGAATCAGGGCCGACCTTCCTAATTTTAGAGCGGCCTCCTGGCTGCTCGTATAGCTGTGGGTGACATTGGGATTGTGACGAGACCTTTGTGGTAGGGTTCCATTGCTGCAAGCCCTGGAGTGCTTTCTATCAGAGCCGAAGGCACTCCCACTGACATCACTTGTGATGTCAGTGGGGCCGGCCCCAGACGGTAGGTGTTACCATAGGAACGCCTCTGTCTGGTCAGCCACGCCCCCGGCATGCCCACCAAAGGGGGCGTGCTGTCACTCACCATTGACAGCATGCCCCCTTTGGTACAAAACCCATCGTAATGGCTTGGCTGTCGCTATCTGGGTCTCGAGCATGCGCATGACGGAGCCGGGTCCATCGTGCGCATGCACACTGGGCTAACATTGACCCACTTGTGAGCGCTCAGCACTCGTGAGCGGGTCTGAATTAGGCCCTAAGTCCTGTAATGGCAAGGCCAAAATAGATAAACCTGGGATCTACATTCTGCATTATCCACAAATTTCCAAGAAGGTACGGATTTGCTGTTGGTTACATGGCAGTGTCATGGTCTGTATGGCCTGGATTCTGTCAGTGGTCAGATGTTGTAACCCCTGGATTAGGCAATGTCCCAAGTATTTAACCCTGGACTGGCATGGCTGTAGTTTGTCCTTAGCAACTTTGTGTCATGTTTGCGAGAGATGAAGCAATAAAAGTTTAGTATCATTTAAACATGACATTAACGAATGAGAACACGTCAATAAATCATCCACATATTGTATTAGAACAGATCCATTGGCAGGTTGAAAAGAATGTAAACAGTCGTGTAAGGCCTGGGAGAAGATACTGGGGCCTGTCTATGAAGCCTTGGGGAAATCGTGTCCATGTGTTTTGTACCCCCTGTATGTAAATGCAAATAGGTACTGACAGTCAGGATGAAGAGTGACAGAGAAGAAGGCAGAACAGAGGTCACTAACAGTAAAATGGGTTGCATTTGGTGAGATCTGCATTATGATGACAGCTGTATTTGGCACTACGGGGAATTGGCTTTCTACTACCTTTTTAACCCCTCTAAGGTCTTGTACCAGCTTATAACCCCTCCCTACACTCTTAGATATCTAGAAATATACCATAATTGTTACAATAAATGACACATCCCATTTTACATAAAAAATTCCAGGTTAGTAGGGGCCACTGCTGCCAGGAGAAAGGTGTGCCTGGTATGCAATGGACCTAAAGTAACCTCTGCAGATTTGGTTAAAGGACAATGTTGCACATTACCCGTTACACCCATTGCTGGTACTGTTTCGCTGGTCACCTATAAATTAGATGGAGATTTTATAACTGATCTGGTCACCCCTGTGTCTGCAAGAAAAGAATGTTTAGTACCAGCTACATTGATTAACATTACAGGGTCTTCTCTAACATCCCCAGTTAACCTGACTGACTGTAGACTACAAGTGTGACCTGACCCCTAGAGCTGACTATCTTCTTCCAGCAAAGCATTCACTGCTGCGACGTGAGCAGGTGATGGCTGGAATTGTCCTGACTGTTGTGGGTGACCCTTCTGTGGGTATGTTGGTGTTCCCTGGTTTGGTGTTTCCCATTTCTTAGCCTTACAGAACTTACTTATGTGGCCCTCCTGGTTACACCTATAACATCTTTGTAGTTGACGTGTTGTGAAAGGTTGTTGTTGTGTGGGTTGGGGAAAGAAGAAAGATTGTGGTTGTGTATAGGGATAAAGGTTTGAAGGTTGTATGGGATGAGTGTATTGTGGCTGAGTGGGGTAAGAATGCTGCGGTGTTATTTGCATTCCTTCCAGTGCTTGGATACGAACAGGCATTAATTTCTTGCTCTGCATTTCTCTCTTTCTCAAAATGTTTTTATCATGTTCAATTATGAGCATTACCTAAATCCTTTACAAATCTCTGGCACTTTGCTAGTTCTTTCCTAGGGTCAGGAAAATCTGTTATTATGGAACGTAGTTCTGCTTTTGTCCATGGACAATGAATCGCTACATCCCTTGTGGCTACTACACCATGCGCACAGGGCCGGATTTAGGACCACATGGGCCTGGAGCTGAAAATGATCAAGGGCCTATTTTGAGAAGTACAGGAGGTGTGACCATTACTGTGCAGGTGTAGCCAGTGCCATGTGGGAATGTACACACGCTACACTATCAGCCCCAATGTCTTTCTAAATATGTAATAGAAAAAAAAGCTTAATTTTGTGAGGTAACTAGTAGAAAAATAACATTTTACTACTTATAATTTATGGCTGACCTTGTGGACAGCAAATGGCCAGTCAACATCATGCTGTCATGATGATGGGCCTATTTTTATGTTGAGGCCTGGAGCTGTAGCTCCATCCACCCCATTGTTAATCTGGCCCTGCATGCGCATCTGGATTCCCATTGGAAACAGTTATTGTCTGGATGGGATGGATGCCTGCCATAATGCTACCTTTGGCCTGATTACCTAGTTGAGGGTTCAGCCTACTACTGCTACGTATTGTATTAGTAATCTCCACTACTGTTAAAGTGGGGGTTAATACTTCCTGTACGGGTGGGGCTACATTTAACATTTGTGCAACATGGGAGAGCGCGGACATCACAACATGTTCATTATCTACATCATAAACATGTTCCTTATAGTTACTTAGAAGAGGGTACAAATTACTTGTTACATTTTTATGAGTTTTTAGATTGACTGTACCTACACCCCCATCCGCATAGGGCAGTGGTGGTGCGCATGCACTACTGACATTACCTTCCACAACACTGCCTTGCTGCATGTGTGTGCTACTTTGCGGTGCGCACACAATGCTATTTGCGTGCACGTTCCCTTGCATTGTGCACGAGACACTAGTTTGCATCGCGTGCACACCACTAAGCCACATATCCCCCTTGTGCTGCCACAACTTCAAGCAATCATTAAACTTTACTCTCTTCTTCAGAGACATCACTAAACATATACTGTCTCTGAGATTGTTCAGAACCTCCGAATCAAAGCTAACAATCTTAGGAAAAGGTGCTCTACATTTCTTTGTCATTTTGACCCATATGTCGCAATACACTATAGTGTACGCACCACACTTTTTAAACATAACATACCTGGCTGATCCTAACAGCTCTTCCAATTGCAACACATCATCGACCATTACTAGAGATGGCTTTGCACCTAGCTGGGAAAAGGCTTAGCAATTTCTAGAGAATTTCGACTGGTGAACGATTTTCAGAGAGTAACGTTCACTCACTCCCTCCCGTTATACCCAGCTGACCTGCATGGCATTACAGTCAGCCTGCACAACGAGGAGCAGACTAACCACCTATTGTAAAGCTTCAGCCGCTCGCTCCTTCCCGCTATACCGCACTTCACCTCTATGTTATGATCCGTGTGTATACACGAGAAGTTAAGTAACCGCCTAGCTAATTATTTTATTTGTGGTAAATTTAACCAAACTTCACCACTAGCTTCCTACTTTGAGTTTACTCCCACTGGTAGCATCTAGATGTCCCAATAACCCCTACCCTTGCCAGCAGTTTTACTCCCACGACACCCACTTCACAATCACAATTTATATAATCATGCGGTCCGATCGCATTGCCCAAGGAACCTAACTGATCAATGGACTTTGCGATTAATAGATGTTTGGACAAAGAAACCCCTTAGTTTCTCTGTAACCGAAACCACAATGTACCTATTTTGTACACTGGCCCAGTAGATTGTGCAGCCCCGTCCGGCACCTACTGAGTTTATACCGAGGTTTAACAGACAGTAACCTCCACTTACACTTAAGCTTAACTGACAGTAGCCTCCACCTTGCAATCACACGTTTCAATTACACACTCCTTTTCTGTACAGAAAATAAAAATCTTTTTCCCTTAATATAGCATTATAATTCAGAGGTTTTAATAAGCAATCACGCTATACATACAATGACCGTTGAACAGCAATACAGGAAATATGCGTACGCTATTGTGCGACTTCCACTTTTAACACTAACCTTTATCAACGAAGGAAAACAAACTTTATCCTTCCTTGTCCCTGGATTCTAAATAGCGTGCCTTGAACTCACACAATAACGGATAGCGGTCTCTCAGCATCACGTGGTAGAAGGTTTTCGAAGGCACAATGCATTCTTTCCTGCATATGGCGCCTCCACCCTTTGCTGAGAGATCGATAACCATGTGTTACCATGTAAATTGGCAGCGTGAACTCACTCTATGAGCCCCCAACTATGAATAGCTCTCCCAGCCCTACACTACCCACCCTCCCTGTTCAGTCTCCACAGACGGAGTGAAATGGCATCTGCCGCATGATCCCTTATATACAACATAGATCATGGAGATGAAAGCTCGTGAGCTGCAAGATTTTCGACTCTATGGTTTTACCTTGGCTTGACATCCGGGGCTGGCGGAGGAACCAAACGCACGTTCGGTTCTTGCCCCGGATCTCAAAATTCGGGTGGGTTCCGATCTCTGAGATCTGAACCTGCTCATCTCCACTTATTGTGGAGGTATATTATGAATACCTAATGATATATACACCCTAAATGTTGCTATTTAGCATTATAAATTGCACAAGAAATAATTGCTTTCCAGACTTTGATTGTGGTTCCAAAGCACATGCGCTCTGAATCCAGATTCCCGGCATCAACTATGAAACCTCCGTCAACAGCAAAGAAAGATGACTAACTAACAGATCCTGGATGCTTGCATATAGACCCTTGCAGAGATAGGCAATACAATAGAACAAGTTGGCATAATCCCATTGGTTCTTCTTCCTGGTTCATCTGTTATGATGCAGTTCATAGGTCAGTTTGTATTGTAATAATTTAGCCTCCAACAGATTCTTTGTGTCCATTTTCCCATTGAAGAACAAGTCTAAACTGGCTAATTACATTACATTTAAAGAGTACATATAAATGCCTATCTCTCTATGATCCATAATTTGCAGACTCATGTTGCGATTTCCTTATCGATGGAACCAGAAATCTGCAAATAAACAGCAGTTCAGAATGGCACCAAACACGGTCTGCTTATCATGTACTAAACCTGAGATCTTAAATACAGTCGCTTTATTACATAATTAATAATGAATAAAACCTTGGATATTAACCTTAATGCTAGGGAACCTTCCTATGTAAGTGTGCAATGTGTAAGTGTAAGGATACTAAGAAAAGACAGTAGTTAGCATTGTGCATCTATGTGTTTGTGGAGTACACCGTGGTACATGTTTTGCAGGATTGTTCATATTATATGTTTTAGTAAATGTATGTATTTATATAATGAGGTATTTTAACATTGTTCTATTGTGTGGGAATTGCACAACGCTAAATAATAACATCGCCGTATGTACTGATATTGTGTGAAATTTGCAAAATTGCGTCTTGTTGCCATTAGCAAAATGGTGTCATGCAGATTTTAATTTTAACAGATTCAGTCTCAACCAATTATCCAGCTTCAACAATATGTTTATGGTTGGGTCATATAGATATGTAGGGTACTCTTTATTATTTGGTGGACTATTGTTTTTGTTGGAATCTGATTGGACTTATGTAGTGGGCTGTTTGCTCCTCACTTCTACACTGCCTGCTGCAGCTGTGGGTAAACTGTTTGTAGCTGGCAGCAGAAAGTGCTGAAACTGCCTCATTGCGGCAGTTGGAAAATAAAAAGGAAGGAACACTGACCATTGAAATGGGGTCCATAGGTCACGGGGCTGGTTTTTTAATAAAATTGTATGGTTTTGTAGTGCTTTATGTGAGAATCAACTCATCCCTCCATATATAGTAATACAATAGTGGTAATTGCAAACAAAAAATATGGTGGTCACTCACATGCTTAATGACATTGCACAGGTGCTTGTAAAGGGCGGGGTTTACACTGAACAACAGAAAAAAAAGGAAATTCCCTCCAGCACACTGCAATAATATCAACAAAAATACTTGAATCCTACATAATAATAGAAATTCAGAGGTATTAGTTACATACATTTGCAAATATATGCAAATATATGAATAAGTGCCAGGCCAGCATCAAGGCTCCTCTATTCTGGCGTCCCTAAAATTAAGGGGTTCACATCCGAGGAGCAGGGTACCCCAAAAATCTCCAGCCAAGGACCATCCCCAGGGCATCACACGAAAGGGGAAAAAAAGGTGATAGTGAAGTGTAAAGTATAGATGTGTAAATATAATCAATAAATGTTAATAAATTGAGGAAGAATTAAAATGACATTATTAATAAATAAACAAATAGAAAGGTGATGAAAAAGTATATATGTGAATTAAGTGGTGATGCCCTGAAAAGGGCCCAGCCAGAGCAACTCTGGGGGCTCCACTCCCAAACGCTCACCCCAAATTAATTATTGCTACCTAATAGTAGCACCTACTCTGGGTCATATAATTACAAATGAATGTACTGCATAATAACAGCACATGTATAAGCCAAGAGCTGACTCAACTAGGATGTACCCCAGAAACCTCCACATGGCACTATACAGACCAGCACATTCTCCCAATGCTGGCTCCCTTCATGCCTCTCAAAACTGCAAAAAAAGTATGGTGGTTGCTCACATCAGCTTAATGATTTTGCACAGGTGCTTGTAAAGGGCGGGGTTTACTCTGAAACATAGAAAAAAAGGGAAATTCCCTCCAGCACACTGCAGCAATATCAAGAAAAATACTTGAATCCTGCATAATAATAGAAATTCAGAGGTATTAGTTACATACATTTGCAAATATATGAATAAGCGCCAGGCCAGCATCAAGGCTCCTCTATACTGGCATCTCTAACATTAAGGGGTTCACATCCAAGGAGCAGGGTACCCCAAAAGCTCCAGTCAAGGACCATCCCCAGGGCATCACACGAAAGGGGCAAAAAAGTGATAGTGAAGTGTAAAGTATAGATGTGTAAAGATAAGCAATACGTGTTAATAAAATGATTAAGAATTAAAATTACATAAATAATAAACAAACAAATAAAAAGGTGATGAAAAAGTATCTATGTGAATTAAGTGGTGATGCCCTGAAAAAGGCCCATCCAGAGCAACTCCGGGGACCCCACTCCCAAATGCTCACCCCAAATTATTGCTACCTAATAGTAGCACCTACTCTGGGTCGTATAATTACAAGTTAATGTACTGCATAATAACAGCACATGTATAAGCCGAGAGCTGACTCACCTAGGAGGTGCCCCAGAAACATCCACTTGGCACTATATTGTCCAGCACCTCCTCTCAATGCTGGCTCCCTTCATGCCTCTCAAAACTGCAAACAAAAAGTATGGTGGTTGCTCACATCAGCTAAATGATATCGCACAGGTGCTTGTAAAGGGCGGGGTTTTTCTGTGGTACAGTAGTGGTAATCATAGTCTAGGTCGGTAGGGTATGGCCGCTTCTTTGAAACAACCATACCGTCCCTCCCAAGACGATGTCTCGAATTGAAGTGGCAATGCTGTAGGTATTAAGATGCACAGACTCTATATTGTGTGAACCTTAGTTGGCCAATGAAGTACAGTACATTATGCTAAGAAACCTCCCTGAATAATGCAAACTTTGAGGAAGTAGGATGTTAACAGCTGTACCTACTTATTATGGACCTGTCCTTAATCACTCTCTTCATTGGACAGTGTACAGTACAATATGCTTGGAAATTCCCAGCAAAATTTAAAAATCAGACCATGGTATTATGAGGCAGCAATGCTAACCACTGATCTCCTTTTTATGGCCCTGTTTCTATGTCCAGTACTTGTAAGCTTTAAACAGTAAAGCAAAAGCAAATCATGCATACAGTAGATGCATTGTTGGAGTAATTATGTACTGTATGGGTGTAGCTGCTATAATCATCTAGATACACTCTGGTATAATTGTGTATGGGACACTTGTTATGGTGCCTGATGGCAGTACTGTGATAATCAGAGGAGGATACCCAGAATTACTACACTGGGGAAGATCACATTTGGTTTTATTTATTATTTATTTAAATAGTGACACCAACTATACAGTGCTGTATAGGGGATACTTGTTGTTCACATTGATCCCTGCATCATTGGAGCTTACAGTTGTTGATTTTAAAATGAATCTCTAAGGATGACGCTAATTTGCGTACGCAGTCATACAATAAATAGAGACTCCAGACTCAGAACATGTGGTTCTGAAGCACAAAGTATTATTCAAGTAAAAGTACAGTCAGTTACACGCTATGAACTGTATACAATAAGCGCAAATAAATACAATGAGAGAGAGAGAGGCACACCCAGAGAGAGGCACACACAGAGAGAGAGAGAGGCACACACACAGAGAGAGAGGCACACGCACAGAGAGAGAGGCACACGCACAGAGAGAGAGGCACACACAGAGAGAGAGAAGCACACTTTAGGCGCAAAAGGAAATTATACAGACCCCAAGTACAGTATACATACGCAGGCGCTTCCGGACCCGGAGATAGGCATCAGCAAGAGACCCTCAGTTCATACAGCATTCAGCATGAAGACTAAAAGACCAGTATTCGGGCACACATATTTATCCCCCACAGACTAAAACGGGACAATCGGGAAGTTTCTTGCTGATGTCATTGGTTCCCAGAGGAGAAGCATATGTTACAGCACATTTAACAGGCTGGTTCAAATAGACTCAACCTGCCTCTAACAGCAGGGGAATCTTTCTAGTAACGCCCTCTGTAACATTCTAACATTTAAACATTTTGTTGCTTGTAAGTTCTGCGATCCATAACTTGAGTTTGCATGATGCAATCTCTCCACCGATAACACCAGAATGCTGTAAAAAGTGTACGCATCAGAACAAAACCAAACACAACTTGCTTATCATGTATAATACCTTAGTTATCAAATACCTTTATTTCTCAGCATTTAAACTAACTAAACCAACTTAAATCATACATTTTGATGCTTATTGAACCTTATGAGTGAATATGAAATGTGTGGGTATTCAGGGTTTGGTATAAAGACGTATTAATGTGTGTATGAAGATGGGTGCATTTGACTCTAACATTTTAGCAGCGTGACATGCTGGGCTAGATAGTTCTACATGCCTTCTGTCAGCAGGCACCCACTTGTCCTGTGTTCAAAGGGAAAAACCTATTTTGTTCTCCTAGACTCTTGTGTGAAATGTAAATGTATTATCATCTCAAGCTGTGAAGTTTGGGGCCATCCTGTCTAGGATTCAGACAAATCCAATTGTGTATATCAATGCCTGGATTATATTACAATTGCCACAACTTTACTTTATCTGAATCCAGGGATTCCCAATTTGTATGTAAAAATACCCATTGTCTATTTCTATTTACTTTTACTCAGAAAGCTTGTTTTTCCAGTTGCCCTTGGTAGATTAACATTGCCATCTGTTCTTAGCTCCTGAGTTGTAATTTGAAATGACGCTGGTCATAAAATGGCGTCTTGCAGATTCTTGTTTCTAAAATGGAGTCTAGCTGCAATTTGCAAGATGGCGTTGCGCACGCTTCAATTTTAAACTGATCTTGTCTCAGCTAATAATCCAGTTTTGACAGTCCACCCTTTGATAGCGAACAACATGCTATCACAATCTGCTATTAAAATTTAATTTAGGCTTACATTTACATATTATTTAGTGATATTATGGGATGGCACAAGGTGGTTCTAACTCCATCAATAATGTGTCTCTGAGTGGGGACATAAAACTACTATTATACGCACACCGCGGATCTTGGAAGATCATGTGAAAGGTGTGGGAATGCACCAGTCTAATAAAAGCAGTCTTGAAGGGGAATTGAGACTTTACATTATCTGAGGTGTTCTATGAATAACATTTCAATAATACATTCTATGCATGTCTAAATATAATACATTAAATGATGGTACTTCCTAGCTCAGGGTTGTAATGCAGTTCTGTGTCTACCTCTGTATTCATACTGGCCACTATCATAATTTCATTCTTTCGTTTTACTCTATTTTTTACATTTTCCACACTTCAACACAATAGGAACACACCGGACGCATCATATTTCTTTTGCCTCTGTGTTCATATTGTGTGTGAAGATAGGGTGACGGTGTGTTTTTATGTATACCCAGCATTTCAACATGTGTGAGGGTCATAACTTCTGGAAGTATTTTTCCCAAATAACATAACAATTACAATACTATAATTGGTCAGAAACTCCCCTGATTGGCATTGCACTCCTCCTGACTCCACTCCATCAGCTCCACCATCAGCTCACATCTCCTTTATCGGTCCCCCATCACAGACACTGAATATCCCCAAACAGATCATCATGACAAAAACTCTGAAAAGAAAAAGAACTAGGAAGACCACAGCAGACCACTCCATTGCTGGAAGCACTGATCTACACATTTCTTTAGCTCAGATATCTCACCGTCACCTTTTTAATCCTTCCGGCACAAGCTCGCAATCGACAGGTCCACATTATCAGCCTTGTCTCTGCCTTGTATCTCCACCGGTTGGTTAACCTCCCTATAGTGAGTGGAATGGACCCACGTATCTTCCCCGGCCACCCTTTGAGGATGCTCTATCATCAGATACGGACCTTTCCACCAATCAGTGAAAACGACCTGTGCTAAAAAAATTTGGATCATAACAAATTCTTCCAAATTTGACATCATGACAGTTTGCATTAGACATGTTAGTTAATAACACTTTCAATTTTGGTTATTCTCATTCATCTTCGTGAGACCCTGCACAGTAACCTCATTATCATATTTTCACATGAGGCTGCCTGTTTGAACAGTATCTCAAAGGGGGGGCAAATAAAGGAAAAGACAGTCTGGGATAATCTCAGTGTTGTTACCCATCATCTTACACATGTTCTTGGAAACGTCACCTGTAAAATAAGTCCCCCTATCATTTTCAATAATTCTAGGGATATAGTATCTGCATACAGGTTCCTGCAATTAAATCTTGTTATTAGTAGCTACTGCTCTAAATAATGCCTGTGCCACTGTTTTGGATAGTATTCTGAGTAGTCGACCTCAGCCTGGCATGGCTGCCGTTTATCCTCAGCAACCTTGTGTCCTATGAGTGGGAGATAAAGCACAACCGTTTAATGTCATTTAAACATGACCTAAAATACAACAATAAATCATCCACATTTTACATTAGAACAGATCCATTGATAGGTTGAAAAGATTATAAACAGTCATATAAGGCCTGGGAGAAGATACTGGGGTTACCTATGAACCCATGAGAAACTCGTGTTCCTGTGTGGTGTTCTTCATTTTGCAGTTCTTACTTACGTGTCCCACTTGGTGACAGTTAAAACATAATTTTGAACGGGGTGGATGAAAAGATTGTTGTGGGATTTGAGCAAGAGAGAAAGGTGGTGGGTATGGGTAAGGATAGGGAGGGTAAGGATATTGTGGGGGATATGAGTATGGGACCTGTGGTTGTGTATGATATGTGGAGTAAGGATGTGTTTGCTGTGGTGTGGGATTGGTGAGGATGTGTAATTGTTCAGGTGCAGGTGTGTGTGTGGGTGCAGGTGTGTCGGTTGGCTGTGATGTTATTGTCATTCCTTCCAGAGCTTGGATACTGACAGCCATTAGTTTTTCGCTCTGGGTTTCTCTCTTCTTTGTGATATTTTTATCATGTTCTATGGCAGATTCTATGAGGTTATCTATTGTGAGTCCCCGCCAGCCAGGTTGTGAGGTCTGAACCCGAATCTTTAAATCGTCTTTCAGACCATCCATGAGTACCGTGACTATCATTCCCCTGTGGTGAGTGCTATCTTTAATATCATCTATCCCAGTGTACTGGGTGATAGCCTGCAGAACCCAGTCGCAATAGTCTTCTGCAGTTTCACTCTCCTTTTGTTTGAGTGTGAAGATTTTGTTCCAGTTAGCTACTACTGGAAACTATATACCCAATTGAGTCACAATGCAGGAAATGTTACCTTGGTTTTCTTTGTTCTATTAAGTGAACGTCACCATCCAATACACAATCTGTGATAAATTTTGTCACGTCGGTATTGCGTGGCAGACAGGCCCTTAACACCACACGCCAATCTTTATTAGTGGGCTCATGAGAACTACCCAAATTTCGCAAAAATCTTTGACATTTGGCTAGTTCCTTTTTGGGATCAGGGAAATCATTTATGATGGAATTTAGTTCTGCTCTTGTCCATGGACAATGCATTACTACTTCACTCGTGGGCACTACACCGTTTGCTTCCGCATTTCCATTCGGAACAGTTATTGTCCAAATGGGATGCAGACCGGCAGCATTGCTACCTCTAACCTGGTTACCTGGCTGGGGGTTTAATCTGCTGCTGCTACCTGTGGTATTAACAACTTCCTCTATGGGTGCAGAGTGTGTTAACACTTCCCTTGCTGTTACTGATGGAGATGGCGGCACCACCCGTGATTGTGGTGATGCAGCATCTATCATCTGCACAGCATGGGAAATGGCAGACATTACAATAGGATCATCATCCACATCATAAACATTTTCTTTATGGTTACTTAAGAGAGGGTACAAATTGCTTGTTACATTTTTATGGGTATTTTTGGTAACTGTACTTGCACCTCCATCCACATAAGGTGGGGGAGGTGAGCATGAACTGCTGGCAATACTCTCCATGATGCTACCTTGCTGCACGTGCACGTCAATTTGCGGCTTGCCTGTATTGCAACTCAGCATCGCGGATGTATTTTCTGGCAATGCGCTCGCAACGCTAGTTTGCGTCATTAGCACATTTTTAAGCCAAGCATCCCCTTCATGCTGCCATAGTTTTAAACATTCAAAATACTTAATCTTTTTCTATCGGGATAGCACCATACTGATGTGATCCTGAACATTGTCTAACACATTTTTGTCAAAACTACCAATTCTGGGAAAAGGTCTAACACACTTCCTCGTCATATTAAACCATAAATCACAATACCTTATTGCATAAGTACCATACTTAGTATGCATAATATGACAGGCCGATCCAATTGGAGCCTCCATTAGCAGCACATCATTGCCTAACATCTCTACTGTTTGCGTGGCTCCCATTCTGAGGCAACTCCTACGCTTTTCAATAAAGATTTAAGCCGGTGAAAGACAATCAAGACACTTTCACTTACCTGTGGACGATTTAAGTCGGCGGTGCCCACACACCTGGATAAGATTTAGTAAGGCAACTTCCACACCTGGATAATATTTGAAAAAGGCAACTTCCACACCCGGATAAGATTTAGTAAGGTAACTTCCAAACCTATGAGAGTTTATATGTCGGCTACTCTCACGCACCTCTATACAACAAAGACAACATGTACACTCTGTACTGTGTATAGAACGGTAAAGCTGCTTACAGAGCGACTAGGCTAAGCCTTGCACCTAGCCCTTAAGGATCATATGATACCCTTAACTTTGTTCAACAAATATTCACTGTTACACACTTTTTTCCCGGGCAGAAAAATACACGTTTAGCCCAGATATTGGTAATAGAAAAAAATGTAAACCTCAATGGCTTTGTTCAAACACGTGGCAGCAGAACCGGAAGTGCATATACGCTATTGTGCAACCAACCGTATACACATTACTGCGACTACCACACAACCGTATAATGACTTTTTAACTGCGTACGTAAAAGTGCATATTTTCTGTGCACAAAACTGCGACTAAGCCACATACTCAATACTACGGCACCCCTTTAAACGCTAGGTTCTATCAACAAAGGAAAACAAACTTTTTCCTTTCTTGTCCCTGGATTCTAGTCAGCTTCCTTTGCTCACACGAAAATGGATAGCGATTTTTCAGCACAAAGCGGTTGCAGGAAAACCCTGCATGTGGCCACTCCACCCTTTGCTGAGACATCGATAGCCATATGTGCCGTGTGAGTAGGTAAGTGACTTCACTGGATGAGCCCCCATCTGTTGATTTTAAAATGAACCTCTAAGGATGACGCTAATTTGCGTACACAGTCATACAATAAATAGAGACTCCAGACTCAGAACATGTGGTTCCGAAGCACAAAGTATTATTCAAGTAAAAGTACAGTCAGTAACATGCTATGAACTGTATATAATAAGCGCAAATAAATACAATGAGAGAGAGAGAGGCACACCCAGAGAGAGAGAGGCACACACAGAGAGAGAGAGAGAGAGAGAGGCACACACACAGAGAGAGAGGCACACGCACAGAGAGAGAGGCACACGCACAGAGAGAGAGGCACACACAGAGAGAGAGAAGCACACTTTAGGCACAAAAGGAAATTATACAGACCCCAAGTACAGTATACATACGCAGGCGCTTCCAGACCCGGAGATAGGCATCAGCAAGAGACCCTCAGTTCATACAGCGTTCAGCATGAAGACTAAAAGACCAGTATTCGGGCACACATATTTAACCCCCACAGACTAAAACAGAATAATGAGGAAGTTTCTTGCTGATGTCATTGGTTCCCAGAGGAGAAGCATATCTTTCAGCACATTTAACAGGTTGGTTCAAATAGACTCTCCCTGCCTCTAACAGCAGGGGAATCTTTCTAGTAACGCCCTCTGTAACATTCTAATATTAAAAATTTTGTTGCTTGTAAGTTCTACGATCCATAACTTGAGTTTGCATGATGCGATCTCTCCACCGATAACACCGGAATGCTGTAAAAAGTGTACGCATCAGAACAAAACCAAACACAACTTGCTTATCATGTATAATACCTTAGTTATCAAATACCTTTATTTCTCAGAATTTTAACTAACTAAACCAACTTAAATCATACATTTTGATGCTTATTGAACCTTATGAGTGAATATGAAATGTGTGGGTATTCAGGGTTTGGTATAAAGACGTATTAATGTGTGTATGAAGATGGGTGCATTTGACTCTAACATTTTAGCAGCGTGACATGCTGGGCTAGATAGTTCTACATGTCTTCTGTCAGCAGGCCCCCCACTTGTCCTGTGTTCAAAGGGAAAAACCTATTTTGTTCTCCTAGACTCTTGTGTGAAATGTAAATGTATTATCATCTCAAGCTGTGAAGTTTGGGGCCATCCTGTCTAGGATTCAGACAAATCCAATTGTGTATATCAATGCCTGGATTATATTACAATTGCCACAACTTTACTTTATCTGCATCCAGCGATTCCCAATTTGTATGTAAAAATACCCATTGTCTATTTCTATTTACTTTTACTCAGAAAGCTTGTTTTTTCCAGTTGCCCTTGGTAGATTAACATTGCCATCTGTTCTTAGCTCCTGCATTGTAACTTGAAATTACGCTGGTCATAAAATGGCGTCTTGCAGATTCTTGTTTCTAAAATGGAGTCTAGCTGCCATTTGCAAGATGGCGTTGCGCACGCTTCAATTTTAAACTGATCTTGTCTCAGCTAATAATCCAGTTTTGACACAGTCTAAACTCCCTAACACACACTCACAAACACATAGAAATGCCCATCTCCCCAACCACTGCATCTCAAACTGAAGATGAAGATCACACTCTACTCTATGAACTTGAGGAAGGAGAAGAAATACCTGTCAGGCAATTATAGAGTACAAAGTACAGTACATGGCCATTATATATTGTTTGCAATGTCAATAAAATGTAACTAGTAGTAGATGTACATTACTGTACATGTTGCTGGCTCACTCAATGCAGTATTGTTTCTATTTTAGCAACCTACCTGGTGTGGTTGCATCAGATGTTATCATGCTGCCTTACACTGTTGCATCTGTTCAAATTGTGTTGCACCTAGAGCAACTGTGAACACAACAAGTTTTAATCCAATGTGACTGTGCCCCTGACATGGTTTCATCTGATGTGGCCATGTCAGAATTGCCCACCATTGGCTGCTGAAAGTTATTCATCCATCAGCCATTATGCCCTTCTACTGCCCCTAACAAGATCCTAACAGGATCACCCACCAGCCAGGGCTCACTACAGACATGCATCCCCCTGCTATCTCCCCCTCTCCCTAGCATCAATGAAGGGTAGTCCTGATACTGTGTGTCAGGTTTCGGCCTAGGATCGGCCATCACTCACCGCTGTGCTGACTTTCCCTTAATTCTCGTGTGGTCAGATGCCTGTTACAGTGGCGGGTGATGAGCTGAGGATAATGCCTTAGGTGCATTATTGTCTGGTCTGCTCTGTGATTTGGTTTCCATGGTTTCCTTCATGGACGCAGCCATGACAGTCTGTATCACCTGTCTGACCCTCCATCCAATGGTAGCTTGGTTGTTGTCAGCTGATGCTGTCCTCCAATTATCTTCTACCACTGGGGATATAACTAGGCTCCGGACAGCAGGAAGTTGCCTGTGCAATGTTGTTGCTACTCGTGTCACTACATTCCAGGTTCCCTTGTTGTTATACCCTTGATTCTCTAAGTGCCATCTCCTTCTGCAGCAGTGCATCAGAACACCTTGCCTGTGTGCCTTTACAAGTGCCTACTCCAAGTGCAGCAGTGCTTCTTTCTGAAGTATATTACTTAGGCCACCGTTTATGTTGTCTCTATTCCCACGGATATCGGATACCTGACCAAAGGACCGCAACCAGCCTGCTAGGTGCAGTTTAAACCCATATCCCACTTGGAGGGTTCACTGGTGAACACCTCCCAGCAAGTTAGACTATGCGCCTTTGGCCAGATCCTGCCAACATCCAATATTTGTGGATGAAGAGGTCATACATTCAGGCCCCTCACCTCCAATTCCTCCCTCAACCCTGGACCTCAGCTTTCAACCCCTCAGTAGGGGTTCCCTTTGTACCAAGCCTGACACACTGGTCTTCTACTGTGAGATCTCTCGGTGTTCCCCAAAGTCGCAGCCTGTCAATCAGGTTGTGGCCGTTTGGAGGTGGGGAGTGGGTGGATTTCATTACCTGTATGTTTATGGAGCCCATTTATTAATGATCTGGGCATGATATTAGCACCCATGATCACATTTCAGGATGTGATCATAGCGCCTGAATGTAATAAAGGGCACATGCAGGTACATGGGCTATGAAATAAAGGCCATCCTTGTGATGTGCTTGGAGTGAAGTGAACTTTACTCCTCCATCAGGACAACACACCAGCCCACACAGCTCTCTCTGTGAAGCAGTTTTTGGCCGAGAAACAGATTGCTGTGCTAGAACACCCTCCATACTTATCAGACCTAGCACCATGTGACCTCTTTTCCCTAAAGTCAATTCTGTACTCAAGGGAACCTGTTTTGCATAAGTTACTGAGCTAACAATGGAGCTGTTAAGACAGCTGATCAATAATGAGCTACAGCACAGCTTTGACCAATGGAAAATAAGAATGCTGCGGTGTGTGGATGCAGTAGGGGAGTACATAGAATGGGAATGGAGTTAACTTGTACTTAATATAAATTATAGCATCAGTTAAGTTATTTAATAGCCAAACCTCCTATGTGTACATTTGCATTCTGAGCATGCACAGTGTGAAAAAACACAAGAGGCACCAACTCATTCAACATCATTCCGAAATACTTAATTTAATCAAAGTGGTTGTATTGTGCCAGGTGCATTTGCAAAACAGTGGGAAAGTCACAATTTTTGCTAGAATGGTCCATGCTGTCAGGACTTTGCCCTGACTGTCCCACTTCATGCTGCTTGATGCAGAAAAAGGAAGCTAACGGTGGTGCACTCTGCATTTCTGGTGAGCAAATATTTTGGAACTAGCCTAGCACAGATATTGCCACATCTTTTCATGCTAATAAATAAACATAATTAAGAATCCAGTAGGTGGAAGGGCAACCATGAACTCTGAGCTCTTTGGAAAGAAGTTTTGTGGGCAGCACAGATGTTGTAATGGTTAGCATTACTGCCTCACAGCACTGAGGTTTATTCCCACCAAGGAACTAACTGACATGAGTTTGTCTATTCTCCCCATGCTTGAGTGGGTTTCCTCTGGATACTCCGGTTTCCCACCACAATCAAAAAATATACTGGTAGGTTACTTGGTTCGAAGAAATTTCTCCATGTTTTTTTAAAGTGGCAATCATTATAAAGGCTAAACCAGCTTGGTTTAGCCATTAAAATGATAGCCACTTCAAAAAAACAGGGAGACCACATAAATCCCTGCAGCATCGGAAACTCGGAGGCTATTACATTTAACCCTCTAGCTTCCCACTAAGTATATTTTAACATCCTTTTTTAATATAACTACAATTTGTTACATGGTAAATATAGAATATCTTAAACAGGTATTAGCTGACATTTGCTAAGACCAAGACAAATGGGAAAATGTAATGAGTAACGATTTGAACAAACCATCAATTTTTACAGTGTGATTTAAAGTGTATTTCTATTTTAAATGGAAAATCAGCCAAGTTCCTAGATTTGGACCATCTCATTTAACTTAAACTCCACAAAAACTACACTATGCTGTACTTTACAATAAAAATACTGATAAGCAATGTAGAAAGAACAGACAAAAAAGTGAATTTCAAGTAAAATCTCATAAACTTACATTAAGAGCTTATCAAAAGCATCTATAAACAGAAAAGACTATACAATAAAGACATCTACATGCACTTGTTAGTGAATTCAGAAAACACTTCTCTACTAGAAGTACAGTATCTCATGAAAGCAACCTTTTCTTTTTCTTTTATCTTTTACTAGCTTAAATACACGGCATTTGCCCAGGTTTAAATCTTCAAGTTATTACGTTTTATTAAGTGATGTCATCCAAATCCATCCAGTGGAAGGCCCAGAACAGGCTCCCTGGGTCAAAGTTCTGTTCAGTGCACTCTGCTGTGAGGCCCTAACCACTCCATTAGGCATCCCAGACCAATTGCCACACCTCTGTGAAGTTTTCATCCAAATCCATCCAGTGGAAGGCCCTGAACAGGCTCCCTGGGTCAAAGTTCTGCCCAGCATCGCTGAGTCAAAGTTCTGCCCAGCATACACCAACGGGAGGTCCGATCAGGACCTCAACCCCCTAGTATGTCTTCTGGGATCCAATGTTACCACTCTGTGAAGTTTTCATCCAAATTCATCCAGTGGTAGGCTCAGAACAGGCTCCCTGGTCAAAGTTCTGCCAAGAGTACACCAATGGGAGGTCCAACTGGGACCGTAACCCCTCTAAAACCTGGCCCAACTGGACCACCTCACATTGATTTCATACTGCTCGGTGCAGGGATGTCCGAATACATAACTGGACAAACAAGCAGACCAATGAATTTTACATAGAAGATGTTAACTTTGACTGAAAGATGAATGTGACTACTGAAGCTTGGGGGATGTGTAGTTAAGTCTTGAGTGTGCCAAATATGCTTGTAATCTGAAATTTCTGATTTCAGAACTTTGCAATTATAGACTAATTTTGTAAGCTACATATAGCCATTAATAACACTGTTAAAATGAATGTACTGTACCATTGCCAACAGTAACAGATGGAAGCATGTTTATCCTCTGCATATAGCTGAACAATTATTTTGCACTTTGGTTCACACTAAAACTAGTTTACCAACCATGGTCTCTTTTTATTTTTGTGGTCCTGTGTTTATTCTGAAAAAAAAAGAATGTTTATGACACCGTGCAGTTGAATATAATATATTTATTACACTTCTTGTGTCTAAATATCATACCACCTAATAATTTATTTTTTAGACTGAAATTCATATTCTACAAGAATAATTTTGCTATTGTTTGTGTGACACCCCTAGTGGTTTTGTTGTTGAGTCAGTACATACCTTTCTTCAGTGTGGAACATGTGCTCTCTCTCTGCCTTATCATGACAGAGAGATAGGACACTTCCTAGGTTCCACAATGCAATGACAAGACCTATGGGTGAAGTGATGTCAGTTTTATTAAACGTGATCACTCCATCACTTTTTATCTGTCCGAGTAAAAAGGTTAACACAATGCATACAGTATGATACAGTGTCAAGTGATTATAACCAATTAGGGTACTGATACAATATAGTATTTCAATTAAACACTTTAGCACAGCTGTTTCTGCTAGCAACCCTATCCGGCTGTAACTTCAGGACTATCAGTGCAAATATAATTTCAATAGTAGCTTTGTTATGAGTTTTCAAATATGTTTCTGTTCTATGAACAATACAACTAAAGGTCATCTGACTCAGAAGATTAGCTACACTTAAGGCTTTTACAGTTGTACCCTGTGACTCAAGCAGGTAAGTAAACAATCCTATTTCTTACCCATGGGTTGGGCAACAGCAATACACAATTTAAATAATAGTAATGACATACAAACCAAGAAATGCCGAACAATGAACTTGCTGGCAAATAAGTTCCTTAATTCACGAATATAACAACTTGCAATATAAATAATGATGTCTCACACAATGTCACTTTAAATCTTCCCTGGCCAGGCTTGCGTTGGTGCACATAGGATTTAGAGAATAAGTAGAGAGACACCTTATACAATATATTTACTGAATGGAAATTCTTGAATTTCTCTGGAGCTGTGTCTCGGACTGTAACACAGTCGTATAACAAAGCTCCACAAAATAGACACATGTGTGAAATAAAAGTACCAACAGGTGTACTTGTGGTTACAGACCTGTTCCACATTGACTTGTACCTCTCTGCAGGTATTGCTCAGTGATCCTTACATCTGGTCCTCCAGCTCACACCACAATGGCCACCACTACTCTTCCTCACGCTGTCAGCCTAGATCCTTACTGTCAGTCTCCCCTGCAACACTGCCAGCTCTGTTTTATATCTCAGCACCTCCTGCAGTACTTCTCTGCCACCTCCCTGCAGCCCACACTAGCGCCTCTCTGTAAGAGGGGTGCGGTGCAGTGCCTGCTGCAATGCAGGTTTACTTCCGTATCTTACCTTGCGTTGCATCCTCTCATCTACAGGCCATATGGTGAACAGATGGTCCTGGAAAACCAAACTGGACATGGACACAATGAGCTAAGAGGAAGGAGATTATGAGAACCGTCCTTCCTCAACATCGACCGATACACCATACCAGACCCAGGAACACTAGAAATGGATTTGGGTTTTAAGTGAAGATCATCACTGGCACTTTTGGCTTCAGATACAAAGTTTCACCTACTGTATACTGTAGGTACTCATGCACCAGGTGAAGACTTGACCTTGCACCAGAGTGCAAGGCCCACTGTCTGCCCAGAAGGAAGAAAGACAGATAGAGACAGACAGTGAGAGACAGTACGCACACAGATATTGCTCACCGTGTCCACTCTTGTTCTTCATCTGCTCACTTGCCTACTGGTCCCTATAAGAAGATAATCAAACAGCACAGCCATGCAGGGCCTAAACCTAACCTAAGAGTGTCACATTACTACACATACTATGACAACATCACCCTCAACCTACCGTGTGTGTAGTGCGGCATGTTTAAAAATAAACCATTCAACAACCACCGACAGTAATCACACAAAAGTAAAACATGATACTATCTCTTTATATGTTTGCTACCTGCCTAACTAGAGATGGCCAGCACCTCTTCTAGATGACTGGGAAACACAGAATTTCATTGGGAGCCTGACAGCTCTCCATGGGGTACTTGGAGTGTTGAACAGCAGCTCACACCTCTATACACTGTCACAGGGGCTGCCTACTTATACGAGTGGTCTGGGCCTAATGCCCAGAGCCACTCTCAATGGGATTAGTGCCCTGGGCATTACCGGTGGCTCATTCTTTAAGCATGCCCACTACAGGGCACAAAGGGACTTGGGCCTAATGCCCAAAGCCCCTTTTCAAAATGATGGCTCAGGCCTATGGGCCTGCCTAATGGTGGGCACACTTTCAGTGATCTGGGCTTAGTGCCCAGAACAACTGTATTGGAGGGCTCAGGCCTACGGACCTGCCTGACTGAGAGGGGGGCACTCTTAGTGGCCTGGGCCTAATACTCAGGCCACTTTATATAGTTATGGTGGCACAAGTGGGCTGCCCACCTACTTTCTCAATTAGTGACCTGGTCCTAACACCCAGGTCACTCACACCTAATTGGGGGAGCAATTACGTTTTATTGGGCCTAATGCCCCCTATGTAGCCCAGGCCTAGTGCCTGCCTATTTGCCCACAGGCCTAATTCTGGCCTGGCACCTGCCACCTGGTGTCTAGGGAGGGGTTAATGGTTGGCCTCACAGAGGGCCTACCTATATGGAAGAAGAGGCTGCGGGGGAGGGGAGTTTCATTAGCTCTGTTACTTTCCACCCCCACAGTCTTCTTTGGTCACTGGCCCGTCCTGGCCAGTGGTGCCGCCTCTTCTTTTCTTCCTCCAGCCGGCACCGAACAAGAAGAAATAACAGCGCTGTGGAACACCAATTACCAATAATGCGTGTGAGGGAGAAATTATATTCAACATGTGCGAGACTACAAGTCTATTGGCTTGTTTTATATGTTTAAAGTCCTGAACAAAAGTATATATCAAATTGTTCCATGCTGTGTAAACGATGCCAAATTCTAAAGGCTTTGTAACGTGAGCCTTTTATTTTCCTCGTATGAGCCCGTTACCGGGGATGTTAATGCACACCACAGTGCGCTGCAAGGTACCTTACATATAATGCAGATGCTCGGTAGTAGATACCGGACGCCGTCTGCCTTGTAGCCGCATGTGGTCTCCAGACCCTGTCTCAATCTGTATGTGCACGGCAAACCCTAGCTCACATGTGATGCAGATGCTCGATGGTAGATACCGGACTCCGTCTGCCCCGCAGCCGCGTGTGGTCTCCAGACCCTGTTTCAATCTGTTTGTGCACGGCAAGCACTCACTTTCACTGTAGTGTCTGAGGTTGCTGCCACAGCCGGCATCCGCCACTGACGGAGAAAGGAGTCACTGGCATTTTGCTGCCTCGGGCTTGAAGAATTATATGTCCCGGCACTTGGAGTAAAGAAATGGCAGTCTCTCACATATAATAATGGTGATGGCTGCTGATGCAATGCCCTGAGGGCATCACCATTATTATATGTGAGAGACTGCCATTTCTTTACTCCAAGTGCTGGGACATATAATTCTTCAAGTCTGAGGCAGCAAAACGCCAGTGACTCCTTTCTCCGTCAGTGGCTGATGCCGGCTGTGGCAGCAACCTCAGACACTACAGTGAAAGTGAGTGCTTGCCGTGCACAAACAGATTGAAACAGGGTCTGGAGACCACACATGGCTGCGGGGCAGACGGAGTCCGGTATCTACCATCGAGCATCTGCATCACATGTGAGCTAGGGTTTGCCATGCACATACAGATTGAGACAGGGTCTGGAGGCCACATGCGGCTACAAGGCAGACGGAGTCCGGTATCTACTACCGAGCATCTGCATTATATGTAAGGTACCTTGCAGCGCATTGTGGTGTGCATTAACATCCCCGGTAACGGGCTCATACGAGCCGAGGAAAATAAAAGGCTCACGTTACAAAGCCTTTAGAATTTGACATCGTTTGCACAGCATGGAACAATTTGATATATACTTTTGTTCAGGACTTTAAACATATAAAACAAGCCAATAGACTTGTAGTCTCGCACATGTTGAATATAATTTCTCCCTCACACGCACAGTGAATGACTAAGGAGCTATTTTGAAGTTAACATCACTGCTTTCTAAATACAAGCAGATTGTTACCTATTGATACATTTAGATATGGTGTCTCTCTAAATTGTAACTGTTCATTACAGTGCTACATATATTTTATTATATACTGTATATGTGTTTCATTGGCCAATGATGTATCTATTTTAAAAGATTTTTGAACTTATTAAATTAAATTGATTACTTTTTCTGACATAGCTGGTTATATTTTATTATTGGTAATTGGTGTTCCACAGCGCTGTTATTTCTTCTTGTTCTGTTTCATGTACGGTTGGCAACCTTAACAGCAGCGTGAAACGCCAGCATTCTTCTTATTATTAATATTAATATTATTATTATTTTCATTATTTATTTTGAATTTATTTATATATATATTTGTGATTGAACGTGTGTCCTTTTTGCAGCGCCACTGGCTTTTTTCTGATCTTACAATTTGCTGAGCTATTCCAGCCGGCACTGCCTATCTTCCCTCTTGTACACGGTGTCTTCTTTCCTCTTCCGCAGCCGCCAGAACTTTTGCTGTGGCGCTCCTCTTCCCTTTTCTGGAGGTCTTCTCTCCTCCATTTCCGCCACCAAACTGAACTCTCCCACTCAGCGGCATCTAATATAAGACGCTGTAAATGGGCAGGGCTATGACACGGCAAGTTGTGTTTGGCTCACTGGAGCCACCTGCTATTAACTGCTGGAACATGAGCCATGATTGGCTCGCAGCCAGAGCCAAACACCTGCTGCACCCAACACTGCATCAAGGCTACCGGGCAGTGGGCTACAGTAAGCCCGCACCCGGAGCCAAGTTCTGCTAGCCGCCTCAGTTGCTGGACCGGCGCTGGGGACAAAAATACTGTCCCAGTGCCGGCTACATATGTGTCCCGCAGGGGATACATCTCCTTTGCCTACCCCTGTACTTCTGGTGCTTGGATTGGACACTCAATACCATCACTGGTGATTGCCACTATATCTACATCTCCACAACCACCACATCATCTTCACTCTGCAGCATCACACTCCAGCTCAGCTCAGCTCCATCCCCAACACACACTGGCTTTTTCTCAAGGATAAAGCCTAGCAGGACCCGCTTTTGGCGCCAACTGAGCCCTAGTGTCTCTCATGTTTGCCTTGCAGAACTGGCTGGTGTTCACAGGGTCCTAGTGCCGCTGCCCTCTGATCTCTTTAGTGAAGTATCACATTCAGACCCTCCAACATGTCCCCTTACATCAGGTGCAAAATGCTCTACTCCTGGACTTCTCTCTTAAGTTATAATTGCCGTCACCTGTGGTGACATACCTGTATCATCAATAAATTAGTTCAGCACAGGTGACAGCATTCATAAATTAAGAGGAAAGTCAGGGAGTAGAGAATTTTGTACCTGATGGAACAGGTCATGTTGGAGGGTCTGCACATTTATATATATTATCATGAATATTCCATCCTCAAAAAATCTGCATAATTGAATTGACCTTGTAGTATAGTGTAGGTTATATTATTTTTTTGATTATTTACATTTGTGTGAGTTATTGCGTTATATGTGTCTGGCAGCCTTATGAGTGTTGTTGTTTTTTGAGTCATACTGCTAAACAATTTCTTAACTGTGATCAAATTTAAATGATTTGATGGCTATGAACATGTTCACAGTACTATCATGAATAGAAACCATGTATATTTGCCACTGACATTCACCATTCATATTTAAGCTTTCTCATTACCAGTCTATGTTAAAAATAGGGACTATTTAAATAATATTTTAAATAAAATAACTCAAGTGTGAATTTAACAGTGAACACTACTGTGTAAACTTGAACTAAGTTTTTTCCAATATTGTTGTTTCATTAAGTTATCACAGAGCTCTGTCCTGTTACCCTGTAGCCTGAACAGTATTTCTGCACAAGCATACCCTAATTATTAATATCTTAAAACATTCCAAAATGAACAACTGGGACTAAGTAAATCTAGGCTACAGCACAATTTATCTCACAACTATACTAACCACCTTTTTATCTACCAGAAGAATGCAGTATTTATCTGCTTGGGTGTACTTCAGAGATACAGTACTATATGATCAAATTCAACCATGCTGCTATAGCAAAATAAAGCATACAATTATTTTGAGTACCATCTTTGAAAAACAGTATTTTATTCCTTAAATCTTCATAAGCTTCTATTTCTTTAAATGTCATTTTCTTTTCTTGTCAGTTTAGACCATTTTAGAACTAGACTTTTCTTAAAAGCCTACTTGAAAAATCATGTATCGTTAGTAACATAAGAAGAACTATTGTTAAGATAATTTGGTAGAGTGGTGCAGTTTACGTGCTTTATAAAGTACCATTCACTCTGGTGTGCCTTCTTTGATTGAAGACGTTTTAGTGACTTGGCCTCAAGGTAATCATTCTAGCAAATTGTGAAGCCCTGGACCTTCTGGCATTGGACATTTCTAGTAAAAATTATGGACAGTATATTTTAAATGAGACAAATAAAATATCCTAGCACGTTTTTTTTTAAATAATTCTTAGTTTATGCATGCATATGTGTTCATTTTATTGGTACAGAATTAAATATATGTGACCTGTTTGTGTATTTGAGTACCTTACTTAATGATATGGATATATTTCATGACCGGTCATTTATTTAAATTTACTTTCAATGTTTCAGCTCATGGCCAGATTAACAATGGGGTGGATGGAGCTACGGTTCCAGGTTTCTATATAAAAATAGGCCAGTCATCAGGGTAATATGATGATGACCAGATGCCCAGTTAGCACACAGTTGGACATAAATCTACAGTATTAAAATTGTTTTTGTAGTTTTCTCACAAAATTATGCAATTTTTCTATTTTATGTAGTGAGGGAGACAGTGGGGCTGATAGTGTAGGGGAACTACACGTCTACATGGCACTGGCCACACCCACACAGGTCATGCCTCTTTCAATTCTTACAATAAGCCCTTAACCATTTTCAGCCCCAGGCCCATGTGACCCTTAATCTGGCTCTGTTTCAGCTTTATAATGTACAATAACATACAGGCAAGTAAAGATGTGCCCATAAAACTATGGCCTCAAACATGTGATCTTAGGTGTACTGTATATTTTGAGTAGCACATATCTTAATATACATCCACATCAAATACTGTGTATTGTTTTATCTGATGAATGTTGGGTCCTATTTGACAACTAGCAAAGAGATGCTAGTAGGGAGTTGGATCTTAATGTGAAATACTGTACACTACATATCTATGTACTGTATTTAGAGTAGAGTATGAGCTGCGTTTGTCCCTAAACAGCCATCACTGTGCCCTACTATTTTGTGTTGTAGATCAGACACTTTCTAACCTTATGGCTACATACTACCCTTACAATGGAAATGCAAGTTTAGTCACTATACAGCTGTCATTGTACTTACACTGTTCTGTGTTTTGTGTCACATACTTCCTAACCTTATACCGACGTGTCATCATACACTATTGCTGCAATAACTCCAATCAGCCCTTCTCAGCAGGACAAATCCCATCTGACTCAGTTGCACTGAGCATCTTTTTTCACCCTAACATAATTTTTTTCACCCAAAATTGTAGTTGTTTCACGAGACAGTTCTGATTAATTTAATAAGCAGCACTTGTATATCTGCGCATGGGACCCGGCAGCTGTCGGACACATCAAGCAGTGAAAACGAGGGAGAAGTGGACCAGTGGAAAATGTGTCCATATAAACCAATCAGCTTTGAGGAAGCATTCATTACTACATAAGGGGATGCAGTTTATTTTCCAGCGTCTGGAATCCCGATGCTGGAAGCCCGACTCTGTACTAAAGATAGGCATCTAAATACCGATGCCTATCTTTAGCCAGACACCGAAATCCCGATGCCCGGCATCCCGAACAAAGGTAAGCTGGGACTGTTAGCTGTTAGCCATGGGGGAGAGGTTACTTTTAGGCACCTCTGGGGATACTTAGGGTTAGGCACCCCCTCGGGGAGGGTTAGGGCTAGGCTAGGGGAAAGGGGGGTTAGGTGCCACTGAGGGGGAGGTTAGGGTTAGGTTTATTGTGCGGGAAGTTGGGGTTAGGGATAGGTATCACCAGGGGGAAGTTAGGGTTAAGCACCACCGGGGGGAGGTTAGGGTTAAGCACCACTAAGGGAGGGTTAGGCGGGAGGAGAGGGGAGGGTTAGGGTATTTACTAGCCCCAGTCGGGATCCTGACGGTTCGGGCATCCAGCATCAGTGTTTAGCCCTCCAGCAATACATCTGGCGGCATTACATACCGATTCCGTACATAAGTACATTCTTTATAATAATAGGTAGATGTTGATTGGTTGCTATTGGCAACTTCTCCACTGGTCCACTTCTCAAATCAACACCCGAGTCTTTATTATACATGCACTATTACTATTGTACAATTGTTATGCAAACATGTTATTACAATTCTTGTAGTATATGTAAAATTATGCAATTCGATCTTAGATAAAAAATTAAGAGTTTTTTAAATAATAAATAAACTAACAACAATAATGACCTTAAAAAAAGAAAAAAAGACCAGCACTACACAGTCATAATCAGTGATCAGATCCTAAACATAGTTATATATTCAGCCAAAAGCATATATCATGGTAACCAGGTAGTATGTCAATGGTAGTTAAAAATCTGTTTCTTCTTTGCATGTGGCAATGGTTGCTATATAATTCCAGAAATTATGTGTTTAAAGAAACAAAGAATTTAATGTAACAATATATGTAATTCAAACTTTATTTCTGCATTGTTCCTGAAGTTCTTATTTGCATCTATTGCAATTAATTGCAACCTTTCTAGATAATTTGCTTCTTTATACAGGTACAAATTGAACATTCTGTTGCCAAAAATAACAAGACTGACTCCAGTGGCTCATATCTGTCTCAATATACTGTATGTATTGTGTTATATAAGTGTTCAATTGTACTTTGTGCCACTTACTGTACTTTGACAATTTGGCTGGGCATCATGTCTCAGAAATGTTACAGGACTTTGCTCATAGGCTAAGATGGGTTTCCAGCTCCTGGTGTGGTTAGAAAGTATCTGCACATGTGCTGCCAACTAACCTGTCCATGATTGGAGACATGCTCCTTATCACTTATAGTGAGACATCACTGAGCAGTCAGTGCTCGGTGAATGTTCTGTGATCTTCCACTAGTGTACACTCTGGAAACAGGGGAAATCCCCAGTGGGTCCAACTGCCTGAAGGCCCACCCCTTCCTGTAGGACTCAGGTTCCAGACTGTGCACTAAAATTATACATTGTTACTCTATTAGAGGTCAGTTACCTGGTGGAGCAGGACCACTAAGTATAAAATATACATGAGCATTCCTGTATGATTTGAACAGCTTCCTATACAAACTATGCAAATATTGAAAAGCAGAAGTGCTTGAGAATTGTATGCTGCATTCCCAGGGCTATATAATATTCACTACAGTGCATTCACTACAGTGCATTGCTGTTATCCATATGGCACATTATCATGCATGCACTAACAGTATTTACTATATATATTTATAAAGGGGTCCAGACCATGCACAATAGAAGCCATGTTCTCTGCAGGATGACTATGGCTCTCATTCAGAGGCGGTTGCAAGAAGCGAGCGATCGCTCTGAATGAGGGCGGCCACTTGACTTTTCAAGTGCGGCCTCCTGGTCACTAGCTAAGCTGTGGGTTACCACCCACAGCTTTAGCGACCAACCAGGTCAAGACCATCGCGGCTTGCGATGAGACCCTAAGGTTGGGTCTTGGCAACCGCAAGCCCCAGGGAGCTTCCTGCTCTGATCGAGCAGGAAGCTCCCCACTGATATCACTGCTGATTTCAGTGCGGCCGCCCACAAAACGGCAGGCATTCCTTAAGGAACGCCTTCGTTTGTGAAACCACCCTCCCACCACGCCTACAAAACAGGTCGAGCTGTCAATGAACATCAACAGCCGCCCCTTTTGTAGTCATCTCCGGAGCAAGACAATTTCTCTCTCACTCCGGGGCTTGCACACATGCAGTGCGGCCGCTGCGAGTGCGCAGAGCCAAAACATTGCCCCGGTTGCGAGCGCTCAGCACTTGCGACTGGGTCTGAATGAGGTCCTATGTCCTCTCTAATGGTGTTCCAAGCCTCTGTAGTGGATGGGCTCAACCCGTGTGGTGGCTGACCACACCCCTTAAGCACTGGCCCCTATCACAACATTCCCCCAGCGAGCCCTATAAAACTGTTGCCATCATTATTGGTGGGTTTGTAACCTACTGTACTATCATTTCTGCAGATGAACAAGAGGTAGTTTTTTACTCATTACCACTAATTTTGCTTGGGCTATTCCTAAAAGTCCTTTCTTTTGCAGACCGCTCTATTTATTGCATGGTGTATTGGTAGATTATTGCAGTATTTTCTCTTATGGGAAGGTTCACATACATAATACATTAATTACCTACACTTGAGTGACTGTATAGTGTAAATGCATTGATTATGGCAATTACCTGTTGGTTAAGCTATCCCTAAGACCACTGAATTTGTATCCTTTGGCACGTTGGTCACTTGGTTTTGTTTGTTGTGCTTTTTTTAGCAATGTGAACTAGGTAGGACTTTTGTTAATATTAGCTGGAAATTGGGCTGGCATTTCTTGGAGTGTTTCCTATGTGTGAATTGGTAGCACTATCTAATGCTGTAGTTTCAATTAGGCCTTTCCCAGAGTTGCCGTAATTTAAATAAATAAATAAAATAAAAAGAATTGACCTTTCTTGAGCTTTTATCTCTAAAATAAACATCACTAAAATGAGTTGGCCTAAGTATAAAGTGTTATCTTATCCTTAGGACCTTGAGTGATATTTTTATAGGCAACTTAGTTTTGTTACATTTTTGTCTAATGTAGGGTCCCAGTAGCAATGATATATATATATAAGTGTTGCTCACATGTCTTGTAGTATCATGTCATCATGCTTTTAGTCATTCAATCCAATATCGATGCACAGCCCAGCACAGATCAGCAGACAAGGATACTGCAAGCAAGAATCAAATAACAGGAAATTGGTGTACATGAAGGCAATAATAACAACGAGGGGTGACACAGAAATGAGAATCAGAGACAAGACAAAGTTTTGATACACAGTTCAGAATGTTAGTAAAGGTGTTGCAAGCAGGGTTAGTAAACAAGCCAATTTGGTACATAGTTAATCCAATATAGTGGCAAACAGGAGCGAAAGCAGAAAGCAAGGAAGAGCTCAGAAGTCAGTCAGTATTGTTCCATTGACATTGCCACTGAAAAACCTCAGAAGGAAAACAAAGATTATGACAAACCTCTTGAATTAGATGTAATGCCTTTTCATCATATTCCATCAAATTTTCTCCCAATCTAGACCATGCTACTCATAGAAGCCAATCAGAACATATTTGTCTAGTTTCTTTGTGTGCAGATCCCATCTCTGAAATTATTTTTGGTTGAAAGAAGGAAGGGGATTGCTTTTGTATACTATGTACAGTATTTTATTGTAAGTGTCATGCCTTGTTTTTATTATAATAAATCATTTCTTAAACCACAATTTTTAATGCTCTCAAGAAGTAACAAAAACTGCCTACTATTTGTCAGGGAGATACTTTTCCGCAGACCACTCTGATCCCATTGAAAGTGTGAGTGCATATTAATCACTTTATTAATTAATGTGCAATCAATTTCTAAGAATATTAATATCTCAATCCAGGGACATAAATGTGTGCCCCATAGCTACATTTTCAAAGAACCCCCAGTGTAATGTTTGTAGAGAGACACCTTTTTCTGCAGCAGTTATTCATTTTATGCCACATAGTAATGCCCTAGCTGATTTTTGCCCCTTAGTATTATACTAGTTACTGTTACACCCCTTAGAAATGCCCAAGTTCATTTTATGTCCAATTGTAGTGCCCTAGTTCATTGTATGCCCCATAGTAGTGCCCTAAATCACAATATGCCACATTGTAGTGCTGTCAGTACACATTATGTCACTCAGTGCCCCCAATACACATTAAGCCATACAGTGTCACCAGTACATATTATGTCACAGTGAAGTGTCATCAGTTCATAATGGCACATTGAAACACCTCCAGTTCATATTATGCCATATTGTAGTGGCCCTAGTTCATTTTATACCACACTGTAGTGCCCCCGTTTCATATTATGCCACACTATACTGTCCACAGTTCATACAGTGCAACATTTCAGTGCCCCTTTTTACATTATGCCACATCACAGTGCTCCCAGTTCATATTATGCAACATTAAAATGCCCACAGATAATATTCTGCCACATTAGTGTCCCCTGTTCATAGAATGCTATACTATAGTGCCTCCAGTTCATATTGTGCCACATTACAGTGCCTCAGCACATATTACGTAACATTACAGTGCCATCCAGTTCAAATTATGCCAACTTACAGAACCTCCTTACCATTATAACATCCACCACACACATCACTGAAAATTTAATATCACCCCATTTAAGCATGGCAATGGTCAGACCAAAATGCTTAGCAATTCTTGGAATTTGGTAGACAACTACATGACTTGTGTCCAGACCCCCTAAGTCTCTGGGCCCCACAGCAATGGCACTATCTGCACCCACTATAGCTACGCCCATGCCTCAATCCTAGTATTATATATTGATTCAAGGTTAATGGCACCCCATAGTGAAAAAGGCTACTATAAGCCTATACTTTAATTACAGCCTAGCACTGCTTTGCATCAGTATTTCTTCACAACTAATTCTTATAACAGACTTAATGCTATACATTTACAAGCAACAAAATCAGTTTATTTCTCCTTAGAGACTGGAGTTCTAAGCAATATGAATGGCTAATACGTGTATTAACATGCAAAATATGTACACTTTACAAGAAAAAATACAATAAAAATGTTAAATAAAAGTTACCTAAACATACACAAGCAATGCAAAATTAAAATGAATAAAAGCAGAAATAATCACCTTTTCTCCAAAGAAATATATATTTTTTCCTGAGGCAAGTATAGTAGAATGCGGACAACAACAGACTGGCCAACACCAGACTGACTTTGAGGGTAATGGGTAGTCTATTTTATTCCCTGCCTAGCCCCTCATCTGCCATCCAACCCAATGGTATCATCAGAAAGTATGGGTAAGTCAATCCCTTCCACACTTCAAAACGTAATTTCTTATTTTTTTTTCAGTAAGGGGATAACTTTGTTCTATTACCTCTTATCAATCTGATTTTATGTTTATCAAAATGGTGCTGAAAAAGGAATTGATTAAGTACAAACTGAATCTGTGTGATTGATGATATAAGGGAGATCTGCATTTTAGCGAAGTTCCAGATGTTGGAATCACTCTTAATTCCTATGGTGGGTCCCTCTTTGACCTTGGCTCTTCTATGCAAATTAGTATGTACTTTCTAATATGATTTTTGGAAGTTTGATTTTCCATAAGCTATATTTTCACAGTGACACTTTCCCTGTGTTTGAAGACGGGCCCTGTATATTCTACCCAAAAGGGCAGGAAGTTGCAAAACATAGTACAGGTTGAGTCTCCCATATCCAAATATTCCGAAATACGGAATATTCCGAATTACGGAATATTTTTAATATGACTGAAAAATTGAAACCTTTGCTTTCTGATGGTTCAAGGTACACAAATTTTTTTTAAAGCACAAAATCATTAAAATAAAATATAAAATGACCTTCATGCTGTGTGTATAAGGTGTATATGAAAAATAAATGAATTTCATGTATGAAAACAAACTTTGTTTTTATGCTCTAAATTATTAAAAATATTATATAAAATGACCTGCAGTCTGTTTGTATAAGGTGCATATAGAACATAAATGCATTCTGTGTTTAGATTTGGGTCCCATACCCAAGATATCTCATTATGGTATGCACATATTCCAAAATACGGAATATTCCGATATCCAAAATACCCCTGGTCCCAAGCATTTTGGATATGGGAGACTCAACCTGTAATACTATGAAGCAGGAAAATATAATAAACATTACATTGGTTTGCTTGATATAGAATTTAAAAAAGGGGAAGTACATAATTTATTTTCAATTAAAAAATGTTTCCTGCTAAAGGGTATATAGTACAGAACCAGAAAATTGTTATTTAAATTTAGACGTGTTATAAACAGTTCTGGCATGCTGGTATACTTCAAACAGAATACAACTTTGCCAAAGAGCTAATGTAATGAAGACAGAACCAAGTCTTCAAAATAGTCGCCTACAATATTATTTGAATCCATTCGAATCATTATTATGAATTTTAGACATCTAGGCATGCAACCCACCAGTCTTCATTTTCATGATTCCGTTGTCAAGTGTCTGTGGGAAATCTGGACATGATTATTTTCTATGAATAGAAATTACTTGGCAATTTAACATAGACCTTTAATATCTCTAAAAAGCACGCTGCTAAATTAAAATAACAATTGCTAAAGCATGTCCATTTTTCACAACCCTATTACAAAAAGGATTTGGCTGATTCATGAATAAAATGGCAATTGCAAATATACTCATTAATCTTGTCTGCTCCCACACAAACCAATATTTTCCCTGTATGTCATTTTGAGGTCAGTTAGTGAAATGCTAGCTGAGTGATATTCACCTATTTGATTTCTATTGTAACATTAAGTATATAGCCAATATATTTATTTCTACTTGCATCATATTTTACAGATAATAGTACAAATAAGTTACTAAATAAAGCATCTGACCTTATCCTCGCTGGATTTTGGGCAGTGCAGCATGGGTCCTACATATGCTAACCTGAATATTTTCTCTCCAGTCTAAATGATTCCTGCAAAGTGTGCACAAAACATCAAATGCCACAAATTGATTTCTGACATAAACTTATTAAAATACTGGCTTATGAATGTGCAGCAATCAATATGTGTCCTAAGAAGAATGCACCCAACAGAGATAATTCCGTAATTGTCTAGGCTCTATTGGATTGTTAATTTTACAAGCGTTTCAGATTTGCTTCCAATTAAAAATACTCTTATGGCCTTCCTTTACAGAAAGGAAAAAAAACACAATTCAAATATGCAGGAGGGAAGCTTTTTGGATATTTCAAATGAAGAGTCTAAGGGCCTGATTCACTACCGAACGCAACTGTGATTACGCACGCAATCGGCTGATTGTTGCGTTCTGCGCATGCTTCGTAGTGCTGTATGCGAAGACTCCACTACGATCGGGATTGCGATCACAGTTACTACGCAGACCCATCGCAGAGTGATTGATAGGAAGTACTGTTTGGGGGTGGTGATGGCGGGGTGGATGTCGAAACACAGACGTGCCAGTGCGTTTAGCCACTGTGATGCCATACGTAGCTTGGGCTTTCACTGCGTGCGAGAAGGTTAGAAATTCATGAGTAAGGTCAGACTTTGTGCAAGTGTGCGTGAGGCTGCGATTGTACTCAGTGTTACCGATGGTTTCACAGTCTTCCTAAGTATTATGGATGTGTGCAATGTAAAGTGGGCATTCTTATGTTAGGATGCATATGGCATTGTGATTGCAATCATTAGCATATCTTCGCCGTGAGACTGCATGCGGAGTCGCTATTGCGATCACAATAGCAATCCTTACTGAATCAGGCCCTAAGTCCACAAGGTGTAAACGAAACAGTGGAATTAAATAATATGTAGAATCTGTAGACCTTACTGGGGAAATATTGATTTTCATGAATTTATTAAATATTACAGTATAGTGAATTAAAAATATCACTTTATACGTGTAGTACAGTATAGAAATGAAGGCACTAACCAGGCTTCTCTTCAAATAATGGAAAACAGATTTTAATCACCTTCTATTCTGTGGAATAAACAGGTCAGGTCGATGTTTCAGTCTTTACAAACACCCTTTTTAAGACCAACAATCCATTGGACCTGATTCAGAGTTGTATGCTATTGCCACCCTAGAGGTGCTATACTGGACGCAGGTGCTGTGCTAAAATATGTACATGTTGCAGATGTCGGGATATGTATTGACACGCCCACCAGCATCTTTGCAAATACAAACATCTGCGTACAAAGAGGCAGAATCTGTTGCAGATCGTTCAATGTTAGCTGTCCTCAGTAATTCTATTGTCATGCAGAATGGCCATGGGAACTGAGGGCCTGATTCAGACCCGCTCGTGAGCGCTGAGCGCTCGCAAGCGAGTCGATGGTGCCCTAGTGCGCATGCGCGAGACAGGGGGAGCGTCGGGGAAGCCGTCGCTCCTGGTCTCGCACCAAAGGGGGCGTGCTGTCGATGTTGATTGACAGAATGCCCCCTTTGGTAGGCGTGTCGGGGGCGTGGCTGGCAGACAGAGGTGTTCCCATTGGAACGCCTACCGTCTGGGTCCGGCCCCACTGACATAACTAGTGATGTCAGTGGGAGTGCTTTTGGCTCTGATAGAGCCAAAAGCACTCCTGGGCTTGCGGCAGCAAGACCCTACCGCAGGGTCTCATCGCAAGCCCAATGGTTGTGATGGTCATGACCATCGCGACCATCTTTTTGGCCACTCGCATAGCTATGCGAGTGGTCAGGAGGCCGCTCCATTTTTAGGTAAGAGGGCCTGATTCAGAGTGAGCGCTCTGGTCAGAGCGTCCGGCTCTGAATCAGGCCCTGAGACCCCGGAACCATATATCTCTTGCATACGGGATAGCAGTTGCAGGATGCGACATGCCCCTGAAATGGCAACACACAACTGTATTTTTAGCCGACGCTCCCTGTTACCACCCAGAAATGCTTCCTGACTGTCAATCACACTGTAAGTAAGTACTCCCTATGAGCAACTATGGTAATATATAGTAATGTACCTTGAGGCATGTGCAGATTTCCGGTAATGCTAAAACATCAGCATAGCATACAACTCTGAATCATGCACATTGTCAGTAACAGTGAAGCTTTATGTGCTTTATATATTCATACTTAGTTGGGTATAATTTTATATATTAAGACATTTATTCATCAGGGATTTTTATAATAAATAGTTTGAAAATTACTATCTGATTTTGTAACGCACTTCAGTGTGAGGTTGAAATTTATTGTTATTGTTGTTTTTGTTTTTATTATATATTATAGGTGTATGTTGTATACCAAAAAACTGTTGGCTCTATAGTATGGAAATGCATGTTCATCCCTAATGAGAGTGTATGTGATTACTCCAATGTAGTTGTTTAACAATTTAAAACACAAATGTGAATATCCACTGTTGATTGGCTGAATATATAATAAAAGGCAATTGGGAGTGTGAGTTGTCAATCCTCTAATGAAATCGTACTTCACATGCTGGCTAGAGAAATGCATCAGCTGACCTTTGCTATCACTGACACACAATTGGAATGCATGCTAATAGAACTGGGGACACTCTAAGTTCGAATATAGAAGGTCTTCAACTATGCCTACTGTTGGGTGCCTGGTACTGGACCAAGAACACAACACTTGGCAAGTACAGAGCTTTACCATCAGATTTTTTATATACTTTGTGTCATGTACTGGGAGTGTTGTCTTGACTATCACAGCGCACTAGTGATGGTGACAGATGTTGATTATGGTGTACCAATAACATATCTCCAGTGTTCAGCGGACCAAATTAAATACTACTAAATTGCAAGGAAGCAAAACTGGAGAGGCTACAGAATTCACAGTTTGTGAGCAGCTGTACTATACTACCCAGAGTAATGGTGAATAGAATGTTCTTGTTGAATTATACTAACTCTCATACTGTATGAACTAACAATAGGGCAGGAGGAGCTGCAGCTCCAAGCTTCCATTGAAAATAGGTCCACATAAAATCTTGTAGTTGACACAGTGATGATAGTATTTTTTTTTCTGTCCCTCCAGCTAGCAGCATTGAAAAGTTTCACCCATTCTCCCTCAATATTACTTAGCCCTGACCATTCAACCCCTCAACCCTAGCCTCCTTAGCCCTGCCCATTCAGCTCCAGAAAGTCCCAAGCCCTTTATGTTTGACTTGGCTGACAAAAGCCCTGCCCCTTTGTTTACATTCTCCGAAGCCCAGCCCACTCACAACAACAGAAGCCTCACCCCTGTGGCTGTCCCTTGGCAGTCAACTAAGTTGACAGCTGGGCACTGAAATTATGATGAAAGTGGTGCAACAGAAAATACAGGTCAGTGTAATTGTAATAATAGTTTTATATATATATATATATATATGTGAGGGAGCCGGCAGGGAAACACTAGCATTCAGCACCCCCTGTACCCCCCCTGTAATATTAAAAATGGGACCATGGGGAATCGGACCACGAGGCCACACCCCTTCCCGCAAGGTCACGTCCCTTCATATGAGGCCATGCCCCCTCTTTGGGGTGCGCGCTGCTACGCCGCACTCAAAAGTCCCTCCCCGCACCGGGTGACACCGTGGGGAGGGACGCCACTGTCTATATATAGTTATGTATACATAGATATATATTAACAGAAAAACTGTTGGAATCAGCGCTAACAATAATATACTGCAAATATATGTGTGTGCAGCAAATAAAACCAAGGGGTTTTTGTCATGATTTGATGAAAGCATTTAAGCCTGCAGCCCAATGGCAGGGGACTCCTTTTTATGCAGGTCCCTACTCTAACATATATGCCCAGCACACCATTACATTGCAGTTAAATGTACTTACCTCCCAGGTACAGAGGGAAACATCTATACAAGGGCTGGCTTCTGAGCCACACCCAACAAGGCCTTTTATAGCCTTAATGTAAAGCTGCCATGATAGCACAAGGCAAAAGTTTGAATCAAAAACAGAAAAGAAATATGCCCGCGCTCGGATTTACCAATATCATACATGGTACCAGCAGCATGGCAATATTAATGCCATAAATGTATACAGAAAAACTTTTGCCATCGGCGCTAACAATAATATACTGCAAATCTAGTTGTGTGCAGCAAATAAACCCATGGATATTTTGTCATGATTTGATCAAAGCATTTAAGCCTGCAGCCCAGCATCAAGGGACCCCTTCTTTTTCTGCACTAGCATATATGCCCAGCACATAATTACATTGCAGTTAAATATACTCACCTCCCAGATACAGAGGAACACATCTATACAGGGGCTGGCCTGTAAGCCACACCCAACTAGGCCTTGATAGCACAAGGCAAAAGTTTGATTCAAAAACAGAAAATAAATAAGCCTGTGCCCGGTTTTACCCATATTATACATGGTACCAACAGCATGGCATTATTAATGCCAGAAATGTATAAAAAACAGAAAAACTTTTGCCATTGGCGCTAGCAATAATATACTGCAAATTTATGTGTGTGCAGCAAATAAAACCAAAGGGATTTTGTCATGATTTGATCAAAGAATATAAGCCTGCAGCACAATGGTATGGGACCCCTTTTTTTCTGCAGGTTCCTTTACTAGCATATATGCCCAGCACACCAAAACATTGCAGATAATGTACTCACCTCCCAGGTAGAGAGGGTAACATCATATATATATATATATATATATATATATGTACTTATTCACACTTGACACTATCACCTCCACAAAAACAAAATTATCCGGTGCCTTCCTAGAAACACCAAAAATATCCAGAATACAATAAGATGGCACTCAGAGTAGCAATTGACTGAGAAAAAACACATAGACCCTCCACTCGTCAACGTTTCGTTTGTAATTATACATTTTTTGTCAGGACATATATATATACATGTATCATATATGCAGTCAGATAAAAATGCTAAATGCATTGAAACCTTGATGAACCATACTATTGCAGTTGTCTTTTGTTATGCATTAAGTGCCAATGCTGCATCATCTGTCTACATATATCTACATATATATATATATATATATATATAAAATATATATATATGTGTGTGAATATTTTTATGTGTGTGTGTATGTATGTATGTATACACATATACTGCCGACTATTTATATGCTGCTCTGCTCCCCATTTGCTACTATGTTTGGCTCCAATATATTTATTTATTTATTTATTTAGAATGTATATTTAAAAAGATGGATGCCCAAAGATTTCAATGTGGACATCACTTACAAAACGACATGATGGGCCTGATTCTGAGATGAATGGATCTCTGTGGTGAGTTTTTGTATGCAGTGCATGCGCAGATATAAATTAACAATTTATTTTGTATATTCAATCTTATTCTGAGTCAGAAGTGGCTGGTTCTGCCTTTCTGTGAAATAAGGTGTTTTAGGGTGGGAACTAAGCAGTGAAAATGCAGTCACCTGGAAACTCCCTGATTTGTGGGAGTGTCATGGGTGTTAAGCCGGGTACACAGACGATATGTTGTCCGATCTGGCCAGATCAGACGATATATTGAGCACATCATCTACTGCAGTGGTTCTCAAACTTGGTCCTCAAGACCCCACAGAGTTCACATTTCCAGGTCACTTAGCAGGTGCACAGGTGCATTCAATTACTCACTGACACTTTTTAAAAGATCCACAGGTGGAGATAAATATTTCACTTGTGATTCTATTAGGAGACCTGGAAAACAAGCACTGTTTGCGGTCCTGAGGAATGAGTTTGAGAACTTGTGGTATAGTGCGTAACTGCTATGTTGCTGACTAAGCACGCTTCTGCGCGTCTTCAGTGATATCAACCGTCAGACCTGCATGCGTTAGCGAGGCTTCATCGAAGCCGGCATCTGCAAGTGTGACCAGTGCGCAGAGTCTACTGCTGCTGCCCTGCCATCCGCCGGAGAAATAGGAGGGGGTCCCAGATGGAGACTGCACACAGGGCCACTCCTCTTTTGATACACCCCTGACTAGGCCCCCTATAAATTTCAGCTACAGGCCCATATGGACCTTAATCTGGCACTGTCTGGCACTGACATCAAAACTTGTCTCATTTGCTCAAATCTAGTGTGGCACCCATACTAATAATATATGTATTAAAGAAACTATTTTACTGGGAAGGCCTCAATAAAAGATATCTACTAACATAACTGGAACATACAACATATATAATAAATATATGCAAATATGCAACTAGATTCAGAATTGATGTATAGAGATTATCCTTGTTTGTGGCCTCAAATATCTCAGGTTCTAAATTGTTGTGTGTTTCAAGTGCTCTGGGTTCTTTATGTTAATATAAACGTGTACATTTTTGTCCTATTGGACTGGGAAATTAAATAAAGCAGTAACCTACAGTACAGTATTTATCAGAGCCGTGGCTAGACTTTTTGGTGCCCTGCGCCAGAAAGCACATTGGCGCCCTCCCCGCCCAATTTTTAAACAGGGACATAAGATTCTGCACCTAATAAAGGGCCATGGCCTCATGGGGAAGGGCCAGGGAAGAGATAGAGGAGGCCAGGAGATGCTGGGGATAAAAGAAGAGGAAGCTAAAAGTGAGAATGATAATAAACAAGAAAATTGACAGGTACAAACAGTGCCCCCTGCCTTGCGGTGCCCTGTGCTGTAGCACTGGTCGCACTACCCTAGTTACGGCCCTGGTATTTATCATGTGTTTTCCAGCTCTGTGCAACTTTAAAAAAATTTTTTAACATTGTTAATGAAAAACATTTTTAATTCAGCAATTTATTACCTTTTCTAATAATTTAAATATCCACTTTGTCCCAATTATGTAGTTGTAAGCAGTACTTAGGTATTATACTTAGTTCTACTTTTTACTCTCCCCATGAACCTTATTATGAGATAATTTATAATATTCATTGTAATGCAGAATGGAGTGGAATCTTGGTTCCATTCTAACATCTTGTAGTTTTATTGTGTACATTTGCTGTATACAGAGGCCCTCATTCAGAGCCGCTCGTTAGCGGCAGTACGCTCGTTCCGAGCGATGTTTGCACATCTGCGCATGCGTACGGATCGTTATACGCATGCGCGAACCAGTCAGTGCGGCCGAAAATCGTTTGTACGCTATATAGCGAGTGCCTGCTATTTTGAGTGACAGAATGAGGCGTATGTGGGTGGTAACAGGGGAAGGTGCTTGAAAATGGGGAGTGGAGATCCGAACGCAGGCGTGCTTAAAGGTCAAAACGGGCGTTTTATGGGTGTGTATATTTAAAACAGCAGCGTCAATGACCACGTCACTGGGTTATTTTAGAGCCAGAACTGCTCGCAAATTTGTGGTAGCAAACACCAACCACAAGAATAGCGAGCAGTTCATACGCTGGTCGATGTACTCGATTAATCTAATAAATAGCGGACATGACGTATGGTGCGAGCGGCCTGGGGGCGTTTTTAACAAATAAACGAGCGTATGTTTTGCTCGTTCGTTCAGACTTAGAGGTGTGAACAGACTGCAATGTGCGTACGGATCATTTGAATAGCCACCCCTTGTTTTTAAACGAACGACCGCAAATAGCGAACGGCTCTGAATGAGGGCCAGAATCTTGTTTTTCATGTGCAAAAGGTTATTATCACAATAAAATCACATGCCGAGGCATTTTGGCCATTGACATCACTGGACATTGTCCTGGTAGGACAATAGCTTCTTATGGCATGGAAAATGCACAATGGGGAGGACACAGGGCATGGGAGGGGGCAGGTAAGCTGACATGATGTAATGGACGCATTGGCTACACTGCACAGTGACTCCTCAGGCCAATCATAACAGTCACAGCAATTGTATAGTGAATCAGTCATCAGTTCTGTAGACTCACAGCAGCCCTCATGAATTTGATCTTATTGGCTGGTGTGCATCTGCAGGCATTGATTGGCTTCCCATCCTTGAAATATGATTGGTCTGAGCAACCACATTTCAGCAAAGGAATCTTAGGGGAGAAGAGAGATAACAGGGGATTAGAGGGCTAAAGAGAGAATCAGCTAGAGGTGAAGGTGGAGGTTGGGGGAGATAGAGATAGAACAATCAGGGGGAAGAAATGAGAGATATATGGAAGAAAATAAAGTGCTGCAGAAGGGAAAGAAAGGGAGAGTGAATCCTCAAATTAAGGAGGAACATACTGTATGGGACAAATGATAAAGCTAGGGAGGAAAAGAAGAACTGGGGGAGAGTGTGCTATGACTGACAGCTGGGAGAGGTTTTTGGTGGAGAAACATGCTGCTATCTGTGATGGATCATATATAATAGTAGAGAGATAAGGTGAGAGCAGTCCTGAAGGCCAAGTGCAGCAAAATTGAAGGAATTGGATCAGTTGATAGTTCAAAAAAATCACATGTAGTTACTGTGTGTGAGAATGAGTGTTGTAACATAAATGTTTTCATAAAAATAATTAAATGTGCAGTAATGTTAGTTTCATTTTTTATTTGATGTTATACTATGTGGATAACAATAACTTTCTGACTCTCAATATACTTGTAATTGACAGTAAAAGAATTTGACCAAATGGAAGAACATACAAAGAAGGAATGGGGCCATGATATTGGAGTTCATTAATACAGGGGGGCATGATGTGGGGGAAATCCATAAAGGGGCCATGATATGAAGAACAATGAATATAATGGGGACATTACAAAGGGAAGAATCAATAAAAGAAGGTCATATTTACAATATAAGTTAAGGGAACAGTTCCTGCTCTCTTTGCTATATGAAAGTCATTAAAATGCTTTCTGTATTTTACAACATTCAGTTGGAGGCTCTTTTTATTGTATACCGGTCCTTTGGATGCTTTCTGCATTGTGTAACGGTCACTAGGATGCTCTCTCTATTGTGCTGTGGTCACAAAGATGTGCTTTGTATTGTATGGTAGTAATCAGAATGCTACGTGTCTTGTATGTGTTACACTTACTGTATGTCTGTGATCTGCCTGTATTTAGTGAGATTGTGTGTGCTGAGGTTGCTAAACAACTGCTTTCACTCTGCCTTAGCAGTAATTAAGCAGAACCTGCCATTACTGACAGCTCTCATGACTGATAGTTCACAGCTGCTTTATTCAAAACTGTGTTCTTGTGGTTGTTCACATTCAAGCAGCTGGTTGGGTGTAATCCACATAATTGCACTCAGTGCATTCATTGCCCTGTCAGTGTTAGGTTTTACCTGGACTAGCTCTTGTCCTTGATATCCCTGAGGATTGTGTTATTCGATTCATTGGATTCCAGCTGACTCCTGAAATTTTGCCTGTATCTGTTCAGTGTCCTTCTCCTGCCATCTGAACTGACCTTTCATGTATAGTGTCTGTATAATTTGTGCTACTTGAGACACCATAGCTGTGAGTATTCCAGACTCATACTCACTCTTAAGCCATAACAACTTTGCACTAATGTTCTCCGTGGAACAAGATCAGATTCTTGGATACAAAGACATTAATCAAGCTACACAAATAAATATCAGTTAAAAAGACATTTATTACAATGTAAAATAAAATATAGTATAAACATTTAACTTTCTAATCGGTTCCTCTACTTAGGACATAAATGGTTAATTTCCTGGAGCCCCCTCCAACACCTTGGAGCTGGAATCTCATACATGGAGAGAAAGTCAAAAGGTCGATGAATCTCCATTGTCCTGAACTTTTTATACCAGCCTGCCATCAGGCTGCAGACACCACTTACAAATATGGGTATAAATCTGTTTCCAACTACTCTATTGGTTAATTACTGAAAAGACAGATGTTACAAACTATGCATGTGTAGAAACCTAAAGACACCTTCTTGAGGATTTATGGTATGTCAAGTTTTCCCATTCCTTTGTACCATCTAATGCAAAGCCTGACCACCACCTAATGTCTGACCATTATCTAATGCCTGACACATTCATAAAATCACTGCAAATACCATGGTTTGCAGCAGCCATTTTCTGCACTCTCATTACAATCCAGCCTTGGTTTTATGATGTGGAAGGCATTCATTCATTTATCACCTATAACAACTCACATTCATGATTATACAATTACCATCTCTTTCAAATAATATCCATTCATTCACCTTTCTACCACTAAGGTAATACACAATGTCAGGTAACATATAACAAATCCCTGTTAGTTTTATGCTGAGTGTAAAACCCCTTGTGTTAACATACCATTACCATTGCATTTCATAATTGATTCAACATCTCTAACCATTCTTGGCTTTTCACCATACATGAACAAATATATCCATTATAATAAACATAGCGCCAGATTCCTGACACTTGGACAAATTGAGTCCTTGATGGTATCTGAAATTGTCCTGTGTGAGATCACACCAGATTCCAGTTGTTGTGCAAGTCTCATGTAAAGTCAATACCTCCCCACCCTACACTGTGGGAGATTGCATACAATTTAACAGTCTTCCCCTGTTGTCATCAGGTAACTTGGTAATGCAGTCTCTGACATAGTAGACAAGAAAGCACTGATATCAGCAGGCCCAGGATAAACATAAAGAACATCATCCTTCTTGATAATACTGTCAGGGTTCAGCTTAGGATCAGCCTCTCTCACCTCCTTGCCGGCTTCCCCTGACTTCCTTGCGGTCAGACGTCTGGTGCAGTGATGGATGTGGGGCTGAGTATTCTGCCTTAGGTGCTTTTTGAGAGCTTCCATGGTTGGCTGTGTGTGCTGGGGATCGGAGTTCCCATCATGGGCGCCGCCATGACAGTTCCTCACATGTGACAGTACTCCTAACCTATGGTAGCATGATTCAGTCAGCTGATGCTGTGCTCCAGTAATCTGCTACCCCTGGGTATAAATCTGCCTCCAGAACCCCAGGAAGTTGCTGTTCAACTTCTTCTCTGTCCCAGTTATACCAGCGTTGCTCTGTGCTAATCTTTCAGAGAGTTAGTTCAGCCTGTTCACAGTTCTCCAGTTTCCAGTATTAGCTTCCAAGCTATTCTTAGTCTAAGAGTAGTTCTCTCCCAGTATCCAGACTGTTTTGTTTTCTATGTCTGTGTATCTTTGTATATGTGCTGCTAGTATTGCAGCTTCCTTGTGTCACTGAGGTGTCAGATTACCTGCTGGTATTAATTAGCTCACAGCTGGACTTCCCAGCACCTATCTGTGTCAATCTGCCCTGTGTCTTGTCAGTGCAAATCTACACTTGCATTTAGCACTCTCCTAGTGTATGCCTGACTTCTCTTTGTGTCTTGTCTCTGCCAATCATTTCCAGCATTCCCATATATTCCCTGAGTCCACTCTGCTCTTGTCTGTGCAATCTCCAGTATATGTCTGTGTTCTTTGCTCAGTGTCTTGTCTCTGGTAATCAGCTCCAATCATTTCTAGCATTCCCATATATTCTCTGAGTCCACTCTGCTCTTGCCTTAGCAATCCCCAGTATATGTCTGTGTTTTTCTGCATACTTAACTGTTTCCAGTCCATGCCTGTGTTATAGCATTCAGTTCTATTTCCAGAGTTCATTCATTCCATTCACCTCCAGTGCTATTGCATTCTTTATAGTTTCCGGTCTTCTGCCATTCCCAGGTACCTGTCCAGAGGGCCGCGACCTGCTCACTTGGTGCAGCTGAAAACCAAATCCCAATTGGAGGGGTCACTGGAGTAAACCACCAAGTGAGTTAGACTCCGCGCCTCTGGGCAGGTCTAGCCAAACTTGGGTTTGGCCGCAACTAGGAGACCTAGTCTAGTCACTCCCCTAGTCACCCGAACCCCTCGGCTCACCGTCCTCCACAGAGGAATTCTTGCACTGGATCGTGACAAATACATCCTGAAAGATGGAAGAAAATAGGGTGAGTCTCAATAACTAATACAACAAAATAAATTGGTCCTATAGATATAATTTCCTACTTAAATGTTCAGTGTATTTGATTAATGGCAAAATCTACACCTAATTCCCTGTATACAGACTCTTAAATAATCAGAATAAACATTTTCTTTAATCAGCTACTATACTGTAATAAACAGATATATGCATCCTACTATAATATCTAATCTATGTAACTTTAAACTTTTCAATTTCCTAAACAAAACATTCACTCAGTAACACTAGCAGTTTTGTGGATAGCAAGAAAATACAAATGACTATCCAGTATAGTCCATGTTGATTGTTTAAAATTTCTCAAAAGTCTCAAAGATCTTTGTCAAAACTTCAAGACAGTTTCAGTGACGGGCTGATAGCTGTCCAGCTTCTACCTTTTTATGTGCGAAAATTCATCTGTAAAATGCACAAGTTTCTTCTGTTCTGCATCCGGCTTTGTATATGGTTCTGCAACATTTACCGGACAACAAGTAAGATAGGCCCCATTGTCAGCTGTTTAAAAATGTGACAGTTTTCTGCATTGTCTCTGTCCATGGTTTAGAATAAGACTTGCAGGAATAGTACTTCAGCACCTTTATAGTTCACAACGTCCTTGCACAATCAGTGCTGTGTCTTTGATGAATCGCACACCATTCAGGCTATGGGCGTGTGTATCAGAATGTACAGAGGGACAAGCGACACAAACCAAAGAGTAGGTGTTCACCGCACTGCAGAAGAATTTGACTCCCCGAAGTCCAGTGGGCACAGGGCCAATGAAAGCTATCTGCCACACCTGTCCTGCTTGTTTTCCTCTGTATATAGAGCCCATGTCTTTGATTAGCCTTTCTCTGTAATTCACCAGCTGACCTGTTTCACATTTCTCCATGATTTCTTCTTCCATCAACTGTGTCACATGAATTCCTTTTCTCTGCGCCCAGGCATATGTGCCTTCTGCTTCTCTGCAGCCACACTGCACATGAGCCCATTCTTCCAGATTGTACAGTTCTGGTTTTCTTTCTTTAGGGGTAAGCACCACTGTTCTAACTTGAATCAGTGCATCCACAACTTCATTGCCATCTAGTCCAGTGTGGGCATTGATATGGCCCACTGACACAGGCCTATGGTTGCAGTGGATTTGCCAGTTGTTCTGCTTCTATGTTGACATCATCTAAGTGATTAGGCCTTGGAACACAGCCCAGATGTTTGTGTAGAGGTCAATATGGCTTTGGGTTTCCTCCAGCACCATCAGCACAGCTCGCAGTTCTGCATATTTGCTTGGATCCAAATTCACTGCACTCATGCACCAGTTCTTGTGTAGCTGGCTGAAATGTGACTGCGTCCAGCAGTGTCCTTGCATTGTCAATGTGGCTGATCCATCTGTGAACCATACAAGTTGTAGCTGGTCTTCTTTGAATTTGGCATTTGACTCTGCCACCTAAACAGGTCTCCCATCTATTTAGAAAATAAGCACTCAAATAGAAAGAGCACTAACCATATATAGGGTTCTATTTATTAACATTATTTTTACTAAAATAAAGTTAAAAGGGTGTTTTCACACCCATTTCACATTATTTTAGTATCACCTAAAGTTACTACAGGGCAATTGGAGTAGAATTCGTAAAATTCTACTCCAAGCCCTAATTATCACTTATTTTTAGTAAGCAGATCGCATTTCCCATCATTGTAATGGGAAATGTGATCTGGCCAAAGTTACTAAACATAAATTGTGAAAAAATACAGTCGAAAGCCCTATGATAATAATGCCACCTGGAGGTGGCATTATCCAGGGTCTCCCCCAGTTACCGGATTGCTGCTCCACTCTAAAAGGCAGAGCAGAGCCCAGAGCCAGCCCCAGTGATCAGCTGTGTGGTCTAAACAGACCACACGCCGATACACTGTAAAAAAAAAAATAGTAAATAAAAAAACTTACCTGAGTCCAGGGGTCTCCCAGCCTGCACTGGTGCCCTGTCATCACCTGTCTGGGTCCCCAGTGCAGAATGGGATGTCAACTGACCGGAGCCACGGAGGACATCACCAGAGCATCAATCACTGCATTTAAGTGTAACTAACGGAGGGGGGTCGCTGGAGGTCTGTGATCGTGGCGGTATGGGGTTAGTATCAGGGGGCGTGGCTTAGCAATGGTCGGTCGGTGCATGCGTCGGCACTTGTCACAGTATTTTTTGTGAAAATACCGTGATAAGTGTGCGGAGGGGATTCGCAGGGACAGAGCTTTATCGCAAGCTCTGTCCCTGCAAGGGATTTTTAGTAAATCCCTGTGATATTGCCTGAATTCGCAATGTGAATTCAGTCGGTAATATCACACTACAATCTGTATTCAAAATGCGGATTGTAGTACATAGAGCCCTGTCACAGTTTAATAATCTTGATATTAGGCATAAAATAAAATGATATATATAAAATAAGAATGCAAACATTAATAGATATTCAATAAATCACAATATCCAATCTAGGTATAAAATGATAGGCACAATAAATTAAACACAGTAAAAAACAATCAAAAACTTCCTAATTGTGTGTGCAGTAACTACACATGTAATAATAATTCCCCTGGCCTCCCATTCATTTGGAAAGGGATTCAAATCAAAACATATCTGGACTCTGTTGTATAATTGTAATCTATTGTTGATGAAAGAAGAAAAGATGTGAGATCTGTGGGTGCACTCTGGGATGAGTAAAAATAGGATACAAGGGAAAAGCTTGGCTTTTGTTAATGGTTGGACTTACAAATGCATAATTTTTTTAAAAAATAACTTTTATTAATACCTATTAAAAATGTTATATGAAGTTAAAATTCAGAAGACGTGTATAAAGTAAAGAAAAATTGGTGATTAAAAAGCCTGTTTTGATCGCTGGATCACATGTGTTAATCTAACTATTTATATGTATGTAATAGAAAGCATTCATCCACTTGCTCACTTATTATATGACACAGATTATATGATTTATCAGAGCATAGTGGTTTCACTGTGTTATGAGTCCAAATGGCAACTGTTGCAAACAATATTTGTTGCAGGGTATTTGTTACTTTTTATGCAATAGATGTGCTGTTGGATATTTAATTTATTGCTTAGTTCTTATCACGTCGCGCTTGTACACCATTGACTCAGGGGAGCTTATTTAGTTATGAAACAGAAAATGTGTTTCAGTATTATTCAATATAACACTGTTGATGATAACTTTAGTATTAATTAATACTGTGACACATTTTGCCCTGAGGAAGCCGGACATCCGGCAAAATGCGCATCGGTGCCTGAGACCGCTGGTTCACGTGGACGCACGTGTCCAACTCTAACTATTACAAAACACTGTGTCAATAGAACTGCTATATACTGAAAATACAGATGCCTGAAAGCGCTGAATGACACGGCGCCTGAGACCGCTGGCTCACATGGACGCATATGTCCAACTCTAACTAATGTAAAAGCATTGGGTTAATAGAGCCGCTGAACACTGTAAATACAGACGCTTGAGAGCACTAAACTGTATGGACGTATATGTCCTGAATGAGCTATTAGAAAATCTTCTGTGAACGTAATAGAAATGTTATAAAATAGTGTATCAGCAGAGCCACTGTAAATATAGATATCTAAAAAACGGCAAACTATAAGGACACATATGTCTAAAAGAAAAACACTGTATAACAGTATATGAGCAAGACTGCAGGATATTACAAACATGTATACAAGTGCTTAAAAATTATTGGATTATAAGGACGTATATATGTCCTAATCAGAACATTGCAAAACACTATATTGGCAGAGTTAGTGCATTGTGCCGTACCACACGCTAATGAAAGTACTGGGAGAGATATGCACATTAACCTATTAAGAAACGTATAGAAGCTGCAGTTATTAGCACCATATGTTTAAATATCTGTGACTGACATTAATGAGTCAGTATATATTGAGTTACAATTGCAGGACACAAATGTGTCACAGTATTAATTAATACTAAAGTTATCATCAACAGTGTTATATTGAATAACACTGAAACACATTTTCTGTTTCATAACTAAATAAGCTCCCCTGAGTCAATGGTGTACAAGCGCGACGTGATAAGAACTAAGCAATAAATTAAATATCCAACAGCACATCTATTGCATAAAAAGTAACAAATACCCTGCAACAAATATTGTTTGCAACAGTTGCCATTTGGACTCATAACCCAGTGAAACCACTATGCTCAGATAAATCATATAATCTGTGTCATATAATAAGTGAGCAAGTGGATGAATGCTTTCTATTACATACATATAAATAGTTAGATTAACACATGTGATCCAGCGATCAAAACAGGCTTTTTAATCACCAATTTTTCATTACTTTATACACAACTTCTGAATTTTAACTTCATATAACATTTTTAATAGGTATTAATAAAAGTTATTTTTTAAAAAAATGATGCATTTGTAATTCCAACCATTAACAAAAGCCAAGCTTTTCCCTTGTATCCTATTTTTTACTCATCCCAGAGTGCACCCACAGATCTCACATCTTTTCTTCTTTCATAAACAATATGTTATAGGTGAGCAGGGTAGCACCACTTTACTCTATTCCTTCTTCCAATATTTATGGTAAGAATCAAATATTTTTGGAATTGATGAATTACAACACCAGATATAATTATTAAGAGGAAGGGTGAATAACCTTAGGATTCAAGACAAGTAACTAGAATCAGTGCGGAATTCTTTCATATTCCTTAATTTGTATAATTGTAATCCTCAATTAGATATGCACAACCTCAAGCACGTGTAGGATTCCTGCAGTTTTTTTCTCTACCTTGCGGCAGTATGTGAGTGGTAACAAACCATCTGAAATGTCTCAATTCAATGGCAACAGAACTTCAATTAGTCAGTCCTGAGGCTGATTTAACAGATAGCTGTCTGTTAGGAACACTTGGAAAGTAAATATATTTTGAACAGGTTTAATCACCTCATAGGTCATTCCAAGCAGTCAGGCATAACTGTCAGCTTGTAATTCACAGGATAGTGTTCACTGACAGTAATTATGTCTTCCCTCCATGTACGACTCAATCTCACAATGTATGTGGGAGAGACCGTCACACACAGTTGGGGCAGAGTAGCGCTATACAGGTGCTGCTTACTGCTACTTCGTACGGGACCCCACGGATACTTAGTCCGGACTTTAAGCTGCTGTATTGTGGTGTACACTGTTCTGGCTGGCACGCTTGTAAGGTCCCGACGGCTGTTGCCCAATCTGTGGGAGAACCTCTTATTCAGGTAATGTCCTTAACAAAGGAAATAGGGGTGGAGCTTGACAAATTTCTCAGCCACTGTTTCCTCAGAGGATAATGGGCATAAAATAAAACAATATACACTGCAATACAGCAGCTTAAAGTCCGGACTGAGTATCCGAGGGAGGAGAAAAAAACTAACCTTCTGAGGTCCCGTACGAGGTAGCGGTAAGCAGCACCTGTATAGACATAATTACTGTCAGTGAACACTATTCTGTGAATTGCATGCTGACAGTTATGCCTGACTGCTTGGAGTGATTAAACCTGTTCAAAATATATTTACTTTCCAAGTGTTCCTAACAGACGGCTATCTGTTAAATTAGCCTCAGGACTGACTAATTTATGTTCTTCTGTTGCCATTGAATTGAGACATTTCAGATGGTTTGTTCCCATTCACCTTAATAATTTTTTCTTGCTACTCACATACTGCTGCAAGGTAGAGAAAAAACTGCAGGAATCCAGACATGTTCTTGAGACTGTGCATATCTAATTGAGGATTACAATTATATGACAGAGTCCAGATATGTTTTGTTTTTAATCACTTTCCATATGAATGGGAGAACCGTCGGATTATTAATACATGTGTAGTTTCTGCACACACAATTAGGATGTTTTTAATTGTTTTTTACTGTGTTTAATTGATTGTACCTATCATTTTATACCTAGATCGGATATTGTGATCTATTGAATATCTATTAATGTTTGTATTCTTATTTTATTATATCGTTTTATTTTATGCCTATTATCAAGATTATTAAACTGTGACTATGGGCCAAATGTAATAGGGTGAGAGTTTAGAAAAAGTGAGAGTTTAGCAGTAAACTCTCACATTGGTTGAGTTTTATCTTCAAAATAGGAAAACATCTGAATGAGATTTTAAATCGTGAGAGTTTTTTAAGTCTAAAAAAACATACACGTTCGCTCTGTTACTTTGTTTTTGGACTCTATTACATTGGCACAGTTTAAAAAGTGTCAGAAACTCTCACTTTTCTAAACTCTCACCCTATTACATTTGGCCCTATATGTGGTTAGCACTCTTTCTATTTAAGTGTTTTTTCTGTAGAGAATATTACAGATAAAGTGCAGCTCTTTATCTGTTAGCAGCAGCAACCATATTAAGTTATCACAAGAATTTTAGGATCACATTTGTTTTTCTTGGCTGTGGAGAACTGTGAGAAGTTAGAGTCACACTAGTGCCATTGTGAGGTTTGCCCTCTGTGTGCTCCCATCTATTTGCTCCTTTTTTTCACTTGTCTATCAGAGTCAGCAAAGATGGCTGCATTGCTGCAGCAAGAGTCCATAAAAGTTCTGTATAGTTGTGGACAGCACCATAATCCATCAACCAATAATGCTCTCTGTCTTGGAAATCTGCCCACCACTGTGGAGCTGTGATTATATAGAAATCCAATTTGGACAATTCAAACATTGGTTTAAATTTCACACGCCAGCAAGTAGTGCTTTAATCTCCTCAATCAGCATGAGAGTTTCTGCTTTTGTTAGCAACTGTGCGTCTTTCAGTTGTTTGAAAACCTTTGGCTGTTAATGTTTTGTATTGAAATATACTGGGGTCTGATCTTTCTTACTACTCACAATCGGCTTTTGTGCAATACAAAACAAAGTGTTTACATTCCAAATATTTATCTATTGTTCTCTGTTATCAAACAGCATTTTCCCAATCAGTTTGTATGTTGTGGGTGCAAAACTGTTGTGCATTGTCATATGTGATGGCTCACTGGTTATCAGTATCAGTGTGTTTCCTACCACTAGTGTCTCATCAATAGCTGATAATCCATGAGCATCATTTGCAATGCATGCTCTTTCAACATTGTGAAACTTCACAGTAACTCTCTGTGAAGTATACCATAAAACTGAAATATCCTCATGGGGGCAGTCTTCTGTCTCAGGGGTAATGACTTTCACTGCAATCCTGCCTATCTCCCACCCCCTGGCTCTTGGTAATGCCCATTACTCACTGGGCATCATAACCACTCCCCCATCATCACTTGGCTCCACCTTTCTAATGGGCAAATAAAGCACTTCTTGATTCTTGTTCAGTTCAGCACACATAGCAAACTGTACAGTGCTTGGTAATTCAGATGTTCCGTCATTCATCTCACAAACCAAAGGCATCTTGTCAGAAAATTAATTTTCTAATACATCTTGCACACCTTTGCTGCCATTCATTTCAGAATCATACTCTTGTTCTAACAATATGTGACTATCAAGAGCTTCTGTATTATCAATACTTTTCTCGATTACAGCTGTGTATGTTTTCTCTCTCTCAATAGCTGCTGAGTAATGATTCCCCTCACTGCCCCTCCCTTGTGAATTCATGGGGCAATGTGGATTCAGCTCTGTCTGTGAAACAGGTTTTCTTATCATTGCTGCATTCTTCTGCATCTGAACTCTCATCAGTAACAGGCATTGATAAACCAACATGCTTGTTCACATTATGCTTCCTCTGGAAATCAACCAGCTGAATTTCCAATTTATCTTTAATCAAATTTTCATATTTCTTAAAAAAATTTAAATGCATTTTTCCTTATTTGTTTCATTAACACAAAGACAGTAAACAGACAACATACACATATAACATGCAACATATACACTCTGTGACTGATCAGATCACACCTCCCTCATCAGAATGACAGGAAAACAGTATCCAAACCTACTTAACCATTGAGAGAATTTATAATGGTTCTTCACAACCCTAACTATCATATACACATCCTAAGCAGATTTATGGCTATTATCCCTTTGTATCCCACTTCTGACACCACTAATGTTCTCGGTGGAGCAAGAAAAGATTCTTGAATACAAAGACATTAATCAAGCCAAACAAATAAATATCAGTTAAAAAGACATTTATTACAAAGTAAAATAAAATATAGATATATTAATAATAGTAGCGCACCTGAGGTTTTTAGCAGCTTCCGTGCTTCTTATTTTCAATAAGAAGTAAATGGTTATTTATTATGTGGTAGCTCTAAGAAGAAAGAGCCTTCGGCAGGTGTGTTTGTTTGTGGCTCCAACGATTTTCATCCATATGCTGGACTTTGCCAAAAGCTCTTTCTTCTTAGAGCTACAAACCAGAGAGACCACCAGAGTCTTAATTAAAACTGACCAAAGCAAGCTGAAACCCCTTCAAAGAAGATGAAACACAGTGTTTGTGTCCATCAAATGCAAAGTGTCGGCAAGTGAGTACAGCAACTACCGATGTCAGAGGGAGGTCCAGGCAAGCTACTCCATGTCCAACAAGGATCAGGGTAAGATAGGGAGAATCACCCGCAGCATTGCATCTCAGCAGCGGCCACCCAATTCACCCGTAAAAGAGCTTAAACATTACATACTGCACTATTTACTTGCTGATATATCTGTTTTATTTTTTTCCATATATATATATTTTTCCATTTGCATCATTTTTTTTCAATACCCTTTATTGTTTTTTTTCATTTGCACATTGTTTTAATTTTATTTTTATTTCTATTTCATTTTTATTTTTTATTTTATTATTATTATTATTTATATTTTTATCATATTTGATTTTATTGTTAGTGGTTTCAGTAATAGTCCTTGCTTCACTATATACATTTACATTAATTTTAAACTATCTTACACACAATATCACATTCACACAAAATTAAATCCCTACAGTTGCACGATAATATAATTTTCTCATTAAGCACTTCCCACAAAATAAAATATAGTATAAACACTTAACTTGCTCATCGGTTCATCTACTTAGGACATAAATGGTTAATTTCCTGGAGGACCTTCCTACACCTTGGAGCTAGAATCTCATACATGGAGAGAAAGTGAAAAGGCCGATGAATCTCCATTGTCCTGAACTTTTTATACCAGCCTGCCATCAGGCTGCAGACACCACTTACAAATATGGGTATAAATCTGTTTACAACTACTCTATTGGTTAAATACTAATAAGACAGATGTTACAAACTATGCATGTGTAGAAAACTAAAGACAACACCTTGAGGATTTATGTTGTGTCTAGTTTTCACATTCCTTTGTACCATCTAATGTAATTCCTGACTACCGCCTAATGTCTGACCATTATCTAATGCATGACACATTCATAAAATCACTGCTCATAACATGGCTTTCAGTAGCCATTATCTGCACTCTCATTACAACTACTGAAATCAAGTCCAGGCGGTAGCTAAGTACTAGTGAGCAGTGTAGTTCCAAAAAAAGCTACTGTTATTGGTGAAACATCTCTTACCATAGTTCTGCATAGGGGTTATCAGCCACAGAGATTGAAGTACATCTCAGTATTGTGGTCCTTAGAATGATTTCTGTATTATATAGCAGTCACTGGAATACTCTCTGTACTGTAAATCAGTACAAATAAGAAACAAATTAAGTTTAATGAGGTAATGTAGTTTAAAAGAATGGTGTATGACAGTAAGAAACAGATTACTGTAGTAGAGCCTATTCCAAGCACTAATACCTTAATTAAATTCAGTGCAATATTACTCTCTGACGTACGAAAGCAAGACTCATTTTTAAGAATGAGAGGACAGAAGAGAAGAAACAGTTTGTCCGTTGTGAGACAGATTCCTCTAGAAGCACAATTGAAAGATGTAATGTAAGCAGGCCTGCCAACAGCCGTGGCGGGCCTGGGTAACAGGGGTTGTGGCCTAATTGTGGGAAGCATGGCCACACCCCCTTCCCAAAAAAAAACCCACAGCTTAGCAGCGCCGCTAAGCAGTGCTGCGCACTGGGGAGGGTGCACTCTGAGCCCCCGCAGCCCTGCTCAAAGCCAGGGGATGCGCTATCAGTAAGATCGCGAACCCCCCACAGGCATAGGAGACTGCTGTGGCTGCTGCTCATCAGCCACGAACAGTTTCCCTCTGCAGCTCAGCACACGCTGTGTGCTGGGCTGCTGTGAGAGAGGGGGTCAGTGCCGGGCCCCTCATGAAGCCCAGGCCCGGGTAATCTGCACCCACTCCCCCCTTCTCGGCACCCCTGAATGTAATGATCCATACTGTGGTAAGTAATAAAAAGAACTATACAATTTAGAATCAGGTAATTTATCTTTTTAATATCACATTGTCCCAGATACAAATAGAAGTTTTAAGTAAGGGGCTTACCTTCTACTCTACCTTGGTATTTTTTGCTATATAGTTGAAATAGTAAAGCTGTTGGTCTTAACAAGCTTCCCCGATGACTTAAATACAGAAATTGAGCTAACTCATATATTGAATATTTTTAATTTATGATGCAGTTGTTTACAGAAAATCATGATATTAAAAACTGACAGAAATTGATTTTGCATTAGCTCTTTTATAAAATTTCATATATCCTGTATTAGGTCAGATAACGATGCTCATCTATCTATATCAGCAGTTTTAGCTTGTGTATTGTCACTTATTATTTGTGGATGATGAATTGATATTGATTTTACATAGATGACAAGATACATTTTAAAATAATTGTGAAACAAATTTGTATAGTGGATATATACATAGCTGTATTGGTAGCTATTGTTGTACAATAGTCTTAGCACAGTTTTTATTGATTTGTATTGTGTGAAATCTAATAATGATTCTTTATTTTGGTGAACAATTCAAGAATTTGTATATTCAGTTATTTTCACATAGACTGGATTGGACACAGATTGATTCTCTTAATTTTGTTCTTAAATTTGGTTTTGTGATATCATTGAAATCATACAGTACCACAATATTCAATAATTTTATTTGTTTAATGATCATATTTATATACTTGTTATAATTTACTGTGCTCAGATTTTGATTTATTGAGCTTATTTTATTGGTAGTCTTCTTGCCTATGTGACTGAACGTGATATAAATAGTATTCCAAATGAGCAAATTAGAAAATACAGTTTAATAATACAAAATTGTTCAGGAAAGTTCATATGTTGCCCTGTTACAAAACTTATGTCAGTGTGTATTACCTGGTTGAACCATTGTGGTAAAATTATGACATTTGCTATATTCCTATGCAAAGAGACAGGTTACATACCATTTGATGTTCTATATGTATAGTGAAGTCTGATTCAAGACACTGCCCAAGGTGCCTCAAATGCTTTAGAGGTTCTCTGTTACAGATAAACTACTATATAGGCAAGAAAAATAATAAAAAACATAGGGTAGCCAAGTGTCAAGGGGGACCTATAACAAATTATTCAGTGGGGTCATAGAAAAATAGGAGTGACACTGATTGCATAGAACTTTTTTGTTTTTTAAGTGATGTAACAGTTGAGTCTCATCTTATGGCAAGAGTGTTAAAAAGCATAAATTTTTTTCAAACTATCAACGTCCCTAAAGCTTCTGGTGTATAGATGACCCCACAACTCCTAGTCATTCACTGAGGTGAATATTTCCTGTTCTTCTCAGTGTATTTCTTCACATGGTATTCAATCCTGTCATATTGATGCTTTGCCTTCATTTTGTGCATTCCTAATTTGTTTTTCCGGTGTTTGAGTACCAATATATGTGTGCAGCTAAATTTAAAAAAAGAAAAACATTTTTAAGGGATGCCATTTTCTTTTTTTACCCTGGGTAACAACAACTCTAGCCACACCTCTACACATTGGCATGGCACAATCTTGGAGTAGCTACACCAAACAACCTGGGCCACTTTAAGCCCTGTTTACTGTATTTCAGTTGTGTACCTACCAGAAAGGAATTGGTGGGAAGGGGGCTCAAAAACAAGAATGTACTAAATTCAAGATTTCTGTATATAATATATATATAATTAGCAAATTGGCAAATTATATATTATATATATATATATATATATATATATATATAATTTGCCAATTAGCACCTGATCATTTTGAATAATTTTACACTTTTAGGGGGCTATTCCTGAAATAGTGATAACACCTTTCCCCAACTTTTTATGCTCGAGAAATGGAATATCACTACCAGAGCCGTAACTAGACGTTTTGGTGCCCTGTGCCAGAAAGTGCATTGGCGCCCCCTCTAATTTCTCAAAGGGACATAATGCACCCAAAAAAGGGGAATGGCCTCATGAGGAAGGGCCAGGGAAGAGATAGGGGAGGCCAGAAGAGGCTGGGGATAAAAGAAGAGGAAGCTACAAGTGAGAATGATAATAAACAGAAATTTGACAGGCCCAAACAGTGCACCCTGACCTGTGGTGCCCTGTGCGATGGCACCGGCCACACTCCCCTAGCTATGGCCCTGATCACTACCACAGATAAATCATTTACTGTACCTCTGTTTTCATCCTTATAGCCTGCCTTGGGGTCTGTGATAAACAGTATACTCTATTATCAGGAAGCCTAAAGCTTTGATTTCCACATGCCATCTTCCACATACCCTTAAATGGGGGATCTGCTGGCTGCATAACTGAACTGCTCACTGGCAGCATTAGGAGTGGAGTTTTTGTCCAGCTCAAAGAAGAGCCCCAGTATGATAATTCAGTGACAAATTGCATTCTCTACTTCTTGGATATGCAAAATATAACAGAAGTACATTTAATGATAAATAGATCCCTTAGAAGAGATGAGCGGGTCCGATTCTCTGGGAAGTGAACCCACACAAACTTACAGATCCGAGTCTGGCTCTGGTTTTCCCACCTGACTCAGATCTCAAAGCGAGGCAAAACATCATCATCCCGCTGTTGGATTCTCACAGGTTTTGGATTGTATAAAGGTTCACGCACTCGCTGCCATTTTCATTCTGACTGTGGAGAGTGAAGAGGAAGCAGGGGCTGTGCTGTGCTGTTGTTGTCCATAGTGCTCTTGTCATAGGGGCTGACTGCTCTTGTTGTCCATATAGGCTGGCTGCTGTTGTCCATAGGGACTGGCTGTGCTGTGCTGCTGTCCATAAGGGCTGTGTTGTCTATTGAACTGTGCTGCAGACAAAAGAGGTGGGCTTCAGTGGCTCCTGTGTCACTGCAGTCCAATAAGGGGTGCTGTTGTGTTGTCCAGGGGGTACTCTGTCCAACAGGGGTGCTCTTCACCCCCAGTGTGAAAAAAAGTAAAATTAATAAAGTGCTTTTTTCTGTGTGAGTGCATATTAGCCACACTTATAAGCAACGTAGATGTGCAGGGGTGCTGTCTGTGTCATTTACCAAGGGGCTGCTGACTTCATGGGTGCTCTCCCCCCAAGTGCAAATAAATATATATATATTACTAATGTGTGCACATTAGTCACATTTATCAGCAATGTTGCCCAGTTCTAAAATAGTTGTTTTTTTTGGGGTGCTTGTGTGCATTAGCTGCAAGTTAGCTGCTCTATAGCTGCCTGGTGACACTGCTGCAAGACCGCAGTGAGTATGGAGGACAGTAACACCACAGGAGATCAGGAAACCACATACTAGTCTTGAAGCTGCTAGCAGCAGTCATGATGACGAACAAAGGCCATATGAAGGCCGATGCCCCAGGCTTAAGTCAGGCCATGTAAAATCAACTTTTACCCTGTTAAAAAAAATCTAAAGCTAAGTTAGCTTAAGAGAAACAAAAAAATAGCAATATGCCATTCACTACACAAAGTGGCAAGGAAAGTATAAGGCCTTGGACTTTATTTATGACTGGTGGTTCTAGTTGTGATGATTTAAGCCATTCTGCTTGTAGTAGAGGTACAAAAAAAATTAAGTTGTTAAGACAAGTAAGACATCAGAACCAACTGTGTGTTCCAAAAAGTCACAGATCCCTGAGGTGAGTCCAAGTGTGTCTGCAGTTGCCATCTGTGAGCCTGACCTTTCTAATACTGTACTTGAAGAGGATCCTCTTTCCACCATTTATGTGCCTTCTGCAAATGTGGGGATGAGCAGCACAAGTCAACATGCTGACATAGAAATGTAGGATGCTTCAGAGGAATTGCACCAGGAGGATGAGGAGAATACTTATGTAGTTGGCAATAACAACAAAGATAATGAGAATGTTGTTGATGATGAGGATGTTGATGCTGAGGATGTTTGTGTAAAAACTGTAAATCAGGCAACATCTGTTGCCCATGGTGTGAAAAATCCCATTGTTGTCAGGCCTGGGCAAAGGACCAAAAAATCCACTTCTCATGTGTTGAATTATTTCCACCCAAATCCCTACCACCTTTGCCAAGCCATTTGTAACCGTTGCCAAGTAACAGTGAGTAGAGGTAAGTACCTTATCATCTAGGAACCTCCTTCCTGTTACATCACTTGCAGCGCATTCATCAAATTGAAAAGGGTTTTTCTAATTCAGAAACTTTGTCTAAAAAAAAATTACAACAATCAGTCCAGTGTCACCTGCTGTAGCTGCTCCCTTCTATCTGGATCCAAGCACCTGCAATCTCCACCACCAACATCTGCATCATCATCAACATCCTCAATCATCATTGGAAATAGTCCTGCATCCAATTTCATAAGAATGACTGACTCTTGTCCTATCCTTGGTTCCTCAGAAGGATCATTGTGTGCTATGCCTGTTGCTGCTGCTGTGAGTGGGTCTTCATCCCAGTAGGGGACCAGGAAGAAGACTACTATTAGTTTAACCAAACAATTGACTGTAAAACAATCCTTTGCCATGGTGAACAAGTATGACCACAGACACCCAGTTGCACTGTAGATTACTGATTCCATAACAGCTATGCTGGTATTAAATGTGTGTCCAGTGTCTGCCTTTATTTTACACAGTAAATAAAGGTCCTGTGTAATTACTGTCATGTCCCTTTTAGACTGCACTTCTCTAGAATAGCAATTCTCAATCTGTACAAGGTCATTAAACAAAACCTTATTAATGTCCTCCAAAATGCCATTGTGCCCACTGTCTACTTAATCACAGATATGTGGACAAGTGGGACAGGGCAAACTAAAGATTACATGACTGTGACTGAGTAGGTGTATTGCCTCCAACTGTGCAAACAGCAGCAGCATCATCTAACAAATTCCAGCTCATTCAGAGGCAGGCTACTCTGTGTATCACTGGTTTCACTAAGAGGCATACCACTGAGAACCTCTTAGAAAAACTCATTGCAAAATGGCTTGCCCCACTTGGACTCTCCTCGTGATTTGTGATTTCTGACAATGCCACCAATATTGTGTGAGCATTAGATGTGGGCAAATTCAAACACATCCCATGTTTTGCTCACACAATTAATTTGGTGGTGCAACAGTTTTTAAAAAAGACATGGGTGTGCAGGAGATGCTCTCGGTGGGCCAAAAGATTTCTAGACATTTTCAACATTCAGCAACTGCATGTTGAAGGTTGCAGAACCCTCTTTATGCTTCAGCGGATGGAGGAGCAACAAAAGGCCATCCAAGGCAATACTACAGCCTATGACATAGGGAGAACAGTGGGAATGCACCATAGTTAAGCGCAGTGGAGAATAATTTCCATGTTGTGCAAGTTTCTCCAACCCATTGAACTTGCCACATGTGAAGTTAGTTCAGACACTGCCAGCTTGAGTCAGGTCATTCCCATAATCAGACTTTTGCAAAATCAGCTGGAGAAACTGAAGGAGGAGCTGAAATGGAGTGATTCTGCTAAGTATTTTGGACTTGTAGATCAAGCACTTCATTCACTTCGACAGGATCCAATGGTCATCAATCTCTTGAAATGAAATCACTATATTTTGGTGACCATACGTGATCCAATGTTTAAGTCATACCTTGTGTCTTTCTTTCCGACAGACATAAATCTGAAAAGGTGCAAAGAGCTGTTGGTGAAAAAATTGTCAGCTCAAGTGGCACGTGTACATGGCAGCATCTCCTCCTTCAGTTTCTGCAGCTGCCAGGAAAAAAAATTATTTTCCTAAGAGACCCATTGCTTGTGGTGATGCAGATCAGTCAGTAAAACCTAATGACATCTGGTTAGGTCTGAAAGAACTGCCTACAATGAGTGACATGTCTACCATGACCTTGTCTGATATGGTTACCAATCAGAGAATGGTGCATGATTATTTTAGGGATAGCATCCATATAAGCATGTCACACAGTCCATTTCACTACTGGCAGGAAAAAGAGGCAATTTGGAGTCCCTTACAGAAACTGGCTTTGCTTTACTTAAGTTGCCCACCTTCCAGTGTGTACTCTGAAAGAGGGAACCTTGTTAGTGATCAGCATAAGAGATTACTTCCCCAAAACATGCAAAAGATTATGTTCATCAAAATGAATTACAAATTTCATGAGGAAGACCTTTACCAGCAATTAAGTAAAGAAAATACAAAACCATCTGTAATGGTGGATTCCAGCGGGGGCAAATTAACATTGTGTGAAGAAGAGGATGTACACACTGATGGGGATGATGATGATGACATCTGATCTTACCTATGTTGTAAAGCCAGTTTTTGTATGAGATCATTGCCTCCAATGTCCACTGTGCATTGGCAGCTTGTTTTTTTGGGGGGGGTCCAAGGACATTTCCATCTTGCACCTCTTTTCTTTACATTTTGTGCTGTTTGGGGCATTGCTGCCTGACATTTTTAATTTTATGGTTTATGAATGTCCAAAATTGTAATGGCCACAGACAGAATCTCCTGCATGCCTTTTCAATTTTTTAAAGAAAATTCTTAACCACCAAATTGATGGGTTGGGTGGAGAACTACAGGCTGCTTTCCTCTGATGTAAACAGCAAGTCTTGGTCCCATTATCCCTAACAACCTCCCTGAGTACAAACTAGTAAATGTCTGTTTACAGTAAGTTCTAGCAGCACCTCCACATGCAAGGCCACCTCATTTTATTTATTAGATCATGATGTACATATAAAAAATTAAAAAACCTCCTCCAGATCAAAGATGTATTTTAGGAACTGAAGAACTTGATCCTAGATTGATCTTCCCTCATATAATTTTTAAGAATCAATATATTAAATTAAGTAAATTAAAAACTAGTCAATCCTTCTGTCCTTTCCCTGTCTTCAGTCATTAAAAATTCCAACTCAGTCGGGCCTCTAGCATAGTTAAGGAAAATATTCTTGTTTTTTAAAGTTCCTAGGGGTTGTACAGTTTATATAACTGCCATTCTATCTACCACTGCAATGCCACTCTTTGCCATGTTCGAAGCTGAACTGCCACATGTTAGTGCTGCCCACTGCTGTCACTTAGCTTAGTCAGCCAGCTAGCTGGATGCAACCTTTTGGCCTTAATTAGATGAAAAAATCTATATTTTGAGCCGTGAGGTGGTCAAAATTGACTGGAAGCTAGTGGAAATAAATGTTATTTAGGTTAATAATAGTGTAGGAACAAGAAGAGGCCCATTTTATGTGATTTTAGTTGTTTTTATGATTTTTTTTTTTTAAAATACAGATCCAAAACCAAAAACAAAAAACAAAAAACATGAAAGAGCAGTTTCGGCAAAACCAATCCAGATCCAAAACCAGAGGAGATACAGATCCAAAACCAAAACATGGGGGTCGGCGCACATCTCTATGCCTTAGTATAAAAATATATAAATATATATAAACACAAATCATTCCTGAAAACAGACGCTGATGAAGAAGAAGCACTGTGCCTAGCTAGTGAGATCTTACAGCCAATAGATCTTTATTAACTAAACTTTGAAGTAATCATTCTCTCTTTTTAACACTGCATAAATTAAGAAAAAACATACAGTTCTTTACACATGCAGCTCCATTTGAAATTTGTACTTGTATCTCCTAAATGAGAAACAAATTTCTGCCCTTCATGCTAGTTTCAACTCATTAATAGGTATCTGGCTTTAATCCACAGCTTTCAGTTTATGTAAGGAAGTGTTCAATTAGTTCTGTACAGAACAGAGAGATGGAAGTACAGAGTGTTTCTTCTTCAAAACTGGGGGCTCTTTTACAATGTGTGTGAGTAATGTCTTTTATATATATATATATATATATATATATATATATATATATATATACTCCCTAGGGTTAAGGTGCCCTATAATTATTAATGCAGCATAAATATGTGTTGTATAATATTAGAGGTGTTTTTATTTTTTCTTGCAATTGTTAACTGTAGTTAATACATTAGAATAGATGGGGAATTTATTGTATGTAAATATTTTCCATTGAATTGTGTGTATATTATTATATGTTATAAAAGACAGTGGTGCATAGAAGGTCCTGGAAAGCCTGGACATGAAGCATGAAGGCAGAAGTGTATGCTAGAAACTGCCATCTGTGAGGGGAGACAGTTGAAGACACCCTTCTAAAAAGAGACAGCCAAAGCCATTGGACCACCTCCCAGGATAGTAATGCAGTGGTTGGCCATGCTGTGTCATTGGTGCCCTAAGTGTCCAGAAGTAGGAGAATTATACTTGCAGTACATACTTCAGCGAGAAAGTGTTGTACAGTGGAAAGAGTGCAGCTATGATCTAATCTGGTGCAGAATAAGGACATGGTCTGATAGTGAAGTATGGTTATAGCACTGCAGTTTGGCCCACCCCCAGAGTCATCCAAAGAGGCAGGGTGATCAAGGCTGGAACTAAAGCTCTAGCAGTCCACCATAGGAGTATATCTTCAGGAGAGGTACAGAATGGGGATTGAAGCAGAGAAAGATAAACTTTTCTCAACTTATCACTAGATAGTTTTGCAAAGAGACAAGTACTGTAATTCAGACTGCTAATATAGACTATGGGCCAGTGGCATAACTATATATTTTGCTCTCCCCTGCCAAAAAAGTTTCAGATGCCCCCAGCCATAAAGCAAACACACCCAAAGATGACATTTAAGGTGTGTAATTCCATGATACAGTAATGTCCCTTTTGACACAATAAGTAATTCTCCTTATAACACATTATGCCACACCGTAATGCCCTTACACATGCCACAAAATAATGCCATGTATAACACATAATGACACACAGTAATGCCCTTATAACAAATTATGCCACATCGTGTCCTTTATACAGTGCCCCCTGTAGTAATCCTCCTATAATTGTGCCCCTTATGCAATGCTCCCTGTGGTAGTGCCCTTTTGCCAGTGGTTCCCAAACTGGGTGCCGTGGCACCCTGGAGTGCATCTGGGCACTTGCAGGGGTGCCACGGTTTGGTGGTCCAGTACCAAATAAAATAGTTTTTAGTCAGTGTGATAGGCAAAACCAGTGCTAATGACTGCCAATTAAAAAAATATGTCGAAAAAAAGAAGCACAGCCCTGTCAACCACCACATAACTGAACCTAAGGATGACATATAATCACAATATACTTCACTTAATTTTTGTTGATTTTCTCACCAAGAAACCTTTGGTCCAGGGGTGCCATGGAAAAAATGCTTATACTCTAAGGTGCCGTGATTCAAAATTTTGGAAACCACTGCCTTATGCAATGCCCCCTGTGGTAGTGCTCATTATGCAGGCCATGTAGCAGTGCCCATTATGCAGGCCCACCTGTAGCCATGTCCCCTGTAGTAGAGAACATATGCCGTGTCCCCTGTAGTTGAATCCACACCTGTGCACACAGGCAGCCAGGCACACAGAAAGCGTGCATTTTGGGTGGTCCGATGCTGTGGTAGAGCTGGCCTAACAGACGGACCTCTAGCATCTGTCTCCTCCTAGGCGGTGGCCATTTTTGGAGGGACATTTTCATCAGATTTCATGCAGACAGCAAGTCCGCATGGAATCTGTAGCCCCCAAGCCACCACGCCCCACAAGCCTCCGTGCCCCCAAGCCACCGCAGGGTCTGCAGGGGCTGTAGTTATGCCACTGCGATGGGCCAAATTACATTAGTATTGCATCGGCGAGAAAGTTTTGCCTGCCTGACTTTTCACCGCCTTTGCATGTTTTGGACGCAAAAACTGTTAGTACGCGCTCCCGATTTACTTCATAATCAATTGCCAAACAGGCAAAAATGGGATCCGGTGAATGCAGAAGTGCAGATTGAGTTGGGGGAAACAATCTGTAACCCAGAAAAAGATGGGCTGACTTTGGAAATCATTATGGTAGTTTAGTATTAGCCCTAATTGAACTAGTTAGGGTACTTTAGTGGTGGCGATTGCTTGCTATTAGCATCTTGGCAAAAGTGGTGAAGAAAGGCATAAAGCAGGCATTTTTTGGAGCAAATAAGTCATTCCATCAAATTTGGGGTGCTTAGAAATGGGTACTACCATATTTAAATGTCTCTAAAGTGAAGTTTTAGAAAGTGAAATTTCTCCGTCATACAAGCACCTGCAATCCCAAAAACACTTGACCCTTTCTTAGAGCACCCCCAGAAGCTTATTTTGCTAGTTTTTGAAGTTGTCCTCCCACTTTTTTCATTTTCACCCCAAATTTCAAAGGTATTTTTGTGGTGTTCCTGATATTTTTTATTACTTTTTTGGGTGAATTGACCATTGGGGGATTGGGTGTACCAAGGGTTTTGAGAGGTTTCCCAATATCTGCACCCCAAAATAAAGATTTTACAATTTTTTTCATCTGCTATTTTGTGGAGAAAAAGTGTCATCTATTTCAGTGACTTGACTTTTCTTATAGGCGAAAACAGAATGGAATTGAATACAGAGATAAAAAAAATCAGGCAAAAGTTTCACAAAAAACATGCAAAAACGGCTTTTCGCTCCGAATTGAATATGGCCCTATGTTACACAAATAAATCAGTTCTAGTCCTATCCAGAAATAATCCACTAATATTTCTAGTGGTCATTGCAGAACTAAGAAATCAGCTCCATTTATAATAAGCAGATAACTACAGTATATATATATTTGCTGGACAGTTCATTGTAAATAATCAGGGAGCAATATACTGTATGTAACATTACTGCAATTCAGATAATTAATATATTTCCTGTGTATACATAAGTCTTATAGACAACTATTTGTAAACCTATCTTCAAGGATGATTAGTATGCTATTCCATAAGTAAAACTATTGAGTGGTTATTTAACTTTTGGGTCCTAATAGCCCTATATCTATTTGGTCATTTGGATATATGAAAATATTTCCCATCATAGTCAAGGAAATCAGTCTAAAAACTGCACCAATTACTGGCCAGTAATTCATTGTACTTTCAAATAATTATGTTATGTTAGTTTTTTTTGTATTCAATTTGTAAAAATCTCAAAAAAACTTTTTACACGTCGTCATTATGGGGTATTGTGTGTAGAATTTTGAGGACATAAATGAATTTATTCCATTTTGGAATAATGCTGTAACATAACAAAATGTGGAAAAAGTAAACTGCTGTGAATACTTTCCAGATGCACTGTATATATATAAAATTAAGAAAAAAAGCACCTCCTAGTATATATCAGTAAAAATTTTATCCAAGTGATACTCCCAAAAGTGAGCAAGTACCGTGTATATTTGGCAAAAAAATAGTTTTTTGTTATTCCTGAAGTGCATTCTCAAAAAGTTGTGAGCAGCTTCACAATTTCATTAAGTTCATTGAAACTAGAGATGTGCTGTTCGGTTCTCCAGAAATCCAAATTCACCTGAATTCTGTGAATTTGGGTAAATCCGAGTCTCATTTCTGACCTTTTAATCTATTTATTTTTTTTAAATCCAGATCCAAAACCAGAGCCAAAATACGTGAGGGTGGTTTTGCAAAACCAAAACACAAAGATGAATCCAGATCCAAAACCAAAACACGGGGGCCAGTGCACATCTCTAATTGAAACCAGCAGTATATATTATTAAAATAACAGCACATAGTGTTATCCATTTTAACCACTTGACTGACATGGTCATATCAGATATGACCATACCATACTGGGCTTTCCCTGACATGGTCATATCTGATACGACCAGTCAGGAAAGCTCTGTGGGCGGCTGCTGGAAAATACGTTTCTAGCAGCCGCCAATCACAGAGGGACCTCCTGGTCCCTCTGCACACTGTCCCTCCCCATGGGCCGGCCGATCACTTCTAGCAGTGATCGGACAGCCCAGCGCCAGCACACCCACCCCGACAGCAGCCCGGCGGCTGCTGACAGGGCAGAGAAAGCAGCGCTGATAGCGAAGTCCTTCTCTCCCTCTCTCTCTGGACAATAGCCGCTGACAGGGCAGAGAAGGCAGCGCTGAGAGCGCTGTCCTTCTCACCCTCCTTCAGACCTAGCAGCAGCCTGGCGGCTGCTGACAGGGCAGAGAAGGCAGCACTGATAGTGCTGTCCTTCTCTCCCTCCTCCGCAGCTAGCAGCAGCCCGGCGGCAGATGACAGAGCAGAGCAGCCGCCGGGCAGAGAAGGACAGCACTATCAGCGCTGTCCTTCTCTCTCCACCCCCACTAGCAGCAGCCCGGCGGTTGCAAACTAGACAGAGCAGCCGCCGGGCAGAGAAGGACAGCGCTGTCCTTCTCTCTCTCTCCACCCCCGCTAGCAGCAGCCCGGCGGCTGCAAACTAGACAGAGCAGCTGCCGGGCAAATAGAAGGTAGCGCTTTCAGCGCTGACCTTTTCTCTGCCCCCTCCCTGTCCCAATGCCCTGTTAGCGGCTCCCCAGCGGCTGCAAACAGTAGAGGGAGCAGCCGCTTGCCAAAGAGCTAACCCCTCCTCTCCCCCCCATTTTTTGCAAGCCCCACCCCATGTATAAACAGTAAACCCCTATTTCTATATATATATATATATATATGTATATAAATTGTATATATATATATATATATATATATATATATATATATAAAGTAGCATGGGCCCGGCACTCAGATTCCAAGATAATGTGGGTGCCTTCCGCAAAGGTATCAAAAGATAAAGTCATAAAGAAGCGGCGGCACTCAGCAAAAACAAGCACAATAAAGCAGGGTTAAATAGACCTCTGTATTCACTTCAACGTTTCAATCACCGAAGATTTTCATCAGGAAGTACAAGAGATAAATACAACACTTACCTATATACACAAGAAACACCATGAGTGCGGCTGATCGCGTCCATCAGGAACACCACCTGACGTCATCGCTACGCACTGTAAAGCAGGAGCGACGCCTGACGTGTCCATCACTATGGAGACCAGAGTAAACATACTGAGTGCTACAAGCCTTCACCAACAGAAACAAAAAGACATACAAGCAGGACTGGGCTATACATTAAAGTACAATGATGGTAATAAGAAATGCAAATGTAAATAACGAGTGCAATTGTAAATAACGAGTAAGAAGGATATAAGATGCGTAATATCAAGAGCAATAAAGTTGTAGAACAATAGAGCAACAGGCTGAATAAATACATTAAGGACCTCGACAGGTCCAAGGCAAAATTTAATTAAAGCATGCTAATGATAATGTTTCATTGAGCCCGTTAGGTTGCAGAGTATTAAGGCGGTGTATCCACTGTTCCTCGATCTGCAACAAACACCTAGCTCTATCACCCCCTCTCTCACTCACAAGGATATTATCGATCATTTTATATCGTAAAGTCGACAAGCTATGTCGATGGTTTTTGCATCTCGCAACATTTCATCACACAGACCCCCTTTAGGGGTAACTACAAGAGCAAAAAAGGACTTACAGCAGGCTCTTTACCAGGCGAGGGGGCCAATGTAAGAGGCAAGGCAAAACAAGCACCCAAGAAAAGGAGATAGTCTATAATCTATCCACAAGGGTCCTCACTGCTAAAAAATAATAAATAAACAGCGCTAGTGTGGGAAGTGCAATTCTAAGTGGGGTTCAAGATATCACCCTGGGTAATACTGATCTATAACAAATATATTAACATCTGGCTTGGTTAAAAAACATTTATTACATCATGTATAAAACACAGTATTAATAAACTGCTCCCTACATTGGGGCAGTGGTGTAACTGCACAAATGATATATCATAAAAGTATATATATATCAATCAATTAACTCTGGCATCTTACTCATATGGAAGGCTTGGGATGGGGATTTTTCTTCAGCCGAATGTTTTGTTTCTTCTTTAAATTCTAATACTTTCAATCTCACTTTTCAGACTTCTAGACGAAATGTTAAATACATTACGGCATACAGCAGTTTCATGTGATTTAGTATCCTCATTGATGCTTCCCTTTATATTCTCTCTGAGTCTTAAATTCTTCTTGTGTTTCTCTTTACTGTGTATACCTCCCCTGCAGCCTCTAGACTTTTTTCCCTCTGTCTTTTTGGTGTCCCTGAATCCCTTAAGGGGTGATGTTTCATATCCCAATGATTGGGACGAGGGGGAGCCTCTCAAATAACCTTAGGGGAGGAATCAGCCAATTTGCTATTATATTAATACCGAACTTTCAGTTTAGCTCCCAGTTCTTTATGAGTCTCCATATATTGCTGTTGTCCTCTAATGTGAGGTCGAGAATCTAGTCGGGGGGTTTTCCATTCTCTCTTGTTATCCTTATATGGAATGGTGTGGCACCTAATATTATGTTTATATGTCCCTGTATATGTTTCAGCAGTATTTCTTCTAAGGTCAGATCCCATCTCAATATTATGTGTCTTTAGATTGTTACGCTTAAAACTTCTGACTCTGTTATTTTTATAATTATTTTGATCCCTTCTAAATTTCTTTTTCTTATTTTCTACTACATATTTTTCAAAATTAATGATTCTCTCATTGATAATCTGATCTCTTTCCAGAAATTCTTTATCAGTTTGGAAAGGTTCCTGTTCTTTCCTAGTTTTCTCTATTTCTTTTTCCAAGACGTCAGTCTTATATGACCTGTATTTAATAATTAATTTCAATAAGTTAATTGAACATAAATCTAATGTTTGTTCCCATTCTTGTCGGAACTCAGACCCCTCCTTAAAAATAGAGGGTTTAAAGAGCCTGAGGACCTCATTCAGAGTCGGTCGTTGCGGCCGCACGGTCATACGCCACCGATGTTCGCTATACTGCGCATGCGTAAAGTTCGCAAGGCGCGTGCGCAAACTAGCCACTACGATCAGAAATTTCTCTCTCCTTGAACACAGCCAGGTCGGTAGTTTGAGTGACAGATGGAGGCATTTGTGGGTGGTAACAGGGGAAGGTGCTTGAAAACGGGGGAGTGGAGATCCGAACGCAGGCGTGCCTCATTATGCGAACGGCGTTTTATGGGAGTGCATATGGATTATGGTAGTGCATAATTAACAAAGTAGCGTCATGGCACATGTGACATGGGAGGTTTTTACACTGACATGATCGTAGAGCTTAAGAGAGGGTATGGTCAACCTTAAGCTCTACGACCAGTTCCAATGGTTCCCGATGGTCTCGATTAATCCTTATATGCCTGGAGATGACGTGCAATGCGTACGAGAAGGGGGCGTATTTTTTTGTCTTCCGACCGCTTCCTCCCCTTGGTCGGCCAACTACCGATCCGAACTTAGGGACGCAACTTGCGAGGGAATCATTTGAATATCCGGCCCCTTTTCCCATACGACCGTGCAGCCGCTTCGACCAACTCTGAATGAGGTCCTGAGTCCTCTGGGAATCATCTTCCTATCCACATATTTTTGTAAATTGACACAATCTAACCAGTTCCTAGATTCGTCACGTAATAGATCTTCTAAATGAAATAGTTGTTCACACATTATAGTTCTATTAGTGTCGATAATCACATCAGAATCTTTAACAACTGAACTGGCATTATCTGTATCACAGTCCCACTCATTAAAATATGATTGCCTTCTTTGAGCTCTTTCTAGAAACCCACTCATGACAGCAGCCGTTAACTCAAAACACAATATGAATACAAGAAAAAAGAAACTGGGAGTGGCGCTTGTCAACAAGCAGCTGTAAGAGGGAGGGTGTTAGTCTCCTTAGTGCAAATCAATAGATAAAAAATAATAAATAAACAGCACTAGTGTGGGAAGTGGAATTCTAAGTGGGGTTCAAGAAATCACCCTGGGTAATACTGATCAATAACAAATATATTAACATCTGGCTTGGTTAAAAAATATTTATTACATCATGTATAAAACATGATGAAGGTGTGGGTATTTCCACACGGAAACGCGTTGAGCCTGCTAACTATATTTTGCATGTATAGTGCCTACACTCTTCTATATGCTGAACTTACTCTGGGAGGACTTCATACCACTGTGGATATTTTAACAGGATCTGGACCAGTATATGTTTTCTTCCTGAGACACCACTGGATTATCCCTCTATAGGAGGACATTATTTGCGAGGACATCTTGCTAACCAGGACTGGTGACGTCTCCTTTACTACTGGATCATATTCTGGAATATACATACCATCGTTTACTACCAAACACCAGTGCCTCCCATATGAGTAAGATGCCAGAGTTAATTGATTGATATATATATACTTTTATGATATATCATTTGTGCAGTTACACCACTGCCCTTATGTAGGGAGCAGTTTATTAATACTGTGTTTTCTACATGATGTAATAAATGTTTTTTAACCAAGCCAGATGTTAATATATTTGTTATAGATCAGTATTACCCAGGGTGATTTCTTGAACCCCACTTAGAATTGCACTTCCCACACTAGCGCTGTTTATTTATTATTTGTTATCTATTGATTTGCACTAAGGAGACTAACACCCTCCCTTTTACAGCTGCTTGTTGACAAGCGCCACTCCCAGTTTCTTTTTTCTTGTATTCATAGGGTCCTCACTGCTGATGAGTATACAGTACTGTGTAAAGGACTTAGCTTTGTACCCACATTACAACATATCCAATTGAATAGTAAAATTGATTTACACAGACTCAATCGCCAATTACGGTTGAAAGAGTATTTCAGTGAGACACCGGAAAGACCTGATAGACATACTGAGTTTTTACCAAGTAAATCAAAATCTACGTTTGAACCTGTCTCTCAAAATGTTTCGATAAGGAGCATCACCAGCATGGTCAATAATAGCATCACTAATTGTGGTTTGAAACATCGTGCTCACTCCAATCTTTCTAATAGGGAAATCAAAGCTCTAAAAAGCTTGCGTACTGATACTAGTATCACGATCCACCCTGCAGATAAGGGGGGCGGTATTGTGATACAGGATATTTCTGCATACTGTTCTGAGGCTTTACGGCAACTATCGGACGCTAGGGTCTATTGTAAATTATCATCTAATCCCACCAAGATGTACCAGGATGAACTTGCAAAAAAATGTACAATCCGCTGTTGATGATCATCTGATTTCCAAAGCAACCATGGATACACTACTTCCTTGCCATCCAAAAGTTCCGATTTTTTACACCCTGCCTAAACTACACAAAGACCCGGTAAATCTGCCTGGGAGGCCCATTATAGTGGCAAGGGACTCACTGTACTAGGAAGTATCCAGATTCATCAATATTTATTTACAGCCTGTTATTCAAGCTGAAAACACCTATTTAAAGGATACTTCTATATTTTTGCATAAACTGCATGATTTAATTGATTTACCTGATGTCTGTTGGCTGTGTACTATCGATATAGTTAGTCTATACACCAGCATCCCAAATACCAGGGGACTAGTAGCAGTTGAACAACTGTTATGTAATAATTCCAAATTCAATGGTCCTGACTTGTCCTTTTTTCTGCATCTTTTGTCTCTTACACTCACTAGAAATTATTTCCTATTTGATGGGTCATATTACTTACAAACCCTAGGTTGTGCCATGGGTTCTTGTGCGGCCCCGGCTTATGCCAACGCATTTATGTATCGCGTGGAACAAGATTTGTTTTTTAGCAACATAGCCTATGCTGATAAGATTAGGTTATTCACACGCTGAATAGATGACTTATTTGTCATCTGGTCAGGTAGTAGGAATGAGTTCCTACAGATGATGAGTGATGTTAATGATCTGGACCCAGACATTAAGTTCACTTATGACATCAGTGCTGAAAGCATTCATTTTTTAGACGTATTAGTTACACTATCGAAAGGTAAACTAAGTACGTCTATTTATAGAAAACCTACAGACCACAATAATTTATTGCATGCTTCAAATCACCACCCTAAAAGTTTACTCAAGGATTACCCTATTCTCAATATTTGAGAATTCATAGAATTTGTAGTGATCCTGCTGATGAAGCTGTACAGATGGACAGAATGACGGAAAGTTTCCATCGTAGAGGGTTACTCGCTTAGTGATCTCAAACTTGCTAGACAAAAGGCTCTACTGGCTCCTAAAATGGTGACATAACCTCAAAGTAATACCAACAATGTAAGTGGCAAATTGGTTTGGGTGAATGGTTTTAGTACCAGCAGTGGCCCTATTATTATTACAAACTGCCAAAAAATATTGGCCATTGATCAGCACTAACACTAATCTTCCTACATTACATAATACCACCTTATTACCATGTTATAAACGTGGTAAGAACATCAGAGATTGGCTGGTACATAACAACATTACCAACTTTGAGAATCCCAGTAAATCTCATTTTATGACTAAGAAGCCTGGCAATTATAAATGCCTAGGCTGTACCACCTGTGGTTTTCTGGAGACCGGTGACAGTTTCGTACATCCACATACAGGCCACCGTTACAAGATTAATTTCATACTCACTTGTACTAGCCAGTATGTTGTGTATTTTATCAGGTGTCCCTGTGGCCTGCTATACATTGGCAAAACCACCCGCCAACTGCTTGAGAGGATGGCATTACACAGATCGGCTATTCCCCTAGCCCTAAATGGTGGTGACACTGATCAGCCAGTAGCACGCACCTTAAAAACCATCGACATAGCTTGTCGACATTACGCTATAAAATGATCGATCATGTCCCTGTGAGTGAGAGAAGGGGTGATAGAGCTAGGCGTTTGTTGCAGATTAAGGCACGGTGGATACACCGCCTTAATACTCTGCAACCTAACGGGCTCAATGAAACATTATCATTAGCATGCTTTAATTACATTTTGCCTTGGACCTGTCGAGTTCCTTTATGTATTTATTCAGCCTGTTGCTCTATTGTTCTACAACTTTATTGCTCTTGATATTACGCATCTTATATCCTTCTTACTCGTTATTTATAATTGCACTTGTTATTTACATTTGCATTTCTTATTACCTTCATTGTACTTTAATGTATTGCCCAGTCCTGCTTGTATGTCTTTTTGTTTGTGTTGGTGAAGGCTTGTAGCACTCAGTATGTTTACTCTGGTCTCCATAGTGATGGACACGTCAGGCGTCGCGCCCGCTGTACAGTGCGTAGCGATGACGTCAGATGGTGTTCCTGATGGACGCGATCAGCCGCACTCATGGTGTTTCTTGTGTATATAGGTAAGTGTTGTATTTATCTCTTGTACTTCCCGATGAAAATCTTCGGTGATTGAAATGTTGAAGTGAATACAGAGGTCTATTTAACCCTGCTTTATTGTGCTTGTTTTTGCAGAGTGCCGCCGCTTCTTTATGACTTTATATATACATATATATATATATATATATAAATATACTGTGTTTATATATATATATATATATATATATATTAGGGGTGTGCACCGGCCACTTTTCGTGTTTTGTGTTTTGGTTTTGGATCTGGATCTTTCTTCGTGTTTTGGATCTGGATTGGTTTTGCCAAAACCACCCTTCCGTGTTTTGGGTTCTGGGTTTTGTGTTTTGGATCTGTATTTTTTTTTAAAAAAGCATAAAAACAGCTAAAATCACAGAATTTGTTGGTTTCTCTGCTCCTATGCTATTATTAACCTCAATAACCTTAATTTCCACTCATTTCCAGTCTATTCTGAACACCTCACACCTCACAATAGTGTTTTCATGTCCAAAAGGTTGCACCGAGGTAGCTGGATGACTATGCTAAGCGACACGAGTGGGCGGCACAAACACGTGACCCATCTAGGAGTGACACTGCAGTGGCAGACAGGATGGCAGTTAGAAAAACTAGGCCCCAAACTGTACATAATGCAAAGAAAAAAAAGAAGTGCAAGATGGAATTGTCCTTGGGCCCTCCCACCCACCCTTATGTTGTATAAACAGGACATGCACACTTTAACAAATCAATCATTTCAGCGCCAGGGTCTGCCACACAACTGTGGCTGAAATGATTGGTTCATTTGGGCCCCCACAAAACAAGCTGGCAATTAATGTGTCCCTGCACAAACTGGCTCTACGGAGGCAAGATGTCATCCTCATCCTCCTCATCCACCGATTCCTCACCCTCTTCAGTGTGTACATCCTCATCCTCACAGAGTATTAATTCATCCCTGCTGGAACCACAGGTCCCTCTGTACGTTCTGGAGGCTGGTCTCCCTGGAAGAGTTGATAATTCATTTTATGAACATCATCTTCTCCACATTTTGTGGAAGCAACCTCCTACGCCTTTCGCTGACAAGGTTCCCGGCTGCACTAAACACTCTTTCGGAGTACACACTGGAGGGGGGGCAACTCAGGTAAAATAGAGCCAGTTTGTACAGGGACCTCCAAATTGCTTCTTTTTCCTGCCAGTACAGGTACGGACTGTCTGACATGCCTACTTGGATGCTGTCACCGATGTAATCCTTTAACAGACAGACGCACGCTTGTCGCTGCTGCTTTGAGGATTCAAGTGCGGCTACAGCCCACACAATTCACAAAGACAGAAAAAAAAAAAGAATATTTTTATTGTTTGTGGAGCACACTTTGAGGGTTACACCACCCTTTAACAGACAGACGCACGCTTGTCGCTGCTGCTTTGAGGATGCAAGTGCGGCTACAGCCCACACAATTCACAAAGACAGAAAAAAGAAGAAGAATATTTTAATTGTTTGTGTAGAACACTTTGAGGTGTCACCACCCTTTAACAGACAGACGCACGCTTGTCGCTGCTGCTTTAAGGATGCAGGTGCGGCTACAGCCCACACAATTCACAAAGACCGAAAAAAAAAAGAACAATATTTTAATTGTTTGTGTAGAACACTTTGAGGTGTCATCACCCTTTAACAGACAGACGCACGCTTGTCGCTGCTGCTTTAAGGATGCAGGTGCGGCTACAGCCCACACAATTCACATAGACAGAAAAAAAAGAACAATATTTTAATTGTTTCTGTAGCACACTTTGAGGGTGTCACCACCCTTTAACAGACAGACGCACGCTTGTCGCTGCTGCTTTGAGGATGCAAGTGTGGCTACATCGCACACAAGTCACAAACACATTAAAAAAATAGTTTTTTATTTTTTGGAACACTTTGAGAGTTACACTACCCTTTAACAGACAGACGCACGCTTGTCGCTGCTGCTTTAAGGATGCAGGTGCGGCTACAGCCCACACATTTCACAAAGACCGAAAAAAAAAGAACAATATTTTAATTGTTTGTGTAGAACACTTTGAGGGTGTCACCACCCTTTAACAGACAGACGCACGCTTGTCGCTGCTGCTTTAAGGATGCAGGTGCGGCTACAGCCCACACATTTCACAAAGACCAAAAAAAAAAGAACAATATTTTAATTGTTTGTGTAGCACACTTTGAGGGTGTCACCACCCTTTAACAGACAGACGCACGCTTGTCGCTGCTGCTTTAAGGATGCAGGTGCGGCTACAGCCCACACAATTCACAAAGACAGAAAAAAGAACAATATTTTAATTGTTTGTGTAGCACACTTTGAGGGTGTCACCACCCTTTAACAGACAGACGCACGCTTGTCGCTGCTGCTTTAAGGATGCAGGTGTGGCTACAGCCCACACATTTCACAAAGACCAAAAAAAAAGAACAATATTTTAATTGTTTGTGTAGCACACTTTGAGGGTGTCACCACCCTTTAACAGACAGACGCACGCTTGTCGCTGCTGCTTTGAGGATGCAAGTGTGGCTACATCGCACACAAGTCACAAACACATTAAAAAAATAGTTTTTTATATTTTGGAACACTTTGAGAGTTACACCACCCTTTAACAGACAGACGCACGCTTGTCACTGCTGCTTTAAGGATGCAGGTGAGGCTACAGCCCACACATTTCACAAAGACCGAAAAAAAAAGAACAATATTTTAATTGTTTGTGTAGAACACTTTGAGGGTGTCACCACCCTTTAACAGACAGATGCACGCTTGTCGCTGCTGCTTTGAGGATGCAGGTGGAATCTAGATGGGATTTGGAACCGAGGACACACTACCTCCATCAATTGTCTAAATCCCACTGCACTAATGTCGGATACCGGACGCACGTCTAACACCAACATAGCAGTCAAGGCCTCAGTTATACGTTTTGCTTCAGGATGACTGCTGTCGTACTTCATCCTCATCGCTAGGGACTGTTGGAGGGTCAATTGTTTAGTAAAAGTAGTGATGTTCCTACTTCCTCTCTGGGATGATGAACAACTCCCAGCAGCAGCAACAGCACTAGGAGGAAGAGGTTCTTGATCTTTCCCTATTTTATTTTTATGGGAGAAAGTTTGGTCCTCCATTTATGTTATATTGATATATATACGTGCGGCTAAAGCGCACACAAACACAGAAAATATTATTTTATTTTTGCTGGAGAGTAGTGCACTTTGTGGGTTACACCACCCTTTAAGAAATGAGCCAGCCGGCTCTTTACTTATGGGACACAGGCGCACGCTTGGCGCTGCTCCTTTGTTGATGCACGTGCAGCCACAGTGCACACAATTCACAAACACAGAAAATAATTTTTTTTTTGGTTTGGACTGGAGTGTACTTTCGGGGGTTACAGCACCCTTAACGGTCAAGCCAGCCGGCCCTTTACTTATGACACAGGCGCACGCTTGGCACTACTTTGTTGATGCACGTGCGGCTACTGCGCACACAATTCACAAACACAGAAAATATTTTTTTTTTGGTTTGGACTGGAGTGTACTTTCGGGGGTTACAGCACCCTTAACGGTCAAGCCAGCCGGCCCTTTACTTATGACACAGGCGCACGCTTGGCACTACTTTGTTGATGCACGTGCGGCTACTGCGCACACAATTCACAAACACAGAAAATAATTTTTTTTTAGGTTTGGACTGGAGTGTACTTTCGGGGGTTACAGCACCCTTAACGGTCAAGCCAGCCGGCCCTTTACTTATGACACAGGCGCACGCTTGGCACTACTTTGTTGATGCACGTGCGGCTACTGCGCACACAATTCACAAACACAGAAAATAATTTTTTTTTTGGTTTGGACTGGAGTGTACTTTCGGGGGTTACAGCACCCTTAACGGTCAAGCCAGCCGGCCCTTTACTTATGACACAGGCGCACGCTTGGCACTACTTTGTTGATGCACGTGCGGCTACTGCGCACACAATTCACAAACACAGAAAATAATTTTTTTTTTGGTTTGGACTGGAGTGTACTTTCAGGGGTTACAGCACCCTTAACGGTCAAGCCAGCTGGCCCTTTACTTATGACACAGGCGCACGCTTGGCACTACTTTGTTGATGCACGTGCGGCTACTGCGCACACAATTCACAAACACAGAAAATAATTTTTTTTTTGGTTTGGACTGGAGTGTACTTTCGGGGGTTACAGCACCCTTAACGGTCAAGCCAGCCGGCCCTTTACTTATGACACAGGCGCACGCTTGGCACTACTTTGTTGATGCACGTGCGGCTACTGCGCACACAATTCACAAACACAGAAAATAATTTTTTTTTGGTTTGGACTGGAGTGTACTTTCGGGGGTTACAGCACCCTTTAACGGTCAAGCCAGCCGGCCCTTTACTTATGACACAGGCGCACGCTTGGCACTACTTTTTTGATGCACGTGCGGCTACTGCGCACACAATTCACAAACACAGAAAATAATTTTTTTTTGGGTTTGGACTGGAGTGTACTTTCGGGGGTTACAGCACCCTTAACGGTCAAGCCAGCCAGCCCTTTACTTATGACACAGGCGCACGCTTGGCACTACTTTGTTGATGCACGTGCGGCTACTGCGCACACAATTCACAAACACAGAAAATAATTTTTTTTTTGGTTTGGACTGGAGTGTACTTTCGGGGGTTACAGCACCCTTAACGGTCAAGCCAGCCGGCCCTTTACTTATGACACAGGCGCACGCTTGGCACTACTTTGTTGATGCACGTGCGGCTACTGCGCACACAATTCACAAACACAGAAAATAATTTTTTTTTTGGTTTGGACTGGAGTGTACTTTCGGGGGTTACAGCACCCTTAACGGTCAAGCCAGCTGGCCCTTTACTTATGACACAGGCGCACGCTTGGCACTACTTTGTTGATGCACGTGCGGCTACTGCGCACACAATTCACAAACACAGAAAATAATTTTTTTTTTGGTTTGGACTGGAGTGTACTTTCGGGGGTTACAGCACCCTTAACGGTCAAGCCAGCCGGCCCTTTACTTATGACACAGGCGCACGCTTGGCACTACTTTGTTGATGCACGTGCGGCTACTGCGCACACAATTCACAAACACAGAAAATATATTATTTTTTTAGCACTTGGGGGGAGCACCCCTGATGGACAGAGCACCCCCTGGACAACACTACAGCACTCCTTTAGGACTGGGACACTGCACAGGACTTTGGAGTGGACACAGCCCCTATGGAGAACTGACTGCACAACACAGTCCAGCCAGCCCCTATGGACTTTGAAGTAGTGGACACAGCCCCTATTTACAACAGCAGCACAGCACAACACAGCCAGCCCCTATGGACTTTGAAGTAGTGGACAACAGCAGCACTACACTACACTACACTACACAGCCCTAACTCCCACCCTCCCTCTTCACTGTCCACAGCCGAGTGAGAAAATGGCGCCGACATGGGTACCTTATATAGGATCCAAAACCCGCGAGACTCGGAAGGCGGGAAGATGACGTTTTGCCTCGATTTCAGAATCCGAGTCAGGCGGGAAAAGTCGAGCCTGACTCGGATCGGACTCGGATCGGGGGGGCTCGGGGGGGTTCGGATTTCAGAAATCCGAACCCGCTCACCCCTAATATATATATGTGTGTGTGTCTATATATATAAATAAAATGTGCATGTATATATATATATATATATACACACGTGTGATCTGTACACATGGATATATACATATACTGTGTATATACAGTATATATATGTGTATGTGCACATATATATATATATATATATATATGTGTGTGTGTGTGAAGCACACACACACAATCGATTGTTTCTATCGATGGCTGAACCAATCGGCCGTCGATGGTACAGCTGTCAATGACCAGAAATACAGTATACCATAAAAATTTACATTTTTATGGTATATGGTGTTTAAAAAAAAATGAGTTGAAATAGTTTTAGAAAGATGTTCTTGACCAAATTCAATCATAAAAAAACCCGACAATTTCGGAGCGTTTTTTGGAAAAAAAATTGTCAGTTAAGTGGTTAAACATATTTATTATATCCACACCCAAAAACATCCATCTAAAATCAAACAGTAGAGCTTGTCTGGACATCAGGAACCATACAGCAATGTGAATGGAACAGTCCAACAGTAGGTCAGCCTCAACATGTTTTGCCTATTAATTCTGTTGAGGACTTCATCTGGAGGATATACCACTGTGCCCCTAGAGCTCCTTATATACCTTACATAATTAGTAAATTATAGAAATGTACATACAATCCCCCAGAAGCAGAATTTACATCAACTTCAGTTCCTGGGTTCTAAGAGGCACTTCGTATATTAGAATTAACATCATGCTCCATCCAATATGGCCGTGGGTGATGAAAATCAGAAGTGCAATCAAACCGCACTCTCCACACTCATCTCCCTATGCAGGATGTTAAAGTATTAGGTAACTGTACTACATGTTCATATAAATGATAGAAACTGTAAATACATCATTCAATACATGGATTCAAACATTAATCAATATGTGCCCCTACCAATTTGACCACAATTCCCTAAAGATACATCATAGTGTGCCCAAAATACTGTAATATGGCCGTAGTCACAGGAATTATGCAAAAAATAATACACATACCTGTATATTCTATATATCTATGCTCAATGTGCCATGCAAAGCAACATGCCTGGCATGAGTGAGGTCCCATGCAACTCTGCTAGTATTAGGCATTTTTTTACTGAAAATGCATCTAAGTCACAATGTGATGTGACTAGGACACACCAGGAGACTGTGCTGAATAATTTGAAATGCAAAACTTGTACAGTATTTTTTTATGTGACTAAGTCTCTATTCAAGGCACAGAACCTGGAATGGAAAAAAGCTGTGGCCACTGCATTCCAGCACTTCGTATGTTGATTCAGAGGCTCAGATGCACCTAAATATGCAAGTGTTGCATATCAAATTGAACAGCACAGTCTCCGGGGACATCCTAGTCACATCACATTGTGACTTAGGTGTTGGGTACGGGATGCTAGCACTGATTATCCCAGTGGTCAGTATCCCAACCCCAGCATCCTGACAGGGTTAGGATACCAACACCTGCAGGTATGTACCCTACCACTAAACCTAACCCTCCCTTCCTGCAGCCTAAACCTAACTCTTCCCCCATAGCCTAAACCTAACCCTCCCCCCAGCCTAACCCTAAACCTCTGCCTAGTGCCTAAACCTAACCCAAATCCTCCCTGTAACCCAAACACTTTTCACCAGGATGCCGGCGGTCGGGATGCTGGTGCAGGGATTCTGACTGGTGTCAGTGATCCAGTGCTGGAATTCTGAGCTCCAGCATCCCAACAGTCAAGATATGAACTACATCCCATCACTTAGATGTATTTTCACCAAATAAAGACACAAAAAAGGCACTCGGCACTAGCAGAGTGACAAGGGACCTGGCTTGCATAAAGGGGCTGTTTGTCACGACAAATATATGGGAGGACACATCTGTAAAAAATATATATACTGTAAGCAATCACAAAAATATCACATAAAACTCAACATATTCTGACAACTTAAGGTGTTAGTAAAATGTCTAAATGTTTTTATTCAATACTGGAGTTTGACCTTCGGGTAATGTGCCATGTTGCCCTTTCTCCTCAATATGGGAAATTATTGGGCACTTTATTTTCAAGTGGTTATAAATCTTTGTAAAGTGCTGCAGAACCCTTGTGGTGCCATATAAATAAAGGATAATAATAATAATAATAATAATAATAATAATAATAATAATAATAATCTATGAAATAGCCCCATTTTTGTGACCTAAATATATAATCATTTGTGATCTTACATTTATATTTGTTTTCATTAGAGTTTGATATTTGTACACTTTTATATATATTGTTAATTGAATATGTACATTAATATTTGGGGCCAAATGTAATAGGTTGAAAGATTAGAAAATGTGAGAGTTTAGCAGTAAACTCTCACATTGGTCGAGTTTTATCTTCAAAATGGGAAAACATCTGTCTTAGAGTTTAAATCTTAAGAGTTTTTTGAGTCTAAAAACATGTTCTTGTCATTGGCCGAGTTTAAAAAGTGTGAAAGATTATTGCTAAACTCTCACATTTTCTAAACTCTCACCCTATTGCATTTGGCCTTTGGTTTTTTGATTTTTATATGTTGATTGTCACTCAAAATTAAATTTAAAATGGCCTCCTACGCCAATCACTCACAAGGTTCTCAGCTGTGGTATACACCATTTCTTAGTATGAACTGGAGAGTGGGAAGCTAAAGTAAACAAAAGATAGTTTGGACAAGGGGTTCCAAATTGCTTTTTTTCCACGCAGTATTCAAAGGGACTGTATGACATGCTACTTTGTATATTGTCATTAAAATAATACTCCATCATCTATTGATGCTTACTGTATGATATTGAGTCATGGTAGAGGTGTCAATATCTGTTAGCAATTATTTTAACCCAGACCAGATGTCATAATGTTTCACTCTGGTGCTCTGAGTTGACTCACCATCACCAGTGGGTCTCTTGGAAAAGTATTTTTTTTTCGTGACAGTAGCATTTATAAGGAGAAAATGAAGCAGGAGATGTAAGCGTGTCATGTGCCATTTGAGCTGACAACTTGCTCGCAAGGAGCACACAACCAAAGAATATATATAACAGCTGCTAGTCAATATAAAAATGTATTAAAGTACATAAAAATAAACAGGAAAAACAGAGAATTTTTTTCTATATATAAAAATAAATGAACAGGAAAAACAATTAATAAAAACAGTAAAAATATTACCATACATATGGCTAACACACAATTAGTACACACTATCCAATAGAATACAGGGCATCCAGAAAGTATTCACAATGCTTCACTTTTTCCACATTTTGTTATGTTAAAGCCTTATTCCAAAATGGAATAAATTCATTTTTGTCCTCAAAATTCTACACACAATACCCCATAATGACGTGTACATAAGTATTCACAACCTTTGCTCAATACTTTGTTGATGCACCTTTGGCAGCAATTACAGCCTCAAGCCTTTTTTAATATGATGCCACAAACTTGGCACACCTATCTTTGGACAGTTTTGCCCATTCCTCTTTGCAGAACCTATGAAGCTCCATCAGGTTGGATGGGAAGAGTTGATGCACAGCCATTTTCAGATCTCTCCAGAGATGTTCAATTGGATTCAAGTCTGGGCTCTGGCTGGGCCACTCAAGGACATTAACAGAGTTGTTCTGAAGCCACTCCTTTGATATCTTGGCTTTGTGCTTAGGGTCGTTGTCCTGCTGAAAGATGAACCGTCGCCCCAGTCTGAGGTCAAGAACGCTCTGGAGCAGGTTTTCATCCAGGATGTCTCTGTAGATTGCTGCATTCATCTTGCCCTCTATCCTGACTAGTCTCCCAGTTCCTGCACCTGAAAAACATCCACACAGCATGATGCTGCCACCACCATGCTTCACTGTAGGGATGGTATTGGCCTGCTGATGAGCGGTGCCTGGTTTGCTCCAAACATAACACCTGGCTATCACACCAAAGAGTTCAATCTTTGTCTGATCAGACCAGAGAGTCCTTCAGGTGCATTTTGGCAAACTCCAGGTGGGCTGCCATTTACTTTTTACTAAGGAGTGGCTTCCGTCTGGGCACTCTAATATACAGGCCTGATTGGTGGATTGCTGCAGAGATGATTGTCCTTCTGGAAGGTTCTCCTCTCTCCACAGAGGAATACTGTAGATCTGACAGAGTGACCATTGGGTTTTTGGTCACCTCCCTGACAAGGCCCTTCTCCCACCAATCACTTAGTTTAGATAGCCAGCCATCTTTAGGAAGAGTCCTGGTGGTTTCGAACTTCTTCCATTTATGGATGATGAAACCCACTGTGCTCATTGGGACCTTCAAGGCAGTAGATATTTTTCTGTACCCTTCCCCAGATTTGTACCTCGAGTCAATCCTGTCTTGAATGTCTACAGACAATTCCTTGGACTTCATGCTTGGTTTGTGCTCTGAAATGCACTGTAAAGTGTGCAACCTTATAAAGACATGTCCAATCAACTTAATTTACAACAGGTGGACTCCAATTAAGCTGTAGGAACATCGCAAGGATGATCAGCGGAAACAGGATGCACCTGAGCTCAATTTTGAGGCAAAGGCCATGAATACTTATGTACCTGTGATTTCTTAGATTTTTTTTTTTTATTAAATTTGCAAAACTCCCAAAAGAACTTTGTACACATTGTTAGTATGGGGTATTGTGTGTAGAATTTTGAGGACAGAAATGAATTGCAACATAACAAAAAGTGGAAAAGGGTAGCATTGTGAATACTTTCCTGATATATATATATATATATATATATATACATATATATATATATAGTCAGGTCCATAAATATTGGGACATTGACAGAATTTTCATATTTTGTCCTCTATTCACCACCACAATGGCTTTGAAATGAAACAAACAAGATGTGATTTAACTGCAGACTTTCACATTTAATTTGAGAGTAATTACATCCAAATCAGGTGAACGTGTAGGAATTACAATGGTTTCTATATGTGCATCCCACTTTTTAAGGGGCTAAAAGTAATGGGACAAACTAAACAATCCTAAATCTAACTTTTACTTTATAATACTTTGCAGGCAATTACAGCCTGAAGTCTGGAACGCATAGACATCACCAGACGCTGGGTTTCATCCCTGGTGATGCTCTGCCAGGCCTCTACTGCAAATGTCTTCAGTTCTTGCTTGTTCTTGGGGCATTTTCCCTTCAGTTTTGTCTTCATCAAATAAAATGCATGCTCAATCGGATTCAGGTCAGGGAATTGACTTGGCCATTGCATAACATTCCACTTTTTAGCCTTAAAAAACTCTTTGGTTGCTTTTGCAGTATGCTTCGGGTTATTGTCCATCTGCACTGTGAAGGGCTGTCCAATGAGTTCTGAAGCATTTGACTGAATATGAGCATATAATATTGCCCGAAACACTTCAGAATTCATTCTGCTGCTTTTGTCAGCAGTCGCATCATCAATAAATACAAGGGAACCAGTTCCATTGGCAGCCATACATGCACACGCCATGACACTACCACCACCATGCTTCACTGATGAGGTGGTATGTTTTGGATCATGAGCAGTTCCTTTCCTTCTCTTCTCTTCCCATCACTCTGGTACAAGTTGATCTTTGTCTCATCTGTCAATAGGATGTTGTTCCAGAACTGTAATGGCTTTTTTAGATGTTGTTTGGCAAACTCTAATCTGGTCTTCCTGTTTTTGTGGCTCACCAATGGTTTGCATCTTGTGGTGAACCCTCTATATTCACTCTTGTCAAGTCTTCTCTTGATTGTTGACTTTGACACATATACATCTACCTCCTGGAGAGTGTTCTTGATTTGGCCAACTGTTGTGAAGGGGTTTTTCTTCAGCAGGGAAATAATTCTTTTGTCATCCACCACAGTTGTTTTCCATGGTCTTCCGGGTCTTTTGGTGTTGCTGAGCTCTCCGGTGCATTCTTTTTTTTTAAGAATGTTCCAAACAGTTGATTTGGCCACACCTAATGTTTTTTCTATCTCTCTGATGGGTTTGTTTTGATTTTTCAGCCTAATGATGGCTTGCTTCATTGATAGTGACAGCTCTTTGGATCTCATATTGAGAGTTGACAGCAACTGATTACAAATGCAAATGTCACACCTAGAATCAACTCCAGACCTTTTACCTGCTTAATTGATAATGAAATAATGAGGGGATAGCCCACACCTGTCCTTGAAATAGCTTTTGAGTTGATAGTCCCATTACTTTTGGCCCCTTAAAAAGTGGGAGGCACATATTGAAACTGTTGTAATTCCTACACCGTTTACCCGATTTGGATGTAATTACCCTCAAATTAAACCTGAAAGTCTGCAGTTAAAGCACTTCTTGTTTGTTTCATTTCAAAACCATTGTGGTGGTGAATAGAGGCCAAAATCTGAAAATTCTGTCAATGTCCAATATTTATGGACTTGACTGTATATATCAAGCTAAAAATACACATCTGCCTAAGACTAAACAGTCATCCTACTTATACACTTATATCATAATGGGGTTTATTGACCATACAGATAGCAGCCTAGATTTTGAAAGTATTGTTATATATGTGCTGTCCAGAATAAATTCAAAATGTACAGTATATATGTGGAAAAGCACAGAAAAAAGAAAAATGAATGACTGAAGATGTTCTTTGTTAGGACATCTAACTTGTATATGCGCTGTTTGGTGATCCCCTGTGTGACCAGGACTATTGTACATCCAACTATCCACTACTAAGGCTCTGGATGTGATGAATATGCCTAGTTGACTGATATATAGCCTGTCCCTCTGCTGTCTGCAGACTCTGTGGGAGCTCTTTACATATATATTGCACACCGCATCATCATGATTCAGAATCTGCTAGACAAGGACAGCAGGCTGGTTAGATGATCAGCATATTCTATGCACACTGATATAGCAAATGTTTCTGGGATCATGTAAGACATACGTTTGGACGACATGTGCTATACATATATTTTTGCATGCATGCTTTTTTAATTTACTTATTCCAGAAAGTAATAACAAATAAATCTTTTTGGCATACCTGCTGAAATTACTCTCCATGAACTGTTATCTGCAACACTAATGGGGTTGAATTTATTTGTACGATCTGGATTCCTAATTATTGCATATGCAAAGAACATCTTCAGTCATTCATTTTTCTTTTTTCTGTGCTTTTCCACATATATACATTTTTTACTTTTTCTGGACAGGAAATAAATGACAATACTTTCAAAATCTAGGCTGCTATCTGTATAGTTAATAAACGCCATTAAGAATTAAGTGTATAAGTAGAATGACTGTTTAGTCTTAGGCAGATGTGTATTTTTAGCTTGCTATATATATATATATATATATCTCTCCAAAGATGGAGGCACTCACGAGACTGAACAGCAGAGTTTAAAATGGTCTTTTAAGCCTATGTTTCAGGATCTTATCCCATCGTCAGGGACATAAAGCAACATATAAAACAAACATACCCTACATATAAATACCCACAACACTTATCAAATCAACATCATAATACAACACACCTGGGGGGAGTGAGCCAGAGAGGCCCCGGTCAGCGTGGACAGACAGCACATTGCCATCCGACGACATCACCAACCCACACCTCCCCCACATGGGCACCATCACGCTTTGCCAAGCAACCCATAGACAACAACCAACATGAAGAAGAAAGACATAGTAGCAGAAATACAATGTGATCTTAGTCATATTAACATAACACAATCAATATACAAGTTAAAACTTAATTAAAACAGACAAACAAACACCTCATCCGGATACCGTTATCCACCTGGATATCCAGAAAACATGAGCTGTGATCATATTGCACCACATTGAATTCACACATAACAAAATACCAGGTTTGGCTTATATATAACCCAATTCCGGATCTTAATTCAATATCTGTTACCATATATAGATTCCTAAAGAATACAGAAGTGACATGCCTCTAGACATATCTAAATACACTGATAACTCACTTATTTATATATACTAATAACTCAAAAAAGGCAGAATAAACCTAATAATACCACATCCTGTTGTTATCTTTCATCTGCCGACCTCATAGTATCAAATAAAGATTCCATTTTATTATAGAAAACACTTCAATCCAAGGGTCTCATTAAGATCCCTGGGTACCATTGTTCCCAACATAAATATCCATTTTGTCTCCCTCTGCAATAGCCTTTTTCCTCTATCACCCCCACATCTTGAAACTGGCTCATGGTAAATTATCATGGCCCTCAAACATGCCACCCCATGTTTAGCCTGCAAAAAGTGCCTAGCAACAGGCTGGTCGCTGTGCCCTGACTCCAGTGCCTGTCGGATGGCACTTCTATGAAGTGCCATTCTCTCTTTAAATTTCCTTTCTGTCTTGCCCACATAGTTCAGCCCACAAGGGCAATACAGAAGGTATACAACATGTGTTGTAGTGCAGTTCAGTGCAAAGTGACAATTTGCATGAAGATATTGGCATATGATGGGGCCACATTCGACTCCATCGCACAACCAGCCTTTTGTACATAATATTTACTGTTGAAGGAGAAGTAGTTCCTCTCCAACGTGAGGCGCATCAAATTGAGAAACAATTCTATTGGAGGACCCACATAATGAGCACTATTCGTAATCGGTTGTCTTACTGCCTCCACACCTGCATCATGTGGGATGCAGGTGTAGAGGCTAGTTACATCTGCACTGCATAAAATTGTGTCCAAAGGCATGAGCCCCATAGCCCCCAATGACACCCATAATGTTGTGGTATCCTTCAAATGCGAAGGTATTTTTTGGATACATGGATTTAATATGGTATCCAAGTAGATTGAAATATCGTGATAAAGGGACCCCCAGGCAGATATAATCAGCCTCCATGGAGGGTCCCTCAATCGTTTGTGTATTTTAGGCAAGGTATAATACATTGGGACCCTAGGATGTGTTACAGTTAAAGCAGAGTACAATTCTTTAGCAATATTCCTCTGTTGAACTGCCTCCACTAGGATTTGATCCAATTCCCATTTTTACAGCGGGGTAGGATCTTTCTATAATGATGTATTAACTGTGGTGTCCTGAAGTTGATGCAGACATTCATTTTTATAATCTGGGAGGTTTTGTACCACCACAGCCCCACCTTTATCCACAAAGCGGATGATAATGTCCTTTCTTTGTGTTAGGTTGTGTAGTGCCATTCTTTCCTTCCTGGTTAAATTTCCTTTGGTAATATTTCCAGGGTCATGCTGACTACCCTCCTCCTCCAACAAATGAGTATAGGTTTTAATAGTGGCATTTTGTGTTGTAGGATCAAAACTGGAATGTGGTTGTAGTTTCCTAAGTTGTATAGGAATCCCTGATACAGATTCCATATTATATGGAGATTTTCCAAAGTACTCCTTTAGCTGTAACATACTGTTGAATCGGTATATGTCCACTTTCCATTTAAAAGGGTCTATCCCCTCTGTCGGCACAAAAGACAGGCCCTTAGATAAAACACGTTGCTCCATAGTCAAAAGAGGGCATGAAGAGATGTTGATCACATAATTTTCTACTTGCATGGCAGTTTTTTGTTGTTGGCATTGCCTCTGGTTTTGCCGCACCCTCCTCATTGGCCGATGATAGGGCTGTACATGGTAGAGCAGGTTTTTAACCCAAAAGGGAGTGCACTGTCAGCAGAAGTAGAAGGTATGGTTTCTATCTTGTTAGCAGATGTGCTAGTGCTTTCCATTGTTCTAAACTGCTATCTATTGCATCTCGGTCGCTGAGTGGTAAAGCGATCATTATGTATCTGGGCGCTGCTTAGCCAAGGGTAAACCCTTCTCTGCTCATAGTTGAGCTGGACCTTCTGCAATTAATTTTTCTTAAACGTTATCAATTACATTTTATTCTGCTCCATTGTAAGTTAAGTTTGTCACCCCAGTTATTTTTGGGGTCCTGTAACAATATGGGTTTGTGAGCTTGTTCAAAGGTTGCCATGTTCAACCCTTTTGTGGTTTCTTCTATTACTAACAGGAGAAGATCCACTGAACATTTGTTGAATATTGCAATACATTTCTGGCTGAAAGCCATGTTGTACTGCTCAATTGTAGGCATGTTTTTTATTCTGAAGCTGTTTATTCTTATAAAGAAAAACTGATTCCATGGTACAAATTCACATTCTCTCTGCTGCATTTTTAGCCATTGGCCATAGAGTGATTCAGCTGAAGGAGCTGGGGCATCATCTTCCAGCCCCTGTGTTTATAAAATGCTTTCAGCTTCAACATCTGAATAACTGTGCTGTAATTTTGGGTCAATCTGTGCAGTCTACTGCTCTATCTATCCATATCTCAATGTTGCTCAGTATGAGTTCACAAGTTCTAATCAGATAGTAAGTGGTGGATGAGGGTCACAAACAGTATATAAAAACAAAATCACACTAGACTCAGTGTTAATGAAAGATAGTCCCATATGTCGGTACATATACATGGATAATGTTGACAGTAGAAAAAATGTAACTTTAAAGGGTGCCTTGACAGAAGTACTCACACTTTGATCAGCGTTGTACACTGTATACATGTGTCCATATGCCCGGCACTCCAAAATGAAAAAGAAAGTGCTCCAGTGCCTTCCAGGGTCAAAGTAGCCCAGTACACAAATATCCAAAGACGGAGGCATTCACGGGACTGAACAGCAGAGTTTAAAATAGACATAACTGATATAAACAAAACTGATCCCACCCACTTTTTGAGTAAAAAAACAGGATGTTTTCGATGCCTAGGGTATGTTACCTGCAGGTCCCTCTCTGTGGGTGGCACATTCTCTCACCCCCACACAGGAAAAAAATATAGCATTCGCTTTGCCCTGACCTGCACTGCAACACATGTTATATACCTTCTGTCTTGCCCTTGTGGGCTGAACTATGTGGGCAAGTCAGAAAGGAAATTTAAAGAGAGAATGGCACTTCATAGAAGTGCCATCTGACAGGCACTGGAGTCAGGGCACAGCGACCAGCCTGTTGCTAGGCACTTTTTGCAGGCTAAAAATGGGGTGGCATGTTTGAGAGCCATGATAATTGACCATGAGCCAGTTTCAAGATGTTGGGGTGATAGAGGAAAAAATTTATTGCAGAGGGAGACAAAATGGATATTTATGTTGGGAACAATGGCACCCAGGGATCTTAATGAGACCCTTGGATTGAAGTGTTTTCTATAATAAAATGGAATCTTTATTTGATACTATGAGGTCGGCAGATGAAAGATAACTACATGATGTGGTATTATTAGGTTTATTCTGCCTTTTTTGAGTTGTTATTATATATAAATAAGTGAATTATCAGTGTATTTAGATATGTCTAGAGGCATGTCACTTCTGAATTCTTTAGGTATCTATATATGGTAACAGATATTGAATTAAGATCCGGAATTGGGTTATATATAAGCCAAACCTTGTATTTTGTTATGTGTGAATTCAATGTGGTGCAATATGATCATAGCTCATGTTTTCTGGATATCCAGGTGGATAACGGTATTCAGATGAGGTATTTGTCTGTTTTAATTAAGTTTTAACTTGTATATTGATTGTGTTATGTTACTATGACTAAGATCACATTGTATTTCTGATAGTACATCTTTCTTCATCGTATTGGTTGTTGTCTATTGGTTGCTTAGCAATGCTTTATGGTGCCTGCATGGGGGAGGTGTGGGTTGTTGACATCATCAGATGGCAATGTGCTGTTTGGCCACGCTGACCGGGGCCTCTCTGGCTTACTCCCCCAGATGTGTTTTATTATGATGTTGATTTGATAAGTGTTGTGGGTATTTATATGTGGGGTATGTTTGTTTTATTTGATGCTGTATGTCCCTGAAGACAGGATAAGTTCCCGAAATGTAGGATTAAAGGACCATTTTAAACTCTACTGTTCAGTCTCATGAGTGCCTCCATCTTTGGCTATTTGTGTACTGGGCTGTTTCGACCCTGGAGGGCACCAGAGTACTTTCTTTTTAATTTTGGAGTGTATATATATATTTATATATATATATATATAAACCAGAATAGACCCTGCACTCACATTCATAAATTAGTAACTCATCAGGGTGCGTCCAAGGACACAAGGTCCCGATATAGTCCAAAAAAATCCAATTAGGAAGGATGCACTCTCCTTTTAAAAGTGTAGAAACAGTTTATTCTTGTTATGAAACAGCATATTGATCGCAGAGAATTTTGCAATGCAGTCAGTCAACATTTCGGTTCCCAAACGAACCTTTCTCAAGACCTTTTCAAATAGTAGATATCATAGACATCATTTCAGATAGTGGTCATCAAATATGCAATAACAACATTCTGTAAAAGTGACAAGAAACACAAAAACTTGTCCAGCAGGCTCCAAAAATACTCATAATCACATATACACCCATGTTAGAAGAAAGACACCTTTTCCTTAACAAGAAAAATTTCACCAATGATCAGTGCATGACCAACACTATATATTATATATATATATATATATATATATATATATATATATACAGTCAGGTGCATATATATTTGGACATTGACATAATTTTCATATTTTGGCCTCTATTCACCACCACAATGGCTTTGAAATGAAACAAACAAGATGTGCTTTAACTGCAGATTTTCAGATTTAATTAAGGGTAATTACATCAAAATCAGGTGGACGGTGTAGAAATTACAATGATTTCTATATGTGCCTCCCACTTTTTAAGGGGCCAAAAGTAATGGGACAAACTAAATCTAACTTTCACTTTTTAATACTTTGTTGCAAATCCTTTGCAGGCAACTACAGCCTGAAGTCTGGAATGCATAGACATCACCAGATGCTGGGTTTCATCCATGGTGATGCTCTGCCAGGCCACTACTGCAAATGTCTTCAGTTCCTACTTGTTCTTGGGGCATTTTCCCTTCAGTTTTGTCTTCATCAAGTGAAATTCATGCTCAATCGGATTCAGGTCAGGGGATTGACTTGGCCATTGCATAACATTAGACATTTTAGCCTTAAAAAACTCTTTCGTTGCTTTTGCAGTATGCTTCGGGTCATTGTCCATCTGCACTGTGAAGCGCTGTCCAATGAGTTCTGAAGCATTTGACTGAATATGAGCATATAATATTGCCCAAAACACTTCAGAATTCATTCTGCTGCTTTTGTCAGCAGTCACATCATCAATAAATACAAGGGAACCAGTTCCATTGGCAGCCATACATGCCCACGCCATGATACTACCACCACCATGCTTCACTGATAAGGTGGTATGTTTTGGATCATGAGCAGTTCCTTTCCTTCTCCATACTCTTCTCTTCCCATCACTCTGGTACGAGTTGATCTTTGTCTCATCTGTCCATAGATTGTTGTTCCAGAACTGTAATGGCTTTTTGAGATGTTGTTTGGCAAACTCTAATCTGCTCTTCCTGTTTTTGAGGCTCACCAATGGTTTACATCTTGTGGTGAACCCTCTATATTCACTCTTGTGATGTCTTCTCTTGATTGTTGACTTTGACACATATACATCTACCTCCTGGAGAGTGTTCTTGATTTGGCCAACTGTTGTGAAGGGGTTTTTCTTCACCAGAGAAACAACTCTTCTGTCATCCACCACAGTTGTTTTCCGTGGTCTGAGCTCTCCGATGCGTTCTTTCTTTTTAAGAATGTTCCAAACAGTTGATTTGGCCACACTTAATGTTTTTGCTATCTCTCTGATGGGTTTGTTTTGAATTTTCAGCCTAATGATGGCTTGCTTCACTGATAGTGACAGCTCTTTGGATCTCATATTGAGAGTCTACAGCAACTGATTCCAAATGCAAATGTCACACCTAGAATCAACTCCAGACCTTTTGTCCTGCTTAATTGATAATGAAATAATGAGGGAATAGCCCACACCTGTCCATGAAATAGCTTTTGAGTTAATAGTCCCATTACTTTTGGCCCCTTAAAAAGTGGGTGGCACATATAGAAACCGTTTTAATTCCTATACCGTTCACCTGATTTGGATGTAATTACCCTCAAATTAAATCTGAAAATCTGCAGTTAAAGCACATCTTGTTTGTTTCATTTCAAAGCCATTGTGGTGGTGAATAGAGGCCAAAATATGAAAATTATGTCAATGTCCAAATATATATGCACCTGACTGTATGTATATATATATATATATATATATATAATATATAGTGTTGGTCATGCTAAGTATTCTTTCTACGTCAACTGGTGACCCCCACGCACACAGGAGGTGTCCAGGGCTACCATTACCTTGATGGGTCCTGCCAGGCACTCTCGTCCCTCTGTGGCCAGGTCTGACATCATAAGATTCTCTTCTGCTGCTGAATATATATTTCTATTATATATGTATATTATTATTTTTTATTATAAATTGCATATTGATGAATATTGAAAAGTATTTACCGGTTCTGTATAATCCAATTACTGCATCCCAATTAGCATGGCTCCTTATTATATTAAAATTTCTCTGGATGGTGTTGGCAACTCATATACCAAAATTTGAAGTAGCTTTTAATAGGTGCAGTAAATATTGATTAATTATTGCTAATCCAGTTTCTGTCAATGAGCAGACATAAAAATAGTAATGTATGTAACATCAATGCTTGGGATCCTGGACGTCAAAATCCTGATGCTGTCATCTCAACACGGTAAGGATACCAACACCTGTCAGTCGGTATTCTAACACTCCCCATCTTTCTACCCCTAATTATCCCTCCCTAGTGCCTAAACCTAACCTTCCCTTCCATGCACCCTAAACTTAACCCTCCCCTTCTAGTGCCTAAGCCCAACCCTCTCCCTAATCCCTAACCCTCTCCCTAACCCAGCTATTTACCTTCAAGATGCTGGTAGTCGGGATCAGCGTGGGGATACTGACAGGTGTTGGTATTCTGGCACCGGTATTCTAAGCACCGGCATCGCACACACCTCTGCACATCTTGCATCTGCCCCACCTGCAGTACAGCACGGTTTTACCAAGGTGCACAGTTACTTGCTCTTTTTTACTCTATTCCCAAATCTGAATCAGGTCCTTAGAACTTTGGGGGGGGGTGTCCAAACTCGAAACTGAAATTAAATCTGTCATTTGTGGTCTACATGCAAAAGCAACCAATATTTACACTACATGCATACAAATATGTATTTGCTACCCTTGCATTGCTAAATAGTTTGTTCAGATACACAGTTACTTTCTATATCTTACTCTATTTCCAAATCTGAATCAGGCCATCAGTTCATTAGTATACATCACATCATATATTCCCTTTTCTTCTAATACATAAACTGATATTAGCTTTGCATCTAAAATCTCATATTGCATTGATAATCATTGAGTTGCTTTTTATTTCACATTAAATTATTTGTATAAGAAAGTTATATAGCAAAAGGATGCATTATACACAGCACATAAAAATGGGATGAGTAGTTGCATACAGCTTCTCTACAATCTGTTAATCATTTACCTGTGAAGTCCAAAGATATAGAAAATGCATAATATGCATAACATAACAGTACACTCAGGTAGAAACCACATTAGAATATTGTACTATATATTAAGATGTATCATGGACAAGTGCTGCAAACTATGGTAATAAACAAACATACTGCTTGTGAAAAAAGTGTAAAGAAGATAACACTTTGGGAAAATTTTGTATAATTATGTGCTTTCTAATTGCATCAGGGCGCATTTCATGTATGGCAGCCTAGAACACCAGATATTAATTTAATGCTTGCTACTGGTCATCTCTAATTTGCATATTTAATTGCATTCTGTCATTATGTTCTAGACATTTAAAGTGTTATAACTCCTGAAAGCTAGTTTTTAAAATAAAGAATATATAATTACCAAGTACATTATTATGAAGATTTGCATGCAACAATATGTAGGTAGTGCTAGCATTTAAAAACTAGAAAAATATAAGTAACAGGAAACTACATTTTGTAAATAAAATGTGCATTTGTATTATTTTACAAGAGATCATGTCTTGCATTCATCATTTCTGGGCAGTACCTTTTGAAACTTGTGAAAAATCATTTGCCTTGTGTTGTGGAAAATGTGATCATATTTGCTCAGTGTCATAACAATGGTTTTAAGCCAAAGTACAAAAAGTGTTGGGACCAATTAATTTAATTGGAAATGACTCACTCTTTTAAACCACAGATAATTAAGATGCTTTATACTTTGTGTAGAAACTGTTATTAATTTTTTTATTTTAAAACAAATGTGTAATTTTAGTCAGAAGATAGAAATATGTCTGATTTAATTTATCCTTTTTCAACATTTACATGCGCTTATAATCAGAAATTGTTATTGAACTAAATAATACACATTAGATTGGCCAACCAGTCACCCATAATCAGAAAAGTCAACACTAGAAACAGATGTATTGAATCAAACTTTCAACACAATTGCAAAAAAAATTTTATGGTTTGGAAAGCTTCTGTAGGTTGAAAAAATAAATGTGTGGATTTACAGGGAAAGTGGGGGAATAGAAAAAGGATTTAAAACTAGAGATTTGCATCAATCCCCATGTTTGTGTTTTGGTTTTGAATCTAGAATTCTCTTTGTGTTTTGGTTTTGGAAAACCACCCTACGTGTTTTGATTTTAGATCTTTATTTATTCATTAAAAAAAATAAAAAACAGCAAAAATAACATAATTTTGACCTGTTTATATGCAATCCAAAACCCAAGTTTGATTTTTAAATCCGATTTTTGAACAGCAGGAAGATCTGAAAACTGGGACTTGGCTCAACTCAGTACCCCAAAGTGATTCCAAACTCGGTGAGACTCTGAACCCCTATATCTGGTTGTTGTTGGGTTTATGGGAACAGAACCTTCACATCTCCATTTAAAACCCTTACAATATCAATAGCTAAATGTTAATGAATATTATAGTTGGCTGGTCAACTTGTGTCAAAATGAATCACAATATCCCAAAGACAGTTAGTTTCTAACCTAGTCCCAAACTACTTTAACCAGAATAGCTATGTAACTCATATACCTATAAACAGTTATATGCAAAAAGGTTTGCCATCACAGGTCAAATTGCATGTTCCACTAAATGTCATAGTGAGAAGATAATACAATGTTTACAATAAATAATTTTAAATATGAAATATTTTCTGAATTTAACAGGGTAAAATAAAAAACCATGATATGATTTTTGCAAAAGTTTGGAACCATGTCAGTGAGTTAAAAATACACTCCCTTTGTCAGAGAGCACAACTTCTAAATGATTATTGTAGTCAGCTAAAATCTTTATGTACTGGTTAAATTCATTTTAACCAAATAATATTCAATATACATATGCTGTATAAGTCAGGCTCTCTTTATAATTTGGAAAATAAAACACAGAATCAAACTTTAAAACTCTCTCACAAGAATACAGATCACATTGTTGGCAAAAGTAACACATTCAATTGATCCATTTAAAAGTTCTAATCTTTTATTAATTATTTATTAAACTCATTGATGGTGAATATTTAGAGGTATACTAAACTTCAGATATTTTTAATGATTAGGTAGATACACTAAATACTGTAACTATTCAAAAGTGAACATATTTATGTTTTGCATAAGATTCACTTTTCCATAATATGCATGTGCACAAAAAAATATATTGACTAGCATCCAGTGGTGTGCATTGGTCACTGCACACCCTGCGGTGGCTTGCGGGTGCCGGCAGGGTGGAGGGGGTGCCCCAGTGCTCATCTCAGGGGCACTGGCAAAACTATGGAATGGTCCGGGTATGCTAGATCGCCACATATTAAAACAGTCTGCCAGGGTAGCTGATACCTGTACAGCCAGGACCAGGAGAAAAAAGACTTGTAGCTGCTAGCAGCAAATGCTGCTTCTGGACCAATCCCGAGCTCTGACTCACTCCTGCTGTTTACATGCATGACATAATGTGATGACATCATGACATGCACACTCTGTGTGGCTGTGTCTGAGAACTGAAGAGCTAAGCCCGGAGGAGCAGGCACACCAGCAATCACATGGCAAGGAACAGGAGGACCAAAACACCTGAAAGGAAGAGAAACAGGTAGGCTGTAAAAAAAAAGGTAAATTGGAGGGGTTGGTCTTCAAGTGACTCATGCAGCTAGAAGGGTCCCAAGCAGCTGGAGGGGACACAGGAGGCTGGAGGGGACACAAGACAAAGGGAGTGACCCAAGAGGCTGGAGGGGACATGAGTCTGGTTGACGCACTGTTGTATGATGATAACCTTGGTTATATCTTACTCAAACAGATATTATCCAGACCTTGTCATCGACACGAGTAGTGAATACCGACTGAAGATACTGTCTGCAGAGAAACCACCATATAGGTAAGGTGTATTTCAATTTAATACAAAAAACAGTGTAGATGTAAAAACAAAATTAAGGAGGAAACCAAAGGGACTTTTTCTTTGGACTATATTTGGCCTAGAACTGGCCGTGGCCACACTGCATGGCAGCAGTGATCAGCTCACAAAGCTCTAATAAAGGAAGTGCAGAATGGCAAATGGACCCTCTGACTGAAATTGATGGAGTTAAGGGAGCTGGTTTTAATCATCACCTCCCAGCACACACTTGTATGTTGTGTTATTATTTTCAGGAGAAGGGTCTGCAGTGATATATGAGGAGGGGATAATATACCACTCAGCACACACAAATATGTGGCATTATTTCTATATAGGGGAGAGGGGACTGTACAGTGATATTCGATGAGGAATAACAGCTCCTGGCACATACTGATATGTGGTATTATTGTTATATAAAGGAGAGGGGAATCTATAGTAATATATGGGGAGGGTATAACAGCTCTCAGTGCACACTAATATTTGGTATGATTATTATAGAAAGGAGAGGTGACAGTACAGTGATATATGAGGCGGAATAACACAGCCTCTGGCACACACTGATATGTGGATTTAATATTATATAGAGGAGAGGGGACTATACAGTATTACTGTGGTTGATCACTCCCCCTCCTTAGCAACAGGATTTTCAAGATGTCTCGGCAGCACTAATAGTTTAAACTAGGACCACCCATTACCAGATGCCTAGTTTTGCCTATGCTCAGGGGGCCCCTCGGTCAGAACAGTCAGCACATTGCTGCACTGTGACTGCAGTACCAAGTGCCCGTAATCCTCCAGTCTTCACCAATCTCTGGCCCCATAAGCCTCCTAGGACTGCCTCCTGCAGTGCACTCTGGGAGATGTCCTTACATTTACTACTAGAAAAAGGTTAACCACCAGGTCCAACAGGCACTACTAAATCTTGGTCAGGAATGTGAGATGACTCCCCAGTAACGGTATTAGGGTAGTGGAAAGTCATCTAGATGCTCTCTTCAATCCAACACTCAGAAAAAAAGAGAGATTCTATAGTGTAAAACCATATGATCTTTCAGATAACTGTTAATAAAATGTAACAACTAACTCATACCAGACCAACATGTCTACCAGATTGAGTAGACAACTGCATTTTCATGGGAGAGGGTTCACCTCTTATGGAATAAATGATGCTATTCTTTCTTCTTATGCTCTGGTGATATGCTCCCATGGTACATATGCAGAGAAATACCTTCAATAGTGTAACACTGTTTTATTGATATTACATACAATTCCAAATAAATCAACATAAAAAGAACGGATGCAGATGAATGCTCACCAGTCCTATGAACTCTGGGAATCAACACTAGGGGGAACAAACAGTTGCTGCTTCTCTTCATTCAGTGTGTCCACAGAGAAGGAGAGCAATTTTCCCATAGTTTGGATTTGTAAACAATAACCTTTACTGCTGTCATTAGCTGTTGTCTCCCAGAACTACAATTCCGAGCATTCCCTGCATCTGGCTTACCTCATCTTGGCCTGTGATTGGCTGCTAGTTGCAGAATGAACACCCAGCAGAACCACACTGCCCAGCAATCCCCTCAATTGTTTGTGACATAACTTTTATTTGTGCATGCATAGAAATATATATATATATATATATTTATATATATATATATATATATATATATATATATGAGAGGGTGCCAGAAACTTTTTTGGCAGAGGGAACAAAATGTTTAGTTATGCCACTGCTAGCATCTTCTATTTTGGGGTAAATACTGGACTGCAGGATTGGTAATGAAGTGCATACACACTCACCAATCATCCACCCAATACTATAAATATAGATCTAACAAATTTCAGTTGAATATGCCCACACACTTGTGACAGCATATTCAATTAATTTTGCTCCCAATATACAGTATCATTTGGTTGATCAATCGTGTGTACAGACTGAACAATGACAATGATATTTCCGGATGCACAGCAGATGTGATACAGTATATCTGTGAATGATGTAATTCACAGTTATATCATGTGTACACACTGACCAATGTTCGTCGGCTGTAAGAACTATATACTGGTCAGTGTGTACTCAGTATAACCTTTGGAACAGTGGAATAGGGGCTGGCAGGATTTGACAAGTATAGGCTGAACAGTTAGGGTTTGATCACATGATTATAAAAATTATTAGCATAGCAGCTACAGTATATAAATGCATTACCGTCTGTTTACATTTCTTAATTGACATTTCCATTGGGACTATAGCAGAAGTTACCAATTATTTAAAGGATAAAGCATCATTTTTTTTATTAATAACTCTATAAAATATTGTCTCTTATGTATATTAAACTTTATTACATTATCATGGTATGTACAAGTAGGGTAGTGCAGTTCTACTGTTTTGCAGATGGGCACATCTTGAAATGTATCCAACTAAACATATGCAGATAAATATGCTTTTTAAAGTACATCTCTAGCTACAAATTGTCAGAGTTCATATTATCCAAGCCAGTAATTACCCCAATTCCTGATGGCATATACCAGGTCTCCTGCATGACTGTGGATGTTGTTCAGTTTCCAATCTTATTCAGGCTCCAGTCTGTGTGTTTGCTGGTGATTTTCCATTGATGCAGGAATTAGGCTCAATTTAAACTATGGTCACATGACTGCCAGCAGCTGATTACACTTCATTTGAATATTATTTTGTCTATATAAAGTTGTCTCTATGAATATTAGGTCTTATTGATAGCTCTGGCATTTATTGTATTTTGACTGCAATATCCCTGTACCAGGCGGAATAGTTCTGTAATACTGGCAGTCGGGATGCCTCCTGCCAAAATACCAACAGCAACATCCTGATGGTTGGTATCCCAACCCTCCCACCTTCTCCCCTAACCCTCCCTTCTTGCAGCCTAACCCTAACCCTCCCCACCCTGCACCCTAATGTTCCCTGTTAATGCTTAAACCTAACCCTCCCCCCTTAGTGCCTTACTCTAACCCCCCCTAGGGGTGCCTAACCCTAACCTCCCCCCAAAAAAACCTAACCCTAAGCCTGCTATGCTGCCTAAACCTAATAGCCCCCCCCCCATGGCTAACAGCTAAGATATCCCAGCTTACCTTGTTTGGGATGGTGTCTGTCTGGATTCCAGCATTTGGATTAAGATAGATCTCAGTATTTTGACACCTATTTTAAGTCCCATGTTGGGCTTGCACCATCGGGATTTAGACCGGTGGCATCCCATCTGCTGGTCTCCTAACTACATCCCATAGCAGGCTATTGTCTGTATTATAATTTACAAACCTGTGGGTGAGGCCCTGACTTCTGCCTGTACTACCATTATTGACCCTGTGCATGTGACCCTGATCTTTAATGTGACTGACCTTTCCCTGTCTTGGGATTATGTGCCTTACTTTGTTATCATACCACCTTTTGTACCCAGCTAGTCAATTTAAGGGGGCAGTTAGATGGCCACAAACTGTAGGCTAAGGCCATACCCCATTTTGAGGTTCCTTGGGATAACAGAAGGCTCGGTTAAACTTCATCTCTCAACTCTGCAGCACCAACCCTAAGCTGACAAATAGAATTCATCTGTCCAGCATGCCATGTGATGACATAATACTGTTTGGGTAGTAGTTGACTAATTTTTTTAAAAATAGCACACTTCATACCCCACAAAGGGTCCTAAGATTTTATATTAGTTAAAAACTTCAAAAATATCTTCCACATTCATAAATGCCCTCATTCATAAATAAACTCAATTATCTTTCAAAATAGCACCCTCATTCTAAAGGACAAATCAAGAAAGTTAGTCTAGAACTGTTTTCCAATTTAAAATATTGTAGAAAAAGAAACTTAGATAGAAGTTTAACACAATAATCATTATGATAAATTTCTTCTTCAGTATGTTTCTCTTCTGTATTGTGTATGGTAGTCATCCATGCCTCCTGACTTTCTCATCTACAATATTTTCTCTACTGAGTTACCAGTGCAGGAATCTCTCCCTCTGAGATTTCTTCATTTGAGCAAAAGTCAAACCAAGTCCTCTAAAGTCCTTTACTCTGTTAAAAATGCTGATGTTTTCTAGGAGAAAGGGACACTGAGACCATACACGTGAGCCAGAGGATAGCTGGCATTCTATGCAGCACCACGCTGATGTGTGTTCTCCAAACACACTGGAAGACTAGTTGCCATAGAAAAAAACAGTTGTAAGGTCCTTGACCATCCAAAGAAACTATCATATACACCTTCAGGACATTGGGAGCAATGCAGACAATATAGAGGAACACACCAGTAAGTAAGGACTCTAAAGCCTCACAGTTTTATCATCAGGTAAGATGGTGTTAGGGCGGAATTCAATTGATTTCGCGGCCCGCATCTCCCATCTAAAGTGACAGGAGATTGCGGGCCGCTATTCAATTGTGCCAGCGTTTCACGCTGATAGCACCCAAAGTGATCGGGTTTAGCTGCATAAAACGGCTAACCCCGACCAAAGTGCTGGGCGCGATCACGAAAAGTGCCGTTTGGGCGCCCAAACAGGACACTTTTTGCTGATTTCAGCCTGCACCCCTCTGGGGCTGCAAGCTGAAATTGAGCGCTAGCAGCTGTTCGCACCCGACAGGATCAACAATAGAATAGCTCCGTCGAGTGCGAAGGGGGGAATAATCAATTGAATTCCGCCCTTAGACTGAGATGTGTAATGTGCTCCCAGTTAACACTGGACTATTAATTTACAACTATACTACCTTAACCTTTGGGATTTTCTACTTATTCCTACCTTAGAAAATGTAAAAGGATATTGCGCACTGGATTCAGAAATAATCGTTAGAGGTGAGCTGCACTTTTGGGACGGGTGTCTGCCCTCCTATGTTAAATACAAATACCTGATCTATGGTCATAGATCAACAAAATGCGCTCAGAACCTATAACCGAATAGTGTGTGTTAATTGTAGGTATGTGGAATACTGATAAGTTTGGAACTAGATTTATTGTTATAAGACTTTATTAGGGTAGAGGTAGAAGCTAATAAACTAAAAGGATGATAGTTCATTGACTGAATAATGACAGTCAATTTGCGAGATATATGCCATATAAATGGCAGTGTTCAGTCTCTGAAGAAAAAAGGGGGGTTGATTAAAACAAGAAAAAAACAAAATCAATCAACAATTGATGTGGTGAAGCAATGGTGCTTCAGTGGTGAAGCAGGAACCGGATTAAATTGAATGTTGGTGCGGTGTCCCGCACTTGTAAATAAATAAATGGGGCTGCTGATGGATAATCCACGGCTGGCTGTTATTAATTGGGTCTTCCCGGGGTAAGTAGTACGGACCCTAGTCCGAGTGTGTGGAGGTGTGTATCCAAACCTATGTATGGCCACAGAGCACGCCCGCAGCCTACCCATCAGTGCTAAGTAGTCTGTGGTGTGTCCCGCTGGTCCTCAATCAGGTATGCAGCAGGAGGGGGAGAGACGGCTGTGGTACTAGAAACCAGACTCCGTCTCCCCTGCCTCCACTGTGGACTCACCTCCCAGGGACTCGGCAGAGTCCGCTCTTCCCCTTGCCGGCATGTTGTAGTCGCGTCCTTCTCTTCTCCGGTGTCTCTCGGTGGAATCAGCTGCTTGTTTGGATATTGTGTGGCCAACGCGTTTCGACCCACGTGGGGTCTTCCTCTTGGCGGGATCAATCCCGCCCAGAGGAAGATCCCACGTGGGTCGAAACGCATTGGCCACACAATTTCAAAGAAACAAGGAAGCAAGGAACCGGACACCACACGGACACCACACGCGACCAGACAGCGCCTGGCGAATATCCAAACCAGCAGCTGATTCCACCGAGAGACACCGGAGAAGAGAAGGACGTGACTACAACATGCCGGCAAGGGGAAGAGCGGACTCTGCCGAGTCCCTGGGAGGTGAGTCCACAGTGGAGGCAGGGGAGACGGAGTCTGGTTTCTAGTACCACAGCCGTCTCTCCCCCTCCTGCTGCATACCTGATTGCGGACTGGCGGGACACACTGCAGACTACCTAGCACTGACGGGTAGGCTGCGGGCGTGCTCTGTGGCCATACATAGGTTTGGATACACACCTCCACACACTCGGACTAGGGTCCGTACTACTTACCCCGGGAAGACTCAATTAATAACAGCCAGCCGTGGATTATCCATCAGCAGCCCCATTTATTTATTTACAAGTGCGGGACGCCGCACCAACATTCAATTTAAATCACACAACCGAATGTGAACTTTATGGTCTCCGGTTCCTGCTTCACCACTGAAGCACCATTGCTTCACCACATCAATTATTGATTGATTTTGTTTTTTTCTTGTTTTAATCAACCCCCCTTTTTTCTTCAGAGACTGAACACTGCCATTTATACGGCATATATCTCGCAAATTGACTGTCATTATTCAGTCAATGAACTATCATCCTTTTAGTTTATTAGCTTCTACCTCTACCCTAATAAAGTTTTATAACAATAAATCTAATTCCGAACTTATCAGTATTTCACATACCTACAACTAACACACACTATCCGGTTATAGGTTCTGAGCGCATTTTGTTGATCTATGACCATAGATCAGGTATTTGTATTATTCCTACCTTAGAATAGAAAGACAATTGTTATATAACAATTTTCTCTATTGACTTAGAGTATCAGAGTGATTTACCCCACAATAATTGGTCCTAATAAACGGTTTTGAGTAACTGATCCAGTGAGCTAATCAGCTGGATCTGTCAACTTCCTTCTGCATTATAAGGCTATTTCATGTATCCTTGGAGTGTTTGGTGCCCACCCCGAATAGGGGGGTTACTGTCACAATTAGATGATAGGCTGCTAAATGCAGACATATGGTACTTACCTTCTATATGCATATAGGGTACTGGGTTTCCTCTATGGTCATGGACAACATGCAGCTTCCAAACTTTTATGGTCTGGTCTGTGTGGTTGCTCACACAGCCCTAGGGGCTGGCAAGTAGCTTATTACTGAGATTAAACTTGGATACCAGACATCGATTGCTCCATTTTCAAATCTACATTTCCCTTTATAATGCTGATGGTGTGACATTATTTGCCAGAGTATTAGGTTCCATTCCAAGCTACAATGTACAATATATTTTGTCTGTAATATATGTGTACCAGAATTTACCTTTATAACCATATATGAACCTGTGCCTGTAACTCCTTTAATGTGAAAAGTCTAGAGATGCTACCCTGATGATTCAGAGTTGGACCCCGATGGTGTATTTCTACACTTGGGAAGTACAGAAAACATTTCCACAAAGCAAATGTGCTTTGTGCTATTCTCAGTTTTGTAATAAAGGTGCAAAATGTGTAGGAAAGGAAAAGGACAAAACCTTCATACAGAACTTTTTTTAATTGTGTACATACAGATGTATCCTCATACAGCGTCTATACGTCATATGGAGCAAGATGCCCTGCATGCAGGGCCGGATTAACAATGGGGCGGGTGGAGCTACAGCTCCAGGCCTCCCCATGAAAATAGGCCCTCAGCATTCTCTGCAGAGCAGGCAGTGATGATAGGCCATTTTTTTTCTTCCTGTCACTACTCCGATCATTAGCCTCCTGGAGTTCTGGCTACCCAGACTGAAGAATACATCCCCCGGCCACCTGAAACCTCACCTACCCTCGGGGCCACCCGAAGCTCCGCCCCCGGACCATTTGAAGCTCCGCCCCCGGATCGGCCGAAGCTCCACCCCCAGGTCATCAATGGAGCATAGCATAGTGTTGTCACTCGGTGCAGACGGGACCCTGCAGTGACACATCTGTGGCAGCCAGGCAATGAATGGGATAGGGAGGAGTCGTCATGCATTGAGAAGTGCAGGAGGGATAGGAGCAGATGAACGGGCTTGTAAGAAGAGTTCCAGGGACTCTCTGTAGGAGAGTGTGCATGGAGTGGAAACCCAAGAGAAGAGGTGAGCAGAAAAAGTGCCTGCTAGTTTGCCCAGTGCTGAGGGTGCAGGGAGAAGTGAGACCTGCACTGGGGAAGAATCAAGTGAGTCCCTTTTATATATATAAAAATAATAAAATACAGGTACTGCCCATTTAAGCCTCATTCATGTATTGTGAGTACACACTATGCTGGGTACACACTATGCCATATGCCGTTCGTGCAGCCAGCAAATAACATATAGCAAAGTGCAGTTGCGGGTCTGTACAGACGATATGTCCGTGAACGATGTTGTTCATAGACATATCAGGTCGGCCCTGCAACACAGACGATGCCAATATATCATGCATATATATTGGTATCTCTGCCTGTGTGTACAGGTGACCCACTGACATCCCATGCACTAGCCGTTGGAACAACCCATACTGACATCACAACAGTGGCGGATCGGGGGGGGTGATAAGTGCGAACGCCCCTCGTAACAAACAGCCTCAACCCCGCCCACCTGCTGATCCTGCAGGCAGCAGTGCAGCTCCGGGCAGGGCAGACAGAGACAGCTGGGGTGAGCTGTGGAGGCACCCGTGGTAGCCACTTCAAGCCCTTCCCCCCCGCGTCACTGAGTGATCCGCCTGCCTCTCTGTCTAACAGCCTGCCACTGAGGCTCTTCAGAGGAGGAGAGGACTAAGAGGGCAGGCACAGGCATCAGCTGCGGCCCACACACTGGACCTCATTCAGAGTCGATTGTTGCGGCTGCTCGGTCGTAAGGAAAAAGGGGCCGGATATGCAAATGAAGCGCTCGCAAGTTGCGTCGTTAAGATGGGATCGTTAGCTGGATGAGCGAGGGGAGAATGCGGCCGTAAGACTAAAAACATGCCCCCCTTCTCGTTTGCAATACACGTCATCTCCGGGCATATAAGGATTAATTGAGACCATCAGGAACCATCGGAGCTGGTCGTAGAGCTAAAGGCTGACCATACCTTCTCTTAAGTACTACGATCAAGTCAGTGTAAAAACCTCCCATGTCACATGTGCCATGACACTACTTAGTTAATTATGCACTCCCATAAAACGCCGTTTGCATAGTCAGGCACGCCTGCGTTCGGATCTCCACTCCCCCGTTAACAAGCACCTTTCCCTGTTACCACCCACAAACGCCTCATCCTTTCACTCAAACTAATGACCTGGCCTAGTTGAAGTAGATTGAAATTTCCGATCGCAACAGCTAGTTTGCGCATGTGCATTGCGAAACTTACGACCGACTCTGAATGAGGTCCACAGTCTGATATGACTCACTGTCACAAAATTGAGCTTCAATATGGCGCTTTCTGGAGTGGAGGAAGGTGGAGGCTGCGCTGTGGCAGTTAATGCATTGCAGTACATTCAAGGAACCATTCAGTGGTTCCTGGCACTGACTGCTTAGTGCCAGGAGAGGACTGCTCAGAGGAGAGGACTGTCACTGCTCCCCCTGAGTCTGCACTAGCCACCAATGCCAAGCAGCCACATTAAGGATGCCTCAGCAGTCCACCACAAGCACACAGAATCAGGCTGGCAGTAAGTGTGATGGATAATGAATGAAATTTTTTATTTCATTTTTTATGTTTTTTTTCTCATGTGGTAGCGAATATGTGTGTTGTTGTTTTTTTTTCTAAAGTGAGGGCCTATGTGTTTTTTTCTTTCTTTGATGCAAAGCCCATATGTTTGGTATTTTCATGTGGGGGGCCTTCTTACTGCAGCCATGCACACAGCATACATGTTACATAATAACAAAGGAGCAGAGTGTAAAATTTAAAATGAAAGGGGAAAAAAAGGAAAGAAGAAGCAAAAAGATAAATAGATGGAGACAGGAATGGATACACAAAACGATGACGTAAGATTATTGCCTGAAAATGGGAGGAACCCCCCTAAAAGAAAAGTCTAGTTCCGCCCCTGTATCACAACTGGGCAGGCAAATTTAAATGCCCGCCAAGTTGTGTTGTTTTTTCAGACATCGAGCGGCCCTTTGGTAAGTATGTATCACTTACGAAATTGGACACTTGGTCAACCGGCTGCCGTTCAGCCGCTCAGTTACTTTAGTGGATACCTAGCTTAAGGCATCATATTTCATGTGGATGTGCCCTAGAATTAGCCATAAATATACCCATACCCCCTTGCATGGTGGTCATGCCCACTTTAGTGGTGTGACTTGGAAACCCCCCCCCTTTAGAGATCCTGCATTTGCCCCTGTATATGTATATACAACTGCCAGCAGCTTGTTGTATGATTTATCCCAATGCTGGAGCCATGGTGTGTAGCAGTGTATTAGCAGTCACTTGGATGCTTGGTGTATTATTTGGCGGTCACTGTAATGCTGTCTGTATTGGTATCGGCCGGCGGTTCGATTCCCTGCAGTGCCTGGCCGACAGATGCAGAGTTCCCGGCAACGGAAGCCCAACAGCGCTGGAAATCCTGATCGTCCTAAGGTAAGTATCTACTAACCTAACCTAACCCCCCTAACCCTAACCCTCCTTAGGGGTGCCTAACCTAACCTTCCCCCAAGTGCCTAACCATAATGGCCTATGTATAGAGTGCTGGGGGAGTTTTTCCTTCTGTTTTTTCTTGTCTAGACAAACCACTCCCTTACATGCACCTGTAATGGGCTGATACCATTGATTTAAGCAACCACCAATGTGTGTGTTAATTAAAATTTGGATGCATGACCACAGCATAAAATAAATGTGATATTTGTCCATATGCAGAGTTGCACTCATCTATGTGACTGATCCACTCATATCCATCCACTTGTGAAAGTAGCCATCATCACTACCAGTGAGTAATTGCTATAGTACTATACCTGATGCAAGAGTTCCATCCAAAATCAGATTGATCTCTGCGTATGCTCATGTAACCCAAGCTCACCTGTAATTTAGGATGGTTACTAGAAATCAGGATATGGTCTTCTTTCTTCAATGCTGTATGATTTTCCAGATTTTGATAAACAACTTGTCTTAACTCACTGCAAATGGCATACAGTAAAAGGGAAGTGGTGCCAACATGGTTAATGTCCTTACCTCTGCTTACTTTTGCATGACAAATGCCATAGATGTCTTGACAAATGATGTCAAGATTTGGGAAATAACATTTCCACATACAGTAGAAGAGGTGGCATATTTGTTCTTTGGTCTAGGCATGACAGTGCAATTCTTATCACTGGCATGAAGTGCTGTTATTGGAGGATGACTTACTGTCAAGTTGAGGCCTAGGATCGGCCATTAGTTGCATTTGCGCTGGCTTCTGCTGATCTCCCCTTGGGTCAGACGTCATGTGCAGTGGAGGGTACGTGCTGAGTATTCTACCTAGTGCCATGTGAACTGCCTTAGACTGCTCCATGCCTGGTTTGCATCACCTGACAACTCCATACCAAATGGTAGCATGATGGTGGTCAGTTGATGCTGTCCACCAATGATCTGCTACTGCAGGGGATAAAGACAGACTGCGTACCACAGGAAGTTGCCAGAGCAATGTTGTCGCTTCCTAGTGTTCACAGAAGATCTCGTTCCAGTTCCTTCCTTGTGTTTCCCTGTGCTTACCAGTGCCGACTACAGTGCAACAGTGCATCCTTAACACCTCATCTGTGTGCAGATCATTTGCCACCTTGTTGTGCAGAAGAGCGTCTTAAACATCATGACTGGCTGTGGATCATTTGCTACCTCATTGTACAGAAGTGCATCCTGAACATCTCGCCTGTCTGCGGATCATTTGCCACCTCGTTGCACGGAAGTGCGTCCTCAACATCACGCCTGTCTGCAGTTCATTTGCCACCTTGCGGAGCAGTAGTGCATCCTGTACATTTCCCTGACATTCGGAGCAATCATCTGTACCGCTGTCACTACAGCATCCAGCCTCGGTTCTGCAGTCACTACTGCATCCAGTCACAGTACCACTGTCACTACAGTGTCCAGCTACAGTTCTGCAGTCTCTACTGCATCCAGTTACAGTACTGCTGTCACTATAGCATCCAGCCACAGTTTTGCAGTCACTACTGAATCCAGTTACAATCTGCTGTCACTACAGCATACAGCCATAATACCGCTGTCACTGCAGAGTCCACCCTCAGTACCACTATCTCTACAGCATTCAATCCTCAGTGCCATTGTACTTCACACGCATAAGTCCTCACTGCCCTTTTACTACCTAGGACCTCCGGTGAATATATTAGAAGCTAATCCTTGTGAGAAGTATCCTCCAGGGCCACAGTACCAAGATTCTCTATTCCCATGAGTGCCAGTTACCTGACCAAAGGACTGTGACCTGCCAGCTGGGTGCAGCTAAACCCATATCCCACTAGGAAGGGTCACTGGTGAATACCTCCTGGCTGGTTAGATTCCGCACCTTTGGTCAGGTCTCACCGATGACTGGTGCTCGTGGATGAGGAGATCTTGTGTACAGGCCCCATGTCTCAGATATCCCCTTCAGTCCTGAACCTCAGCTTGTGCCCCACAGTAGGGGATTCCATACAGCCTATCGTGACACTTACACAAACAACATCATCCTCCTGAATTTTAATGACTTGTTCTTGTCAACACATTCATCATCAACATCTCCTCATTATTGTCAGATACACAATTATCCCCCTCATCCTAATTGCACATTTACAACTTCCAAAGTAGCATGCTCAATTTCTATGTCTAAACTATCATCATCATTACTTTTACTACCACTTATGCTCACATTTGCAGAGGGCTCATAAATGGTGGAAGGAGGCTTCTCTAGGATTGGTGGGCCTGATTCAGAGACGGGCGCTAATTCGACCACATTTGCATCTCCATATGCAACATAGTTGCAAAAATATGCTAATGTTAGCAAAGATAATCTGAGCATATCAGATTCTACTTAACATTTACCTAGCACCTTATAGAAGATAATGGCTAGAATCTGTTTGGTTGCTGTGAGCAACATCTCCACCTTTAAAAACTCTCAATTTACCCATTAGACTTTCCTGAGGAATATGTGAAGGTTATGAGCACACAATTTGTTCTTTAGCTTTAGTGTTCTTTTTGTGCACTGATTTGCCTGTTTTAGATGTGAAACAGGTCCTGCATGTGAGTTTACAAAAGATGCCTGTGCTTGACCCTGGCTTTTTCAATAGGCATTTTAGTGCATGTATGAGCAGAAGCAGGACTGCAACTTGCAATTAAAGGCCATAGGACCTGATTCAGATCTGCTCGCTAGGGCGCGATTGCTCACTGCCAGGCATTTTTTGCTCAGTGCGCATGTGTATAATTCGCAATGAGCGTGTGCAAGCCAGCTTCAGCGATGGGGAATTGAGTGCTCATAGTACACAGACTTGCCGCTACTTTGAGTGACAGATAGTGCTGTTTGTGGGTGGTAACAGGGAAAAAGTGCTTGTGAACAGGGGAGTGGTTCTGCAAAAGCAGGTGTGTCTGACCATCAAAATGGAGTTTTGAAGGCATGCATAATTTAAAGGCAGCGTCATTGTACATGTCAGTTCGCATCTATTACGATGGAAGTACTCGCAGTGCTTGCAGTAGCCCAGCACTGTGTGTGCAGCCAATGATTTCTTCCTCTGCCGATGTATGCAGTCAGTTAATAGAGTAGCAGGTATTACTCATTACATTGTATAATAGCAAAGTGGATGCGTAAATTAGCATTTATTTTTTTGCTCTTTTTGTTTGCTATTTAGATATTAAGAAAGATAACAATCCAAAAAAACTTTTAATTCACAAACAATAGTCCCTATATGTATAAAGTTCACAAATACATGTTTTTTTTGTTTTTTCTAAAGTTAAATTGTTTTTTTTGTCGTGGAACTGCACATCCCAGCATGCCATTCCAGAGTAAATACATGCCATTTTAGCAATACTGTTGCAGGTCAGGGCCATATTTGTTGTACCATAGTAGATATTGTTTTTTTTCTATTGGAAGTAGGTACAAAAAACTGAAAATGAAATATATTATTTTTTTTTACAGATTTTTAAGAATTCAAAGTCCATAATTGTTATAATTTACATTTTTTATAAATGCATCATTAAAAATAAGATTTTAATTAAAAAAAATACAAACAAATTAAATAATTAAAAATACATGATTTTCTGGATGAATTTGGTTAAGGATTACCATCAAAAACTGAAGATGTGGACACACTTGCAGATGTGGGTGAGGAAAGTGTGCCTGTTCCGCCATCAGATGTGCCTCCTCTACCTTCAACAAACACATCACCTCAAAATGTGGCAGCCCCATCACATGGAACAATACAATATCAAGATATTCCTTGTGGGCCTTCGAAGGGCACTAACCAGATTACAGTTTTGGACATAAATTTGGAAAGTTCTGGGTGAAATAAATTCAAGAATCAATCGGATTTCTTCTTCTTTGCAGCTGACTCCGGTAAGCTGAATTTACGGATCTGGGTAGAACATCGTGGACCCTGCTGGGTGCTTGTTCCAGCCACAGCAAGGCACTTGTCCACTTCACCTTCTATTGGGCCAGTTAGATGTTCTTTGATCTCCCTGACATCTTGGCTTATGGACCTTAGAAAGGAGTTTTGCTCCAACATATTGGCTTGGAGAGCCTCCATGGCTGCTGATTGCCTTAACATTGCCACCCTAAGCCCATCCAGGACTTGGGTAAGGGTGGCAGTGGGTTGCGCCATCGCCCCATTCATCTGGAGGCTTTCAGCCATGTCAGTTCCTAAAAAATGGTAGAAAAAACAATTATTACTATAAAGTAATACAAAAATAGACAGATACAGAGACAGGTGTATGCAAATAATTACCAGACTCAGCATGTGGGTCAGCTTGTTGAGGCTCCTGATTGTCTATTTTTGCCTCCACCACTAACCTCCAATCTAAGGCCCCAAAAGCCAAAGCCAAGGTGTCAGGGAGTGGACCCCCTGGCCTATTAAAGTGTTTTTTTCTCTGCAAATTTAGCTTCGTCTTGAGTCGACTGCAAAGGTCACTCCACCTTTTGATAAATTTAGCTTCAATTCTTTTTTATAAAAAATATCTTGTTATGAGTGATATAGATATATTGACCATTTGGCTAAGAAATGTATTTATCATTTTTGGTTTGGTAAACAAGAGTAAACAAAAACATTTAATTGACATTTTCCAAAATATAGAAATTTTTTAAAAAAACTTACTTTTTAGAAAGAAAAGATGCCTCCAAATGAGTGGAGTGCTTATGATTGATGATCTTGGCAAATTTTACTCAGATTTTTTTCTTACAAGGAATCTTATGTCCAAAAGTGAATCTGGTTAGTGCCACCTGGATGAGGGTATCCATAACCCGACAAGGTTTACTGTATCTTGACCTTATATTGTTCCATCTAATGGACCAGCCACATTTGGAGGTAATGAGTTTGTAGGTGCTGGAGGAGGATCATCTGGTGTGGGCTCAGGCACACTTTTCTCAGCCACATCTAGAAGTCTGTCCACAACTTCAATTTCTGAGGCAATTCCCAAACCAGAAAATCATGTATATCAATCATGCAGTCCTCTACACTGGCCTCCTCAGAATCCATGACTGCAATTTTTAAAAATCCTGGCATTGCTATTTATAGCAATATGTGTACGCGCCTGCTACTGTACGCCACTCCCACGCAGTGCACTATGCAATGCACAAGTGTCCAACACACCCTATAAAAGCGGCCCTCACAATTCCCAACACTTTTTAGGAACTGTTGAGTGTTGGGAGTGTACTACTGACCGCACATCCTAGCTGTGGAATGAGGTGTCACATGAGGTATGATAGGTGTTGTGTTGTTATAGATGAATTAAATCAACAAATGTCCTGTGTATATCCACCATTTTTGAATGGCCAACCAATCAGACTGCACCCTAGTTTATATAAAGTTTGCACACTGTAATATTTGTCATTGCCATCATGAGATCCTCCAGCTTTTGCAGGCAGGAGCTGCGCATATTGATGGAGGTCATGGACCACTGCCAGGGGCCCATAGGCTCGCATGCGCCTAACCACATAAAAATGTGGGCATACGTGGAGGAGGCTGCGCAGCCTTGGATTCCGCCAGACGGTGGTCCAGCTGGAATGGAGATGGTCTGATCCCTGGAGGCAGACCCCGGTCCTCCTGGAGCAACTGCATGTGGGCAACTGCCAAAGTAAGTAATGTGTTGTATATGCATTGCATAGTGTATGCTTTGTGTTGTGTGTGCCTTTCTGCATGTGTCTGTGTTTGTGTGTTTATGTTATATTTATAGATTTTAATTGCTTGTTTGTGAGTTTCATAGTAAGGTCTGCAGCCATTTAAAAAAAAAGGCTGCAAACAGGTTTAAAGTCCTAATTTCAATACTGTGTTTGAAAAATTAGCAAAACTGTTGTAGTCATTAGGTGTGTGTTGGTGTGTGTGAGTGTGTACTTGTAAATCAACATGGTTTCTGCCATATCTATTTAAATGTAGAAGATAGCTAACAATTTGAGTGTCAGGCTACATTTTACGCAGTGTCTCTGCATTATTGTAACAAGGGTGACACAGGTGTCTGTATGTAATCCTCTGTTTTTTTTCCTTTAAAAAAAACCTGCTCATGCCTTTGCTCTGCTAAATTAGGGAGATCTGGATATGATGTCGTAAAAAAAACATGTCTAATTCTGCACACCCTAAGTCTGGATTTTGATGGGATTAACCCAACAATAAACACTGTTGTACATTTATCATTCTACAATATTCATAAATGTATACTAAGTCATGGCAATTTTTATATATATATATATATATATATATATATATATATATAAACAACTCTTAGGATACATCAAAGAAGAGTCTGGGCATGGCAACCTGAATCCCCACCCACCCCTGAAGCCCCCTCCCCCAACCATCCTCCCCACCCATCCACCCCAACCACCCCTGAAGATGACTCTTCCACCCACTCCTCATCATCCATCCCTGAAGTCCCCTCCCCCACCCATCCTCCCCAAACACACCTGAACCTGCCTACCCCACCCACTCCTCATCACCCATCCCTGAACCTGCCTTCCCCACCCACTCCTCATCACCCATCCCTGAACCTACCTTCCCCACCCACTCCTCATCACCCATCCCTGAACCTGCCTTCCCCACCCACTCCTCATCACCCATCCCTGAACCTGCCTTCCCCACCCACTCCTCATCACCCATCCCTGAACCTGACTACAACACCCACTACTCATCACCCATCCCTGAACCTGCCTCCCCCACCCACTCCTCATCATCCATCTCTGAACCTGGCTCCCCCACCCACTCCTCAGGAAACTCAAATTGGGCTGCTTCTGCCCAAGATTTGCCGGCCCAAGGAAATGAAGGTACATATGTCACAGATGCCATTATGCAATGTATATCAAATTTAGGAACCAGAAAATAATGCCATGTGAAAGCAGCATTAACCTCAGTAGCCAATGTGAAACACTGTGCAGTACTATCTTGTGAAGGGATACACACAAATTATTCATGGCTATGGTGGGTGGTTTTAATGTATACTGTTTAGATTTAATAACAAACACTAAATAAATAATTGTGCTTATCCTTTAAATTTCAGTTGAACAGGAGAAGCCACTTTGGGAGGTTCTGAGGAGGGAGGTGGGCACAATTTCCACAGCTGTCCACCTTATATTGGAGGCCATTATCCGCTTCCAAAATGCGCTCTAAATGAAATGTTTATTAAAAAATAAAAAAGTTTACAAATTACAAACAAAATGTGTTGTGTTTTTAATAAAAGATCAAATATTATATAAGGAAAATCTTCTTAAAGTCGAACTCTCTCATTCAATGTTTGCATATATATGTAAATTTTAATGTGTACATATATATATATATATATATGTATACACTCAAATATATGTATAGATATTCAAAATGAAGAGGTACTAGTCACAGTGCTATACCAACCAAACATTCTGTTCAATAATTTAGAAGAATCAAATTCAATATAATCATCAACTATGGTTTTGATATCGACAGTGGCAGCTCACGTTTTTCCAATTGAACCTTTGTTGTACGGTTCCCAGTAATCATGCAAAACAAAAAGTGAAAAACAAGCACCTCATAGTGTAATATGTTTATCAATTAATGCACGTACCTTTAATACTTAATATGCATACCGTGATATGCTGGAATGCAAGCACCTGATCTAATCCTCAGGATCTCTGTATCTCCCTCTTGGATTTTAAGTGGTCCGGTTCTTACTCCACAGTCAGTGTGCATAAAGGAGTAAAAAACACTCTCATAGTGTATTATCCAAGACAATTTATTGGAACATATAGTGTACACACACAAAAAAATGCATAATTACATTTAAAAAGTTCAATATAGGCTTATCTGAAATAGCCACAGCATCAACTGACAGAGCTCCCCGCTTCCTCAAATGCATTTTGTCTCTTACACCACTTTGGTAGGACTTCGTAAGGAGGATAACACCCAGTGAGATACCTTACTACTTTATATACCTACCCCATCAATTATGCATGCCTATATCGGGCTAAAAAAAGATTTCTGATCGCGGGCGCCATTTTGGGTGTTAGTGCGCGGGAACACCCGGATCTCGCTAGTGTTGTTACAGAGGGCTCTGATGTGTCACAAAGCAGGAAGGAGAATCTCCTCCCCTCTGACCACCGTATGCTCGCAGTGTGTTGGTCTAATGGCTGGCGTTTCCTCTCATCACTAGAGGGCAAACAGCAACGGCAATTTTGGCATAGTCTATATCAATAGACATGCGGGCGCCATTTTGTTGGAGTTTTTACTCATGAGAATAACATTATCAAAGGTAGGTATAAGAGCTAATGTATCCAGTTCTACAATTAATAGACATCACATCATTCTTAAAACATAATCATATACATAATGAGCAATAATAGATACAGTTGTATAAACATTTTAAAAAGAAATTCTGATCATAATAAAAATGAAATACACTGATCTAAAATTCTTTCAATGGGATTACAATATTAAAAAAATTTTGGTTTGAAAGGTTAATAACTCAATTTATATATAGATAGATACCTCTAAGAAATTCACAATTTTTAGTAGGACAAAAAATTGATCTACTCAATATATACATCCAATCACTAAATAAATAAATAAATATTCTTAATCATAAAAATCATCTATATACATACATGTTCATATGTGAAATAAATATATACAGTACATAATATATAGTATTTAAAAAGTCTAATAGTCTCATTCTAGCCATGGATAGAAACACCTTCCTATGTGCTGAAAGCTTCCATCCACCAGCCCTTAAAAAGGGTTTACCATACTCCCAGTTCCTCAGAATTATACGCATCTGTAGCGATACACAAGATGCCAAACAGCAGAATAATAATATGACCTTAAAATTCCTTACCATAGGATATTACCCGACGGCTTTAAAAGATGCTAAAGAGAAAGCATTAAAAGTATACAGACTGGCAGCTCTTCATTCCTCCAAAAAAATATATTGATCAAAGCAAAATGCAATGGATACAGGAATTTTCACATACATCTGGAGATGTTATGCAAAAAGCGAAATAGATGTGGCCTATAGTTTCAAATGATCATTTACTCCATATTCTCAAGGACACCAGGATTACTCCTACATACAAAAGGAACCGCAACATTAAGGATTATGTAGTGCACAATGACGTATCTCAGCATATTGATCAAGTCCCGGTACACTTTTTCACTAAAAAGCCTGGGAACTACAAATGTATGGGGTGCATTACATGTAGCCACCTTGAAACGGGTAATGTGTTTGTGCATCCACATTCTGGAAATAAAGTTTATATCAAATATCCTGTAACCTGTACCAGCCAGTTTGTCGTGTACTATATCAGGTGTCCTTGCAGACTCCTGTATATAGGTATAACCACATGACAGCTCAAAGAGCGTATGGCTCTCCACAGCTCGAGCATTTGAGCAGCTATAGAGGGAAAATCCATAGACCAACATGTCGCTAAACATTTTCGGGAGATTAGACATGGATTGGCAACTTTACATTGTAAGATCATTGATTGGATCCCATCTGATAATAGAGGCGGTGACAGGGAACGGATTCTACTACAGCATGAGTTTAGATGGAAATACAATCTCCAGACTCTTAAACCGCTTGGTCTTAATGAGATTAATTCTTTTTCTTGTTTTCTTTAGCCTTTTCCATTTAGGATTGTGTTACTCTTGATTTTTTATTTTGTGTTTTTGCGTGTATAGAACATGATTTTGTTTGCCCTCCATTAGTATTTTGGAGATTGGACATTTCCCCTGGTACCTGTTGGCTCCAGCTGTTCTTAGTATTTTGATTCATCTGTTTCTGGATTATGTTGTCACATTTGTATCTACAGCCCTGCTTGGTCTGTTCATTTGTTTACAATATAGGTTGTCTTGGTGATGGACAAACACTGTGGTGTACACGCCCCCCCAGGGGTGATGGTGACGCCGGCACAATGGCGCGATCTGTGACGTCATTGGACCCCCGCTGGGACAGAGCAGCTTGGTGAAGGTGCACAGGGTGAGCAGTATTTAAGGTATGTTTTCTATGAGGTTATGTATGTATTGATAAAAGTGTTTCCTCACTGAAACGTTGACAAGGAGCAAAGTTGTGCAGTTGTTCCTTGACAAGGAGCAAAGTTGTGCTGATGTTCTTTACCTAGCTGTGAAGTCTCATTGAGTGCCGTCCTTTGCCTTCTACATTTATGCTTTTTCTGGAAGGGCACCGGAGCATTGCTTATTTATTCTGAGTGCTGGGCATGTTTGGACACTCTCTCTCTCTCTCTCTCTCTCTCTCTCTATATATATATATATATATATATATATATATATATATAATATATATATATATATATATATTGAGATAGGATCACTGGTAAAGTGGTTTGTGGCAGGTACATTTGTCCCAGATTCCTGTCTTTTGTGTTTTAAACCCCCAGGAGAAAGTCTGCAGTGTAGCAGGCTTGAGTTTTGGCTTTTTGAAAAGCCGGTTTGGGACCTGGAGGTTGTGGGTGAGAGGAGAGGGAGGGCTCCACCCACGGCCACGCCAGGTTTTGGTTCTCGCAGCCTGGTAACAGGCTTGTTAGTTTTTCACCTGAGAGTGGCCAATATAAGCCTAGTGTGTTTAGGGCTGATTGTCTCACCTGGGAGAGCAGACATTGAGTTTGCTCAGAGACACTTGGATACCTAACTGTGAGTGTTGTGCTGTGCTTTTGTTGCTGGCGAGGGCATTAGGCCCTGCCAGGTTCTGGTAGTGAGGGAACTACCTGTGAAGTTAGGGCCCCGACAGGGCTAGGATTTATATTTATGTTTTCTTTATGTTTCTGACATTGTACAATAAAGACTAGTGCCGACCAGCTTGTACTTGCATCCAGACTGGTGTGCTGCTTCCCTGCTGCTGTGTGTGTGTAAGGAAGGAGTCCTTTACCCAGGAGAGGGACCCCCTAACCTAACTGTGTCACAATATGGTGGAGAATGCGGGCACCCACACACACTGAAGTTGCAGCAAGAGGAAAACTTTCCGTTTAAAAATTAAAGGTACAGACACCCAATTTGTGAGTGTGGAAATAATGCAGTGTCCTTGGAGTCCCATAGAGGAGGTGTCAGCCCATGCTCAGAGAGGCAAGGTTCAGCTTCCAACCTACACCCCAGGACAAAATGGAGGACATTATTAAAGCCTTGCTCCAAGCTACAGCAGCTCAGCAGGAATCTACCAGAGCTCAGCAGGAATCTACCAGGGCTCTGCAGGAATCCACTTGGGTGCAACTGTCAGCCTTGGAGACAGCCCAGGGGCAACAACAGGTTGCCATCGAGGAAACCCGCCGGGCCTTAGTGGAAAACAGCAAGGCCATAAAAGAGGTGGTACAGCACCTGATCGCCCGGCCCAGAGATGTTGGTACTGGTCCTCCCACCACCACTCACTCCGTACGAGCCAGTCACTTCCTCCAGAAGATGACTTCGGGCGATGATATGGAGGCCTATCTCACCGCATTTGAAAGAACGGCCGAAAGGGAGAGTTGGCCCAAGGAGCAGTGGGCAAGTCTGGTGGCACCTTTTTTGTCTGGGGAGCCACAAAAGGCCTATTTTGACTTATGCCTGGCTGATGCCAAGGACTATAAAAAACTAAAACAGGAGATCCTAACTTGCTTGGGAGTCACCACCTTTGGTCGTGACCAACGGGTCCACCGCTGGGAGTTCCATATGGACAAGCCTCCACGTTCACAGATGCATGACCTCGTCCATCTGTCCTCAAAATGGCTACAGCCCGAGACGCTGACGGGACCACAGATCGTGGAAAGGGTCGTGATGGACCGGTACCTGTGATCATTACCTGCGACTCTGCACAAGTGGGTGAGCCATGCAGACCCTAAGTCCACAGACCAGTTGGTCGAGCTGGTGGAGAGGTACGTGGCAGCTGAGGAGCTAATGACTATGCCCACCGAGCCCCGATGGCGCACCGGCGAACTCCCACAGACACTGGTAAGACTGTTCCAGGGGAGAAGGGTGCTGGGCGGTGGAATATACCTAAGACTGAGGGTGTAGAACCTGGAGACAGGCCTGCCAGGCTGGGAAGGTTATTGCCCCATAAACGACTAGACATTAATATGACTCAGTGTTTCCGATGTGGTGGCTTCGGCCATATTGCCGCTAATTGTGCACTTACAACTGAACCTATGCAATGTGATACTGCTCATGTCTACCGCAGGGGGTCTTTCTTTGCACAGATAGCCAGTACGGCTGACCGGCAGGCTGTGACTGATAAGCACATATGTGTACTCACTGTAGATGGCAACCGAGTAGAGGCACTGTTAGACTCTGGTAGCTTTGTGACACTTATAAAAGCTGAGCTGGTAAACCCCTTGCGGCGTGAGGGGAAAACTATTGGTGTGACCTGCATACATCGGGATACTCGATATTATGTTACTGCCGAGGTGAACATCGAGACACCATGTGGTCCTGCTATAGTTTCTGTAGGTTTGGTACATGGTCTGATGTACGATGCAATATTGGGGAGAGACTTTGCTCACTTCTGGAAGTTGTGGGAAAGCCGTTTTGTTCCAGAGGTGAACAACCCCGATCCATTTGAGAAGGTTGTCGATGTAGTGGAGGAGGGAGTTTCTTCTGAGTCAGAGTTATTCCCTTTTTCTACTATGATTGGCGAACTAGAGAATGCGGAGCGTGACGGTGGCCCGCCAACTGATGTGCCTCCCATTGAGGTGGGAAGTGTTGTTTGGCCAGGTGATTGTCTGCCTGATTTAGAGGTCAGAAGAGAGGTCTTTGCCGTGGAGCAGTTGAATGACCCTACTTTGGTAAAAGCCAGGGAGAATGTAAAAGTAGTTGATGGTAAACCCGTAGACCCTGATAGTTCTTTGTCCTATCCCCACATGGCAATGTGGCAGGATTTGTTATATCAGGTGACTAAGAAGGGGGAAGTTGTTGTGGAACAACTAATAGTTCCCAAAGCCTACAGAAGAACAGTGTTGGATCTGGCCCATGGTCATATAATGGCAGGCCATCTAGGGGTAGGGAAAACCACTGAGCGAATAATGCAGAGGTTTTTCTGGCTCGGGCTTCATAAAGAGGTGTCTGACTTTTGCGCATCCTGCCCTGAGTGTCAGTATCATGCTCCCAGGCCACATTTTAAGGGTCCACTAGTTCCATTGCCTATCATAGAGGTGCCATTTGAAAGAATAGCAAGGGATTTGGTTGGACCCTTAATGAAGTCTGCCAGGGGACACCAGTATATTCTGGTCATAATGGATTACGCTACCAGGTACCCGAAAGCGATCCCGTTGCGCAATACGTCAACCAAGACCATTGCCAGAGAGCTAGTTCATGTCTTTAGCAGGCTGGGTATACCTAAGGAGATACTAACTGACCAGGGTACACCATTTATGTCCAAAATCATGAAAGAGTTATGCCGCCTGTTCAAAATCGAACAGTTAAGAACTTCGGTTTATCACCCCCAAACCGATGGGCTTTTCGAGAGGTTTAACAAGACGTTAAAACACATGCTTAGGAAAGTGGTTGACAAGGATGGTAGGGATTGGGACTACTTATTGCCTTATTTATTGTTGGCCATAAGAGAAGTTCCCCAGTCCTCCACCGGGTTTTCACCCTTCGACTTGTTGTATGGGAGACACCCAAGGGGGTTACTAGACATTGCCAAAGAGACATGGGAGGGGCAGTCTACTCCTTACAAAACGGTGATTGAGTATGATTCTCAAATGCAGGAGAGAATTGCTGCGGTAGTGCCGATAGTGAGAGCGCACCTGGAACAGGCTCAACAGGCACAGCAGAGGGTATACAACCGCAATGCTCGGTTACGCAGCTTTGCTCCTGGGGACAGAGTGTTAGTATTGGTTCCCACTGTGGAAAATAAACTTTTGGCTAAATGGCAAGGGCCCTTTGAAATCTTAGAAAGAGTGGGGCAGGTCAATTACAAAGTTTACCAGCCGGGGAAAAGAAAGCCGGAACAGATATACCATATAAATCTGTTAAAGCTCTGGAAAGATAGAACAGTACTGTCGGCCGTCCGAGACCCTCCAGTAAGTCCAGGGCCCTTAGTTCCCGAATTACAGTGGCAAAAACCCTGTCGGCAATTCAACAACAAGAGGTCAAGGAGTTTCTGATTAGAAATAGGGTGCTGTTCTCTGACGTACCTGGGAAAACCTCAGTCATTAAAGATGACATCATCACTGACCCAGGGGTTAAAGTTAATCTAAAGCCCTATAGGTTACCAGAAGCACAAAGAGAATCGGTGTCGAAAGAAATTAAAAATATGCTAGAGTTAGGGGTTATTGAAGAATCACATAGTGAATGGTCAAGTCCCATTGTGTTGATTCCAAAGCCCGACGGGAGTGTGTGTTTCTGCAATGACTTCCGAAAGTTGAACAGTGTTTCAAAATTCGATGCCTACCCGATGCCAAGAGTGGATGAACTGATTGAGAGACTAGGGACGGCAAGGTATTTAACCACTCCTGACCTAACCAAAGGGTATTGGCAAGTACCGTTAACCGAGAGTGCCAAACAAAAGACAGCTTTTTCAGCGCCAGAGGGCTTGTTTCAGTACAAGATGTTGCCCTTCGGGCTACATGGGGCACCTGCTACCTTCCAAAGAATGATGGACAGGATTCTAAGGCCCCATAGATGGTATGCGGCTGCTTATCTGGATGACGTGGTCGTTCATAGTCCTGATTGGCAGTCTCACTTACCCAGGGTACAAGCAGTGTTGGACTCCATCTATAAGGCAGGTTTGACAGCCAACCCAAAAAAGTGTTGTCTAGGCATGGAGGAAGTAAAATATCTGGCATACACCATTGGCAGAGGCCTGATAAAGCCTCAGCTCAATAAAGTTGATGCCATACAAAACTGGCCACGGCCTCTGAATAAGAAGCAGGTGAGAGCCTTCTTGGGAATTACGGGGTACTACAGGAGGTTTATACCCAACTTTGCCACCATGGCAGTCCCACTGACTGGGCTGACCAAAGGCAAACAAAAAGTCATGGTAGAATGGAGTCCTGAGGCAGAGAAAGCTTTTCAGGAGTTGAAAGTAGTGTTGTGTTCCCAACCAGTCCTGATGACTCCTAATTTTGAAAGGGAATTCATAGTACAAACCGATGCATCAGAAGTAGGTATAGGAGCGGTCCTGTCCCAGAACAAGGAGGGTGAGGAACATCCTATTTTCTATCTTAGCAGAAAGTTGAATGTACATGAGAGAAACTATGCCACAGTGGAGAAGGAGGCGTTGGCCATAAAGTGGGCGTTAGAGGCTCTCAGGTACTACTTGGTCGGAAGAAAGTTCAAATTATCACTGACCATGCCCCTCTGAAGTGGATGTCTGAAAATAAGGACAGTAATGTGAGAATTACAAGATGGTTCTTGGCGTTACAAACTTTTACATTTTCAGTGGAACACAGGCCAGGAAGCCAGCTGGCCAATGCTGACGCGTTGTCATGCGTTCATTGTTTGGGGGCTTCACTTGTTCCGCCCCACAGGTCGAAACAAAGGGGGGGGATATGTGATAGGATCACTGGTAAAGTGGTTTGTGGCAGGTACATTTGTCCCAGATTCCTGTCTTTTGTGTTTTAAACCCCCAGGAGAAAGTCTGCAGTGTAGCAGGCTTGAGTTTCGGCTTTTTGAAAAGCCGGTTTGGGACCTGGGGGTTGTGGGTGAGAGGAGAGGGAGGGCTCCACCCATGGCCATGCCAGGTTTTGGTTCTCGCAGCCTGGTAACAGGCTTGTTAGTTTTTCACCTGAGAGTGGCCAATATAAGCCTAGTGTGTTTAGGGCTGATTGTCTCACCTGGGAGAGCAGACAGGGAGTTTGCTCAGAGACACTTGGATACCTAACTGTGAGTGTTGTGCTATGCTTTTGTTGCTGGCGAGGGCATTAGGCCCTGCCAGGTTCTGGTAGTGAGGGAACTACCTGTGAAGTTAGTGCCCCGACAGGGCTAGGATTTATATTTATGTTTTCTTTATGTTTCTGACATTGTACAATAAAGACTGGCGCCGACCAGCTTGTACTTGCATCCAGACTGGTATGCTGCTTCCCTGCTGCTGTGTGTGTGTAAGGAAGGAGTCCTCTACCGAGGAGAGGAACCCCCTAACCTAACTGTGTCACAATATATATATAAATATATATATATATATATATATATATATATATATATATAGCCAGTAAGTACAGTATTTGTCCCCTTCCTGGCATTTATACACTGCCTGTCAAACACACACAATCTTCCTTTGAAATATCTAACTTGAATTAAAAGACAAGAGATTGTTTTTAAATAAAAAAAATGTCTCAGCTATTATTATTTTGGGGTGCAACTGACAGTGTAAGTGCAGTATTTCACCGCCTGCTGTCAGATATCCACTGCCACTCAAATACAATGTTCACTGGAAATATATATTATAAAGTTTAATTAAGAGACTTGAGAATTTTGTTTTAAACCAGAAAAATGTCTTCTTACAACCTTTATTATTTTGGGGTTCAGCTGACAAAACCAAAACACCCAGTAAGTACAGTAATATAAACTGCCTCTCAAACACACACAATCTTCCCTTGAAATATTTAATTTGAATTAAAAGATTGAGAGTATCTTTTAAAAACAGAAAGAGATGTAACTTTGGGGTGCAGCACACTCAGATGCAGCACAGGTCAGCTATGCTTGCAATCACAATACTATTTTTGCCCATAATGAACAAAATATAGGGTCCAGATTTCTGAAATCCGAACACACCTGAATGTAGGGGTTCTGAATAGAAAAGGGTCAAGGTTCAGATTCACTTTTGTGATTCAGTTCGAACTGAGGACCTGATTCAGACCCGCTCACTAAGATGCGTTCGCATGCAGCCAGTCGATTATTTGCAATCTGCACATGAGCAATTGGGAAGCGTACGCTTGCTGCGCATAGACTGCCCAGAAAACTGAGTGCCAGGAGATGTCGTTTGTGGGTGGTGACAGGGGCTGGCCACTAGAAACGGGAAAGTGGTGGTGCGAACATAGGTGTGCCTGAGCATCTTAATGCTGTTTCAGAGGTGTGCACAGTTAAGAGTCAGCGTCACAGTACACGTCACTTGGCTGAAGTTTACACCGAAGTGCTCTCAGTACTGGCGGCAGGGTATGGTCAACCCCAGCTGCTGCGTATGCATCCGATGGTACTAAATGTTACCAATGGTTGCATACACTTTCTGGAGATGACGTGGGCATCTTAAGACAGTCTGGTGGGTGTCTGCATACACAATGTGATCGCACGTTCAGACATAGTGGATGTGCTAATGCCTTGCCGTGCAATCGCCTGCCTTGCTGAATTTGCATACGCATCTAGCGACCAAACGCATCTAGCGAGCAGGTCTGAATCAGGTCCCAAGTCCCAGTTTGGATCTGTTGCCAGTTCAGAACTCAGATTTAAGAAATTAACTCAGGTTTTGGATTTGGACATTTTAGTTGTTTTTAACGATTTTTATCAATCTTATTTTGAATGCCAAAGCACTTGAAGGTGGTTTTGCAAAACCAAAACATGAAGAATTCAGATCGAAAACATGGGGGCACATCAATACATATCCTTCAAATGGTATAGGTATGAGATGCTGGCCCTACGAACCCTACGGTCAGAATCTCGATGCTGGCATCCCAGCCAGGTTACAATCCCAACAGTTATAGTTAAGTATCCCTAACCCTAACACTCACTCCCATGTGCCTAAACCTAACCACCCCCCTATTGCCTAAACCTAACCTACCCACACTCTAAACCTGACCCTCCCTGGTTAGGGCCTAACCCTAACCCCTACCTACTGCCTAACTCTAACCCCTAACCCCGATACTTACCTTCAGGATCCCAAGGGTCAGAATGCCAGTGCCAGTATTGTGATATGTGTCTGGATTCCGGCATCAGCTTTCTAAATGCTGGAATCCCCACCTACAACTCTCTACAATGGCCACTGTTGCAGCACAGCTACAGAACAGCCAACAATCCTCTCCATGCACTCTCTTATTTAAAATGGTGCCTGAATCATGAGGGAAGGACTTATATGTGATCCAAAACAGATGAGATCTAACATTTTTGGGAAATTATGTTTTGCTTAGTTTTGAGGTCCCTATTCAGACCCACTCGTTAGGCTGTGTTCGCATGCAACCTGCCGATTTTTGCAATCAGCACATGCGTATGCATTGCAGTGTGCGTAGGTGAACTAGTCCATGCAATCGGGAAGCATTTGCTCACTGTGCATAGACAGCTCGCTAGCTAGAGTGACAGGACAAGCCATTTGTGGGTGGTGACAGGAAATGGTCCATGAAAACAGGGGAGTGGTGGTGGGAACGCAGGCATGCCTGAGCATCTCAATGCCATTTTAGAGGTGTGCATAATTAAGATGCAGCATCATAGTACACGTCACCTGGCTGAATTTTACATTGAAGCACTCACAGTGCTTGCAGTAGGCTATGGTCAGCCACAAGTCTTGCGATCGCTTCCGATGGTGCTCAATGTTACTGATGGTTGCATACACTTCCTGGACATGCCTGGGAAAGTGGGCATCTAAAGACAGGCTGGTGGGCATCTGCATACACAGAGTGATCGCATGCTTAGACATAGTGGGTTTGTTATTGCCTTGCCGTGTGATCATGGATTTGCATACTTTCGCTGCGTGCAAATGCATCTAGTGAATGTGGGTCTGAATGGAGCCCTGAGAACCGACTTTGGTGGGAGGAACCGAGGCATTCCTCGATTCGACTATGGACACCAAAATTCTGTGGCTGTGGATTTCTTTGAATCAGAACCACCCATCTCTAATTAAAACAAATCAAACATTACTGGTATTACTTTTACTTAAAGTATGTAGTACAAAAAGTGCAGTGGAGGGAAAGCAGTTATAATAAGTTTTCTGTCAACAAAAAAATAAGCTATGTCAGGCCTGTTTAATCTGAAAACATGTTCCTTTCTCGACTCAGGGCAGACAGAAGATACATATGGAGCAGTAGGTAGCACCGTACATTCTTTTCTTTTAATACTTCTCTGTATTCCATTGAATTATTTCATAGCCTGTGACATAAAAAAAAGAATAAAATACAAAGGACCTCATTCAGAGCCGCTCGCTAGATGCGATTGGTCGCCCCCAGTGTATGCAAATTTGGCTAAGTGACGGTATGGCAGGTGCTCGCTTGGAAAGGCATAAACACGCCCACTTTGTGTTGGCAAGTGATCACTTTGTGTCTATAGATGCCCATTAGCGTCTCTTGAGACGCCCACTAGCACACGTCATCTCCAGGAAATGTATTTAAACATTGGTACATCGAGGACCATCAGAAGCGATCGCAGCTCTTGTGGCTGCCTTACCTTATCGCAAGCACTGCGAGGACTTCTGTGTAAAAAAACAGGCAGGTGACGTGTACTATGACGCTGGCTAATAATTATGCATGCCTCTGAAACGGCGCTGAAACACTCAGGCACGACTGCATTCGCACCTCCACTCCCACATTATTAGTGTCCTGCCCCTGTTACCACCCCCAAATGGCCTCTCCTGTCACTCATTACACTTGGCTGTCTTTGCTTTGTGAGCAAGCAGATTCAGATTGCTTCGAGTAGTTTGCGCACAAGCAGAACGAATTATGCGCATGCGCAGTCGCTTAACATCGGCCGCATACGTGCGAGTGGCTGCTTGCGACCGGCTCTGAATCAGGTCTACAGTGCAGTATGTTGAAATCTATTTCATAATATAAGAAATCCCTTTGTGTTTTGTACTGGTTGAAATTGCAGTTGATATATGGAGAGTCCACCTTTATACCTTTAAGGAGAGAATCCAAAAAACAAAGGCCCTGATTGAGAGCCGGACGCTCTGACAGAGCGCTTGCTCTGAATCAGGTCCGGGCTATTTTTTTTTTAGAACGGCCTCCTGGCCACTCGCATAGCTGTTGGTGACCACCCACAGCTATAGCGAGCGGCCAGACAGATGGTCGCGATGGTCAAGAACATCGTGACCATCGGGCTTGCGACAAGACCCTTGTGGTAGGGTCTCGTTGCCGCAAGCCCCAGAGACATTTCGGCTCAAACACAGCTGAAATCTCTCCCACTGACATCACTCGTGAAGTCAGTGGGGCCAGCCCCAGACGGAGGCGTTCACATGGGAATGTGTCCATTTGGGCAGCCACTTCCCCGGCCCATCCACCAAAGGGGGCGTGCTGTCACTCAACATTGACAGCATGCCCCCTTTGGTATGAGACCCGGAGCGATGGAGTGCCCATCGCTATCCGGCTCCGTCATGCGCATACGCACTGGCCCACCATCGACCCGGTTGCGAGCGCTCAGCGCTTGTGACCAGGTCTGAATCAGGCCCAAAATCCATAAATGCAATTGCTCTTACTAGACCCAATTTGGAAATTGGCATATCAAGTATGTAAGTTTCTTCTGTCCTCAATAAGGTTTACCAGGAACTCAGAATATTCAACATACAGTAGCAGGGGAAAAAATAAGAAGATCCAAGAATATTTATGACTGTAACAGAGAAATAGTTACATGTTGTTTTTTTATTTCCAATTATATAAATAGTAATAAAAATAACTGTTCTGAAAATAATGTGTCCATTTTTCTACTTATTTCTAAACACAAATGAGACAGGACAAGATATGACTTTTAGAAGGAGTTGTTTCCTGTATTGGGATTGCAACAATAAAATAAGAGTGGAATTTAGTTCTGTAAATTATATATAAAGAGCTTTTTTAATACCAAAATGTTTTTTTATGACAACATTGTTTGAAGGATACAACTAGATTATGTTAGGTTTTGAGAATTGCCACTTTTGTCTCATTTCATATAAAGAGTTTGAACAAAATGTAAAATGTCATTGTACTGCTGTTACATGCCGGCAATAAACCAAGTGGTGTCAAGTGGCATGGAACAGTAGGGCACAAATAGCTGTTCAAGTTACATTTATGCAGATGGCTATTTCCATTTATATTATTTTATACATGCAGATTGAGCACCATTCATTTAGACAAAAGATGTGATTGAGTACCAGTTGCAATGCACATTGATCTCAGTCAGCATAAAAATAAAATGTTGGTGGTGAAGTAACCGTAGCACCAGAATGGTTCTTGATAAAAGTCGTTTGACTGAAACGTTGAACTTGACCTTGGGAGTCTGGAGTCTTTCTTTACAAGTCCTGTGAGTGCCGCTGTCATTTGTATGTATATATATATATATATATATATATATAAAACAAGTCTCTGATCCAGCACTCTCCCTTACTAAAATCCTCTACCTGGTGCTCAGCCAAAAGACAGGGAAACGCAAGAACAGCAAGGAGACACTCCAGGATAAATAAATGGATATCAAAGCAACTGTGCTTTACCGCAATTTTTTGATTTTAATCAAACCGTCATCAGGCATAGAAATACAAAGACATGCTTACCTTATATACCCCACACCTACACCAACAAAACTAAAAGTGAAAGTACATGCTGCCAGCGCTGCACCTTGTGATGTCTGGAGCATGGCGGTCCCTTCCAGTGATGTCAGCTGCTGACTGCTCAGCCCATGGTAACCATAGTACAACAGGAAACAACAAAATAGAGGCTTACAGCATTCTGTAACTAAGGGGCAGGGTCAGGCTAGTAAGCCTGCTCGCAGATGCCCCGGAGTGCTGAGCCGCAGAGATATATTGCATACACTGTGCCAAAAACAATAATAAATTAAATCAACTGGGCTTATAAAGAAAAAAATGTAATAGACATACCTCTAAGTATGTATACAGCACAGTCTGGTGGACATACAACGTGGCGCACTATGTGATGTAATTTTGTAGCTCTAGCAGAGCAAACAGCAGAGGGAACAAGACTTATAGTCTTATAAGGATCTGTAAGAATATGAGAGCCAAGGGTATACATTGATAAATTTAACTCTGCCAGCTAAAATTCTAACCGGGAAATTATATGTAGTAGTTATTACTCAATAAGACCAAAGCAACCTGTGCTTAACAGGAACTGACTAAAACATAATGAAAAACAGAGAACATTCACAAGTAGCAGTTAAGGGATAAGGTTTCATTTAGCCCCCACGGAGTCACTGTGTTGAGGGTGTATATCCATTTGGATTCCAGTCCGTCAACCATCCAGTCTCTGATATTTCTAGGATGTTTGTAACATGGCATCAACGTGGTGCCTGTCAAGGCTGTTGTGTGTCACACTATGGTTACCATGGGCTGAGCGGGCATCTGCTGATGTCAGTGGAAGGCATCACCATGCGCCAGATGTCACGAGGTGCAGCACTGGCAGCATGTACTTTCACTTTTGGTTTTGTTGGTATAGTTGTGGGGTATATAAGGTAAGCATGTCTTTGTATTTCTATGCCTGATGATGGTTTGATTAAAACCGAAATGTTGCAGTAAAGCACAGTTGCTTTGTTATCCATTTATTTATCCTGGAGTACCTCCTTGCTGTTCTTGTGTGTATATATATATTTCAATTGAAGTAGGCACTCAACCAAAGGAAATACAATATGCAAATTGGTGCAGGGTCCATAAAAGTCTAAACACAGCACACCCACCTCTCTTGACAGGGAAGATCCAGACCTCCTCTCCAAGGCAAAAAGGTAGTTTGTTTATTTAAGCAAACACAACATAGACAATATTGGAGGCCCAACAGTCTGTTTCAACTGCTCACATGCAGTTTTTGTAAAGGGCTCATGCCAAAAACTGCCAGTGAACAGTGGAAACAGACTGTTGGGCGTCTGATATAGTCTGTATTGTGTTTTCTCTCTCTCTCTCTCTCTCTCTCTATCTCTCCATATATATATATATATATATATATATATTCCATTGACAAACAATCTTATGGTTTCACATGTCCCATTAAGGCTTCTTAGACTTGATCTGAAATTTCACAAAAACAATTGAATTTCTGTCACTCAAACATCAAAAAGCAATGAAATTCCGATCATTAAGGCTGATGCCTTAATGGACATGTTCCTTGCGTAATACATATATGGTATGCCATGACACCATGTGGTTAACTGCAGATTCGAACATCCTTCTCACTCAAAACTTCCATCTCATTCATTATACACATTCAGCTTCCTAATTGCTAAAACTATCATACTCTGTCTATGCATGTACACTATCTTCACCTCCATGCTGCTATAACTTCCCCAATCCCTACAGCTGTGTATTCTCCCAACTGTGCTAGTCTGCATGCCCTGATCCACACCAATTTGTCTTTCCCCATGTGTACCACCATGTCTTCATGCATCCGTGCCACTGTGTTTACTTCTATCTGAACCACTGCCTTGCCTCCAGCCATGTCACTTTCTTTCCCTCATCTCTGCCACATTTTCTTCCTCCATCTGCCCCACACTGTCCCCGCCAACTGTGCCACTCTATTTTTCCTCTCCCACCCACACCACTCTGTCTTCCCACCCATCTGCACCAATCAGTCTTAACCAATCCCTACTGTTGTGTGTTCTCCCTTTGTGCTAGACTGTATTACTCATTCACACCAATCTGACTTAACCCATCTGCACTGCTGTTTTCCCGCATCCATGCCACTCTATACCCCATTCATGTCGTGCTTTTCCCCCAAACCGTGCCACTCTTTCTCTCCCCATGTGCACCACTGTTTTGCACCCATCTGCATCACTTTGGCTTGCCCTAATCTGTACTGCTTAATCTTCCCTTTTCATGCCTTTCTGTCTGCCCCATCCACACCACTCTGTCTTCTCCTTCCATCCACCATACTCTTATCCCATCCGTACAGCTCTATGTTCTGCTCAGACCTCAGTTGCATACAGTGCATGTGTTTATTCCAATGAGCACACAATTCTGTGAATTAGCAGCTCCACAATTTTGTGAGTGACAGCATTCTCACTCTGTGAGTGCTGCATATGCAGTTAACCACATGGTGTAATGGCATATCGTATGTGCATTATGCAAGGAACACATCCATTAAGGCGTCAGCCTTAATTATCATAATTTCATTGCTTTTTGAAGTTTGAGTGGCAGAAATTCAATAGGTTTTGTAACATTTCAGATTATGTCTAAGAAGCCTTAATAGGACACATAAAACCTTAAGATTTTTTGTCTATGGAATTTCATTGCTTTTTTAAAATTATTTACTATCATGGTTTGGAGGAGCAAACCGGGCCACCTACATGGGAGAACAGCAACAAAATGGTACATTAGCGCAGGTGGAGGAAGGCTAGCACACAGGAGGTGTTTTGGGGATGCACATGGAGAGACGGCTACAGAAGCGGGCTGCAGGAGTGTGGGGCAGTGGCATGTGGACCAGTGGCAGCAATGCACATGGGCATCTTCAGGCGACAGAGGTGCTCACTGGTGCTGGGCATGAATCTGAGAAAATAATACACAGATGCATGGATGAGTCAGTGAGATCCATCAATGCATCTTTGTTAAAATTTGAATTTGTGTAATATATATTTTTTTTGAAAAGGGACATCAAACCCCCATCCCCAAACACAACCAACCCCTGGCTTTTCACTGTCGGTCCTAGTTTTGAAAATGCAGAGGACAAATGATGTAGAGGTCCCCCGTATTAAGCACAATCAGCATGAGGCAAATCAGACCCAGTTCTGGTTTGGTTGCAAAAATACAGGGGACAAATGATGTAGGTGTCTCCCGTAATCAACGCAACCAGCACTGGGCTTGGAGCCGGTCCTGGTTCTGGAATCACAGGGGAAAAAATTAGTAGAGTTCCCCTGTATTTTCCAGAACCAGCACCTGACTTTTTCTAGCAGGGGGCTGATGCCACAGCCAGTGGAGCCCTTTCACCAGGTCCCCCAGTTGAAGCATCAACCCTGACCACTAGTCAGCCCAGACTGGGGATCCCTGCCTCTATCCCTGGCATCCCTGGGGTGGTGAGCGCCACATTGATAGTGTAATGTTTAAAGCAAAATACAATATGGAAGCCGAATAATCAAGAATATAATTGTAATGCTGCTTGTTGTTTTAACATAGAAATCCTAGATCATACAAATGTTCTTGTTTTTATTACCTTGTTTTTATATATTTGGAAACAAACACCATCTGGTAGTGAATAAAGGCATACGATAGCTTGAGGTTGTGAACTTTTAGAAGAAATGGGTAAGTTTGCACTTGAGGAAAATGTTGAGATATTGTACTCTGGCTCTGGTCATCTGCTTTTATGTTTCATTGTTGGCTTGTTCTTGTTAAAGTCTTCATAGAGATTGTGAATTTGGAGTTAATTTATCTTGATATCTATTTTTATTGATATTTTAAAATTTTACATTTTTTAAAGTTTAATTTTGTGGATATTTTGTCTACAATATCTTGCTAAATTGAAAGTGTTTTTGTTAGAGCTTGTAAATGTGTTTGGTTGGGCCTTGATGGTGGTTGAGGTCAAGACAAGTGTTAGTGTAAGGGAGAGGTTATGGTTAAACTTTCATAAGCTGGATAGTATCAGGGATACATCTTATGGTGACAAATCACCTTATATACTAAAAGGCTGAGTGTAATAGAGCATGGAACACATGTTTGTAAAGGGCCATTTTACCCAATGAGGTTATGTTTCCAAAAAGAGGAGTCATATTTCTTTAATAGAGAATAGACTTTATTACCGTTGTGTTGGAGACTGAAGATTGGACTGTTTAATAAAGGTAATCCTTTATGATGAGACAAGGAAAATTCTTAGCAGGTGAAGAATCTCTAATGTTAGAAATCTCACATGACAGTCCAGGAAGTGTGATGTATCAGAATTATGGTAGTGTGACTGTGAAATTTGACATTCAAACTATTCCTACATATCATTGATAGAAAGTTTTTATATAGATATATGGATAGGATTAAGTGAAAAAGCCTAATTAGTGGAAGGCATAAACATTATGGTTAGAAACATCTAGTTATGTTCCCCATTCAACCTAATGAAGAAAGAGTAGAGAAAATATAATTACTATTTAATCCTAAAACACATTTATATGATACATATCAGAGAGATGAAAATTGAATTTTATAACTACATCACAAATCTCATAACTCTCTGCTGTATGGCATGGAGATAGATGAAAGTGAAGGGAAATATATTATAATATTCTAACTAGAGATGTGCGGTTCAGTTCTTCAGAAATCCAAATCCACTCGAATTTCATAAATCCAGACCTGAGTTGCCGTTCTCATCTCCTGAGGAGATCCAGACAGATCAGAGTTATGGTATGGATCTTCCCACACTTCAGAATTCATATTTTAAAACTGAATTTCAGGTTTGGGATTGCAAAAAGTAGATGATTTTAGCTGTTTTAAAAACTTTTTATCAATTAAAAAAAAAACAGATGTAAAACCAAAACACTTTGGAGTGGTTTTGCTAAACCAAAACCAAAACATTAAGATTAATCCAGTTAGAAAACCAAAACCAAACACAGGGTACAGCACAATTCTACAATTCTTAACCACCCTTATAATACAATGGACGAGATGTAATAGAGTCCGAGATTGGAAAATTAGAGAGTATAGAGCTATACTAGCATAGTCGCACATTTTCAGAATTCACCCTATGAATTTGGGTGTCAGAATATGCAAAATCACATGTTTCTCACACCCCCACAACTCATAATGGCAAAACTTGCATCCCAATGGTTTTAATTGTGAGCATACAAGTTGGGCAATGTAATAGAGTGCGAGTGTTTAACTCACACACTATTACTGTCTGTAAACTCGAAAAAAAACAGACCTGCTGCAGGATAGTGAGTCTAGACTGAGCAGGTCTGAGTTACACAGAAAGATGCACAGATCCCTGAGATCCATGAGTGTTTCTGTGGCTACTACATTATGCAAGTCCGGGTGACTTTTCTCCTATGAAATCTTGGATCTTTTAATGCGATGAGTTATACAGAAGCCTTCGCAGATCAGTGAGACCAATGAAGGTTTCTCTGTTTAAAAAAATTAGTAAACATTAAAAATTAAAATATGACATATGTCCCACCACCCATGAGCATGACCAGCCATGGGCTTTGTTGAGCCTGTCCTGGTTCTTAAAATACAGGGGAAAAAATGCATAGAGGTCCCCTGTATTTTAAGAAACAGCACTGAGATCTGTTGAGCCTATCATGGTTCTTAAAATACAGGGGAAAAATGTGTAGGGTTCTGCTGTATTTTAAGAACCAGAAAAAGGCTCTGTTGAGCTGGTCCTGGTTGTGAAAATACAGGGGACAAAATGATTATGGGTCCACTGTATTTTTCATAACCAGGTTAATTGAGGTTAACCTTGCAGTTGCCAGCATAGGCTACAATGTAGCAGTTCCCACCATAGACTTCAATGGAGCTTTCCCACCATTGAAGTTTAAGGGTGACAGGGTAACAGACAGGCTGATTGCTCAGAGCCAATCAGCAGGCAGCTCCTATAGAGGTGCCCACTGATTGGTTGGTGGCTCCTGTAATGAAAGGAGTCACGCTGGTCCCGGTCATTCACGTGGAGGAAAGGTATGTTTAAAAACATACAGTACACTTCCTCTTGTATAGCCCAGTTTCGAGTGCCCATTTTTTATTTACAAACCCTTAGATGCCTACTTGGAATGAAGAGGACATGATCTAAGCTAGGTATAGGTGAGTATGGAATTTCTACTGGACAAGTGGACATGAATGGCTACAGGGATTATAAGTGAGTTTGTGTGAGTGTGCATGTATGCTTTAATAAAATATTACTGTCATGGTGTGTGTCTGTTGTAGTCATTTTAATATTTATTTTGCAGGTGAACTACAGGTACTTGTGGGCCCTTAATTCCCCACATACTGGTACTTGTGGTTCTCCAAGTACCAGCCTGCAGGGGAGGCTTGCTGGGACATCTAATTCTCCAGAAAAATACAATATTATGCCTTTTATTATTTACACATACATTTGCACTATCAACCCAATACACATCAGCCAGGGGTGCTGGGGATAGCCACAGGCTATCATCCGAGGCCTGGGGTGCCCTGGTGAGGGGCAACCTATTTATTGGTTGGGTCCTTTACTCCCCAGGGATCCCCAGCCTTGGCTGTCCAGTGGTCAGGTGTAATGCTTTGGCAAGGGGAACTGGTACTGAACCCCCGGTAGAACGAGTCCGGTGCTGGTTATGGAAAATACAGCAGACCCCTACTCATTTTGTTCTCTGTATTTCCCAACCAGCACTGACTCAAAAGAGTTTGCACTGGTTCATGAAAAACAAGGGAACCCTACACATTTTTTCCCTTTTATTTTAAGAACCAGGACACACACAACAGATCCTGGTGCTTGTTCATAAAATACAGGAGACCCCAATGCATTTTTACCTTGTACTTTAAGAACCAGGACAGGTGCAACACAGTCCGGGGCTGGTTATGCTTGGGAGGCGGGTGGGGGATGCACATCATTTTCACTGATCTGCAAAGGCTTCTGTATAACTCAGACCTTTTAATGCTAGTCACATTAAAAGGTACAAGATTTCATAGGAGAAAACTCACCCAGACTCACATAATGTAATAGCCTCCAATTCTGCAGGCTATTACATTTGGTGAGTAGTGAGACAAACTAAATGTGTGAGAAGGTCCGAGTTTGTCTCACACAAAAAACTTGGATCCTATTAATCTTGCCTAACATATATGGATAATGATGGAAATTTATTTTATCTTTAAGAGAAATTAAAACAATGAATTTGTTTCTCATAAAGAGGAGACTAATACTAAAATGGATAAAAATACACACAGATACACACAGACAACATCACTAGAACTGGTAGTACATGAAATAGAGAAGCCACTTGTGATATGACAGGGTAACGGAAAAGCAAAAATGCCATTGCTCATCACCCAAAATGTAATCATTTGTTACAATTGTCAGGGAAAAGGACAATTTTCCAGGTGATGTTAATGCCACCAAAAAACATAGACAGTCCCCTTCTAATTACTGCACAAACTAAAGATGATCGCCAAATAAAGGGATGACACAGTTCCCGTTAACACTATGACATTAATATGTTGTGATCCTAAATATCCTACTATTAATTTGACAGTTGGACATTCTTTTCTGATTGATATGGGGGCTGCAAGGTCACCTATAAGAGACAAAATTGCATTACCTACCACAAATAATATTAAACATTAAAATGCAGTAGGGGTAACAAAGAAAATGTTTCTCCAAAAAGAAACATAAGTGGTAAAGATAAGAATTGATCTGCTAAACAGTGAGAACTCATACCTTTTAACTACAGATGTCCTGGCTAATTTCTCAGGAAGAAATTTATTGTGTAGACTTCAAATTCAGTCCAAGTTTTGGTCACTATTGTATTGTTCTGTGATTCACCTAGCACAGATGTTATGAAGCTAATTTCTCTAAAATAACTTCCTTCTGTGTCAAAAATGTTATCAACTATATCTGAAGCATTGTGGACAATGGGTTTCAATGATGGTGGAAAGATTTTACATGTTACACCAGTTAGTGTATCATTCAAATCAGAGAAATAATTTCCAGTTGCCAATATATCCCTTAAAACAGAAGCAGAAAATTACATGTTTCCTGTCATTCAGGGATCACTAAATTAACGGTCATTGGTAAAGATACAATGTCCAGTGAATACACCCATCTTTCCAGCACAAAAAAGAAGTGGACTAGTTCAAGATCTATGAGCAATCAATACAATTGTTGAGCCTTTGCATCCTGTAGTACCAACTCCTGCCAAAATTTTAGTGCATATTTCATTAGATAGCAAACATTTTTAGTAACTGACTTGTGTTCTGCATTGTTTTCAATTCCAATACATCCAGACAGGCAATATCTTTTTGCATTCATACATCATGGTACACAATACACCTGTACTAGGATTCGACAGGGATTTGTAAACTTTACCACAATTTTCAGTCAAACTTTAGCTAAAAACTTTCTATCTCTTGATTTCCCAGTAGCTTCTACATTAATTCAGTATGTAGATGATTTGCTACTATGCTCTCCAAATGATAAAATGTCAGTTACAGATGCAAGAGAACTATTGAAGTTTCTTGCACAAAATGGCCCAAAGTATCAAAATACATATTTTAGCTCTATCAAATACAGGTTTCTTACATAGGCCATTGTTTATATGAATGCCTGAGACATCTATAGTATCTCCAGATAGACATGCAGCCAATAAAAAAATCTAATTCCCCACTAACAAAATAAAATTGAAGGGGTTTCTGGCAGGTTACTGCAGAAACTTGATATCTAAATATTCACAATTAACTGCAACTTTGTAAGACTTGACTAAGACCAAATTATGCCTACCAACATTACCCTGGCCAAATTTAATATTTTTAACCTAGCTACTCTATTAACAGTTAATACAACTGATAAGTTTTAAAGAGAGGAATGGGTGGAAAAAAGTGTACCCCCTAATAATTGCTTAACATATTTAGATGAACAATCCAGTCCAAGGATAGATTTGAAAAAGTTGTCACTTCAGAACCCTGACTTAGTCTACTATGATCATTACTACCATAGGCAGACATAAACTGGAACAACACAATGCTGTGGTACACAAATTACACACTAAAAACCCAATTTTTTTCCACCTCTATTTCACCCACCACACTCAGCTTAATTCGCAGAAACAAAGGCACAAGTTTGGCTGAAGTAAAAAGTGTAAATATGTACACTTACAGTAGATACACTTTTGAGGTAGGGCATGGTTTTGAAGAACTATGGAAAAAAGACTTTATAACAGCACCAAATTATTATGAATCTCAGAGAAGATTCACACTTGAATCATACTAGGAACATGAAGCTCAGGAGAGTATAGTAAATTGGTTGATCAAGAGATGAAATGTGACCTAGATGGTTAAAATGCACTTGGCAAGTTACAGGCTTGATGACTAGTATGCACTTGGCTAGTTGCAGCCTGAATAGCTGGTATGCACTTGGCTAGTTGCAGTCTTGAGGACTAGTATGCACTTTGCTAGTTGCAGCCTGAATAGTGGGTATGCACTTGGCTAGTTGCAGTCTTGAGGACTGGTATGCACTCAACTAGTGGCAGCCTGAATAGCTGGTATGCACTTGGCTAGTTGCAGTCTAGAGGACTGGTGTGCACTTGGATAGTTACAGCCTGAATAGCTGGTATGCACTGAGGGATATCAGGAATTGCTGTAAAAGTTTATTGCTTAACTAAACAGACAATGAATTGCAACTGAAACCAAGGAGTTGTAAATTGGAGATAGTGCACATAGCACTGAATTGCAGTGCAGACAGGTGGATGCTATTTAGCTGATTGGCCACACAGACACAGCAAAGCTGCGGAGAGGGCTACAATGAATACACTAAAAGTTCACAGTAATGGAGTGCAGCTTACACTGCTTTACTGTATTTGCTTGGAATCCACACAGACAATGAGGTGTGGCAGGCACTGCTCTATTGTCACTTGCAGGTAAATAACACATGCTGGGAAGTGGCAGCAACTGCTTAGATGTTACTTGCAGTGAGTACATAGACACTGGGATGCAAGGAGCTGGAACACACAGGAGGATGAACTACTCACTAGAATCGGAAGCCACAAACAAATGCTATAGCCGGCATGGAGTGAAGGGCTGGCTGCAGGATCCAATCAAAGGCATTTCCTGCAGAGAGCTCTTCCTAATGACTGCTAGTGTGCACCTGAGCTGTGCACATAGACAAGACATGATTAATTAGTATGCAGCTATAGCTGTATACAGACAAGACAGGAATCCATCTGCCTGCAACAGCTGGAACATGGATCAGGACAAAGTACAGTATCCCAGTGACAACTAAAGCTGGGACCTGCCAAGATGCTCCACTATCACAAATCCTAACACAACTAACCCAATTGCACATGCAAAAGCAGTAAAAGAGTTACTAAAAGCCATACAATGACTCACAGATTGCTGACATCAAATGCCAAGCCTATATGACAGGACATGATTAAATTAATAATGGAAATCATAGAGCCAATACTGCAGCAAAAGCAGCAGCACAAAGAGGAACTGTAAAAAAAAGTTTGTTCGTTTCCTAATAATATATGTAAGAGGGAAAATGTTCAGTGTACTCAGGACAACATAGGCTTATGACAAAGCTCTAAAGGTAAGCCTGTCACTGCAAAATCACTGTTGCCATTATTGGCACAGATATCTTATGGACATTAATCAGAATTACTAGTATGCTCCTAGCTTTTCACCAGTTAACAATAGATTTGTTGGCTTACTGTATTGTCTAGTTGCAGAATAATGCAGGATGACCAGTTAAAACACTACCTTCACATCTTTCCCAAACATTAGGTACTTTCCAAATCATACAAATTGGTTTCATTCAGCTACCAAAGGTTAGAATACTACAATATTATTTTTTATATGTGTAGATTTTTTTTTCAGAGTGGATCAAATGGTATGTCCTTGCTAGTGTAATAGCATCAATTACCACTGAGACATTTTACAGGAAATTAATTGTAGGTATGGTAAACCTTCTGTAATATGTATTTTGGTCAGATGATATTTTACTGGGCTAATTTTTAAAAATATGTGTCAACTTCTCAGAATAAAACAATAGCTACATACATCATATCATCCACAAAAAATTGGGGAAGTCGATTGTTATAATGGGACAATTAAGAACAAACTAAATTAAGCAGAGAAACTAATTTGAAATGACTAGAAGCTTTATCAGAATAACCCCTAGTGGAAAATTAAATATTCCTTCTTATTAGATAATGTTTGGGAAACTGACTAATGTCATTATTATACAGTACCTGCATCTAAATATATTAAGTGGAATTACTTAACTGTGGATTATCTAATCACAAACTAAAATAGGAAAAAGAGTAGTATTACAGTGCACTAGTCAGAAAAAATTGCAAGATTAGGTAAAGAATAAAAATAACCTTTATTGAATATTCATTATATATATATATATATATATATATAAATGTGTATTTCCCTCAAAAATTTGGAGTGACAGCAAAGTAATTAAAAAATATAGATCTAAGATATTAAAGTAATGATTAAAATAATATGCCAAGGGTGCTTGCACAAACTTACACACAGAAATGTACTCTTTCAGTTGTCAAAGTGTAAGGAGTATGATCCTCCCATATAACAAAGACATAAGCAGGGTGGTGTCAATAAGTATATATAAATTTGTCAAGGCTTTCTATTCCATTATGCAATTATGAAAACAATTCATAACTGGAAAGATGTGTATTGACTGTTGTTTCTATCATTTAGACATAAGAAAATAAACAGATTAATGTCATTAAATGACTAGGGATAAGCCACAATATAAAGAGTAACCCTATTCTCAATATCTGAGGAGTGAGTCACGAGTAAACATGATTATAAAAACTATAATAAATCAATATGATTATCTGCTCCAAAGTTGTCTGGCTAAAATAATCAGACTAATGCCAATTTGATAGCTAACATTAAGCCTCAGTTGAGAAGGTAATCCTGTTATTAATCTTTTAGGAGTAAATTATAAACACACCTGAATATGGGTATAAATACTATAATAGATAAATATGATAAACTATTACAGTGTTAGTTTGTTGAAAATCAAATGCTGTGATCCTGATAATAAAGTAAGTAGTAAATGGTTAAATCATTATACATTATCTCTGCCAGCAAGCAGCAGAATGTCAACAGTATCAGTTATACTTTGGATACATTGTGTTCAATTAAGTTGTTACAAAATACCATAGTTCAGAGTTAACAGATAATGATCACTTCTTCAGTGTTGAAATGACACCCTTTATGCCAATGATTACCACATAATCAAAGAGGCATAATCAATTATGTAAGAAAAAATAGTAAAAAATATTATATGTAAATGAGTGCAGTTAATCTTAACTACTCAATATCATAATCTTGTCAGTAGCAGTATTTATATCACTCCAATTGGATTAATAAAAAAACATGTAGTGGTGTGGCTGCAGATGGCATATGTATTTATCCATATATAATTTTCTAGTATGATATTTCACCCTGTTTATGAATTCAGCAGAGTCATTCAAGTAAGTAATAGTAACAACAATAATAATGATTAAATTTATTTATATAGTGTGACTTATTGTTCCCACAATGCTCATTAGCAATTGAATGTGTGATTGCTGTTAGTTAATTATGATGTGTTGTTCCTCTATATGTAAACATTATTGATCTCCTTAAATATATTGTTGATACTTGACTGTTTTTTATAATAGCAGAATATGGTTATTATCAATTATAAGAGACTGGCCACACTAAAGTGAATAAAGATGCAGATTTTGCAGCTTTGTCAAACAGCAGCATTCAGCTGCTGTAGTATTAATCTGCAAATATCACATACATGCATTTAGTGGAAGCCATTTTTGGCTAAATATCTACATTGCATTAGAATATAAAATATACTTGTGGTTTTTGTAATTATATAATCCGCTTAAATTACCATATGTAGTCAATTACTTTTAATTTGATAATATCTTCTTTATAACAGAAGCATCACAATTTATATATATTTGTTTATAACAGCAGTATATGGTTGTGGTCAGCAATTAGTAAAAGACTGACCATGCTGAGGTAGATAAAAATGCAGATTTAGTAGTTTAGTATAGCAGCAGCATTCAGCTGCTGTAGTAATAAAGCACTAGTCACATACACATGCTTAGTGGGAGCTACTAATGATTAACTATCAGCATTACATTAGGACATAGACTATACATGTGGTATAATAGTTGTACAACATCCATTTAAATTGCCACATGTAATCAGTCACTGTCAATTAGATATGATCTGCTTTAAGATAGAAGCATCGCAATTGTGGTTAACATGATAGCATAATAGCAAGTGTGTGGGGCTCCCCTGGCATCATCCAATGTGCATTTTGCCTTATGGCTTAGTCATGGAATCAACCGATGAGTGGGTAAATAAAATTTAAATACCCTCACCTCATCTATGCAGTCACGATCTGGCCAATCAGACTTCTGGCATCACGGACATTCTTAGAGTAGGGATAATGGTTGCTTGCAGAGTCATCTATCAGGCATGAGTAATAGATCTATGTTAACCTGATTCTATGAATGGCAATATCTGTGCTAATTACGGGGCCCGTAGCCTGATTCTGTGAGAAGCAGTATGTGTAATGATGACACATATAGGATAAATCTGATAGGAAGATAATCATAGATTCTTTTGATCACTAATATTGGAAAATAATTATATACATAAAAATAAAACATTATTAAATATGATAAATAATTTAAATAATTAAACTAGGTGAGAGTGAAGAATAAATGTGAATGATAAAACAATGAATAAATAATATCTTATTATTATTGGATGTGATAAATAATAATAAATAATTAAACTAAGTGAAAGTGAAAAATACTGATCTAGTGATAGTGTGAATGTTGTCTCTATGTAGAAAAGAAACAAACACATGTTATTATAGTGATATGATAAGAGTGCAAAAATATTAAAAGACAATAAATATAAAAAAATATTGGACTCTCATTAAAGTGTTTAATAGCAAAAAATATTAAAAAATTAAACACTAAAAAATGTACACACATAAAGGTAAATAAAAACAAATTGATGTAGAATGTATAAATGTGTAGTTAAAATGGTGCAGATAGCTAAAAAGTGGATTTAAATGAAGAGGTCCATGTAGTAATACTAAACCAATTCACTATTATAAAATGATCAACTCATAATAGCCTATCATTTCAGAGCCGACAAAAGTGATAATAAAAAACTTCAAATAGATCAAAGGAAAGCAGAATAATTATTCTTCTTGTTCAGGCCCAAGGGATGCATACTGCCCATCAAAAAAATTAGATGTGCTTCCCATCTCAAAAGTTGTTTGGTCAAATCTCTTCCTCTATTATCTGTTTTGATCTTCTCCATCACAAAGGCCTTGATGAATTTTAGATTTCCTTGATGGTAATTTCAACATTAGCTGTTAATAATTGTGAACTATGGTATTTTGTAACATCTTAATTAAACACAATGTGTTAAAAGTATAACTGATACTGTTGACATTGTACTGCTTGCTGGCAGAGACAATCAGGGTTGCCATCAGAAATTGTGGGGCCCAGGACTGACAATATAGGCAGGGCCCCCCTAGGTGAATTAAGGGCATACTTACTAACTTTCAGTTGCTCTCTCCAGGAGAAGCCCGGAGAGGAGATGCAGCTAACCATTTTAGGGGTGGTGCCAGGCTCTTTGTGTCATTATACCCCACCACCATTGTGGTATAATGCTGTGAATTATGATTCCTAAGGGAAGTGGTGGGGCTAAAATGAGTGACTAGAGCATGTGGGTGATATTGCCCATTGATTGTGAATTGTGTGGCACTGGTCAGTACTTCTGTATTTTCTGGGTATGTTATATAATAATGGGTAGTCTTAGCATGTGTGGCTGCCCTGTGTAACTTATTTTCTTTTGACTTCTGCTCCTCTTAGTGCCATGTCACTGCTCCTCTGCTCTCAGTGGTGCATTGTGGCATGACATCATGCGTGCTGTGCCACAATAAGAAAAAAAAACACTTTATGGTACCGGGGGCCTTTGCCAGATGGGGGTCTGTGAATCTTCTAGGTTGGGTAGGTATAACTGCCCTGGCTGGTTATGCCCCCAACTGCCAGACCTGCTTTGGCATCCAGGGAAAATGGATATGCCTCTATGGGAATCATGCCTTAGATCAAGCCTCTGCCATTGGGGGAGGGGGATAACCAAAAGGTAGTACTGTGGAATGGGACCAGCAGTACTAGGATTACAATTACCATGAAACAATGGGGAGATTCCTCTCACCCTATATAATCAGCAGAGCTTTCATATCTCCTTCCAGTGTGAGTAGAGCTAGTGCTGGACAGCACAGTGAGGTAAACAGGGCTGGCAGAAGGGTAAAATGGGTACCATGGGGGTTGGGGCTGCCAGATGAGTACAGAAGGTGCCCTGGATTACTGACAGACAGGTAACTAGGATGTCCAGCGCTGGGCTGACAGCAGAGTCAACACAATGAGAAGTGGGCTGAGAGTATGTGCAGAGTGCTAGTGCTGGCATGGGTATTAGGGCACTCACCATCACCATCCCTTCCATGTCCTTAATCTTCTCCTGCTAAACTTCTTGAAGGTGTTAAAGACCCTCATTCTTTGCAACTCCCACTCTGCCTTCTCTGGGTCCCCTATCCATCCTCAGTTGCCGGGTCAGCCATAGTCTCCACCCCTTGGCCAGCACCTGTCCCGTCACAGCCAGAGAAGGAGACAGTTCCCGGCATGCACCTGGCATGCATGCGGCAGCTGATTGGTGGAGATATGGGTGCCAGGAGATTGGTGCACAGAGATATGATGGATGTGTGAGGTGGATGCGGTTCTGCGTGATCCCTGTTAATCACACAAGCAATCAAGGTGGCATGCAGATTGGAGCGGGCCCCTCTTCACTCAAGCATGTAGTGTGGGCAGTAGTAGGAGTGAGTGGTAGTAGGAACGGGCAAGTGGTAGTAGGAACAGGTGGGCGGGACTCCAGTCCCGACATTCCGCCCTTGATGGTGGCCCTGGAGACAATGTATAATGGTTTAACCATTTACTACTTACTTTATTATCAGGATCACAGCATTTGATTTTCAATAAACTAACAATGTAATAGTTTATCATATTTATCTATTATAGTATTTATACACATATTCAGGTGTGTTTATGATTTACTCCTAAAAGATTAATACCAGGATTATCTTCTGAACTGCTGCTTAATGTTAGCTATCAAATTGGCATTAGTCTGATTATTTTAGCCAGGCAACTTTGGAGCAGATCATCATATTGATTTATTATAGTATTTATATTCATGTTTACTCATGACTCACTTCTAAAATATTGAGAATAGGATTACTCTTTATATTGTTGTTTAACTCTAGTAATTTAATTGTCATTAATCTGTTTAATTTCTTATGTCTAAGCGATAGAAACAACAGTCAATACACATCTTTCCATTTATGAATTGTTTTCATAATTCATAATTTCATAATAGAATATAAAGCCTTGACAAATTTCTATATACTTATTGACACCACCCTGCTTATGTCTTTGCTATATGGGAGGATAATACCCCTTACACTTTGATAATTGAAGGAGTACATTTCTGTGTATAAGTGTGTGCAAGCACACTTGACATATTATTTTAATCTCTAATTTCTTTGATCTATATTTTTTAATTACTTTGCCATTACTCCAACTATCAGAAGTAAATACACATTTATATATATCTTTTAATGAATATTCAATGAAGGTCATTTTTTATTCTTTACCTAATCTTGCAATTTTTCTGACTAGTGCTCCATAATACTACTCTTTTTCCTTTTCTAGTTATATATATGAATTAGTAGTTGGTGGCACACACCCTATTAAACTCCGTTGAACCTTGGTTCCATCTGTGACATCTAATATACTAACAGTATTGCAGGGTGTCTGTTGGATTGGACCAGTGTGGTTTTGTCATGGCTGCCAACACTTGAGACTCCTGGAGGGAGGCATGCCTACTAGGCACAATACACTGGGCTGGTCTTGGGAATGACCTTTTCATGAAACTCAGTAGCACAGGATAAAAGTATTTATTCACAAAAGAAATATAATCAGCAAGGTCTCATATAAAGTCTCAAACAGCACAGAGGTTCACTTATGCAATAATAAGTATAGTAGAAAATCCCAAAATATATATATGCAGTCTTTAACATATAAGAACTAAAGTGGTAGGGAACCCCGAGTCCAGTATGAGGCTAACACCTCAGGATGGCATTGAGGACCTTTGCCAGGGTAGAACCCTGTAGTAATGGAAATTGTCAAAGCTGAATAATTGAGTGAGACAAGTTCAGTTTAAAATTTAATCGCAGCAACGCCATCTTGCGAACGGCCACAAGACACCATTTTGTGTGGTCAGCATTAATTCAAGTTATAACCCATTAACTAAGAACAGATGGCAATGTTTTTGTTAACACCAAGGGCGACGGGAAAAAACAGCTTTCTAAGTAGATAAGGAGAGACAATGGGTATTTTTACATACAAATTGGGAATCCCGGGATGCAGATAAAGTATAGTTGTGGCAATTGTAATATAATATCTACACAATTGGATTTGCCTGAATACTAGACAAGATGTCTCCTAATCCCATAGTTTGAGGTGATAATACATTTGCACTTCACACAAGTGTCTGTGAGAACAAAAGAGGTTTTGTTTTCCTTTGAACACAGCAGGTGGGGGCCTGCTGACAGAGGGCATGTGGAATTACAACCCTCAGCCATCCACACTGCTGGATGTTCACTTCGTGTATGAGAGATTATGCACTTAAATCTCACCCATTAATAACTAGCGTCCTTATATCAAACCCCGTATACCCACACACTACATATTCGCACATAAGGTTCCATAAGCATCAAAATGTATGATTCAAGTTGGTTAAGTTAGTTTAAATGCTAAGAAATAGAGGTTTTTAATATCTAAGGTATTATATATGATAAGCAAGGTATGTTTGATCTCGTTCTGATGCCTACGCTTTTTACAGAATCCTGGTGTTATCGGTGGAGAGATCGCATCATGCAAACTCAAGTTATGGATCGCAGAACTTATAAGCAACAAAATGTTTTAGTTGATGGAATGTTACAGGAGGCGTTACCAGAAAGACCCCGGCTGTTAGAGGCAGGAAAAGTCTATTTGAAACAACCTGTTAAATGTGTCGTTACATATGCTCCTCCTTTGGGAACCAATGAGATCAGCAGGAAGTTTCCCCTTTGTCCTGTTTCAGTCTGGGGGGGCATAAATACATGTGTCCAAACACTCTTTTGGCAGTTCATGCTGAATTTTGGGTGAGCTGATGATATCTAGTCAGAAGTCTATCTCTGGATCCAGAGGCGCAGCGTATGTATAACCGTACTTGGTCTGTATTATTTCCTTTTACGCCTAAATTATGTATGTATAGATTGCGTGTAACTGACTGTACTTTTAACTGAATAATACTTGTGCTTTGGAACCACAAGATTCCACTCCTGTCTTTATTTGAGGTCATACTGCGTACGCAATTAGCGGTGTTTTAGAGGTTTTTAGGCAGGGTTTTGTCTTAGAGGTTCTAGGCAGGTGAATCTTAGAGGTTTATAGGAAGGAATATATTAAAAGGTTTATTTACAAATTTAACAGTGGGGGCTCGCATCGGTTTATCACACTATCTGATACACGATAACACTCCGTCAGTCCTCTCTCAGCAAAAGGGTGGAGGCGCCTTTTGAGAGACGTATTAGTCTCACATTACCACAGTGTTGCTGAGAGCGTACTGCCGGTTATTGTGTAGAGGAAGCGCTGATCAGAATCCAGGGACAAGAAAGGAAAAAGTTTCTTTTTCCTTTGTTGATAGAACCTTACGTTTAGAGGGGTGCCACAGTATTGCGTACGCGGCTAAAACGCATTTTTGTGTACGCAGTTAAAAAGTCATTATACGGTTGTGTGGTAGTCGCATAATTGTGTATGCGGCCGTTTGCACAATAGCGTATACGCACTTCCGGTTCTGCTGCCACATGTTTGAACAAAGCCATTGAGGTTTACATTTTTTTTCTATCTACCAATATCTGGGTTAAACGTTTATTTTCTGCGCAGAGAAAAAAGTGTGTAACAGTGTGTGTATTGTTGATAGGGGTAATTTATTCCCTAAAGTTAAGGGTACCATATGATCCTTAAGGGCTAGGTGCAAGGGTTAGCCTAGTCGCTCGGTAAGCAGCTTTACCGTTCTAAACACAGTAGCAGGTGTACATGTTGTCTTTGTTGTATAGAGGTGCGTGGGAGTGGCCGACATATAAACTCTCATAGGTTTGGAAGTTACCTTACTAAAGCTTATCCGGGTCTGGAAGTTGCCTGTTTCAAAACTTATCTAGGTGTGGAAGTTGCCTTACGAAATCTTATCCAGGTGTGTGGACGCCGCCGACTTAAATCGTTCACAGGTAAGTGAAAGTATCTTGATTGTCTTTCACCAGTTTAAATTTTTATTGAAAAAGCGTAGGAGTTGTCTCAAAATGGGAGCCACGCAAATGGTAGAAATGTTAAGAAATGATGTGCTGCTAATGGAGGCTCCAATTGGATCAGCCCTTCGTATTATGCATACTAAGTACAGTACTTATGCAATAAAGTATTGTGATATATGGTTTAATATGACGAGAAAGAGTGTTAGACCGTTTCCCAGACTTGGTAGTTTTGATAAAAATGTGTTAGATAATGTCCAGGATCACATCAGTATGGTGAGATTCAGAGAAAAAAATATTAAGTATTTTGAATGTTTAAAAATATGGCAGCATGAAGGGGATGCTTAGCTTAAAAATGTGCAAACGACGCAAACTAGCGTTGCGAACGCATTGCCAGAAAATACATCCACGACGCTGAGATGCAAGACGGGCGAGCCGCAAATTGGCGCACACGTGCGGCAAAGTAGCGTCGTGGAGAGTATTGCCAGCAGTTCACGCTCACCTCCGCCACCAGTACGGTTACCAAAAATACCAATAAAAATGTAACAAGAAACTTGTACCGTCTCTTAAGCAACCATAAAGAAAGTGTTTATGATATGGATGATGAGCCTATTGTAATGTCTGCCATTTCCCATGCTGTGCAAATGATAGATGCTGCATCACCACAATCACGGGTGGTGCCGCCATCTCCATCGGTAACAGCAAGGGAAGTGTTAACACACTCTGCACCCATAGAGGAAGTTGTTAATACCATACGTAGCAGCAGCAGATTAAACCCCCAGCCAGGTAATCAGGTCAGAGGTAGCAACGCTGCCGGTCTGCATCCCATTCGGACAATAACTGTTCCGAATGGAAATGCACATGCAAACGGTGTAGTGCCCATGAGGGAAGTAATAATGCATTGTCCATGGACAAGAGCAGAACTGAATTCCATCATAAATGATTTCCCCAATCCCAAAAAGGAACTAGCCAAATGTCAAAGATTTTTGAGAAATTTGGGTAGTTCTCATGAGCCCACTAATAAAGATTGGCATGTAGTGTTAAGGGCCTGCCTGCCACACAATACCGACGTGACAAAATTTACCACGGACTGTGTATTGGATGGCGACGTTCCCTTAACAAACCAAGTAAACCAAGGTAACATTTCCCGCATTGTGACTCAATTGGGTGTATATTTTCCAGTAGTAGTTAACTGGAACAAAATCTTCACAATTAAGCAAAAGGAGAGTGAAACTGCAGAAGATTATTGCGACCGGGCTCTGCAGGCTATCACCCAGTACACTGGGATAGAAGATATTAAAGATAGCACTCACCACAGGGGAATGATAGTCACGGTACTCATGGACGGTCTGAAAGACGATTTAAAGATTCGGGTTCAGACCTCACAACCTGGCTGGAGGGGACTTACAATAGATAACCTAATAGAGTCTGCCATAGAACATGATAAAAACATCTCCAAAAAGAGAGAGACCCAGAGCAAAAAACTAATGGCTGTCAGTATACAAGCTCTGGAAGGAATGACAATAACATCACAGCCAACCGACACACCTGCACCCACACACACACCAGCACCTGAACAATTACACGTCCTCACCAATCCCACACCACAGCAAACACATCCTTACCCCACATATCATACACAACCACAGGTCCCATACTCATATCCCCAGCAATATCCTTACCCTCCCTATCCTTACCCATACCCACCACCTTTCCCTCTTGCTCAAATCCCACAACAATCTTTTCATCCACCCCGTTCAAAATTATGTTTTAACTGTCACCAAGTGGGACACGTAAGTAAGTACTGCAAAGCGAAGAACACCACACAGGAACACGAGTTTCCCATGAGTTCATAGGTAACCCCAGTATCTTCTCCCAGGCCTTACATGACTGTTTATAATTTTTCAACCTATCAATGGATCTGTTCTAATGTAAAATGTGGATGATTGATTGTTGTATTTTGGGTCATGTTTAAATGATATTAAACTGTTGTGCTTTATCTCCCACTCATAGGACACAAGGTTGCTAAGGATAAACGGCAGCCATGCCAGGCTGAGGTCGACTACTCGGAAAACTATCCAACCCAGTGGCACAGGCATTATTTAGAGCAGTAGCTATTAATAGCAAGATTTAATTGCAAGAACCTGTATGCAGATACTATATCCCTAGAATAACTAAAAGTGATAGGGGGACTTATTTTACAGGTGACTTTTTCAAGAACATGCGTAAGATGATGGGTAACAACACTAAGATTATCCTAGACTGTCTTTTCCTTTATTTGCCCCCTCCTTTGAGATACTGTCCAAACAGGCAGCCTCATGTGAAAAATTGATAATGAGGTTACTGTGCAGGGTCTCTTGAAGATGAATGAGAATAACCGAAATTGGAAGTGTTATTAACTAACATGTCTAATGCAACCTGTCATGATGTCAAATCTGGAGGAATTTGTTATGATCCAAATTTTTTTTGTAGCTCAGGTTGTTTGACTGATCGGTGGAAAGGTCCGTATCTGATGATATAGCATCCTCAAAGGGTGGCCAGGGAAGATACGTGGATCCATTCCACTCACTATAGGGAGGTTAACCAACCGGTGGAGATACAAGGCAGAGACAAGGCCGATAACGTGGACCTGTCGATTGCGAGCTTGTGGCGGAATGATTAAAAAGGTGACGGTGAGATATCTGAGCTAAAGAAATGTGTAGATCAGTGCTTCAAGCAATGGAGTGGTCTGCTGTGGTCATCCTAGTTCTTTTTTTTCCAGAGTTTTATTTTTTTTTGTCATGATGATCTGTTTGGGGATGCTCAGTGTCTGTGATGGGGGACCAATAAAGGAGATGTGAACTGATGGCGGAGCTAATGGAGTGGAGTCAGGAGGAGGAGTGCTATACCAAATCAGGGGAGTGCCGGTCCAATTTTAGTACAGTAAATTGTTGTGAAAATGTGAATAACAATAATAAGGAAGAACTGTAATTCAATCCTGAGTTATGACGTAGTGTATAACAATGTAGCCTGAGTTTGAGTGGTCGTGCATGGATATAACGTTTATGTTGTTTTAAGTCATCTTAGGTAATGCAGTCCCAACCCCTTCCAAGGCTCTCCTTATAGGATAGGTGCATCCCCACATCTTTCCCATGATCCATTAAGGATCCACGGTGTGCATATAAGGGCAGTTTTATGTCCCTCCCGGAGACGCATTATCTGAATGGTTCAAATGACCATACTGTGTCATACCATAATAACATTGAACGGTATATTCTCATTCATGGCTAAACAGATTCAAATTAGGTTGTGATAGCATGTTGTTTGCTATCAAAGGGTGGACTGTCAAAGCTGAATAATTGAGTGAGACAAGTTCAGTTTAAAATTTAATCGCAGCGACGCCATCTTGCGAATGGCCACAAGACACCATTTTGTGTGGTCAGCATTAATTCAAGTTATAACCCATTAACTAAGAACATATGGCAATGTTTTTGTTAACACCAAGGGCGACGGGAAAAACCAGCTTTCTAAGTAGATAAGGAGAGACAATGGGTATTTTTACATACAAATTGGGAATCCCGGGATGCAGATAAAGTATAGTTGTGGCAATTGTAATATAATATCTACACAATTGGATTTGCCTGAATACTAGACAAGATGTCTCCTAATCCTATAGTTTGAGGTGATATACATTTGCACTTCACACAAGTGTCTGTGAGAACAAAAGAGGTTTTGTTTTCCTTTGAACACAGCAGGTGGGGGCCTGCTGACAGAGGGCATGTGGAATTACAACCCTCAGCCATCCACACTGCTGGATGTTCACTTCGTGTATGAGAGATTATGCACTTAAATCTCACCCATTAATAACTAGTGTCCTTATATCAAACCCCGAATACCCACACACTACATATTCACACATAAGGTTCCATAAGCATCAAAATGTATGATTCAAGTTGGTTAAGTTAGTTTAAATGCTAAGAAATAGAGGTTTTTGATATCTAAGGTATTATATATGATAAGCAAGGTATGTTTGATCTCGTTCTGATGCCTACGCTTTTTACAGAATCCCGGTGTTATCGGTGGAGAGATCGCATCATGCAAACTCAAGTTATGGATCGCAGAACTTATAAGCAACAAAATGTTTTAGTTGATGGAAGGTTACAGGAGGCGTTACCAGAAAGACCCCGGCTGTTAGAGGCAGGAAAAGTCTATTTGAAACAACCTGTTAAATGTGTCGTTACATATGCTCCTCCTCTGGGAACCAATGAGATCAGCAGGAAGTTTCCCCTTTGTCCTGTTTCAGTCTGGGGGGGAATAATTACATGTGTCCAAACACTGGTTTGGCAGTTCATGCTGAATTTTGGGTGAGCTGATGATATCTAGTCAGAAGTCTATCTCTGGATCCAGAGGTCTGTATTATTTCCTTTTACGCCTAAATTATGTATGTATAGATTGCGTGTAACTGACTGTACTTTTACCTGAATAATACTTGTGCATTGGAACCACAAGATTCCACTCCTGTCTTTATTTGCGGTCATACTGCGTACGCAATTAGCGTTGTCTTAGAGGTTTTTAGGCAGGGTTTTGTCTTAGAGGTTCTAGGCAGGTGAATCTTAGAGGTTTATAGGAAGGAATATATTAAAAGGTTTATTTACAAATTTAGCAAAATCCATAACAGAGCGGGCCCTGCAGAATAATAAAGTCTGGGACAGGGCTGAGCCCTGCAGTGCAGTGAGAGATGAAGCAAACTTGAGCCTTGTGGTGTAGTGAAGATGGAGCAGGGTTAAGCCCTGTAAGTCGATGATATTCCAGAACAGGGTTGAGCCCTGCAGCATGGCTAGGGTTCAGAGCGGGGTTGAGCCTCGTGATGCAGAGAAGATTGAAGCAGGGTTGAGCCCTGTGATGTTTTGAGATTCCAGAACAGGATTGAACCCTGCAATGTGGCTAGAGTTTGGAGCAGGTTTGAGCCCCATGATGCGGAGAAGATTGTAGCAGGGTTGAGCCCTGTGATGTTATGATATTCTGCAACAGGGTTGAGCCCTGCAGCATAGCTAGAGTTCAGAGCAGGGTTGAGCCCCGTGATGTGGAGAAGATTGTAGCAGGGTTGAGCCCTGTGATGTGATGAGATTCCAGAACATAGTTGAACCCTGCGGCATGAGTTCAGAGCGGGGTTGAGCCCTGTGATATGGAGATGATACTGAAATGGTGCAGTTGACAACTGTAACAAGGATGAGTTCAATATCCACAGGAATGGAAAGACAAATGGCCAAGTAAATAGTGCAGCAAAATGATGAAACCACAGTGATGGAGCAGTAAGCAATACTTAGGCAATAGGAATGCTGGGCTCTGTAGTGCAGCAGGCAACTGGCATCAGAAGTTCATCTGAAATTTAACAAAGTCCACAGCAATCCACAGGCACAGTGGGGATCTGGCAGGAGTCCAAGAAAAGACCTGAAAGTAACATTGCACAGACACTGAGACACAGTTAGTAACAGGTTTTATACTAGAGGTCTGTAATCCATAGGAAGTTTCAGAACATGTGACCCAAATTAAATCAGGTTTGAAATAATGAGCAATCTAGGAATCCCAAAACCTGATGACACCTGGGAAACAGATGATCACTTTAACACTCTATCCCCTGAATGAGAATCATGCCAGCAAGCAGGATAAATCCTCCAATGACCACAATGGAACTTTGACAAAAGTAGTCTATCTTTATGTACTGAAATAGTCGCAGTCCTGACAGGTTTTTTAATGAATTATCTAATCTCATTAAGCAATCAACAAAATAACATACATGCTGCATTGATTAGTAAACAACCAATACCTGTGGAAGGTGCTTTCCACATCTACAATGTAGTGATGAGGTTTTGGTGTTCAATTTCCTGAGATAAGGCTTGCTGACAAACCAGTAGCAAGGACCCTATCAAGTTATATTGACAAATCCAACTGCTATTAAAGTAAAGGAGAAGAATCATGCTACTCATTTAAATAAAGTCAAATCTCCTCAGACAGCTCATTTAAAGGACATTCTTCAAATTACAGTTACTTCTCTTAACCAGTAAAGGCATCAAGTGAGTGGTTTTTACAGGGCATACTGGGTCAATTACTAAAAAAGTGAATGGTTTGACTGGTCGTAATAAAACTGGACCACTTGCCATAGCAGTAACTCTAAAGAGTACTGTGATGATCATGATGAACAGAAATATGTTTGGGACTTTGGGGTTGTATTATTGGATTAGGTATTCTGATTATCAAGACTTTTATTCTTTTTAAAAGTTTGACTATTTCAAACACTTGATAAAAATAAATGTTACATTATACTCACCTACCTATGAGTGTAGAGGAATACATGTATAAACTAGCTCACTTTATAAGCACCACAGATATAGTATGTTGCATAGAGAATGGTCTTACCATAAGAAAATAGCTGGGAATCACACCTGTTTTAATTAGTCACCTAAAATTAAGTCAGTAATTTATGTCCCTGCCTTGAAAGTGACTGCTAGTAAATAAATATAAATATAGATGAATAAAAACTATAGGATATAAAATTAGTTATAAGTATATATGAGGTATAGTTGGCACATTAGATGTTAAGGGACAGGAGATGGGTTATATTAAATATACAGGAGCAACTTGTAATTAAGATGAATAGTATCTGTTTATATACTAAATTAAGCTCCTGTTAATACTGTGCTACTGTGTTTCAACTGCAAAAAAGTAAATTGTTTTCTTACAATGCAACTTGTACAAATGCAACAAGAAAAAATATAGCTTTCTTTATGTCATATATGGTAAACATTTATACTAAAGTAGCGGGCATGCCATAACCTAAGATTTTGTATAGGTTATGTAAAAAATTTGCCTATTCATGGACTCCATTCAGAACTATTGGACAATTGAACTATTGAACAATGGGCCTGATTCAGAGCCGGATGCTATTTGCGCTCGCTCGTTCAGAAAAAGTGGCTGGATATTTAAATTGAGCGTTTGCTCTTTGCGGTCTGTTGACGCCTCTATGTCTGAGCGAGCAAACGAAACATGAGCTCGCTATTTTGTAAAGACGCCCCCTGGCCGCTCACATCCTACGTCATCTCCGCTATTTATTTGATTAATCGAGTACATCAAAAGCCATCTGAACTGCTCGCAGTGCTTGTGGTTGGATTTTCCTACCGCAATCATGCGAACAGTTCAGGCTAAGAAACAACCAAGTGACGTGGTCGATGACGCTGCTTTGTTAATTATGCACACCCTTAAAATGCCCGTTTTGACCGTTTGGCACGCCTGCGTTCGGATCTCCACTCCCCGTTTTCAAGCACCTTCCCCTGTTACCACCCACAAATGCCTCATCCTGTCACTCAAATTAGCAGGCACTCACTATTTTGCGAGCGTTCGATTTCCAACCGCAATGACTGGTTGGTGCATGCACATTACGACCCATACGCATGTGCAGTTGTGCAAACATCGCTCGGAGCGAACGAGCGGCCGCTTACGAGCGGCTCTGAATCAGGCCCTATGTGTACTCTCCTATGTTTCTCCTTTTGTGAGAGTTACTACCCCCATACATCAGCAATTGATTGCAGCAATTGTGCAATTTGCAATCGATTGTGTATAAAAATCTTTCCCTTTTTCAATCGATTGTGGCAATTCTGCAATCTGCAGTCGATTGAAAAAGGGAAAGATTTTTATACACAATCGATTGCAAATTGCACAATTGCTGCAATCAATTGCTGATGTATGGGGGCCTTAATGGAACAGGTCATGTTGGAGGATTGGTAATATAATTACAGGTATCATGTACTGTAAAGGCCCCCATACATCAGCAACTGATTGCAGCAATTGTGCAATTTGCAAAGGATTGTGTATAAAAATCTTTCCCTTTTTAAAATCTATTGCAAATTGCACAATTGCTGCTATCAATTGCTGTTGTATGGGGGCCTTTACTGACCATTTTGATCCAATACCCAAGAAACATTCCTGTGAAACATCACCTGATCCACATTGCCTGATATATGTGAACATCATAGAAAGAGGGAGTTCAAAAGGGGGAATATATATTTTAGTTTTTCAGATGGTGACAGTACTTTTTCCATTATCCATTAGTTTTAAGGTAGAAAAGGTGATTTCAGAAGTATTGACTCTGCAAACAGATCTGAGTGTCGGCTTTTGGTAAAAGCCGGAGAATTGGTCCTGTTGGTGTGGATGTGAGAGAGAAGGGTGGGCTCCACCCACAGGGCTGTTTCCGGTGTTAGGCCTTTTAGCTTGAGAGCAAGCTAATTGGGGATTACACCTGGAAGTGGCTCAATATGCCTGTGTAAGAGTTTAGATGCAGTGTCTCACACACCCTGGTGAGAACAGACACAGAGGTTTGTTCAGAGAAACTGTGACCTTTTGAAAGTGCTGTGTTTGTGGTGAGGTAGTAGGCCTTGCCACTTGTAGAGAGGAAATTACCTGACTAGTCAGTGCCCAGCTGGGCTTTGAGTTATTTTATGTTTGGTTTATATGTCTATTGGTGTTGCACAATAAAAACTGGTGCCCACCAGCTTGCATGAAAGCCTACGACTGGAGTGTTGTTTCCTGGCTGCTGTGTGTAAGGAGGTGTCCAGCTACCCCAGGAGAAGAAAGACCACTACCCCAATCATATCACAGTATATATATATACATATATATATATACAGTATAAACCAGGCGATCTGACACTCCTCTATCTGAAATAAACTTGCTCTGATGCCCTCAGCAAAGGGGTTAATTCAGCATAAAGTAAAGACTGTGGCACTTGGAGACTAGTATTAAATTAATGTATTGAAAGGTGTCACATAAAACTCCAACATTTCAGAGCACAGACCTCCTTTGTCAAGGTGTGAACAAGTGAATGTGTGTAAGACCTACCTGAAATAGGAAAGAGTGACCACCCATTGTGAAAGATGATGACACCAGCTTCTCCATCTTGGTCTGTTCCCCGGACCATGTACATCATGTGTCGCAGGTGCTGGGTTGCCTTGGCTATAGCAGACGCCATCAGACATGCTGGAGCTGGATCTATGGAAGCCCTCCACCAGGTTCTTAGACTATAGGCTGATATGGAAGTGAAGTAAAAAGTGAATAAAATTTAAAGATATGAAATAAAGCAATGAGAATAGGAGTGCTGTTGGCAATGTGTGATATGCAGTCATTATAACATAGTTGGGAAATCTAGAGTATGGATACTGATGAAAACAACTAGATCTGTATTGGGGTGTATGGAATGAATCCAAGAATAGGATCTAGTGTAAAAGGGGAGTTATTAATGTATAAATAATGTTGGGAATGACCAAGAGAAGTAAGGAGGGTAAACAAAAAAAAGCTAAAAATGAAAATGAGAAAGTAGCAAAAGTGTAACCTACAACTATCTGAGCTTGGTGTCATGTGTATGAAATAGATTACATCACATTAAATTGAATAGTGAACATGAAAGTGAGTACAATAACTATGAAAAAAATAAAAGTGAAAATGGAAAAAATGAAGAATAAAATGAAAAATAAAAAAGGATGAAAACTAAAAAAATTTGAAAAATCCAAAATGTTTGGAAAAGAAAAGACAAAAAAAGAAAGATAAGAAAAAAAGGAAAAAAATAAAAATTAAAAAATAAAAAAAGATAAAAATTATTGAAAAAAATAAAAATGGAAATGCAACCATCAATGAAGAATTGAAAACAGTTATTTAAAGATGTTCCAGGAGATCTTATCATTCAAAACAGTGGGGTTGAATGGTGTTCAATTTGTAAATCCATTGACCTTCCTGTTGTAATAGTTTGTTTCCTCTGTTTCCTCCTCTAATAGTAAGTGGTATGTGGTCTATGGTCATGTACTTTTTTTCAGCAAAATGCCTGGCCACTGGGTGGTCAGATGTTCTTCCAGTTAATGCTGATTTGATGGCCGAACGGTGAAGGGACATGCGTTCTTTCATCGTCCTAGTTGTTTTACCCACATAATTTAAGGTACAAGGGCATGTAATGATATAGATGACATGATTAGACAAACAATTAATGATGTGCTTAATGCGGATGGTTCGGCCTGTGTGTGGATGGTGAAATGACGGCCCTGTGGTCATACAGATGTGTCCACATACACCTTTCTGAAAACTGTGCCATGGCTCTCAATTTGGCATGACATCAATTCTCATATATTGACGTGCCGTGCTATCTGCGGTGCAGCAAAGGTGCAATTCATACTTTCAACACTGGGTGGCCAGTGTATCATGTAATTTAGCACTTAATAGTGTTCAACCTATGTAGCAAAGATACAGTAATGGTCTCCTTTGGATTTTAATAGAGGGCAAACAAGGAGTTTTGAGGAGTGTTTACGTTAAGGTGCAATATGCATTTGCATCTAAATAACTGTACTAGCCGCTGAAACACTGTACTAGCACCAACAAAAACTCACTAGGAAACTGTAATCAGTTCCTCAAAAGACTGATTCTGTACTTCCCATCCACCAGTTTTGTGGCATAGTGGTAAAGTCACTGCACATCACACTTGGCAGTTAGGGTTTGAATCCCAGTGTAAACATTTTTTTTTTTTGCTCCAAAAATAAATTTATATAATTCAATAATATATTAATATCAATAATATTATTGTAATAGCAATAAAACTTTTTAGAATAATATCATATTTCATCTAGAGGCTGTGGAGATCTGAGTCAGTGAGGACGGCATGTGTGTGTAGTGATTTCTTAGTGTAGAAATTTCCCCCTGACAATATGGCTCAATATTTCATATACAGTACTGGTTCTAGATATACATTATAATTCAAAAACTGGCCATAAGTAATTTACAGTATGTTAATGTCTTTTTTCAGATTAACCCATTGCTTGTCTCAACACAGAGGGGGGAAGAGGAATTCATTTGTAAAGGCTGCACATTTTCCACAGACAACAAATCAAGATTTCATTAGCCCTCCCCCTGTGTTTTGTGTTGTTACTACTTATTAATGTTGCCCTTTATGTATTGAGACACTTTTGTACTTTTGGTCCATCCCTTCCTCCCAAAATAGTAATAATTTTCCATGGTTATATTGTACATTATTTGACCAGTAATGTAGCTAGAAGAAGTATACACAGTATGTCAGTTGCGCTCTCTCTCACTCTCTCTCTCTCATGTATGCCGACCCTCGTGTTTTGATTTTGGATATTTTCTTAAAATATCATAAAAACAGTTAAAATCACATAAAATGGGCCTGTTTTTGTTCCTACAGTAATAATAACCTCAATAACATTTATTTCCTGCAATTTCCAATCAATTTTGATTACCTCACAATATTATTTTTTCATCTAGTTAAGGCCAAAAGGTTGCATCCAGCTAGTTGGCTGACTACGCTAAGTGATACAGTGGACAGCACTAACATGTGGCAGTTCAGCTTCCAATTTCCAACATGGATACAGTGTGTTATACAGTGTGGGTTGGATACAACAATAGTGCTCTTACTATGACATCAGTGTTGGTAGAGCAGGGTTGCTGACGGTGTCCTCAGTATTTGGAATTGCAGTGCTGTGGTGCTGGCAGTATCCTCAGTGCAGGGTACTGGCATTGTAAGCAGAGCGGGGGTGCCAGCAGTGTCTTTAGTGCAGGTTTACTGGCTATGTCGGCAGTGCAGGGTTGCTGACGGTATCCTCAGTACATGGAATGGTAGTGCTGCGGTGCTTGCAGTGTCCTCAGTGTAGGGTACTGGCAATGTCAGCAGTGCCAGTGGTGTCTTTAGTGCAGGTTTGCTGGTTGTGTTGGCAGTGCAGGGGATGCTGACGGTGTCCTCAGTACATTTAATGGCCATGCTGCAGTGCTGGCAGTGTCCTCAGTGAAGGCTACTGGCGATGTTTGCAGTGATGGGGTGCCAGTGGTATCTTCGGTGCAGGTTTGCTGGCTGTGTCAGCAGTGCAGGGGTTGCTGACGGTGTCCTCAGTACATGGAATGGCAGTGCTGCGGTGCTGGCAGTGTCCTCAGTGTAGGGTACTGGCGATGTAGGCAGTGCCAGTTGTATCTTTAGTGTAGGTTTGCTGGCTGTGTCGGCAGTGCAGGGGTTGCTGATGGTGTCCTCAGTACATGGAAAGGCAGTGCTATGGTGATGGCAGTATCCACAGTGCATGGTACTGCTGGTGTAAGCAGAGCAGGGGTGACAGTGGTATCTTTGGTGCAGATTTGCTGGCTGTGTCAGCAGTGCAGGGGTTGCTGACAGTGTCATCAGTACATGGAATGGCAGTGCTGCGGTGCTGGCAATGTCCTCAGTGAAGGGTACTGGCAATGTCGGCAGTGCCAGTGGTATCTTTAGTGCAGGTTTGCTGGCAGTGTTGGCAGTGCAGGGGTTGCTGACAGTGTCCTTAGTACATGGAATGGCAGTGCTGCGGTGCTGGCAGTGTCCTCAGTGTAGGGTACCGGCAATGTCGGCAGTGTGGGGTGCCAGTGGTGTCCTCATTGCAGGTTTGCTGACTGTGTTGGCAGTGCAGGGGTGTTCTGAATGCAGGGTGCTGGCAATGTCGGCAGAGCAGGGGTGAGAAAGAGAGAGATGTGCGCCCACCGTCATGTTTTGGTTTTGGATCTGGATCTCCCCTGGTTTTGGATCTGAATATGGTTTGGGATTTTTTTCCTTGGTGTTTTGTGTTTTGGTTTTGGATCTGTATATTTTCTTAAAATATCATAAAAACAGTTACAAACACAATATGGGCTTGTTTTTGTTCCTACAGTATTATTAACCTCAATAACATTTATTTACAGTCATTTCCAATCAATTTTGACCACCTCACAATATTATATTTTTCATCTGTTAAGGCCAAAATGTTGCATCCAGCTAGCTGGCTGACTAAGCTAAGTGACACAGTGGGCGACACTAACATGTGGCAGTTAATCTTCCAATTTCCAACATGGATACAGTGTGTTATACAGTGTGGGTTGGATACACCAATAGTGCACATACTGTGACAGCAGTGTTGGCATAGCAGAGTTGCTGACGGTGTCCTCAGTACATGGAATGGCAGTGCATTGGTGCTGGCAGTGTCCTCAGTGAAGGGTATCAGCGATGTTGGCAGTGCAAGGGTGCCAGCAGTGTCCTCAGTGCATGAGTGCTGACAGTGTTGGCAGTGCAGGGGTGCTGGTGGTGTCCACAGTGTGGGAGTGCTGGCAGTGTCGGCAGTGTGGGGGTCGCTGACTGTGTCTTCAGTACGTGGGGTAGCAGTGCAGGAGTGTCGGCAGTGGTGGTGTCAGCAATGGGGGATGCTGCCAGTGGGGTGTCGGCAGTGTTGGCAGCGGGGGTGAAGGCGGCCTAGGGCAGCGGGGGCTGGTGGGCGCCATCTTCTTTTGCTTCCTGTGTGCATATTAAATGGGCTTAATGCTGATTGGCTGAGAGCCATGATGGAAGGCTCTCTCAGCCAATCAGCGTTATGCCCGCTCAATACAAAACCTTGTAACCCCACAACCTCACGACCAAAGAGTGGGATCGCGAGGTTTTGCCTCGGGTTAGGGATCTGGGGCAGGCAGAGAGATCTGAGGACCCTCTATGGGTCAGCACCCTTGTTCGACCGCACTGGTCAAACATCCCAAGAGTTGGCTCTTATTAGGGGGTCCTTAGCTCCCCAGGGATCCCTGGCCTGGGCTGATTAGCTGTCAAGTTTAGTGCTTTGACTGGGAGGCCAAGTGAAAGGGCTCCCCTGGCTGTGGCATTAGCCCCCTCACTAGAAAAGTCTGGTGCTGGTTCTGAATTTTACAGGGGGACCCTAGTCATTTTTCCCCCTGTATTTCCAAAATCAGATCAGTGCCCAGTGCTAGTTGTGCACTGTCCCTATGTCATTTGTCCCCAATATTTTTGCAACCAGAGCTGGTTCTGACTAGCGCAGTGCTTGTTGTGCTTAAGTACAGGAGACCCCTATTTCATTTGTCCCCTGTATTTAATCAAAACCAGCACTGGGTCACTAAAATCTCAGGGCTCTTTTGTGGAGGGGGGGCATGTCATTTTTAATTTATTTGTTTTTACAGGTATTTTTTTTAACACAGCAACACAGATGGGTCTCTCTGATCCCGTCTATGCTCTGTGTCAATGACCCAGATGCATGTAGCATGGATCTCCTGGTCCATGCATGCATCTATGTCATTGAAATACTTAGCCGCACAGAGGGGTCTCACTGATTCCATCTGTGCTTCTGTGTTAATGTACAAAAGTGTCTCATGAAAATGTGGTTTGTTATCTCTGTGGAAAATGTGCAGCCTTTACAAAATGAATTCCTCCCCCCTCCCCTCTGTGTTGAGAAAAGCAAACGGTTTACCTGGAGAAGGACATAAACATATAGTATATTACTGATGGTCAGTTTTTGAATTATACTATATATATATTGAATCATAAAAAAATATTTTTGGAGAAAAAAATAGGTTTACACTGAGATTCAAACCCTAATTTCCTGGTGTGATGTGCAGTCACCTTACCACTACACTATAACACCTACAGGCAAATACTGAGTCTTTTACCTCTTACAAACTGAAAATGAACTGAAACTGACAGCTTCTGTTCTAGATCCAGCTAGAAATATAGCAATAGTTTTTTTTTAGTATATGAAATATGGTGCTATATTTCCAAGTGCTATTTTCTATTCTGAAGGACTTTTTACTGTATATGTAGCCAAAGTATGCATGAAATTTTGTAAGCCTGTCTGGCACTGCAATGGGAAGCAGCTTACTGTATTGGATCTTCCTCTTCAGCTTTCTACTTAGGCAGCCACAGTATACTTTTCTAAAAATGACACCTGGTGTCTGTATATTTCAGCCTCCTTACACATGTCCCGACTTGTATATCTTGGCATGGCTGGTTATCTGATGCCATGAATGGCAGGCCATGGCTCAATTTTCACAAAGGTGTATGTGGACACATCTGTATATAGCATGTTACACATCCTAAGCATTAATATCACCCTGGTGCTTTAGAAAGGAAGTTAGTCTTTGGTTTAATTTCAAAGTTGGTTACATCAGCATGTACTATAACGTCACATATATTTTTAGTTCTTGTGTAACAGGCCTTAGGTTTCTTATTTTTGAAGCAGGGTAACTCTTTGTCAGTTGTCACTATGGGCCATAATGCTTTTGTGGCCTTTCTGAATGACCTGACTGGATGTACTGAATTTATTCTTCCAAGGAATAATTTGTTTTTGATCTCTTACCTTTGATTGTAATAGGGAGTCTCTTGATAAGGACATTATCTCTCCTTTTTGTATTTTCAACTGGCACGGGTCATATCCACATTGTAGAATTTTTTTTTTACTATTATGTCCAATTCTAAGCTGAGAGTGGTTGGTTCGCTGCTGATCCTAGCTATGAGGATCATCTGGTACTTGGGTAAGCCCTTGATTAAAGCTTTAGTGTGATGACTTTTAGCTTGCAGGAGAGTGTTCTTGTCCTTTGGTTTGGAGTACAGTGCTGTGTTCAATTTGTTTCTTTCAAGGAATCCTGTACATCCAAATAATTAATTTACACTGTGCTACATAGGTGAATTTAATGGAGGAGGCTTTACTGTTGATATTATCCGTTAATGCTTTAAATGTTGCCTCACCTCCTGTCCACAAAAGAAAAAGGTCTTCTATAAATCGGGCATAGATTAAATGTGGGCTGACACTGCCGGATCATCAAAAAACAACTTGTTCTCTTCCTTAAACATAAATATATTGGAAAAGGAAAGTGCCACGTTGCTGCCCATGGCACAACCTGAACATTGCTGGTAGAAACAGTCATTAAACAGAAAATCATTTCTTTTTAAGGTAAGCTCTAAAAGTTGCATAAAGAGTTCATGTTCAACTTCCTGCATGTTTTCTTGTGATAAAAACTAATAGACTTCATCCAAGCCCTCTTTGTGGGGTATGCTTGTGTATAAGTTGCATAAGTCCATTACACAAAAACTGATGCCCTTGGGAATTTTTCCAAATGAGTATAGTAGATTTAAAAAGTTTGTAGTGCCTTTGATAAGTGTGGGCTGTTTGACAACCAATGGTTGTAAAATTACATCCAGAAATTGTGACACAGGCTGATATATTTAATTTCTGGCCAAAATATTTTTTTTATTATATAGTACCAGCTCCAGCGCTTCTGATGGCGTCTGGTGTAGCCAAGGCAACCCAGTGCCTGCAACGCGTGACATCAATGGTCAATTACTCCAGAAGCCCCAGGGAATGGAGTGAGAAGGAGAAGCTGGTGTCATCTTCTTTCACAGTGGGTGGTCACTCTTTCCTATTTAAGATAGGTCTTACACACATTTATTTGTGCACACCTTGACAAAGGAGCTAAGAGCTCCAAAATGTTGGCGTTTTATGTGACACTTTTCAACACATTATTAATACCAGTCTCCAAGTGCCGCAGTCTTTACTTCATTCTAGATATAGATATAAATATATATATATATGTATGTATGTGTAGTTACGTGAAGCGCCTGTTGTGTTGTATAGCAAATAATAAAGTGAAATAGCCGTATAGAAATATTTGTGAATCAATAATTGTGTATATACAGATACAAAATAGAGTGTTCTTTTATACAAGTGACATTTAAAATGATTTATTTTGACATATGACAAACATATATAATTTGAACAGTGGACTTGCACACAATAATAGCAGCAAAATACTCTGCTGTGAAAAGTATTGCAATAAAGTGCCGTGTGCTGTGCAAACATATACAATAAATAACTGTGTAGTTCATACAATAAATACCTCAAGTTACATAAACATGTTAAAACTCAGATATAAAACACAGAGAAAATAATTCTTAAAAATAGGATAAAAAATATTTTTTTTTCTAAAAACAATGCTTATCTGAATTGATGGTAAAAATGTTCAAAGTTCATCAGGCAAGTTCATCAGGCAAGAAAAGGCAGCTTCCCAATGTGTTTCTTCTTTCTGGGACTTTATCAAGGGGTACTGCTATCAGAGGGTAGCTCCTACTTATACATTATTTTCAAAGTTGTTACTACTTAAATGCTGTAATGTACATGATCCAGAGTGCGGGACCCACTTCCGGGTCCGTGCGTCACTTCCACCCACACGCCAAAAAGAATGATGTTTCGTGCCATCTGCAAATAAACAGCTGTTTGAGGCAGCAACCCATTGGAATTGGTTTAAACATCTACAGGACACCACTTGTGCAAATCACAAACCGGAAGTGATGTCACCATTAATCTAATCAGTCCTAATTTTTTGGGGTATAAGTAGGAGCTACCCTCTGATAGCTTTACCCCTTGATAAAGTCCCAGAAGGACGAAACGATTTGGAAGCTGCCTTTTCTTGCCTGATGAACTTGCCTGATGAACTTTGAACCTTTTTACCATCAATTCAGAATAGGCATTGTTTTTGGAAAAAAATCTTTTTTATCCTATTTTTAAGAATTATTTTCTCTGTGTTTTATATCTGAGTTTTAACTTATTTATGTAACTTGAGGTATTTAGTGTATGAACTACCCAGTTATTTATTGTATATGTTTGCACAGCACACGGCACTTTATACCAATACTTTTCACAACAGAGTTTTTTCGCTGCTATTATTGTGTGCAAGTCCACTGTTCAAATTATATATATGTTTGTCATATGTCAAAATAAATCTTTTTAAATGTCACTTATATAAAAGAACACTCTATTTTGCATCTGTATAAACACAATTATTGATTCACAAAGATTTTTATATTGCTATTTCACTTTATTATTTGCTATGCAACACACCAGGCACTTGATGTAACTACACATACACATACTTTTCTGAGGGCAATTAACCCATTGCCCTAAACCAGTTGCTTTAGCAAATACCTATTACTTTAAGGAGTGTGGTTGTTTTATATGTAAAGTTAATATTTTAAATATTACGTAGAGGACAGTTATAATAGGTTGGCGCAATTACCATACTATATATATATATATATATATATATATATATTTTTTTTTTTCTTTTTTTTTTTCTTGATGAATAAAGTATGTTCCATTCATCTAATTATTTTTTTTATTTACTTTGTTTCCATCAATAAGTCAGTTGAGTACATAGGGGTGTGTTAAGAGTGGGGGGTGTGTGTGCAGTCTTTTTCTTTTCTAGCGGTTGATGCAAGTGGGTAAACTCTGGCACTTTTCCAGGGTAAACTGTGCTTGAGCAGGTTTCTTGGAACATGTCGTCTGTGCCATGTTCCCAATGATTCTCCTACTATGCATGAGGAGTTCACTAAGAAAATGGACACCACACTATTTTGTAAGTGACTTGTGACACACAACTTTGGAGAGGTAAATATTAATTGTGGGTGCAGAGTGTGCAGTGTTTAACCCCCTGGACCCTGATCCTATGTGCACTGCACACCCTGCATCTATTATAGATATGCCACTATGTAAGCCATAGTCCTTTTAATCTCATTTTATGTGCCTCTTGCCATAACATGATTGTGGTTAACATTCCTCACAATTCCACCTTTTTTTCCCACAACCAACTATTTTCTGTCTCTCATTTTGTACCCTTAGTAAATATCTGTGATGCACAATGGTGCCCTACTTCATGCTGCATGCCTAGACTGTTGCTAGGTAGATTTGTAGAGTTGCAGAGGGACCTGCATAAGTGTTTGAAAGTTGCTCAAGGTTTATCCATGAGAAGGGGATGAAAAAGTATGGCCACATGGCCATTTAAAAGAAGGTAACCATTAGAGGCAGTTATTGATAGATCAATGTTGAAGAGAAATCTGTGTTGCCTCAGATAGACATGGCCAAGAGAACCTGGATCCTCAGACCAATCTAGGATAGAAATGAAGAGACTCCGGAGACCTGCTCCTGACCAGGTCAGTCTAAGAAACACTGTGGTGTTTCTGCTTCCAGTGATGTCTCATTCTGGGAGCTGATGAAGGTGAAGGGGAATACTTCATGTCTACTTGGACTTCATCACCTGGACTGAAGGAGGTGAGTCCTTGCCTGTACCTTCCAAGAGAGGAGGAGTGGCAGAAATAGGCGACAGATGGACCATTGAACAACGCCTCTTGAACAGTTCTTCCCAGTTCCTAGAGGCAGCACCAGCTGAAGTTAAGATAGGGCATCAAAAGACAGTGTTGCTACAATGATCAGCAGGCCTATTAATGTATCAGCGATATGACTATTAAAGCTACTAATTAAAATTCCAGAACAGCCATCCCCCCTTTTACCACACAATAAGCGTGCAGATAGTAGTGGTACCTTTTATTGATGTGATAGGCAGGTGAGACAGACTTGTAATTCCTTAATTCTATTTAGATTGACTATAAATAATGAGAGCCTAGGTAATGAGGGATTGTCAAAAGAAAAATTACAGTACCCTATAAGGATAGGTTAATAAAAAAAAAAACTTAATAAACTAAATAATCAGACTCAATTCTTGGAACAATACTGGAAAAAATAAAAGCTACATCATTTATATACAATTCAGGCATCAACCTTCAAGAGATACTTTATAGTCATTTAAAATCAGTGATCATTTACTCATTAAATGGAGATGAGTATAGAGTAACCCAAAACTTCAGAACTTAATATTATACTGCAGCAGTTGATAGCTCACTGATAGGTTATATTAACTGTGTAACAATAGAGTATAATTTAATCAGATACTAGACTGGAAACAATGTAATATAGTATACACTACTGTGTGGAGATTGTTGAAATAGTTAATTACTGTATATAAACAGAGAATATTTACAGGGGAAATAGCCATAATACTTTGCTGTTCAACAAAGTTTAGTCATGGTGATTCGGAAATTTTGGTATGTGCACTCATATTATACTAATCTTCAGATGAATTTATATAGCCTTGTTTATATAAGATAGGAATTAAGAAATATTTCCAATTTGTTATTATTGATATCCCTGAAGCTGCAGTAAATATTGTATTGTGATGTATGATAAATTGTATTGTTACATATGATAAAACAAGTTTTTGGGCCAAATGTAATAGGGTGAGAGTTTAGAAAATGTGAGAGTTTAGCAGTAAACTCTCACATTGGTTGAGTTTTATCTTCAAAATGGGAAAACATCTGAATGAGATTTTAAATCTTGAGAGTTTTTTAATTCTAAAAAAACATGCAAGTTCGCTCTGTTACTTTGTTTTTGGACTCTATTACATTGGCAAAGTTTAAAAAGTGTCAGAAAACTCTCACTTTTCTAAACTCTCACCCTATTACATTTGGCCCTTTGTGTCTGTTTATTGAATATGCTTTTAGATATTCATATTTAGAAATGGAACCAAGGGTCATATGTACTGCCAGTAGATATTTTTTTTTTGTAAAATTATACAATCCTTTCACATGGTGATTCTGTGAACAAGCTCTGCATAGGCTGAAACATGTGTCAGATGTCACTGTAGGACCTGGTCTGAGCAGACAGGACTGCAATTCCTTGTCACATTCTAAACGGGATGTAGTTATGAGCCTTGCGGCTGCCAGTCTCATTACCAACATCGGAATCCCGACAAGGGATTTAAAATAGGCGCCAAAATACCGACACCTATTTTAATCCTGATGTTGGAATGCAGAACACCAGCCTAAATGAGGTAAGTCCGGGGCGCCCTTAGCATTAGCTGCGGGGGAGGAAGGGTTTGGTTTAGCAAGCATAGTGTGGTTAGGGTTAGGTTTGGCGGGGGAGGTTAGGGTTAGGCACCCCTAGGGGGATGGATTAGGGTTATGCACCCCCAGGGGAGGGGTAGGTTTAGGAGGCGGTAAGGGAGGGTTAGGTTTAGATACCCCCATGGGGGGATTAGGGTTAGGCACTAAGGAGGAGGTTAGGGTTAGGCACTACTAAGGAAGGGTTAGGGTTAAGGGGATGGAGAGTGGTAGGGATAGGGTACTTACCTGCCTAGTCAGAATCTTCTCTCTTTGGGCAGCCAGCATCGGGGTATGAACCATCGGCTATTCAGCCGCCAGGACTTCATACCCATTTCATTCTGAACATCAAGGTATTCTAGACATTCTTTCATCTGGTCCCCTGGGTCATCCTGCAATGCAATGCAATGCAACAGGGAACCCTAAGGGGTTTACTTTATACAGACAGCAGAAGGGTCTTATATTTCTATACTCTCTGCCCTGTAAACATATTAAGGATTCTCTAATCCTTCATTCACTGTCCACGAGGCAAATTAATCAAAAGCAGAAATCCCTCGTAACCTAATACAGGACAATCTTTATTCGACTACAGACACACTTATACACATTGAAAGGAGGGGATGTTTGCAAAACCTGTATTGAGAGGGTTTTCACTATCAATTAAATGGTTTAGGTATTGCTTCTTATATTATGCGTCCTTCGTACAATTGGTTAGAGCCATGGATTTGCACTGTGGAATCCCTATGTGGTATTAGGGGAGATTGCTACAGTTTTGTTTCCTTATTGTTTCCTCTCAAACTAAATTATCACCCATCTGTAAAATGAAGATGATGTTTTGTTCCATGTGTGTACCGATTTAAACACAAGATCATATTGTGGGTTGTTTGACACTGTTCACATGATCTTAGTTTCTGTGTACATTGCTTAAAGATCATAATGGCATGGCATCATTAAGTAATGCTGGCGGCTGATTAGCCACCAGATTAAATACTGATGCTGGAAGCCAAAAGCTTTACATCCCAACTGGGGCTGATAAGTACCCTAACCCTCCCCTGTCCCCCCCTAACCCTTCTTTAGTGGTGCCTTTCCAGGTGTTGCCTAACCCTAACATCCTCCCGGTGGTGCCTAACTCCCACTTCCTGCACCCTAAACCTAACCCTCCCAGGGGGGTTCCTAACCCTAACCACCACTTCTCCTAGCCTAACCCTCCTTAGGGAGCGGCTAACACTAATCTCCCCATTAGGTCCCTAAGCCTATCCCCCCCATGGCTAACACCTAACATACCCCTTTTACCTTTGTTCGGCATGGCTGCTGTTGGGATTTCGGCGTTGGGATTTAGACTCCTATCTTTAATCCCAAATTGGGCTTTCTGCATCTGGATTCTTGCAGTCGGCATTCTGGACGCTGGTAACTTAACTACATACCTAACTGCACATGGGTATTTAAGCAGAAACGTATTTCCCTCTCTCATAAGATTTGACAAGCAATCTGATAAATGTTGAATGTTTTCTTCTCCTAATTATCTTAATCTTCTTAAGTAGTCGATAGTAAAAATGTTAAATCTCCTGGATTAATTTATATATTTTAGAGTGTCAAACATAATAATTTGATTATTTTCACCCTTAGTTAATGAATACAGCATAATCTGTTTTATTGTGTACATTGATCAGATATAAATTGTTTTAATCTCTGGCTAGATGGACCAGTCATGAATAAGATTGTGTGATGGGTCCACAATACACCCAGAGAGGCAGAATAATATATTTCTTCTTTCTACTCATATGTGTGTGTGTGCATGTGATAGGAAACTTAGATTGTAAGATCCACTGGTGCAGGGAGTGATGTGAATAGTGAAATATTCTCTGTAAAGCTCTGTGGAATATGTATATGCTACTGTATATAAATAACTGGTAATAAATAAATAGTAAATAAATAATATCGATACTACATCTATGTTATGCCAGTCAAGAGGTATTGATTCTGCTACTAAAGAATCCTTACTCCTTTAAAACATATGGGTCAGAAGGGTCAGGTTATTTATTTATTTATAATAATGTTATAAAGTATCTACACATCTTTAGCTTTACTGTATAATCTATATAAGCAATTAAGAACAATGACAATAACTTTCACAGATTATAAGTAAGATAGCGAAGAACAGCGGCGGGCTGGGCCGGGGGGCAGGGTGCCATGTGTGAGTAATGACATCACTCCCATGCAAAGCGGCCGGAGAAGCTGTTAGCGGCGGGACCAGGAGCGGGAGATTCAGGTAAGTGATTTTTTTTTTTTATTAATAAGTCTCTCTCTACTGGGGGGGGACTACTGGGGGCACTACCAGGGGGGGATTACTATGGGGGCACTACCAGGGGGGGATTACTACTGGGGGCACTACCAGGGGGGTGGATTACTGCTGGGGGCACTACAAGAGGGGGGACTACTACTTATGGGGGCACTACAAGGTGGGGGCTACTACTACTAGGGGAACTACAAGGGGGGACTATTACTACTGGGGGCACTACAAGGGGGGGCTACTACTGGGGGCACTACAAAGGGGGGACTACTACTACTGGGGGCACTACAAAGGGGGGGACTACTACTGCTGGGGGCACTACAAAGGGGGGACTACTACTACTGGGGGCACTGCAAGGGGGGGCTACTACTGGGGGCACTACAAGGGGGTACTACTACTACTGGGGGCACTAAAAGGGGGGACTACTACTAGGGGCACTACAAGGGGAGGGGAATACTACTAGGGGCACTGCATAGGGGGGAGGGCACTACTACTAGGGGTACTACATAGGGGGAGGGGACTACCACTGGGGGCACTGCATCGAGGGACCAATGCTGGGGGCTCTATATAAAGGGAAATACTGGGGGTACTGCATAGGGGGGAGACTGCAACTGGGGCCACTATTTAAGGGGCATTGCATAAGGGTTACCACTATTGGGGGCACTGCATGGGGGTGGACTGCTACTGGGGGTACTATATAAGGGGCACTGCATAGGGGGGATCACTACTGGGGGCACTACTGGAGGCCTGCATAAGGGTGTTCTCTCCTGTGGCACACGGGGGCACTGCATGTGGGCACTACAACAGGGGGCTGCCCCTAATCTTTATTTTTACCTTACATTAATCCCATATGGACTCGCCTCCTCCCTGAAACATTTGAGGGGGGGGCGCAGTAGCACGCACGTTCTTCGGGCACCCTGGCTACACGCTACTCCTCTGCCAGGGCCACATACATGCATTTGCCCCCCAGGCTAAAAGTTGCCAGCCAGCCCCTGGCAAAGAATATGGTTCCCCAAAAATATACTCTATCTCTATTACGAATATTTATGTGGGATAACTAAGCTACATAAACCATGTATTGATGTTACTGGCACAATATACAAAATAAGTAACTATTAATTCATAACAATCAGTAAACCAAGCTAATTTATTTTGATAACATCTTTGTGACTTCTTACAATTGGACATAATTTGTCTTTTTTGTAAACATTAAATTAAAAACTAAAGAAGCATATTGTCTTTCATATAATTTTTACATACATGGCGGCTAGGACAGATTTGAAATTAGACCAATGCTGAGTGATAGCAAATGCCCATACAGTATACAGTATGTAGCTATGCAGACTCTCATGCATTTATCATGTATAAAACCTTATGACTATAGAGGCACCCCCACATGGACAGAGGGCCTGATTCAGAACTGGTCGCAAGCGGTGAGCACTTGCAACCAGGTCGATGGTGGCCCACAGTGCATGTGCACAACAGAGCAGGCTCCGTCGTGCGCATGCGCGAGACCCAGCTAGCGATGGGCACTCCATTGCTCCGGGTCTCGCACCAAAGGGGGCGAGCTGTCAATGTTGAGTGACAGCTCGCCCCCTTTGGTGGGAGGGCCCGGGGGGTAGCTGCCCAAACAGAGGCGTTCCCATGAGAACGCCTGCCATTTGGGGGCTGCCCCACTGACATCACAAGTGATGTCAGAGGAGAACTTCCACTCTATTAAAGCCAGACGCTCTCTGGGGCTTGTGGCCACAAGACCCTACCACAAGGGTCTCGTTGCAAGCCCGATGGTTGCGATGGTCTTGACCATCGTGACCATCAACCTGGCCACTCGCTATAGCTGTGGGTGGTCACTCACAGCTATGCGAGCGGCCAGGAGGTCGCACAAAAAATGAAAAAAAAACGCCCTGATTCAGAGCGAGTGCTCTTTCAGAGCATCTGGCTCTGAATCAGGGCCAGAGGGGGTCATTCAGACCCGCTCGCGAGCGGCAGTACACTCGCAAGCGGGTCGATGTTCCCCACTGTGCATGCGCATGACGGAGGGAGGGAGGGAACGCCTACCATCTGAAGCCGGCCCCACTGACATCACTAGTGATGTCAGTGGGAGTGATTTTGGCTCTGATAGAGCCAAAATCACTCCTGGGCTTGTGGCAGGGAGACCCTACCACATGGTCTCCGTCACAAGTCTGATGGTCACGATGGTCAAGACCATCGCAACCATCTTTTTGGCCGCTCGCATATGCTGTGGGTGGTCACCCACAGCTATTCAAGCGGCCAGAAGGCCGCTCCATTTTCATGGAGGAGGGCCCTGATTCAGAGCGAGCGCTCTGGTCAGAGCATTCAGCTCTGAATCAGGCCCAGAGTTCAGTAAGAACATGTCCATGCAAATGTTGCCTATGCAGACCTTCACAAAAGTATATATACATCTGTTATATGTAGAATCTGTGTCACTGTGATTTGGGGTACAGTACTTGTGGAAAGCTGATCCCTGTAGTTCCAGAATTAATAGGATTCACAGTTTAATACAAATTGTTTGTTACAGTAAATGGCCGCGTTACAATTATGGAATATGTGGCGCTGATCATATGTCCGGTTACACCGGAAAGACATGGGTGCCAGGTGGAGCACACAAGTTGGCGCCAGGTGGAGCACACAAGTTGTGAAGGAGCTGATCATCATTATGCATGGGGAAAACTTCCGGTGTATACCGGAAGTGTGCGGGCGCACATCACATCGACACAGTGACAACTTCCTGTGCATAACGGAGGCACCTGGTTGCACACCTGCTCATTTGTGATTGTGGATTTAGAGGAATATATGGCTGGATCTCTCATGGACTGGACTTTTGGGGATTTACTATGTATATTAGCTAGTAGCAGGTCTATGTCTGGAATTATGTTTTACTGTGGGTTTTATTGAGAGCTGTATAAATACGGGCTCCATGATTATTTCACCTTATGCCTTGAGGAAGATACACATTCTATATATCGAAATGCATTGGCAGAGAGGTGACCTGGACAATCTTGGGACCTTACCTGGTAGATGGTTGGTGGATCGTGGGGACACCTGGCTGTTCACCCATTTCTTAAAAGTGAGATTTGTCTACTTTTTCACACTGGTAGACCATTACACTTGGTAAGGGTCCATTCAACTTCACTTTATTTGTATATATTTTATGTTTTTAATTGAATAAAAATGTTGTCACACTATTGGAGATTTTTCTATTTTTTATATACCTGTGGAATGAATATGGGACCATAAAGATCTGAAGGTGCCATGGGGGACTGCAGTTTGCATTTGAGGATAACCCTTGAAAGTGCCTGATTGTCTACATCATATGGTAGACTAATATTTGGGGTAATTGACTATAATCATTGTTTGACATATTTTGATTGGTCTTATAAATACTACACTATGAAAATATCATTCATGTTTTTTTGAGGTGACCATCTTGGATATAAAGGAATAAGGAGATTCTGTTGGACAGACACACCCGGAGGGAGTTGAACTGAGACTTCTGTTTGTATTATTAGGAGCGCCTCCTGGACACACTTGGTGATATTTATATATTATATCAGGCCCCACATTGCCATGGTAACCCATCTAATGCACTACTTGATGAGTGTCAGTAGCCACACATTTTGGTACACCCATGGCTGCTAACAAATCTCTGTGCATTCATTTATGGATGGCTACAACACAGGTGAGAGAAAGTTCAGTATTTCTACCTACAGTGGGACATATGGAAACCTCCTGTTCACCCCCAATCCTATCCTGTCTCTGTGCTGTGTTGGAGTCAGACTTCTTTATGTACAATAATCTTCCTCCCAGTATAGCTGGTCATGGACAGCCGCACTGAGAGTTTAATCAGTTTGTATGATTTGCCATCTGCAAAGCTAAGCTTTTCACAGAGGACCCAAGAAGTGGGCAGAGATCTGCTTTTGTGTGTGTGAGTGAGCTGATGGCAAGGAAGAGGGGTCCAGGTGGAATCTGGAAAGTCACACTGGTCTCCCTCACAAGCCATTTTAGGCTGTGTGACTTCTGTGGCCTCTGACACCTCCCTCAGAATCACATCACATGAGTCCTGGCTCACACTCTGACTCTGACACATTTTCACCAGCACAAGCATTGCCATTGACACCACAGACATTCACAGTATTACTGACTAGATCAGAGGAAAGTTCAGTACAGCATAAAGGTTTCAACAGGTCATTTCTCAACATAGACCTGTTATCCCCATTAGCATCTTTACCCATGCATGGATGAGCATCCAAGGGTACCTGAGGGGAAGTAGTGTTAGCAGACCTCATGGTAAAAGAACATTCATCTTGGACAGTCAAATACTTCCCCAGATCTGTCCTCAGCAAAACATTAGTAGGCACATGCCTCTCCTCCCTAATGCCTTGCCCTGCTTCCAAGTCCAGATACTCTCCAACCATGGGAAAAATAGTTTTATCTTCTAATCCATGTAGCATGTGTGATGGTAAACTCACTAAACATACCACTATTAGGGGTTTCTACATCATTCCCAACTATATCCAGTTGCTTAGTATCAACTCTGGTATCTATCCGCCTCTCACCCCCACATATCCCTATCACATTAGAGTATGCACAATGGTAACCGGGTATTTCAGGTGCTTTACCCAGAGTCACATCCTGGCAAGATTTTGAACCATCACATAATACCTAAGATTTGTCACATGGATCAACACACTTAGAGATGGCAGGCACACAGTTTGACATCAATTGTCCAAATTCAGTCTTCTGCTCTGCATGAAATGCTAACTCTCTGATGCACTCTCAGTAGGGGGGTATTGTTCCTGTGTGTGTGAATTACTCTCACAGGGGGGGTCAAGGGGGAGAGACATTACAGCATGTCTCTACTCTCCCTTAGCCTGTGCTTTCTGCGAGTGTGTAGTGACAGCACACACACATATGGCACCATTCTCAGCAGACATATCATTAACCAATACAGCCTTCCCCAGGTCACTCGCTTACATAGGCACACTTTCCCCAACAGTGTTGCATGCATTGGAAGAGTTACTGGCTACAGTGGTACAAGACAATGCAGCATCCTCATTAACCACATTAACCTGATCTGGTGCATTCTCCTTGGGTATCTGCATATCAACACAAGCATTTTCATCATTACATGGCATCATCGCCCCCTCTTACACATAGACATTGCTACTTTATTGGGCTCACTTGCCACCTGGGGAGAAAGGAGGTTAGTGGGATACATTAGGTTCAGTCATCTAGGTAGCTCTTAAACAACCCAGGTCAGTCCCAAGTAACACACTTGTGGGTAAATGGGGCAACACACCAACCTCCAGGAAACCTCTGCCCACCCCCTGTCCAGGTATACCCAGGCCATGGCTAATTCAGAGTGGATTCCCCTGACACCACATGCAGCTATTGTCTTTCTGGGAATAGAGTTCTCCAGGTCCACTAATGTTGGATGCACTATAGTCAAGTCTGCCCCAGTGTCATGTAGCCCCACAGTTACCTGTTTTCCTACAACCTTGGCTTGCAGATTCTCACTGGCACCCTCCTGGGACCCTCATGCATACAAAATGGCATGCACAGGTTTTGTTGGTGAGGCCCCTGCAGAGGAGGGTGTCATTTTCTTCTTTACTGGCCAACTAGCACTGAGGTGCCTGGGATCATCACATACATAACAACGGCGATTCACGGCCCAAGCCAGTTTTCCCCCACCCGCTTACTGGTGCTTAAACAGGAGTCACAGCTGCAGTGGAAGGTACTGGGACAGCTTATCCAGTTCTCTTCTCCTTCCAGGTGGGTTGCCCTGGTGGTACCAGCTTTTCTTTGCTGTGGTGGTACGAGTAGCAGAGTACTTATCTGCCAGGCTGGATAAAACTATCCCTGTTTATTTGAGCAGTTACTGGGATCATTACGTTTTAGAATTGTGTGCCTTTTTATAATTTATATTATCATTTTTATTGCCCTTACTAATAATTGCCTATTATGAATCGAAAACAGAAAAAGTATTCTCATAATGGGCACACACAGATTATACAACTACATAAATAGAGTACAGAAAAAGAACCTGGTTCATAGAATTAAAATACAACTTTTATTAAGGCGAAATATAAAATAATAGTGTACATGAAAATAAGTGATTAAAATATTCACAAACCTATGTCATGTGTGTCTTTGATCAAATATTATCTGCAAAATCCCCAAGGGAAATTAGCCTGCTATCGGCTTATATAACGTAAGTACCAATAATGAGAGTGTCTTATTCCACAATTAATTGTAACAACAGTAATGTTTCCAATTAATCATACAACTGTGCTTTATTCCAAAGTGTTACATAGGTATATCATAATACCATTGGAAACATAACATTCTTTCTATGTTCCCAAAATGGGTTCTAATATCATATTATTTCTAACATATAGGCCCTGATTCAGACCCACTCGCAAGTGGGCGTACGCACGTTCGCCGTAAGTAAAAAAATATTTAAATTCAAGCACTCGCTCGTTTTTTCCTACGCAGCTAAAAATCCGCCCCAAACTCAGGCGACCCCTCCTCTGACTAACGAGCGTGCCAAATAGCGAGCGTACATCCCCGAAATGGCTTGAAGGGAACGCACAAGTACAAACCGGAAGTGGGACTGTCAGTTTCCGATTACCTGCTCGTTTTTTCGGCCTTCCTCCCTCAATCGTATCATGCCAATCAATATATCAATTAGCTTAATTTTTTATTTTTTTTTCAACACAATGCAATAAACTTTAATCTTGTCCGTGTTTGTATTTGCTCGCAGAATACGTACGGCTGAAACCTTCGCTTTTATTGTTCCAAAGACATGTTAGCCCCAATTAAACAATTGTTCTATTTGTTTGTCTCCCCACAATTTTTCTGTGGTTCATTTCTTTATTTAAATTAGCTTACGCATGTCACTGCATCAAGCCTATCATAACTCTCAAGAGATTTCTGGCCCTGTCGAACACATGACTCATACACTAACCAATAGAATTGGTCCTGTTAATTTCACAAATACATTAGCTAATCAAATTTTTTTTGGGTGCTTTATTAAAAATATTTTGTCAAAAAAACACCATTGCCATCATGAGATCCGCCGCATTCACCAGGCGCGAACTGCTGGTGCTGACGGAGGTGATGGACAGGAGGATCACCAGTCAGCCTCCACCCATCTCCAATAGGCGCAAGCGTTCCGCATATGCGGAGGTACGTCGACGCCTGCGCTCCTTCGGCTCACGCCGACATATTGGCCAGCTGGAGCGCAGGTGGTCGGACCTGCACCGGCGGACGCCCCGCTTGCTGGCATGCTTTCGCATGCAGATTGCGGAAAGTAAGTGTTCTGGACTGTGGTTTTCAAGTTTTTCTTGTGGGCCCTAACTGCGTGTGCATGTTTTCATGTCTGTCCTATTGAGTCATTGTAGTCATATCTGCATGTGCATGTTTTCATGTCTGTCCTATTGAGTCATTGTAGTCATATCTGCATGTGCATGTTTTCATGTCTGTCCTATTGAGTCATTGTAGTCATATCTGCATGTGCATGTTTTCATGTCTGTCCTATTGAGTCATTGTAGTCATATCTGCATGTGCATGTTTTCATGTCTGTCCTATTGAGTCATTGTAGTCATATCTGCATGTGCATGTTTTCATGTCTGTCCTATTGAGTCATTGTAGTCATATCTGCATGTGCATGTTTTCATGTCTGTCCTATTGAGTCATTGTAGTCATATCTGCATGTGCATGTTTTCATGTCTGTCCTATTGAGTCATTGTAGTCATATCTGCATGTGCATGTTTTCATGTCTGTCCTATTGAGGCATTGTAGTCATATCTGCATGTGCATGTTTTTATGTCTGTCCTATTTTTTTTTTTTTTTGGTTTCCTGTTGAAACTAACAACAATTTTTTGGTCATTTTTTAGGGGCACAGCAAACACTACAGCGGCATCGCCACACAAGACGCCGGTCCCGGCCCCTCTCTCCAACCCCCAATTCCTCTATTCCCCCCTCCTCCCCAGACCCTGTGGCCGATATTTCTGTACTACTTCCCCTCCAGCCCAATTCCCCCTCTCCTCCATCCGTCCCTCCTCCAAATACCCCCTCCCAGGATCAAGAAAACACCCTGCCCCTCGGGTTGGGGAATTTAGCCACCTCCGAGGTGGTCCAGGGAGTGGCTTCTGGCTCTCTCGTTTTGGAGAACGGTATGTTTTTCAAGTTTATTTTGGACACCACAAACTGTTTGTATGTAATCATGCGTCGTCCCCATTTTTTTTAACTTTTTTTCGCCTTAGGGTATTTTTGGGGGTTGTCTGTACCTGTTCCTGCTGATGTCACCATACACATATCACACATGTGTGCCTTTTTTTAGGGCCCTTGTATTTTTGGCATACGACATTTTGGGGTTCTGGGTTTTATCCGTGTAATTTTTTTTTGGCCCACAAGCTTGTAAGTTTGTGTTTGCTTGTTTTTTGTTTTTTTACAATGTTGCTTCATTATCGATTTATTAATCCCCAAACTTTTGTCACCCACAGAGGAACAGAGGCGTCGGGAAGAGATTCTGAATTGTGTGGGCCGTATGCGGGAGCAGGTCACCGGGCTAATGCAGGGCCTTGAGCATCTGTTGGTCCTCCTTAGGAATTAGTTTTTTTTTTATTTTTTTTACAAATTGTTTCTTAATAAATCTGTTTAAAATCAAGCTCTGTCTCATGCGTTTGGAGTAAATCCAAGATTCTTTACACTGACATAAGTAGACTCTTAAAGCAAGGTTTGCCCCAGAGACTCACTACAGATTGTGTGTTGTATTTCGAATGCAAACAGGCACAAGAAACACCTCCCAGTACCAATGTCATTTTCCTTTTTTGTGGTGGTCAACATGATAGATTACACCATTTTTCAGTTCCTATTTGGTGGCCAAACTGCTCAGGACAATCTTACGAAGGCAACTGATTGTACACGATTCCTTGTTGTGTTGGTTAGTACCCTGAAAACATATTACATTTTAGCTCCACTTGCTTCATTACTGGGTTACCCCTTAGGTAAAATTGATGTTTGGGAGTTTGTTTACACTTGCTTCTAACGTGCCCAAAAAGGAAACAAATTACACTCTCCAAATATTTATTCACAACAGAAATCAAAATCCAAAGTGGTCACTCACAAACAAAACACACAGTGATAATCAGAAAAACTCCACATACCAAAAAAACGAAACAAACACACAACAAATCAAGAACTGGTTGACGAAGGTCCATGTCCACATGATTTCAAAAATATGGCGTTTCAATATTGGTGTCAGAATATATTCCCGAAGTTTCCACAGAAAGGTTTTGGAAGGGTAGCAGGAACTAGTCATCGTGGGAGTGCCAAAGATTATGCAAACAAACAGAAGATGGTGCAAGAATTAATATAAAAAAAGATGAACGTTAAAAAAACGGAACACATTGGGTATACACACTGTTGTTTGATCAATAATTACCTAAAATATCGGGCCACCACATCATCGCGTATGGCCCCCCCACATACTGACCTCCGACCAACCTCGGGGGGGCCATCCTCAGGTAAGGCATCCTCTGGCTGCATTGGAACACCACTCCTTATGGCGATGTTGTGAAATATCCCACACAGGACCACAATTTTCGAAACCATATCCGGCAAATACATGAGCTCGCCACCAGAGCGGTGGAGGCATCTGAATCGGCCTTTTAAAAGGCCGATACAGCACACTCCACCACTTGCCTGGTGGCTGTAAGTGCGGTATTAAACTCACTTTGTGGACCTGGTGTGGGAGCCAAGTAAGGAGTGAGCAGCCAGGGCATGCAAGGGTATCCACTGTCTCCTGTGAAAAAGAATAGACAACATCAGGATCACGGTGTATCAAGCTTAACATTGTTATGTACTAAAGGTCTCCACTTACCCAGAAGCCACGCATCACCAGCTTGTAGGTTGTTTAATTTGTGCCATATCCCTGATTGCCGGATGACGAAAGAGTCATGTGCACTTCCTGGTAATTTTGCATTCAGGGACAGGATCTGGAGGGAGGCATCACATACCACCATTACATTCAGGGAGTGATAGTGTTTCCTGTTTCGAAATATGGCCTCCAGCCGTGCTGGAGGCTGAAGTGGTATGTGAGTACCATCCACAACCCCTATGATGTGTGGGAAGCCAGCTATTTGGTAAAAATTGGCCTTGGCCACACTAAGGGCACCCATATCCAAAGCCATTTGAATAAAATGATGGAGGTGCTTGAAAAGTGCCTCCATCACTGCCCTCAGGATCCGGGAAAAGGAGGATTGTGAGATGCCCGCCACTATTCCCACCGTTGTTTGAAACGATCCTGAGGCACAGAAATGTAACACCGCCATAAATTGCGTAAGTGTTGGTATTGCTGTAGGACTGTCAATTTGCCGCTCAAGATCACTCTCTATTAATGAGAGAGTGTCTATGATGATTTTGGGAGGAAGACGGTAGCATCTTAAAACCTCATCATCGGGCATTCCAAAAAGGGTGACACGTGTTCGAAATATCTGGGGCTTTGCACGCCTACGATGCCTACGCCTGGGACAAGATTGAGGTTGGTCGGCTTCCGGGAGCATGGCCAGAACAATCCGCCCTAGATCAACCTGAAATGGCAAGATTGGAATGTAAGGCTTTGGACCCACCCCAAAAGAATATTCAAAACAACTTAGCTTGATGATACCATCCATTGCTGCTTACATGCCGGGGGATTGTCATTATACGTCCAAACTGAAATTAATCACAAAAATTATTTTACAAATTTCACTCTGTGCATTTTTGTTTCTAAATTTTGTGCTAGACCAAACTTAAAATATGCGAAACACACATTTGGCAAAAGTGCAAAACGACATTGCACACAGTACATCAAAATGGGTTGAAATGTTTGCACAAAAAGCGAAAGGGCAACCTCAAAAATATAAAAATGATTAATAAGCATTTTAAAAAGCGCTAATTAGTTCGCAAATACAAGTCACAATAGTAAGTAGTAAAAATGCGCTAATTAGTTCGCAAATACAAGTCACAATAGTAAGTAGTAAAAATGCGCTAATTAGTTCGCAAATACAAGTCACAATAGTAAGTAGTAAAAATGCGCTAATTAGTTCGCAAATACAAGTCACAATAGTAAGTAGTAAAAATGCGCTAATTAGTTCGCAAATACAAGATAAAAAATGGACTTGCCAAGAGCAAATATATAAGAGTCCAAATCAAAAGGTCTTTGGGTCCGAAATTAATCAAAAGCTAAAATAGATGAAAATAGGGATCCAAAATTTAAAAAAACGAAGAAACACAATGAAACAACAATTGATCAAAAGTTAGACTTCACAAAACTTACCAAATCAAGAAACGAGGTCCAAAAAATAAAAAGCAAAAAAGAGAACGGAAAATAAAAACGTAAATCTACCAAACAAAATAATCTCCAACCGCCAACTCCTTTATACGCAAACAATACACTCCAGCCAAGGTAACCTCCAACAATCCAAAAACGCCACCTCGACTCGAGACACACCAAGCCATAAATAGTGTTTCGTTTCCCGCACAAATTAAGGAGGGATCATAGGAACGCACAATCAATGATGCGGAAGCAAAATAAGGACGCATGCATAAATACGTCACGAAAACACATTAAAATTCTGGTGTATTTCTTGTTTGGACCTCAGACATGGCGACAGACCAGGGAAACAATGCCCAAGAGTCAGGCGGTAAGTCTTTCATGCATTTTGTATCAATGATTAATTTGAAACATAAGATTGTTGTGATTTTGTGAAATCTGAATATTTACACAAATAGGTGAGGAGGATGACATGGAAGAGGCTGCTGGGCCCAGTATTCCGGCCAAAGCTGCCAAAAAAAAAAGGCAGCCACATTTCACAAGAAAGGAGATGGAGGTTTTGATACAGAAGTGTGTGGACATCCTGCCACAGGCAGACAGGAATATGAGTCTAAGCCAGAAGGGGAGAATGTGGGAAGAGGTAGCCGTTGCTGTCAATTGGGTGGGTGATTATGTCCGTCTAGCCCGGGATGTCAAACGGCGGTAAGTAAACACTTGCCCCCCCTAAAAACAAACACCATTTTAAACTAAAGGATAATGGCTTCCATTTTTTCCCACAGATGGGGCGACTTCAAATATCGCCTAAAGCAAAAACTCGCGGACAGGGCTAGGCATGCAAGGGGGACAGGTGGGGGTCCCACCCCTGTGTCATTGGAAATGACGGATTTAGAAGAGCTGGCACAGGGGTGTGTGCAGCCTGTGGAGGTGTTTGGCGTGTCCAACATGGATACGGACATGCCAGACTTTGCGGCTCCTCATGTTGTCCCAGGTAAATCTTTTGATGTCATCAACTCTGAAATGTTATTGTGCCAATATGTAGATTCTAATGTGAGGCTTTTCTCTTTTTTCCTAACAGAGACACAGGCGGATGAGTCTGCTCCAGAGGGGAGCCTTGACCACCGAATTTCTGCTGTCTCGGCAGGGGAGGAACCAATACATCCAGCTGAGGACCCTGCAGAAGCCAGTCCAGGGCAATCCCCCTCGCAGGCAGTGTCCCTCCTCACAGAACTCAATTTCAAATCGGATTTCCATACGGAGATTCTGCAGAGGATGGACGCCAGTCTGGTACGGGTGGCTGAGGCCCTGGAGCAAAATGCTGCGGCCAACGTGACCATTGGTCAGGCCCTGGCGGAAAATACCAGGGCCAACATCTGCATCGCCAATGCCCTGGAGTAGCTCGTTCACCAGCACATGGTGGAGCCGACCTCCCTTCCTGCCGGAACATCAGGATCCTCCACCTCTGGCACAACATCAGCCAATCCTCCAAATGTGCCTAGCCCTGTGCCTAGTCCAGAGGCCACAACATCTGCCTCTGGACAGGCCAGCCCGATGACATCCCAGACCCGGTCTGGCGCCCTCCCTCCCCCATCCAAACGGGTGAAAAAACGGTGACAGCAATGGTGACTTTTCCCACAATCCTTCTGTGCTTGGCTCATATTCCTTTCTGGTCAAAACTTCCCTCTCCTTTCTTGTGAAATGTTTTTAAATTTTGGATGTATGTTTATGTCAACAGTTATGTTGGGCCAATTTGTTTGATTTTGGGACATATCTTTGGCAAAAAAAGATGTCCCCAATATTTTAATTTTTTATTTTTTTGTTTGAGCAATAAATTGAAACAAAAAATCTGACATTGGATTGTGAAATTATTGTACAAATGGGTTACATTTAATCCTGGACCAAAAGGCAAAAACTGGCAAAAAACAAGAAAAATTTAAAAAAAAGAAATGGGCTCTTTAAGGAACATTTAAAAAATCATATAACGAGGCAAATTCAAGAGGCACAAATAAAATGGTGAGAAAATTAAAACATGATGACATTATTGTTACAATAGGCCCTAACCACCAAATTGAGGGCAAAATAAACCCCCACAAATGTACGCAAATTGATTGTGTCATCCTGACATTAGCAGCTCTGAGTTCCACCTGCGTACGGTTTTGTGCTATCCCAAAAAACTGATTTCAAAACACATACCAAGCCGGTTTTCAATCCAACACTAATTGCTTTTCAGCCCTCCCGCGATTAATCGCAACATCATCGTGGAGTCTCGGGACGGAGGAGAAGGCCATCGCCAATGTGGTCGAGTAATCCAGACCCTAAGCTGTGCGAGCATTTTGAAGGGAAAGAGGATCATCCAGTGACGTATGAGTCGGTCCGAACACATTTTATGCTCGCATTTGCTAATGTATGTACGCCCCAAAAACGCCTCGCCACGCCTGCGTTTTTCCATCTCCACCCCCGTCAACTCCCAAAAACGCCCTGTTCTGTCAATCACATTTGACATGTCACTTCCTGTACGGTATTTGACGAACGAGACCCAAAAAACTCGCAATCTGCCGTACGCACATGCGCAGTGTTACACCGACGCATGCGCGGTTATTCAACATCGGAACGCATTGAGCGTACTGCTGTTTGTGAGTGGCTCTGAATGAGGGCCATAGTTAGATAGTGTATCCTATAAGATGTGGAATCACAGTTGTTGAATGTAGTGGATTACTGCTGTATAATAATCATTCCTCTATCATTGTGGTATATATTATTATCAAAAGCGCTTATCTTATCTTTTAAATATTGACATATATAGTCAGTATCTTACATCACACATTGATTGTGGTATAAATATCAGCAGTGCTGCATGATAGGATCCAATATATACAGATAGTAGCATTTCATTTAAATGAAATTCTGGAATCTTACTACCTACAACAAGGTTTTGCACGTGCAAACAATTATAATTTCTTAGCAGTGAGTAATTTCACATATATAGTCATTAGCATCGTATAGTTTTCATTCCACAGCGCTGTTCTATACAATAGAATCCAATATATATATATATGTTTAACGATAAGATTTCCTACACAATATAAAATGGAATTCCAAAATCTTGCATCCTAATGATAGGTTTAATGTGTGTAGAGTGATTAATTCTTTATTAATTCAAGGAGTCAGTGATATTACAGGTGTTCACAGTTATAACCTCCTAACAGTGGACAATTTCACATATATGGTCAATAGCATCATATAGCTTTCTTTCCACAATAATGATGTAATATTCCAGCAGCACTGATCACAGCATCCCATATATAAGATTTTGAGCTATAGCTATATGGCTACATCCATTCCATATTTATTTGTGTGCATCCAGCAGCGCTCCAATTCAATTTACACATATATGGTCAATAGCATCTTATAGCTTCCTTTCCACAATAATGATGTAATATTCCAGCAGCGCTGGTCACAGCGTCCCATATATAAGATTTTGAGCTATAGCTATATGGCTACATTCATTCCATATATTATTTGTGTGCATCCAGCAGCGCTCCGATTCAATTTACAGCACAGTGTGAATGGAATTCTCAGATCCTATTGACTGATAATAAGTTTGATATATATAAACAGACACTCTTGTGTTAAATTGAAGAGTCCCTGGTATATAGCGGATTCACAATTATAATAAATTAGTAGTTGGTGATTTCATACATTGTAATTTTAAACAGACATAGGTATAGTCATTTAAAATGGAGGAGATGCCAAGCAGCATGTCCCCCCTCCCTGACACGTGTTTCGCCAGTGGCTTAGTCATAGGGGCCAAATTTGTGTAACAAAAGAGTGACAAATTTGGAATAAGTAAAACACACAATAAACAGAAAAATAAAAATAAAAAGGGAATATCAAGTAATACCAAGAGATCACCTAACATTAAACATAGTCCAATTTACAAGAAACTCAACTTAACCTATCAACAATATATGACCAGACTACATAAAAAACATTTGAAGAAGACAAATTAGAAATTGACCTTGACCAATCATTTGCAATATCTACATACAGTATAGAGGACGAATCTAAATGCTCATTCTCCATTCATGAGATAGATGATGATCCCAAATATTATGCATTAGCTAGGCAGTCATTGGACATAGGCTGGACTATCGGCAACATCAACGAATCATCCCCTGCAAACAGATCAGCACCACGAGAAGACATTACATTACCAAACCAAGCTACAAACAATATAACTTTTAGAAATGTACACAATTCTCCCCAGTCATGTACTTCTCACAAGCAGGAACCTTTTTTAGATCTAGTCCCAAACTTACCAATCATGGCAATCACGGCACCGCACCCCACAAACCCCAAAGCCACCAAAAGGAAACTAGAAAAACTAGACGGGGATGTAGGGGAAGAGAAAAAAACAAGACTAGAATCATAAATAAACAAAAACAAGGGGAATTAGGACAGGGAATATTTAACCTAAGTAACACCGTACTTACAGAAGATCATTTAAAACTATTAGACAAAGGCTTGAAATTTGCTCCAACCAATAATATCAATAAATTTCAAACTTATGTGGATTTACATAAATTCATATGTAAGCTCACATTAAAGAAATATTTTATGTCCACTACCCCAGTAGAAATCAGGAACACAGTAGGATCAAAAACAGATACTTTTGGACATACTAATTTAAAACCACAATCTAACTTTTACACAAATCATTTGAAGGGATCACAAATAGAGGCATTTACACATATGGTAGAAAGAGACATTGAGAGATTGGAGACAAGTAAAAACAAAATAAACAATCTCTCCAGAAAAGAACGTGATACACTACAAAACTAACAAAATACCAACTCGATCATTATCAAACCGGCTGACAAGGGGGGAGGAATAGTCATTCTTAACAAAGAAGACTATCATACTGAAGCCATCAGACTATTAGGGGACACTACCACATACATGAAGTTGAATCATAACCCTACAGAATCATTTAAAAGAAAATTAGATCAACACATACAGCAAGGCTTCATGTAAGGAATTCTCACAAAATCAGAACATAAATTTATAGAAACAAACCACCTGATTATCCCGGTTTTTGACTACTTACCCAAGATCCATAAAGACCCAATAAAACCTCCAGGCAGACCCACCATATCTGGGATAGGATCCCTTACTGCCAATCTGTCAGAGTATTTGGATAACATTCTGCAACCATATGTCCAAAATCAAAAAGCATATTTGTGAGATACTACACAAATTCTAAATCTTCTACAAGAGGTACAATGGAACAAGGACTATTGGTTAGTTACCACAGACGTAACTTCACTATATTCTATAATTAATCATGAGCAGGGCATTGAGAGTATCCGTTTTCATCTAGACAAAGATCCTGATCTACCACAACAACAAATTGAGTTCATCTTGCGTAGTATAGAATTCATCTTAAAATACAATTATGTTTGGTACAACAATGAATACTTTTTACAGACAACTGGCACAGCAATGGGCATGAGATTTGCCCCAAGCTATGCCAATCTCTTCATGAGCTGGTGGGAGGAGCATAACATCTGGAATTCTGAACAGTTTGGGGCAAATCTCGTGCTCTGGAGAAGATACATAGACAATGTATTTTTTATATGGAAAGGGGAGGAAAACACCCTAAAAAGATTTCTCAATCACATCAATAATAACCCAAATAATATAATCTTCACAGCTGATTATAGTAGAACCAATGTTGTTTTTCTAGATTTAAATATATTCAAACATGATGGTCAGATACACACCAGTACTCATAAGAAATTAGTAGACGTAAATAGTTTTATCCTTTCGACCAGTTGGCACCATCCCAATTGGCTGAATGCCATACCTAAAGGACAATTCCTGAGGCTCAAAAGGAATTGTTCTAGACCAACAGATTTTCTCAAACAAAGTGAAGAATTATCCAAACAATTCATGGAGAAAAACTATGCACCAATGTTAGTTAAACAATCAGTGGAAGCAGTGCATACCTGCAATAGAGAGGATATATTGGTAAACAAAGAGGATAAATCAAATATGAATGATAAAGTTGCTTTCATTACAAAGTACCCTAAACAAAGTAGACAATTAGAGAAAATTCTGAGCAGACATTGGCAGCTACTGCAAGAAGATGACACTTTGGTTAATTCTTTACCCACTAAACCAAGAGTGATATATAGGAAGGCACCAGACATCAGGTCTAAATTGGTAAAAAAACATATCCCTCCGTGTAAACTGCAACAAACCACGCTAAGTACATTATCCAAGGGTTTTTACCACTGCAATTCATGTTCTGGATGCACTGGTACTAGAACCATCAGCACGAAGCCCAAGAATACATTTAGATCATGCAGTACAGGGGAGACATACAAGATTAAAGAAACACTTACATGTAACCACAATAATGTCATATATCTATTACAATGTACTTGCCCAAAACAATATGTGGGGAGAACTACGAGACCTTTGAAAACTAGGATTGCAGAACATATCAGAAATATTAGAAAGAAACTGGATAGCCACAATCTATCCAAACATTTCTGTGATCATCATAATAGCAACCCCAAAGATCTTAGTTTTATGGCAATTCAAACCATGAAACCTAATTGGAGGGGGGGAGATTTTGACTACTACATCAATAAACATGAACTGGAATGGATGCACAAGTTACAAACATTCCACCCTAAAGGTCTGAACAGAGATAATGAAATAAAATCCATAATTTGCAAAAAATTAATCAAGGCCCATTTTAGTTCAGTTAGTTTGACAAAACAATACCACAATTGGATTCTGGCAAACCAACAATCCCATCACTAGGGAAACTACTAGAATTATATCTTCACTCATATTTCAATATAGTGTATGCCATGATCATACCTTGTTTCAAGCTCTTTTTTAATATTATTATTTTTAATTTTGATCATATAATAAAATACCCTCCTAGCTATTAACCGAAAACAATGAAGATGAGGTCTAGACACTAGCTCTTCATAATTAGTCTTTATAAGATGTACAAACACTAGCTATACAGTTTCAAGTAAATCTGGATCTGATTAGAATACTTCTTTAATATGATCATCTAATAATATATATCAATCTACAATATGGATCCCTATGTTTATTAATACATCTATTAACAATTATGGTGGTTCTATATATATTTTTTTCATAAATATATAAGGCTGTAATACACGCCTTTTATTAAGTAAGGACAAAGCAGAACTTGTTTGTAACTTGTTTGTAATAAACACATCCATGGTAACAATCACCATGACAACCACAAACCTCTCAAGTAAGACGATGACATCATCAGACTTGCCAATCACAGGGAGCAGGACCGTATAAAAGATCCAACAGTGACATGCTAGTGACATCTTATACTCCCAGAGGAAGACAGAACACCCAGAACTTATCCATTTACTCAAAGTGCCCCGGGACCTGTATCCACTTGTAAATTGAATATTTCATCGTGAGAACGCAGCTGAAAGGAGACTGCAGCAAGCGCGCCAACGCACCCACGCAGCCAACAGGAAGATCAACAAGGCAGAGAGCTGAGAGCACATCCGGGTATGTATCCTCTGTTGCGAGGACCGCTGTTCACTTCCTTTCACTGCCTGCTGGCACACTCAGACACGTGCATGGACCTAACTCTGGAAACAGGGATAGTGTCTGTGTTTGCATGGTCCAGAGCACCGCAGCACAGAGTGATCCCCGCTGCCAGCCGAAGCCAGCCACTGCCACACCATCACAGCATCACCCCGGGCAATGCACACCATCAACACACAGGACATTTGGATGCTCTATTGAGTTATCTCCTATTGAGAATAACAGACGCCTCTGTTTCTCATGCTCATATTCCATAGACGCTAATACATCTACATACTTAGAGGTGTGTTACAGGTATCAGGTTGGCATATGGGAGTAACCCTTTCAATTTCTACTGTATCATAAGATCAACTGGTGATCTCTCATATTGGGACTGCACAGACCACCACAGGGTGTACAGTCAGGTACACGGTGGATTGTGCACCTACCATATTATGCTGATTCACAGTTGCTATTGATATTTTATATATATATATATATATATATATATATATATATATATATTGTTGCACCTTATTGCTTGTATTTTCAGAGTTTAAGTAAAACATCATATCTATATTTATTGTGTCTAGCATCACTTCCTAATTAATCTACACATTGTATATGAGTATCATAAAGGTTGGGTAGAACTTTTGGCTACGTATACATTTATTATATCTTTAGCCCTCCCAGTGGTCAAATAGATATAGGTTGTGCGCAGCACTTAAACCCTCTAATTCTGTACAGTGTATGAATGTGTGGAAGAAATAAATAAAATATATGTGAGAGAGGGATGTAGTTATCAGACCGGTGGATGGCATGCCACCGGTTTGAATCCCGCCAGTGGAAGCCAGACACAGGACTTAAGATAGGCATCAAAATTCAAACACCTGTCTTAATTCTGATGCCCGAATCCAGAAGGATGCCAGCCTGAATGAATGCACATTGGGGGTGCCTTAGCTGTCAGCCGTGGTAGGGAGAGTTAGGTTTAGGCTGCATGGCAGGGTTAGGGTTACTGTAGTTTTAGGGTTTGGAGGGGAAGGTTAGGGTTAGACACCTGTTGTGGGGAGGATAGGTTTTGGTTTAGGCACAAAGGGGGAGAATTAGGTTCAGGAACTAATGGGGAGGGTTAGTGTTCAGGGTGGGGAGGCTTAGGCTACAAGAAGGGAGGGTTACGGGGAAAAGGGGTAGGGTAAGTATACTTACCTGACCCCTGTTGCGATACCAACCATTGTGATGCCGCTATCGGTATATTGACAGGAGGCATCCCAACAGCCAGCATTACATACGAAATCTGTAAGAAACAGTGCCCAGACAGACAAGCTGCATGTGAGAGACAGACCACAGAGAGACAAGGTGAAGTAAAAAAATTGCCAGCTGCAGTGACCCAGAACCAGATAAGGGGGTACATTTTCTAAAGTTTGATATGCAATTCGATTTTATGAATCAATAAAATTAACTGAAATCAAATGTAAGACAAATTGCAAAATCCCTTAACAAATCCCTCATTTACTAATATTCAACTTTGCATTCGATTTTCAAATCAAATTTGATTTTGTTTGATATTAAGAAGGAATTTTATGTTCAGTTAATGAAATCCCTTCCAAAATCAAACCTCAAATCCTCATTGCATAATCTGAGTGGAGTGGTTGACTTAATGTGAAATTATTCAATATACAGCAGCAGAGCACAATATTGGGCACTTTTGCCAGATAATATAATATGCCTCCTGATTTAACAATACACCTGAAACTTGTTTTTAGAAGCCTAAAGGTGCATTATATCATGGATCAGGTGGCTAAATGGTGGCTATATGTGCCTCATTATATGTATGCACAGCAGGACTGCCGATTTGACTATGGAGTCAGAAGCCAGGAGTAACAGCCATAGCGTAAATCACCTGTTGGGGAAAAAATAGAACAATATAGTAACATGTAGTATTAGCTGCTTAATTAACACATACAGCTAACTTACCCAACAACCTTCCCTCTGGCATTTGGTCAGCATCAAATATTGCAGAGTGGAATGAATTCCTAATGATGTAGGTATCATGTAGGTATCACAGCCAGTCATAGCACTCATGATTTTTAGTTTTGCATCACAGACCATCTGCACATTCATGGAATATGTATGATGTCTGTTGGTATAGACATTTGCAGTATTCCTGGGTGGTCTCAGCCCAATGTGTATTCAATCTATAGCTCCCAAAACATTAGGCATGTCTGACAGATTATAGAAAGCCACCTTATGTTCATGCCAGTATGACTCCTGGCTGGGAAAGCAGATGTAGGTGTTGCAGAGGAGGATGCATGTCCGCATGACTTGGGTCAGGTGCCTGCTAAGGTAGGCTGGGAAATACCTAGCACTCTACCTGAAACTGACTGAAAGGAGACAGTAGCAAAAAAATGCAATGCATTCAGCTGCTTGTGCAGGATGATATGGTATGTGACTGTGCAGTGTCTGGCTCAAATTGAGTTTTGATGGTCATACAGCATCATGATGTTGGAATGTGAGAGGCAGAACATCTGTATAATCTAACCAGCAGACAAAGCAATGAGGTTTATTAGACAGTGAAAGAACCTAGGCCTGCATAGGTTGTGGGGTACCTCAAGAAGCTGCTGATGTTGCTCTGATTGATGCTTCTGGGTTCTTTCAGTCAGGTGGTGATTTGCATACTGCAGGCAAGTGCACAGTTTAGTATTATTATTATTATTATTATTATTATTATTATTATTATTATTATTATCCTTTATATGGCACCACAAGTGTTCCGCAGTGCCTTACATAGTACATAGAACAAATAAGTGAACAAGAAACAAGTAACTTACAGAACATTACAGTGCAGGACAAGGACACAATTTATATACATTGCTGCAATAGCGATTAAACACTCACAATAAGCAGCTGGGAGTTGGCAGTCACCTGTTAGGTGCCCTTATGGGGAGTAAAGTGTCAAAGAAAATGTAAAGAGAAGCACATGAGGTAAGAGGTCCCTGCTCGTGAGAGCTTACATTCTAAAGGAATTTATTTTATAGCCTTGAGCATCCATTATTCCTACAGCCAGACTGCCCCACATGCTCTTGGGAACTTTTATAGGCATCACATTCAATTTCCAGCCAATACAATGGTGTTTAGAAGCTCAAATTGACTGTCTCTCATTATTCTATTCATTTGGGGATTTGAATTTTGATTTTGAGTTTGATTCACATTTGATTTGCAAATCGAATGTCAGTAAATGAAAGTATTCTGTATTCACCTATGGGAAAACATTTATGTTTTGCCTATATTCGATTTTGAGTGAAATTTGGTTTTATGTTCAATTTGACATTTGATTTTGGCTTTAGTAAATCTCCAATGTCAAAATCAAATGGAATCAAATCAAAATCAAACTGCAAATAGATCAGAATCCAAAATGGATCTTTAGCAAATATACCCCCAAGTGTTCCAATTGTAAAGGAAAGTCCTCATAGCCATCCCAGATTGCCTGAACTGAAAGGAATTCTGATGCCTGGAAGATTCACTGCTCCAGCGGTGAGATATGAGAAACCCATTTTTTAAATATATTTCTTTATTGAAGCATCTGAATCAAAGAAAAATAACTATTAGATGCATACAAAGTATCATAGAAAACAGATATAAGGACATATTGAAGTTTACACATTTTTCAATCATTTGAAATGCAAGTGATAACAAGATCATTGGATTGACTCACACATGACATAAAAAAATAAATACAAAAATTAGGAACTGAGCCAAACATATGTCATGTCTTAGATGAAATGGGGGGGGGTCTTGGAGAAGGATACATATTTCATACCACAAAGTATTGCGGAAGCAAAAACTTTTTAGTTTGTGCCTCATTATGAAGAGAGGCCTCCAGCCAATCCATATGAAAAATAAAAAATAGTTTTTCGTTAAACAGTTTAAGATTTGGCTGAGAACTCTGAATCCATAAATGAAGGATAGTTTTATGGGCAGCTGATGATATTGCTAAAAGTAGTTTCTCTAGGAATATTAACACCTGTGGGCAAAATCCCAAAGACTTCCCATTCCAGAGTAAGTGGGACATAATTAACTAAATAGTTAGTGGCAATATGCCAAACCCCCAAAAAAATCTTTTTTACAAAAGAACAGGTCCACAGGCAATGGAACAAATCTGCCAAGGATTGTCTACATTTAGGGCAATTGGAACTATCCAATATGTCCATTAAACACCCCTAATGAGGAGAAATATATGAACAATGAAAAATGTTGAGGTACTTCTCTGTATATTTAGTAGCTGGGAAGGTATTAACAGAGTATAGCAACATGTCAAGGAGATCATCTATGGTCAAAGAAGGAAAACAACTAGACCATACCTGTTTGTAAGGAGGAATGTTGAATAGAAGGTTGAAGAAATGTATAATATAAGAAGATAGCCCCTCTTGATAGAGGAAATAGTATTAATTAGTCATCCAGAGGGTTGCTCCAGATCCAGGTAGTGATCAATTTAGAAACCTTATCCACATATGCCAAAAATACCTATAAAAGGGAATTTGACCAGAGCTTTAGAGTGAAACAGTGAGAAACCCATTTCTTATATACACACAAACTAGTCTAATTGTGTGATAGACATTGCTACTAATATCTACAGTACATCCAAGTAAGGACCGCGAATGTGCACTCAAATACCTCAAACATAGGGGGAGAATTATCAAATCTTGGAGAGAGATAAAGTGGAGAAGTTAAGCTGCGTATCCACTAGCAGATAGTGGAATGACAGTACAATTACAACATTGTAATCGTACAGTTGTTCCTCTTCCCCTGCAGTGCCAACACTGAACAATATGTTGTTCAGAGTAGGCACCCTTCCTTATCCTTGAACATGGTCAATCTGTCGTTATCAGCAGATTGACCATCATGTTCAGGTGATGAGTGATGTCAGCGGGAGCACGCATCGCTGGTCATTTTTGACAGTTTCATGTCCAATTCATGCATGATTATTGAGCGATTGAATGATATCAATATCGTTATCGTTCAATCACTCATTTTAATCAGCAAGTGGATACGCGGCATTACTTATAGCAACCAATAAACTTTTCAAGCACAGCGTGTAAAATGTCAGTTAGAAGCTGATTGGTTGGTATGGGCACCTTCTCCTCTTTATCTCTCTCCAAAATTGGATAAATCTCCTGATAATTTAAGTTGAAACCGTTAAAATTACTTTATTAGTTTTGTTATACTGATATGTGTCATGTACATTGCTGTCTAGTTTATTTAATCTTAAATTCACCCACATGTTTAGACATATGAGCAACAATTTATTGGATGTATCCTCTCAGTAACAAGAGACCAAATGATTTCCTCCAAATTCTGCAAAGAGGTCAATATGAGGAAATATCTACATTACAAAAATAGACACCATTACACTTGGCATTCCAATACAGCAAAGGGACAATTTTTATGCCTCTGAGATAAGTGAACTTTATCTATCTAGAAGTTACTGTATCCAGCTTGTCTACTACCAAGAGCACGTATGGAAGCAAGTGATCTAGATAAATTTACTTTTTTAGTAATGCAAGTATTGGGACATAAGTAATCAGATATTTTTAGGGATTTTTAGTCTTTGCAATTTTTACAAATATAATTCTAAGTCATTAGAGAGTAAATCTATAATATAGAACAATGTTAATATTCATAAACAAAATTTGGTATTTAAATCCTTTTTTGGTGTGTATTCAGGAAGAATATTAATCTTAAATCGATTTTAGCTCCTAGTTATTACAGACAAATTTCACATTAACATAACTTTGTGGGTTTCATCAGATGCAATAATAACCAATATATTCATTGTCAACATGTCCAAAAGAGATAACTGGAAATGTCATGTCATGTCACAGGAGACAAACATTCTATTAAAGAATTTATCATTTGTGAAACACCATTTGTCATCTGTGTGCTGCAGTTCTTATGTGGCCTGCAGTACATGGCTAGAATAATATGGACAAATGGGAGCACTTGTAATTATGGTGTGTATGTTATTGTTTAATAGGTGTGTATTAAGCTCTTAATATGCAATATTTTTATGAAAAAAAAAATGTAAAATAAATATAAAAGCAATGTAGGCAACAAGTTGAAAAATATGCTGAAAAAAATGTTTTCTCAGTGTTTATAGTCTTTTGAGACCATGTGGGTTCTGGGTTGGGGTTTTCTTGTCATGCGGGTGTGAGCTTGCCAGTGCCTATACATGGAAGACATGTTTGGTCAGAGGGTTAAAGCAAGCTATCCCTAACTATCCTACCTTGTCTTCCTGGCTCCTAGTGGTAGCATCTCCCTGGTGTGCCTCTTGTGACTGTTAGGGACAGCTAGCTTTAGCCCTCTGACCAAACGTGTCTTCCGTGTATAGGCACCGGCAAGCTACTGCGTGCACCACAAGTAAACACCAACCCGGAACCCACATGGTCTCAAAAGACTAAAAACATTGAGAAAATATTTTTTCACCATATTTTTCAACTTGTTGTCTACATAGCTTTTATGTTTATTTTACATTTTATTTTTATCATAAAACTATTGCATATAAAGAGCTTAACACACACCTATAAAACAATTAATACAATTAATAACATATGCACCATAATTACCAGCACTCCCATTTGTCCATATTATCCCAACAAGTTCTAAACTATATAAGGAGCAGCTAACACATTCCTCTATAAAGCGCAGATCTTTTTTTCACTACTGAAAGTACATGTTAGAAGCAGGAGTATAAAAATTAGCTTTTTGGAACACAGGCACAACAATAAACAGTTTAAAGGTCACAGTAGACACAGACATTTTCACACATACATAGGGCAAAATGTAATAGGGTCCAAGTTTGTAAAATGTGTGAGTATAGAGCTATAATCATACATTTTTGGAACTCCCCCTATGAAATAGAGTGCGAGAACATGCACACTCGCATGTTTCTCACACCCCTGCAACTCACAATGGCAAAACATGCATCCAGATGTTTTGCCATTGTGAGGATACAAGTCGCACACTAATACTTTCTGAAAACTTGATAAAAAACAGACCTGCTTCAGGCTAGTGAGTCTAGTCTGAGCAGATCCGAGTTACACAGAAACATGCACAGATCCTTGAGATTTGTGCATGTTTCTGTGTGTAAAAAAAAATAAACTGGAAAAAAAAATGATGTGCACCCCCCTACCCCACAAGCATAGCCAGTCCCAGGCTCTGTTGAGTTTGTCCTGGTTCTCAAAATACAGGGGAAAAATGTGTAGGCTTCCCCTGTATTTTATGAACCAGCACCAGGCTCTGTTGAGCTGGTCCAGGTCAAGAAAACATGGGGGAAAAATGGTGTAGGGTTCCCCAGTATTTTCATCAACCAGCACCAGGCTCAGTGAGCCAGTCCTGGTTGTGGAAATATTGGAACAAAATGAGTAGGTCCCCCATATTCTCCGCAACCAGCATTGTACTTCTTCCAGCAGGGTTGTAACCCACTCTGGGCGGTGGTTGCTGGATTGATTGTGTATAAAAAATTTGAAACTTTAATATTGTCTTTTACTGGATAACTGGAAGTCCCAGCTAGCCTCTCTCACATGCTGGTACTTGGAGAACCACAGGGCATTAAGTTACTGCTAGTACCTCTAGTTCACCTGCAAAATAAATATTAAAATATCCAGAAGAGACACACACCATGACGGTAACTTTTTATATAAACATACATAAAATATCAATATTTCTTTTGTCCCATTATTGTTATTTACCTTAAGATACTTTATAGGTCTCCATGTGTATCTATATGCTGATGTATATGTGAACATAGATATCTCTATGCATGGGTACTCTTTACATCATATCTATCATAGAAAAATATATATTTTTTATAATCTTTTACTTCTTTGTGTTCTCCTTCATTCTTATTTTAATGTAGATGGTGGTCCATAAGTGTGGAAACAACCTTAAAAAAGGAAATGAGTAAGGAAATATTAACCCAGAGTCTACACATAAAGTATGATATGGGAGTGGGGGAAATATTTTTAAAGTATCTTTAGTCATTCTTGGTTATAACAAAGTTTATACAGTATCATATGTTTAAATTGCTGTCCACCATGTTGCAGTGTTTAAACTATTCTCTATTCCCATTCCTGAGCAAATTTGATCAAAATGTCTGGCTGAATCTGAGCACAAGCATCAACAATTATATCAATAATGATCTTGTATTTTCACAGCATAAACAGGTTCCTTCAAGTATCCCCATAGATGGGAATCCAATGGCATTAATTTTGGGTATCTTGGTGGCCACTGGACTGGACCTCTACATCCAATCTGTTTTGGGGAAACTGCACATCAAGATATTCCCTGACAATGTGTCCTTAATGAGGTGGGGCACCATCTTGATAGAAGAAATTAGGATATGACCCATCCTCTTATAACATTGTGGGGAAAATTACTTAATCTAACAACCTCTTGTAATGTGCTGCTGTTAATGCTCCATCAATGAAAAATGCTCCCACAATACAAGGTACCCCACAAACCACACTGTACCAACTGTTTTGCTGCAGCTACAACCCTACAAGCATCCATCCAGTGAGGGTTTGTCTCTTACCAGTATCTGTGGTTCTGTTTGTTTACCTCACCATTTGCATCATCATTAAAGAATACCTGGTGTGGAAAATGAGGGTTCAGTTGAAGTTGCTATGTTACCCAGTGTGCAAACTCCACCTGACGGTCTGGGTCATCCTCAGTCAGGTGTGGCAACATCTGAATCTTGTAGAGGTACCATTTGTGTGTATGCAAAATTTTCAAAATACTGAAAATAGTGCTACATTGTGGGCTTTTTGAAAATGATGCCAGTACAGCAGTAGTTGTTGCTTCATCTGTAATAGTTTTTGAAAATCCATTTTTTGGTTTATCTGCAACTGATCCAGTTTCTTTCAATTTTGCAAGGTGTTTGGCAACTGCACCATGAGTAATATGTGGCCTATTTGGGTGATGGTGGTTCAATCTTAACTAATTCTATTTGTTTTAGTGACATTGATATTAATTTCACTACATATAAAAGAAACTCAAGAATGATTACATTATAACAAAGATATTTTAAAATGAAGAACACCATTGTGTTTTTTTAATGAAATTCTGCATCTATTTGATATGTCACATGACTACCTTCCCTATTAAAAAAAATTAGAGTTGCATCCAAGGTGGCTGACTTCAAAATGACCGCCATACTGATGATATACCCTAAAAAGTTTTCCCCAACTCCCATATCATATGTGTAGACACTGGATTTAAATTTCCTTACTTCCTTTAATAAGGGTGGTCCCACACTTTTGGACCACCCTGTATTTTGTTTACTTTCTTCATTTTAAATTATCTAGCACCAGAACTGATGTAATAGTATTTTGCAATATTTTTATATACATCAATTAAATCTAGGTAAACAAAAAAATAACTCTGCACTTAGCAACATCAACCCAATTAAGGTAAATAAGTGTACCTGCTGCTAGTTTCCAAATAGGAGAAATTTGCAAACCCACAAAACTATACAAATACATGTATAATAATGTGCATGTGCACATACTGTGTATAATCACATGCAGCACATACACCATTATTATAAGAAAATAAACTGCACTTGTGATAAGGTGCAATTCACACCAACAATTTATTGTCATATTAAAGAACACATATTATAAAATGTAAACCTGGCAGGACTTCCAGGTCTGGTTGCAGGGAGTGAGCATTTCCTCCACTCAGCTCCTCTGTGGATCTGGAATTAAAACTTTTTAAAGGCTTTAATTAGCCTCCATACCAGGGACACACCTTTTTAAGTAGTGCCACAACAGCCTGTGGTTACGTTTTTGACAGGATGGGTATGTGATGCCAGTGCTCGAGATCCCGATGGTCAGAAAAAAAGGAGTTTCCCCTGCTGCAAAAAAGGCTGTAGCTACACAGAAAGACACAGACTCTCCTAAGGTATGCCATTTCTCAGACTCACTTTTTACATATGAAGACATAGTGGATGCCATTAAGTCCACTATTAGACCACAAGTTGTTTCTGATATTAGCTCACACCTGCAACAATTAAATCAGTGGGTGACTGACACTGAAACCAGGATAGTAGCAATTTTTCATGATATGGCAGACTTACAATGCTCTGTTAAAAAGCTAGAGAGAGAATCACCAGCTGTGAAACAAGATAGATAAAATTGAGAATCATTCCCGCAGAAACAACATAAGGTTTGTGAGGCTCTGGGAGTCAGTGAAGGGCTCAACATTAGCTCATTTGGAGCCTGATTCAGCAAGGATCGCAACTGCAAAGCTGCACGCAGGCAGCTTTGCAATTGTGATCCTTGCAATAATGCAAATGCAGCAGGAGGTGTATGACACTCCCTGCTGCATTTGTGATCCGAGGACCGCGACAGATGTCACAGGCTGGTATCACCATCATGACCATAGCAAACATTGGTATTCGAAGGTCACGATGGTGTATGGTGCCGAGTGGCCAAACAGCTGAGTAAGCCTCATCTTACTCAGGCTGGCTGGCTTGTGAGACAGGAAGACTGTGTACATCCACACAGCCTCTGGGCTGACCACTCCAGGAAAAAGGAGCATTTCCAGGAATGCCAGCTGTCCCTGCACTGCCCCTTAAATGCCTCTGCCTGCCAAACAGGCAGAGACATTCAAGGGTTTTCGTGAATCTGGAATCGGGAATCTGCACAAGCAGGACCCATTCTGCACACTCACAGAATGGGTCCTGTGCTTGTGCAGATTCCCGATAATCAGGAATTTGCGTTCAGCAGTGCACTTGTGTGGACTGTTGAATCAAGCCCTTAGTATGCAACACCCTCTCCACCATGCTGGGCATATAGGAAGAATGCAGAGATCTAGTAGTGGAATGTGTACATAGTGTGGGACCCTCTTCAAAAACACCTGATACTCACCCAAGAGTGATTCTGGTTGTTTTATTTACCTGCATAAGTTGGCCTTCTTGAAGGCATTTAGAAAACAAAAGCCATGATCTGGGCAGGAAAACAGCTATATATTTTTCATGACTTTACAGTGGAGCTTACAAGGGCATGAAAGGTGTTTTCTCCCATATGCTCTCAATTGGTCACAGATAAGGGAAAATTTACTCTTCTACCAGGCTACACTTATTTGAATGCAATTCCTATAAAGACTTCACTTCCCAGATTATGCTTTTGCTTATTTGCAAGAGGAAACTCAAGATGGCTTCCCTGATATCACCAATCCCTCTACCTCTTCACCCTGCATCTGCAACAGATGTCAAGCATGGGTTGGACACATCATGCCAATGCTCAGGATGCCGATGCTCGTGATGCTGGTGCTTGGCATACTGGCAGTCAGAATCATGATGCCGGCATACCGACAAGGTTAGGATAATGACATTTGTCAGTCAGTATCCTAACCCTCCCTCTCTCCGTACCCCTAACCCTAACCTTCCCTCCCTGGTGCATAATTCCAACCTCCCCCCAGTGTCTAAACCTAACTTCCCCCTCCCCGCACCCTAAACCTAACCCTCCCCCTTAGTGCCTAACCTAAACCCTCCCCTTAGTGCCAAACCCTAACCCTCCTCCTAATCCCAGTATTTACCATCAGGATGCTAACAGAGCCAGGATTCTGATGTGCCAGCATCCTGACTGTTGGAATTTTGACCAAATCCCATTGAGCACAGTTTCCCTTCCTTGAAGAGTCCGCTGATCCTGAACATTAGTCCATGATTCTCTCTTGCACTATTATGTGAGCTTTCTCTAAATGTTGACAACTGTCACTGGTTATTTGGTCAGGTGCCCCTTGGAATACTCAATGCAGAGATTACTGTATTTTTTTGTTTGTTTCATAATTTTCTTTTCCAAATTTAATTTCATATCATAATTTATAGTGAATGGTATTATCTGTGTTAATTATGAATTCTTGTATTATTTAATTGTTCCACAGTTATGCTGATGTCACTTTCTATTTTTCATAAAGTATGTTCTCTTCTTCACCCCATATCAAAGTGTACATACCTGGTGACAGACTGGAGCTCTTCTCTGGATATTGTTGTATATTTGCTAGCATATTACCTAATGTTATGTTTCACCAGAAGTCCATAAATATCATATTGTGTATATTCCCTATTATGAGTGTAATTATCACATGGTGTATAATCCCTGTTATGGGATTGTTCATCCTTTTTTGTCTTGTTTGTCTCCTATATTTATGGGTCTACCTTTCCCCCAATTTTATCTTTTATTCGACTTATATTGTATAATGTGAGTATATTATTCCATGTCCTAAAGCCTATTTTAAAGCATGTCTAAATTAATTATTGGTTCTTTAAACATTGGAAAGATAAATTCACCTGCCAGGAGGCAAAAAGATTTTAATGTATCTTTCTAAACATAAATTGATATTGGATTCTTACAGTAGACACATCTTTTCCTTACAAATGTTAAACTGGTCTTTAGTGGCAGCTGTCCCCTATACTGTACCACTAAGGCATAAGGAGTCACCATCGTAGTGAAACACTCCCTATCTTTAGAGGTATCCACCATACAGGCAGACCCAGATGGGTACTTTGTTATTGATGTATAAGTCATATGTATTCTGTAATGTATATTCACCCATGCCATGGCACGACTCAGTAGCGCCAAGAGTCTTTTGTGTGACTTTTTCCCTTAAAATGTGTCTTGTTCACAAAGACGCTCACACTTTATGTGTAATTAGACTTGTAGCACATGAGGATGTATGTGGACACATCTATATCTAGTCTCCAATTATTAAATGTCTGGAGAGCCTTCTGTCTGATGAAGCCACTGAGATACACTACAAGGTGGGGAAATGCATTTCAGGCTCCTTTTTTCTCCACACATCCATGCAATACTGAGATACCCTACTGAGCTGCCCAGTGTAAGAAATTACAATAAGAACTCTGAGTGAGTGTCATCACATTGTCGGCAACAAGACCCCTGCCAAGTATCCCTGAACACAAGGGCTGGTGTAAGGGCAGCGGTGACATTACTATTTGGCTGGGCAGTATATTCCTTTTTACAGCATGGGAGGATTTGTATTTATATGAGAGCTGACTGATATAAACTGATATTGTGAACTTAGATACACCTATGATCTGTTCCCTTTATGTCTTCAAAGAACTGAAACTACTGTTTTTTTACCAACAAAGGGATATGGATAATAGCTGACTGAAGATTTCCCAAATTTGGAATGAATAAATCACAGAGAATTATCCACTTATTTAGTAGAGTGGCTATCTTCCTTCATTTATTGCTATTTGAAAGTAAAATATTATTAAGACAACAGAGGGTATTTATTGAGATGTATGATTAAAGAAGTGTGGAGTATTATAACAATACATTGAAACCTTGTGTGAAGGTTTTGACTGTGTCCTTTGCTGCTAAACAAAATGCTCAGACCAAGCCTGACTTATTCTTAAAATTTTATATTATTGCTATTAAATTTTATGATATTTATTGTGTCTAATTGTGTTTAGGATATGGCCATATTATTGTGTAATAATAAATTGCATTGAAAACTATTAATGTGTCTCCAATTGGCAGCACTTCCTATTCTTATATATATATATATATATATATATATATATATTTTTTTTTTTTTTAGTTCTGAAAGGTGTGGCAATTACCTTTATTGGGAAGTTGCAGCTTTAATTGGTTAGAGAGATCCTTTTGTAATTATCTGATTAGGTGCCAGGGTGTTATTTTGTTTTTTTTATCTATTTGTACGTCATTCAACTATACTTTTCCCAGGGTCTGGAAGCTACTATTGAACCCATCACTATATATTATGTTCATCTAGGTTACCTTTATTTACATGTTGTAACAGCAAAGGTTCCATACACCACATGGCAATTCCCTTCCCATCTTGCCAGTTCCATGAAATTTAAAAATAGATTGGAAATGGACTAGGAGGTTTAACAATTTGGCATATGCTGACTCTGACCAACCCATTATTTTGTCAAGCTGCCTAATCTATTTTCAGAAGTGCCATTATATCCTATGCCTCTGTATTGAATATGAAATATTCCTCCTCATACCTCAAACTTCAGGAATCATTAACAAAGGCTTACAAAAAATTTAGGACTAACCCATCTCCCACTAATAAACACCATTATCAAATGGCAGAAACTAATTTTGAAGAATTTCTTCAAAATATGGCAGAAGATATCTATTTTCTATCAACTATCATTTCCACAAATATGGCAATAAAACAGGTTGCCTCCTAACTAATTTATTAAATGGCACCCGCCCCCTATGCTAGTACCTTTCTGTAAGCTCCTCTCACCAAATATATGAGAGGCCCTGGTGGCCATTTTTAACCATATACTATTTCAAAACTCCGTCCCTCTTTATTTCAATTCTGCCATCCTGAAAATTCTTCTCATGCTTAGGCAAGACTTAGCTTTACCTAGCACAAACAGACTGAGTTCTTTATTGAATTCTGACTATAAATTATTAACAAAATACTTGCTGACAGATTGAGAGTCCTTCCGACTCATCTGGACCAAACTGGGTTTATTTGTGGCTGCTAAATGTACACAGAGTTGTATCTGCAGTACAATTTCTACTCTCCTCCTTTGATTCCACCTCTAGGGCGGTCCTTTCCCTGGATGCTAAAAAAGCTTTCAACGTTATTCTATGGTCACTTCTGTTTAACACACTAGACTGGTTTGGTTTCCCAAGATAATTTATTACCAATTTGCAAACATTATACACTAATCCCCATTTCCTATACAAAAAGGCACATGCCCAGAGATGTCCTCTATCCATCCTTTTATTTGCTATAGCCATCGAACCCCTAGCTGTTGCTCTGCATGTCACCCCTTTGTACCGTGGAATCTCGATGGCCAATATTACTCTTAAAGTAGCACTGTTTGCAATTGATATGCAGCTTTTCCTCTCTGACCCTTCCACATTGATACCAGTAATAATGAACATTACACAGTCCTTTGGTCCCTTATTGGGATGCAATATTAATGTTGATAAATCTGAGATTTTACTGATCACAGGGTCTTTCCCATTACTTATGTGTCTCCCCGCACTACAAGCATTCAATTTTAAGCACTCCCAAATTAAATACTATGGTGTACAAATTACATTCTCCCTATATGACCTCTATTCGGCTACTTTTACTCATGTTACTGTATTCTAAGATCTCTCTATTACTAGATAATTGGAAGCTGCAAACATTATCTTTACTGGGAAGAGCTGCTGTCCTGAAAAGTGTGATCTTCCCTAAAAACATTTATTTCATGCAAATGCTCCTTATATCCATGTCTAACCTGATATTAAATATTTAACACATTTACTGTCCACTTTGCTATGGTAGGGCAAAAGAATTGCCATGTCCAAAATTGTGCTAATAAAGGGGGGCTGGGACTCCCATATCTTTTTTCTTATCCTTTAGCAGTATTCTTCAGATAATTACTATCCTTTAGATATATGACACCACAAGGGTTCCACAGTGCCTTACAAAGTACACAAGCAAATGATCACGCAAGAAAACAGTAACTAACAATACCACAATGCAGGACAAGGTCATGGTTTATAAACTTTGCTGCATTAGCATTTAAATAAGCAGCTGGGTGTCAGCAACACAGGTGCTATTGTGGGGAGTTAGGAAAAAAATGATAGTTTAAGTAAGGGTAGGAGAAGCAGATGAGGGAAGAGGGCCCTGCTCATGTGAGCTTACATTGTAATCAGTTGGCAGGAGAGATGGCATCCATTCATGAAGTGGGGGCGCAGGTGTGTGAAGGGAGATGAGGTCAGAGATGTAATTGGGAGAAGATTGAGTAATATATAAATGATAGGATATTAAATCACTCTATATATATATACAGACAATATATTAGACATAGATCTACTATCCCCATTCTCTCCAGGGGCTCTACTACATTCTAAACTAAGATGTTCCTTCCAATGTCCACAATCATATAATCTTTAGAAACAATTACAATGCCTTGATCTCTGGGCCTGATTCAGACCCACTCGCGAGCGCTGAGTGCTCACAAGTGGGTCGATGGTGGCCCAATGTGCATGATGGAGCCGGCTCCATTGTGCGCATGCACAATACCTGGATAGCGATGGACAAACCATCGCTCCAGGTCTCATACCAAAGGGGGCGTACTGTCGATGTTGAGTAACAGCACGCCCCCTTTGGTGGGCGTGCCTGCCCAGATGGAGGCATTCCCATGGGAACGCCTACTGTCTGGGGCCTGCCCCAGACAGTGGTCACTCACAGCTATACAAGCGGCCAGGAGGCTGCTCTAAAAATCAAGAAGGTCGGTCCTGATTCAGAGCGAGCACTCTGTCAGAGCGTCCGGCTCTGAATCAGCGCCTCTGTCAACAAAAAAGCTCCACAGAAGTCATCTTACATTCTCCTCTGGGGTAACCCTTCTTTCCCTTCTACATTATCAAACTTGACTGTTCTGCTTTGGTGCACTAAAGGCCTATGTACTACACCCAATGTGTTAGACCCAGGTGGAACACTGCCCTCTTTTTCAGATCTCCAACACTGCTTTCACTTACTTCATCACCACATTTACAAGTATTTACAAAACCATTACATTACCTCCCTTCCTCCAGCCATGCCTCCTTCCTTTCCCTGAGGGAATTGGTATGTAATACCAGGATGAAGTCGGCATCCTGGTGTGTGGGATGCCGACGGTCAAAATTCCAGCACCAAACTCCTGACAGATCGGAATCCTGGCACAAGTATCCCAACCATCAGCATCTCGAAGGTAAGTATCGAGGTGTAATAGCAATGATGAATCGATCTGGATGGATCTCAAATCCTGACAGTAGTCATTATGTGGAGAAAATAAAACATGCCTCCATAATGCAAATCGGTTGTCATCAAATCAGAATAATAGTAAATAATATCCTGCTCAGATAAGATATATTAAGATATATATATATATTTTTTTTTTATTACCGATGGACATCGGGATTTAAATGAATGTCTAAGGCACTTAAGAAATTGGAATAAGGTGAGCAGGATATTATTTATTATTATTCTGATTTGATGACAACCGATTTGCACTATGGAGGCATGTTTTATTTTCTCCACATAATGACTACGGTCAGGATTTGAGATCCATACAGATCGATTCATCATTGCTATTGCAACCACCGTAGGACCACAGTGTCGATTTGTGTCCATTGTACTAATCTCACCTGTAAAGGGTGAGTATATGATTATATACTTTATTTTTGATTTTTTAATACAGTTTCACACTATATATTTTTCTATTTTTTTCCATTCTCCTTTTTTTCCTAAAAAAAACATTGATCCTTGGGAGTGCTGGAATATTTCTATACACAAAACTATTCTCATCCAGATCTCTGTTGAAAGTTCTGATCATTCCAGGCTGCACCTTTTGGTTCATCTATAAGACTACATAAGGAAAGTAGCACCAATCACTCGAACCTATTTTATAACCCCCAGTGGTGCCTAGCCCTAACCCCCCCGAAACCTAACCTTAACCCCACTATGCTGCCTAAACCTAACACCCCCCATGACTAACAGCTAAGACACCCCAGACTTTCCTCATTCGGGCTGGCATCTGTCTGTATTCCGGAGTTGGGATTAAGATAGGCGTTGGTATTTTGATGTCTTTTTTAAGTACCATGTAGTGCTTCCACCATTGGGATTTAGAGCGGTGGCATCCTGTCCACCGGTCTCCTAACTACATCCCTCCCTGAGACCCTATTTGTTCTTACCTAGGATATATTAGTACTGTCCCATATAAGACTAAACTTTTATATGATACCCTTATTAATTCCTCACAAACTATTGAATGAAAAAAAAGTAGAAATGGCCTGCCAAACCAATTTTCCCTCATTTACCTCTTTACAACTCCACTTTGCATATACTGTACTACAGTCCATATATTTGGAGCACATGAAAGTGCAACATATGGCATATCACAATTCCTTCTCATGTGTTTTGTCCTTGCCTTTCCTCTGTGGTATAAAGGAGGGAAGAACCAAAATGGCTGCTGAAGATAAAGCATAGGTGCAAGAGCAGATTCCTGACAATACAACGCAATCAGGCCTGTGTTAGTCCAAAACACTTCAGCATGTACTATAAATTTATTTGGGGTAACACTCATTCTTTATTCATTTGTTATACAAACAGGGATAGTTTTAAAAATCAGCTCTTACCAGTAGAAATATGCATGGACCCCTGTATTTTGGTTTTGGTTCCAATTCATCAACATGTTTTGGTTTTGGATCTGGGTTTTTCAATAAAAAAATAATAAAAGCTAAAATCATGTAATATGGGACTATTTTTGTTCATACAGTATTATTAACCTCAGTAATAGTACTTTACAGTCATTTCAATATTGTTTTCACCAACATTGGCCAAAATCTCCAGCAAGCTGACTGGCTAAACTAAGCATCAGAGCAGTTTAAAAAAATATATAACACATCTAGGAAAAAGAGTGGCACTGCAGTGGCAGACAGGATGCCACTTTAATATAAACTATACAATGCTATAGAATGTTTTGCTATAACTATAAAAAACAAATTTGATAAATGGAAAACAGTTAAGAAACAAACATCCAAAATGGTACAATAATATACACTGTCAAACATACACAATCTTGACAAAGCCAACCTACCCTTATGTTGTGTATCAAAAAGGACATGCACAGTTTAACAGACCATGCAATTCAGCGGCAAAGACTGCCACTTTTGTGACTGAAGTGCTTGGTTTGTTTGGGCCCCACAAAACAAGCTACCAATGGGCTTATGGCAGCTAACAGCATTGTTAATCTGTACACTGGGAAGATGTCATTATCATCCTCATACTCCCCACCCTCATCAGTGTTAGCATCATCACACAATATTATCTCATCCCCACTTCAATTCACCATTACAGAAGGCTCTGTACTTTGTTGCATTTGGCAGCCAAATTTAATAACATTTGTAGTTTATGTTAATGAACATGAGTTTTTCCACTTTTTGAAGAAGTAGCCACCTATGACGCTTGCTCACATGGTTCTCGGCTGTGCTAAAGACTCTTTCCAAGTATACCCCGGAGGGTGGACAGCTTAAGTATGCCAAAGCTAGTTTGCACAATGGGTTCAAAATTGCTTTTTCCTCCCAGTAATCAAAAGGACTGCATGACATGCTAATTTTTATATTGTCATTAAAAATAACCCTCCACCATTCTATTGATGCTTAGTGTATCAGATTGATTCATGGCAGAGGTGTCAATAATTGAGAGAGAATAAAGAAGTTGATCTACATGTCCAACATACTTGGCAGAAATACTTCATTTCATAGAATTCACCTGAATAATGCTGGCAGTGTCTGAATTCACTTCATTAGTTTACTACTTCACATGGATTTAGTAGCTTGCTTAATATAGAAAGTATTCATACAGTATTCAACATCTGCTGGATTAAGGTACATTCCCCCTCCTCTAACTTTGTCATGTCTTATGGTGTAGGATTGGATGGCTTGTTGCTGTTCCTCCATTCACTGAAATATGTAAAGGGTGGTCACTACCCCTTGCTTTAGTTGGTAGCATGGCAAATTGAACTGTTCTTACAGCCACTGCAATTTTATACATCCATTTGCCGAATGCCAAAATGTCCAGAAATGTTTTGGCCACAGACAGTATCTCTTGCATGGAATCAGTGTGTATGACTGGCAGTTCAAATCCCAATGCTGGAAGACCAGCAGCAGTGAAGATCCAGACAGGTGATTTAGGTAAGTAAAACTAGCCCTGTCCCCCCCTAACCCTAACCTTCCTTTAGGGGTCCCTAACCCTAATTTCCCCCCCTAGTGCCTAACCCACCCTAAGTGCCTAAACCTAATCCCCCATCCCTGCAGCTTAAACCTAAGTCTCCCAGATGGTGCCTAATCATAACCTCCTCCCAGGTGTGCCTAACCCTAACCCCCCCTTTTCCCTAGCCTAACCCTAACTCTCCTGGGGGGGTGCCTAACCCTAAATACCCCTGGGAACCCCTAACCTAACCCTCACTCCTGCAACTGTCCATGCCCCCCGCCTGGCTTATATTCATTTGGTATGCCGGGTGTCAGCTCCCAGCATAGGGATAATGATAGGCATCGGGATTTTGATGTCTATCATTACACCACTGCTGGGATTAGACAGTTCGAAAGCCAGTGGTTGGCATTTCGACCATCGGCTTCCTGACTGCATACCCTCCTGCACTCCCCTTTCATTTAAAAAAAAATCTCAACCACCAAGTTTATAGGGTGTACAAAGCATGCAACATGTTCAAATTCACCCTATTGTAATGCTCTCACAATGTTACTAGCATTATCTGAAATTACAAATCCTAAGGAGAGTCCTAGCATGGTAAGCCATTTCACTATGATATCCATGAATTTTTCTAACAGGTTGACACCAGTATGATTACTAAAGCCAGTGAGAAACAGCCTGCATTGGAATGAGCTGATTTTGTGTGTTAGATACTGCTGCTGCTGCTGAGGATGCTCCAACAATATGACTAGTACCGCTGGACCATATATCTGTGGTTAAGTGGATAGTTGGTACAGTACAATTGCATTTTTTAGGCAAAGAAGTCGTGTTTTTTTAACTTCCTGGTACAGGTGAGGAATTGCTGTTCTGGTAAAATGGAATTGACAAGGCATATGGTAGTGGGGACATAGGTCATGGCTTTAATGATCCTCTGAGCAACTGGATGGCTGCTTTCATACTTGCTTCCTTTTGCAAAGGATTGTTTTACAGTCAGTTATTGTTTGAAAGTAGTATTCTTGGTCCCCTTCTGGTATAAAGATTCAACCCCAGCAGCAGCAGCAAACCTAGCATGCAAGAATTCTTCTGGGGAATACCGGATAGGGGAAGAGTCAGTTATCTTTTGATTTGGATGCAGAAGAACTACCTCTGATCATTTATGAGGACATAGATGATGAAGGTGCTGGGGGTGGAGATTGCATGTGCTGGGATCTATCCATACTGCTGCTAGCTAATGCAGGACTGCTTAGTATTATTTAACAGGATTTTTGAGATTTTCCCAAATAATTTGCATGAACTCACTGCAAATTATGTAACAGGGAGAAGGTTCCTAGGTGGTTAACGTCCCTACCTCTACTTACTTTAGCTTCACAAACAGTACAACTGGCTTGGAAAGATAATGTAGTACACCCATGCTCCGACATAGTAGGAGTGTAACACAGAGATGTGACCTGCACACATCACTTAAAATACATGCAAAAACAAATAAATACTTGAGCAGTCCTCCTTCTGAGGTATACCTCAGAAAGAGGAGCGCTCAAGTATGTATTTGTTTGTGCAAGTACAACTGGCTTGACAAATGTGTCAGGATTTTGGTAAAAATAATTCCATATGAAATAGGTGACTTTTTGGCCTTAAGCCAAGGCATGATAATGGCCTTCTTCTTATCACGGGCAAGAACTGCTGCCACTAGTGGCTGATTTACTTTTACACAAACAACATCCTCATTATCAACATCATTAGTGTCAGAAGTACAAATATCCCCCTCATCCTGTTGCAGGTCCACAGTAGCATCACCATCTTTACTTTTACTGCTGCTTATCCTCACATTTGCAGAGGGTGTGGAAATGGTGGAGGGAAGCTTCTCTAGGAGTACAGAGTCATAAATGTCATACTCTCATATAGCACTTGTGGACATACTTAAACTCTCTCCAGTGGTTTGTAAAATTTGTGAACACACTGTTTGTTCTTCAACCTTAGTTTTGTTTTGGTGAACTAATTTGTCTGTTTTAAAGGTGACACATGTAGACTTAAAGTAAGAATGTGTAGCATGTGAGGTTTTAGAAGATGCCTGTTTGTGTTTGGCTCTGGCATCCACAATAGGCATTACATTTTAAGTTTGTCAGCAGTAAATTTTCCCTTTATTATTACAGGTGATGTTTTCTTTCTGAAATATTGTATGCATTTCAGGTGCCCTTAATTAAAATGTGTTTCACCTAGACCACTTTTACTAGATGTTGAAGTACTATCATGAGTGCTGGCAACTGCCACAGCACTAGTACTGTGTTGCTACTCCTGCTCATTTATCAACTGATCCATATTGACTCACATCACTCCAAGTATAAGGTAGGCACCCTAGTGACATAAAATATTTAACACACAACTGCTTTATTTCATTTTTTTCAACAGTGCTGGAACACACAACAAACTACCTCACAGTGCTCCTTGAAATGCTGGCACCCTTTGAGATTATATTTTTTAATACACAAGTTTTATTATTATATTTTTAACAATGTCTAAACATGCAAAACACTATCTCACAGTGCTACTACTAATGGTAGCACACTAATGAAGTATATTTTTTTTAACACACAAGTTTTATTTAAAAATGTGTTTAGCAGTGCCTGAACACACAACACATTGTCTCACAGTGCTCCTAGTAATGGTGGCACACTAATGACGTTATATTTTTTAATTTACTTAGATTTTTCAACAGTGCATGAAAACACAGCACAATCACTCACAGCGCTCCTAGGTAATGGTGGTACACTAATAACATTATAATTTTTAAGACTCAAGTTTTATTTCAATTTTATTTTAACAGTGCATGAACATACAACACAGTGCCTCTTAGTGCTCCTGTAGCATTTCATTTTCTATTACACAGTGACCTTTTCAATTAAATGCAGTGCTCCTAAAGGTATTTTTTATTACAAAGTGCCATGTAGTAAACTCCTAATGGTGTTTTTTAGTGACTCACATACTGTGCCCCTTTAACATAGTGCTCCTAATGATTTTTTATGACAAAGTGCCTCTGTAGGCTTTTTTAACACAGTGCTCCAATCCACTCATCCTAATAGTGTTTTTAAGTGCCATACAGTGCTGCAGCCCAGCACCACACCATCTCCCTCCAGTCTCCTGTGTGAAATGGCACCTGATCACAAGGGAGAGACTTTAATATACAATCCAAAACATGTGAGATTCGGTGTAGGGAAAATTAAATTTTGCTTAATTTTGGGATCCAAGTAGTTGGGAAGACTCTAGTCAGGGCTTGTTTCGACTTGGAACCCCTAAGTTAGGGTGTGTTCCATTTCCATGGAAACCAAACCACACATTTCTACTTACAAGCATAAACAGTGATCCAAAGTTAGTATGTGGGTCACTGTGATCTACAGTATTTGTAGATTAAGACCCAATACCAGGGATATGCAGTCAGGGTTGGCAGAGCCTCCCCTGTCATATTCCCTGTCTTACTGCAGAGCTTTGACTATAAAAATGATTAGAACAATACTTATAACTTATAACCAAAAATGCAGTACTCCCAGAGAGAGATGAGACAGTAAAGAGCTCAGCTTTTCCTCTGATTGCTCAGACACTGCCTGGAGCTGGGTCTGGACCATGAAGCAGCCAATAAGACACACTGAAAAAGAGCAAATGGAGGCATGCCTCACTGTGAAGGTGTGTGCCTGGAGCTCTGATAGACACCTCTGATAATCAGGTGACCAGTTCAGGATGTACTCAGGGAAATGTGTGTGTGTGTGAAATATTTTGTGCTAGGAGGGGATCTTCTCTGCTAGGGGGAGATCTGTGTGTGTGAAATCTTTTGTGGTAGGGGAGATTTTTTTTGCTACTGGGAAATATGTGTGAGGATGTGTGAGGGGGATCTGTGTTATGGGGAACCTGTGTGGGGGGGGAGATCTGTACAAGTGGGGCAGGTCCATATATGTGTGAGTGTAAATCTGGCTCTGATACTAGTCTGTGCCTACCCATCCATTGACCTCACCGCATGTCCCTGCCCAATACACAATTTCAGCCAGTACTGGTCTGCAGATTGCATGGGTATTCTATAAGAAACACATCTTCACATGGTAGCAAGTTATGAAAATTCCATATCTAGTTACATAACACACTATAGTTGTATCAGTCTAAATCCAGTGCAAGAGTATTCAGTTTGTACAGGATGTGCACATTCATTTGACATGTTAGTACTTGTATTGTCACATTTATAATCACAGGGTAAGTTCTATTCCAAGTTATGGTACATTGTTCATTTTCCAGTACCCCAGAGACCTGGTGAAATGTAAAAGTATCATATTTTGTGAGAGACAAGTACTGTTCGACTAAAAAATGAAGGTACTACTTTAACTTATCCATTACAGTTACATTATGTAATTCTAATTTAACCTTTTTAAATGAAATTACATTGCAGCTCTATACCTGAAATAACTGAGTAAAAAGCTGGAGGAGGAAAAGTAAATGGAGTAAATGTAATAGGGTGCGGATTTCTGACATCGGCGAGTCCTGTGTGAGACTGCCCAATGTTTTAATGTAGCAGTTATTTAACAGGCAGAACCATGTTGATTTTGCTTGTTAAATAACTGCTTATTTAAAACATTGTCCAGTCTCGCACGTGACTCGCCAATGTCAGAACTTCACACCCTATTATATTTACCCCTATGTATTAGTACAAAGCATCTGAAATAACCAATGAAATACTGTGATACAACTGGGTAATACCCCTTTCAGACAGAAATCCAAATCAAAAATGTAATCACGGTCATTTGGTGATTTACTGTACACGGGACCTTTTTCTGTCTTAAAGGGTCATCCCGGATCTAAATTCCCAGGACTTTGACCCTGGAGTTTACCAGAGTCAGATACATGGGAATTTAGTCCCGGGTTGACCCTTTCAGACAGAAGAAATACAAGTGTAAATCAGCAAATTTCCAGGTTGAATTTTTTGACCCAGTAATTTGCTCTTCTGTCTGAAGGGGGGTACAGACAGAGAATGGCAAAACAACCCGGTATGCAAAAGTCGGGAAAAATCCGTGTTTTTTGCCATTTTCTGTCTGAAAGTGGTATCAATTAAGAAAACTTCTGTACACATCAAGAAAGAGATTTCTAAGAGAAGACACAGCTAAACCATCAATAACTTTCTAGGAAGAATGAATGGTGCAAAATACAAGGAATTACTAAGAGAATACAATCTCTTTAGTTCTGATAAAAACATTTTTTTAACTTAGACAAAAATTCATTGCCTATCAAAATTACAAGGTCAAGTTATCATTAAAGTGACTCAAGAGCTAAAAAGTGAATGCCCTAATATTGGCGCATCAATGTCATGAACTTAATCCACTTGATAATATGTAAAATTATTAAAAAATTGTGGTGCATAACCACAATCACAGTAACCTGAATAACCTGGGGTAAATCTTAACCTTGGGTAAATCTGCCTTTAATAAACAGTCAAATTACTATTGGGCAGTATCACTCTTTGCCTCCAGAACAGACTAAATTAATAGTGCCATTAATCGCACAAGGTGATTAAAACATTATTTCGATAATATCTTGCTGTTCCTGATGACTTGTCACTTGCACATTCATGCTGTGAATCTTCCATTACACCACCTCATAAAGGTGCTGCATTGGATTGAGATCGGGCAAGTGTGTAGACCATTATATTGTAGTACATTGAACCTATTGTCATGTTTCTGAAACCAACATGAGATGATGTGCACTTTGTGACATGGCATGGTTTCCTGCTGTTAGCAGCCATTAGAAATAGGGTAGACTGTGGACATACAGTGATGCACATTATCAGCAGCAATAGGCAGGCTGTGTCATTTAAAGAATGCTTATTTGGTATTGGGTACTCTAATGTTGTTCATGGAAATATTCCTCCTCACCATTGAATCACCAGTCTTTAACCATTGACACAAGCCAGTATGTATCCATGGATTCATGTTGTTTTCATGCTGAATTCTGACCCTACCATCTGCATGTTGAAAGAAATACTGAAATTTCCTGAGACCAGGCCACATTTTTTCCAATCTTAAACTATCCAGTTTTAATAAGCCAAGCAATGATTTTTCCAATCTTTAGATATCTAGTTTTAGTGAGCCTGTACCTTGTGTAACCACAATTTCATCTTCTTAGCTGGTAGGATTTGAACTCAATGTGGTTTTCTGCTGCTGTAGCACATCCTATTCATGGTTTGATGGGTTGTGCTTTCAGAAATGCTTTTCTGTATATCACTATTGTAACAGGATGGGTACGGGATTCTGGCGCTCGGGATCCTGGTAGTCAGAATGCCGATGCCAGCATCCCGACAGAATACAAACACTTATTGGTCAATATTCTAACCCTCCCCCTCTCCCTACCCTAACACTAACCCTCCCTCCCTGGTGCTTGACCCTAACACCCCCCCCAGTGCCTAAACCTAACTCCCCCTCCCCACACCCTAAACCTAACCCTCCCCCTTAGTGCCTAATTCTCCCCCTAGTGCATAATCCTCCTCCTAACACTTACTCTCCCCCCAACCCCACTACTTACCTTCGGATTTCGGCAGTTGGAATTCTGACAAGTGTCGGGATTCCGGCTTTGGCATTCTGAGCGTCGGAATCCCAGAGGTCAGGATATTGATGGCATCCCATTGTAACACTTGGTTAATTAAGTTACTGTTGCCTTAATATCATCAGCCTTTCTTGTCACCTAACCATTCTCATCTGACCTCTCTTATTAACAAGGCATTTATTTCCACAGAACATTTGCTCACTGGTTGTTTACCTACATGTGGAATTTTGTATAGACAAAACAGGGATGCTCTCCATATATGCTGTTTTCAGATCAATGTAGGACATCACAGATGACTGCAGGAAAATTTTAAATTCTATATATATTTAAAATATCTTTATATGTTAAAAATTGCAATACCAATTAAACATTTGCAATAGAAGGCAATAAAAACTGACAGCTAAATTGATCAAAATCACTGGCATGTGATCCATATAATAGAGCCATAAAATGCTCTTTTACACTGCACAGTGTGCTGATCTGATTTATTACCAGAATCAAAATGAAGGCAAAGTAATAAAAATGCATATTAAAGAGGGCACTTACCTAGCTGTTATTTCATATTTTTAGAGCTGGCAACAGCTTTAATAGGATTGTAAATTTTTAAATTGTAACTTGCCTCAGTGGACAGTATTTATTATATTTCTTTACTCTTCCAATGTAAATTCCTTCATTCGGCAAACATAAAACTACATTAGTGGTGTGTTTAGCTGCTTTACCTTATACCTTATATTGGATAACTGTAATAAAGGAGTGTGAAAATAATTATGTGAGATGCAAAATGATTCTGTGAAATCTGTGCTTACACCACTTTTTATGTAATGGTGAAGGAGGAGAAGATGATGCTTATGTTTACTTTTATTATTAATATCATTATCATGATTGTTGCAGTTAACTACAGGTAGTGTACATAGAAAAATGAAAACATGTAGGTAATTGAGGGACATTACCCAGAGCCAACAGGGCAGGGTTGCGCCATGTGCCAGCCCCACCCACTGAGTATAAAACATAATGACATCATGCACATGACAACATTACATCATGCAGAAGGGGGTGTGAATGGCATCTGCAGTAAGTGCAGCACTAATTGGGTGTCCTCAGCATGCCCGATAGACTGGACATACTGTGCAAGGTGCACATCTGGAGCATCCACAGGCTGCTCTGCAGGTGCTGTACAGGCAATCCTGGCTGCTAGCCAAGAGCAAGGGCTAGGGAGAGGGAAATGGTGCTGCCCAAAGAGCCTATGCACTAGTGGAGGCTCCACAGGTGGGTCTGCAGTGCAGTCCAAAATTCAAATGGGGAGCCACACCAACTGCTAGTGAGCCCTGGATGGCGATGTTTGGTTGCATTTGGGGTGGAAGTTGGTGTTTCTCCCCATTTGAATTTTGGACTGAACTGCAGCCCCATCGCTGCACTCTGTATGATGACACCGGACACCAATAACTAGTTATGGCCCCTCCACATTGGTGTGGCTGTGTAAATGAAAGTAAATTTTTCATAGAGCAGAGCACAGGGTAAAATTATCCAGTGGCCATGTATGCCCCCCCATACAATAAATTGTAGGGGGGGCATATCATTTGACAGTGGGTACCCCCTCTTTCAAATGTGGCTGCCCTTAATTTTTTGAGATGCCATGTTAGGGGAATACTTCCCCATCCCTGGACTCCATGATTTTTCTGTAGTGTAAGAGGGGTGTAGTAGTTATTACCACCAGCTATAAGGCCTGCAGTTCAAATCCAGACAGCGGCAGCCCGGCAAGGGTGAAGATCCCGATCGTCCCTAAGGTAAGTATTGCTAACCTAATTCTACCCCCTAACCCTAACCCTCCCTTAGGGGTGCCTAACCCTAATCTCCCCCCCAAGTGCCTAACCATAATCCCCCCTCTAAGTGCCTAAATCTAACCCCCCTTCCCAGCTGCCTAAACCTAAGTCCCCCAGGGGGGTGCCTAACACTAACCTTCCCCCGGGGGAGCCTAACCCTAACCCCCACTTCCTCTAGCCTATACCTAACCCTCCCGGGGGGTGCCTATCCCTAAATCCCCCTGGGAGCCCTAAACCTAACCCTCACCCCCACGGCTGTACGCGCCCAGCACCCGACTTATCTTCGTTCGGTAAGCTGGGTATCTGTCTTCCAGCGTAGGGTTAATGACAGGGGTTTTTGACACCTGTCATTAGTACCATGCCAGAATTAGAGACTCTGGAAGCCAGCGGTCAGCATTTAGACTGTCGGCTACCAGACTACATCCCGTGTAAAAGTTATTGCCTGTAATCACACTGAACACCAGTCATAAATTTCTATGGGTGCATTGTTTGAAAGAAAGACCCCCTTTTTCATATGATAGTACACCCATTTTTAGTGTGTTACACTGTGGGGAAGATAGAGGGATGTAAATTCCATTTTTTTACATTATAGTGCCATCAGTGCACATGTACAACTGATGGCACTTTCTGTAACTTATGGTGACTGGTGTCATGTCCCCACTGGTCGTGTGGACCGGTGAGAATAGTAAAAAAAAAATGTTTTCTTATACCATTTACAGTCCCAGTCATCATTTGCAGAATTAGTGTATATGCAGAAAATGAGTGGGACTCATCCTCCAGAGTGGTGAAGGAGTTAGCTGGATTGAAGCTTTCTACATGCAAATTTTTAAGTTTTCAAAAGCAATAGCAGCTATTAGGTACAGTGCTATGTTCTACTTCAAATACTATGTAAATGCAGAGAAACAAAATGAAAAAGTGTATAGTACTCATAAAAAACAGTAGGGCAGTTTAACTTGTATTATATACTGTACAATATGTTGTACAAATTTGCCCTACAGCTTAAAGTAGCTAGAAAAGTACTAATATATCTCTGGTGAGTGCTGAGGATCCCAATTTTAGTGTTTACACAATATAATAATCATACCCCTGTTGCACACTATTTTTCAGTTGAATTGAGTTAAATTAAAAGTGGTGGTCTCTTTTCAAGTACAGAGACACAAAGCACTATTGTAAGAGACGGAGTTGTACAATTTATTTATATGTTGTTGTTACAAGTTGCGGTCATGACTTGTCCTCCTCTAGCAGTTTACCTTCTCATGACGCTGTTGTTCTGGTTCCCTCAGCTGCTAGGCAATCTGCATGCCTCAGTAGGTCACATGTTATCCACAGCATGGCGTGATTGGTTCCTCCTGCTATTTGTGCACACTGTCCTTTGCTGCCTCGCTGACTATAGTGTACCTGTAGGTTCTCTCAGCTCAGCTGCATGGTCAGCATTCTGTGTCTCCTCATGGTAGTGTATTCTGGTTCTTCACCTTCCATGCTGCCAGCAGCTCACCAGCCTCTCCATCGGCTCCCTAGCCCACCAGCAGCTTCCGTGCTGCCACTGGCTCACCAACCTTTCCAACAGCTCCCTAGCTGTACCAAAAATAAAATGGACTGGAGAGCAGTCATAGAACAGCTGCAGAATCCTGCCAAGGTGCTTGCTGCACAAATCCAAGTTCTCACTCAGAAGGTCCAAGAACTCTCCCTGCGCATTGAAGAAGCCTGGTCTCCTGCTGTTTCAGTGCCTCCCAGGGAGCCAAAGATGAACTTGCCAGATCGATTTTCTGGGGATCGCTGACAGTTCCTTAACTTCCACGAAAGTTGCAAGCTATACTTCAGCCTATGTCCCATCTCCTCAGGGACAGAATCACAATGAGTGGGACTGGTAATTTCCCTTCTTCAGGCAGTTCTGCAAACCTTGGCCGAGTCCAAACTGTGCTCCCTAAAGCAGGGTCAGAAGGCAGGGGTAGACTACTCCTCTGAATTCCGCAGATGGGCGATTGACTCTGGTTGGAATGATGCAGCCCTATGCAGCCAATATCGTCTTGTACTCTCTGAGGCCATCAAGGACATCCTTGATCAACATCCCCCTGCTGAGTCCTTGAACAACCTTATGAAGAAGGCCATCAGGATTGACCAACATCTCCAAGAACATACAGTATATGTGAACAAAATCTTCCCACAAGATCACCGCACATTCTCACTTGGGCTCCATCCTCTTATCCAGAGAAGCCAATGCAAATTGATGCATCTCAGTAATCACCCAAAGAGAGATGCAGGAGACATACCCAAGCCTCTGTATGTATTGTGGGGACGAGGGGCATAGTGTGAGCAACTGTCCAATTAGGCCAGTAAAAGTTAATGCCTAAATGTCCAGGAGGAACTGCATTTAGGCCTGGCTCCTATTTCCTCCAAGAACTCGGTACTAGTCCCAGCAGCCATCCAACTTGTCAACTACTCTCTGACCACTTCGGCATTTCTGGATAGCGGGGCAGCTGGTATGGATTTCCTTTTCTTCATGTCACTGGTTGTTCCCGCCATTCCATTAGATCAGGAAATTCCTATCTGCGGGCTGGGTGGAGGATTGATTTCCAGTGGTTGCATCAAATGTAGTACTCCTCCTCTCCGTATGTCAGTCGGAGTCATGCATTCAGATACTATTTCCTTCTGTCTCCACCAGTGTCCATTAGCACCAATTGTTCTCTGTCTCCTTTGGCTCAGGGATCATAATTCCATCATTGATTGGTCCTCCAGGGAAATAGTAAGGTGGAGCCGTGCCTGTCAAACTTGCTGTCTTGCAGTTCCTATTCGGGCAGTGCAACCTGCTATGGCTGAAACTCCTCTCACCATTCCAGTCCAATACTGAGATTTTGCCAATGTTTTCTCCAAGCAGCTGGCGGGTGTTCTCCCACCACATTAGTCATACGACTGTGTTATAAATTTAGTGCCTGGAGCCATACTACCTAAAGGCTGATTGTATTCTCTTTCCATTCCAGAGGACAAGGCAATGAGAGATTGCTTCAAGGACACATTGTTAAAGGGGTTTATCCATCCTTCTAAGTCACCGGTGGGGGCTGGCTTCTTCTATGTGGAAAAGAAAGATGGATTTCTCCGTCCCTATATTTATTACAGAGGTCTGAACAACATCACTATAAAGAACTCCTACTAACTGCCTCTCATCTTGGTACTCTTCGACCATCTGTGCCAGGCCAGCATCTGTTCAAAGATCGACCTACAAGGAGCATACAACCTTATCGATATTAGGAGTGGGGATGGGTGGAAGATGGCATTCATCACTCATTTGGGACATTATGAGTACATGGTCATGCCGTTCTGCCTTTCCAATGCTCTGGCTGTCTTCCAGGTTCTCATCAATACATCCTTTGAGAATTCCTAGGGAAATTTGTTGTTGTGTATCTGGATTACATACTCCTCTTTTCCTAGTTGCAGGACCAACATCATCAGCATCTATGCCTAGTTCTACAGAAACTATGGGAGAACCACCTCTGCGGTAAGCTACAGAAATGTGATTTTGATGACACCCAGATTTCTTTTCTAGGCTATGTCATCTCTTCCCAGAGATTCTCCATGAATCCGAGTAAAGTGGAGGCTATACTGAAATGGGTCTAGCCGACTTCATTCAAAGTGGTCCAGCGCTTCCTTGGTTTTTCTAACTAATACCGCAGGTTTATTAGGTCTTTCTCCATCATCATTGCATCCATTGTTGAATTGACCAAAAAAGGAGCAGACACCTCTAATTGGTCATCCAAAGCGGTCTAGGCCTTCGCAGCCCTTAAGGTCGCATTACTCTACTGCTTCCGCACCCTGATCCGGATCTCCCATTTATTATTGAAGTGGATGCCTCCGAAGTAGGAACCAGAGCCATTCTGTCTTAGAAGGATCTTGCTGATAATGAATTGCGCCCCTCTGCCTTTATCTCTCGCAAGTTCACCTTGGCAAAATGCAACTATGATGCTGGGAATAGGGAGTTTCTTGCGATTAAATGGGCTTTGGAGGACTGGAGACACTGGTTAGAAGGGGTCAAACACCGGATCTCGGTTCTTACCGACCACAAGAACCTGTCTTACATTCAGTCTGCAAAGAGTTTGAACTCTCTGCAAGCACAATGGGTATTGTTTTTCACCCGCTTCAACTTTCTCATCTCTTTCCATCCTGGTTCAAAAAACATCAAGGCTGATGCTCTCTCCAGGAGCTTTAAACCTGTGCAGCAGATCTCCAGTTCAGATAAACCAATTATTCTGGACTCCTTCTTTTACTCTGCCATCACCCAAAATGTGGCTGATCTCATTCAGGCCTGTCAGTCAGAGTCACCTCCAGATAAGCCTTCTGGTCATCTATTCATTCCAGAAAAATTCAGGAGATTAGTCTTATCAGATTTTCACGCTCATTGAGCTTGTGGTCACCCTGGTATCAGTAAGACCTTAGTGTTGCTCTACTGCTCAGTCTGGTGGCCTTCCTTGACCAAAGATGTGCATGAGTTTGTCCTGGCATGTGAGATCTATGCCCCAAATAAGCGCCTCGGACAGCTCCTTCAGGTCTATTACTTCCTCTCTCCATACCTAAGAGACCCTGGACTCACATCACCATGGATTTCATCATTGCTCTTCCAGTATCTGCTTGATGTTCTATGATCTGGACTGTGGTGGACCATTTTAGCAATATGGCACACTTCATACCTTTGTCAAAGTTACCCTCTGCCAAAGAACTCTCCGGCCTGTTCCTCCAACTTATCTTTCACCTCCACGGTTTACCAGTGAATATTGTGTCTGATCGAGGAACACAATTTGTGGCACAATTCCGGAGAGCCTTCTGTGCTTCCTTGGGCATTGACCTCAGCCTTTCTTCCGGGTGCCACCCCCAAAATCTAATGGGCAAACTGAGCATGTTAATTAGTGTCTGGAGCAATATTTATGCTATTACGTCTCCAAGTGTCATAAAGACTGGGTGTCCCATCTACCACTTGCTGAGTTTGCTTTCAACAACTCATGCCATTCAGCATCTTCAGTCTCTCCATTCTTCTGTGTGATGGGCCAACATTCCAGAGCAAATTGTTTTGACTCCAGTTCATTAGTTTTGCCTTCTGTCTCTCAGGTCCGTCGTATTAGAAACAAGGTTCATCAAAGCCTTCGGAAGGTCTCTCTCCACTCCAAAAGATCTGTTGACAGACATTGGAGGTCTTTTATGTTTAAGAAGGACAATTTGGTTTAGCTCTCCACAAAGAATACTAAGCTTCGCCAGCCTACTCAGAAGTTGGGTCCGAGGTTCATTGACCCATACTGCATCATTTCTCAGGTAAATTTGATAGCTTTCAAGCTTCAATTACCCAAGTCTCTCCATATTATCAATACCTTCTACTGTTCCTTGTTAAAACCGGTCTTTAGTTCAGTCAAGTTTAAGCCCAAGTTTCCTTCCAGGTCTGCTTCAGTTGTGATCCATGGTCAACACAAATTTGTGGTGGAATAGATCTTGGACTTTAAGATTTCCAGGAGTCATCTGCATTTCTTGGTCCACTGGAAGGGCTGAGGCCTGGAGGGGTGCTCTTAAGTTCCTGAAAGTGCTCTGCATGCTCCCAGGCTGAAGAGACTTTTCTTCTGAGATTTTCCAGACAAACTGGGTTCTGGTAGGTCTTCAATCCCATGTCAAGGGGGGGATACTGTTACAAGTTATGGTCATAACTTGTCTCCCTCTAGCAGTTTACCTTCTCATGATGCTGTTGTTCTGGTTCCCACAGTTGCTAGGTGATCTGCATACCTCAGGAGGTCACGTGTTATCCACAGCATGGTGTGATTGGTTCCTCCTGCTATTTGTGCATGCTGACCTTTTTCTGCCTTGCTGACTATAGCATTCCTATAGGTTCTCTTGGCTCAGCTGCATGGTCAGCATTCTGTGTCTCCTCATGGTAGTGTATTCTGGTCCTCCAGCTCCCATCCTGCCACTGGCTCACCAGCCTCTCCATCAGCTACCTAGCCATACCATCAGCTCCTGTGCTGCCTCCAGCTCTCAAGCCTCTCCATCGGCTTGCTTGCAGCACCAGCAGCTTCCATGCTGCCACTGGCTCACCAGCCTCTACACTGCTCCTTAGCTGCACCAGCAGCTTCCGTGCTGTCAAAGGCTCACCAGCATCTCCATCAGCTCCCTAGCCACACCAGCAGCTCCCATGTTGCCTTTGGCTCTCAAGTCTCTCCATTGGCTCCATAGCTGCACCAGCAGCTTCCATGCTGTCGCCAGCTCACCAGCCTCTCCATCGGCTCCCTAGCTGCACCAGTAGCTTCCATGCTGTCACCAGCTCACCAGTCTCTCTATTGGCTCCCTAGCAGCACCAGTATCTTCCATGCTGTCACCAGCTCACCACCCACTACATTGGCTCCCAGCTGCACCAGCAGCTTCTGTGCTGCCACCATTTCCAATGCCACACCATTGGCTCTCAAAGCCGCATCACAAGAACACAAACTTGTGTACTGGCTCTCAAGCCACGCTATCAGCTCTCAAGTATGCAGACTTGTGTAACGTCTCTCAAACCACACCATCAGCTCTCAAAGCCACATCACAAGTACACAAACTTGTCTACCGGATCTCAAGCAACACCGTCGGCTCTCAAAGCCGCATCACAAGTACACAAACTTGTGTACCAGCTCTCAAGCTGCACCAGTGGCTTTCAAAGCCACATACAAAGTACAACCACTTGTGTACCGGCTCTCTAACCACACCATCAGCTTTCAAAGCCTTATCTCTAATACACCAACTCCTGCTACTGGCTCAAAGCCTCACCATTGGCACCTTAGCTGCACTATTGACTCTCAAAGCCACACCATTTGTACCAAAACCTTTACTCCTGGCTCTTAGCTGCACCACCGACTCCCAAGTCACTTATCTGCTCATAAGCTGAAACACTGACAGTACCAATTCCTGCTCCCATAGTATATTTGTGTGAACAGAAACCCCCAAGTATTAAGACCAGGGGGCCACCTATGGACCGGTTATCATTTATAGATCTAAGAGAACAACTGGTGGCTGTTATTGGTGGAAGATCATGCTAGTCTGGGTTCTAGGGGGTTCACATGGAACAAGCTTTGGGAATCATAACAGTTGTGTTGAAAACAAAAGATGCAGTTTTGACTCGGCTCCTTTGAACACTGGCATATCCTTCATAACCACTAAATAGATTTGAAGCTCCATTACATTTGTGCATGTCGATCTCCAAGCTCACAGGAGGTGCCTTGTTAAATTGGGAGGCTAGCTGCACTAGTTACGCTATTGATGTGTGCAAGGAAATTGCAATCTTGGCTTCATATTGAGCTTTATACAGAAATGTAAGTAAAAAATTTATTTAATTACAATAGCCAGATAGGGAATACAATGAAAATGTCATAAATTATCTAAAGGCAAGAAATAAAACACAAAAATTAATAAGGTGCAATAATGGCGAATGAATGAAAAGAAAGACAATTGAGAATGTAGATATGAAAAATTAAAAAACATGTAAACAACAATGAATTGCAAATGAATAAAATTGGTGGTGATGTATAATATCAAAGTTGTCAAGCTGTACTGTGTCCCATACAATGAATCAACCAACAGTCTGTGACTTTGTAGAAAGTCAAGTGCAACAAATGCAAAATATTTATCTGAGGTTTGAGTGAATAGTACCTGTATAGTGGTAACAGAGTATCCACTGTGCTTTGATGATTGTATCCATGTAAGATGTCCATCATGTATGATGAGTAACATGGAGTTAAAAATACTGACACAAGCCACTGTTTACAAATATGCCTGTGGAACACCCCATCGGCCGCCACAATAATGGGTCGATTGGTAATGGAGAGGTGATTGATGACCAGCGTGGAGATCTGAGGCTAGTAGGGGTGATCCGATGTATGGCTCCCTGTCCGACTCACATATTTTGAGAGAACCACCCAGGTGAGCAAAGCCTGGAGAGGTGCTATGGATAATTCAGGCATGTGGAAGGAATGCGCGGCTATGGCTTGTCAGGAATCCCCACACCGAGAAGGAGAGTGACAGGTGTTGGACTGGTAACGTTTGCATAAGACCGATGACAACAGGAGCAGCAATGGGACAAAGGGAAGCAACAAATTTCGTCCCGGTCAATTTTTGTGTGTGGGGTTGCAATTATTTCCCCTTCTTTACATTTACTGCTGCAGTTACAGTTTTTAATAACAGTGTGTATTTAAGTGCTTTGTTTTTTTATTTCTTTTTCCCATATTGAGCTTTATGCCATGAAGTGGATTTTATTCATGGATAACCATACTAGACTCTTTGTTTATTTGCCTTGCATTTTGCTCTATGAACTTGAAAGTATATTGCTCTAGCCCAGTTATGAGCAACAAGTACTGCTATGGCTGTATGCTGCTCTCCAATCCTTTACTTGCAGCCCTCATATACAGCATGTAACTATAGTTTAAAAGGCCTTCTGATAAGATATTACATATAAAGTAGGTGTCTCTTAACCTTTCCTGTTTTGGACCTATGCAAATATGCTCATGCTATTTCTGTTTGATTGTTATTTTATTTTCAAAATGTATAGTTGCAACAAGCTACTGTATTTCCCATTCTGTCTTATTTTGTAATCAGAATTTTGACACTAGAAAAGAAAGAGCTTAAAACTATTTTTATTCTGTTCCTCTGTGCTTTCATTAAGCACCAGGTTTTATAAATGTTCTTTATACTGTAGTTTTGATATATACAGTATCTATTCATACCATTATATAGTATAGTATCTTGGTGGAATAGACATTATGAAACACTAGCTGATCCTGATAAGTAACAAAATGGACTATAAATACAGTTATAGCAAAGTAAAAATATGCTTTGCCCAGTGCACATATTTTTAGAAAAGGTTCTCAAAACAAAAGATTATTTATAGCCATGAAAACAATTTGCCCACTAACTTAATCTACTGACAGGACCATTTGAAGACAGCTCCCATAAATGTCTGTTTCATAATAAAAGCTTCTGTTTTCTGTTCGACAGCTTATTTAGATTTCCTGCAATAGCTGTAAAACACAAACATATATTGTCATAAGCTGATATCTGGTACTGTTTAATGTTTTCTCCTCCAGGGCTCATTTGTAATTGCAAATAACGCTCCTGGTGCCACTTGCACATGGCTCTGTTCCCAAGGTAACCACTTTACATAAACCAATATAGAATGTATCTATTCATTTTAGGAGACAAAGCAGGTGGCTGATGTGTCTGCTCCATAGAGGGCTCAAATGCTGCAATTTCCTGGTGAATTAATTTTAGCATTATTTGTAATTGCTCTTTTATATTACCATAATTTAAATTTGTCTCGTGTGAACAACTGAGAACATGGTAGTGCTTTAGTAATAAACTGGATAAAAGATCCTTCTTTCTTATTTATCTCTTATTCTTCCCTTCTTATTCACATCTTTACAAATAATTATATGGTTTCAACTATAGTCTTTGAGCTGAATAATGATTATTATTTATGATTTTCCATAGAAAATAGACAATGTTATTACATCTATTTGTATTATACTGACATAGATGAAAAAGTGTGGTTTTCAAATATTAGAAAACATTTACCAATTTTTATTACATATGAAATTTTACTCAGTTCTTGACAATTTTACATGCCTTGTATGTTTATGAGATGAATTTACCTTTTTTAATGTTTTTGTCATAAACAGTACTACTGCTGGTAATAATCAGTGCTTAACCTTTTTGTTATCAATATCATAAAAAATAGTTATGTAAATATTATTTAACACATATTTTATTAAAGTTTATGGCTTATGAGTACACAATTGTTTGTTTATTAATTTAAAGTTAGCTTTATAGTGTTTTGTTTATAGAATATATATTAGGTCTCGTAACAGACTAAAGCAAAACATGCATTTATGTATGTTAACTAATTAAGGGAAGCATAAGCAACAATAAATAAAATAGTTTTCTTGACTTGACATTTAATGTTATAAACAATTACTGCAACAAATGAGCAATTAACAGCTTAACATTTTACACAAAGTAATGCTTAATTGTAAATCTAGCTTTGTGAAGTAATCTAAGATTCACTCAATGATGAATTCTAATACAAAAAAATAATATAGCTTTTTAAAAGACCCTTTTTCGATATAAATTTAGATTTCTGAGAAATGTTTTTGTTACTTTCTTATGGTTTCATTTCATTTTTAAAAATTCCACTTTGTGGCTTGGTTCCCCATGGTTTTACATTTTATATTTGCAAATGGCCTAGAGTATTTTATGTGATAGCAGAAAATTATTTTATTACACAACAAAGTGAACAAATCAGTTATTGGGGATGTGTGGTCACAAGTGTGGCTGCATACGTTCCTGATAATTATGGTAGGCCAATAGTTTTTGTGCAGCTCATGGGGGTACAAGGGAAAATACAGAGTGAACCTCTTAAAACAAGCCCACATCAAGCATGACTTTGCAGAAAAAGTAAGGTGACATTTATACCCTAAGGAAAGAAAGCCAATAAACTACTGTAAAACATACATTTATTTTTATAATATTAAATGCTTGGTTATGTTCTTGATAACACGCACCATGAAAATGCACTAGCTACCAACAGTTGTCCTACAGGCTTGAGACGGGCAGGTTTTAAGTGGCATACCTTGTTATGTAATGCTAGGGGATGTGAGGTGGTAAAGGTTCTGACTGTTTATCTGACACCTCACAACTATTGTTACTAAATTAATTTGCCCACAGAGAATATTATTCCCAGAGCAATTTCAAACTGTTCCCTAAACATAACATCTTTGACATCTCACAGATGTAACGTTTTATATTAAAATTAAAATGTTATAATGAAACTCAGTAAAAATGTAAAGCTGGTTAAAAATATTTTTTTACCATAAAATATAAATATAAATTTGTTTATTAGTCTGTAATAATCTGGTAATTTACTACACTATATTTAATCCACACTTGTTGTGAATATTAGAGAAGATATTTTTAAATATATGCTGCCTAAAGGACATCCTGGACATTTTGTCATGCTTTGTCTTTGTGAGTGATATGCTATTGTTTAAACTGTCATCTGCAGCCATGAATTTAAACACAAAAGGTATGTTATGCCAAATTAGTTCATTTTGCTGAGGGAACAGATGTGTTTAACTTGATTCATTTTGATATATCCTTAGGCTACTATATTTGCTAATTTAGTATTTGAGTGTCATACTTAATATACCAGTTAATGTACAGAGTGATTGAGGGTCAACTTATTTATGAAAGTTTTGATGACTTAACACAAAATCATGTATGATGCATATTGATTAATGTCTGTTTGATTGCCATTTTTTCATATTTTCTGTATAGAAAGATTTAGAATAACTTTTAAAGCATGTTCACATCTACATTTATATTTACTGTATATATATTATTCAGTAAATTTAATTTCTCTTGATCAGTAATGTGTTTATATAATAAATATTATATATAATAATATCTTATATACAGTATATATATGATACAAATACACATTAATCTCAATACAATGAGGCTACAGGTACAGTAGATGGTTGAAACAAATGAATTCAAATATAATTTTAGCATTATAAATTACATATTCATATAATTTAGTTCTACAGAGTTAAAGAAAAATGCAACATATATTAATTAGTTCTTCTGTTGATAAATACAATGTAAAATAAAAATAAACTTATAAATTTACTGTATAATAAGGTATTGAAGCCTAGAATGTCAATGTTAAACTATGTGAAATTATAAATGTAAACTATATATTTATTGAAAAGAATACATTCTAATCAGACATACAAAAAAAATTGTTTTATCTATATACCATAAAACAAATAGAACCTGGCTGATCACTATAAAGTCCTATAGGGTTAGTATACAGACAATATATTTACCCTTACATAAAAGCAAGACAAAATGACAAATTATTCTGCAAACTAAAATAAGCAAAACAAAAAAACCCTCCAAAAATGAATCCATATAATATTAATGACAAATTCTATACCGTTTATATATATCTTATATAATGGAAAATGCTACTACTAATAGTAACAATATATGTATTTATATAGCAGTTTGCACTAATAGGACTTAACACACTTTACATAAATAATGAACATAATATAGAGGTTTAAATGTGCAGAAAATACAGAAGCCATGAACATACAATAATACAGAGATTTAGAATAAAAGAAAACACAGAAAACCATGAACATAATACAGAGTTTAGAAAGCCATTTTGCATCATCAATTCTAAGGATTATTCATCCTTCCCACAAAGGTACCTGGTGAGATATCCATATTGGATACACAATGCACAAGAAAGAAATGCTATATATGGAAATAAGACATTTAAAGGTAAAATGTAAAATGACTAACAATATACCAGTGAATAAATAGTTCCACATGTTGTTTATCTTGCCCATAAAGGTACCAGATGAGACAACCATTTGGTGCACACCACACACTGTAGGTTAAAGCAAACAGAATACACAATTTTGAGGATTCACAGAACAAAAATAAAAAAACTACAAACAGATGCAAATATATGCCCTTGATGCATCCTGAACTGTTAAAAAAAATCAATCCCTTTTTATTTATTAAACATGCCCACAGGGTATGACCCAGGTTCTCTCTCTCTCTCTCAAGAGAGAGAGAGAGAGAGAGAGATAGAGAGAGAGAGATAAAGAGAGAGATAGAGAGAGATAGAGAGAGCACGATACCTTGCCTTACTTCAAAGATCAAAAGCGGAATGCCCACACAACAATCACCTCTATATAATTTATAATTGATGAAGAGCAATGTTTATCCACCAAATAGTTAGGTTCTAATGGAACCACAGTCTGACACCCTAAAAACTTAGTGACCCAATACAGAGATTAAAACAGTTGCCCTAAAAAACAACACTAAGCCAATGTCAAATAAATGCTCACCATCAGGTCTAATCCAATATTAGAAGCACAAATTCTGGGGTGATTAACCACTAAACCTCCTTGCTGCAACACAAAATTAACAATGTAATCCACCTGATGCATCAGCCTATCCATAATGGCCAAACCATGGGGACACCTCCAAATTTGTCTAGGAACAATGTCTGTCCAAGCTTTAAGGATATCCATCTATAGATTAATTGTCAGAATAAGTTGATATTTTTATATCTTCCCAAATTATTGTCCTCAAAATGTATCTCCATCCATCCACCCAGGGGAATGACACCTAGCAGAAGTGGAATCAAGAAAAATTGCAAAGCCCTCCCAACATGAAGCTCTAGCCATAAACCAATGGATGGGTCTGTCCCTCAAGAAAGAGGAGGCCTGGGAAGCATTGCATGATGTTTTGCCTCATAAATGAGTGCCACACAAACCAAAGTTTAATTAAAAGTACCAACTAGACCAACAAAACAAGCAGACCAAAGAGCAGCACACTATAATTTAACAGCAAGTACTGCAAGAATACTTCCAATGGCCCAATGGTCTTTATGAATGCCATGGAGTACCCATTTTCTGCACCCAAAGTAGTTGCCCTGATCCAGAAAGAATGCATGATGTAATCAGCAGCATTCAAACTGCAACTCTGTGAGAAGTACACCAACTCCAGAGCACCACAAGATTGGCAAAATCATTACAACCTGTCTATTGTATTAGTTGTAGGAGTAACCAATCCAGAAAGCCCTAAAAAAAAAGAAAAGGAAAATGCAACATTGGACAAATCCATCTCAAAACTGTTGGAAACAATCTGGTCCAGCATCCTGATCAGAGCCTTTAAGAGTCCCCGAACCACTGGCAGACATCTGTTGATATTCCATATTCTTCAAGACATCCCAAAAAAAGATTTCATGGGTCAGGAGGGCTATAGTGCATAGAAAAGAATGATGTCCGCTGATGAGGGGATCATCATGAGCCCATTGAAGATAGCCCAACCTGAGAGGAACAACTCTAAATCCTGCAATGTGGCTGAGTATGATGACAAAGTTGATGGAGCCAACACATTCCACTCTAATCCTTTCATGCTGGCTTGGAACATGGAAGGATTATCATAGAAGGGCAGGTGCCAAATTTGAGAAGGGAAGGTGCCAGTACTCTAAAACAGGACAATGAAAAGTCTAACAACACATCAGCAAAGCCATTATCTACACCTCAGTTTGCCATGCCTTAAAGCGAATTTTGGCCTGCAGGCAATGTAAAACCAGATGTCACAGCAAGCGCAAAACCAAAAGGGATGTGGATCACTTGTTGTTATTGGACTGTAGGACCATGTTGTAGCACCATAAAACCATATACCATTAAGAAATACAAGATTACTACATCTCAACAGTAATAATTATAGGAAACAATTTCAAGAGAGCAAGTAAACTGTTAAAACTTCAGCCTACTAATCAGAAGGCCAGGGCTGAGTACACCAGGCCTCAAGAAATTATGCAACAAAATACAGTGCCCGAGATGCTCCATTGAACAACATACAAACTGAATCAACTAACAACTGCCAGCAGCCAGCTACCATGTCTAACTCAATACTAAGGTGCGAGATAGGATGTGAGTTCAACTGTCTTGTCATCAGTGAATGGTACACTCAATGTACAGAAAAGTGCCTACAGGGGATATAAGCACATCCCCACAGACACTACTCCCTTGCAAAACTACAGTGTGTGCTTTACACCAACCTACACACACCATTGAATAAAAAAGCAAAATATTGAAATGAAAATGCATAATACTGCACAGCCAAAGGGGCAGGTAGCAGTCATGGTTAAAAAAAAAACATTGATCTGCCTAAAACCCATGAACAGAGACAAGTTAGGAGGAGTGGCATTAATCATTATCAGCCTTTGCCAAAAGGGGCATGCCACCATAACTGTGCATTATTCACAAGGTGCCATTGATGACTCATGCTGAAATTGGCATTGTCCAAGAGATCATTAGCCAAAATTTGCTAGGCAATTTTTTTAGGAACAACTCTTAGTGGTAAAACACATGTGTGGCAGCAACCTAAATGGAAAAGGGCACACATGTGCCCCAAGCCAACCTTAGAAGCAGCTCACAACCCTTGATATGAGCAAGTAAAAGTCATGCATAAATCTACATAAGGTCACCATTATCACAGAGAGGGTGCCAATGTAGTGATCTCTCCAATGCCAACAGGCAAATAGAATAAGGCCCTTTATTGAGCCTCCCACTTCAGGACAGTGGCCAGTGGTCACTCTTGAACCTCTGGGGCAGTCTTTGGCAGGGTGGTCCATGCCAAGATTCACAAAGGAGAAGAAAAAGGATGACACCATGGAGCATTGCTAGCTATTGAAAGCAAAGCATTTTACCTTTAGAAAAGGCAATGCCTGCATGTGTGTGCCTACCATGGGAATATCCCCAGCTGTGTTATGCTGATGGACAATGTGTCATTGATGTGCTATATACTATAAAAACTCCCATGTGTTTGTGCTGCTGCTCTGTTGCTTAATTAATTATCAATTTCTGTCACTAACCTGTTACACTGCTCAGGTGTCAGTATCCTAACCCTGTCGGGATGCCGGTGTCAGAATTTTGGCCACCGGGATCCCAAGCGCCATCATCCCATACCCAGAGCCAGCCCTAGGCATAGGCATTATAAGGAATGCCTAGGGCAACTGGAATGCCCTAGGGGCATTCCAGGGCTCTACTGCTGCCCCCCCTACTGACCACACTGTCAACCCCAGCACTGCTACCCTCCCTCTCTCCCAGCGCTCTGCCATGGTCAGAGCTCTCTGATCAGGCAGCACAGCGGATGGCTGGTCATGTGACTGTGACCATGGTCCACGTCCGCTCAGAGTCAGAATGAGCTTCTGCACAGTAGTCTACAGGAGAAGACAAGCCACAGGGGGGCATGCTGTGCATGTCCTGCCGCTGACACTCCTCCCATGGGTCTTTGCGGAGCAGAGCTGTGAGTAAAAACTCACAGCTCCGCCTCCACTCCCATCTTAGACGCCCATGCCCAGCCATCAGACAAGAAGGCAAGTGCAACAGCAGCATCATTAGCTATGTTGTGCCAGCATGCTTTAAAAAAAGGAGGCAGCCAGGCAAGTGAGTGCTTTCTCACTCTCTTAGTATTAGGTGTGTTAAATTAATGCTTAGTGATCCCTAGCTGGGAGAAAGGCAGGCACCCATGACTGGGGGCAAAGAGTGGTTTTATCGAGACCAGTGCTGCATCTGACTATGAGAGGAGAGGGGGTGGTGTTATCTGTGTGTATATATATATAGGTATATATTTGTATATATATATATATATATATATATATATGTGTGTGTGTGTGTGTATATTTAATCCCAGAACAGTACTCCAACTTAAAATGTTCATATGCTAATATGCTATATATTTATGTACATATGCCTCAAGATATACATTCACTATATATAGATATCATTATATATAATTATCAAATTGCATGTGGATGATAGTTAGAGATAGCTAAAATTTATGTCAGCTCTGTGCTCTACCTTCTATGTTTTAATTTCTAACAAATATAAACTTAAAGCTTGTGAAGGCTGTGATAAATTACCAAGTGGTGCCAAGGAGTGTCATTACATCAAGGACAGGTTGGTTTCTTAATTACTGTACCTTCTCAGGTTAGCTGCTGGTCCCAGTTAGTACAACTGTCATTGTTGTCAACTATCATTGCTATTGTCACCTTGCCATTGTCATCTTGGTTCCAAAATTGGTGATATCTGCTACCTCCATGGTGATAGCAGCTGCTGCCACTAGTGAGGTACATAAATCATAGCACTGTTTCCAGCAGCGATCATGATACTAAAGGAAGACACCAGGCTACTCAAACTCCATGTTGTCAGTAAATCACAAAAACAGAACTAAAGCAAATGCTTTTTTTAGAACCAGAAGACAATGGTGATTCAGTTAATGTAAATAATAAAGGGCATTAACAGTGTCAGTTTGATTGCCAGTTGACATTCTCCTACCTGATGGCTAGTGTACAGTTCAGTTCCGTTCTCTGATAGCCAGTTTACAATTCAGTTCATACTGTATCCCTTGATTATTTCAAGAGCATATACTTCAGTAGATGTTATCTGATGTCACTGTGTCTACAGTATCGAATAGCAGACATAGCATGTGTGCATCAGGTAATGGCTTCCTGGCTCATTTCATATATCCTTGTTCAATTTCAACTAGATATGGACAGATCATTAACAAACAAAATGTTTTAAAAATGATTGTAAAACCAACACCTCATTAATTACCTAATGATATAGATGACAATGACATATATATTGTAAGTCTGGAATATTTTTGTCTAGTACACTAGATAAAATAAATATCATGTCCAAAATGCCCTCTATATTGTACAGTAAGAAACTTATTAAGGATCAATTATAAATGCTTAACAGTTTCACTATCTTGAAAATACCTCTCTAATGTCTTCCAAGCAGCATTCATAGAGAATGCTTTTGTACATATAAAGTTATTCATGCATACTGTACAGTAATTGTGGCAAAAGCAGTCAGTATTTCTCTGTATGCAAAAATAAATAAATGTATTGCCTCCCCTTGCATTCCAAGGTGAATTTTTCCAGGGCCAATTTTTCTTTTTCGCACCTTTTTTATACTGTATGTTCTTAACTCTGAAGCATTCCCAAATTATTCAGTAATAGCAATAGATAGAGGGATAGTCAGGTAACAGGCCAGGATTTGGGACGCAGTTTAACGTTCCAAAAATGCAGGGTGTACACAGATGCAAGAGCTTAGAGCATGGGTCTTCAACCTTGGCCCTCCAGCTGTTGTGCAACTACACATCCCACAATGCACTGCCACCTTTTTGATATAACAGCACGCTAAAACTATGGAAGTGCATGCTGGGATGTGTAGCTCCACAGCAGCTGGAAGGCCAAGGTTGAAGACCCCTGGCTTAGAGCAATCACCTAGAACTACATTCTAATTGACATCTTGTCTTGTATCTCTGAACAAATTTAAAAGATAAAGGTAGCGCTGAGAGACAAATATAAACAATTTAATATATCACAGTGTACAAGGTAACAAATATAAAACAATGTATCAATTCAATACATATGAATGGTATAATAATAATAATAATAATAATAATAATAATAATAATAATAATAATAATAATAATAATAATAATAATATAGGCTGCTGCTCTGATCAAAAAAAAAAACTCCCCAGTATGTCATGTCATAAGTATCACTCTAGGATAAGTCTTTCCAGATGGTATATGGAAATAAGAATAAGTCCCCGTTGGTAAACGATCTCACCTATTTAGTAGAGTGGCATATCTCTGAACACCTGGCAGCCATTCCCCCTTTCCAAGTTACAGTATCAAAATAAGTAGCACATTTTAAAAGGGTTAGGTATGAAATCCCGGCTGTCAGGATGCCGCTGGTCAAAATACCGACAGCGGCATCCCGACAGCCAGAATCCTGACACCCATAGGAAAGACAGGTAAGTGTTTTTATAACTCCTACCCAGGGGTAGACTGGGCCAGCACAATTTAAGCCCTGGTGGGGCCGCCAACTGACTGCAGCCATGCTGCATACAGTACACACAATGGGCCGGCATAAGTGGCTGTAACCTCATCACTGAGGGGGAGGACTGGAAAGGAGAGCCAAGCATGCAGCTCCACCTCCCCTTCTGGATGTTCTGACTGAGTACCTAGACTCCTGTTTTAGCTGCTACTACAGGCAGCTGAATATATCGAAGGAGCAACAGCATGCCTGAAGGCTGAGCCTGAGAAGCTCCACCTCCTTGAGCTCTGCTGGGAGCTTCCCGGGCATGGCTGCTTGTTGTGATGAGTTTGGACTGGAATACCAGCAGTCACAGGCATCAGGTAAGGAAGTTTTTTTATTTTTAAATAGTGCTGCTAAGGGGGTTGTTTGTAAATGCTGCTGGAGTTAGTAAGGGGGGAGTGTGTAACTGGTGTTGGTAAGGGGGCGAGTGTGTAACTGGTGCTGTGGTGTTGGGGAGGGGGATGTAACTGGTGCTGTGGTGTTGGTGAGGGGGGGTGTAACTGGAACTGTGGTGTTGGGGAGGGGGGAGTGTTTAACTGGTGCTGGGGTGTTGGAGTGGGGGATATTGTGTAACTGGTGTTGGGTAGGGGGTAGTGTGTAACTGGTGTTGGGGTGTTGGGGGGAGTCTGTATCTGGTGCTGTGGTGTTGGGGATGGGGGAGTGTGTAACTGGTGCTGGGGTGTTCGTAAGTTGGGGGGAGTGTGTATCTGGTGCTGTTGTGATGGTGAGGAGGGAGTGTGTAACTGGTACTGGGGTGTTGGTGGGGGGGTGTAACTAGTGCTGTGGTGTTGGTAAGTGGGGGATGTGTAACTGGTGCTGTCGTGTTGGTGAGGGAGGAGTGTGTAACTGGTGCTGGTGTGTTGGTAAGGGGGACGGTGGATTGTGTAACTGGTGTAGGTTGTTGGTAAGTGGAGTGGAGTGTGTTACTGATGCTGGGGTGTTGGTAAGTGGGGTGGAAGTGTGTAACTGATGCTGGGGTGTTGGTAAGAAGGGGGAGTGTAACTGCTATTGGTTTTGATAAGAGGGTGAGTATATAACTGTTGCATTTGTTTGGTAAGTGAGGGTGGGAGTGTGTAACTGCTGCTGGTATTGAGGTGTTGGTCAAGTTGGGTGGGTAACTTTTGGTGCTGTTGGGGTGTTAGTAGAGGGTGTGTGTCTCTGGGTGCAGCTGGTGTTGGTCAGAGGGGTGGGAGCAAAACTCTGGGTGATGCTGGGTTGTAAGACTGTTAATGGTGTCTCTAGGTCCTGCTGAGTTTGGGGTGTTAAGCGGAGGGAGTATATCTCTGGTTGCTGCTGGTGTGTTGTTTATGGGATGATTGTAACTCTGGGTGCTGCTTAGATTGAGGAGAGAGTAACTATGGGTGCTGCTGAGGTTGGGGTGTAAGTTGTCTCTGGGTGCTGCTGAGGTTGGGATGTTGGTGGTGGGAGGAATATGCCTCTGTCTTCTGTGGGACTTGTTGGTAGGGGGCACCAACCAATATCTGGCCTCCAAGCACCTGTATAAACTTACACCACTGCTTTGTGCATACTAGTATGAAGAGCAGCCACCTGACATGGTGCACAGATGAAGAAGCCTGTGTCAGAACCCTGGCAAGAGGAAGCTGAGAGACTTAAGCTGAGTATCCATTAGGTGATTTTTAATGAGCTATTGACCAATTACGACATTGTAATCATTAAATCGCTCATTAATCATGCACAAATTGTGCACCATAATGTCGGAAATGACCAGCGATGCACGCTCCCAGTGGTCATTTCCAACATCAATCATCGCCTAAACATGCCGGTCAATCTGCCGATAACGACAGATTGGCCATGTTCAGGGAGAGGGAGGGTGCCTACACTAAACGACATATCATTCAGTGTAGACACTACAGGGGCAACTGTACGATTATGATGTCATAATCGTACTGTATTTCCATAGTCGGGTAGTGGATGCACACTTTTAAGGAGGAGAGGTGAAGTAGGAAGACTAAGGAGCCTATGTATCAAGCTAGAACCAAAACGAGTTTAACCACAAACTCAGTCTCCAGGCGCAATATAACATAAAAAAATGTATTAATAATGTTAAATGTAAATATTATCGTAATCTATAGTATGCTGCTCCCCAATAAAGTAGATCTGTTACTACTTAACAGTATGGATTATAGATATTATATACAAGAGGAATAGAATAAACTATTCCACTTGAGGGTGCGCGATAACAGATTAACTGAGACACAGATATAAACAAAAAAACATTTATATTTAATAATATGACATAAAAATATCTAGTCCTCAGCTAGGCTTTCATAAAACCATTCACCACACAATTCCAATATTACATATACATGTAATTAAAATGAAACAATACCTGATATATCCCCACTTAACTATTAATAGACGTATAAATTGTATCTAGAGCCCACTAAAGCAAGCAGCCAATCATATTCTTCCACAATCTCACTCTAGATAGCAGTAAATCAGTGCTGCAAAGATTGTTCATATATCCTATCCAATGTCAATTGATGATCTCCTAATCATTTATGGAGGAAATATGAAAGGTCTTTCACCAGGTGAGGAAGTGATTCCCTCTACACAAGCTACATGCTACAAAGAATAGCACCGGAGCCTAGCAAGGAGTGTTCGATACAAGATTGTGAGTACGCCCAATACTATTCCATACAGGGTGGTACATGACCTATGAATGGTAGTGAATACCCATTACTCCTTGGCGATTACCGGCGGGTGTAACGTTATCAGCGGTGGTGACATATGTTGGATTGTTAAATGGGATACTGCCAGTGAGAGCTCCCAACATCAGAGCAGTTGTTACTATTATATCCAACTGATGTTTGCTTTTTTATAAGGAGAAGCCACTAAAGAGGTATTATTCCTCAGTGCTGTTGCACAGAGTGCATGGTTCTGTTGACATCACCCTTGCTGCCCCAACACCCCTGCATCTGGCTAGAAGGGTTACTATCAGGGCTGTATTTATAATGTGTGCAGGGTGTGCAGGGCACATGGGCCCCTGAGTCCAGGGGGGCCCGTACCGCACACCCTGCATCCATAAAACTTACCTCTCCGGAGTCCCACATCTGTTCTACTGTCTGTGCCTGAAAAAACAGCTGGAAAATGGCCACCATGGCTATTTTCCCATCGTTTGCGCATGCGCAGTACAGTGAAAATGGCAGCCATTGCCATTTTGCCGGTGACCTGTGCATGCGCTATAGACTCTATAAGTGCGGCGCTTGCCATGCACCGCTCAGTGCACAGCTGGCCGCTGGATGGAGAGGAGGGGGCCCATGTCGGAGACTGCACATGGGCTCCCTCCTCTCTAGAAATGCCCCTGGTACCTATGGTACCTATAACAGTACTATGCAGCCAGGATTATTGCAGCAGTGCATCCCAGAGCATTCTTTGGACACTTCAGACATGCACACTGCAGTCTGTACAGCCTCCAGGAATATCCTCAGGACTCTCAAGGCAGTTCTGTAGTTCACGGCGCTGGCATGACATAGCATCTGGTCAGGGGGCATAGCTGGCACAGGGTACAGTGCCGTTAGTAACGGCTCTTGCCTCATGTTCATTTACAATTGGCAGATTTTTGAACAATATAGATGACCACTGTTATAGTTGTAAATGTGCTTAACCCTTAATAATTACATATCTGTATGCGGTAAAAATGTTTCCATGTGGTTGCACCAAAAAAGTTGTGAATCACCCCAATGAGTAGATTGTTATTCTACTCTATGGTGCACATATGTGATTTATACTGTATCCAGCTCACCTTTGAGAAGTTATTATTTATTACAGTTGGTATTTTTGAGTATATAAGTGAAAGAAGAAAATCAAATGGTGGAATAATAGGACTTATGATAGACAGTGAGAGTCTGGTGGAGGGAGACAAGGCCGTAGCAGATCATCTAAATTATTATTCTTGCTCAGTATTCACTATAGAAGAAGGGAAGGGGCCACAGTTAAGTTGCAAGGATATACATAATGAGGTAGATACAAGTATATTTACAGAGGAAAAGGTCCTAAAAGCACTAACAAAATTGAAAGTGGATAAATAAATGGGGCCAGATGGGATACGTCCATGAATACTAAAATAGCTTAAAGAGGTGCTGGTAACACAATTAACCAAATTATTCAACAAGTCACTAGCAACTGGAGTAATTTCAGAGGACTAAAAAAGAGCAAATGTAGTCCCACTGAACAAAAGTGGAAGCAAGGAAAAGGCAAGTAACTACCGACCAGTGAGCCTTACATCAGTAGTAGGAAGAAAGAGTTGTGCAATATCTCAAATCCAACAATTTACATGATTCCAAACAGCATGGGTTTCCTAGGGGGAGATCATGCTAACCAAATCTTATTGCCTTTTTCACTGGGTGACTAATGTAATAGATAAAGGGGGGCATAGATGTAGCTTATCTAGACTTGAGTAAGGCTTTTGACAAAGACCCACATCACAGATTGATAAATAAGCTTGAAAACCTGGGATTGGATTCTAAAATGGTTAAATGGATAAGAACCTGGTTGCAGAGCAGGAAATAAAGAGTTGTAGTAAATGGAGTGCAGTTTCATGAGGGAAATGTTACCAGTGGAGTATCCCAAGGATCTTTACTTAGACCAGTGCTTTTTAATATCTTTGTTGTTGACATTGCAAATAGTATTAATGAAAACGTATGCTTTTTTGCAGATGACACAAAAATATGCAACAGGGTAGACACACCAGGAGGGGCAAGACAAATGACTTAGGATCAAGGTAGACTAGAGGAATGGTCAAGAACATGGCATCTACAGTTTAATGCAACATAAGACAACACCATGTACTTAGGTTTCAAGAATCTAAAGATAAAATAATAGTATCAAGGGTACTCTAATGGAAACTACAGAGGAGGAAAGGGATCTAGGAGTCACTCTTTCAGGTTACTTAAAGGCAGGTAAGCAATGTAACAAAGCAATGAGAAAGGCATGTCAGATGCTTTGCTGCATAGTAGCAGGAAGAAGTAATAATGCCCCTATATCGGTCATTGGTATGGACTCATCTAGAATACTCTGTTCAGTTCTGGAGGCCACATCTCCAGAAGGATATAAATACTGTACAAAGAAGGGCAACTAAAGTGGTGCATGGCCTACAACACAAAACTTACCAGGAAAGACTAAAATATCTCAATATGTATAGTTTAGAGCAGAGAAGAGAAAGGGGGGACATGATAGAAACTTTCAAATATATCATGGGTTTTAACAAGGTGCAGTGGGAGATATTCTTCAAAAGAAGAGAAGTACTAGAACATGAGGACATGCACTGGAGAAAAGTAGATGCAGAGAAAATGTGAGGAAAAATTACTGCACAGAAAGGGTAGTATATAAGTGGAGTAGCCTCCCATCAGAGGTGGCAGAGGCTAAGACAGTAGAGCAATTACAAATTGCTTGGGATAGGCATAAGAATATCCCTACAAAGAACTGATGATCACATATGGTTGAGGTTACCAAAATGTAAAAAATGGCAGACTAGATTGGCCAAGTGGTTCTTATCTGCCATTAAATTCTATGCTTCTATGTTTCTAAAGCTGCAGTATGCCCACTCCTCCACTTAAATCTGGCAACAGAGTTCAGTGCAAGACAAAAAATATGGACAGGATCAACCCACTGATAGAGTTGTTTTTGCTGATATCTCCAATTGGCAGACAGAGTGCAAAAGAAAAGAAGAAATTGATCTTCTGTTTGCCAGTATACTGTATTTATTATTTATTTATATAGTGCACACATATTCCACAGCGCTTTAAAGAAAGAATATTTGGCCATTCACATCAGTCCCTGCCCTAGTGGAGCTTACAATCTCTGGGCCTGACTCAGACCCGCTTGCGAGCACTCCAGGGCTTGCAGCGGACAAGACCCTACCACAAGGGTCTCGTCGCAAGCCCGATGGTCACGATGGTCTTGACCATCGCGACCATCATTTTGGCAGCTCGCTATAGCTGTGGGTCGTCACCCACAGCTATGCGAGCAGCCAGGAGGCCGCTCCAAAAAGTAAGATTCAGAGCGAGCGGAAACCCACGCAAGCACAGGGAGAATATACAAACTCGACACAGTTAGGGCCATGGTGGGAATTGAACCAATGACCTCATTGCTGTGAGGCAGTAACACTAAACATTACACCATCTGTGCTGCCAAGTATACTGTATATAATATGGTAACAACTCCAAGAACAGGCATGTGCATGGAAATGGAAAAACCTATAAATAGTTTCTAGAAAATTAAGCTTATTATATTCATCCACCACCAGATATTGAGCTCTCTAGGGTACAGTTGCTTACCAGAGACAAGATTATATATTGTAGCCTGCCCAGCTACTGCTAGATTTTTTGTATTGTATCCTAGTCACCAGGAATAGGGCTCTGTATTGTACAATGGGCAACAAAGACTGGTGAACAAAATGAACTGCACTGAAAAGTTCTTTGCCATTAGGAAAGGAAATTTATAAAACACTGCCCACCAATTACTTAACTAAATATGCACACCTAGCCACAGGGGACTGGGCTTAATAGTGTACACTTGGCCACTAGGGATTGGGTTCAATATTTTACCCTTAACTACTAAGGAAATTACTCAAACCCTAATCACATCAGAATATATAACATAAGAAATCATCTCGGAAGTATGTGCTCATGAAAAAAATAAAGGGATAAGAACTATTGCTCATGTTCCTACTTGAGTAGCTTACATTCCCTTAGTTGATATGTTGGTAATTTAAGTGAACACATAACTTTACAGGTATTACTTAGCATATAATATTTATTACATGTGGTTAAGTTGAAACTATAAGAAACCATGACTGAAAAAATTTTAATTTCTGCCTTATATAGTTTAGCATCAGTCTCCTCATTTTGTAAATTATTTCATAGTCAGCAGCAATATTCTGAATTGTTTTTAATGATTGATGATCGGAATAGAAAATTGGGTCATGGCTAGAGAAGGGAAAGAGTATCAATCAGGCATGTCTCAGCAATCGCACAGAAAATTTTTTCCCATACTGCCAAGCAATAAATCATGTCAGATTTCTTTCCACAGTAATACATAATTGTTGTCTTCAACAAATAAAAGTTAAAATGTCAACAAGCCTTATTGCTTTAGGTTAGTTGAGGCATTGTAGGATTGTTGTACATATAAAATCATTGTATTGTAGATATATAAAAAAAGTGAGTGCACGGATCCAGTTTTAAAATACCATTATGTAATTGCAGCATGTGTCACATCTCACAACATAGTGAATGAGCTATTCATAAATTATGAGAAGTCACTGCCACATACACTAACCCTGAACCAGAAATTAATGTGCAAAAACCATATGGGATCATTGCGGTTCAACTTAAGTGGTATATGTACTAAAGTGTGGGTTTTTAGAAGTGGAGATATTGCCCATAGCAACCAGTTAGATTCTACTTAACATTTATCTAGAACCTTCTTAAAGATAATAGATAGAATCTGATTGGTTGCTATGTGCAACATCTACACTTCTAAAATCCCGCACTTTATTAAATATATTCCTTATTCTCCAGTGATTACATGGAAAGGACATATTAATTTTCTGCAAAATGTCTTTTTTTTAATGGCTCATAGTTTGCCTTTAGTTTTACTCTTTAAACAGCCTATTCAGTATTCTGATTGGTTGACTGTTTTTTTTTCTATTTTGATATTATTTGTATATGCCAATAATCTCTCTTTCTTATATATGATTGTCTGTTTGGACAAATTATTAGCTATATTACATGATCTAGTTATATAATATGATCTGTTAACCTATTAATAATTCTATTTTATATTCTTGTTTTCAAATGATAAAAGCTTGGATTTTAACAATTGATGAAAACATCTTGAAGTGAGAATACTAATTTATATTCTACATTACTATGGTTATTAGTTTATAATTTCATGGCCAAAACTAGACATCACTCTCATTAAATTGCTATTTTACATTGAAAAAAGCAGAGCATTTTCTAGGCTGTGATGAAACCACGCCTGTGACACAAACTTCATTTTCAGGTCTACATTGAGCACTAAAGGCACCTTCTAGAAGACACAACTTGAACAATATCCTCTTGTATAGATCCTATAACCACCAGGTATCTCTTTCCCTTATTACTCAATTATAGATCAAAACACAACTGATTCCATTCTCCTATCATTACACACTTGTTTATCTTAATTGTGCTCAAATCTTGAAAGCAGAAGCATTCCTCTTTCTCATTTCACACTAGTACCTTGCTCTCTCAACTTCTGTTCAATGCTCTGCACATGTACAGACTGCGGAAGCAGTGGACACCTGCAGTACTAGTAGTGTCTACATATTTATCATCTCAGCAAACACATTGAATTCAACCAGTTATTCACACCAATTGATACAACTATATGCTGTTTTTTTCATTATTGTATAGAGGTGAAATATCAAAATGTGTGTCATTACTGTGACTATTGCATACTGATAATAACTATGTGGAGCTATTTATATAATTTCTACTGACTAAGGCTCTTACTATACTGACATCGAAAGTGCCTACATAAACCTTAGGATATATGGTGCTATTGAGAAAAATATGTATTGCTGAATGTTTGTGCAATCATTTTACCTTACATATACTGTGGGATAATTTCTTACTTTTGAAAATTAGGTTCATGGAGATTATACAGTAGTTAGTAGAATGTGCCACCAGCCATTGAGGGGGCGTGTTATGCTCTGTCCAAAGGTGTGTCTATCTTCACCTGATGGGAAATCTATTGCCACTCAGATATCTCCTGCAGGTTGCAGAAAGGTAGGCAAGTATGCCCCTTACCCATACAGTGTTCAGCATGCACTCCCTCATAACCACACAGTTCCCAGCATATGTACAACCCCCATACTTATACAATTCTCAGCAAACACCCTGATATCCATACAGTGCTCAGTATACATGCCCCATACTAACAGAGTGCCTAGCATACACCACCATACCCACACAGTGTTCAGCATACACACAACCCCAATACTCATACAGCACCCAGTATATGCACAACCCATTATCAATCCAGTGCCAAGAATACGCACAACCCCAAACCCACACTGTGCCCAGCATACACTCCCCCACATACCAACACAGTGCCCAGCTTACACCCCCCACATACCCATACAGTGCCAAGCATTTACCCCCCATACTCATACACTCACACAGTGCACAATATCCACCCCCATACCCATACAGTGCCCAGCATACAACACCCACATACCCATACAGTGCCCAGAATACATCAACCCATACCCACACACCCACACAGTGCCCAGCATACACCACCCATAGAGTGCCAAGCATATACCCCTCATACTTGTACACTCACACAGTGCCCAGCATACACCCCCATACCCATACAGTGCCCAGCATGCACCCCAATACTAATAGTGTTAGGCATACACAAATAACAGTACAGTAATATTACAGTACCTGTAGCACAGCATCTACCATAGCCCCATGTCAAGCAGCAGAAAGCAGGGATATCTAGAGGAGTCATGTTGCTGAAGTCTTATAATACCAGATACCTCTCTGTCATATGCTATTCACCTGTTGGCCGCTTGCAGAAGCTACAGTTAGAGAGTGCTCAACATACAGGTTATTCCATGTAAGTTGGTGTCTTGGGACTTCCACTCGGGTCAGACAAACTTTCCGGGGAATTGGGGGACGCCTATGTATAGTGTGTGTTTGCCTTAGATCTGGATGGCACTTTTTTTGTTTTATTATGACCATGGACTTCTACATGGACCCAAGAGATTCGATCCATTGGTTGGCAAGTATGGATTTTTTATTTCACAAGTACTCTGTCAGCAGTATACCTGTAAACATTTCTTCTTTCATTGTCTGAAATGTTCTTGTCAATGCAAAATTCCACATTCATCAATTGTTTGATGTGAAAGACACATGTGAGTTATAGTGGCACCTGTTAATGACTAAGTACCTTTTTATCCATAAAAACAATTAAAAAAATTGCAGAATTAAAATTGTTTGAAGAATAAATTATGTTGATTCTGAGCTTTTTCCTTAAAGTTAAATTTCAACAACTTTTACTACTGTCAGTATGTAAACATCTTTACCTCATCCTGCTACATGTCCCTTGGCTCTGCCGCTTAATGTAATGTAGTATAAAATGGTCAAAATAATTTTATTAGCAAACTTTAAAAATGAAGCTTTGATAGTAAAAATGCTCCCTTCTGCATCCTTTTGTAGATGAGAAGGAAGAGTATTGCATTAGATTTATTGACAAAGTTCTACAAAACTCTGATATTATTTATAATTTTGAATGTTCTTGTCTAAGAAATTAAACTTTGTGCCCTTGTCTCTGTTTATGATCTTTGTTACTAGCGCAAATTATCCAGAGACTCTCTGTCTTATCAGATGTCTTTTCATTTACCCCATATATGCCTTTGGTGCTTTCTATGACTAAAGACTGCTCTAGGAACAACAAGACAACATGTAGTGGCTTACAATTTAACAGTGGTCAATATTTAGACTAATTACTAAATTATCACATTTTTCTCTTACTTATCATGAAATATGCAGCTGATAAAGTATCAAAAGTAATTGCTTTAGTAAGCAATTGTGGTAAGACAGCTGCCCCTTCTGGGGTTTCAAAAACTAACAAACAGGTAGAATCCAATTAGCAGCAGGATTAATTACCCGTGGCTGGCAATTCAATCAACTGGGTTAACCCTGAGCATCATGCCTTAATTCCAGTTCTGGCTCTTGCAGGTAGCTGGAACTCTGTGTCTGTGTGCAGCTTTCTGCTGCATTCCTGCCTGTCAGTTTGTGTTTAGAGCTTAGCCGCATACTAAAAATAGAATTGTTATTTAACAACAATAAGGAGCGCATAAAGATATGGAAAAGTATCACACAATTTTTAATATATAAAATATATCCATAAACATATTGATATAAAATAATTAAATGATTTGCACAATAAGTATTAGCACACATTTAGAAACACACTGTTATATCTCCAATAATAATCATACGGAAAGAACCTGTATGAATTTAAAAATAACTTTGTCTGATTTAACCCCAATTGGCGGAGCAGCCGGTTAATGTCCTTAGAGACAATGATGATGCTCAATTGCCTTTGGAAAAAGTGTAATATGATTTCTCTCTCCAGAGAAAAAATCAATAATGACACCAGTTAAATTAAGATTCCACTTCTCTAGTGAATTGTGTCCTTAAGTTAATCCAAAAAAGCAGTCAACTAGGATCATAAGTCTCTTAGGAGAGCGATCACATTCTCCCCATTTGCATATCTTACCACTGCCGAAGTTTAGGAGCAGTGAGAATTCTCCTGGAACAACTGCCACTGGTCTGTGGAATGCTGACTGCTACTATCAGGAGCGATGAAGGCTCTACTTCAGGTGGCTAGCACTGTTCCAGGCTGATGGTGTGAATATGGCACACTTCACAGGAGACAATAGATAGCTGAGCGCATTAAATCAGTTTCTGCTCAGAACGACCTGTCAGTCCAATAGAGTTCCATCTATATATGGCTGTTTTCATGCAAAGTGTCCCCGTTCCTTAACGTGTTAATTATGTACACCTGCAGTCAGGTAATTTAACACTTAAAGGCAATGTCCATTTTTGTTGTAAAAAAGTTTCCATGCAAAGAGAACAATAAAACATAATAAACATTAATAAAAACAAGATAATACATCTGTATTAATAAGAAAACAGATAAATGTTTCTGAACAATGGCAACATATTTTGTTTCTTAAATTCTTAAGTCTTCTGCTGCATTAGGACTCCCTTTTATAAAGTCATAAGAATATAAAAAAGTATCTTTTCAGAAGTTGAGCTAATGAAGCTATCAAGCTCTTTTGAGGTCCCCGGTTCTTGACCCAGGTCAGGAAGGAAATTGCTATTTTTATCTGCACATATTTAAAAAGTTCTATGGTATTGTTTTTTAATATTAGCAGGAATATATCATTTGAATAGTCTTTTTATAACCTACATAACAATGAATTTATTAGTTCAGAAGAACTTTCAAATTATGTTAAATATTTTATCTAACACAGACTTAATTCACCAATAACATCTTTAACAGACCCTAAACAGATAACGAAAAAAATACCGAAATAAACAAACAAATAAATGTATAAATTAGCACAGGATATGAGTGACCAAAACAGAAATAAGTCAGAATATAAATGTATGTGAAACATACATATACAAGCACAGATATAAATATCCTAAACAGAAAGGTGCCTAAAATAACTGATCCACTTGTTCCCAGATGTTGTTAAGTTCCATACATTCATTTAACCATGAGGGTGATAGTGTCCCCAAGGAATATATAAAATATGTTTCCCTTTTACAAAGAGTGGCAAACCTATCACCTCCTCTTTCTGTGGGTTTAACTACCTCAATACCTTGAATTATAAGCATTTTTACATCCCCATCATGATTGTTCTTGACATGTCTCGAGACACTATGTTTAAGATTCCCCTTAATGACATTCCTCCTATGTTCCAGAAACCTTGTGTTAAGAGTTCTAATGGTGCGGCCTACATACTGTAAGCCGCATTTACACATAAGTAGATATACCACATATGTGGATTGACAGTTAATTAAACTTTTGATAGCAAAAGATGTTCTAAGGGATGTGGATACAAATTCCTTACTTTTATTTTTCATATGTCCACATGTCAAACAGTGATTTCTTCCACACTTGAAACATCCTATATTTTTAAGCCAGCTAGATGAGTTGGTTGTCCCCAAACTAATACTTTGAAAATGGCTTGGTGCCAAATTTTCTTTAAGGGTAGTAGCCTTTCTAAACACTATCTTGGGTTTTCCGCCCAGATAGTCAGTCAAAATTGGACCTAGCTTTAATATTGGAAAATTCCTCTTTATAATGTGCTTGATTTCTTTAGACCTAGAATTACATTTAGAGATGAAGAGTGGAGCTTTTTGTAGATCTTTGTTGTTCACCTTAATAGAAGGATTCAAAAGAGATTCTCTATCTCTGGAGTCTACTTCATGAAATGCTAATTCTAAAAGTCAAAATGGATAACCTTGTTCTAAAAAGCGATTAGTTAATTATTTAGCCCCTGATATAAATTGATAATTATCTGAACAATTTCTTTTAAGTCTTAAAAATTGTCCCTTGGGGATATTAACCAAACAAGGTTTATAATGACAGCTCTTGTAGTTCAGATAATTATTATGAAAAGTGACAGTTACTAGTGGATTTTAACCCGAAATCATTATTATTAATATGTGAAAGAAAAAATTGAATAGAATCTATACCCCCCCTTCCAAATGATAAAAATGTAATCGATGAACCTGCCGTAAAGCACCAAGTTCACCCCGAATGGGCCACCCCAAACAAAATGATACTCAAATGTGCCCATGTAGAGGTTGGGGAGACTTGGGGCGAGCTTGGTGCCCATCACAGTCCCATGAGTCTGTAAATAATACTGTTTGTTAAAAATAAAATAATTATTTGTCAAGATGAAATCTACCAAGTTTAAAATAAACCCAAGTTGGTCGTCCATTGCTAGATAGGATTCCAAAACAATTATTCCTTTTTTATGTGGAATATTTGTGTAAAGCGATTCTACATCGCATGTCAGGAACAGGTAGTCCTCTTGCCACTAAATATTTTGTATTAAATTAAAAAATTAGTGGTATCCCATATATATGACTGTAGTTTAATCACAAATGGTTGTAAGAACTTATCTACAAAAGCTGATATATTAGATGTCAGGGAACCTATGTCCGAAATGATCGGGCATCCTGGAGGGGAAGATATAGTTTTATGAATCTTAGGCATATGGTAATAGGTTGGAGAAATAGGATGTTCATTGAATAGAAAGGAAAAGTCTTGTTTATCAATAAGTTTATCACTCAATGCTTGTTCTAACATCAATTTGAGTGAAATTAAATACTGTTCAGTGGGAATAGGAGTTTTCTATAGAATTGAGGGACCTCTAATTGTCTATAGGCTTCTCTAATGTAATCTTCTTTATTTGGATTACAACTCCTCCCCCTTTGTCCGCTGCTTTAATTGTTATATTTTGGTCCCTCATTAATTAATCTAGAGCTTTCCTTTCATTTGAGTGCAAATTATCAGAATAACACATTTCTTTTTTTATTTTTATATTTATTTTGAGATTTATCACAAAGTGAACGAAAGTCCTCTAAGGTAGCTTTATAGAATATTTCTATATGTGCACTTTTGTATTGAGTGGGATAAAACTCAGATTTTTTAGTTAGTTTAGTTTTGTGAATTCCACTAATACTTTTATCTTCCATTTCAAAAATAGGTATTTCACTGCTATTTATACAGTCACTCTCTTTTTCTAGATCCTCTAATATCTGAATATATTGATCATCTTCTTTATCAAGTAGAATCAGCATAGAATGTTCATTCTTTCTTTTAAAGGATTTGGTAGCAAAATATCTCTTTCTACAAAGGTCTCAAGTATATCTATATAATTCAACAAAGAGATCAAATAAATCCGGTTCTTTAGCTGGTGCGAATTTAAGACCCTTTGAGATTAAAGCTTTCTCACTTTCTGATAAAACCCTAGATGACAAGTTGAAGATTCCCTTATTTCTTACATTCTTTTTAAACTTTTGAATTGATTTTCATTTTCCCCCTCTACAGCCTCTTGGTCGTCTTCCCTGCATCTTTTTGGGATTCCTGATCCAAGATCTGGAATCTGTTTTGAGTCCTCCATGTTGGAGGAGGTACATCTAAAAAAGGCTTTTGATTTAAACTAAAGGGGTTCTTAGGGGTTTTGGACTTAGGTTGTGCTCCTTTATTTAAATAGGATTCCTGATTGGTTTCTCTCTCGTATTTTTGATAGCCATTATCCCTATTAAGGTTGAGGTTGTGACTACTTCTATGGGGAAACTGTATATTTGAATTGGGTCTCCCACGATAATCATCTGATGTGGATCTTTTCCTTGTATATTTGGGACTCTCCCTATTATTCCATGACAGATCCCTATTAGTGTAATTTCTCCTAAAATAATAATCTCTGTTTCTCCTATTAAAGGTTCTCACTTCACCTTTCTCATAGTTTGAACGATCTCTTAATAATTTCTTATTTTTATTTGTTATTATGAATCTCTCATAATCCTCTATTTTTTTGTTCAAAGTCTGATCCAAAGCACTAAATTCTGCTTTCATGTCAAATGTTTTCAAAAGTAACTGTGTTTTTTCTATTTCACCTGCAATTTCCATAACTTTAGTTTCTCTATATGAGATCAATAATTGCATTAATGAGATCAAGCAAGTGTCTAGAGTATCATTCCACTTCTTAATGAATTCCAAAGCTTCTTTAAACGAACATGATTTTTAATTCTTAGTTCTCTAGGGATTATATTTGTATCAATATAGCTTTTAAGCATCATATGATCTAACCAGTGCCTGGTTTCACTTTTAAGTAGTGTTTCTAGCTTTCTAAAAATCTGGTTCAAATTCAAATCATGATTTTCACTTGAAGTGGAATGATTATCTCTATCATTTGCTAATAGCAAATTCCTTCTAATATTCCTTTCTCCTATATTTCTTAGTGATGCCATTGTTCAGATTAGCAACCCAAAACAGTACAGAAAACTTATTCAAACAAACAACACAAATACAATTCAGGCGCATATATTAGAATTACTAAATTTATATGAAGTTGGTAATAATCTGCAATTAGTATCCAACCAGAACCTTCTGCTGCTCCTACAGAGTATATCTGTAATACTCTACATATATATAAAATTAGAATTGTTATTTAACAACAATAAGGAGCACATAAAGATATGGAAAAGGTTAATCGATTACATTTTTATCATTTGGAAGGGGGGTTTAGATTCTATTCAATTTTTTCTTTTACATATTAATAATAATGATTTCAGGTTAGAATTCACTAGTAACTGTCACTTTTCGTACATCACGTTTTTAGATATAGCACTGTGTATTAAAGATGGACATCTCTACAACTACTTATATGAAAGAGGTTGATTGTAATAATTATCTAAACTGCAAGAGCTGTCATTGGAAACCTTGGTTGGATAATATCCCCAAGGGACAATTTTTAAGAATTAAAAGAAATTGTTCAGATAATTATCAATTTATATCACAAGCTAAAGTATTAACTAATCATTTCTTAGAACAAGGTTATTCATTGGGACTTTTAGAACTAGCATTCCATGAAGTAGACACCAGAGATAGAGAATCTCTTTTGAATCCTTCTATTAAGGTGAACAACAAAGATCTACAAAAAGCTCCACTCTTCATCTCTAAATATAATTCTAGGTCTAAATAAATCAAGCACATTATAAAGAGGAATTTTCCAATATTAAAACTAGGTCCAATTTTGACTGACTATCTGTGCGGAAAACCCAAGATAGTGTTTAGAAAGGCTACTACCCTTAAAGAAAATTTGGCACCAAGCCATTTTCAAAGTATTAGTTTGGGGACAACCAACACATCTAGCTGGCTTAAAAATATAGGATGTTTCAAGTGTGGAAGAAATCACTGTTTGACATGTGGACATATGAAAAATAAAAGTAAGGAATTTGTATCCACATCCCTTAATTAAACTTTTGATAGCAAAAGATGTTCTAACTGTCAATCCACATATGTGGTATATCTACTTATGTGTAAATGCGGCTTACAGTATGTAGGCCGCACCATTAGAACTCTTAACACAAGGTTTCTGGAACATAGGAGGAATATCATTAAGGGGAATCTTAAACATAGTGTCTCGAGACATGTCAAGAACAATCATGATGGGGATGTAAAAATGCTTAGAATTCAAGGTATTGAGGTAGTTAAACCCACAGAAAGAGGAGGTGATAGGTTCACCACTCTTTGTAAAAGGGAAACATTTTGGATATATGCCTTGGGGACACTATCACCATAGGGGTTAAATGAATGTATGGAACTTAAGAACATCGGAGAACAAGTGGATCAGTTATTTTAGGCACCTATTTGTTTAGGATATTTATATCTGTGCTTGTATATGTATGTTTCACATACATTTATATTCTGACTTATTTCTGTTTTGGTCACTCAGATCCTGTGCTAATATATACATTTATTTTATTTATTTTTTGGGTATTTTTTTGTTATCTGTTTAGGGTCTGTTAAATATGTTATTGGTGAATTAAATGTCTGCGTTAGATAAAATATTTAACATAATTTGAAAGTTCAGAAGAACTAATAAATTCATTGTTATGTAGGTTATAAAAAAACTATTCAAATGATATATTCCTGCTAATATTAAAAAACAAAACTATATAACTTTTTAAATATGTGCAGCTAATAATAGCAAATTCCTTCCTAACCTGGGTCTAGAACCAGGGACCTCAAAAGAGCTTGATAGCGGTGTTAGTCTGCTGAGCCACAGCAGCTCAGCTTCTGAAAAGATATTTTTTGATATACTTATGACTTTATAAAAGTGAGTCCTAATGCAGCAGAAGACTCAAGAATTTAAGAAACAAAATATGTTGCCATTGTTCAGAAACATTTATCTGTTTTCTTATTAATACAGATGTATTATCTTGTTTTTAATAATGTCTATTATGTTTTATTGTTCTCTTTGCATGGAGACTTTTTTACAACAAAAATGGACATTGCCTTTAAGTGTTAAATTACCTGACTGCAGGTGTACATAATTAATCAAATACTTGGATTGGACACAAGTCCTTTAAATACCCATGAGGAATACCATAGTGTACATACTTACCTTCTGAGGAAACCGCTAACCCCTATAGCAGAGAAACGCATTAAGGAACAGGGACACTTTGCATGAAAACAGCCGTATATAGATTGAACTCTATTGGACTGACAGTTCGTTCTGAGCAGAAACTGTTTTAATGCGCTCAGCTATCTATTGTCTCCTGTGAAGTGTGCCATGTTCACACCATCAGCCTGCCTTGTGGAACAGTGCTAGCCACCTGAAGTAGAGCCTTCATCGCTCCCGATAGAAGCAGTCAGTATTCCACAGACCAGTGGCAGTTGTTCCAGGAGAATTCTCACTGCTCCTAAACTCTGGCAATGGTAAGATATGCAAATGGGGAAAATGTGATCGCTCTCCTAAGAGACTTATGATCCTAGTTGACTGCTTTTTTGGATTAACCTAAGGACACGATTCACTAGAGAAGTGGAATCTTAGTTTAACTGGTGTCATTATTGATTTTTTCTCTGGAGAGAGAAATCATATTACACTTTTTCCAAAGGCAATTGAGCATCATCATTGTCTCTAAGGACATTAACCGGCTACTCCCCAATTGGGGTTAAATCACAGTTATTTTTAAGTTCATACAGGTTCTTTCCATGCGATTATTATTGGAGATATAACAGTTTGTTTTTAAATGTGTGCTAATACTTATTGTGCAAATCGTTTAATTATTTTATATTAATATGTTTATGGATATATTTTATATATTAAAAATTGTGTGATACTTTACCATATCTTTATGCGCTCCTTATTGTTGTTAAATAACAATTCTACTTTTATATATATCTAGAGTATTACAGATATACTCTGTAGGAGCAGCAGAAGGTTCTGATTGGATAATAATTGCAGATTATTACCAACTTCATATCAATTTAGTAATTCTAATATATGCACCTGAATTCTGTTTGTGTTGTTAGCTGCATACTATCCTGTCATTAGGGATAATTTCATCATGGATTGCGCTAATTGGTTCCTGCTTCTGATAAATTACAGCCAACCCTATACTTCCTGCTGATATTGACTGACATCCAGATTGTTTGTCCTGTGCTCAGAAGCCTAAGTTGTAGCTGGTCTTCCTAGATCTACAGTTCCTGTGTTCAGTGCCTGTCAGTTGAATCTGTACCTGCCTGTCTGTTATCAGCCGTAATTCTATCTGTTAATATCCTTGATGTTTGGACTTCCAGAATAGTCAGTCTTTTGCCACAGCCTATCTATCTGTTGCCCACAGCATTTCCATAACACCTGGTCCTGCCATGACAGTCTGTTTCCAGCGGACTCAAGCCTGCAGTGTTCTCAACCTCGCTGCCTCCAGCCTGCCTACCTGCCGCATCTGGTTCCTGTTGCACATCGGTCTTTTAGGCTGCATTGTATAGTTCCAGTTACACCATGGCCCTTAAGGCTGTTCCTTCCTTTTCTAGTTGCACATGGTCCTCAAGGCCGCTCCATTTTGTTCCTGTCACATCTCGGCCCTCAAGGCCGCATCTTGTGTTTCCAGTCACACATTAGCCCTCAAGGCCATATCGGCTTGTTCCAGTCATGTGATGGCCCTCAAAGCTGCTCCGTCCTATTCCAGTCAGGTCTCGGCCCTCAAGGCCGCACCTCAGACCTCAAACCCACATCTCATATTTCCAGTTGCACATCGGCCCTCAAGGTCACTCTGTCTAGTTCCAGTCTCACATTGGCCCCCAAGGCCGCACCTCAGCCCTGAAGGCTGCATTTTGTGTTTACAGTTGCACATCAGCCCTCAAGGCCACTCTGTCTAGTTTCAATCTCACCTCGGCCCTCAAGGCTGCATCGACTTGTTCTAGTCATGTCATGACCCTCAAGGCTGCTTAGTCCTGTTCCAGTTGCACATCGACCCTCAAGTCCACTCTGTCTAGGTCTTGTTGCTCCTCAGCTATCAAAGCTGCATTGTGTTCTTTCTGTCACACCTCAGCCTGCAAGACCCACACCTTGAACTTTGTCTGCTACTTCAGCCTGTGGTCCTGCCACATTATAGTGCTCTGTTTGTATCTTGTCTGTCTAGTCCTTGTCTGTATCTTGCCTGTCTAAATCTTGTGTGTTTATCTGCAAGTCCACTGTCCTGGTCATTCCTGTACTGTAGCTAGTTATCATTGTCCAGCCACCCATTGTCTGGTGTCCTAGCTGCACCATAGTCCATAGACTTTCCTTAGACCATATTAATCTGTCACTGCTAGTGCACTGTGTCCATATCTTTCCTTCTGCCACTCTTCGGCAGCATCACTCCAGCTAGTCCCAGTAGTGGAAGGACTGCCACTCCTCAAACCTGTCTAGTTCTTGGTCAGTAGTAAAGTAGTCTCATAATTGTGTGAGAACTGTAACAGGGTAAAATGCTTTTCAATTGAATAGCATTTCCCTGCATGATACAATTAGCCAAGGGGAACTGGCAAGCAAAACAATCTACTTTTTCTTTGGCTATTCTAGGTAATCTTACTCCAAAACAAAGCTACAAAGTTTGAAAGTGTACATGGAAGCATTTTAGCTGTCCCTGACAAACAGACTCTGGAAATCATTATGGTCTCCTTGTGATGAATTACTATTGATTTAGTGCACAACTTTTGTCACGGTCAATGTTGACATAATGAACATGTCACCGTGTTCAATGTTGACATGTCAACTATGTCGACATGCATGACCTACAACCAGATATACCACACCCCATAGGAGCCCTGGTTATTTTTTAATTACAATTTTCTACAGTAATAGAGCCTACCAAGATTTATATAAAAACACTGGAAGAATTACATGGAGACCACCTTGGCACACTGAATAGAATGCCTGAGCTAGAAGTTATGTATGGCCTTGAATTAAAGGTCAGTTTGAATTAATAAGATTCTGAAGAATGTGAAAATATTATAAATGCACCTACTCTGCCATGAGTATCCATTCCCTTTGGCAAATGTCCATTCACAGGTCCATTCATCTATCATAGTAGTTCTCAATCTCGGTCCCTAGCAGATACACAGGTGTATTCATTACTCACTGACACATTTGAAAGAATACATAGGTGGAGCTAATTATTTCACTTGTGATTCTGTGAGGAGACCTGGAAAACATGAACTGTTTGGGTTCCTGAGAACTAAGTTTGAGAACCTGTGATCTATTGTATGTTTCTAATTGTGTTTGATGCATATTCCATGTGTCCTGAAGACCACAAGATGGAGTGTACACTGTCTAAGAAATCTAATGTTTTTTTTAACTATATTTGTAGCAGTACTGGAAGTCAATCTTGAAGAGTAATTTCACAAAACACTTAGATTGGCACCATATTTCCAAACCACCAATGGATTCTCTGAAAAATGTGTTCACACATTTGAGAAGTCTATTAAGACCATGGAATGATTATAGGATATGTTGTTGATGCTTTAAGGGTATGTGTGGGTTAATAAGACAGTAGCCTTTGGACAGAAATGGAGCTCCCAAAATAACTCTTAGGGAATATGCAAATAACAAAATATCCCTGGCACTATCTAAAATCCTAATAGATACAAATCTAAAACCAATTCTGTAACAAATTTTACTCATATATAATAGAGCCACAAGCAAACTTATTACTATTTATTGGTTGATCAAAATGCTCAATATGCTAATACATCAAGGATGTCTCTCAGCAAGAATCTGAAACATCTTTATTGAAATCAGATACACTTAAAGAAGTCAATGACATGCAATTAAAAGAAATGTATTTTATTTATTTATTTATTTACTACCAGTTATTTATATAGCGCACACATATTCTGCAGCGCTTTACAGAGAATATTCGGCCATTCACATCTGTCCCTGCCCCAGTGGAGCTTACAATCTATATTCCCTACCACATGCGCACATACACACATACACACACTAGGGGTAATTTTGTTAGGAGTCAATTAACCTACCAGTATATTTTTGGAGTGTGGGAGGAAACTGGAGTACCCGGGGGAAACCCACGCAAGCACAGGGAGAATATACAAACTCCACACAGTTAGGGCCGTAGTGGGTATCGAACCAACGACCTCAGTGCTGTGAGGCAGTAATGCTACCATTACACCATCTGTGCTGCCCCATATTTTACACCAACTAGAAAATTCAGTTTTGACCAAGAAGTGTTAGCATGAGATTGTCAAGAAGCCAATTGGCAAATAGGACAAACTGTGTTAATTTCTGGGTATTTAATGTATTCTTTTGATTTTGGAGGAGGGTTATGGCATCATTATGCAAATCAGTTCCTTAATGCACAAGAGAAGGAGTTAATATTCAAAACAGTTCAAATGTTAAATCAAAGTAACATTATGGTACTTCTATAGAAATGTCTATTCAACAAGATGTTACTCAAGAGTCTAACATTAAAAGAGTTATCCAAGAAGAACGTGAATTTTCAACTGTATTTGAGAAAGTCTAAAAGTCTCCAAAGAAAATAAACTTACAGAGACCTGTACTTCAAGGATTCACAAATGTTATCCTAAAAGACAATGGAGAGCTCATAAAAAGATGAAATGTTTAGCCTACAGTATTCATACAGATAGTTATGTCTAATTTATGTCTAATTATTTAATTGTATGCTCATTACAATGAATAACTTGTCTAAGAATGGAGGAATATTGTATATCTGGATTTCGCAGTAGTGGTCATTGGAAGTGCACTAAGTGCATGTGCAATTAAACAATTCAGCAGCTGCTGTTCCCTCACATTGCTAAGTGGTCAGCATGTTCACTTAAAACTGCATGCATCAATGTAAGGAATGTGTTCTACAGGGATGGAATATTTATGAAAAACAAGGCATGCTTGGTAAAGCATATCCATTTGTGAGCAGTATTAAATATGTTTATGGGCTCTGGAGTACACACAGATGTGTCCTCAACCATCTTTGCCACTGATGTGGCAAACATGCACGCACATCATGGCATGTGATTTGATGCACATGCGCATTACATAGTATGCCAGACCACAGCAGCATGTGCACCATGTAATCCTATGGGATCGAAAAAGCGGGATCGAAAAAAATCACAACAGCGGCAAAGATGAGTGAGGACACATTTGTAGATGCATATGTCCATAGCCAATTATGAATATATTTACTAAATCTCGATTTTAAGCAATTTTGATTGATTTAAAATAATGAAAATCAATCAAAGTCGATGTTATGTCAATGGTGCTAAATCACACGTTTACTAATACTTAAAAAATCAAATAAAAAATTGTCTGTTAGTAAATTTGTGATTTAGCTACAGAAACACAACATCGATGTTGATAACTTTTCATTGATTTTAATTAATCAATTTTAATCAAACAAAATTGACCTTTACAAAATGTATCCCTTAGAGCTGTTTAAAAATAAGCTGAGTACAGCTGAGCAGAGTTTTAAGAAACATACAGTACCATCTGATGCTTCTGAAAAGAATACATTTCCAACAGTGTATACTGTATGTGCAAACTTTTCTCACTGATGGAGACCTCTCTGAGAATATTTTTATTTCTGTACTGCTACACAATCAGTTTGACAAAATGAAGACAGCCAATGTTTCCATTATGTTGACATGTACAAGGCAGCATGAAAACACAAATTTCTTCAGGAAATTTAATGTGAACACTACCAAATTAAAGATATTTACAGGAAAAGAAAGTGATACGAAACCTTCCTCCTTTTTAATACCACCACTAATTTGACTATTTAATTTTTTCATAATCTTAGAATACTTTTGCTTTTGTTGCTACATTCATTTACAATTGTAAATTTAATGCTGGGATTTTCTTTACTTTTCTAAGCATATTTTAAGTATTTCTGCTCATAAAACATGTTCTCATCTTTCGGTGCTCCCTGAGCTTTTGTAGCCTTATTTACACTCTTTACCTGGACTCCAAAATTAAAAACTAAATTTGAAATGATGCCCAGCTCTACATCTTGAAACCTGATATGGTAGTATACTAGGAGGGTAGAGCAAACCTCAATTACTACATGCACTAGACTTGCAGCACCAACTGACTTCCAGGTAGACACTTAAGATATCTCCATGGGAGGTCAGAAAGTAAGAGATAATCATAAGAGTGAAGGATATCAGGACTGCCTTTATATAAAGCATTTGTATTTATTAAACATTGTTCAACATTGGGCAAAGTATGCCTACAAAAGTACAACTGGAGCAAATGCAGTTATAATGTGACACAGATGCTAAATTAATAAATAAGTATGAATGTCCAGGAATCACTACTTATAATAGAGTGTCTAAGTCAAGCCATGCGTCTCTCGCCATATGGTGCGAAAAGGAAGGATGAATGAAGACATATCTGTATATTGTAATTCCAAGAGTAATAAACTTGGGAGTGCCACTTTCTGTGGGCCCCAACTGTGAGCACAAAATCCCTTAAGAGATTCAGGTAGTCAACATACAAGACACTTTCAGTGGGTTCTTATCACACAATAGTGTCCCGGACATTCCTATTAGACACATATTCCATATTGCACATCCAGTGTTCTAGGACCATAGATTGTTTATTACTGTAGGTTACTGCAAGAATTAGTAGATCTGTAGGATGTCTGCTATTATTGTTTAGTATTAGTAGGTCTGTAAGATTATTAGCATCCTTATCATGTTAAGAATTATAGGAAGACATTACGTCTGTGCTGTTTAGGAGCAATTGTGGATACCTATCTTTGTTTAGATAGTAGTAGTGTAATTATTTAAGAAAGTTTGATGTTATGTTTATTGCACATAAATGTACATGTACTTAGTGCAGTTGTTATTTTAAATTGTTTTGAAACGTATATACCAAGATGAACTCTTCAATTTCTCTTTAAATAAAATAAACTGATTAGCCATCTTGTAGGAGTCGATCTCTCTAAAGTAAAAGTAACTAATTTGTGACAAACTTATTGTGCCTGGGTTGGATAGGGTGGGTGGAAGCAGGGAAAAACAAGATTGCTGCTGAAGAGAGGAGTCAGAACAAGAATAGCAATCTATACTGACACATTACCAACAGGTAACATCAGTACTTGCAAAATTTCAATTTAATTTCATTGTAACATCAGCTCTAAATTTATTCAGGGTATCAGACATGCAGTGTATGGGAAATTGTATTTTGTTATTATGTCAAGAATCACAATATCTACAGTCAAAAAGTTGACATCATAATTGACTGTGATAATGTTGACATGGTTAAAATGTTGATAACACCAAAATGTAGACAACCAAAATATTGGCACTGTCAAAATTTTGACACATGAAACAAAATATCAACAATAGAAATTTTATGATTTGGGATTATGGCAGTGGTTCCTACACTTGAACCTCAAGGCACCTTAATAGTCCAGATTTTAAAGCTATCCATGCTTAAGCACAGGTGACTTAATTAGTAACTTGGTCAGTTTAATTATACCAGCTGTGCACAAGATATCCATAAACCTAGGCTGTAAGGATGCCTTGGGTACTGAGTATATGAAACCTTGGTTTAGGGTTAGGGTTGCAAGTTAGGGTTAGATTAAAAATTGGCTATATACATTTTACATTAGTGGCCTGGATGTCCGCCCAATGCAATATTTGGTACATTGATATTTAATGGCATAAATTACATTTTTACTTTGGCAGGTGCAAAAATTTTTAATTTGAAAGTCTGTACCATTGATCTGAAGATACTCAACCTTGTGACTGCCCTCACTCTTAATACATCTGCATCCTTGGCAGCCCCCACATCTATAGAACCCTTTTGAGACAATTTTAGTAGGCCCCTTAGATGGTAAGAGGGTGCTGTTGACTAGTTTAAACTTTAAATTGGGTGCTTTCCTGTATATACAGACTGGCCTGTCAGGAATATGTGACCCTAACACACTTTTTTGGCACCAAAGACTTTTCCTTAAAAATTGGAGTACATTCATGTTTTTTAATATTTTTTTATATTTGTTGTGTATTCAGTATAGCACTTTGCAGTGCTATTTTATTCTCTTAATCATAATGTAGGTATTGAGGCTGTGAGATATTTTTTGGAGCTATCTGATATTCTGAAAAAATTGACAGAATTTTCTGTTAGAAGGTATCGCCTTCATTCTGTACAACAACTTCTTCCTGTTTAAGGATTAATTGTTCCTGCAGAAGACAGGTACTGTGATGGGCACCAAGTTCGCACTGAGCTATGCCAATTTCTTCATGGACCGTTTGGGGATGTGGTGAGCTTGGCGCGGGCTTGGTGTCCTATCGCAGATACAATATAATCTTTTTTTGGATAGGTGGTAGACTGAGTCTGGAGAAATTCTGCGCACATCTCAATAACAACACCATAAATATAATCTTGACTTTTGAGATGAGCGATGAGAGTTTAAACTTTCTGGTTGTATCAGTATATGTAAAGGATGGATTTGTCCAAACAAAAGATTATACAAAGCTGACAGATTTGGCCTCATATATTAGTAGAACTAGTTGCCATCATAATAATTGGCTGGATGTGATACCAGTGGGCCAGTTAATGAGATTAAAAATAAATTGTTCTGAACCACAGGTGTTCTTCACTCAAGCAGACAATATGACCAATAGATTTAGAGAATGTGGCTATAATGAAATAAATATTTATAAAGCCCTATGTAAGGTTAAGAATCTTGATTGCAAAGATATTTTGGGTACATATTCTATTAACAGTAAAAGAGTATTAGATACTAAGGAAGATAAATTTCAACGGGCATTTATTACTGATTATTCAGATCAATATACAGATATAGAAAACATATTTTTAAAACATTGGATCCTTCATAAAAGGGACCCTGAGTTAGGGTCACATATTCTTGACAGGCAGGTCAGTATATACAGGAAAGCGCCCAATTTAAAGTCTGAACTAGTCAACAGCACCCTCTTACCATCTAAGGGGTCTACTACAATTGTATCAAAAGGGTTCTATAGATGTGGGGGCTGACAAGGATGCAGATGTATTAAGAGTGAGGGCAGTCACAAGGTTGAGTATATTCAGATCAATTGTAAAGACATTAAAATTAAAGATTTTGTGACTGCCAATGTAAAAATGTCATTTATGCCATTAAATGTCAGTGTAACAAATTTTACATTGGGCGGACATCCAGGCCACTAAAATTTACGGTGGCCAAGCACCTGCAAAAAGCGAGGAAGGGTCTGGAAACGCATGCCCTTTCCTCTTATTTTAAAGATGTGCATAGATGCTCACCCAATGTAATAGTGTGCTTCTATGGTCTAAAAATTGTTAGGACCAGCCTAAGATCTAAAGATATAGCCACTGCTTTAGCAGAAGCTGAAATGAACTTAATATACACTTTGAAAACCTTGATACCCACAGGGTTAAACAAGGATTTTGAGCCCAAGTGGTTCTTGTGAGATTTCAGTGCTGGGCTCATTTTAATTTTTTTTTGTTTTGCGATGAACTTTTGCACCTTATTCAGTAGGTAATTTTTATATGTTTTTAGTTTTAGTGTAGTACTTATGGATTTTTCTTAGGAGAATTTTTGGATTATGGTATGAAGATCTAAGAACTTGTGTCTAAACAATCAGAAGATAAGAAGAACCGGAATACACCACTAACAAATAGAATTTGATTTACCTGACGCCTCTCAATGTTAAGATTGGTTGAAAGGAGAAATATACATAATTTCATTATTTTCCAATTGTTAATGTGCTTGTAATTTTCTTTGTTTGCTTAATAGGATAAACAAATTGTAACATTATCACGAAGCATTGTAATAGTGGTTACCATGACTACCCTTGAGTCTATTGTCACATCGGTAGTCCCGACTGGCATAATGTCACTTCCGGTCAGTCTCCTTGACTACCCTTGAGTTTACTACTACATTGGTAGTCCTGGCTGGCGTAACGTCACTTCCGGTTCAGGCATGTGCGGTAAATTTTGACACACTGCACTTGTCGTTTCTGCCCAAGGCACCGCTGGCCCAAGAGGAGCATCAGGCTGCCGGACTGTCATTTCTGGAAGACTGCTGATGGATGACACATGGATGCCATACTGTGTACTTCCGGTAGGTGTCTTGCACACAACACGTGGTTGCCGCACCACGCACTTCCCTCCGGGACATCCACCACATACAGACAGTGCCCCTCAAGATTCCACCACCTGGAAATGATCCATAATAAACATATCAAAGCCCACAGGTAGGAGGTGTCTTACCTACTATTATCAGGCTGTCCATTCTAATTGATGGATCACCTGGATTGGCCCAACATGTGTTTCATGCTAATAGAAGACTTGGGGGTATAAATTATATTAGTCACAGTTTCCTCATGTCTTGACAAAAGCTCCCTGGTGAGCCGAAACGCACGTCGACTTAGAGGAACCTGTGATTTTATCTAGTGCTTGAGGTATGTCTAGCTGGAAGTTTAAACTTTTTTGGCACCAAAGGGCCTGATTCAGACCCACTCGCAAGTGGCTGTCCGCTCACAAGTGGGTCGATGTTGTGCACTGCGCATGCGCACGACGGCGGGAGCTCCGTCATGCGCATGTGCCAGACGCGATGAGCGAAGGACTTTCCTTCGCTCGTTGTGTCTGATCAAAGGGGGCATGCTGTCGATGTTGATTGACAGCACGCCCCCTTTGGTGGGCATGCCGGGGGCGTGCCTCCCTGACGGGGGCGCTCCCAAGGGAACGCCTACCGTCAGAAGCCGGCCCACTGACATCACTGGTGATGTCAGTGGGAGTGATTTTGGCTCTGATATAGCCAAAATCACTCTGGGCCTTGTGGTTGAAAAACTCAACCGCAGGCTCCGGCTCGCAGTGGCGATGGTTGCGATGGTCAAGACCATCGCGGCCATCAAACTGCAAGCTCGTATAGGCTGTGGGTGGCGACCCACAGCTATACGAGCGTCCAGGAGGACGCTCCATAATTTTGGAGGACGGCCCTCATTCAGAGCGGGCGCTCTGCTCAGAGCGTACGGCTCTGAATGAGGGCCAAAGACTTTTCCTTAAAAATTGGAGTACATTCATGTTTTTCTTATATTTTTTTATATTTGTTGTGTATTCAGTATAGCACATTGCAGTGCTATTTTATTCTCTTAAATTGGTATTTAACCCATAAGTTGCTGCTTCCCATGTTTTTTATCTTGGACTTGTGTACATCAAAATAAATAACTTTTTCATGTGTACTATTTGGCTGTGAGATTAAGGGATATCTATCTGGTACGGACCACATACAGAATCTAAATGTTATAACCTTTTTGGGTTAAAAGGAACTGTGACATATAGAGGTTGATTACTCTCAGAATAAGCTGTGGCATGCCATCTCAACATTGAAAAGGTACCTTTATGTGAGTCTATCTTCAGCTTTACAAGTGAGTTATAGTAAGCAGAATATACATCTGGTCCCTCTGAACAGCAAACCGGGTGACTTGGGTGTTTAAAGATACCTTTCAAGGAACCACTCCATTTCTTTCTGTGAGTGGGGTACGCACACTGATAGTGTATGGGGGTGTTTTTCCTTTTTTTTTCCCCTCTGTGTCTAACATAGTGAGAAACATGTTTTTGACACATTGGTTATTTCCTTTTTTCATATTTTATATATCGTCCAATGATGAGAGGACAGATGTCTGAATCTACAGAAATCCTATATGAAGATCTACAACTCTAAGGAACGTATTTTAACTGTGTATCTGTGATATTTCTTATATATTAAGTGCCCAGTTTGGGTCCCTCTTATTCCTATTGATTTGTGTTTAATGTTTGTGATTTTTTAACAGGTGAAATCCACTCGGTTTTAGGGGGCACATTTGAGGCTGCTTCTGCGCAGTTTAGGTTGACACTCCTAGCCTTTTAATAAGTTGTTTTATCTATTTGGTGTGACCCTGTGGCCACTTAAGTTTCTATAGGGTTTTTCTCTTGTTATTTGTCTAGTTTGTAAGCGCAATTGTCAAAAACCTAATAAACTTTACCTGATTCTAAAATAAGTGCAATTGGAAAGTGTGAGATGAATCTGCCCCATAAAGATGAAAACCCTGCCAGCTCAAAGTGAGTGCATAAATCAAGTCCTTTCCTGGATTGAAAATACCTATGCCACAGTAAGATTGTACCATCACCACCATTTCATCACATTTCTATATATTGTTTCACAAAATCAAATATCACTTGTCAGTGTTCCACAAAAATAGGTGCACCAGTGCACCAAGGGGCTGATCCTGAGTTGCAATGCCAATGTTCGCGTAAATTAGTCATTTTTTGCATGCATATAAATTTCTAATAAGTTTCACGGCTAGTGCGTCCCATTGTGGCTATGTAGAGAGTTGCAGAACTAAATGAGCTGCACGGTCTGTGGAATCTTAGGGGTATATTTACTAAAGTGAGAATATTTAGAAGTGGATATGTTGCCCATAGCAACCAATGAGAATCTAGCTATTATCTTCTAGAAGGTGCTAGTTAAATGTTAAGTAGAATTTGATAGGTTGCTAAGGGCAACATCTCAACTTCTAAGAACTCTCACTTTAGTAAATATACCCCTCAGTTTCTCTGATGGAGATTCTGTTGGGTAGAACTTGTATTAGAATAGGGGAGAGGTGACTGCGACAATAGATGCTAAATCTTTGCAGCAGCATGCAATTTATACTTGATAAAGGCTCCTGAACAGATCCAAAATGTTGCTGTTTCTAGCACCAAATAAACTCAAGTAGCTTATGCATTCAAACTGTTTCCAGAGTGAAGTTCCTTTCTGCACATATATCATCTATTTCTTCTGGCACCTGAAAGAATATCTGAATTTCTGGTGTGCCTTTTATCTTCTTTTATACAGTATACACACACACATACTAAGAAGGAGACACAGATCCAGGGAATTAATGCAGCACTACAAAACTTCTATGTTTTTATGCTGGGAGATAGACAGCAGTTTCAGTTTAGAAGGTCAAAATAACCTTTAGAAAATGATTTGGTTTTGATCAGTCCTTCCATCACTTTGCAGTGGATCCTGTTAGTTTCCACACCACTGAAAAATCACCACTTAGCAAAGCTTGCCTTTGAAATCTTTTTTTTTGTATACTAGTCTCTGAAATGGGATATGTATTATACATTTCCCATAATTGTGGTCTTTTTATGTTCCAATAATGTTATTTGCTGCCTACAAAATAAGCTCTGGATTTGTACTTACCGCAAGAATAGCCTCTGCTTTGAAAACTGTTTGTAGGATCTTAGGGCCGATTTTGGAGCGGCCTCCTGGCCGCTCGCATAGCTGTTGGTGACCACCCACAGCTATAGCAAGTGGCCAGGTTGATGGTCGCGATGGTCAAGACCATTGCAACCATCGGGCTTGCGACGAGACCCTTGTGGTAGGGTCTGGTGGCCACAAGCCCCAGAGAGCTTCTGGCTCTAATAGAGCTGGAACTCTCTCACTGACATCACTGGTGATGTCAGTGGGGCCATCCACAAATGGCAGGCGTTTGCTTGGGAACGCCTCCATTTGTGAAGCCACCCCCTGGCCACCCCTCCCAAATGGGGTGAGCTGTCAATCACCATCAACAGCTCACCCCCTTTGGTGCAAGACCCGGAGCGACAGAGCACCCGTCACTAGCCGGGTCTCACGCATGCGCACGACAGAGCTGGCTCCATCGTGCACATGCCCAGTGGGCAAACATCGACTCGGTTGTGAGCACTCAGCGCTTGCGACCGGGTCTGAATCAGGCCCTTAGTTTTATATTATTCCTTTCTGTTTATACTGTATAGTTTTAAACAAATCTATCCATGTCACATGTTAAATTTAAAATGATTAGTTTTTATGTGGATATCATGGAGAATATGTGGAGCTCAGGGGCGTATCTAGGGGTCTGAGCGCCCCTGGCAAGCTAAGGGACAGCGCCGCCCCTCCCCCCTCCCTCTCTCTTGCATTTTCCCCTACCACACAGTAGGGCAGGGGTGGCTTAAGAATGAACCCTCACGCCTCACATCTCTACTTATGACTTCTCCTTCTTCCAATCCTGACCCCTCCCATTGTATTGTTATTTGTATAGTTTATATTTGATGAATTTTTTTGTCCCAATGCAACTCTTCACTTATATGTATAGTTAATTATATTTTGTTTTTCCCTCACCCCATCCCTTATTTATAATTAATGTTCCCCTATTACCCTTCATGTTCACTTACTGTATATGTATGTGATGTGTGTATGTGTTTCGTCTAATACTGCTTTGTCCCCCTACTCCCTGTTACTTAAATTATACATAGTCTCAAATCATTTTTGGCCCCTCTCCACTTGTATACCTTTCCTGTGTGTGTCCTCCCCTCCCCTTCACCACACGCATATATATATATATATATATATATACACATATAAACTAGGGGTGAGCGGGTTCGGATTTCTGAAATCCGAACCCCCCCGAGCCCCCCCGATCCGAGTCCGATCCGAATCAGGCTCGACTTTTCCCGCCTGACTCGGATCTGAAATCGAGGCAAAACGTCATCATCCCGCCTTCCGAGTCTCGCGGGTTTTGGATCCTATATAAGGTACCCACGTCGGCGCCATTTTCTCACTCGGCTGTGGACAGTGAAGAGGGAGGGTGGGAGTTAGGGCTGTGTAGTGTAGTGTAGTGTAGTGCTGCTGTTGTCCACTACTTCAAAGTCCATAGGGGCTGGCTGTGTTGTGCTGTGCTGCTGTTGTTAATAGGGGCTGTGTCCACTACTTCAAAGTCCATAGGGGCTGGCTGGACTGTGTTGTGCAGTCAGTTCTCCATAGGGGCTGTGTCCACTCCAAAGTCCTGTGCAGTGTCCCAGTCCTAAAGGAGTGCTGCAGTGTTGTCCAGGGGGTGCTCTGTCCATCAGGGGTGCTCCCCCCAAGTGCTAAAAAAATAATATATTTTCTGTGTTTGTGAATTGTGTGCGCAGTAGCCGCACGTGCATCAACAAAGTAGTGCCAAGCGTGCGCCTGTGTCATAAGTAAAGGGCCGGCTGGCTTGACCGTTAAGGGTGCTGTAACCCCCGAAAGTACACTCCAGTCCAAACCAAAAAAAAAATTATTTTCTGTGTTTGTGAATTGTGTGCGCAGTAGCCGCACGTGCATCAACAAAGTAGTGCCAAGCGTGCGCCTGTGTCATAAGTAAAGGGCCGGCTGGCTTGACCGTTAAGGGTGCTGTAACCCCCGAAAGTACACTCCAGTCCAAACCCCCAAAAAAATTATTTTCTGTGTTTGTGAATTGTGTGCGCAGTAGCCGCACGTGCATCAACAAAGTAGTGCCAAGCGTGCGCCTGTGTCATAAGTAAAGGGCCTGGCTGCCTTGACCGTTAAGGGTGCTGTAACCCCCGAAAGTACACTCCAGTCCAAACCAAAAAAAAAATTATTTTCTGTGTTTGTGAATTGTGTGCGTAGTAGCCGCACGTGCATCAACAAAGTAGTGCCAAGCGTGCGCCTGTGTCATAAGTAAAGGGCCTGGCTGGCTTGACCGTTAAGGGTGCTGTAACCCCCGAAAGTACACTCCAGTCCAAACCAAAAAAAAAATTATTTTCTGTGTTTGTGAATTGTGTGCGCAGTAGCCGCACGTGCATCAACAAAGTAGTGCCAAGCGTGCGCCTGTGTCATAAGTAAAGGGCCGGCTGGCTTGACCGTTAAGGGTGCTGTAACCCCCGAAAGTACACTCCAGTCCAAACCAAAAAAAAAATTATTTTCTGTGTTTGTGAATTGTGTGCGCAGTAGCCGCACGTGCATCAACAAAGTAGTGCCAAGCGTGCGCCTGTGTCATAAGTAAAGGGCCGGCTGGCTTGACCGTTAAGGGTGCTGTAACCCCCGAAAGTACACTCCAGTCCAAACCCCAAAAAAAATTATTTTCTGTGTTTGTGAATTGTGTGCGCAGTAGCCGCACGTGCATCAACAAAGTAGTGCCAAGCGTGCGCCTGTGTCATAAGTAAAGGGCCGGCTGGCTTGACCGTTAAGGGTGCTGTAACCCCCGAAAGTACACTCCAGTCCAAACCAAAAAAAAAAATATTTTCTGTGTTTGTGAATTGTGTGCGTAGTAGCCGCACGTGCATCAACAAAGTAGTGCCAAGCGTGCGCCTGTGTCATAAGTAAAGGGCCGGCTGGCTTGACCGTTAAGGGTGCTGTAACCCCCGAAAGTACACTCCAGTCCAAACCAAAAAAAAAATTATTTTCTGTGTTTGTGAATTGTGTGCGCAGTAGCCGCACGTGCATCAACAAAGTAGTGCCAAGCGTGCGCCTGTGTCATAAGTAAAGGGCCGGCTGGCTTGACCGTTAAGGGTGCTGTAACCCCCGAAAGTACACTCCAGTCCAAACCAAAAAAAAAATTATTTTCTGTGTTTGTGAATTGTGTGCGCAGTAGCCGCACGTGCATCAACAAAGTAGTGCCAAGCGTGCGCCTGTGTCATAAGTAAAGGGCCGGCTGGCTTGACCGTTAAGGGTGCTGTAACCCCCGAAAGTACACTCCAGTCCAAACCAAAAAAAAAATTATTTTCTGTGTTTGTGAATTGTGTGCGCAGTAGCCGCACGTGCATCAACAAAGTAGTGCCAAGCGTGCGCCTGTGTCATAAGTAAAGGGCCGGCTGGCTTGACCGTTAAGGGTGCTGTAACCCCCAAAAGTACACTCCAGTCCAAACCAAAAAAAAAATAATTTTCTGTGTTTGTGAATTGTGTGCGCAGTAGCCGCACGTGCATCAACAAAGTAGTGCCAAGCGTGCGCCTGTGTCATAAGTAAAGGGCCGGCTGGCTTGACCGTTAAGGGTGCTGTAACCCCCGAAAGTACACTCCAGTCCAAACCAAAAAAAAAATTATTTTCTGTGTTTGTGAATTGTGTGCGCAGTAGCCGCACGTGCATCAACAAAGTAGTGCCAAGCGTGCGCCTGTGTCATAAGTAAAGGGCCGGCTGGCTTGACCGTTAAGGGTGCTGTAACCCCCGAAAGTACACTCCAGTCCAAACCAAAAAAAAAATTATTTTCTGTGTTTGTGAATTGTGTGCACTGTGGCTGCACGTGCATCAACAAAGGAGCAGCGCCAAGCGTGCGCCTGTGTCCCATAAGTAAAGAGCCGGCTGGCTCATTTCTTAAAGGGTGGTGTAACCCACAAAGTGCACTACTCTCCAGCAAAAATAAAATAATATTTTCTGTGTTTGTGTGCGCTTTAGCCGCACGTATATATATCAATATAACATAAATGGAGGACCAAACTTTCTCCGATAAAAATAAAATAGGGAAAGATCAAGAACCACTTCCTCCTAGTGCTGTTGCTGCTGCTGGGAGTTGTTCATCATCCCAGAGAGGAAGTAGGAACATCACTACTTTTACTAAACAATTGACCCTCCAACAGTCCCTAGCGATGAGGATGAAGTACGACAGCAGTCATCCTGAAGCAAAACGTATAACTGAGGCCTTGACTGCTATGTTGGTGTTAGACGTGCGTCCGGTATCCGACATTAGTGCAGTGGGATTTAGACAATTGATGGAGGTAGTGTGTCCTCGGTTCCAAATCCCGTCTAGATTCCACCTGCATCCTCAAAGCAGCAGCGACAAGCGTGCGTCTGTCTGTTAAAGGGTGGTGACACCCTCAAAGTGTGCTACACAAACAATTAAAATATTGTTCTTTTTTTTCTGTCTTTGTGAATTGTGTGGGCTGTAGCCGCACCTGCATCCTTAAAGCAGCAGCGACAAGCGTGCGTCTGTCTGTTAAAGGGTGGTGACACCCTCAAAGTGTGCTACACAAACAATTAAAATATTGTTCTTTTTTTTTCTGTCTTTGTGAATTGTGTGGGCTGTAGCCGCACCTGCATCCTTAAAGCAGCAGCGACAAGCGTGCGTCTGTCTGTTAAAGGGTGGTGACACCCTCAAAGTGTGCTACACAAACAATTAAAATATTGTTCTTTTTTTTTTGGTCTTTGTGAAATGTGTGGGCTGTAGCCGCACCTGCATCCTTAAAGCAGCAGCGACAAGCGTGCGTCTGTCTATTAAAGGGTGGTGACACCCTCAAAGTGTGCTACACAAACAATTAAAATATTGTTCTTTTTTTTCTGTCTTTGTGAATTGTGTGGGCTGTAGCCGCACCTGCATCCTTAAAGCAGCAGCGACAAGCGTGCGTCTGTCTGTTAAAGGGTGGTGACACCCTCAAAGTGTGCTACACAAAAAATTAAAATATTGTTCTTTTTTTTTTGGTCTTTGTGAAATGTGTGGGCTGTAGCCGCACCTGCATCCTTAAAGCAGCAGCGACAAGCGTGCGTCTGTCTGTTAAAGGGTGGTGACACCCTCAAAGTGTGCTACACAAACAATTAAAATATTGTTCTTTTTTTTTTGGTCTTTGTGAAATGTGTGGGCTGTAGCCGCACCTGCATCCTTAAAGCAGCAGCGACAAGCGTGCGTCTGTCTGTTAAAGGGTGGTGTACCTCTCAAAGTGCTCCAAAAAATAAAAAACTATTTTTTAATGTGTTTGTGACTTGTGTGCGATGTAGCCGCACCTGCATCCTTAAAGCAGCAGCCACAAGCGTGCGTCTGTCTGTTAAAGGGTGGTGTAACTCTCAAAGTGTTCCAAAAAATAAAAAACTATTTTTTTAATGTGTTTGTGACTTGTGTGCGATGTAGCCACACTTGCATCCTCAAAGCAGCAGCGACAAGCGTGCGTCTGTCTGTTAAAGGGTGGTGACACCCTCAAAGTGTGCTACACAAACAATTAAAATATTGTTCTTTTTTTTTCTGTCTATGTGAATTGTGTGGGCTGTAGCCACACCTGCATCCTTAAAGCAGCAGCGACAAGCGTGCGTCTGTCTGTTAAAGGGTGGTGACACCTCAAAGTGTTCTACACAAACAATTAAAATATTGTTCTTTTTTTTTTGGTCTTTGTGAAATGTGTGGGCTGTAGCCGCACCTGCATCCTTAAAGCAGCAGCGACAAGTGTGCGTCTGTCTGTTAAAGGGTGGTGACACCTCAAAGTGTTCTACACAAACAATTAAAATATTCTTCTTCTTTTTTCTGTCTTTGTGAATTGTGTGGGCTGTAGCCGCACTTGCATCCTCAAAGCAGCAGCGACAAGCGTGCGTCTGTCTGTTAAAGGGTGGTGTAACCCTCAAAGTGTGCTCCACAAACAATAAAAATATTCTTTTTTTTTTCTGTCGTTGTGAATTGTGTGGGCTGTAGCCGCACTTGAATCCTCAAAGCAGCAGCGACAAGCGTGCATCTGTCTGTTAAAGGATTACATCGGTGACAGCATCCAAGTAGGCATGTCAGACAGTCCGTACCTGTACTGGCAGGAAAAAGAAGCAATTTGGAGGTCCCTGTACAAACTGGCTCTATTTTACCTGAGTTGCCCCCCCTCCAGTGTGTACTCCGAAAGAGTGTTTAGTGCAGCCGGGAACCTTGTCAGCGAAAGGCGTAGGAGGTTGCTTCCACAAAATGTGGAGAAGATGATGTTCATAAAATGAATTATCAACTCTTCCAGGGAGACCAGCCTCCAGAACGTACAGAGGGACCTGTGGTTCCAGCAGGGACGAATTAATACTCTGTGAGGATGAGGATGTACACACTGAAGAGGGTGAGGAATCGGTGGATGAGGAGGATGAGGATGACATCTTGCATCCGTAGAGCCAGTTTGTGCAGGGACAGATAAATTGCCAGCTTGTTTTGTGGGGGCCCAAACGAACCAATCATTTCAGCCACAGTTGTGTGGCAGACCCTGGCGCTGAAATGATTGGTTTGTTAAAGTGTGCATGTCCTGTTTATACAACATAAGGGTGGGTGGGAGGGCCCAAGGACAATTCCATCTTGCACCTCTTTTTTTTCTTTGCATTATGTACAGTTTGGGGCCTAGTTTTTCAATGCCATCCTGTCTGCCACTGCAGTTTCACGCCTAGATGGGTCACGTGTTTGTGCCGCCCACTTGTGTCGCTTAGCATAGTCATCCAGCTACCTCGGTGCAACCTTTTGGACATAAAAACACTATTGTGAGGTGTGAGGTATTCAGAATAGACTGGAAATGAGTGGAAATTAAGGTTATTGAGGTTAATAATAGCATAGGAGCAGAAAAACCTACAAATTCTGTGATTTTAGCTGTTTTTATGCTTTTTTTCAAAAAAATACAGATCCAAAACACAAAACCCAGAACCCAAAACACGCAAGGGTGGTTTTGGCAAAACCAATCCAGATCCAAAACACGAAGAAAGATCCAGATCCAAAACCAAAACACAAAACACGAAAAGTGGCCGGTGCACACCCCTAATATAAACACACTAATATATATATATATATATACTTCCTTCTTTCTATCCTCTCTTCTTATGAGGTAGCTGATGTAAGTAACAAATGGCATTAGCTGATATATATTAATATTCTCCCAAATTTTGTAAAGGGTTAATCCCCAAAAGGAGCTGCTGCAATAAACGATAGTATAATATTGTAACATCTATCTCCAAGAAAATGGCAGCTGCCACTGACGGAGACAATATAGTGGGATTTTGCTTATCCACCTCATACAATGGTATTGTGTATTTATGTAGCATTGTGTTTAGTAATAATAACACTGCCGTCATAGGGATTGTGTTTTTTAATATGTATGAGCTTTTGTAAAATAGATTTTAAATCATGTTATGACAGTGTTTGCAAAGTAAATCAGTTTTTTTATATGATCTGCCGATTGGTTAATGCTAAGCAACATCAGTATAAAAAGGGCAGACACTCGGTAACAGGCCACACCCACTGACGAAGTCGGAAAGATGAAATGCGTTTGGGCATGGTTGCTGGTGACGTCACGATGCTGTGGCACTGCCTGATGGGAAGTGGTGTCCTATGAAATTGATCTGGAGCTAGGACCTTGTGTTACACCGCTAACTATAAGCAGCGGTAGTGACTGCGCCTTGCCGCTGTATACGAGAGCCCACCGCTGATGGTGATCATGATTACTGGATTACCCTAATTTTATGTGTAAGTCTTTTATACACTTTGATTAAATACTAACTACTTTTTACTCACTGTGGTGTGCATCCGTTCCTTGCTTCTTTGACCAGAAATTTGTCTATATACTCCTGAGTAGGAGGATTTATCAAACGGCTGCTGCAAACTGTGACACATATCTGAAAATGAGGGGACACACTTCCATGTTATCATTGGACTAACTCCATTGCGCACGGTGATATACTTTTTCTTTGTCATATATATATATATATATATATATATACACATACACACACACATAACATACACACAACATGCTTACAAACACACACAGCATGCATACATACACACACATAACATACACACATGACATACAAACACACACACATGACATATAAACACACACATAGCATACATACACACACATACATAACATTCACACTACATACTTACAAACACCCACAGCATACATGCACACACACAAGAGACTGACCAGTTAACACAAACACACACCCCCACCCAACCAACACTAACAAGAGACTGTCATTGACCTGGTAATAACACACACACACACACCACCACCCCCTACCCTGCCAACACTAAAAAGAAGAGACTGACCTGTTAACCTCTCAGTGCTGTGCCATGCCAAACACCTCCTCAATCCCTTGCACTGGGAGATGAGTCACTGCACCATGCGGGAGCCGAGGGAGGCAGAGCAGAGCTCACACAGGCTCACAGCAGGGTTGTGGATAGATCTCCTTCCGTAGATGTACCTACTGAAGGGGATCTATACACACAACCCTCACAGCAGCCAGTCAGGACAGCCGGGTGTGCCGCTGATATACACCGCAGCGGGCACCCGGCAAACAAAAATTGCAGCAGCGGCCGGGTCAGCATTCTCTGCTCAGTGTGGCTGTGGCCACCCGCATCCTACCTACCTATCCTTTCCAGTGGGTGCCCTGATGGCCGGCGCCCCTGGCAAGTGCCATCCTGGCCAAAGTATAGATACGCCCCTGGTGGAGTTAAGTGGGGACCCCTGGTTGTCAATGGGAAAAAACTATTTTTTTGCATTGCAGCCATACACCTAGGCTGTCTGTAGAAATTAATGTATTTTATTATTTCAAAGACACTGTAGCTTGTTCTATAATCCAGAAAAATAACTCCTAAATGGCACTAAAATGCAGAGTATTTTAACAATGGCTCCTGGTATGTTGGTAATGGTATGCTTATTAATTGTAGTACCTTATTATGACCTTAGAATGCCACAATTGCACTTAACCATAAGGATATAAAAAGTAAAATGTTTTACATGTACCGGTATTTATTGTGTCTAAATTAAATCCCATTATTTTTTTGATAATGAAACAATTCACCAAGCCCTTCTGTCTTTGTAACTTAGGCTAGTGATACTGACAGAATACTTGTCCAGTTTGCCAGTTTGTCTCCCTGCCATTGCACCATATGTAGCCAAGGATTAAAGAATATACAAGTCCTTTATTTCTGTATTTATATAAATAGGTTATTAAAACAGTTCAAAAGTATTTCTTATGCAGATTCAGGGTGTATGCTGTATAGAGATATACAGTAGAAATACAATTATTATGTCTATGTTTAAAATGTAGTGCATCAACAATATTATACCTTTTACCAGTCTGCCAAGTTTCAATGTACTATTTCCACAAGCTTACTTGAAGCTGTTGAAAAATATTTTCCTGAAAATTTGGCATTATTTTTGCATCTATAAACTACCACAAGCGCATATGAACATATTGGACGAGCATGAATCCAATTCTTTTATGACAAGGTTATATTTTGTGAATGTCAAACATAAGATAGAGAGAGGCATGTTATCTTAACATATATTTAAATATTCACATAGAGTGCATGTAAAAATATTATACATATTACTTTGTTGCAGAAAAGTGCCAGTAGTTAATTATGTAAGGGATCACAATAATACTTTTGTTATAGAAAGATAAATTATAGTTCGCTTAATTTAAATATAATGATAAAAATGAACTCTCTTAGAAAATATATAGTAGTACTTGATATGCTTTGATAGGATATGTTTAACTATGAATTACATTACTAGTATGTCCAGAACTTTGTAATCTTTATCCTAGGACTGAATATTTTATATAAGAACATTTAGAACCCAAAATATTGTTTTGGTATATTTAATCATAATATTTTTCGAGTATTTTTCAAAGGACACAAGCTTGTTTTTGTGAATCAATTGATACTACAAATCGTCAAAAGACACTTTTCACATATGTACAGTTTACAGAGACTTGAATGCATGTGTTATCATTCAAGTATGTAATAACCCTTCAGCTCCAAGGAATTTGTTTCATGTACACTTAATGGCAGTAGGATACCAAAATGGTACTACTAGTTATTTTGATATATAAAACCTATTGAGATAAAATACATATACCACATTTTTCTTATAAAATTGCAGTTGTGCATTAATGAAAAATAAAATGCAGGTGAAAAACTGTACGCACTAAAAATAAAGATGTCACACATTGGGGTTTTAGATCTGTTTCAAGTCCATTAGTCACACTTCTCTGCGCTTCATGCACCGGACAAGATTCCTAAAATAAACAAACCAACAGGAACATGGGTTTGGCCATGATGGATCTTGACAGGTGATTCACCTGAGTAGTTCAGCCATGCTCACCTGATCCTCTGCTCCAAATGAGGATGGACTGTCTGATATTTAAGCCTGCATCTGGAGTTAGCACATTTTCTGAACAACTTCACTCTTTCCGGGATTTTCTAGGCTCCAGGTCTCAGTGTTACTGCCTCCTGTTTCTCGTGTTTTCTGTGAACCATGTTCGTTGTTTCTTCTTGACTGCAATACCAGCATTTCAAGTGTTGCCTGCAGTACCAGCATTTCCAGTGCTACCTGCATTACCAACATTCCCAGTGTTACCTGTCTACCTGCTATGCAGCATTTCCAGTGTTACCAGCATTACCAGTCTTACCTATTTACCTGTATTATCCATTACTTCTGTGAACTCCATTACCTGCTCTCCCAGCCACTATATTACAGCCTCAGCTTCACCCAGGTGCCACTGCAATACATATCTCCAGCATCCACAGAGCCAATGTTACCTTCTGTGGCTTACTACTATATCATCTGCTACTATGAAACACTGGCAATTTCCATTACTGTGTAGTCCGCCTGGCTGCTGTACTATAGGAACATTGCATACCAAGCCTTATCAAGTACTCTGTTGTTATCACTCCGCTCACCACAGGTCTATTTCAGGTTTGTGGTTATACTATTGTGCTGACTGTGTATTGGTCTCCCTGTTCTATGTGTTGTTGGCTGGTGCTGAAGAAGAGTTGTAGTCAGTGTACAGAATACAGTATTAATGATGATCAGCAGATCTGTATTTTTTATCCTGGTCTCCTAGTGCCTTAGATCCTAGCAGTGCCAGAGTACTTGCTTCCTCAAGCTGTACTCTGCATACATAAGACTGATTCCTGGAATTCTGAGTTCCACTCTGCTGGTACTATGTTGCCCTGAGTTCCAGGGTTGTAACATTTTGGAGTGTGTCCTTAGCTCTACTGACCTTCACAGGTCAATGGGCAAAGGTCCGTCCAGAAGGCTTCAGTCTGATCCTCTTCAGTTCCATTTCCATATCCATGCATAACTCCACACCATGGTTCCTATCTGTGTTAATAGTGTGCTAAGCTACCTGCCTGAATTATGAGCAAGAGCTACATACAACCTCCTTCTCTCAACTACACCTTCATTCAACCCAAGGGTCCTGAATCAGATCTACAGAATTCTCAAACTGTTATAACAGATAGTCAAAATAATTTTGAAAACTCTACAATTAACATAGAGTATAAGTGAGGTTCTTAGCACATGTTTAGTCAAAAATGTATGCCCATTTACCACATCAAATTGAACCCCACCAGATGGGTCCCAAACATCCTTATACATTAATCATTAATCCATTTTTTAAAATTCAATATTTTCTATTAATTTTCCCATGTCTAAAAAATAGAACAAATACAATTATATCAGACAAAAAAAAAATAAAAAAAAAAAAAAAAATATATATATATATATATATATATATATATATATTCTCTCCTTTAACAAAACAGTTGAGCCAATGTGGGTAGTACACAAAGAAAGCCAACTAATCTTTGTAAATAATGTGAATGGGAAAATATCAATAAAAGATTAGTCTTTGTGATAAAGCATTTATCAAAAAAGAAAGAGGGCTTTTTTGTGGGGTACTCTTACATTTTACATTATTAAAAAATACAAAATAGAACTTTTCTTAATAATATATTAAAAATAGGTAGGGGAATAAATGGCTATTACTGGTGGTAATTTAAAATAAAGAAAATATATATTATACCTAAAGGACTCATAATTCTAAGTATTCAATAGTATTTGAAATCACAGTTTTGATTTTTCTGAGTCTGTTTGGGCTACAAAAATCCCAAATTAAATAGAGATGAAATAATTCATCTCAGTACCCTTACATCGTGGGTATAATTATGTACATCAATTGTATTGTGTTGGCACCAAGATTACTGTATTGGCACTAAGATTTATGTAGGCACTGGAGAAAAGGATATATACAAATTTTCTATGTTGCAAAACACACATTTGTCTCAGAGCTTAAACAGTTGCCCCAATAAAACCCCATGTGTAATATTCAACATAGAGAATATTAATATCAGCACCAAAATATTCCAAAAAATATACTGCTCAAATTGAAGGATCATTATCAATTGACCCTTATTAAGGTGATTTATATATGTCACTTAGAGAAAATAAGCCTGCATGAGTATACCCAAAGGACCAAATGGAATATGGCACCCCCCCATAAAAAATCTATTAAAGGATAGAAATCTTATATAGATATTTAAACTGGTAAATTGCTCTAAAACTACATACAGAATTAAATAACAATGTTTTATAACTATAAAACTTTCATTGTTGCATGGGCCTTTTTTGTACTAATAAAGCAAGGACTGGGTCTTTTTTTAAATAAATAAACAAAGCCTGGGCTTTTTTATTTTTATTTCTTAAGCAAGACCAGTTGCATTTCTTTTTATAAACTATGTAAGCCAGGGGCAGTTCCATGGTGGCTCTTTACAAATTAAATATGCCTTACAGCTAGGCCAAACCCATGGAAAGTGGGCCGAGATATCGAAGAATATTACATGTGCAGACCCACCATCTTCCTTAACATGGCATGAGTCAGAGAGACAGACAGAGAAGAATTAAAACCTCATGGGACATCCGTCCTCCATTACATCCTGATTACCAGTGTAGTAACTAGGGTCTTTGGCACCGGGGCACAAAGAAAAATGGCGCAGTAGGTGTGTGCCAAAAAAGTTGGCATGGCGACTGAAAATGGGGGCGTGTGAACATGACATGTCACTGGTTTTCGTCACTCTGGGAACATTCCTTTCCATTCCATATGCAACTTAATGCCCCTCATATTAGTGCCCCTTATTTAATGCCCCCAGTAGTAGGGATATAGCAACACATTTGTGCAAACTGCACCATTGTGTTAAATAAGCTTCATGGTGGTGAGGTTGGAGGTGATATACAGTCAGGGACACTGTGGTTAGTCTGGAGGGGGTACACTGTGCATAAGTATGGGGTACAGGTGTAATTAGGAGACAGCCACTGAGCCACATGGCAGCTGAGTGTTGGCTAGTGCACAAACTTTCTTTAGCTACATGAGGAGTAACTAACTATAAGCAGCAGCATTAGGTCACCTCACCCTTGGGGTGCACTTACCTGACTAGAAATTCACCAGTTGCTGCTGGAAATGGAAGGCTCAAGTTACCCCAGTGTGCTGCTGGCTGTTGCTAGCTGGGCAGTAGAGACTGAGCACTGGGGCATGGGCGTGGCTTCCTGATGACTCCACATCTGCTGCAGCACAAAGTATTCTGAAGACTCACACAATATGTTGTCAGTGCTCATTTTAGACACCTCCTTTAGACTTTGAATAATATATATATGTATATATATATATATATATATATATATATATATATTGTGATAGGATCACTGGTAAAGTGGTCTGTGACAGGGACATTTATCCCAGATTCCTGTCTTATGTGTTTTAAATCCCCAGGAGAAAGTCTGCAGTGTAGCAGGCTGGAGTCTCGGCTTTTTGAAAAGCCGGTTTGGGACCTGGGGGTTGTGGGTGAGAGGAGAGGGAGGGCTCCACCCACGGCAACTCCAGGTTTTGGTTCTCACAGCCTGGTAACAGGCTTGATTGGGTTCCCACCTGAGGGTGGCCAATATAAGCCTAGTGTGTTGAGGGCTGATTGTCTCACCTGGGAGAGCAGACAGGGAGTTTGCTCAGAGACACTGGAAAAACCTAACTGTAAGTGTTGTGCTGTGCTTTTGTTGCTGGTGAGGGCATTAGGCCCTGCCAGGTTCTGGTAGTGAGGGAACTACCTGTGAAGTTAGTGCCCCGACAGGGCTAGGATTTATGTTTATGTTTTCTTTATGTTATTTCTGACATTGTACAATAAAGACTGGCGCCGACCAGCTTGTGCTTGCATCCAGACTGGTGTGCTGCTTCCCTGCTGCTGTGGGTATGTGTAAGAAAGGAGTCCTTCTACCCAGGAGAGGGAACCCCTAATCTGACTGTGTCACAATATATATATATATATATATATATATACAGTCTTTGATTATAGAAATAAAAATAGTACTTTATTGTATAGGGCACAATATTGTAAACTTGTATTATAGTACAGTTTATGTAAAAATTAAAATAGTTCCTAATACCAGTATAGATGACTCACAATTGACAAAACATACATATATTTATATGACCCAAGTTGTATAGGTCATAAAGTTTGCTATAGTTGCAGGGATCAGTGTCCGCCTTAAGCTTGCTATAAATAGCCAAATGTATCTTTAAACATAACAGGCTTAATGTTGTATAAGTCACTCTCCATGGGATACTTGCTTTCAGTAAAATGCAGGTGTGCATCTATGGTGTGCTCACGCACTGGGGTTCATGGGACTTGGTTCAGAGGGGTTCCCCCGATAATTCTCACGCTGGCCATCTCATTTTGGGTCCCATTCAGGCTAGAGTGATGAGTAAGGTGCACAGATGTCTGCCGGCAGACTGAATCACACTAGGTAGCATGTAATTGGTTGTTCCACAATCTACTAGTTTCACCTCATAGGCTTCCTCAGGATGATGCAGATCTGGTAGCTATTTATACTATTTTTATTTCTATAATCATAGACTGTATTTTTTTTTATATATTTACTATTCAAAGTCTAAAAGAGGTGTCTAAAATGAGTGCTGAGAACATATTGTGTGTGTTACTATTTATATTGCTTTAAGGGAAAAGAGTATCCCTAATGACAAGTTCTCAATAGCAGCCACAGAGAGGCATTTGTGGGAAGCGCAGCCTTATCTTTAATTTTTATTCTGAAGACAGCCAGTGCTGGGCATTTGAGATGGAGGCTCTGGTGCCAGGGTTTGGAGGTGGAGGATCAAAGCCCTACCATGGTTGCCAAAACCCCCTTCTGCTGGGCCTGACACGGCACCCAGGGCATGTGCCCTGCTCGACCACCCCCACTTTGTCACTGCAGATTACTAATTTACTACAGTGTATATATATATATATACATATATATGGTGCATTACAGTTTACAAGTTTACATATGGTAGGTTAGCGAACCCCATAATCCACATAAAATACACCGAAAAAGATAGAGCCACATAAAATAAATTGAAAAACCCAGATTGGTGTTACCTTATAAAAGCCAGATCCATGTTACATTATATGTAATGTAATATAATTCCCCCAATTCACATTATGCTACACAGTGCCCAAAATTAAAATGCCACACAAAAATGCCCCCTATTCACATTTCACCACACAGTAGTGCCCATTATTCATATTATGCTGCACAGTAGTAGTGCTCCTTATATAGATTAAGCATCACAATAGTAATGCCCCTTATACAGATAATGCCCCACAGTAGTAGTGCCACTTATACAGATTATGCCCTACAGTAGTGAAGCCCCTTATACACATTATGCCCCACAGTAGTAGAGCTTCTTATACACATTATGCTACACAGTAGTGCTCCTTATACACATTATGCTAATTTATGTGACCTGGGCCTATTGCCCAGGGTCACTTACAGGAGTACAGGCATAATGCCTGCCTATCAGTGCCACTGGCCTAAGGCCTGATTATCCTATGGGGTCTAGTGCCCGACAATCTGGTGGTCTAAAGAGGACTTAATAAATACTGGTGGCCCAAGGCACTTCATTACCCCTCTGCCACCATGCCTCTTTTGTCACTCCATTATTCCTCAGCCACCATGCCCTGTGTCACTCCATTGCCCTTCAGATACCATGCCCCCTCCATCTTCGCTGTAATCAGTCTCATACATGACAATTCCTTCAATTAAAATAGTATCCCAGAACTGCCCCTTAAACCTGACAACCCCTCATTATCCCTCAATTAAAATCATGTTCCAGAACTACCCCCTAAAACTGTCAAACCCATTTTACCTTAATTAAAAGCATGTCCCAGACCTGCTCCATTAAACCTAACAACCCCCTTTTTTCCTGAATTACAATCATGTCCCAGAACTGCCACCCCCCATACCTGACATTCCCCTGATCTCCCTCAATTAATATCATGTTCCAACTGCCCTCCACCATCTTAGTTAAATATATTTCAATGCCAACTATTGTTCTGTGCATGGACTTTGCAAAAGACACCCACTGTGTCATAGAAATATGCAATTATAAAAGTCCAGTAAGCACAGTAGCAAATTATTCATATGTGCAATAAAATTCCAGCCAAACCTGAGGACTACGCTGCCTGTCATTTCACGTACTACACAAGACACGTGCTGTCTCAGCATTCACCAATAACAAAATATTGCCTTGGATGCACCTTCGCACAAATGAGCTGTACAAATTTATTAAATACATGAACGCTAATTACCCTGATGCACTTCTACTAATACAATCTATTATAATTGTAGCTCACGTTAACATGAGAACTAAAAAGGCATGATGCATTTTAAAATGTTAAGAGCAGCATTCAAACTTTATAATGTAATGGAGTCAATAGTAGCACTGACTTTTATTTGTCTTAGGATGTTCTCCTCTTCCCCATCCACATCCCACACTGTACTCCCTTTCCCTATCCACAACCCACAGAGTGTCCCATTCCCCTATACACATCCCACACTGTACTCCCTTTCCCCATCCACATACTGCACACTGCTCCCCTTCCCAATCTCCATCCCACACAGTGCCACCCTTCTTCTATCTACATCCCACACAGTGCCCCTATCTACATCCCACACAGTGCCCCCTTCACCTATCATATCCCACACAGCGACCCCTTTGTGACCCCTTCCTCTATCCATGTCCCAGTGCCCCCTTCCCCTATCCATGCCCCAGTCCCCCCTTCTCCTATCCACATCTCACACAGTGACCCCTTCCCCTATCCATTCCACAGTGTCCCCTTCCCCTGTCCATATCCTACAATGTGCTCCCCTTCCCCCTTGTTTTGTTGCCCTGCTCTGCCCCTCCTCATAGTCCTACAGCTCAAAGTAACCCCTCCTACACAGGTGGCTGCAGCCCCCCTCAACTTTGGGTACACTTACCTTACTAGAACGTTGCCAGCTGCCACTGAAAAGAGAAGGTTCAAGTTTCCAAGGCATGCTGCTGGCTGCTGCTGTGGGTTGAACTGGAGATACTGAGCACTGGGGTGGTAGCGTGGCTGCCTGATGAATCCGCACCTGCTGCAGCACTGAGAAATCTGAAGGCTGCCAGGGATTGGAAGCAGAGGCTCGGAGCACTGCCCTGGCTAAGGCACCCCCCTCTCCCAGCAGAAAATATTCTCCCAATAATACCAGTAGAGCATACTCCAGTTAAAATAGTCAGAATAAAGGTCATTAACACAACCTGCAAGTATCAAAAGATTCTGTCCAATCTGGCTGGTTACAACAAAGATCTGGTAATGTATGGTAGCAAATGACAATCGGCCATTTGCTCACTAATAGTGAAAAATGGACAAAAATGTTCTTTCGGACAAATTGGTTAAATCAAACAGACCCATTTTTGTTTTTTTCCCATTGTTTGAGAACAAATGGTTGATTGTCATTTGTTCCCATTCATCACCAGATTTTCATTCCAACCAGCCAGATTGGACAGATAATCTTGTAGTGTGTACCTAGTTTAGTGAAAATGTGGGTCCTATTACAGCAGCAGGAAACCTTACAAATACACACACACACACAGTAATTAATCAGCAAGTAATCAAAATTTTACAGGTGATCTGTAAATTACACCTAAGGGTTTACACAGATTTATAAGTAGTAAATGCTGCTTATTGCCTCAGTGGTTTCATACTTAAGAAATTAATTTGTTAGTTTTGTGGGTGCATATCATGTTGTGCTACAAAAGTGTAAGTAGATAGAGACCAGATCTATGAGTCCCCAGCTTCTGTTTTCATGCTGTGTGCTATGCAGCAGATGAGAAGCACTGGGGGTAGGTTCTGGTCAGAAGCGAGAGTATAGGGTGCTTCTAGTGTCAGTACACAACAAGAACTGAGATCCTGATATCAAAGGACATTGTTGAAAGTCCTGTCTTGTGTGTACCAATAATGCATGCAAAGGGAAATATAAATCCTGTGCTGGGCTCCATCAGTGCTAGTGGTTCCCATAGTATGATATATGTTTCACCCTGGGGTGTGGCTTTTTCACAAAGTCACCCGCTGTTGGATCCAGCCAGATCCAAAGGTAAAACCAGGTTGATTTTGTTTTTTAAATAACAGCTACTTTTAAAAATCAGGCAGTCTTGCACTCACCGATGCTTGAAGTCCGCAGCCTATTACATATACCCAGATATCTCCAGAAGGATATAAATACATTAGAGACTGTACAAAGATGGGCAACTAAAATGGTGCATGGCCTACATCACAAAACCTACCCGGAAAGACTCAAATAATTTAATATGTATAGTTTGGTGTAGAGCAGGACAAGGTGGGATATAATAGAAGCTTCAGATATATCATGGGTTTTAAAAAGGTACAGGAGGGAAACATTCTTTAGAATAATAGAGGACATGCACTGAAACTGGAGGTAAGTAGGTTCAGGGTAAAGTTGAGGAAAAATTACTCCAGAGAAAGAGTAGTGGAATAGCCTCCCAACAAAGGTGATAGATGCTAATACAGTAGAGCAATTTTAACATTGTTCAGGTAGACATAGAAACATCCTTACAAAGAACTAAGGATCAAATAGGGTTTGAGGTTACCATAAGGTTAAAATGGGCAGATTAGATGTGCCAAGTGGTTCTTATCTGCAGTCAAATTCTGTTTCTATATGTACACTTAGCTTTAAAACATCCAAAAATTGATTTTAAAGTAAAAATTAACACACCACATGCTACAGTGAGGTGCCAGATACTGTGATGTTATTGAATTAGATATATACTTAATATTTGTAGGCCCTCCCTTACTTAATGTGTAATGAATGCCTGACCATGCAGTGACAGTCGCTAGCACACAGTTCTGTGTACAGAGGGCCTGATTCAGAGCCAGTCGCTCTGACAGAGCGCTCGCTCTGAATCAGGGCTGGGCATTTTTTTTTCAGAACGGCCTCCTGGCCGCTTACATAGCTGTGGGTGATGACCCACAGCTATAGCGAGCGGCCATGATGATGGTCAAAACCATCGTGACCATCAGGCTTGCGGCGAGACCCTTGTGGTAGGGTCTCGTTGCCACAAGCCTCAGAGAGCTTTTGGCTTTAATAGAGCTGAAAGCTCTCCCACTGACATCACTTGTGATGTCAGTGGGGCCAGCCCCAGACAGTAGGCGTTCCCATGGTAACGCCTCCATCAGGGCAGCCACACCCCTGGCCCACTCACCAAAGAGGGTGTGCTGTCACTCAACATCGACAGCACGCCCCCTTTGGTACGAGACCCGGAGCAACAGAGTGGCCGTCGCTATCCGGGTCTCGTGCATGTGCACGACAGAACTGGCTCTGTCGTGCTCATGCGCACTGGCCTACCATCACAGCACTTGCGACCAGGTCTGAATCAGGCCCAGAGTGTGTATTAGGGATGGCCATCAGAGGGGTATCCATCAATGGTAACCAATGATGGCTTCATCAGTGGTTACCATCGATGGCACACAAACAATCTATGGTGAACCATCAATTGTTTGCACCCTTTGATGGCAACCACTGTGGAGGGGACTGGCAGGACACAGGCCAATCAAAAACAGGGGTGGAGCTTAGCCGGGGGCTTGGCTAAGATCCATACCTTCCAGAAAAAATAAATATCATCTCCCACTTGTCCATTGATGGTAGAGAACCTTTGGTGGCCATCCCTAGTGTGTATAATTTGTAATGGCTGAATAAAGAAGCACTACAGTTATTACTTATGGCCCAGTGTTATAATACTATACATAGAAACACAAGCAAAACATGATGTCAGAAAAAGTTTCTAAGGACTGCTAGTGCTCAGAGGGCCTGATTCAGAGCCACTCGTAAGCGGCCGCTCGTTCGCTCTGAGCGATGTTCGCATGCATATGGGTCGTAATGCGCATGTGCAAACCAGTCATTGCGGTCGGAAATCGTGCGCTCGCAAAACAGCGAGGGGCTGCTAATGTGATTGACAGAATGTACCGTTTGTTCGTGGTAACAGGGGAAGGTGCTTGAAAACGGGGGAGTAGAGATCCGAACGCAGGCATTCCAAATGGTCAAAAGGGCATTTAATGGGAGTGCATAAGTAGTAAAGGAGTGTCATCGACCACATCACTTGGTTGTCTTTTAGCCTGAACTGCTCACAGTGATAACGGTAAGAAAAACCTACCACAAGCACTGCGAGCAGTTCAGATGCCTTTCGATGTACCCGATTAATCTAATAAATACTGGAGATGACGTGTGTTGCGAACGGCAAAGGGGCGTCTTTACAAAATAGCAAGCGCATTTTTCGTTCGCTCACTCAGACATAGAGGTGTCAACAAACCGCAAAGAGCGAGCGCTCAATTTAAATAGCCGGCCCCTTTTTTGGGACGACCGTCCGCAAATAGCTTCCGGCTCTGAATCAGGCCCAGAGTGTGCAGGAGTCTTGCAGAAGTCTGAAAAGCTGTGATATCCAGTGAGCAGGTACGTAACTACCATGGGTGCAGGAAGTGCAGTTGCTATAGGGCCCACAGCACCTCTGGGGCTTGACTCCCCCTGTATGTGTGACACCTCAGTGGCATTACAAGGAGAGAAGTCTCTAATGATCCCTTCAGAAAACTATTTTTAGTCAGAGACACACTTCAGCCTGTGACTAGGAAGCAGTTTGCTGTACAGGCCGGATCATCATCAGCACTGCCGGACCCTCTCCTCTGATACGTCTCTCACTAAGAGAAGCTGGGAGGAGGTGTGGCTATGATGACATCCCTGGACCATGGCCAGTGAGTGAAATATTGGACATGTGCTCTTATCACATTAAACTATGAGTAACAATGGCTAAGCTGTCTCCTACCAACTAGCATGGAAATGTCTGGTAACGTCTAAAATCAGGTAGCTGAAGTTATTGTCTTATTCGGTCAGCTTCTTATTCACTTCTTATTCATGTTCCAGCTTCTTATTCAGAACATGTTATATTAAAACAATTGAAATCAAGTAGGAACACAATTTTAACATTGTAAAAACAATCATATGTATCCCTTACACATATTTTAACTGTATTTTGCCTGGCCCAACAAAGTTTTGGGCATGAAATAGGCTGGAAAAGTGAGCACAGGTACAGATTTTATAGATTTGAAGTAGCTGTAGTGTTGCAGGGGTTAAATAGCCTTGGCCACAAACTTGACACTTGCAACCAACAGAGTGGGGTAACTTCCATATGACCCACTACACTACAGGTACTTATTTAAATCAATAAAATCTGTACTCGTGCCCACATTGCTAGCGTATTTCATGGCCAAAACCTTGTTGGGCCAGGCAAAATACTATTGAAATTTGTGTAAGGGTAACATTTTCTTATATTTACGAATAAGGGAAAATAGTGAAATCAATATTGTGAGCTGTGAGGTGGTTAGAAAGGCCTGGAAATGCCTGAAAATGATTGTTATTAAGGTCGATAATACTGTAGGATTAAAAACAGGTCCAAATTATGTGGTTTTTGCTGTTTATATAATTTTTTGGAAAACAGTACAGATCCAAAACCAAAACACGCGAGGGTGGTTTTGTAAACCAAATCCAGATCCAAAACCTTGAAAAAGATACAGAACCAAAACCAAAACACAGGGGTTGGCACATATCCCTACTGAGAATATGTCTACATTTAAGTGATTTAAACAAAGCCATTGAAAGAGAACATTTCATACTACAAATGAGAAATGAAATCATGTCGCAATTTGCAGGAGCAAAATAGCTCAGTAAATTGGACATATCTTCAGGATTCTGTCAAATGATGCTAGATAAAGCGAGCTTAAAGATGTGCACATTTAATATACCATAAGGTTGATATAGATTCCTTTGACTTTCATATGGGAAGTATACCACAAAAGAATAAACATGATATTTGCGCATATTCCTGGTACTGAGCAATGATGGATAACATTATTATCCCGGGTTTCTAGAAAGGACGAACATAATTCTAGATTGAGACAAGTCATGGAATTTACCTGGAAAATAAATCTAAAGCTAAACAACAACGAACATTAATTTGGCTGGAGAACACTTGCCTTTACGAAAGATGTGGTCTCAGCAGTAACGTATCTAGGAGGGGTTGAGTGAGGGGAAATGCCCTGGGTGCTGTCAGAGGGGGGAGCCGCCATCCAGGGCAGTGCAGTCCACAGCACTACACTTTAAAACAAACTTGTCGCCACCATCGGTGGTGTGTTTTTTTAGCACTGCAGCTAATAAGAGTCAGACAGACTCTTATTAGTTGCTGCACCCGGAGCTGGAGCCAGGCCTAGAGCTTATTCATGAGCTGAGCATGACGTCTCTTCCCATAGTGCCGAGTCGGACCAGAGGAGTGTTGATTCAGGTAAATATAATTATGTGTGTCTGTGTGTACAGGGCACTTCTATTGGGGCATTGTAGAAGATACACTACCACTCGTGGCACTGTAAAAGGAGCACTACTACTGGGGGCACTGTATGATGGGCACTACTGGGGGCACTGCATAAGGGGCACTACTGGGGGCAGTTCTGGGGCACTGCATAAGGGGCACTACTGGGGGTATTGTATAAGGGGCACTACTGGGGGCACTGTATAAGGAGCACTTCTAGGGGCACTGCATAATGTGCACTACAACAGGGGGCATTGCATAAGGGGCACTACCACTAGGGAACTGTATAATGTGAATTACAACAGGGGGCACTGCATAAGGGGAACTACTATTGGGGGCACTACTACTAGGGGCATTGCATAAGGGGCACTGCTACTTGGGACATTGCATAAGGGGCACTACTACAGTGGGCATTGTATGAGGGGCACTACTACTTGAGGCCATGCATGTGGGGCACTACTACTGTGGGCATTAAGGTGCATATGGATTGGAAAGGAATGTTCCCAGAGTGAAAAGAAATGGTGGTGTGTCATGTTGGCACACCCCCATTTCCAGTGGCTACACCCACTTTTTTATCCACACGCACATAGTTGTGGGGCTCCGTTTTTCATCTTGCCCTGGGCTCCAAATATACACAAATCTATACTGCGCTGGTATGTCTCAGTCAAAACACAGCAAAATATATAAATATATAACTACAGTTTATTAAAACCAAGAAGTTCAAGAAGTCACATTCGTGACTTCCTGGTTCCTGTATTTCTTGTAACCTAGTACTGCTTCCAGCAAGTAGCAGTCCCAGTCTGGTTACTCCTGCTCCAGCCTGCTCTTTGTCCGAAGGAATTGGAGTCATTTACCCCCTACAGACTTGGTCACAGCTGGGGCTAAAACAGCGACTGCAACATTGGAGTTAACCGGTCAGTGGTCCATACCTGCATACGTCACCACCCCATCTTCCACCTCGGGGAGCTGAGACACTGCATGGATTTGCACAGTGTGGCTGCGGTCCACTGGGGAGCGACACCTGCCGCAGACTGGGACTTGGACAAGAGTTACTACTCAGCTGATTAAACTCTCTTTTGAAAGGAACCCAGAGTTAGTAACCTCTATTGGGCCAGATACCATCTGCCCTATATTGTTTTACAGCCAGACTGATACCACTATTGACTCATATCCATTGTGATCCAGGACTCTGTCAATTAGCTGGACAAAAGCTATGGTCATTATCTGGGCTGTCTAACCATTTATTATATTGGACTATATTTTTGTCATGCACTGAATCAAGGAATATTGACTATTTGCAGTATATATATTTTTAACTGCTTTATTGTGTATGTGTTTTCTAACAATATAGATACTCTTAGGATAGTAATTGTGTATCTGATAGAACATTGTTGCAATATTGTGTAGTTAATGAATATATGTTGCATGTGAACTCATTTAGCTGCTACTAATCATCTACAACATGAGATAATCTACTATTCATATTGTTATGTTATTTAAACTTTTGGGGTTTTAATAAACTGTAGTTATATATTTATATAATTTGCTGTGTTTGCACAGTATACTTTTGTGTATTTTTGTGTTTTAATGAGGTTGGCATACCTCTTTTTATACTGCTACAGGGTGCCTTGAACTTATCAGTTCCACACTGGTCTAGGTTACATACTGTTTTGCTGGGCTCCAAATACCCTAGTTACACCACTGAGTCTCATATGTGAAGCCTGACTCAAGGAAAAAATCAATCATAGTGAATATGGAATGCTCAAACAACAAAGATTGCATCAGAAGATTCCTGGAAATGATTGGTTGCTTAGGATATTTTATTTCTCTACTCTCAGATCAATCATCTACAATTAGATGGTTATTGGACAAAGTTAATGAATAAATGTGATCACATGAACAAGAAGAAAGTTGGCAGAAATTGAAATGGACCATTACAGACCAACCGATACTAAAATTCTTTCATCCAGCAAAAATAATAAGGATTTCAGCAGATGCTTCACAATATGGCCTATGATCTATATTGTAGAAATAATACAAGGAAACATGGCAACCTATGCATCTAAAGTGTTGACAAGTGCTGAAATAAGATATGCTCAGATAAAAAAGAGCTCAGGGCAATCACTTATGCATGCGAGAGATTTAATCAATTTGTGTATGGTCAAATGCTTACAGTAGAAAGTGACCTGAAGCCATTGGCAACTATCATGACTAAATAGTTACATGCCTGTCCCATGAGAATTCAATAAATGCTTATAAGAACACAGAAATATGATGTACAATTGTACATAAAGGACATTTAGGAGAAGAAAAATATTAGAGGACAGTAAGAAAAGTGATGTATTGACCAAGAGTGGCTAAGACATAGCACAGATTACATGTGAATTATGTCATATGTATAGACCAAACAACAAGTCAACCAAAGCAACAAGTTGCAAGAGCAGCAGCAGCAGTAACCTCTGCCTGTGGGGGGAGTGATCATCTTGATCACATCCCGCATGGATTTGCATTGGACTGAGGGGCTCACAGACCCCCTTCCCAGTGCACATAGCAGTGCTGCACCTATGGTATTTTTTCTTAAGGGGGCATGGTCATGCCTCCTGCAGTTAAGCCACGCCCCCTTTCCCCGGTCCTGTGCCAGCTCTTGGCGGCCCTGACCATACCAGAAGATAGGCACAGATTTCTGTGATTGTAATGGGAAAATGTACATTGTCATGACTGATTATTACTGCAGTTACCATGAGTTAAAACATTACATACAGTATGACTACTAATAGAGCTGTTATCAATTCCATGAAGTCAGTCTTTGCAAGACATGATGTTCCTATAGAAGTGTTCACTGACAATGGTCTTCATTTTTCCAGCACTGAATTTACTCACTTCAATGATGAGTAGTCAAATATAACGCTGTGGCATCAGTAGGGGTGTGTGGGCTCACTGGGTGACACCATCTGAGGGGGTGACCCCAAAATAGCAGAGCATCCTCTCGGATGGTAACACTGAACAGCACTGCAGTGGTTATAGATGATGAATACATGCATACATCATCCATACTGTGCTGGGAGAGGCTGGGAGCTACCCAGCAGCTCCTGGAGGGCTGGGCATGCCTCCAGCATGAAGAGGATAGGAATGGAATTAAATTATGTGGTGTGATTACTTAATTATTGAGATGAGGGAATTAATCAGTATAAAGGGAATTATGATGTTGAAGTACTGTTATGATGAGTCTGAAGAAGTCTAGAGGGTGTTAATTAATGATGAGAGGAAAATAGAGTAGCAGATCAATATAAGCTGTATAATTAAAATGTGGTGTTTTGATGCTCATGAAGAAGATATTTGTGATGATGCTAAGAGATATAATGAACAGGAGAAGGTAAATGATTATGGGTTTTAGAATATTTATTCATGAGGGAATTATTGACTATTATGAGTGTATAAACTATAATTATGAAAATTTGTAGGATACCTATGGTTCAGAAAAACAATGGGAAGGGTATAATTATGTGGAAAGATTACGATAAAGTGCATGGAAGAGTGAGAAAGATATGGGGGTTGGAGTATGGGATTGAGGTAAGAAGCAACAGTGATAAGTAGTTTGTGTTGGATAAAATATGAAGAAGTATTATATGCATTACAGTTTCAAAGCAGCCATCTGCATGGCTCTGTCCAGCTTCATATATCCCACCTTATCACACCAGACTTATGTCAGAACTGTTTTAACTAGTTCCGCTTAAGGAGTGAAGATGTTAATGTTTGTACAACACTAAACCAGTCTAGACCCTAGTAAACCAAAGGAGCTATACTACATATACATTACATTGCACACATCTCCCCAAAAGCATTAAAAAAATTTTTTTGTAAAAAAACAAAAAACAACCCAATGTCCTACAGCAGATGACTGGCGATGGTGTATCAGGTTCATTTAATTTCAGTTGTCCTTCCATCTGATCATATCACCTTCATCCACTCTCTGATAGTTAATTGTCTGTGCTGTTTTCACCACTGAAATTGCAAATGTACAGTGTTAAGTGTGATCAACAAATTTGCACTGAACCTGGCACCAAAAATGGGTTCCTAAGGATGCAGTCTCTGCTTTGAAAAACATGAAAGGAAGAAACTTTTTAGACACCTTGGACATTGATTTGCTAACTTGCTAAGGATATTCAACTGCTTTTATTTGCTACTGCTGTGAATCACATTGTGTGACATGACATTTGTGTATATAAAGTTCAAGTTTATTTTATTTTATTCCTCTCTGTCCTTTTAAAATGCATTATCCATCAGTTACTTTGTTAAAATCTGAATGCAATTGCTTATGTAGACTAATATATTTATAGCACATTTATTTTTAAGTTATTTGACTTATGGATTTATTGACTAACACAAAGTAAATTTATTTAAATTCTATGTATGTCATAATATATGGATACACATGCAATTAAATAGACCTTGATTAAAGAAAGTATTAGGTAATTATAAAATATGGACTACAAATAGTAAACTTTTTTTACTATAATGACACATTTATGAACAACAATTCTCTATACAGTGACTAATTACCAAGATGTGGTAGTTAATAGTTACTAATATTATGTGTAATCATGCAGTTAATTGCAGAGAGAAATTATGTACCAATTATAACACTAGCATCTGCATTTCTCAGTTTATGGATATGGTTACATGCATCAATGTTCTAATACTTGTTTTAAAATAATTTGCTATGATAAATTGATGGAAATAAATATTTAACACTAATTGTTTTAGCAATAGTAGTAATAAATGTAAATGAAAACAGATAGTGTATGGGAAGATTAACCTATGGTTTAGGTTGCTGCATTATTCCACCAACATAGAAAAAGATGTTGTGTACATTTTAACATTAACCAGTGTGTCTGAATCTGTGAGTTTCCCTGGTTTAATTTCAGAAGTTGCATATCACATTTACCTCCTACTCACATAATGTACAGTCTTTCATATTGTATGATGTTCATTATTGTCTAGAGATATAGACTTTGTAAACTAACTTGGGTACATAGCTATTTGAGAAAATATACAGAAAGTGCACAAGGTCTAATATTTTCAAAGTGTCTGTTGGGGCTAATCTATTATGTTGTCAATGTTTGCTGTAGGTGATACATGATTAGCTTCCATGCATGTGATGTGTTATTTATGTTTTCTATTAAAGAAACTGAGATGCTTTGGGTAGGAGTATCATGTTTTAATAGATGGTTCACTGCAGCCACAGTTTCTCCATCATCAGAACATGCATTAAACATCCATACAGCAATTTTATCTGGACTAAAATATAATCTGTCATAGACCTTGCAAGCTTTGTCTTTAACTAAGGTACATATTGAGCTGTGTGCTATTCTCTACCTCATTTCATCCCAATAATCATCATCTAGGGGATCCTTCTTTTCATGCCCACTCCAAATTAAATATTTATTAAGTCTCCAAATATAGGTCGAGTATCAAAATCAAATTTTATATTCTGGAAATTGTGCCTATACTTAGGGGGCAGTGGGAGAATATTGTCTCAAAGGGAAAATATTGCAGAGATTCATAGAGGTGTGAAGTGAAAGGAGAAATTGTTTAATTTGAATGTAAACTTCAGCTTAATGGGGGAAAGTTTTCCTAAAGGAGCATAAAGAGGCCCAATTTTTTTCTTTTAGAACATCAGCTGCAAAACAGGAACACAAGATAGTCAAATTAATATCACAAAGTAAGCACTAATGATTCCAGAGGGATATAATATGGGGTTTGTTAGATGAAAAGCCAAATCTATTCTAGCATATTGCTTACGATAGCAGTCTGCATGGCTTGGGTGACCTTGGATGGTGAGAAGGTTGGGTTAAGACATTTGTTTTCAATATCTAGCAGCAGTTTGTATTAGGTGCACACAGTTTGTGCTCATCTGCACCAAATGCCCTGTAATATAATTTAGTTTTGGAAGCATCAACTAATTTTTTATTGGTTATTAGATATTGTTGGAGTAAACCCAGAAGTTTCTTATTCGACACACACTAAGGGGTAAATTTACTAGGAATCATGACTGGCTGAGATGTCAATTACAGGTCTGTTTGGCTATTTTTTCCAACTTGCAAATTTACTAAAAGCAAACTTAGGTTAGAAATCTTTAAACTATCTGCAAAACATGACTGAAAACACAAATAGAAATAAATACACCATCGGCCAAACTTGCAGGTAATTTCCACAGACAGGAATACTACTTGAAATTTACCAAGAATTGTGATTACAATCATGGGTGTAACCTAAGCAAACTCAGTCAAAAATAGACATTTTAAATAGACTACCACCTGAGCATAACCAGCCCCAGGCTCTATGAGCCAGTGTTGGTTCTTAAATATGGGGAAAAAATGTGTAGGGGTCCCCCGTATTTTATGAACTAGCACTGGGCTCAGTGAGCTGGTCCTGCTTTTAAAAATATGGGAAAAAATGGTGTGGGATTCTCAATATTTTTAAAATCAGCACCAAGCTCAAACTAGTCAGTCTGTAATGCCACAGACAGGGGACCCTTTGACTGGGTCCCCTGGCCAAAGCATTAACACCACAATCTAGTTAGCCAAGGCCGGGTATCCTATGGGAGGTGGGGAACCCCAATAAAGGGGTTCCCCCTCCCAGCACCCTAGGCCTGGGCTGAACCCCAGGACCATCCCTATATCTGGCTGATGGGTGCTGGGGTAATAGTGATAATAATAAATGTCTACTACTGTTTTTTACAGTGGGATTATAGGTCCCAGTGTGCCTGCCCTTTGGCACTTTTAGAACTACAAGTGCCAGCAAGCAGCCAGCACCAGTACTCTTACTGTAAACAAAAGTAAAATAACCACAGTATACATAAACTGTGCACAGTAAAAGTTTATTACACACAAAAACACACACACACTATATTCACTTTATTCCTGGTGATTGGTTCAAGGAGAAATCCAGTTTTTCCCTAAAAAAAGAAATAAATACTCACCTACCTCTTGGCACAGGTCGGTCCTTTTCTCCAGTAGAGATCCCAGGCCAATTAAAATAGAAAAATGAGTCACTCACACTATTTCAAACACTGAAGAGATGTATGTGTTTTCACTTACATTTCTTCCCTGGTAAGTGTAGGAACTCACAAGGTTTTCAGCAGTTGCTGGGCCACCAGCCAATCAGAGGCCACTTCTAGAGTAAGCAACCACTGATTGGATAACACACAGGCCAAGGTGATTATCTGATTCTGGACAATTGTAAAAGCATTTCTTCAGAAACAGGAAAATCTGAGAGACGTTAGTGACAGTGTTCAATGATCTTGTTTTTTTCAAATAAAGTGTAATTTCATCCCTGCAAAACTAATGAAATTGTGAATACTCATGAACTTGCAAGTTTAAGAGTAATTTCCCAGGACAAATGACAATTGGAACCTTTCAGTTTAATTGCTTAATAATTTTTTACACTTTTTAAACAACATACCTCCTCAACAGTGTGTTTGCATGTATTTTCAGGCTGGTGGGAAAGTATATATTTCCCTGGGACTTTATGAATTCCCTACATCCTTATATGATACTTGTAACAATGTTTTTTGTATTTTAACTTACAGGTAATTTTGATTATGGCTGTTTCTCCAGGCTTCTAAATCAATCATTGCTTCTGGATTTTCCTGATAAGCATAATTATAATTGTGCACATTAGTTTACTAAATCTGTGATAGAGCATAGTATCTATAGTCTTGATAAATCGGGTGGCCTTTTGCTGTCTTTTGCATAATTTGTGTTTGCAGTAGATACTCCATGCTGATTATGCATTATTATAACATTTTATTTATAGGGAACCACTAGTGTTCCACAGCACCATACAGAGGGAAAAACAGTAAGATAATACAGGGTAAAACAGTACATTACAAATAGCACTTCAAATATTGCCACTGCCACTGATACAATGTGTTCAATTGAATGTACAGAATCAGCTGAAACCTGTAGCTGTTAGCATGGGCACAAATGACAGTTCTAATTAGTCTGCTCTGTACTCCAATCATCTGTTTTTGTTTTTTCAGAGAGCCCAAGGAGTATGTGTGGCAGGTGTGCACAAGAAGTAGGTGATGAGAATAGGAGGGAAAAAGCATATACAGTGAGCAGGAGAGGAAGAAATCAGGTGTCAGTTTAACCACAGAAAGTGGGAGGCAAGTCAGGCTACAGGTCATAAGAGAGCATTTTTCTTGTAAGTATCATTATCACCATCACAACTTTGGAACAGTGTCAATAAGTGTTGAAGTTGTATTTATTAAAAGTTTCACATCATAATATCACTGTTTTTAGCATGGTTTTTACATATAAATATGTATTTTTGGTAGTTGTTTGTTTGCTATGGTAAACTTGCAAAATATTACTCTTTACCAAACGTTGCACTGCTCTTTAAAACAACAGTACAGGTCTTTTTTATTCATGGACACATTTAGGGCTGTCTATTTTGAATATTAATGAATAAAAATTATGCATGATAAAGTACTAAGCAATCTTTGTCCAAATGTAAGTTGCATGTACAATAATATAGTGTGTTTTGAGTGTAACCTTACACTAAAATGTCAAATATGGTTATTCCACAATGCAACCAATTTACAAGTAAAATTCTTGCACATAACAATGTACTCTTCAACAATCAAAATAGTTAACAATATGTAAAATTTACAATTGCACATTTTTTTTAAACATGACATTCAAAAAAGTTGGGTGGTTTTAGAAATGTATAAAATGTAGACCTACTTTGATAATAAATTGTAGTAATGCAATTGTATTTTTTTAGTAAAAAGACTTCTCTAACCTTCCCACCACAGCCCACTTGCATGCCAACTCTTGTGTTGGTTGTTCATCTGGGTCGTGTTGTGACAGGGTTATTTGTCAGGGATGTACTGGCTCTTCAAGTGCTGGCATTTGGGTCAGTTAAGCGGGCCAAGATTTGTGTCCAAAATGTTAAAATGTACCATTAAGGTCACAAATTGCATTATTTTGATTTTCTATTAAGTGTAAAAATGTGTCATTAAATTTGTTATTATACTGTAATATCAACACTGGTATCATGAAGAAAATAAGTGTTGTGATGGAATGTGCTTTTGTCCTCAAAAATCTGTTCCAGGCAGATGGCCATTCTGGTCTGTTGCAACATTTGTGCTGACAAAGCAATTGTGCCTGTTTATATTTTTATTTAGGGCATTTACTTTGCACTTTTGGTTGTGAGAAGAGGAGATTATGCTACAGGTTTTTTTGATATTCAGCAATACTGTAGTTTGCCAATAGGACATAATATATATTACCAAAGACTGCGCTATTAGGCCACCTAATAATATAGCAGAATAATTACCTAAATATGAAATACATAAAGTTTAGGTGCAATCAATAAGTGAGATGCTGCTATCAATAACACATTGGTCACCTCGTAAGCTGTATCAGAAAAAAGGAATAATGATAGTGCAACCAATAATGAGTATCATATATGGATTAATAGGCAATCAGTAAAAACTCATGGTCACACTTAATATAATCTATAACAAGGCAGATGTTTAAAAAACATATATTTATTACACATTCAATAAGTAATTCATGTCAAAGATGAAAAAGATAAATACTGACAGTGAAAATCATTGCTCAATGCTTGGAATGATTAGATAGACATTTTCAATTTATACATGTGATTGTTATATAAAAATTTTAAATCAATATATACACCAAGAATATGAAAACACATTAGTAGAAAATAAACAAAATAAAATAAGAGGGATCAGGAAGACTACAAAAGAGCAGAAGAAAGAACTTTCCGTAAGTGGATGGGCTCCATGCCCTACCCCAAAACATACCATAGACACTATAGGAATGAAAATATAGGAAGAGGGAAGAATAGTTACATCCAAACACTGAAAATGATCCACTCGTCTCCAAACAGACCAATCATTAGTTATAGAGACACCAGACAAGATACATCTCCAAGAAATATCTATAACACGCACACAAATATAGGAGCCAGACCAAAAATGTCTGACAATTTCAGAAACAATTAAGACAGAACCAGCAATACCAAACAGGATTTTTTATTCCAAAGAAGGGATCTCCTGGGGGGAAACTACTCAAATTCCAACATCCCAAAAAGATCAAGGGTTCAAAGTATAGAGGATGCAGAGGGGGAAGAAACATTCAACAGAAAAATAAAAATAAACACATACTAATAAAATCCGCACAGACCATTTTTAACTTGTCATCCAGGAAACTTAGTACACAAGAGAAATCACTCCTTGTGTAGGGTCTTAAGTTTTCTCCTATGACAGAACCAAATATGTTCGATTTATTTGTAGAATTAAATAGATTCACTAGAGGTCTTTGCCAGAAAAAATATTTCTATAATAAAGCTATAAAAACAATAAGATGGAAGGCACACCGATAGTTTTAGATCAAAAAGACCAAAAAGGTGTTGAAATGCTAACAGGTCTATGGGAGGAGTCCAATATCAACGAACATCCCCCATCCCCACAAAATGAGACCACCGTAAGATTGTTCAAAATTGCTAATAAGAATAAATTCAGAAATAAATCTGAATTCTTTCCCATGTACACTAGATCTAAGAAAGTCAATTTATTCTACAAAAATACAATGGACAACTTTAGAGATCTATGCTCAGACAAAAACAAAAGGACAAACTCTATCCTTAATAATTGGGAAAAACAAGCCATTAAAAAACTAACAAAAGACCATTCAATCATACTTAGAGAAGTGGATAAAGAAGGTGGTTTATTAGTCCTCAATAGAGAAGACAACATTAATGAATCCCTCAGACAGCTGAATGACATCAAATTTTATAATAGACTGAAATCAAACCCAACCCGTGATTTCTTGGATGACCTTTTGAGAATTCTAGACAAAGCACTGACAAATGGGGTCATCTCCAAAGAAGACAGGAGGATCTTATTCAATCCATTTCTCACTATACCCATTTTCTATTACTTGCCTAAATTATAGAAATCCCTCACTCACCCCCCTGGTCACCCTATGATTTTGGGTTTAAATTCACTTTCAACAAATCTGTCTTTTTCAGTTGATAGTCCTTTACAACCACGGGTGGTTTCTTTAAAGTCACACATTAAAGACACCACTTACATTTTGGAGAAAATTCACAATATAACTTGACAAGATACTTATGCTTTTTTAACACTAGATGTCACGGCACTATAGACTAACATGCCACACGATCTAGGCTTAGGATTAATATGCTCCAGATTGAATAGAGATGGAGATCTGAATCAAACTCACAGAGATTTCATTATTGAGGCAATCAAATTCATCTTAGAACATAATTATTTTTTATTTCAGGATGTCTTGTACTTACAAACTATGGGATGGCAATGAGCACCAGGTTCACCCCTAGCTATGCCAACCTTTACATGAGAAAATGTGAGACTCACCATGTGGAGGGGGGCCCTATGCAGTGAACCTGGTGCTCTATGACTGTTATACTGACAACCTATTCATCATATGGAATGCCACTCTAGAAACTGCTATTTTATTTGTAGATTATTTAAATAACAACAATTATAATTTGCACTTCACCCATACTTATAACACTTCCACCACCAACTTCCTAGATATAACTGTACAGGTAACCGATAATAAACTAATAACTTCTTCTAACTTCCAGAAACCAACAGATGCAAACAATTACTTACACTTCAAAAGTGGCTGTCACAAACTTTGGAAAACCAACATCCCTAAGGGCCAACTATGTAGAGTCCAAAGGAACTGCTCAACCAATGAGCTATTCAATATATAGCTGAAAAATTAGTGAACAATTCTAGATATAGACCATATCCTGAATATCTTCTAAAAAACACCATTGAAGAGGTTAACAAATTAAATCAGAAAGACCTTATCTTCAAGGAAAACAAAAATAAAAATAAAATAAAGAAAACTGAGAAACAAGAATCTCTGGAGGAAGACTCTTTATTACTTATATCAAAATTTAATAACCATTCAGGTGAAATAAAAAACATTATCAAGAAAAACTACTCTATCCTTAAAAGTGATCCCTTATTGTGCCACTGTATACCATCAGAACCAATGGTAATTTATAAAAGGAATACAAACCTGAGAAACATTTTGACACCTAGCCACATAAAAAACATACCAAGCTAAGAAGACTCTTGAGATACCCTGGCTACCATTACCTCCCAAGGGTTTTTTCAGATGTGGTAAAACTCAATGTAATACATGTAATCATGTACAAAATGGTCAAAAGGCCTCTTAAATAAAATATATAGACACAGAATTTGAGATTAAACAATTCATAAACTGTGAAACACAATATGTAATCTACCTGCTTTCCTGTAGTTGCCCTTGTTACTTTGTAGGCAGAACCACATGCTCACTAAAAATAGAGGTTATTAGAACACAGAAGAAATATTAACAACAAAGTAATGAATCATAGTATCCCTAGGCATTTCCTTGACATGCATCAGAGCAATCCATCAATGCTCAAAATTATAGGGGTTGAACACATCCAGAACACAACCAGAGGTGGAGACAGATACCAACACCTCTGCCAACAAGAACTATACTGGATGTATAAACTCAACACTATATATCCAGATGGCTTGAATGAGCTAGCTGAGCTTAAATACATCAGGTAGGACACCTGAGGTGACCTACTCAGGTGGATTTTAGGGACTGTCCGGTCCCACCATCCATTTTAAGTTATCCCTAATTTTCCTTACCTGGACACACATAGAGACCAGCTCTATTACCCCAAGAGAAAACTCTTACCACTCAACAAGATACCTGATATGACCACCCACTACTCTTGCTACTATCCATCTTCCCTCTTTTCTCAGCCATACCCATTTAGAGTCCCACAGACTATTAATGAAGAAAATAATAAATGGTTAAATTAGATTTTAGATTGAGATTGTGATTTCCTTAGCAAAAAATCCTTGCTGTAATATGAATTTAATCTTGCTATGAGTAACATCCTGATATACTCTAATGATTTATAGCTATTTAAGAAATGGTGATATAACAACAATGTAACCTTTTATGTTCTATAAGTTTCTTATACACACCATATTCTGTACATTCCTGGGTGAATGAAACATATTTCAAGTCTAATATCAATGTAATCTTTTTACATTTTGTAAACCTCTTACATACACTATATTCCACACGATCTTGTGTGAACTAAACATATTTCAAGTGTAATAATGTGTAACCTTTTTACACTCTATAAATCTCTCAAATATTCTATAATTTGTATGATCTTGTGTTATTGAAGCATAATTTGCTCAAAAAATATATGAATTAGTACCTGACAGGCCATGAATGGAGTAGGTACTTGAACATAGGTGTTTTTTCTTTTTCATGCTCTTTGATAAATAAGGTTCCTTTTGTCCCTACTTTTCCTCTTATAATACTTAAATGGATGAATCATCAATTATAACCTATATATGTGTGCAGATTCCTTACAGCCACCTCGTCACTCCCCAAGATAGCAAAGAATAAGTAATTTATTCTCTTCTAAAGTAATTATAAGTGATTAACCTAGACACCAGATCTTGTATTTATGGAGTCTGGTTACTTCATAACCAATGGAGTATTTCACTATGTTGTGCTCACGTGACTTAATACGTCACAGACCAGTTACTTAGCAACCACCGAGGGACATATGGAATCTCTGCAATACACGTGATACATTCCGACACATCAAGGAATGCCTCAAACAGAGACTGATCTTTCCCCATACCACTAGCTGCTATTAGTCAACAAGGATACGAAAGATGCACCAGGCACATGTTCTAACTTCCGGTGTGCAGCGTCGATATGGCTGGAAGTAAATCTCTCATCCTCTCTCTTTTTACTTATACATTTTTCTACATTTTCTCTCTTTGCTTATCTTATTTTCTAACACTGATTTACCACAATAACTACAAGTCAGATGTACTGGCATTTTTTATTTTTTTATGTATTTATTTTGGGAATACAACATGATGACCAATTAATCCTAAGAAAAAATGGCAGGATCCAATTAAGACAAATAAAAAGGGTATATAAGATCTAACCCAGTGTGGATAGGGTCATTAAGCCTCTGATGAAGCTGTTAACACAGCATTAGGTGGATCCCACACATTGTTCTGGATTGATACTCTGCACGTTCATACTGGATGCAAAATTGATCATCTGTCTCCTGTCATTTTGAGTTGGATTCAGGCAAACACTTTCACAGGAACACAAGGTCTCCCTCTGAATACTGCACCAAGCTGCTCAGCTGTTGAGCCGACAAAACTATTGAGAGAACATCACCTGTGCAAGCATTTTTTGGGAATTCATGAGACTTGGGCTATTAACCACACCAGCTCGCAGGATTACAACTTTCCCTTGGACCATTACACTAAGCAGCCCAGCTGCCAAACTGACAATTAACATCGGGGGAAACCATCAAGCAAAGCATCCTCAAAACATTGTGATATACGGATTGTAAATTACATCAACTTGCAGGTTAGGTATTTTTTTATTTTATCCAGTGTATAGATTTTCCCTCATCAGTGACTTATCAATTAATCTTATTCTATTTTTATTTTTGTATTAATTTATTTTGCTTCCACATCTTGGTCTACATATTGATTTTACATGTTTTATATAACAATCGCACAATGTCTATCTAATCATACAAAGCATTAATCAATGATTTTCACTGTCAGTATTTATCTTTTTTGTCTTTGACATGAATCACTTATTGAATGTGTAATAAATATTTTGTTTAAACATCTGCCTTGTTATAGGTTATATTAAGTGTGACCCTTAGTTTTTACTGTTTACCTATTAATCCATATATGATACTCATTATTGGTTGCATCATTATTCCTTTTTCCTGCCAATAGGATATTTCTGGCTGGGGAGGGCGGAGGAGGATGGGTAGTTTTATCCACTATGTGCTCAGTTGGCATGGTTGGGGTGATGGGTATCATGATTAGTGTAACCATGTCATCTTCCTCCACAGGGTCTAGATCTAACATGGGTTCCCCAGACTCCAATGGATTTTCAAGCAAACCTACAACAAAAAATTGGTAGGTATTGTTTGTGTAATACCAAACTCAATATCTGCAGGCACATATTCAGTATTTAATAAATACTGTAAGTGGGTTCAATAACCTACTAAGTTGAAAACCTCAGCACAGTGATGAATAAAATAAAAAAATATCAGTTTACAATACAGAGTAATGACATTTGTAAGAAATAGCTCTAAATCATAGGCACAGCCAAGACCCTAAAAAAGTTTGTAAATTTGTACAATAACTGTGCATATTCTGAGCAGAGAAAAACACATTAAACTATACATTACATTGCAATGATAATGGTTCAAAGTGAAATACAAGTTTGCAATCCTGAATTTTGGATAAAAACATGAGTTTACAGTACATGAATATTGATTATTTATACACAAGTACCAACACAAAACACAAAGTATAAGCATTGTTTGTGAAAACATGGACACTTACCAGGCTGTCGAGGGCATCCTTATCATGCACATTAAGACTTCTGGTGTGATCATCATCTTTAATGGAATCTCATAGTCCAAGTAGTCAGCCTGGTAGGGAGATCCAGTGCTTGTTTGCTGAGCAGCCCTTGCCTCCTTGCCTCCTTCGCCATCTTCAGCTTGACTTTTCTTTTAATGCCTAAGAAATGCTTTCTGTAGCTCTCCAACTAGTGCTCAATGGACACCTCCACATTCACAGAACTGTCAACCACATTCCAAATGGCATTCTTGCACCATGTGGATGTGCTGGCAGCCTTACGCTGGTGCTACATCATTACATCCTGCACTAGGGCCATGTTCTCCTCATCAGTAAGTTTCATATTGCGCCCAGTCTTGGTCTTGCCCTCTGGCTGGGTGCCTCAGCACTTCTCCCATCTGAGCTAAATTGTGGCTGTTAAGCAGCCATCTCTTCCACCTCACTCTCCCCTAGCCTTTCCTATGCCATTGACATTCTCCTGACTCCATTTATACACAACACAGAAAAAATTAAGACAGACAAACACAAACCTCCACTACTTCTAATCTCTCTGCCACACACACACACACACACAAAGAAACACTGACAGGACCAGAAAAAATGACCATTAAGACTGAAACATATGACAAACAGATAACTAACGAGACAGCAAGTATAAACACAGCACAATGTACACACATCAAGCAATCAGAAGTTATGTCTCTCCTCCTGCTAGTCAAAAGCCACTCCTCACTGTCCCTCTTCCAACTCCAAACTTTTAAACCCACAAGGTCCATGCAGTTTGGGGCATTTACACATGATTTTCCAGTGAGAAAATGACATGTGACTGTTTCCACTAAACAGAACACATTTCCATGTTCATGTTTACAGTCTTGTTCCATTTTCATTCGTATTTTGACTTGTCTGTGATTTTGAAATATGTAGGTATGGTCATATTTGTTTTATCTTGGTCCAGTTTCAAAGCAAACACGTACAAAAAACACAACTGCATACACTATCGGAAAACACAATTTAGTGAAACACGATTTTTGGTAAATTTGCGAGTTTGGTTTATACAAACTCAAGCATGTTCATGCAAAACAGGTCATGTTTAATCTCACCCAAACACAGATCTTAGTAAATTTTACCCTAAGTAGCTATTACATACAATCAATTACAGAATGTTTCAGTGATAGTCAAAGACCAAGAAGGTGATATTCTGGCAGTTTATGAAAAATGTTGGTGAATTTGATATTGTAAAGATTGCTATTCAAGAGTGAAAAAATTGTCAGTCCCTAAAATACAGTAAACAAAAAATATATCATCCATATACATGCCATAGAACACTAGATTCACACTATTTGGACTTTAAAAATAAACCTGCTTAGTCTGGTCGATAAACAAGTTGAATAACTTGGAATGAATGTAATACTTTTGGCAATACAGTGTGCCTGTAAATAAAACAATGACTTGAAAAGAATAGTTACATTACAGTATAATGTAGATAAAACTAAATACTGTAGCTTTAAAACAAAATAACACAAGGTGTTTCTGTCTAAGACGTAAATTTTCTAAATGGTGGTTTTGCATTTTATGTGGTCATCCTGTGGTTTATCAGCGAGATTGCATATCACTGAATTACTAAAACCCAAACAGCAACAAAAGCCACTGAGAATCCAGACTTTACAATAAAGTAGAACACCGTCAATGATTTAAAAAAAATTATTGTTGGTCCGATGTTCTAAACTTGCCCACAACTGACCTTAAACCCCTAAGAGTCATTAGCTAATTAAAAGTGTATGACTTTATCACCAATCAGTTTGTGGATCTACAAGTCCCAGCTTTGTTGGAAGTAACAAGAGATGAAGTTGTGGGGACTTTAAGAAAGATATTTGTTTATGACTCACTAGTGTTTCAAATTCAAGTAAAAATCCCTAAAGTACAGTACAACTTTCTTCAAGTAATAGCAGGTAGACTCTAGAGTATGAGTTCCAACCAACAAGTGCACTGTCGAAAGTGGGGAAAGTATTGACTAATGCTGATTGTGGTGTGTGTGGAAGCCATTTGTGATGCTGCTGTTTATGTTGCCATTACCCAGTCAGTGATTGCAAATGCCAGTGTGTTATTTGTACACTGATTTACATGCTATGTTTTGATAATTACTGCATTGCATGCTCTTTTAGAGGTCTTTTTTGTAAATTACACTGACCAATTTTTCTCTATATATGTATATTTTGTATATACTTTCTTATATTGATCTTATAAAGTTAATTTTGATATAAAACACATAAAAACAGTAGATATCTGAAATATTTTAAGAAATATACCAGGATAGCTTTTTCTGTGATGTTTGTAGTTTGAGTATGTGTTTTGGCAGGAGGTTCACTGAATCTTCCCCTGGTGTTCCTGAATCTGAAAACTCTCCAGAAGATCATGTCATGTCAAAATTTTGGTGGAGGCACTGAAACTAAGAGAACTACAAGTTGAGAATCATTCTACGTGGAAAAACTTTACATACACACCATTACCCATAAAACTCAGGTAAAAGGGTGTTACAACTACAAGAAATCACACCCTACTCACACAAAAAAACACTGGCAATATTTTCAAATAATGAAAAGATAAGAAAATTTACAAATTGTAAAATACGAGGGTGGTTCAATAACCAAGGTAATAAGACCTCCCACTGCATACAATTTTTCAACTTGTACATATACATATAATCCATAGTACGGCTTTGGTACAGATTATTTTACACATAGTCCCTATACTTGTATAAGCATTTGTTAAAATGATACACCAAGGCATCTATCTCAGCATAGAAGAAATCTGTGTCAAACACCTGAATTTCACCACTGGTTGCGAATTTCCTTCATCCCAGGTCCAATAGTCCAAAAAGATGAAAATCACTCAGTGCCAGGTCATGGCTGTTCAGATGATGGTCCAGTACCTCCCAATGGATTCATACCTTCAATATGGCACAAAATTGTTTTTGTGGTGGATGTGTTTGCCTTGGCAGATTGCTGCTCATCTTGAACATATGTCCTGCTGTTATCGAAGGCTTTGTAGCAAACGCAAACCTGTTTCCATGATATGATGTTATCACTGTACACATCAAGAAGTTGGCGATGAATTTCAGTTGCTGATGTTCCCTTTAGATATAGAAATCTGATCACATTGAGTACCTCAAAGTTTGGCTGTGAGGGCGAGCAGTGGTCTACCTGCTTTGGCCTGGAAGGAAATTAGAATGAAATAGAAAATATTACACACATGAGAGGTCTTTTTACCTTGCTTATTGAACCACCCTCATTTACAAGACAACAGAAAAAAACAAGACAACACTATTTGCACCACTCAGACATCGCTGCAATTTTTTTCTAGTAAATCTTCTCCTATCTCCAACCCCAGCAAATACACTCATTCCACTCTTTGTCAATGATTTTTGCATTTTCTATAGCATTTATGACATGGAAAAAAGCATGTGAAATGTGAAAAACAATAGAAAGCCCCAGCAAGTGTTGTTTGCTTCTGGGTGGTTTCTGTTAGTTTCACAGGTACATTTCATGGTGACTTCTATCAGAAACAAAAAAAAATGATGGGGCATTTAGTCTTCCAAACCTGATTGACATTGATGGTGGTTTTCATAAGACAGTTAAAAATAGCTATTTGTGTATTGAAAAACAAAATTGCTGATAATACCAATCAGTTTTGAGACAATTTAAAAAAAATCATGCTTAGTAAATTTACTATTGATCATTTTTGAACCTTAAAATCTCTCAACCATACTAATATAAATTGAATATTTTTGTACAGCCACTACATGTCACACATATGAAATAAATACTCACTTTTTCAGTAAATAGTGTTAGCCAAATGAAGAAATTAAATTGTATCCTGCAAGACACAGTTTTTAAACAGTGATCTATAAGAAAATATGAATTAATGGTTAATGACCCCCACACTCAAAATAATAGAAGCTTGTGAGCATTTGATAAATGATAGTGTGTGGCAATTAAAGGATGATGAAAAAATAAAAACTAATAATACTCCTTAGACATCTCACCCTTAGTCATTGCATAGTCCAGTTTTATTGTATTCATGTTATTTTTTTCTTTTTGATATTTTTGTTTCTGGTTGTAGGTAGTTGAAGTTTAGCTGTTGTTAGGAAGTTGCTATAATTTGAAGGTTTGGTAATCTTACTAACTAATAAGGTTTTCTTTTTTTCCCTTTTACTGTTTTTATAATACTAATTGTATTTATGTATAATTTTATCTCCAGAAGGACTCAAGGTGCTTTACAGAAATCATAAATATAATATAGTTTAGATTTGCAGAAGATATAGAAAACAATAAACATAATACAGGGTATGCAGCTATTTTGGATCATAAATTCCAAATATTATTTCTGCCACCCATGAAGTACCTGGTAAGGCAGCCATCTTGGGCAGACTACATAGGTTACAGTAGGTAGAATAGGCAATGTCTGTATAAGATGACAAGTAAAGTGGAGATATAGTACAGAATACTAAAGCAAGATGGAGGATCCTTAGAAAATCATCAGGTCTATGAGAGTACCAGGCAAGGCAACCATGTTTGGTGCACAATATAGGTTACAAATGTGTGATATAAGCAATACATAGAAGACATATACTGGTAAATGAAAAGTGTCCAATATGATACACATTGCATAAATAGTTCCACATGTTGTTCATCCAGCCTATGAAAGTATTAGACAAGGCAGCCATCTGGGGTGCACTAAATAGGTTACAGTTGGCAGGATGAGCAAGTATAACACACAGTGAGGGATTACAGAAAGAAAAAAATATAGATATCAACACAAGAAAGGAACAATGATGTTTTGATATAGATAAATATGAAAAGCAGTCTGCGTACTTCAGGAAAAAGTACATGGTAACAAAAGAAGAATAACAAATTTGATAATAAAAAAATGAGTAAGGACAAATTGCAAAAAAAAATTCTAACACATAATGTTAAGCAATGTTGGGTAGAATCACCAGGGGAAGTTGAAGGAGGATGGAGTAGTAATATTCCTGAGGTGCACTACTTAAAAAGTCCAAAACTAGTGTTCTCCCTTAACCAGGCTTTCACCCTTACACTTTACTTTCATTGATGTGATGGATAGACTAATGTTCCTAGAATATTATTCTACTGCTGCTCTGCTATGCCAGTCCCTACATTGGTTGTCCTTTCTTTACAAAGCCTTTAAAACAACCTCACCAATATACTGTACATATATTCACTTGTATCACAATATTTCCCAACTTGAATCCTTCTGTCTGCTTAAGAACTGAGCTTTCATTCCCTTCCTTTAACTGTTCCCACGTCTATATACAACACTTTTTCAGGCTGCACCTATTATGTGAAATTCTTTTATATTTAAACTTTGGCTGGAACAATATGCACTATGTGGCACTTAACTTCATGTACTGTATGAAATGCTAATTTACTATAGATTGTAAGCTTCTTAGTATATAGGTTAGGCTCTCATTTAGATGTTTTAATTCTGCTCTGCTTCAACTGAACACATTTTATAATTTGTGAACTATCCCTGCCTGTGCTTAAGCTTTTCAAAAGGAAGTTGTTAATATCCCTAAGTGTGCAAATTAACTTGCAGCCTCCTATGGCACTAGAAGAAGTAACATCCAACTTCAAGATAGAACAGAAAAATATACAACATGCTATATGGTTGGCGCCAGTTAATAACCTACTTTAATTGAAATTACCAACAAATCAATGGGAATAAATTCTGTGTTTATTGAACAAATATAAAACATTGGTTGTAAAACATAAAAATAAATAATAGAAGATAAAAACATGGGAGTGTGGTCCCCAAAAAATTTGAAGCCTTCTCACCAAGAAATAGTACTGCGGTGGGCTGGTGCTAGAAATCAGCATGTAGTCCCAGGCTCAATAGCTCGACACCACCGCAATAAGCTTTGGAAATCCAAAGTGGGCTCTGGTTCCAAATACTCCCCCAATTCTCACATGCAAATTGATCCTGCTGCAACGCGTTTAGAATCCACCGGGATCCTTCCTCAGGCAGTTGTGAGCATGTGCAGACAGATAGTTCCTATTTATACTTTCCCAAATTTGCTAATTGGAAAGTCCTTTCCTGCTTCTCTGTATTTAAGTGACTCCATTAGATCACTTCCGGTAGCGGCAAGCAGTGACATTTGCGTTCCACCATTTCCAAGAACCGAAACTCCATGCGTTCCATTTGGCGGCCATCTTGTGTTTTACAAACCACCACATTTGATAGAGGATGAGTAATGGGCTTCAGTCGTGGCCATTTTGTTGTAGATTTTTGGATATTGAATCTTTATAAGCATTTGCGGATGAGGGAGTAAGTACTATATTCTTCTGAAATCAACTACTTAGCATTCTGGTAACATCCATACCTCAATCGGCAGAATATATGAAGGTGCAATATCCCATGATTAAATATAAAAAAATAAAAAGAGAAAAAAATCATTAATAACACATTCCAATGGTCCATTAAAAACACAATAAAATTTTTCATTATGTCCAGAAAAAACAAAAAAAACTGGGTTTGAGAAAAAAAGAATAAATGATGGTGAGTACTCACATAAGGATCAATGCTCCTTGTCTGAATTGCTGCATTAAATGAAAGCCATATGAAAGAAAGGTTGATTTATGTTTATAAGTGTCTGTGTCTTATCAATGACTCCAGGATTGGTGAGTTATAAATTGCCTAGTGGAGAGTAGGTGTACAGTATGTAGCTGAAAGCATGAGGCCAGTTGGTTCTATAAGCTCCAATCAGCAAAATGGAAGTCCAGAGCTGCAGTATGTCTCAGTGTGGTGTACATAGCTGACAACATGGATCCAGATGCTTCTGTGAGCTCCAATTAGTGTTATGCCAAGGCAATGGGGATAGAATTTATAGTCTTGTGGAGACCAAGAGAATACTCATAATGCATTTTCTTGCAGCTGGCGAATTTCTTCAGAGGTGTGTCCAAATTAGTAATACATTGGGGAAGTGGGAATGGGCTTTATTTCTGATTCAGGATAAGTAATTAAAACAAACTGTGTTTAATAAAATGGGTAAGATACCAAAAGGCAGCAAATGTTTACAGATGGAGGGAGACTATAGCCCTCCAATCACAGTAATTGAATATTTTTTTTGCAAATTGCGCCAAAAGAACTGTTGTGTGTGTGTATATTGATGCTGATGCTACTCAATGAGGATGCACTGGGTAGACTTATTGATACTTTTACTAAGAAGGGGCTCTAGACTGCACACCCTAATAGTAATGAAAGGTGCCATCATGCTGAGATTTCAAAATGACATATACAAAAAACAGAGTTGCAGATGCACTTTGCGATCATCACTGTAAACATATAAATTTATAATATAGAATTTCAGAGGTAGTTTCATATCAATGGCCACTGATACGGGCCTGCCCACCAGCGTCAAGGTCACCTCATTGAGCAGGTCCCTAACACTCTGGGGTTCACATCTGGGACGCAGAGCACCCCAAAAGTCAGCTCAGCCAAAGACCTCCCCTGGGCATCACACGAAAAAAAGGGTGACAGTGAAGTGTTAAAGTATCAGGTGTGTAAAGTAATTAACAAGTGTTATAATAATGATAAGGGTAGAATGTGTGTGAAAAAATACATAAATAATAAACAAACATGAAAGTGATATACAAAGTGACTATATGTATTAAATGGTGATGCCCTGGAGAGGTCCAGCCAAAACAGCTCAGGGGGCCCACACCCAAACGCTCACCCCAAATAAACTGATACTAACAATATAAATAGGACTTACTTGTAATTATGCCTGTTGCCTTGTGCAGTCAAATGCTAGGTCCCTGCTTAAAAACATATGAGGGGGTGGGGGGGTGCTAACCTAGACTGGAGCAATCTCAGGCTTCAGATGTGTGTATAAATACACAATATGGGGTATAAGGAGGGGCTCTAGACTGCACACCCTAATAGTAATGAAAGGTGCCATCATGCTGAGATTTCAAAATGACATATACAAAAAACAGAGTTGCAGATGCACTATGCGATCATCACTGTATACATATAAATTTATAATATAGAATTTCAGAGATAGTTTGCATATCAATGGCCACTGATACGGACCTGCCCACCAGCGTCAAGGTCACCTCATTGAGCAGGTCCCTAATACTCTGGGGTTCACATCTGGGACGCAGAGCACCCCAAAAGTCAGCTCAGCCAAAGACCTCCCCAGGGCATCACACGAAAAAAAGGGTGACAGTGAAGTGTTAAAGTATCAGGTGTGTAAAGTAATTAACAAGTGTTATAATAATGATAAGGGTAGAATGTGTGTGAAAAAATACATAAATAATAAACAAACATGAAAGTGATATACAAAGTGACTATATGTATTAAATGGTGATGCCCTGGAGAGGTCCAGCCGGAACAGCTCAGGGCGCCCCACACCCAAACGCTCACCCCAAATAAACTGATACTAACAATATAAATAGGACTTTCTTGTAATTATGCCTGTTGCCTTGTGCAGTCAAATGCTAGGTCCCTGCTTAAAAACATATGAGGGGGTGGGGGGGTGCTAACCTAGACTGGAGCAATCTCAGGCTTCAGATGTGTGTATAAATACACAATATGGGGTATAAGGAGGGGCTCTAGACTGCACACCCTAATAGTAATGAAAGGTGCCATCATGCTGAGATTTCAAAATGACATATACAAAAAACAGAGTTGCAGATGCTCTATGCGATCATCACTGTATACATATAAATTTATAATATAGAATTTCAGAGATAGTTTGCATATCAATGGCCACTGATACGGACCTGCCCACCAGCGTCAAGGTCACCTCATTGAGCAGGTCCCTAATACTCTGGGGTTCACATCTGGGACGCAGAGCACCCCAAAAGTCAGCTCAGCCAAAGACCTCCCCAGGGCATCACACGAAAAAAAGGGTGACAGTGAAGTGTTAAAGTATCAGATGTGTAAAGTAATTAACAAGTGTTATAATAATGATAAGGGTAGAATGTGTGTGAAAAAATACATAAATAATAAACAAACATGAAAGTGATATACAAAGTGACTATATGTATTAAATGGTGATGCCCTGGAGAGGTCCAGCCGGAACAGCTCAGGGGGCCCCACACCCAAACGCTCACCCCAAATAAACTGATACTAATAATATAAATAGGACTTACTTGTAATTATGCCTGTATTTATACACACATCTGAAGCCTGAGATTGCTCCAGTCTAGATTAGCACCCCTCCCCCACCCCCTCATATGTTTTTAAGCAGGGACCTATTATCATTATTATAACACTTGTTAATTACTTTACACACCTGATACTTTAACACTTCACTTTCACCCTTTTTTTCGCGTGATGCCCAGGGGAGGTCTTTGGCTGAGCTGACTTTTGGGGTGCTCTGCGTCCCAGATGTGAACCCCAGAGTATTAGGGACCTGCTCAATGAGGTGACCTTGACGCTGGTGGGCAGGTCCGTATCAGTGGCCATTGATATGCAAACTACCTCTGAAATTCTATATTCTAAATTTATATTTATACAGTGATGATCGCATAGTGCATCTGCAACTCTGTTTTTTGTATATGTACTTTTACTAAGACAATGTAACAGGAAAATACATAACAAAAAAGTCGATATAGACAAAGAAATTATATGATGGAATTAAAATTAAGCACAAAAACAAGATAGTCAAGTAGTATTGTAGTGGGGATGTCTAGACTAACTCTGTGGGTATTGCTGCTACCAACAGGTAAGCTAATCTCTATCTATAAATCCCACTGGGCAACAGGGGGGGATGACAGGAAAGGGGGGGGGCATTCATTTATAACAGAGTTAATAAGTCACATGCAGTGTAGCTCCAATGTTTCGGCTTTAATTCAAACCTTCATCAGGGAACAATCAATATTACAAAATGCTTACGTTATATAAGTTCTCATGCAGTGCATGAGATGCTGGAGGAGTATCCTGTCGGTAGGCAATGATGTCACAAGCCTGCAATATTTTTTTAAGTGTACTGCCTAGGGTTACTGTTGCTAGGCTTCGTGGGGAGCGCACGTTGCAGGCTTGTGACATCATTACCTACTGACAGGATACTCCAGCAGCGTCTCATGCACTGGGTGAGAACTTATTTAAGGTAAGCATTTTGTAATATTGATTGAATAAGTCACTGTATGAGACTTATGTTAACCAGTTATACATGAGTGCCAACAACGTTGTTTGTATGTACCCATATTTTGGAGTGCTCCATGGATGTTGTATATTTATGGATTAAGAGAGTGCTGATCTATTGTTGTCTGTGGCATATATATATAAAATATATATATATATATATATATATATATATCTCCACAGTTCTGCCAGCACTCCATAATAACAGGTCAGCTTGATCCTGTGCCAAGTTCAGCCATCAACAAATAACTCCACCAAAAGAATGGCACTAGGACACCATCATCTCAGAGATGATGGTGTCCTAGTGCCGTTCTTTTGGTGGAGATTTTATATCTATATATATATATATATATATATATATATATATATATATATATATTAGAACAATACTCTTTAATAATATTGTTTCACCTGATTTATTAGTTTATTACAACCATATATGGCACATACTGTAAATTTGTCCATCTGTGATTGCACTCGTAAGTGTTTTCAAACAATAATTAAAGGCAGTTTAGAATAATTTTTTTATAATTTTTTTTGCAATTTGCACCAAAAGAACTGTTGTGTGTGTATATGATGCTGATGCTATTCAATGAGGATGCACTGGGTAGACTTATTGACACTTTTAGAGAATGTAACAGGAAAATACATAACCAAAAAGTCGATACACACAAAGAAATTATATGGTGGAATTAAAATTAAGCACAAAAACAAGATAATCAAGTAGTATTGTAGTAGGGATGTCTAGACTAACTCTGTGGGAATCGCTGCTACCAACAGGTAAGCTAATCTCTGTCTATAAATCCCAATGGGCAACAGGGGGTGGCAGAAAAAAGGGGGTATGGTCACAAATGCAAGGGTCACACTACAAAGGTGATGGCAATAGCTTAAAGAGGCAAAATACGTATGCCAGCAATGTGGAAAACAATCCTTGAAATAGTTACAGGTGATAAAATGATTCCTAAAGTCAATATAAATCACAGTAACTATAATATTTAGCTGTTTTGCTGAGATCTGCTAGAGAGTGGTGTCCCACACCTCTAATAGAGAGAGTGTTTACGGTGGTAGTCAGTATAGAGGTACCTGAGTTTGCTGATGTTAGAGTAGTTGGAGGTTGAAGGTCTTAATTAAAGAAACTTCCAAAGCCCGCTTGTAAGTGTTGGTGTTTGCAGATGAGTGGGACTTCTGTGCAGGGACGGTGGAAAAAGACTCTTGACTTATTGGTGGTCAGAATGTCAGGTAGCAACATTATGCCACTCATGAATGGCAATAATCCTGATCCTATGCTGCCGATCCACCATGGCAGTCTTGGAGAGGATGGTCTTGCTGGGCCAATCACCAGGCACTCCCTCCTATGAAGTCTTATGTGTGTCTGGTGCGGGCATCCCGATCCTTGTCTGCCTCTGTCTTCACAGCAAGTGCTGTCTGCTGCTTGCTGTCTTTGCTGTGTACTTCCTGGTAACGTTCAGGTCTTATGACTTTAATCATGTGATCGCAATCTCAAATCTGGTGGTTGCTGTGGACTTTGCCTCTCAACTTGCAGATGAATTGGGATGAATTTGGGTGTTCAGTCTCAAGTCTCTCTATTTCTTGAGGTTGTCTGTGATATGTTTTGTATGCACTCCTACGCATATAAGCCCATTTGGGTCTTTGTCAGGGAGTTAATGGTGGTCATCTTGGATGCGGGCATTATATGACCAAAAGGTGTGATGTCACTTCAACGTGATAGGTCCAGAGTTGCTGTCTATCATAGTGACTCATGTCAGTGGAAATTTCTAAAGCACCACTTGGTATAAAGGATATTTAGGCTGTCATTGGCTCCTCTTTCATAACATTCTACATAAAAATTACTGGGACCACCATGGGGACTAGGTTTTCTCCAAGTTATGCAAACCTGTTCATGAGTAGGTGGATGGAGGTGAACATTTTGGGTGAGCATAGCTTTGGGGCAAACCTGGTCTTCTGGTGAAGATATATAGATGATGTGATTTTTATATGGCATGGGAAGGAAGAAAAACTCCTAGAATTTTTGAAACAGATCAACAACACCAACAATAATTTAGTATTCACAACAGACTATAGCAAAAAATCAGTTAATTTCCTGGACTTAACTATCTTTATAGAAGGGCAAAAAATATAAACTAAGACCTATCAGAAGTGTAGATGTAAACAGCTACATTTTCACCACAAGTGGACACCATCCAAATTGGTTACGGAGTGTTCCATTAGGACAATTTAAATATTTAAAATGCAATTGTACAAAGGTAGAAGACTATGTTACACAAGCAAACAAAATGAAACAGGAATTTCTGGAGAATGGTTATGAAGAACACAGCCTAGACATTGACTTTCACAAGGCCTTTAATACAGATAGAGAGGACCTCCTAATCTACAAGGATACAAAAGGTAAAAGACAATTTCAAAACCATCTTCATCACCCAGTTTAATCAAGATAACAAGAAAATATAAGGAAAATTAAACAAACACTGGCACATCCTCTTGGAGGACAAGACACTTTCAGACATACTACCCACGAGACCAAAGGTAGTGTATAGAAAGGCAACAGATCTGAAATCAAAATGAACACATAACCATTTAAACAGAAAAGAGATGAGACAAACTTGACGAATAAACAACTGAACAAAGGTTTCCACTACTGCGGTAACTGTAATCTCTGTAAGGAACAAGTAATAACAATAAAAAGAGTCATGTCTTTCACCTCAAACATAACCAAAACAACATATGATATTCAAGAGAACTTCACGTGCCATAGTACAGGAGTCATTAACCTCATTGAATATCCATGCAAATGACAATATATAGGAAGAGCTATGAGAGCACTTAAAACACGCATATCAGAGCACATCAGGATTGTGAAGAAAGGGCTAGAGATGAACTCCCTCTCCAATCACTTTATAGAGAAACATGGACAGAACCCTGTAAGCCTAACATATAGAGGGATCAAGCAAGTTGTAAAAAATTGGAGGGGTGGAGACTTTGAAAGAAAAATCAAAAAAAGGAGCTCAAATGAATATTTAAATTGAAAACACTTAAACCACAAGGGTCGAACGCAGACAATGAAGTCAAAGCAGTCATCACAAGTTAACCTATACCCATATACAGACCTTTTCATACATACGGTTCTTTCTACATATATTTAGTATTATCTTTAAGATTGTTGACCCACAACAGTAGTCCATACAGACACATAGATGCAATGTGTAGCATAATATCTCCATCTAGACAGTGTCTTCTTACCTGTGTCTAACCATTTATCTCCTCCACCATCACCCATAATATTCTGAGATTGAACACAACCAACCAAAGGAACAAAGAGATACTTTAGTTTGACTATATACCTAAGTGATGGCATTTATACAATATGTTTTGTGTGCTCCCAACCCCACCCCTCCCCACCCTTTGTAGGTGCCTTATTTCACCATATCTTTCCCTTCCTGCTCTGTTTGAATAACACATTATGGTTTATTTACATTGGAAATTATCTCTATTTCTTGAGTACTCCATATTAGCTATTAGGGTATGTTTTACTGCCCTTTTTTATTTATGAAAGAGGAGCCAATGACAGCCTAAATATCCTTTATACCAAGTGGTGCTTTAGAAATTTCCACAGACATGAGTCACTATGATAGACAGCAACTCTGGACCTATCACGTTGAAGTGACATCACACCTTTTGGGCATATAATGCCCACATCCAAGATGGCCACCATTAACTCCCTGACAAAGGCCCAAGGAATGCATACAAAACACATCACAGCCAACCTCAAGAATTAGAGGGACTTGAGACTGAACACCCCAATTCATCTGAAAGTTAAGAGGCAAAATCCATGGCAACCACTGGCATTGAGATCGCGATCATGTGATCAGAGTCACTAGACCCGGAATTTACCAGGAAGTACACAGCAAAGGCAGCAAGCAGCAGACATCGCTTGCTGTGAAGACAGGCAGACAAGGATCAGTGTTGCCCGCACTGGACACAGGTAAGACTCTGTAGGAGAGAGAGCCTGGTGATTGGCCCAACAAGGCCATACACTAGAGTCATCTCTTCCAAGACTGTAATGGTGGATCGGCAGTCTAGGATCAGGGTTATTGCCATTCATGAGTGGCATAACGCTGCTACCTGACAACCCAACCACCAGTAAGTCCAGAGTCTTTTTCCACCGTCCCTGCATGGCAGTCCCACTCGTCTGCAAACACGAACACTTACAAGCAGGCTTTGGAAATACCTTTAATTAAGACCTTCAAACTCCAAACTTCAACTATTCTAACATTAGCAGACTCAGGTACCTCTATACTGACTACCACCGTAAACACTCTCTCTATTAGAGGTGTGGGATGCTACTGTCTAACAGATCTCAGCAAAACAACAAAATATTTCAGTTACTGTGATTTATATTGACTTTAGGAATCATTTTATCACCTGTAACCATTTCAAGGATTGTTTTCCACATTGCTGGCATACATATTTTGCCTCTTTAAGCTATTGCCATCACCTCTGTAGTGTGACCCTTGCATTTGTGACCATAGCCACCTTTCCTGTCCCCCCCTGTTGCCCATTGGGATTTATAGACAGAGATTAGCTTACCTGTTGGTAGCAGCAATACCCACAGAGTTAGTCTAGACATCCCTACTACAATACTACTTGATTATCTTGTTTTTGTGCTTAATTTTAATTCCATTATATAAATTCTTTGTGTGTATTGACTTTTTTGTTATGTATTTTCCTGTTACAATCTCTTAGAAAAATTATCAATAAGTCTACCCAGTGCATCCTCATTGAATAGCATCAGCATCAGATACACACACAACAGTTCTTTTGGCACAATTTGCAAAAAAAATAAAAAATTCATTCAAACCTGTGTTTAATTATTGTTTAAAAGCACTTATGAGGAGTGCAATCACAGAAGGACAAATTTACAGTATGCACTATATATGGTTGTAATAAATTAATAAATCAGGTGAAACAAAATTATTAAAGAGTATTGTTTATATATATATATATCTATATATATATATATATATATATATATATATATTATACACAGACAACAATAGATCAGCACTCTCTTAATCCATAAATATACAACATCCATGGAGCCCTCCAGAATATGGGTACATACAAACAGCGGTGGTGGTACTCGAGTATAACAGAGTTAATAAGTCACATGCAGTGACTTATTCAATCAATATTACAAAATGCTTACCTTAAATAAGTTCTCACCCAGTGCATGAGACGCTGCCGGAGTATCCTGTTGGTAGGCAAAGATGTCACAAGCCTGCAACATGCGCTCCCCACGAAGCCTAGCAACACTAACCCTAGGCAGTACACTTAAACAAATATCGCAGGCTTGTGACGTCATTGCCTACCGACAGGATACTCCTGCAGCATTTCATGCACTACATGAGAACTTATATAAGGTAAGCATTTTGTAATATTGATTGTTCCCTGACGAAGGTTTGAATTAAAACCATAACATTGGAGCCACACTGCATGTGACTTATTAACTGTGTTATAAATGAATGCCACCCCCCTTTCCTGTCATCCCCCCCTGTTGCCCATTTGGATTTATAGATAGAGATTAGCTTACCTGTTGGTAGCAGCAATACCCACAGAGTTAGTCTAGACATCCCTACTCCTGCAGCATCTCATGCACTGCATGATAACTTATATAAGGTAAGCATTTTGTAATATTGTTTGTTCCCTGACAAAGGTTTGAGTTAAAACCAAAACATTGAAGCTATATGGCATGTGACTTATTAACTATTATACATGAATGCCACCACTACTGTTATACATGAATACCACCACTGCTGTTATACACGAATGCCATCACTGCTGTTTGTATGTACCCATATTGTGGAGGGCACCATGGATGTTGTATATTTATGGGGATTTAGAGAGTGCTGGTCTATTGTTGTCTGTACTATTTTATGACTACTTGAATTACAAGTGCTCCTTTATGACAAGGCACCTTCCAACTTTACTTTTTGGACCCATCCAACTGCTGTGTGATTCCAGCAGTTGGATATAACTCAGGCTATAGGTTCACAGGATGGCACAGGTTTTTTTGTGTCACTTTACCATTGGGTGATACTCTTTCATTTTCAGATATGGAGGCTGACCATATCTTATTTAAAGAAGATTTTCATGTTTATGGCAGCGATGAAACAGCATAGCAGCTGTATTTTCAATTATTAAAATTACATAACAGAGAGACTGACTAGTATTACATGGAGTAACATTATCAGACTACTTCAGAAGTAAACAGATACCATGAGGTTTTAGGGTATAAGAATATACCCACTATTGGCCGATATAATCAGGAATTTTGCAGGAAGTGGGTCATGGTGCTAAACAAGTGTAGCTTTGACCTAATGCTCCTCATGATAGAGGAGTCATCTAGGGAGCTTACACTTGTCAAGAATAAGATAACCGCATTTAATGCTGCACATCATCATTCTTTAGTGGCTGATCCAGCTGGCAAGTGGCTAGAGAAATTGGAATCGCAGATTATACCTATAAGAAAGATCTCATTAAGCTCAAAAGAGACAAGTTATTGACAGTTCAGCATGATTACCAGGAATGTAAAGTGGGCTTCTAATACTTCAATCAGACCACCATACAAGTCAAGACTCAGACGGAGCTGAAGGAATTATTTAGACACGGATACATCTAGTGCCTGCAATATGACTAATAGTGATCAGGAAGAATCCACCAGCACCTTAAGTCAGAAACCCTCTTTAGGTTTAAAGATCCACACAATGCGGGTCCACAAAAGGTCTGCCATGCGCCGAGAGGGGCAATGAGCGAGGAATTATAAAAAACAAAGAAAAATACATAATTTATCATTTGTCATCCAGCATACTGACGTCAGATGAGATCAGTGAATTAAATAAAAGGTTATCCTTTGTTCCTACAAATGTTTTTGATTCTTTTTAGTGGAATGTAGACCTCCACAAATTTTCGTGACAATTAAGATTGAAAGAACTTTTTGGTCCATCAGAACAAGCGTGTTTGACAGATACTGTATGCCTAATTTTGGAAATAAATCTAATTTTGACACAGTCTCTCATAACACATTGATAAAATGCTTCATTCGGATGGTCGATAACCAGACCATGAATAATGCAATAAAAGAGACAACTATAAGAAAAATGTAACTAAAGGAGAATATACTGCGTTAGTGAATCTTGTTAAATACCAAGATATGATTATAAGTCCAGTGGATAAGGGAGGTGGTCTGGTAGTGCAGGATACAGAGCAATATAGATATGAGATCTACAGGCAATTAGCTTATAATAAAGTATTCAGAAACTTCCTTTTGATCCTACACCAGCCTTTAAGGATGAATTGAACCAAATACTTATGAACGCTGTAAATCTACAGTTCATTACTGACAAAACTAAATAAGCATTGCTCCCAGAATGTCAGGTAGCTCTAATACTATATACTATCCCCAAGAAACATAAGCAACCCACCACTCCCCCAGTCAGGCTGATTATAGTGGCAAGGGACTCATTGTTCTATGCAGTGGCTAAATATCTTGACATGTTTCTGCAGCAAGTGGTGAAATCGGAACCTACTATTCTGAAGGATACTACAACATTCATTCAGAAGTTAGAGCCATTAGTTACCTTGCCTGAGAATGGCTGGATGTGGTACATTTGTATACACTATGAAAGGGGATTGCAAGCCATTAGACGATTGATCACTAATAATATCAATTACACTGGGCCAAACATTTACTTTTGTCTATCCCTTCTGGAGATGACATTAATTAAAAATTATTTTTTATTTGATGGATCATGGTATATACAACTACAAGGATGTGCGATGGGCTCTGTGTTGCCTCGACATTTGCTAACTCATATATGCTAGAGGCGGAGAAAGACCTGTTTTTGACGGATCTCACTAGGATATCTTACATACACTACCTTGCAAGATATATAGATGATCTTTTTCTGATATGGATGGGTAATAGGCAACAGTTTGAGGAGATGATGAAAGTCATCAATTCCCAAGATGAAAACAACAAATTTACTTATGAATATTATCAAACTTCCAAACACTATCTGGATGTTTTAATTACAAAGATTGGAAGTCAAATAAGGACCAATATTTATCAACAACTGACATTAATACGATTCTGCATGCTGGCACTTACCATCCCATGCCTCTTAAATAAGGTCTTCCTGTTTCACAGCTGTTGATAATACATAGGATCTCTAATTATATGGAAGAAACCATTAAACAGATGGATCTGATAATAAATAAATTCCTTATACGTGGATATAAGTATCAAGATCTACTGGCAACTAAAGATAAAGTCCTTGCCATTTCACGCGGGAAGATGCTATTATTTAAGGATAAGAAGCCACAGACAGGAAGAATTGAATGGGTAAAGAATTACTCAACGACAAGTAATACAGCCCGGATTATAGCAAAGGAACATTGGCCATTGAAAACTACTGATCCTGATTTACCAGCTCTTAAAGATACCACGATTATGCCTTGCTACATCATAATACACAATGACATCAAAGGCTTTAAAGAACGGAATAGTAAAGGATCCACAATATACATGAAACCAGGTTGTTACAAATGTGTGAATTGAATCACATGCTGATATCTCGAGATGGGAGATTCATTTGCACATCCCCATACAAGTAGGAGATTTGCCATTAAGCATGTACTGATGTGTAGTAGTAAGTATGTAATATATTTCATATGCTGCCCCTGTGGTCTGCTATACATTGGCAAGCCTAGCAGGATGTTTAAGGAACATATGGCACAGGTCAGCTATCATAGCAGCATTGGAGGGCAGGGATTATGATCAACCGGTGGCAGAACATTTCAAATATTATGATCATACTCTGATCATACTCTGGCCACATTAAAATACAAATTATTGACCATATTAACCTGTCATTAAGAGGTGGCAGTCGAGACCATAAATTATTGCAGTTAGAGGCAAAATGGATCCATCGCCTCAATACTATTACTCCTGCAGGTCTCAATGACTATTTCTCATTAAATTGCTTCATTTAAATGTCATTTAATGTATATTATGTTTTTAGATGGTTATTACTGTTTTTCCATACAATATAGTTCAGGTCTCTTTATGTCAGCTCTCCCTTTTTTTAATGGGTTAAATGTTTTTTGCTTTCATGATATTTGTTTATGTTTACTGCCTAGGGTTACTGTTGCTAGGCTGCCTGAGGAGCCCATGTCACAGGCTTGTGATGTCATAGCCTTCCAACAGGATTCTCCGGCAGAATCTCGTGCACTGGGTGAGAACTTATTTAAGGTAAGCATTTTGTAATTTTGATTGTTCCCTGATGAAGGTTTGAATTAAACCGAAATGTTGGAGCTACACTGTATGTGACTTATTAACTCTGTTATACATGAGTAGTGCCACCACCGCTGTTTGCATATATATATATATATATATATATATATATATATCTTTGAATTCTTAATTAGAAATATGCATAACAAAAAGGCACTTAACATCTCCTCTTCCCCTTCCACTATCAATGGACTCCAACCAGCTTTCCCTCTCACATGGCGTCCTACCCACATGACCTATCTTGTGGTTAAAATCACTGGAAACTTGTCACAGTTATTTCACATGAATTTTGACCCACTACTTCTGTATGCACTTGAAACATCTCTCTTCATTGGGTAAACTTAACGTGGTAAAATTAACACACTCCCTAGATTGCATTATGTTCTCCCAGCTCTTCCAATACACAAATCTAATTACTGGTTCCACTTGATTCACATTTTGATTAGAAAATGTATCTGGTCTTGGAGATGCCCCAGAATCAGACATGATGTATTAATGCATCCTAAATATTTGGGAGTTCTCCAACTACAAGATGGTGAAAACTACCATTGGGCCATTCTCCTCAACAGAATCTTCAAGTGCACCAGGAATATATATATTAAACAGTGGCTCACTATAGAGGGCTTCCCCTTCTAACTATAAGTTTTTGAGATGCCTCTCATTTGTAGCTTCTGTTTTTGGCACTCTTACCTTCTTTCTTGCTAACCCCAGTTTTCCAACAGGCCTCTCCCACTTTCTGAAATGGACTTCTCCAGGGCTCTTCTGGGTCAGCCAGCTGGTGACTCCATCAGGTGTTAGATATTTTTCAGAGATCATGATAAATGAAATATACTTCATAATGATTTCTGGAAGAACTTACAGTACAAGTTAGACATGTCCTTTTTATGTCTGATGGATTGAACCACACTAGACGGGATCTTACTCCATTTGAAACACTCTGTGTTTCCCCTAAATCTCCCTCCCACACAATCTCTGCCATTTAAGAATTGCTACAGGATAACGTTTCTAAATCACTTACGCTTTATTTCCAGGTTTGGAAGAAAGACCTTGGTTTGTCTCTGATCCGCTTAGATTGAAAGAATATCTTTCTTAAGGCCTCTTCTAGTTCTGTTTGTGTTGTCATTAAGGAGACACAATATAAAAATGTGATGCATTTGTATTGGCACCCTTCCCTTTTCCACGCAATGTTCCCTGCCATCTCTGGTACATGCTGGGGATGCTCTGGATCATTGGGATTATACTCCATATTTGTTGGTAATACCCCTGATTGTCTAATATTTGGACAGATGGGGGGGAATTATAATGGATAAAATGTTTGTCCATTTGTGACTATAATGAGAAAGGACACAAGCCTAGGGAAATCACAAAAATATGGAGAATATATGTTAAGAAATAAATAAACAATTAGAGGACAATAGAGGGTCAGAACAATAAAGGGGGAGAGTTGTATGTGTTAAGAAAATGTTTTGCATTATATTATAAATGAATGCAAATGGTTTTATATAAAAAGCAAATAATGAATAATTGATAAATGAAGAGATAATGAACAAATTGTAAATATTAAAATAAAAATAAAATTAAATACAATTTTAAAAAATGTATAAAAATAAAAGGATAAATAGAAATAAAGAATTGAAAAATAAAAAGTTAGAAAATAAAAAATGGAATTGAAAATACTGGACAGAAAATGATGTTGGGGAGAGGGAGAGAGTCAGAGAAAGGAGGGCAGTCCCAACCAGTGGTATAGGGTCTATTCTCAAAGCTTGAGAGCCATCATCCCATCTCAGTTTCAAGTAAGGAAGAAAATATGGGAAGGGGGAGAGAGGATGAAGAGAAGGGATTAATGGGAATACAGAGACGAGAGCAATCACACTAAAGAAATAGGGTACCAATCTTGCGTTAGTCACAAATAGAGAGGGAAGATACAGATGGTAGAGCAGATAGGAGTACATGAAGGTAATTCAGAAAAATGAAAGTACTTTGTTGAGATCTAGATATTTGTTGAGTCTGATAGGTACCAATTTATATAGTTGGTAGATCTGCAAAGGGAGATAATTTTAAACACTTTTGTTTTTTTTGCTACTATGTCTAAGTTGCAGTTGCAATTGAGACACATGGTCTCAAAAATGTCTTGGAAATGTATTTGGTGTTCCTGAGCAGTGACTAATTGGTGACAGGGAGGTCGTTAAGCAGATGCATATAGATGGTCAGTCTTATGGGTGTGTTGTGTACACTGAGGCTTAATTGCTCATACTCAAGTGGAATATATGCACCTACCATAGTACCAAGATTCAATGGTGCTACTGATGGTTGCATCTAAAGGCACGCCAAGAAGTAATACAGCACCTAAAGTTGCTCAAAATGGGTATCTCAATCCTTGCACATTCAGATGCATGCTTGTACACCAGAGGAAGGGCTGATATTATCATTAACATATAGTTACGAATGCAATTACAGCAATATGTGCTAAAGTGGTTGCTGCAGCTTGTGATCCAGAATCAGCACCATAATATGGAAAGCATGCCATTTTTTGGTTGCAGTTAAACAGATCTGAATTCTGAATGCTTTATAATAATTCATGTTGATTTACTATACAATCAAATATGTCTAATTTTTATAACTTTCAGTATTCTATACTTGTTACTCTTATATATAAACTTTAGAGCAAAAACCAAACATATTCTAAGCTAGTGGTCACATTTTTTTTTCAATTGCTGCACAATGTAAAACAACAACTTATAGAAAATAAAAATAAATTAATGCAAACACCTTTAGGTGTGACAAATGATTCTTGAAAATGTCATTTTTGATTCACACATGACGTCTTCAGATAACTATTCCATTATTTCCCACTAATATATCTGTTCAAATACTGCATTGTCTGTTATTTATTATTATTTTTCTTCTGTTTGTTTATTCTTGACATTGTCTATTCATACTCATGAATTCTCCATACATCAGCAGTGTCAAGGCTGGGTAACTCTGAGCAAAATTCTTGCTGGAAACATTTATCAATGTCAATAGCAACTGTCAGCTTTAAAACGTGGGCTACAACAACATTAAATTAACACTTTCATTTTATGCCTTTTAAGCTAAGAGTTTCCATCTGAAAGTACAGCAGTTGGAAACTAATTATTTGAAATAAACATTCACATTTCATATGAATGTGTTCCACAATGTTTGCACAATGTAGGGAACACATGATAACATGATTGTAGACCACTGATTAAGACATCCTCTGCAGACAAAAAGCACTTTCTTTTTCTAGGAATGAATATTCTAGAAAGGCTTGCAAACTGTTTAAGTGTAACAAACACATTATGTTAAACATTTCACACTATTAAAAAGCTTTGAATGCCTCTGCTTTTGTAAGATGAGATGCCATAAGGTCCCCAAGTTATATAAAAATGATCATTACACAGGGTGACAGGCCTATAATTGTTTTGGGATATGCAGAGGTGCTCCCCAATATAGCAGCCTAGGTATTTTCCGGTATTACCCCACCACCAACATATGTATCCCTATAAAAAAGAATGGAAAAAACCTCAGGCGCTGCTAGATTTCCAGGATTCAAGTTGAAATAGTCTCAATTATCTCAATCAATGAAGTCTCATAGAAAAAACTAATTCTGTGACTTCCTCTATTTGTTGTGAGATGTCCTCTTAATGCAGATAGGTGGACCTCACATGGGATATCATATGGAAAATAGAGAAAATACTAATATAGTGTAGTATTTTCATGTTCTATTTGTTAATGTATTAATTTTAAAAAGCAAACATACTTTCTGATAAAATAGTTTTCCACAATTTATAGTGATATGGGAAACTGTGCCATGTGGAGCTCCAAATGAAGAGCAAGATGGTAAGCATAAGGGTAGGGAGTTTTTCCTGGAATTAATCCTTCTCCCTTTATGAGCAAGTCACTGGAGTGTCCACCTGGTGTCCTCTTTTAAAATCACAGATAGGTATCCATTAAAACCAATGCATTTTGAATCAATATTTTCCTCAGGGCTGGATATCCTCATCTTTACAACTACAGTCTATTTAAAGGGTACTTGACCCGGAAGTACTAAATGTGTCCTGTGCTGATGTTACATCGCTTTATACAATAATCAATCATGAGAAAGGCATATAATTAGATTAGATTAAATTTAGAATAAAGAAAAAGCATCTTCTCTGCCCAATCAAGTGGAAAATAAATTCTGCAAAAAATCTTCTTTTTACCCTGCACACATGAAGGGCAGTTTTGTGGACTGTTTTAATAAACTAGTGGTTAAGGACATAAAAAATATGAAGAATAACAAAACAAGAATAAATACTCTCACAAAAAAGAGAGGCTAGCTATTAAAAAACTAAGTAAAGACAAATATATAATAAAACCCTGTGACAAGGGGGTGGGATAGCAATAATGAATAAATAAACCTACGTGAATGAAATCTACAGACAATTGGAAGATGGGGTCATGTACCACAAAAACCTAAAACAGATCCCACACATAAAATAAAGTCAAATTTCCAAAAATTTCTAAATAAACATCTGGAAAAAAAGCTATAACTAAAAAAGAGAACGATTTCTTAATGATAGGACAACCAATAATTCTTACCATTTATGTTCTCCATATACTACACATAAGACTTACCTCACCCCCTGGAAGACCTAGAATTTCCAGTTCAGGGGATTAACAATAAATCTATCTGAAATTATATACTACTTTCTGCAACCTCTAGTAATAACACATAAAGTGTACCTTAAAGACAACACAGATGTAATAAATAAATTAGGAAATATTATTATGGAGAAAAACATGCATCTTGTATCGGCTAATATAGCATCGCTTTATACAATAATCAATCAATCATGAGAAAGGCATAGAGGCAGTCACGTGGTTTCTTAACCGATCTGAATTGTCACAAAAAGAAAAGATTTTATACTAGAAGGTATTCATTTCATATTAACCAACAACATTTATTTTTTAATGGGGCTTACTATTTACAAAAGTTTAGGACAGCCATGGAGACCAAGTTCATGCCCAGTTATGCAAATTTATTTATTGTTTACTGGGAAATCCAAAAGATCTGGAAGGAACACAACTGGGCGATGAACTTGGTCTTCTGGCATAGATACATCAACAATGTAATCTTTTTATGGGATGGCTCTAGGGAAGATCTAGATATTTTCTGTCACAAACTTAATGAGAACAATATACAATTCACTATTGATATAAGTGGTGAAACTATCAACTTTTTATGTAGTTGACGAGGATGTTATTTGTGTAAATCAGGCACCAGTGAAAAGTGTTGTTGCCCATTACAAAAAAAAGTCCATTGTCATGTCTGGGCATAAGACAAAAATAATCTACTTCTTATGTGTGGAATTATTTCTAGCCAAATTGGACAACAATTGCTAAGCCATCTGCAGCATTTGTAAAGCCAAAATAAGTAGAGGTAGGGACCTTAATCATCTAGGAACCTCTTCCTTGTTACATCAATTTCAGTGAGTTCATGGAATGTTTTTGGGAAAATCATAAACTAATGCTAAAAAAAAGCATCAGCCCAGCCTCAGTTAGCTGATACCAACACATTCATCAATATCCTCACTAATGATCAGAGGTAGTTCTGCATTCAGGATAAAGCTAGGTGATTCCTCCCTTATCCAAGATTCCTCAGAAGAATCATTGAGCACTAGGCCTGCTGCTGCTGCTGGAGGTGGATCTTCACCCCAGAAAGAGACCGAGAAGACTACTACTACTAGTAGTAGTTTAAAAAACAATTGACTGTTAAACAATAGTTTGATAGAGGAAGCAAATATGACAGCTGTCACCAAGTTGCACAGTGGATCATGGATGCCATGACGGCTCTGCAAGTAATAGATGGTGAAATAATAGAAATTGAGGATGATAGTGTGGAGTAAGTACAAAAGGAGGATAAAGGGGATATTGGCCCTCATTCAGAGCCGGACGCACTGAGCAGAGCGCACGCTCTGAATGAGGGCCGTCCTCCATAATTATGGAGCGTCCTCCTGGATGCTCGTATAGCTGTGGGTCACCACCCACAGCCTATACGAGCATGCAGGTTGATGGCCGCGAAGGTCTTGACCATCGCGACCATCGCCACTGCGAGCCGGAGCCTGCGGTTGAGTTTCTCAACCGCAAGGCCCGGAGTGATTTTTGCTCTATCAGAGCCAAAATCACTCCCACTGACATCACTAGTGATGTCAGTGGGCCGGCTTCTGATGGTAGGCGTTCCCTTGGGAATGTCCCCGTCTGGGAGGCACACCCCCGGTACGCCCACCAAAGGGGGCGTGCTGTCAATCAACATCGACAGCACGCCCCCTTTGATCAGACACAACGAGCAAAGGAAAGTCCTTAGCTCATCGCGTCTGGCGCATGCGCACGACGGAGCTCCCGCCGTTGTGCGCATGCGCAGTGCACACCATCGACCCACTTGCGAGCGGACAGCCGCTTGTGAGTGGGTCTGAATCCGGCCCATTGTGTCCTATCTGATGCTAATAATGATAGCTGATGATTAGAAAAGCCACATCTTGGGTGTTTAATTATTTTAATCAAAATCCTAACAACAGTTGTGAAGTTAGCTGTACCAATTTTGTGAAGCCGAAGTTAGTTCAGGTAGGAATATTAACCATCTAGGCACCTCTTCCCTGATACATCATTTGCAGCGAGTTCATGCAATTTATTTAACAAAATTATAATTATTTGTAAATTAATAACAATCAGTACAGTATTAGTTACTACCAGCTTGAACTAGCACATGAAATATCCACCACCAACACCCTCATCATCAACCTCCTCCTTAATAATTGGAGGCAGTCCTTCCAAAATAATTGTTTTGTGGGTGCCCAAGTAAAGCAATCACTTCAGCCACAAAAGTGTTAGTCCTTGTCACTAAAGTTGTTGATTTGTTAAACTGTGCATGTCCTTTTTAATATCCAACATAAGAGTGGGTGGGAAGGCCCAAGGACAATTCCAAATTGCAGCACTTTTCTTTTCATTTTGCACTGTTTGAGGCATTGCTGACTGACATTTTTATAGTTTATTAAACTGCCATCCTGCTTGCCACTGCTGGTTGGTAATGCTTTATACATGTCCTATATTTATTTAAACTGCCACGCGGCTGTGCAGCTGATCTGCCGCTAACTTTAGCCAGCCAGCTCGCTGCAGCATATTACCTCTATTGTTGAAAAGCAGTGAAAATAATATTGTGAGTTTAGAGGTGGTTAAAATTGACTGGAAATGCCTAAAAATAATTGTTATTATGGTCAATAATACAGTAGGATCAAAAACTGGTCCAAATTATGTGATTGTAGGTGTTTTTATCATTTTTTAAAAAAAATACAGATCCAAAACCACACACAAAGGCAGTTTTGCCAAACCAAATCCAGATCCAAAACAGGAAAAAATGGTATGTCGCACATCTCTACTTTTATTTAGCATGCATAGTAGTGTGCAAAGCGTCCATTGCGATCAAGACTGAGATTGCAGTGACTACGCAGACCCATGGCAGAGTCATTGACAGGAAGTGCCGTTTGGGGATGGCGATGGGGGGGTCGGTGAAATGCAGGCATGCCAGGGCATTAAAATGCCGTTGCATGGGTGTGCATAAATTATCCGCTACGATGCCCTATGCAGCCTGAGGCCTTATATCTTGTGCTGAAGTTAGCAATTCTGAGTAAGGTCTGACCTTGTGCAAGTGTGTGTGAGGTTGTGATGGTACTCGATTGTACTGATGTTTTCACAGTCTAATGAATTAGCATACTATTGCAGTTGAACTGCGTGCGTAATCCTTACTGTATTAGGCCCTCAGTGAGAGTCTAGAAAAGTTTGAGGTGATTACAATAGGAGATACACCTTGTGACACATCTAAGCATTTTCTGTTTAAGGGGGGGGATGTACTAAGTCTTGGAATGATAACGTGGATACAGATAAAGTACCAACCCATCAGATACAGTACCAACCCATCCTGACTGTCACTTTACTGGCTGTGTTTGAAAAAGGACAGTTGGGATCTGATTGGTTGGTAATTTATCTTTCTCCACTTTATCTCTCTCCAAGGCTTAGTACATCTACCCCTAAATCTTTCTCTGTCAAAATCATCCACTGTGCTGTATGATGTGTTCTCTCCCAAAGTGCATATCTGGGACTAATAATATCTATAGCATTAGATATGATTTAAAAGGACTGCTAAATGCAAAGTTGTACAACCATCCTGCAGGGCCAAAGCTAGATGTTTTTTGTCACCCGGGGAAGGGCAGTAATTTGGCCCACCCCCCCACCATAACTATAGACTCTGTCCTTTCAGAACCACCCACAGTGTCTGCACAGCAGTCTGTGCCCCTCCTTCCCATAACAGTGCAGCAGCCTGTGTTTCTCCCTCCTATATCCCAGCAGCAGCCTGTGTTTGTGTTACCCCTCCCCCCACCACAACTTACCTGGATCTTCAACTTGCTCCTCCTTAAGGCAGCAGTAGCAATATGGTCCTCACACAATGTCCTTCAACATGCATCATGACATCTCACACACAGTGCAGATAGGAGAAAAAAAACCTTTGCGCTGGGTGATCCCAGTCCCTCTAAGCCTGCACCCTGCTGATTAGTACAGCAGTGCAGGCATGGAGCCTGGTCACAATCACTGGACTGGGCATCAGCTAAAGATGGGTCGGGGGAGTTACAGCCAGAGTGCTCCCTGAGAGTGGGGGGAAGGGTTTGGTACTTTCCCCCTGAGCCCACCATGAGCCCTGGTCTGCCCTCCAAATCATACCCCCACCATGGCATGCTTCCAAATCTTCAGAGTTTCCACTTTTTTTTCTGGCCATCTGAGCACCCCCTCAAATCCAGTGCCCAGGGCATGTGCCCCACTATCCCCCCTAGTTGTGGCACCTGCTTACTGGTATAAATTATTGAACCATTCACACCGAGCAGTTAGAGAGATTTGAGGTGAGTTGTTTACTCTGTTTTGGACATGTTTAGATTTAGGAAGCTTTAAGATATTAATTTGGAAATAGTAGAGAGATGGTTAGTTGCACAAGATACTGTACTGCCAAAATGGAAAGGTCAGGAAAGAGAATGACAATCATCAATAAAGAGGTAGAACTGAAGTCAAATAAGCAAATTGTTTCCCCATATGAAGATTTATACAGTGAAAAAAGTAAAGAACCACTAACTGAGTTATGTGTAATCGTAACATACTGTATATTGGAAGAGGAATGGGAATGTGCCAGAGTTGGAGGCATGAAACATATGTTTCAATAGGCTGGAAGTGAAAAAGGAAAGAACTGAAGGCCAATGGAGTGAAGGGTGTGATGGAAAAGAGGGTGATCAATAATGAGGGTGATCAACAGTGTCAAAAGCAGCAGATGAGATTCAGGTTGATGAGTATAGAGAAATGACCATTAGATAATTGATCACTTTTGTAAGTACTATGAGCTTGTGTTTAATGGTAATTTGAAATGTGCCAGTGGGGATAGAAAGTTTGTAGAGGTGATCTAGAGGTGGACAGTGAGTGTTGGTAGCAGAAATGTTGGTAGGGAACAGGGGCAAAGGTATAGGGTGAGATGATGAGAGGTGTTCAGATACTTTTGTCTTCTCTTACTGGAGAGAATGAATTGATGGTGAAATTATAAAGGATATGTCTTTGATGAAGATGGCAAAATCATAAGCTATGAGGGAGAAAGGGGGAGGAGGTGCAAGAGTGCAATGAAGCAGCTTGAAGGTAACTTTTCCTCTGACATTATATTCTGGTAGCAGCCTTCTTCTCTACATGGTGGCCATGGCCGTGCAAGGTGTCATGATGCCCTTGGCAAAATTTTTGCCTACCATACCTCTTTCCTCAAATACCCTCACAAATGACTTTTAGAAATAATAATTCTTACCTGCTCTTGGCTGGCGAGGCTGCAGTACAGATACATGGATGTCTGATGCAAAATGCTGTCCATACTCCATTTCTGCTGGAAAATTCGTAGATGGCGTGGGGGTGGGGGGAAAAACATGTTAGGACAAAGTGGCAGGCAACAGTCAGAGACTTACCACATCCCAGGGTCACACAATAACATTGTACTGAGGGCCTGATTCAGACCTGATCGCGAGCTCTATGCACTCACAAGTGGGTCGATGGTGGACCAGCCGGCTCCATCATGCGCATGCGCGAGACATGGATAGTGATGGGCAAACCATCGCTCTGGTTAGCCCATCGCTGTCGCTGTCGATGTTGAGTGACAGCGCGCCCCCTTTGGTGGGCGGGCCGGGGGCATGGCTGCCCAGACGGAGGCGTTCCCATGGGAACGCCTACCGTCCGGGGCCGGCCCCACTGACATCACAAGAGATGTCAGTGGTAGAGCTTTCAGCTCTGTTAGAGCCGAAAGCTCTCTGGGGCTTGCAGCAACAAGACCCTACCACAAGGGTCTCATAGCAAGCCCGATGGTCGTGATGGTCTTGACCATCGCAAGCATCTTCCTGGCCGCTCGCTATAGCTGTGGGTTGTCACCTACAGCTATGCGAGCGGCCAGGAGGCCGCTCTAAAAAAAAACAGAAGGCCGGCCCTGTTTCAGAGCAAGCGCTCTGTCAGAGCGTCCGGCTCTGAATCAGGCCCTGAACCCTGTCTGGTGCTACCAGGTGCAAATACAATAAAAATAAAAATTACTTTAAAAAATGCTTTATTTTATTAATAAAGTATATAATATATATATATATGCAGTAATACAAATATATTCATACACACTGTATATAGATAGATAGATAGATAGATAGATAGATAGATAGATAGATAGATAGATAGATAGATAGATAGATAGATAGATAGATAGTCTGGCACTCACAGTGAAATGACAATACTTTGCCCAGTGCCTTCAAATGAAGATAACATATTCCAACAAGGGGTGCAGCCCTCATGGCCTATGGTAAACGATCCGCAATGCAGCAGATGTATGCCATTTCAATTTTTGATGCAGATAATGATAAAACTCTGAAATGTTGGCATAAATGTGCTGCGTTGTGGCCACTGAATTTCTCTTTCCCTGCATTTGACTCTGTCTGGCAGCACCTGGGCAAGATGGACTCTGGAGTTCCAGCTTTCTCTGCTTGTTATATATTATATATATAATCCCATGTGCTCTGTATGTACATGTTAAATAGTAAAGTATCCCTTTCCTCGGCTTCTAAGAAAACATAACAGACACAACACCAACCCCACATAACTAGCTATACCCCAATACAAAATGATTACACAATCACATGCAATGTTTTTTTACAACCCACCCCCTTAACATAACATTAATAGATGTCCAGGTATATTAATATATACCCAAAAACCCATATAACACTAAAAAGCCCCCATACCCCCACAGAAACTTACCTTTCATTGCAGGAGGTCCTGTGATCTCTCTCTTCTTCATTTCTTTAAATTTCCAGGTTCACTGCATGTAACTGGCTGGGGAGGAATCAGGTGCAGGAATGGGCGGAACTTCGGGAGGGAGGGGTGGTTCCTCAGAAGGAATGGTAGAAGAGTCTGACATGCATAAAGGGTAATGGCAGGTACTCCTGCTGCTGGCTGTGCTCACCTGACATGTCGGACTGTGACATGTCTGCAGTTACAACTAGACAGCAGCTAGTAAATGCAGGGGCAGCGGCACCGGCTTATGCAGACTGCGGCCGCAGCCACTGTTAAGTAAAATGAGGATATTTCTTTCACTCTCTTATTTCTCTTGTTACTGTGGTGTCAGCCTCAATGCTGCCCCTTCAGGTGCCAGTGCCCTAGGCAGCTGCCTAAAGGTGCCTAATGGTAGTGCTGGTCCTAATAGTGGCAGTTACCATGGCTAGCGTGTAATACTCAGAGAAGTGGTGTATTATAATCGAGGAAATTGACAAGTTATTGATTAATTGTTTGATTGATCCATATGTTAGGAACTGGAGTGGTATGATAACTCATGGCATGTATATTTCACAAAATGTTTATCTATAAATTCATAATTTTTGTAATATTCCTTGTATATTATTGTTAATTTAAAGCAAAGGAAATTTGCTGCTTAAATGTTTGACTATGTATCACAATACAAAACATATTCAAACAACAAGAAAATATTAATTACATTCCTCTCAACTGTGACAGATCTGGTTATATGACGCCAAGGGAGTATGCAGAACATGTGGTCTTGTGGCAATAGACTGTGCTGAGATGCAAACTTTAAATGCAGAGGTTTGTATGTAAGTCTGTAGGAGCATTTTACAAGAGGATTGTCTGCCAAGGCTGAACAGTATGCAGTAAGGTACATATGAATTAATGAAAACATTGTAATGAAATAAGTCACAGGAGAACTGCTTAGTGTGCAGCTAAAAACAGAGTTGCAGATGCACTATGTGATCATTACTGTATACATTTAAATTTATAATATAGAATTTCAGAGGTAGTTTGCATATCAATGGCCACTGATACGGGCCTGCCCACCAGCGCTAAGGTCACCTCATTGAGCAGGTCCCTAACACTCTGGGGTTCACATTTGGGATGTAGGGCACCCCAAAGGTCAGCTCAGCCAAAGACCTCCCCAGGGCATCACACGAAAAAAAGGGTGACAGTGAAGTGTTAAAGTATCAGGTGTGTAAAGTAATTAACAAGTGTTATAATAATGATAAGGGTAGGATATGTGTGAAAAAATACATAAATAATAAACAAACATGAAAGTGATATACAAAGTGACTATATGTATTAAATGGTGATGCCCTGGAGAGGTCCAGCCAAAACAGCTCAGGGGGCCCCACACCCAAACGCTCACCCCAAATAAACTGATACTAACAATATAAATAGGACTTACTTGTAATTATGCCTGTTTCCTTGTGCAGTCAAATGCTAAGTCCCTGCTTAAAAACATATGAGGGGGTGGGGGAGGGGTGCAAATCTAGACTGGAGCAATCTCAGGCTTCAGATGTGTGTATAAATACTAGGGGTGTGCACCGGCCACTTTTCGTGTTTTGTGTTTTGGTTTTGGATCTGGATCTTTCTTCGTGTTTTGGATCTGGATTGGTTTTGCCAAAACCACCCTTCCGTGTTTTGGGTTCTGGGTTTTGTGTTTTGGATCTGTATTTTTTTTTTAAAAAGCATAAAAACAGCTAAAATCACAGAATTTGTTGGTTTCTCTGCTCCTATGCTATTATTAACCTCAATAACCTTAATTTCCACTCATTTCCAGTCTATTCTGAACACCTCACACCTCACAATAGTGTTTTCATGTCCAAAAGGTTGCACCGAGGTAGCTGGATGACTATGCTAAGCGACACGAGTGGGCGGCACAAACACGTGACCCATCTAGGAGTGACACTGCAGTGGCAGACAGGATGGCAGTTAGAAAAACTAGGCCCCAAACTGTACATAATGCAAAGAAAAAAAAGAAGTGCAAGATGGAATTGTCCTTGGGCCCTCCCACCCACCCTTATGTTGTATAAACAGGACATGCACACTTTAACAAATCAATCATTTCAGCACCAGGGTCTGCCACACAACTGTGGCTGAAATGATTGGTTCGTTTGGGCCCCCACAAAACAAGCTGGCAATTAATGTGTCCCTGCACAAACTGGCTCTACGGAGGCAAGATGTCATCCTCATCCTCCTCATCCACCGATTCCTCACCCTCTTCAGTGTGTACATCCTCATCCTCACAAAGTATTAACTCGTCCCCACTTGAATCCACCACCACAGGTCCCTCTGTACCTTCTGGAGGCTGGTCTCCCTGGAAGAGCTGATAATTCATTTTGATGAACATCATCTTCTCCACATTCTGTGGAAGCAACCTCCTACGCCTTTCGCTGACAAGGTTCCCGGCTGCACTAAACACTCTTTCGGAGTACACACTGGAGGGGGGGCAACTCAGGTAAAATAGAGCCAGCTTGTACAGGGGCCTCCAAATTGCCTCTTTTTCCTGCAAGTACAGGTATGGACTGTCTGACATGCCTACTTGGATGCTGTCACCGATGTAATCCTCCACCATTCTGTCAATGGTGACAGTATCATATGCAGTGACAGTAGACATGTCAGAAATTGTTGCCAGGTCCTTCAGTCCGGACCAGATGTCCAAACTTGGTCCTGCCTGCCCTGCATCACCGCCAGCGGGTTGCTTAGGATACCTAAGTTTTTTCCTGGCAGCCCCAGTTGCGGGAGAAAATGAAGAAGCAGCCGTTGACGTGTCACGTTCCGCTTCAGCTGACAGTGTGTTCACCAGCAGGTCTTTGCACCTCTGCAGGCTTGTGTCGGCCGGAAAGAGAGGCTTTAAACCTAGGATCAAGCACGGTGGCCAAAATGTAGTGGTCTGATTTCAACAGATTGACCACCCTGGAATCCTGGCAAAGCAAATGAAGGGCTTCATCCACAAGTCCCACATGCCGAGCGGAATCGCTCCGTCTTAGCTCCTCCTTTACTTTCTCCAGCTGCTTCTGCAAAAGCCTGATGAGGGGAATGACCTGACTCAAGCTGGCTGTGTCTGAACTGACTTCACGTGTGGCAAGTTCGAAGGGCTGGAGAACCTTGCACAACACGGAAATCATTCTCCACTGCGCTTGAGTCAGGTGCATACCCCCTCCTTTGCCTATGTCATAGGTGGATGTATAGGCTTGTATGGCCTTTTGCTGCTCCTCCATCCTCTGAAGCATATAGAGGGTTGAGTTCCACCGCGTCACAACCTCTTGCTTCAGGTGATGGCGGGGCAGGTTCAAGAGTGTTTGCTGGTGCTCCAGTCTTCGGCACGCAGTCGCTGAATGGCGAAAGTGGCCAGAAATTTTTCGGGCCACCCAAAGCGTCTCCTGCACGCCCCTGTCGCTTTTCAGAAAATTCTGCACCACCAAGTTTATTGTGTGAGCAAAACATGGGACGTGCTGGAATTTGCCCAGATGTAATGCCCGCACAATATTGGTGGCGTTGTCAGATATCACAAATCCCCAGGAGAGTCTAAGTGGGGTAAGCCACTGGGCGATGATTTCCCTCAGTTTCTCTAAGAGGTTGTCGGCGGTGTGCCTCTTACTGAAACCGGTGATACACAGCGTAGCCTGCCTTGTAACGAGCTGACGTTTCTGAGATGCTGCTACTGGTGACGCTGCTGCTGTTGCTGCGTAAGGTGATACATCTACCCAGTGGGCTGTCACAGTCATATAGTCCTTAGTCTGCCCTGTTCCACTTGTCCACATGTCCGTGGTTAAGTGGACATTGTGTACAACGGCATTTTTCAGGACACTGAGGACACTTTTTCTGACGTTTCTGTACAGTCTCGGTATCGCCTGCCTAGTGAAGTGGAATCTAGACGGGATTTGGAACCGGGGACACACTACCTCCATCAATTGTCTAAATCCCACTGCACTAATGGCGGATACCGGATGCACGTCTAACACCAACATAGCAGTCAAGGCCTCAGTTATACGTTTTGCTTCAGGATGACTGCTGTCGTACTTCATCCTCCTCGCTAAGGACTGTTGGAGGGTCAATTGTTTAGTAAAAGTAGTGGTGTTCCTACTTCCTCTCTGGGATGATGAACGACTCCCAGCAGCAGCAACAGCAGCAGCGGCAGCAGTAGGCGTAGCAATGCAGGATCCTCCAGAGGAATCCCGGATAGGAGAGTCAGTCATGCCAGTGACATGGCCTGCAGGACTACTTCCGATCCTGACTAAGGAGGAAATTGACGAGGAGGGAGTTGACGGTGTGGTTTGCAGGCGCTTGGATACAACAGGACAACAGGATTTAGGTGTCCCTGGACTGCTTACGGTCTTAGCCAAAGTTTCTGAACTTGACAGTAACTTTTTATGAACGCGCTGCAGGTGCCGTATAAGGGAGGATGTTCCTAGGTGGTTGACGTCCCTACCCCTACTTATTTCACCTTTACATATGGTACATATGGCAAGACAGTTGTTGTCCGGATTTGGATAGAAATATTGCCAGACCAAAGAGGTGGAATGTTTGGTCTTCTGCCCAGGCATGACCGTGATGGGCTTTTTCATCCCACGGACAACAACTGTCTCCCCCGGAGCCTGATTTAAACAAACCACATCACCATCAGAATCCTCCTCGCCAACTTCCTCCTCAGCGCCAGCTACACCAGTATCCTCATCCTGTTGTACTTCAACAGTGACATCTTCAATTTGCATATCAGCAAGTGGACTGTGGGTGCTCCTTTCAGCACTTGCAGGGGGCGTGCAAATGGTGGAAAGAGCCACCTCTTCCCGTCCAGTGCTGGGAAGGTCAGGCATCGCAACCACCACCACACTTGGACTCTCCTTGGGGATTTGTGATATCTTCTTAGAAAGCACAGTTCTTCGCTGTGCTTTTGCCAGCTTAACTCTTTTGATTTTTTTAGTGGGAGGAGGGCTTCCATCGTCATGTGAAGCTGAACCACTAGTCATGAACATACTAGGGATCGACCTTAGCCGTTCCTTGCCACTCCGTGTCGTAAATGGCATATTGGCAAGTTTACGTTTCTCTTCAGCTGATTTAAATGTCTTTTTCAAGGTCATTTTCCTGAACTTTGCCATTTGGGATTGTATGTGCCCTCTACTATGACATTGGGCATCGGCCTTGGCAGACGACGTTGATGGCATGTTATCGTCTATGTCATGACTAGTGGCAGCAGCTTCAGCACTAGGAGGAAGTGGTTCTTGATCTTTCTCTATTTTATTTTTATCGGAGAAAGTTTGGTCCTCCATTTATGTTATATCGATTTGATATATATGTGCGGCTAAACACAGAAAATAATTTTTTTTTTGGTTTGGACTGGAGTGTACTTTCGGGGGTTACAGCACCCTTTAACGGTCAAGCCAGCCGGCCCTTTACTTATGACACAGGCGCACGCTTGGCACTACTTTGTTGATGCACGTGCGGCTACTGCGCACACAATTCACAAACACAGAAAATAATTTTTTTTTTTGGTTTGGACTGGAGTGTACTCTCGGGGGTTACAGCACCCTTAACGGTCAAGCCAGCCGGCCCTTTACTTATGACACAGGCGCACGCTTGGCACTACTTTGTTGATGCACGTGCGGCTACTGCGCACACAATTCACAAACACAGAAAATAATTTTTTTTTTGATTGGACTGGAGTGTACTTTCAGGGGTTACAGCACCCTTTAACGGTCAAGCCAGCCGGCCCTTTACTTATGACACAGGCGCACGCTTGGCACTACTTTGTTGATGCACGTGCGGCTACTGCGCACACAATTCACAAACACAGAAAATAATTTTTTTTTTGGTTTGGACTGGAGTGTACTTTGGGGGTTACAGCACCCTTTAACGGTCAAGCCAGCCGGCCCTTTACTTATGACACAGGCGCACGCTTGGCACTACTTTGTTGATGCACGTGCGGCTACTGCGCACACAATACACAAACACAGAAAATAATTTTTTTTTGGTTTGGACTGGAGTGTACTTTCGGGGGTTACAGCACCCTTTAACGGTCAAGCCAGCCGGCCCTTTACTTATGACACAGGCGCACGCTTGGCACTACTTTGTTGATGCACGTGCGGCTACTGCGCACACAATTCACAAACACAGAAAATAATTTTTTTTTTGGTTTGGACTGGAGTGTACTTTGGGGGTTACAGCACCCTTTAACGGTCAAGCCAGCCGGCCCTTTACTTATGACACAGGCGCACGCTTGGCACTACTTTGTTGATGCACGTGCGGCTACTGCGCACACAATTCACAAACACAGAAAATAATTTTTTTTTGGTTTGGACTGGAGTGTACTTTCGGGGGTTACAGCACCCTTTAACGGTCAAGCCAGCCGGCCCTTTACTTATGACACAGGCGCACGCTTGGCACTACTTTGTTGATGCACGTGCGGCTACTGCGCACACAATTCACAAACACAGAAAATAATTTTTTTTTTGGTTTGGACTGGAGTGTACTTTGGGGGTTACAGCACCCTTTAACGGTCAAGCCAGCCGGCCCTTTACTTATGACACAGGCGCACGCTTGGCACTACTTTGTTGATGCACGTGCGGCTACTGCGCACACAATTCACAAACACAGAAAATAATTTTTTTTTTGGTTTGGACTGGAGTGTACTTTCGGGGGTTACAGCACCCTTAAAGGTCAAGCCAGCTGGCCCTTTACTTATGACACAGGCGCACGCTTGGCACTACTTTGTTGATGCACGTGCGGCTACTGCGCACACAATTCACAAACACAGAAAATAATTTTTTTTTTGGTTTGGACTGGAGTGTACTTTGGGGGTTACAGCACCCTTTAACGGTCAAGCCAGCCGGCCCTTTACTTATGACACAGGCGCACGCTTGGCACTACTTTGTTGATGCACGTGCGGCTACTGCGCACACAATTCACAAACACAGAAAATAATTTTTTTTTGGTTTGGACTGGAGTGTACTTTCGGGGGTTACAGCACCCTTTAACGGTCAAGCCAGCCGGCCCTTTACTTATGACACAGGTGCACGCTTGGCACTACTTTGTTGATGCACGTGCGGCTACAGCGCACACAATTCACAAACACAGAAAATAATTTTTTTTTTGGTTTGGACTGGAGTGTACGTTGGGGGTTACAGCACCCTTTAACGGTCAAGCCAGCCGGCCCTTTACTTATGACACAGGCGCACGCTTGGCACTACTTTGTTGATGCACGTGCGGCTACTGCGCACACAATTCACAAACACAGAAAATAATTTTTTTTTTGGTTTGGACTGGAGTGTACTTTCGGGGGTTACAGCACCCTTAACGGTCAAGCCAGCCGGCCCTTTACTTATGACACAGGCGCACGCTTGGCACTACTTTGTTGATGCACGTGCGGCTACTGCGCACACAATTCACAAACACAGAAAATAATTTTTTTTTTGGTTTGGACTGGAGTGTACTTTCGGGGGTTACAGCACCCTTAACGGTCAAGCCAGCCGGCCCTTTACTTATGACACAGGCGCACGCTTGGCACTACTTTGTTGATGCACGTGCGGCTACTGCGCACACAATTCACAAACACAGAAAATAATTTTTTTTTTGGTTTGGACTGGAGTGTACTTTCGGGGGTTACAGCACCCTTAACGGTCAAGCCAGCCGGCCCTTTACTTATGACACAGGCGCACGCTTGGCACTACTTTGTTGATGCACGTGCGGCTACTGCGCACACAATTCACAAACACAGAAAATAATTTTTTTTTTGGTTTGGACTGGAGTGTACTTTCGGGGGTTACAGCACCCTTAACGGTCAAGCCAGCCGGCCCTTTACTTATGACACAGGCGCACGCTTGGCACTACTTTGTTGATGCACGTGCGGCTACTGCGCACACAATTCACAAACACAGAAAATAATTTTTTTTTTGGTTTGGACTGGAGTGTACTTTGGGGGTTACAGCACCCTTTAACGGTCAAGCCAGCCGGCCCTTTACTTATGACACAGGCGCACGCTTGGCACTACTTTGTTGATGCACGTGCGGCTACTGCGCACACAATTCACAAACACAGAAAATAATTTTTTTTTTGGTTTGGACTGGAGTGTACTTTCGGGGGTTACAGCACCCTTAACGGTCAAGCCAGCCGGCCCTTTACTTATGACACAGGCGCACGCTTGGCACTACTTTGTTGATGCACGTGCGGCTACAGCGCACACAATTCACAAACACAGAAAATAATTTTTTTTTTGGTTTGGACTGGAGTGTACTTTGGGGGTTACAGCACCCTTTAACGGTCAAGCCAGCCGGCCCTTTACTTATGACACAGGCGCACGCTTGGCACTACTTTGTTGATGCACGTGCGGCTACTGCGCACACAATTCACAAACACAGAAAATAATTTTTTTTTTGGTTTGGACTGGAGTGTACTTTCGGGGGTTACAGCACCCTTAACGGTCAAGCCAGCCGGCCCTTTACTTATGACACAGGCGCACGCTTGGCACTACTTTGTTGATGCACGTGCGGCTACTGCGCACACAATTCACAAACACAGAAAATAATTTTTTTTTTGGTTTGGACTGGAGTGTACTTTCGGGGGTTACAGCACCCTTAACAGTCAAGCCAGCCGGCCCTTTACTTATGACACAGGCGCACGCTTGGCACTACTTTGTTGATGCACGTGCGGCTACTGCGCACACAATTCACAAACACAGAAAATAATTTTTTTTTTGGTTTGGACTGGAGTGTACTTTCGGCGGTTACAGCACCCTTAACGGTCAAGCCAGCCGGCCCTTTACTTATGACACAGGCGCACGCTTGGCACTACTTTGTTGATGCACGTGCGGCTACTGCGCACACAATTCACAAACACAGAAAATATTTTTTTTTTTGGTTTGGACTGGAGTGTACTTTCAGGGGTTACAGCACCCTTAACGGTCAAGCCAGCCGGCCCTTTACTTATGACACAGGCGCACGCTTGGCACTACTTTGTTGATGCACGTGCGGCTACTGCGCACACAATTCACAAACACAGAAAATAATTTTTTTTTGGTTTGGACTGGAGTGTACTTTCGGGGGTTACAGCACCCTTTAACGGTCAAGCCAGCCGGCCCTTTACTTATGACACAGGCGCACGCTTGGCACTACTTTGTTGATGCACGTGCGGCTACTGCGCACACAATTCACAAACACAGAAAATATATTAGTTTTTTAGCACTTGGGGGGAGCACCCCTGATGGACAGAGCACCCCCTGGACAACACTACAGCACCCCTTTAGGTCTGGGACACTGCACAGGACTTTGGAGTGGACACAGCCCCTATGGAGAACTGACTGCACAACACAGTCCAGCCAGCCCCTATGGACTTTGAAGTAGTGGACACAGCCCCTATTAACAACAGCAGCACAGCACAACACAGACAGCCCCTATGGACTTTGAAGTAGTGGACAACAGCAGCACTACACTACACTACACTACACTACACTACACAGCCCTAACTCCCACCCTCCCTCTTCACTGTCCACAGCCGAGTGAGAAAATGGCGCCGACGCGGGTACCTTATATAGGATCCAAAACCCGCGCGACTCGGAAGGCGGGATGATGACGTTTTGCCTCGATTTCAGATCCGAGTCAGGCGGGAAAAGTCGAGCCTGACTCGGATCGGACTCGGATCGGGGGGGCTCGGGGGGGTTCGGATTTCAGAAATCCAAACCCGCTCACCCCTAATAAATACACAATATGGAGTATAAGGAGGGGCTCTAGACTGAGCTGTTCCGGCAGGACCTCTCCAGGGCATCACCATGATTCATTACTATTAGGGTGTGCAGTCTAGAGCCCCTCCTTATACTCCTTAGTGTGCAGCTAAACCAGGCTTTGCTAACCCTATCAGAAGGAGTCCATGTGGAGCCTAATGGTATACTTACTATTTCTGAAAACTAAAAATAATTCAATCCCTGCAACAAGGGGCATAATTTGCTGAACTTTGTTTGATAGTATTCATTTACACGTGTGCATACATAGGGGCAGAACGCAGCATTCACCAGGCTATGAGCACTCGCAGCCAATGTTTGAAGTCTATGGTATACATGTGCCAAGGCACATCATAGATGGGGGCACACTAGTCACATCATTCATGTCGTGATGCACTCGCATCGCCATATAGATGAGTGTGGCTACATTTGTATGTGTGTTTTTTTATTTTAATTTGTCTCATATTTTTTTTGTTTCAATAAATTACTTCTTGTTCACATATCTATCTATCTATCTATCTATCTATCTATCTATCTATCTCAAATATTTAAATCTGACCCACACTGGTCTATAGATTTGTAGACTTGCTTAGGTGCTTTCTGTATATGGTTGAAATAGATAAGGGAAGAAGACAGCGGCACTCCAAGTCTGGTATTTCAAGATTTATTAATTTAAATGCATGCTGAACAAGCTGATGTTTAGGAGCCTGGCTGGCTCTTTTCTCAAGGCTAGCATTACAAATAACTACTACTATACAATTTATTGTACAGTAGTATATACAGTATATATATATATATATATATATATATATATACAGAGTCCAAATAGCCAGTACTCACTAAATCTACAGTATATACAACTGTCTGTGGTGCACACCCAATGTAGTAGCATAATTCCCAAAAGTTGATGGCACTCGGGAACCAAGGAAGCCAACAGAAATATGATCCCATTTTTAATGCAGTATTAACATTTCAAGGCTCACAGCCTTTTCATCAGGACATCAAAGAATAAAAACAACCTACCAGAGTTACATAGGACAAACACAGCGTGCAGCTTCCCATCACCACCATTTCCATCAGCGGGAACCTGGGGAGCGGGCATCTGGTGAATGATGACACCATAGTCAAGGCAACCTGCCGGCTTGTGTTCCAAATAGGAATGAAGCCCAAGGGTCACTACGGTACAGGTGCGATCCATCGCAACAGATATCCATACCATCCCGGGACCCATGTGAAGGGAGCTAAGGAAACAAGAACAGAGCTGCATTACAGTATTACTATTATTGTAGATTGGAGATTAGGACAGATGTGTACTAGCACACTAAGACAGGAGGGGAATGGATAGATGGAAATGATAGGAGGAAGTGAGCTGCCATATGGGATAGCTGACTCTATCCCTAAGGGATAGAGATGCTATCATGAAAGGAAAGAAGAACACTAGCCTTTGTAACTACTTGTAATGCATATACTAGAGAGATAAGAGGGATTGTTCAGAAGAATCTCTCTATATTGAAATCAGATATACATTTAGGACCGTTGATCTCGGCAAATAAGGCAGTGATATTTAAAAAGTCTGAAAATCTTAAATCTAAGTTAGCTCCTAGTCACTTCAAGAGGCCAACATCTAAGATCGCCAAACATATTGATTGGCTCCCCCCAAAGCTCATAGGTTTTTTTTGATGCAGTAAGACCAGCTGTACCACATGCAAACATACTAAAGAAAGAGTATGAATTTCATCTCTATTGTTTCACAAGAGGTTTTTTCTATTAAAGATTTTTTGAATTGTAGATCATCATTTGTGATTTATATAGTAGAATGTGGTTGTGGCATTCAATATGTCGGGCTTACCACTAGACCTCTGCATGTTAGGTTTATGGAGCATAGGATGAACAACTTGAAGAAATGCAACATGCACTCATTATCCAAACATGTGGCAGGATGTCAAAGGGACAATATAGAGGGTGTAATGATTAAAGCTATTGATCATGTCATACCCACCATAGGAGGGGGGGACCAGATACAAAAGTTTATGCAGAAGAGAAGCGTACTGGATTTTTAGGCTTAGAACTCTTATACCTCAAGGTCTTAATGATATTGTGGAATTGAACAATATTGGTTAATTATATGGATATCTTTCCTATAGAGTCCAGTAATTAGAATCGAGTGATCGGTCTATACCATTCCAAGTATATACAATATAGTCGGTAGCTATGGTGAGGTAGGTAATTTTGTGGTTTATTTTTAAAATATCATAACTTGTATGTCTCTAGATATGTTTTCACATTCCCTCTGGGTTGATAGTAATACGTAATTAATATAATAACTCCAAGATCTGTTTTTTTCTAGCTTTATCACTACTGTATGCAGAGAAATAGAACAACTCAAAGAAACCTCTTGTAGCAGCATATATGCAGGGGCAGAGTTAGAGCAAAATAGCTAAGCATACATAAAGTTGGCTGATTAATGGATGGGAGACCTATGAGGGTTCAGTGAGTTTGTTCTTTTTTTTTGGTTTTAAAAATCTGTATTTATATGGCTAATAATACATTAATTCCTCTTCTTCTTTCCATATATATATATATATATATATATATATATATATATATATTCCTCTCTCTCTCTCTCTCTTTAATACCAGTATATAAATTTAATATGTATATACTGTGATAATATTTAGCATATAAATGTCTCTTCTTCCAATTTTATTTATTGACTCAGTGGGTCAATTTGTCTGCACATTAGGAATAGTAATAGACATTCATGTGTTAGTATGTGGACTCTTTATAGAAGTTTTCCCTAGATTCCATTTGTAAGGTGATAGTATATAATATATTATATGTGAAACTATATGGTTTCTAATAAATAGGATGATATTTGATGTTTTGAAAATATATTGGATCAGGTGTGGGCTATCTCAGGTGGATAATCAGAAGTAGATTAACACAAAGTGTGGGACTCATATATATGGGGCTAGATATAAATCACACTTATTTCAAGTGAAGCCTATTTAAATAGATATTTCTAAAAATGCACCAAAAGAGACATTTTATATGCCTCATATATATATACTGTGTATATATATATATATATATATATAAATAATAATAAAGGGTGTATATATATATATACTGTATAATGGTGTTTGTACTCTGCAAAGTTTAAACTAATCATTGTCAGAGCATTCAATTTGTCCCTCATTAAGTGACTTCCCTGAGATAAATCACACATACAGTACCATATACCATTATGATTATCTATAAATTATAAAAGCAAGCTGATAAAGGAATCATGGATAACCAAGTTTGAGCGTATGTGGAGGGTTTCTGATGGGTTAATACAACAGCTGTTGTTTTTCTGAATCAGCAAAGGAGGGCTCATAAAGAGCTGATGGGAGAGGACCCTTACACACTGTCCTGAGGAAGCCGCTGAATGACTGAAAGAGGCGGAGAAACGCGTTAATATCTAATATTTATTGCGGTGGAGAGGAGCATAATAAGGGAAAAAAGGGCGATATACTTACCAGGATCACAATTTACATCTAATACTATGGTACAGGAGGCGACACATATGAAGAGGCTGACATATCGCCACCATCCGCCGTCTGCGGTTGGAGGTATTTTTTATATTTATTTTTAACCTCTCCTCATTGCGGTTCCGTAGCTGCTAGATATGGACAGCAGTCAGGCCGCTAGTCAGTATAAGTGGTACCTACTGACAGAGTGGAGGCTCTCCTGATCACATAAGGATTTCATTTAAAGTAATCAAAAGGATACAGGTTATATAACCTATTTTTTGCATGCATGTGTTTTTCCTTTTGTTCTATTCCTGAGAACACTACTCTCCACAAATTGATATCTCCAGAATAACGGGGCATAAAACTCTCTTTTTGTGTGATACAGAGTTTTAACAATTATGTACATAAACTAAACACTTGAATCATCAATATCTATATTGGATCAGATGTAGTTCCCTTGTATGCAGAGAAATAGAACCCTCTAAGAAACATCTTGCAGTAGCATATATGCAGGGGCAGAGTTAGATCAAAATAGCTAAGCATACATAAAGGTGGCTGACAAATGGATGAGAGACCTATGAGGTTCCTGTGAGCTCATTATTTATCTATTTTTTTCTGGACAATATTACAATAATTAAATCAAAACGCCACAATTGTGACATCAATTCTCTGTGGTTTATCCCCCCTTTTTTTTGTTCAACATTTATTATTTTTTCTGGACTATATTATAAAAATTCAATCAAAATGCCATAATTGTAATAATAATTTTCTGTGGTTTATATCGATTTTTAGCAGGATGTATGTCTGATGAATTATTATTTTTTCTGGATACTGTGATGTTTTAACCAAATGCTGAAATATAGGGAGTAATAATTTTGCAAACACTGTATCAACTATCGAATTATCAATTTGTGGTTTTCTTAAATACATTTAGTTTTATACAATGTTCTGACACCTTCTTGTTTTTCTTTCATCTTGGTATAAACAGCCCTTGAGATGGGCAATATAATTGAATATACTAACCAGATATCATCTTTGACACTAATCATCTAGACCAGTGGTGGTTATTTTCAAATAGTAAAGCAGTTTATAGGTTAGACATGTTTTTTCTCATAAACAAGCACCAGTCAATAATACAGTCCCAACTGATACACTGATAGACACCAATATATATAGTCTAACATATATATTACTTGAGATTCGATCCATGTTTTTAATTGTTATAATATATGCTTTTTTATTTAATTTTTGGAGTATTTTTTCTTTATATTGTCTCTTTCATATATATTTATTAAATCTTTTTTATACTGACTAGCACCTATATATTCTTTGTCTGTATGTTCTTTGATTTATGGGAATCCAGCAATTTTCCCATCTATATAAGGGCTGCTGTCAGCCATTTTGGATATCGAACATTATACATATTTGATGATTTTTTGAGTCTCAATTACCATCTTTATAGGCTAGCGCCCATAAATATTCATTTTTAAAAAAATGGATAATGATCAGTTTAGAGAAGAGTAGGAGAAGCATCGCTGCACCTACTGCATCCAGTCATGATGACGATACTAGTCATTCAATATCATCTAAAGCTGATGGCATAGAGGATCAGGGCATCTGAAATAAAAAAAACACCTATTAAAGAGAAAGTTTAGTGCAGAAAATCATCAAATTGGCAACCACACACAGTACCAAGGAAAGGCTCAGGCCTTGTCTTTTATTTAAGAGTGGTGGTTCTGAAACTGTCAGTGGGACATCTTCTGCCACTCACGATGATGCAATACCTTTTCTCTCAGAGTCTAGAAGAGGTGTAAAAAAATGAAAACCACTAAAGCAGTAGAACTGTGTGTTCAGGAACAGAAATGCCACAAATCCCTGAGGAGAGTTTAAGAGGTATATTAACTAAAATGAGAGTTTTTAGAAGTGGAGATGTTGCCCATAGCAATCAATCAGATTCTAGCTATCATCTTCTAGAAGATGCTAGTTAAATGTTAAGTAGAATCTTATTGGTTGCTATGGGAAATATCTCCACTTCTAAAAACTCTCACTTTGGAAAAATGTATAAGCCTGACTTTCTGATACTGTCCTTGCAGAGAAGCTGCCTTCCAATTTTTCTGCGTCCTTTGCAATAGTGGGGATGAGCAGCTGAAATATAGCTGATGACATAGAAATTGAGGATGCCACCGAGGAAGTGCAAGAGGATGAGGAGGGTAGTTGAGTAGCTGTTGCCGACACTAATGAAGATGTTGAGGATGAGGATGTTGTTTGTGTAAGTCAATCACCAGTGGAAGCAGCTCTTGGCCATGATAAGAAGAAGGACATTGTCATGCCTGGGCATTGGCCCAAAAATCCACCTCTAATGTGTGTAATTATTTTTACCCAAATCCTGACATTTGTTAACCATCTGTACCATTTGTAAAACCACAGTAAGTATAGGTAGGTATGTTAACCATCTAGGAACCTCCTTCCTGTTACATCATTTGCAGCAATCTCATGAAAACTTTTTATCAACATCAAAAACTGGAGCTAAACAAATACCAACAAGCAATCCAGCATTAGATAGCTCCCTTCTCTCAACTAGATCCAAGCACCTGCAATGTCCACCGCCAACACCTTAATCCTCCATATCCTCAGTAATGATCAGAGGTAGTGTACATCTAATATGCTAAGGCTAGCTGACTCCTCCCCTGTCCGGAATTCCTCAAAAGATCCTTAAGCCTGCTGCTGCTGGGGTTTAATCTTCATCTTGAAGAGGACCAAGAAGACTAGTATTTAAAAAAAACAATTGACTGTGAAACAATCCTTTGCAAGGGGATGCAAGTATGACAGCTGTCACCTTGTCACATAACATATCAATGATGCCATGATGGCTATGCTAGTATTAGATCTGCTTCCAATATCCGCCATTAATGCAGTGGGTTTTACACAGTTAATTAAGGTCCTGTGTCCCTGGTACCAAATTCCATTTTAGTTCCATTCACTAAAATGCATACCTCTGATAAGCTCTAAGGAATGTCATAGCAAAATGGCCTACCCACTTGGATTCTCCTCAGGAGATGTGATTTATGATAGCACATAAATATTGTGAGAGCATTACAACTGGGTAAATTCCAACACATCCCATGTTTTGCTCACACAATCAACTTGGTGGTACAGGTTTTTTTTTTAAAGACAGGGGCATGCAGGAGATGCTCTCTGTGGGCCAAAAACATTTGGAACATTTTTAGCCACAGCATGCAGGAGATTGCATCACCTACAAGAAAAATTCAATTTGCCCTACCAAAAACTGAACCAAGAGGTAGTAGCAAGATGGAATTCCACCCTTTATATGCTTCAGCAGATGGAAGAACAGCAAAAAAGCCATCCAAACTACACAACTACCCATGATATAAGGAGAATCCAGCGCAGTGGAGAATACCTTCTGTCTTGTGTAAGGTGCTGAAACCCTTCAAAGTATGAAGTACTGTGAATTGAGTTCAAATGTTGCTTGCTTGAGTCAGATGAGTCCCTTTGGAAAATCATCCTGGGAAATTGAAGGAGATGAAACAAAGCAATTTTGCTAAGTATGTCAGAATTGTAGATCAAGTCCTTTATTCAGTTTTCCATGATCGAAGGGTCATCAATATCTTGAAATTGGATCAATACATTTTGATGACCGTGCTTGTCTAAAAGATTTTCCCAAAATTAGTGACACCTCTACCGTAACTCCATCTGATAGGGTCACCATCCAAAGAATGGTTGAGGATTATTTTCTTTACTCCACACAAATAGACATGTCACAGAGTACCTTTGAATATTGGAAGGAGAAAAAGGCAATTTGTTGGCCTTTGTACAAATTGGCTTTGCATTACTTAGGCTGCCCACCAACCAGTGTGTACTCAGAAAGAGTTGTCAGCACAGCCGGGAAACTTATCAATGATCGGCATAGGAGGCTACTCCTCAAAATGTGGAAAAATTTATGTTCATTAAAATGAACTGGAAATTCCAAGAGAAAGCCCTTTACTAGCAATTACATCAAAGTACAGAGACTTTTGTAATGGTGGATTCCAGCAGGGATGAATTAATATTGTGTGAGGATGATGTATACATTGATGAGGGTGAGGATGAGAAAAATATTGATGATGACATCTTGCCACTGTAGAGCTGTTAGCTTATCTGCCTTAATCCATTTTGTGGAGGTCCAAACAAATCGAGCACTTCAGCCACAAAAGTGGCTGTTTTTTTCGCTGAAGTGTTTGGTTTGTTAAACTGTGCATGTCCTTTTTAATATCCAACATGAGGGTGAATGGGATGCCCCAATACAATTCTATCTTGCACCACTCCTCTTTTCTGTTGTGTGGCAATTTTTCATAGATGTGCTATATACTGCCATGTGTTTGTTCCGCTGCTCTGTCGCTTAGTAACTAGCCAGCTCGCTGCAGCCATTGGTCTAAAGTAGATGAAAACAATATTGTGAGCTGGTCAGAATTGACTGGAAATGAGTGGAAATTATTGTTATTGAGGTTAATATGCTAGGAACAAAAAAAGGCCCAAATTCTGTGATTTTAGCTTTTTTGGATATTTTTGGGAAAAATTACAAAACCAGTCACTGAGTTTTGGCAAAACCAGACAACAAATTAAAACCAAAACCAGCAAAAATGCTCTGGTGCACATCTACAGTATAAAATACATCACACCACTGACCTGCCATGAACAGGGTGAGGCATCACTCCCTATCCCTGATGCAATAGTAACATTTAAAGAGACAACAGTATATAAATCAATACACCAGCAATCAGTAAGAGCTCTGGGACTGAGACCACTTTGGACACACTGTAAAGTCACCGCTGATTAAGTGTCACAATCATAAGTTTATGAACCCTCGTTATGGGTGCAAAACGTACAGGGCTTGACTCATATTTGATACCAGATTTTATTGTCTGTTTTTTTAAAGTTTGTGTAACATACATGTTGTTTTTGTTATATGTTCAGTATACCGGTATTTGGTCAAATTTAAGTGTGAGACACTGTACCCATTATTATAACCTAATTTTAGAACACAATTAATAATTTAATTGTATTATCCTAATGGAAAGAGGAGTTTTATAACTACAATAATATACAACTTCATTTTTAAATTTTAACCTTGCAGTCACACTTGTTTACTATAAAAGAGTCTGGCTAGGTCTTTGGTGAGCACTGGGAATTCACCCCTTTCTCTACCGTATTCTATACCAGGGTAATGAGTATCCCTGTACATTTCCCATAGCTACTACTGAAAGACCACAATATGTATTAAGCGTAGCCTACTTGTCTTTCTGTTTATTGTGAAATATTGTCTAGATTACAGGTGCCCTTATTTAAACTTTATTTCCCCTGGATCACCTTTAGTAGATGTTGAAGTAATATCATGATTGCTGGGAGCAGCCACAGCACTAGTACTGGGTTGCTGCTCCTGCTCTTCCTACAACTGATCCATATAGACTCACAGATATCCTAGTAATGGTGGTACCCTAATCACATAATATTTTTTAACATACGAGTTTTATTTACATTTTTTATAACAGTGCCTGAACACAAAACACAGTGCCTCACAGCGCTCATAGTAATGGTGGCACCGTAATGACATTAGATTTTTTAACACACGTGTTTTATTTTATTTTTTTAACAGTGCATGAACAAACAACAGTTTTATTTTAATATTTTTACCACAGTGGCAGAAGACACAACACGGTGCTTAACAGAACTTCTAGTAATGGCACGCTAATAATGATTTTTTTTAACACAGTGCCTGAACACACAACACAGTGCCTCACAGCACTCCTAGTAATGGCACCCTAATGACATTATTTTTAATACATTGCCTGGACACACAACAGTTTGAGTTACATTTTTTAACACCATGTCTGAATACACAGTACAGTTACTCACAGTACTCCTATGAATAGCACCCTAATAACAATATTATTATAACACAGTGCAGGAACACACAAGACAGTGCCTCACAGTGGTTATATTAATGGAACTCTAATTATGTTATTTTTTACACAATGCCTAAACACACAACACAGTGCCTCATAGAGCTTCAAGTAATGGCACACTAATGACAATATTTTTCAATGCAGTGCCTGATCACACAACACAGTGGTTAACAGTGCTTCTAGTAATGGCACCCTAATGATGTTATTTGTTAACAAACAACAGTTTGATTTTATTTTTTTAACACAGTACCTGAACACACAACATAATAACAGTGTTTTATTATTATTTTTATTAACACAGTGCCTAGCCCTGAGTACACAACAAAGAACACAGTGCTGCAGCTCACATTCATCAGTGCCTCCATGGAGTTGTCCATACCCTCTCCCACTGATCTCCTGTGTGAAATGGCACCCAATAACAAGGAAGGGACTTTTTATGCAATTTTACATGATGCAAGATCAGACACAGGGTGTGTTCGTATTTCAGAAATACAAACCTGCACATCTCTAATAATTATATATATATATATCATAAACAAATGGTGGCACTCCAAGACTTTGAAGGTGAAAAAAGATGTCTCTTTATTGCATCAATGTTTTGGGGACTGCTACGCCATTATCAGGACAGACATGAACCATTCATTTCAAGACTTGTGAACTGAGCAGTATGCTGAGAGAATGAAAATTTTGAATTTAGGCTAAAAGCTTGCCTTCCTGGTGGATTTAAATCTCCAGTAGAAGTAGATAACGAGTTGCTAACAAGACAGACTGGCTGAGAGACTTATTGTTTGATCCTATGCTAATAGCTTACATTATCACCATCCTTAAATTCATTTTCCTGGTGGATATATACTCCCAGTAGAAGAAAATGACCAGTCCCTAACAAACACCCATGTGGAAGTAATTTATGATGAAACTCATTGTGGACAAGATATCAAGATCCAAAGTGGTCCCTATAGGCTGTCAAAGAGCTTGTCCCTATAAAGGGAGACAGCAAGTGTACTAACATCTGTACCAAAATGATCAAAATCTCTATGTATATGTGAGAATAAGTTTTAAATGTGATTTTTTTGTTTTTTAATAAAATGGTCTACTAAAAGGAAAGAAAGTTATTAGTTGTATTTGGGTGTACTCAGGTTGAAAAAAGGTGTCTTAGTAGGCCAGACAAGAGGAATATAAAATTCACCATTATCACCTCACAACACTCTATGTATTAAACTATATAAAGGGGGAATTGGATCCCATATAGAGTTGTATAATTCAGTTTAGGCAATCCCCCCAAAAAACAATGGCCCTCATTCAGACCCACTCGCAAGCGGGCGCACGTACGTTAGGCGTACGTACAAAAATATTTAAATTGAATGGCTCGCTCGTATTTTCGTTCGCATCTAAAATTCCTCCCAAAACTCTGACGACCCCTCCTCTAACTAACGAGCATACGAAATAGCGAGCGTACATCCCCGAAATGGCTTGAAAGGAACGCACGCACAAGTATAAACAGGAAGTGGCCTTGTCAGATGTCGATTACCTGCTCCTTTATTCTGCCTACCTCCATCAATCGTATCATGCCAATCAATGTATCAATTAGCTTAATTGTTTGTTTTTTTCAACACAATGCAAGAAACTTTACTCTTGTCCGTGTTTGTGTTTACCCGCAGAATACGTACGGATGAAACATTCGCTTTTATTGTTCAAAAAACATGTGAACCACAATTAAACAATTGTACTATTGCTGTGGATCCCCGCATATTTCCCTGGGTTCATTTCTTTATTTAAATTTGCTTACGCATGTCACTGCATCAAGCCTATCATAACTCTCCAGAGATTTCTGGCCCTGTCGAACACATGACTCATACACTAACCAATAAAATTGCTCCTGTTAATTTCCAAAATACATTAGCCAATCAGAAAATTTTTACACACTTTATCAAAAATGATTTTTAAGAAAAACACCATTGCCATCATGAGAGCCTCCGCATTCACCAGGCGCGAGCTGCTGGTGCTTACGGAGGTCATGGATCGCCGGATCACCAGCCAACCTCAACCCATGACCAACCGGCAGAAGCGCTCCGCGTATGCGGAGGCACGGTCCCGCCTGCGGTCCTTCAGCTCACACCGCAACATCGGGCAGCTGGAGCGCAGGTGGTCCGACCTGCAACGGCGAACGCCCCGCTTGCTGGCATGCTTTCGCATGCAGATCCTGGCAAGTAAGTGTTATGTATTGTTGTTTTAATGTTTGTGTTTGTGGGGCAAACTGCGTGTGCATGTTTTCCTGTCTGTTCTATTTATTATTTGTACTCATATCTGCGTGTGCATGTTTTCCTGTCTGTTCTATTTATTATTTGTACTCATATCTGCGTGTGCATGTTTTCCTGTCTGTCCTATTTATTATTTGTACTCATATCTGCGTGTGCATGTTTTCCTGTCTGTTCTATTTATTATTTGTACTCATATCTGCGTGTGCATGTTTTCCTGTCTGTCCTATTTATTATTTGTACTCATATCTGCGTGTGCATGTTTCCCCTCTATTTCTGATTTATTCATTCTACTGCTATTTGGCTTATTTGTTGTTTTTTTTTTTTTTGTTAGTTTTGTTGCCCGGATTTGTCCATAAACTAACCGCAATTTCTTTGTCATATTTTAGGGGGACAGCCAAGACTCCGCCGTCACCGTCCGTCCAGACGGCGTTCCCGGCCACTATCCCCAACCCCCAGCCAACACTCCACCCCAAATCTTTCCCCTATTCCCCACTCCTCCCCATCCTTCCCAGACCCTCTCCCGGAAATGTTGGGCCTCCTTCCCCTCCGTCCCACTTCCCCCTCTCCTCCACCCACCCCTCTTCCAATTACCCCCTCCCCGGAGTCCATCATAACTCCTCCCCATTCTTTGGGTAATGACGGATCCTCCGAGGAGGATCATGGAGGTATTTCCGGAGCTCCCGTTTTGTCTCCCGGTATGTTTTTTTTTTTTTTTTTTTTTAAAGCACAAACTGTTTGTATGTAATCATGTGTCGTGCCTTTCTTCGTGTTTTTGTGGCTTGACTTTTGGTGATTTTGAAGGTTTGCCTTTACCTCTTCCTGGTGATTTCAACATACACATATCATACCTGTGGGAATTTGTACCTAGGCCTTGTATTTTTGCCAGCCCCCCCTTTTTTTTTTTGTTTTGGGTTTAGGAGTGATTTGGTTGTGTTTTTTTTTTTTAATGTGGATTCCCTATTGTTGTATTAACCCACACACTTTTCTCACCCACAGAGGAACAGAGGCGTCGGCAAGAGGTGGCGGATTGTGTGGGGCAGATGCGCCAACATGTCATCGGCATTCTGGTGGCCCTCGACCGGCTGTCTGGCCTCCTTCGGCAGTAGTTTTTTTATTTTTGTTATATTTTCAAAATAAATTTATTAAGACAAATATACGTTGTGGCTCATTTTTAAAAACCAAAACCAAGATAGTTTAGCATGACATAAGTAGACTGTTCCTGCAAGGATTTCCCTTTTTTAAAAGTTAGATTGTGTTTTGTCTTTGTATGTCAAACAGACACAAGAAACACATAACAGTAACAATGTCATTTCCCTTTTTGGGTGTAGTGTCAATTACATATTTCTACATTTTCCAGGTTCCTAGTTGGTGCGCAAGCTGCTTAGGCCAATCTTACAAATCCCAAGGTTGGGCCAGGCTTCCTTTTGGTGTGGATTGGGAAGCTGAAAACATATTTCAGTTTAGCTCAACTGGCGTCAGTACTGGTTTACCCCTTAGTCAAATGTAACTTGTGTTAACCTGGTTACACTTGCTGTTAACGTCCCAAAAAAGGAAGACCATTTCACTCTCCAAACATTTATTCACAACATAACAGAGAAAACAAAGTGGTCACTCCCAAAAAAAGAACACAGTGATAAATTCAAATACAACACATAGCAAGAAATAATTAAATAAAAACAAAAAATCAAGAACTGGTTGACGAAGGACCATGCCAACATGATTCCACAAACATGGCGTTGCGATATGGGTTCCAGAATATATGCCCAAAAGGACCAGATCCAGGTTTGGTAAGGGTAGCAGGAAGTAGTGAGCGTTGGAGTGCCAAAGATTATGTGAACAAACAGAAGATGGTGAGAAAAAAAAAAAAAAATTAGATATTCGCAAACAAACACAAACACATTAGGTATAAACACTGGAGTTTTGTTCAAACTTACCTAAAAAATCTGGCCACCACATCATCGCGTATGGCCCCCCCACATACTGACCTTCGACCAACCTCGGGGGGGCCATCCTCAGGTAAGGCATCCTCTGGCTGCATTGGGACACCACTCCTTATGGCAATGTTGTGAAATATCCCACACAGGACCACAATTTTAGACACCATATCCGGCACATACATGAGCTCGCCACCAGAGCGGTGGAGGCATCTGAATCGGCCTTTTAAAAGGCCGATACAGCGCTCCACCACTTGCCTGGTGGCTGTAAGTGCGGAATTATATGCACTTTGTGGCCCTGGTGTGGGAGCCAAATAAGGAGTGAGCAGCCAGGACATGCAAGGGTATCCACTGTCTCCTGTGAACAAAAATAGACCACATCAGGAACACTGTGTATCAAGCTTAACATTGTTATGTACTAAAGGTCTCCACTTACCCAGAAGCCACGCATCACCAGCTTGTAGGTTGGTTCATTTCTGCCATATCCCTGATTGCCGGATGACGAAGGAGTCATGAGCACTTCCGGGTAATTTAGCATTCAGGGACAGGATCTGGAGGGAGGCATCACATACCACCATTACATTCAGGGAGTGATAGTGTTTACGGTTTCTAAATATTGCCTCCAGCCGTGCTGGAGGCTGAAGTGGTATGTGAGTACCATCCACAACCCCTATGATGTGTGGGAAGCCAGCTATTTGGTAAAAATTGGCCTTGGCCACACTAAGGGCACCCATATCCAAAGGCATTTTAATAAAATGATGGAGGTGCTTGAAAAGTGCCTCCATCACTGCCCTCAGGATCCGGGAAAAGGAGGATTGGGAGATGCCCGCCACTATTCCCACCGTTGTTTGAAACGATCCTGAGGCACAGAAATGTAACACCGCCATAAATTGCGTCAGTGGTGGTATTGCTGTTGGACTGTCAATTTGCCGCTCAAGATCACTTTCTATTAATGAGAGAGTGTCTATGATGATTTTGGGAGGTAGACGGTAGCGTCTTAAAACCTCATCATCGGGCATTCCAAAAAGGGTGACACGTGTTCGAAATATCTGGGGCCTTGCATGCCTACGATGCCTACGCCTGGGACGAGTTTGAGGTTGGTCGTCTTCCGGGAGCAGGGCCAGAACAATTCGCCCCAGATCTACCTGAAATTCAAAGTTTACAATGTAAGGCTTTTGAGCCACCCCAAAAGTAACAAAAAACAACTTAGCTTTCTGATACCATCCATAGCTGCTTACATGCCGGGGTATTGTCATGATACGTATAAACTGTAAAAAAGCCAAAAATGAGACATCAAAAATTTAGAGGGTGAATTTTTGTTTTTCAAATTGTTGCAAGCCAACACATAAAATAGGCGAAACACACATTTGGCCATCGATGAAAACGACATTGCACACCGACCGTCAAAAATGGTTCAAATGGACCCCAAAAATGGAAAAGGGAAAAGCAAAACTGGTTTACATGATGAATAAGCCGCCAAAAATGCGTTAATTAGTTCGCAAATGCAAGTCACTACACCAACAGTCAAAAATCCGTTAATTAGTTCGCAAATGCAAGTCACTACACCAACAGTCAAAAATGCGGTAATTAATTCGCAAATGCAAGTCACTACACCAACAGTCAAAAATGCGGTAATTAATTCGCAAATGCAAGTCACTACACCAACAGTCAAAAATGCGGTAATTAGTTCGCAAATGCAAGTCACTACACCAACAGTCAAAAATGCGTTAATTAGTTCGCAAATGCAAGTCACTACACCAACAGTCAAAAATGCGTTAATTAATTCGCAAATGCAAGTCACTACACCAACAGTCAAAAATGCGGTAATTAATTCGCAAATGCAAGTCACTACACCAACAGTCAAAAATGCGGTAATTAATTCGCAAATGCAAGTCACTACACCAACAGTCAAAAATGCGGTAATTAATTCGCAAATGCAAGTCACTACACCAACAGTCAAAAATGCGTTAATTAGTTCGCAAATGCAAGTCACTACACCAACAGTCAAAAATGCGTTAATTAGTTCGCAAATGCAAGTCACTACACCAACAGTCAAAAATGCGTTAATTAGTTCGCAAATGCAAGTCACTACACCAACAGTCAAAAATGCGTTAATTAATTCGCAAATGCAAGTCACTACACCAACAGTCAAAAATGCGGTAATTAATTCGCAAATGCAAGAAAAAAAATGGACTTACCCAACTCGAATATATAAGATTTCCAAAAAAAGGTCTTTGGGTCCGAAAGCCAAAACAAACTAAAAAAGATGAAATTAGTGTTAAAAAAAAATAGCTAACCAAAAAACAGAAGTAGACACCAATTGGCCACAAATTAGACTGCACAAAACTTACCAAATCAGGAAAGGATGGGGAAAAAAGCAAAAAAATGCGAACGGAAAACCAAAACAACTGTAGCAAAACCAAACAAAAAACCAACTCTGCCAAATCCTCCAACCGCAAACAACCAAATCCAAACAAATTAACCGCCAACAATCCAACAACCCAACCTCGACTCCACACACACCAAGCCATAAATAGTGTTTATTTTCCCGCACAAATTAAGGATGAATCATAGGGACGCACAATCAATGATGCGGCCGCAAACAAAGGACGCATGTATAAATACGTCACGAAATCACAATGAATTTCTGGTTGATTTCATTCTGGAAGCAGAGATATGGCTTCAGACCAGGGAAACAATGGCCAAAAATCCGGCGGTAAGGCCTTCATGCATTTTGTCTCAATGATTATTTTAAAACAAATATATTGGTCAAGTTGTGAAGTGGCTAAATCTGCATATTTACCCAAATAGGTGAGGAGGATGACATGGAAGAGACTGCTGGCCCCAGTCAACCCGCCAAAGCTGCCAAAAAAAAAAGGCAGCCACATTTCACAAGCAAGGAGATGGAGGTTTTGATCCAGAAGTGCGTTGACATCCTGCCCCAGGCAGCCAGGAATATGAGCCAAAGCCAGAAGTGGAGAATGTGGGAGGAGGTCGCCGTTGCTGTCAATAGGGTGGGTGATTATGTCCGTCTAGCCCGGGATGTCAAACGGCGGTAAGTAAACACTTTCCCATCCTATTAACAAACCCCATTGTAAAAAAAAGGATAATGGGTCCAATTTCATTCCACAGATGGGCAGACTTCAAATATCGTCTCAAGCAAAAACTTGCCGACAGGGCTAGGCATGCAAGGGGGACAGGTGGGGGTCCCACCCCTGTGTCATTGGAGTTGACAGACTTAGAAGAGCTGGCACAGGGGTGTGTGCAGGCTGTGGAGGTGTTTGGCGTGTCCAACATGGATACGGACATGCCAGACTTTGCGGCTCCTCATGTTGGCCAAGGTAAGTCTTGTGATGTCACCAACTCTGAAATGCTATTGTGCCAATATGTAGATTCTAATGTGAGTCTTTTCGCAATTTTCCTAACAGAGACAGAGGCGGATGAGTCTGCTCCAGAGGGGAGCCTTGGCCGCAGAATTTCTGCTGGCTCTGCAGGGGAGGAACCAGTACATCCGGCTGAGGACCCTGCAGAAGCCAGTCCAGGGCGTGCCCCCTCGCAGGCAGTGGGCCTCCTCACAGAACTCAATTTTAAATCGGATTGCCATACAGAGATTCTGCAGAGGATGGACGCCAGTCTGATACGGGTGGCTGAGGCCCTGGAGCAAAATGCTGCGGCCAACGTGACCATTGGTCAGGCCCTGGCGGAAAATACCAGGGCCAACATCCGCATCGCCGATGCCCTGGAGCAGCTCGTTCGCCAGCACATGGTGGAGCCGACCTCCCTTCCTGCCGGAACATCCGGATCCTCCACCTCTGGCACAACATCAGCCAATCCTCCAAATGTGCCTAGCCCTGTGCCTAGTCCAGAGGCCACAACATCTGCCTCTGGACAGGCCAGCCCGATGGCATCCCGGACCCGGTCTGGCGCCCACCCTCACCCAGCCAAACGGGCGAGAAAACGGTGACAGCAATGGCGACTTTTCCCACACTCCTTCTGTGCTTGGCTCATATTCCTTTCTGGTCAAAACTTCCCTCTCCTTTCTTGTGAAATGTTTTAAAATTTTGTATTTACGTTTATGTTAGCAGTTATGGTTTTGTTTTTTTTTTAACAAATATCTTTGCCACAAAAAAAGGCAACAAAATATTAGGCCAATTTGTTTGTGTTTAAACAATAAATTTAAAACAAAAAACTGAGATTGTATTGTGACATTATTGTACAAATGGGTTACATTTAATCCTGGCCCTAAAGGCAAAAACTGACCCTCTTAAAAAAAAAAAAAGGCCTCTTTAAGGAACGTTTAAAAAATCACATAGCGATGCAAATTCCACAGTAAACCAAAAAAAGGGGAGCTAATTAAAACATGATGACATTATTGTTACAATAGGCCATAACCAACAAATTGTGGGCAAAATAAAACACCAAAAATGTACGCTAATTGATTGTGTAATCATGACATTAGCAGCTCTGATTTCCACCTGCGTACGCTTTTGTGCTATCCCAATAAACTGCTTTCCAAACACATACCAAGCCGGTTTTCAATCCAACACTAATTACTTTACTGACCAGCCGCGATTAATCGCAGCACCATCGTTGAGTCCCGGGACGGAGGAGAAGGCCATCGCCAATGTGGTCGAGTAATCCTGACCCTAAGCTGTCCGAGCATTTTGAAGGGAAAGCGGATGTTCCAGTGACGTATGAGACGGTCCGAACACATTTGACGTTCGCATCTGCTAATGTATGTACGCCCCAAAAACGCCTCGCCACGCCTGCGTTTTTTCATCTCCACCCCCGTCAACACCCAAAAACGCCCTGTTCTGTCAATCACATTTGACATGTCACTTCCTGTACGCTATTTTAGGAACGAGAGAAAAAAACTCGCAATCTGCCGTACGCACATGCGCAGTGTAACACCGACGCATGCGCGGTTAGTCAACATCGGAACGCAACGAGCGTACTGTTGTTAACGTGCGGCTCTGAATGAGGGCCAATGTTCCCATATATATATATATATTAGAGGTGTGCACCGGCCACTTTTCGTGTTTTGTGTTTTGGTTTTGAATCTGGACTTTTCTTCGTGTTTTGGATCTGGATTGGTTTTGCCAAAACCACCCTTCCGTGTTTTGGGTTCTGGGTTTTGTGTTTTGGATCTGTATTTTTTTTTTTAAAAGCATAAAAACAGCTAAAATCACATAATTTGTGGGTTTTTCTGCTGCTATGCTATTATTAACCTCAATAACATTAATTTCCACTCATTTCCAGTCTATTCTGAACACCTCACACCACACAATATTGTTTTTAGCCCAAAAGGCGGCACAGAGGTAGCTGGATGACTATGCTAAGCAACACGAGTGGGCGGTACAAGCACGTGGCCCATCTAAGAGTGACACTGCAGTGCCAGGCAGGATGGCAGTTTGAAAAACTAGGCCCCAAAAAGTACATAATGCAAAGATAAAAAAGAGGTGCAAGATGGAATTGTCCTTGGGCCCTCCCACCCACTCTTATGTTGTATAAACAGGACATGCACACTTTAACAAACCAATCATTTCAGCGCCAGGGTCTGCCACACGACTCTGGCTGAATAATTGGTTCATTTGGGCCCCCACAAAACAAGTTGGCAATTAATCTGTCCCTATACAAACTGGCTCTACGGAGGCAAGATGTCATCCTCATCCTCCTCATTCACTGATTCCTCACCCTCTTCAGTGTTGTGTACATCCTTGTCCTCACAGAGTATTAATTTGTCCCCACTGGAATCCACCACCACAGGTCCCTCTGTATGTTCTGGAGGCTGGTCTCCCTGGAAGAGTTGATAATTCATTTTCATGAACATCATCTTCTCCACATTTTTTGGAAGCAACCTCCTACACCTTTCGCTGACAAGGTTCCCTGCTGCACTAAACACTCTTTCGGAGTACACACCGGAGGGGGGCAACTCAGGTAAAATAGAGCCAGTTTGTACAGGGGCTTCCAAATTGCCTCTTTTTCCTGCCAGTACAGGTATGGACTGTCTGACATGCCTACTTGGATGCTGTCACTGATGTAGCCCTCCACCATTCTGTCAATGGTGACAGTATCATATGCAGTGACAGTAGACATGTCAGAAATTGTTGCCAGGTCCTTCAGTCCGGACTAGATGTCCAAACTTGGTCCTGCCTACCCTGCATCACCATCAGCGTGTTGCTTAGGATACCTAAGTTGTTTCCTGGCAGCCCCAGTTGCAGGAGAAAATGAAGAAGGAGCTGTTGATGTGTCACGTTCCGCTTCAGCCGACAGTGTTTTCACCAGCAGGTCTTTGCACCTCTGCAGGCTTGTGTCGGCCAGAAAGAGAGACACCACATAGGCTTTAAACCTAGGATCGAGCACGGTGGCCAAAATGTAGTGGTCTGATTTCAACAGATTGACCACCCTGGAATCCTGGCAAAGCGAATGAAGGGCTTCATCCACAAGTCCCACATGCCAAGCAGAATCGCTCCTCCTTCACTTTCTCCAGCTGCTTCTGCAAAAGCCTGATGAGGGGAATGACCTGACACAAGCTGGCAGTGTCTCAACTGACTTCACGTGTGGCAAGTTCGAAGGGCTGGAGAACCTTGCACAACATGGAAATCATTCTCCACTGCACTTGAGACAGGTGCATACCACCTCCTTTGCCTATGTGGATGTATAGGCTTGAATGGCCTTTTGCTGCTCCTCCATCCTCTGAAGCATATAGAGGGTTGAGTTCCACCGCGTCACAACCTCTTGCTTCAGGTAATGGTGGGGCAGGTTCAAGAGTGTTTGCTGGCACTCCAGTTTTTGGCATGCAGTCACTGAATTGTGAAAGTGGCCAGAAATTTTTCGGGCCACCCAAAGCATCTCCTGCACACCCCTGTCATTTTTCAGAAAATTCTGCACCACCAAATTTATTGTGTGAGCAAAACATGGGAAGAGCTGGCATTTGCCCAGATGTAATGGCCGCACAATATTGGTGGCATTGTCAGATATCACAAATCCCCAGGAGAGTCTAAGTGGGGTAAGCCACTGGGCGATGATTTCGATCAGTTTCACTAAGATGTTGTCGGCGCTGTTCCTCTTACTGAAACTGGTGAGACACAGCATAACCTGCCTTGGAATGAGCTGGTGTTTCTGAGATGCTGCTACTGGTGATGCTGCTGTTGTTGCTGCGTAAGGTGATACATCTACCCAGTGGACTGTCACAGTCATATAGTCCTTAGTCTGCCCTGTTCCACTTGTCCACATGTCCATGGTTAAGTGGACATTGGGTATAACCACATTTTTTAGGACACTGAGGACAGTTTTTCTGACGATTCTGTACAGTCTCTGTATAGCCTGCCTAGTGAAGTGGAATCTAGACGGGATTTGGAACCAGGGATACACTACCTCCATCAATTGTCTAAATCCCACTGCACTAATGGTGGATACTGGACGCACGTCTAACACCAACATAACAGTCAAGGCCTTAGTTATACGTTTTGCTTCAGGATGCCTGCTGCTGTACTTCATCCTCCTCGCTAAGGACTGTTGGAGGGTCAATTGTTTAGTAAAAGTAGTGGTGTTCCTACTTCCTCTCTGGGATGATGAATGACTCCTAGCAGCAACAGCAGCAGCGGCAGTAGTAGGCGTAGCAATGCAGGATCCTCCAGAGGAATCCCGGATAGGAGAGTCAGTCATGCCAGTGACATGGCCTGCAGGACTATTTCCAATCCTGACTAAGGAGGAAATTGACGAGGAGGGAGTTGATGGTGTGGTTTGCAGGTGCTTGGATACAACAGGACAAAGGGATTTAGGTGTCCCTTGACTGCTTACGGTCTTAGCCAAAGTTTCTGAACTTGACAGTAACTTTTTATGAATGCGCTGCAGGTGACGTATAAGTTAGGATGTTCCTAGGTGGTTAACATCCCTACCCCTACTTATTTCACCTTTACATATGGTACATATGGCAAGACAGTTGTTGTCTGGATTTGGATAGAAATATTGCCAGACCAAAGAAGTGGAATGTTTGGTCTTCTGCCCTGGCATGACCATGATGGGTTTTTTCATCCCACGGAAAACAACTGTCTCCCCTGGAGCCTGATTTAAACAAACCACATCACCATCAGAATCCTCCTCACCAACTTCCTCCTCAGCGCCAGCTACACCAGTATCCTCATCCTGTTGTACTTCAACAGTGACATCTTCAATTTGCATATCAGCAAGTGAACTGTGGGTGCTCCTTTCAGCACTTGCAGAGGGCGTGCAATGGTGGAAAGAGCCACCTCTTCCCGTCCAGTGCTGGGAAGGTCAGGCATCGCAACCGCCACCACACTTGGACTCTCCTTGGGGATTTGTGATATCTTCTTAGAATGCACTGTTCTTCGCTATGCTTTTGCCAGCTTAACTCATTTGATTTTTGTAGTTGGAGGAGGGCTTCCATCGTCATGTGAAGCTGAACCACTAGTCATGAACGTAGGGATGGACCTTAGCCATTCCTTCCCACTCAGTGTCGTAAATGGCATATTGGCAAGTTTACATTTCTCCTCAGATGATTTAAATGTTTTTTTAAGGTCATTTTCCTGAACTTTGTCATTTGGGATCTTAGATGCCCTCTACTATGACATTGGGCATCGACCTTGGCAGACGACATTGATGGCATTTTATTGTCTATGTCATGACTAGTGGCAGCAGCTTCAGCACTAGGAGGAAGTGGTTCTTGATCTTTCCCTATTTTATTTTTAGGGGACAAAGTTTGGGCCTCCATTATATTATATTGATATATATGTGCAGCTAAGCCACACACAAACACAGAAAAGAAGAATTTAAAAAAAATTTTGGAGTGCACTTTGGGGGTTACAGTACCCTTTAACAGACTTATGACACATTCGCATGCTTGGCGCTGCTCCTTTGTTGATGGACGTGCGGCTACAGCGCACACAATTCACAACACAGAAAAGAATAATTTTTTATTTTTGTTGGAGTGCACTTTCAGGGTTACACCACTCTTTAAGAGATGAGCCAGCCGGCCCTTTACTTATGGGACATAGCCGCACACTTGGTGCTGCTCCTTTGTTGATGCACGTGCAGCCACAGTGCACACAATTCACAAACACAGAATATAATGTTTTGTTTGGAGTGCACTTTGGGGGTTACAGCACCCTTTAATGGTCAAGCAAGCTGGCCCTTGATTTATGACACAGGCGCACACTTGGCACTACTTTGATGCATGTGCAGATACAGCGCACACAATTCACAAACAGAAAAAATTAGTTTTTTATTTTTTTTGGAGTGCACTTTGGGGGTTACACCACCCTTTAACAGATGAGCCAGCCGGCCTTTTACTTATGACAAAGGCACACGCTTGGTGCTACTTTGTTGATGCACATGCGGCTACTGCACACACAATTCACAAACACAGAAAAAAAAGTCTTCTTTTTTTTGGAGTGCACGTTGTGGGAGTACCCATGATGGACAGATCACCACTTGGACAACACTACAGAACCCCTTTAGGACTACAGCCTTTATGGGACACTGCACAACACAGCCCAGCCAGCCCCTATGACAGCAGCACAGCACAGCCCAGCCAGCCCCTATGGACAACAGCAGCACAACACAGCCTAGTCATCCCCTATGTACTAAGTGGACACAGCCCCTATGGACAACAGCAGCACAACACAGCCCAGGCAGCCCTAGCTCCCTCTTCACTGTCCACAGCCGGAGTGAGAAATGGCGCCGACGTGGGGACCTTTTATAGGATCCAAAACCCGCAAGATCTGGAAGGCGGGATGGTTATGTTTTGCCTCAATTTCAGTTCCGAGTCAGGCGGGAAAACCCGAGCCGGACTCTGTTCCCTGCTCAGATTGGGGGTCTCGGGGGGGATCAGATTTCAGAAATCTGAACCCATAATTCTGGATAAAAAAAAATCCAGAATGATGGTACTGACAGCTCTTGATGCAAAAATATTTTTTTTTCTTTATTTCAACTTGCAACCAAGATGCAGCAAAAAAGACAGCACAGATACCACCTAAGGACCATAACACCCATTCCCATAAGCCTGTTTAAATGCCATCACTAGTTGTCAACACCTCACACCTGAGCCGTCTGACTTCTAGACCAGAAGTGGCTCTATCTACTAATTGTAGACCAGTTTCATTACAGCAAACAAAATATGGAGATCACTATAGAGCTACCTGCTCTCATATCTGCATGTCACAGAGTGAAATGACAAAGGCCCTGGCGTCCACGGCTGCTGAAAAGTTCCATGCATGCTACCAGACAGGAAGTGCCATGTGTTCCACTCAAAGGAATGAATGGTTACTGGAAGTCTCTCATAATCAAGCGTGACCGCTGGCGCAAAAAGTACATATCAAGACCCAGTATTTAATCAGCTGACCCCTACTTGAATTCCAACTGCTGGAACGCAAACTCAGCCTGTGTCACTGGAGAATATTAATCATCTTTTGGTTAACTGACAGCATAATAGTGTGGATGCTGGACACAATTAAGTGATCACCCATCAACCATATGCAAACTATTTCTATAGTGGTGAAGTGTGGCAACGTGAGAGTATACTAGACAGGCTCAGTCAGTGCAACCATATAACATTAACAAAGTAACAAATTAACCCATAGCCCTCCAATACCTAAAAAAAAGAAAATAGAAAATAAAAAATCATGAAGCATATTGGACTATCAAGTGCATTGAGGCTGTCGACCGTAGTAAAAAATTCAACTTTGCTACTGCACCAAACCATAAAAAAGATCATCGATGTAGCTTTTATAATATCTGATCTTGTCACCAAAAACACTCAAAAGATATTTGCATTTGTAGTGATCCATGTACTGGTTAGCAAAGGATGGCACCTGGTTAAAACCCATGCAAAGTTATTTTTTTTCTCAACACCAATTCTGACAATTCCAAAACAAAGGAGATTGGAGGCCCTCTATGCATACCCATAGTCAATGTAGACTTCATTGTCTCCAAACCGGCCTCATGAGGTATCACCGTATATAACGTGATGTCCATTGTAGCCAGCCACATGTCACCTGTCAGGCTATCTAGGGACAAGGTCTTCTCTAGAAAATCAGCTATATCATGGATATAACTACCCATTCCTATGACATGTGACTGCAAAAAGCTATTGATGAACATCACCTACGGTTGTAATACAGATCCCTGTGCTGAGATGATCGGGCAACCAGGCGGGTCCACCAGTGACTTGTGTATTTTAGGTAACAGATATATAATTGGACAGATGGGGTATTCAATCTTCAAAAAGGATATATTTATATCACCCCCAACTTACAGCAGACCCAAGCCGGGACTCTATTCTACATGAAACCTCAAAGTGATCTGAGCTGGGACTCAATTTGATTCAGAACCCTAATGTTTGGTTTTATTCGGTTTTCAGGAAAACCAAAACCCCACATTTCTAATTCTAATGCAGTAATTCCAACAGAGACAGGAATAGTTCCTTAATCTTCTTAACAAAGTGGGCAAGGTACCCAGTGGAACCCTGCTGTGTGTGATGGATGTCAGCAGCTTATATACTAGCTTACCCCATGCTGGGGGGCTTACAGCTATGAGGGAATTCTTAATCAAAGAAAATATGGAGTCAGTTAATCTGGAACTTTTCCTGTGTTTGTTGGACCTCACCCTTAAAAGAAACTATTTTCTTTTTGCCTGGGATTTTTTTCTCCAACTTAACGGATGCGCGATGGGGGGTAACGTGGCCCCTTCCTACGCGAACATATATATGTTCAACGAGGAGAGATCCATGTTTTTTGATCAGCCTGGGATGTCGAAATTTATACTCACCTTTGCCCGCTACATTGACGATCTTTTTATGCTATGGACTGGAGGCAGGGATTGTTTCATTGACGTAATGGAACATATCAACCATAGGGATTCCCCCATAAGACTCACTTACCAAATGGACGAGTTTAGTATCTACTATCTTGATGTTCAAGTGAGCATTAACAACGGCTCCATTGTCACCAAAGTGTTCACCAAAGCGACTGACAAGAATACACTTCTGAGGGCCGATAGTCACCATCCACGCGCTCTAATAAAAGGACTTCCCAAGTCACAAATGATCCGTGTGGCACGTATTGCAAGCGATCATGAGTCCCTTGGAAATGAATTAAATATTGTGATCAACAAATTCTTGTCCAGGGGCTATAAATTAAACATCCTCCTTGAACAAAAGGAAGCAGTTATGGCAATGCCCAGATCCCAACTGTTACTACCCCAAGTGAGGTCCAAAGAGGAAATTAATCCATGGGTCAGCAAATACAACACCTCTAGCCCTGTCTTACCAAGGGCAACCAGGGCTTTGTGGCCTATAGTCTCTACAGACAGTGATTGAAAATGCTTCAAGGATAAATGACCTATGGCATGCTTTTCCCGCGGAAGGAACATCAAGGACATTATTGTCCATACGGACATCACCAATTTTACAAAGGTCCCAGGTTCCCTCAATTTCCTCTCTAAGGAGCCAGGTTGCTACAAGTGTCTACGGTGTACCACTTGTCGCAGCATGATCACTGGCTCTACTTTTAAGCATCCACATACTGATCAACAGTTCACCATCAAGCATGTGTTAACCTGCACTTCTTCGTATATCGTATACATTATTATTTGTCCCTGTGGGCAGTATTATGTAGGGAAGACGATTAGATCCCTTCGTGAGAGGATGGCACTGCACCGCTCGGCCATTAAAGTGGCTTTGAGCGGAAAAAGCATAGATCAGCCCGTAGCCCGCCACTTTGCGGAGAACAAGCATGATCTGCTTCACCTTAGACATATGATAATTGATCATGTGCCACCGTCTCTGAGAGGTGGCGACCGGGCCAACAAGCTCCTTCAAATGGAAGCCAAATGGATGTACAATTTGAATACCATCAGGCCTTATGGGTTGAATGAAAGGATCATGTGGAGTGTGTTCTGATTGCCTTGACCTTGAATATGGGACCATCAGTTGTATTGGTCCATTTGCTTTACTCATAGGCTCCCCCTTATCTTTATTAGTCTATGGCTAACGGTTCCAGCTAATTTGTTATACATTGCCATATCTGTGGTTTTACAGCTTCAAGTAGGTATATCCCTCATTAAGGTATTTGTATTAATGTCAATTATGTCCCCGTTAAGGCTGTACTTACAGCTTCGATATATATACCCATGTAGATTTAGCCTTTTCAGACTATGTTGCTTTTCTATGAAGTATTTATCTATTGGTTCTAGTTTATTGTTTATTATCCTTTCATTTATTTTTCTTTTGGTTATATGCACTTTTAATTCTTGGTGCTAGTTCTTTTTTTATCCTCACTGTGGTGCGGGCCTTACAGTAGACCCCGCAGCCGCCACTGATCACTCTTTTTGGTTTGTTTACTATTCAGGCTGGTCCGCGTCTTTGGTTACCCGGGTTATCGGGCGTCATCAACGGGATGACATCATCTCTCCGAGACACGGCAGCCGCGCACCTGTACAACTTCCTGGTTTGCTCCGTTTCCTAGCGGGTTTTCTTGGATATATAAGGTATGCTTTTAAGTTATTTCTTTTTACTCACTTTGACAAAGGGGTGGTGTGGCCCCGAAACGTCGGTCGCTTTTCCAGTTCATGGAATAAACACTATTTGTTATCTGTTTTTAAGTCTCAGAGTGCCACTTCCTTCAGCAGCATATTTGTTTTCACTTGGAGGCACCTGAGCACTATTTGGACTGTGGATTTATGTGAGTGCCGGGCTACTGTTCATATATATATAAATATATATATATATATATATATTATTTTTTTTCAGGGTGTGCTTCTATGCACACCTGAAGGCATGAGACTCCTTCAGCCTAGGCTAACACCCCTCCCTACCTGTCCCCCATTTGTTTTAAGCAGGGATTCGGGTACTTTGACTGCACTTTAGTAAAGGCACAATCTAGGTAAGTCCTACAAATTTATATACTGTGGTGCAGACATGGGTTGATTTTTGGGGCGTGGGTCCCCTGGACTGTTTTAGTTGGGCTGCTTCAGGGCATCACATTATAAACACATTTTTTTTTCTTACACTATTAGCACCTCTATTGTTTGTTTTAATATATATGTATTATTTTCACATCTCTATTTTTTTAACTTACTTCTTATATATGCAACAGTAGGTGCTCTCATCTATATAACACCTTTATACACTTCACCTTTTCTCATTAGAGTGATGCCCTGGGATGACTCAGCTGGGCCTGTCTGGGGGTGTCCTGTGCTCTGCATTACAACCCCAGTATGTTAGGGACCTACCCTCAGAGGTTACCTGGGTGCAGTGGGTAGGCCCATAACCGTGACCATGATTATGATAAAACCTCTATTTATTTTTTTGCAAAATTCTATTGCAAAATGTATTCTATATAATTAGTAATGTTGGAGTTGTGCACTTGTAATTTTTCTTTTTGTGTTTGCAACAATAGTCTCCACAGGTAGCGTCTCTCGTATTATTTATTTATTTATATATATATATATATATATATATATTCAGGGTGTTGATTATGTTGACAGTTGCTGCTGCTGAAGGTTAATACCTTCAGCAGCAGCAACAGCACCTATACCTTCAACACCAGACCGGTTCCCAGATTGTTATATAGATTCCATTCAGTAATGGTGTTCCTAATACATGGGCACATCAATTGCCTTAATGTGACATATGGTGGTCGATTAAAGTTACTGAATGTTAAGCAGTTTATTAGCAACTTAAAGCTTCGTGAAACCTTGGCAATGTGATATCATGTGTTTCCATAGAGTGTCAAAGGAGTTACTGTAATGGCAGGATGAAGTTAAGGTTTGCTCTTTCTTTAGATGCTTCTTATGATCCTCGGTTATATACTTTTAATTTGTTTCACTTTTCAGCATTTAAAAATATATATAAATGCACTTTTTCTTTATTGTATATTGTTAAATGAAGCAATCCATTTCTCAAATGTAATTCCCATTCAGCTAAGTTGTATTATTAGTCATAAAACACAATAGTTTATTAATACAGTACTTATAGACTGTGAGAATGAGTGTTGGTATATTTGAAGCAATGTTTAAAATTTAGCAGTTCTGTTTTTGAGAAATTGATAAAACCTGAAAATAAATTAACCTCTGTATTTCTAAATTAAAAGGCTCTCAAAGGAGTTTATATTTATATGAGCAGTTTATCTTCACTAGTAATGCAATTTCACAGAACACCTCAGTAGTAGAAATTATAACTATATAAAATGTGATTAATTTAAGGCATATGGCAGAGCTCATTAGGCATTACTAGCTTGCACTGATCATTTTGTTCTCAGCTTGAAGCTGCTTTAATTTGTTTTGACAGTGCAAATATTTTAGGAGCAGTGAGGTGAATGCTTGCCATCTCATAGTTAGACTTTGAGACTAAAGAATGGATAACACCATATTTGGAATCAAGCAGGATGAACTATAATTAGAGAGGTAGTAAAGCCATTAGTAACATGAGGATAACTAGTGTTTAGCATAGTCATTCAGTCATTTTGTGTTACAATCTGTGCTTCAAATTACTGGATATGTTAAAACATATAGGGCCTGATTACAATATTTATGCAATGCCAATATTTATGCAGATTGAGCGATTGTTAGTGATAGAGTTAAACTGGTTTGTTCAAATTTATGCTAAGACAGGAATGTGCACCTGTTGATAAAGAGTTCTATGAGCCTATTGTGAGAAGTGGTGGGGTTGTATCAACAATTTTGGAATGAAGGTCACATCTGGATTTGAGATAATTTGCAGAACCTCTTAATTATGTGTCAAAGAATATATATTGTTTGCTTAATAATAATACAATGCTGCCCCCTGCTTCTGACAAAAGTAATAGCTCCCAGTGTATAGATGACTTAATCAAATTGTTAAGTACGCATGCCCAGAAATGATAAAATAACTAATGAAGAAGCTATATAAATGCTTGACACACCTAATAAAGTTTAGAGTATTGTCTGACACCATTGCTGTGCATGTCTCAAGTTACTCTCCAGCTGTGATTAACTCTTTCCATTCTGGATAGCCTGGTTATCTGACAACTTGCCTTTATCATTAGCTATTGTGCATGTATTGGGATTACGCTCGCACTGATGATTCACTCGCAAAGTGAGACACAGGTAGTCATGATTTGGGGTAGGTAATGGGGGAGATTAGAAAAATGCAAATATGCATAAATTAGCCATTACATTCTCCTTTTTGCAAATGCAATTTGTAAGAGATTGCAGCTGCGATTGCATTAGCAAAAATCTTGGAATCAGGTAAATAATATGTTTATGGTGATGGTGCTATACTTTAAAAGCCTTAGTAGATTAAATAATTGCTATTTTTTCTCAAAATAAGCAAAATGAATTAGCTGTAGAGGTGCATTTCCAGCAGCTTGAAGTTGAAACAAAGCAAAAAACAAAACACAACTCAATAATAATCGAATTAAAAAAGGACAACATACTGTGTATAAATATTATAACACATGTTAAAGGGAAAGAATTAGAATGAAGCATAATGTAAGCTGCACTTTATGTAAAAAAAGCACCTTAATGTCCTTGTTACAGTATATCATTTTAATGAAACAGATATCACCAAAAATTGATCCGCTGGGCGCTCTAACAGATGATTTTCTCCAAATTTCCCCACTCTTGAGTTTTTCAGTCAGATATAACACTCAGAAACAAAAGAGAAAAATATATTTCATAGTGTAATACAATTTTCATAGAGTATATTAATCTTGTACATATGTAGATGGCTCCCCTACCAAATGTGGTGGTCTACAGTGAAAGTAGACAAACAAGCATGTGTATGAGCTGTTTTCTGTCTAGATGTCCCCTCTTTTATTCCTCCATTCGATACATCAATCCAATGTTAGAAGTACATAATTTAAAGAGAGAGAATCTCCATAGTGTAATACTGCATTTATTCACAAATTGTAAACAATCAACAAAATACATATAAAACAGGAGAAAAAGTGGCCTCTCACCAGATGTCCGTGTCTACCAGTTGTTTTAAGTAGACAAAACAAGCAAATATAAGAAAGTTCATCAAGCATCCTGGGTGAACTTTCAATATCTCCAGGTGAGGTTGCACAGTTCTCTTCAGGTCCATCTCTCCCAGCAAACGCATTTCGATACATATGATGTGTATCTTTATCAAGGCATATAGAGAGACTGTTGGGGCAGGTTTAAATACCCATTACTATAGAAATGCATGGTAAACCTATTGCAAGACATGGATTTGCTATCTGCTAAACCCCTTACCCAAATCCCTAAAATAGTCCAGTCCATTTCAGGTCATATTGGCATTTATCTCATCCCCGGTTTCCTGCTCTGCAGATGATGCCATCATGTGGTGCTGCCGTCATGTGGTGCAACTCCCACCGATCGCACTTACCGGGTAGTAGTAAGTGAAGCAGCACTTAGCGATGACCACTTCCTTCAAAGGTGGTGATGGAGTGCCCCAGCTTTTAACTTCCGGGGGATAGTAGTAAGTCCGTCCCTTTAGAGATAAATCAACATCCGGACTTCACTTGCAGTGGCCATTTTGTTGTAGACATTCACAGATTTTCCATTATAAATATATATGAATGGTAAATGAAGTATCTAAGATATAATAAAATCACATATTAAAACCAAGTTTATGGAACCACAAAATAAAACATTATAAAAACCATTTAACTTCAAAGTCTTTATTAAGACCCGTTGGGATGAGAGTTATAAAATCATAAATAAATTGCATTTCTTGACGAGCTAGTTTGCATGTAGTATCTTTAATTCTAACCATTATCATATGAACACACATGGCAATCTCACAAACAAAGTTTTGCCTGGACAAGAAGATAATGGCTTTTGTTACCACTTCCTGCCTAGATACACACTCCAAACACATTCAAGCTCACACACAGGGCCTTGTCTGTGAATGAAACACATGGTTCTGACCATTTCCTGTACTAGTTACTTTACAAAACACTTCAGCTCACTCTGGAACCACTCACTTAAACACACACCATAGAGATGGACTCACATGGAAGCATCATATAAAAATGTATACTATTGCACACTTACTTAGGATATAATTAAAGTTTTCCAAATAAGCTGATCTAGAAAGAAAGTCACTAGACCCTTTTGTCAAATGTATCCTTATATAAACCAAGTGTCATAGGTCCACCAAATATAAGATCCTACAATGTTTCTTCTGATTCCTTTTCCCCTCTCTTCCTAGGTGCGTGATTGCATGCCAAATATCTCCACCAAGGATCAAATCATACAGGGGAGGAAATAAAATCTGCAAATGGTGAAATACTGTTTAATTCAGAAATAATAATCCAACTACAGTAACACAGCATAAAAGTCATAAAACATCCACAAGGTCTCCAAAGAAAGGACAAGAAGGATTGCTGGTAATATGGAAGTCCTTCGGGTGCTTTCCCGGGAGAATGTTTAAGTAATCTTGGTTGTATGGAAACTGCACCCCAAATATCTGATATGCTGGCTTGCTTGTATTGCTTTTGGTGATTGATTTATGTCGTAATAGTTTTTTTATGTGGATTGCTTGTCTGCTGGCAAACTTCCTGGTCTCAAAGGGGCTCTGCAAGTAGCAGTTATTTGGTGATATCCTTATTGGCAACCCTATAGTTGGTGGCATCGGTGTGTGATGGAGGTCAGTCTACACTATAGAAAATTGAAGTTTTGTATTAATGAACATCTGAGGAACATAAGAAAAAAGGGGTAGAAACATACAGCCGATTGGCGAACTTCAATAAATGACATAACCAGAACCCAAAAGGAATGAAAATAACAGGAATTAAAACAGTAAAAAAGAATTGGAGAGGAGGAGATTGCCTAAAAAAATCAACAAAGAGGAATTGAGATAAATGTTCCAGCTATAATCTTTAACACCTAAAGGACTCAAAATAGATAATGAGATCAAATCAGTCATCCTAAACTAGGACTGGACAATCAAAACATATTACAAATCAAGATTTCACATACACCTCATTACTAGGGATATACTAAATATCTATATATAGATAAGATTCTTAGAGTCCCACATCATCTGAGTAAAATTGGCTATTAACAGACAGTTCTGTCATCTATAGGTCACAATATTTACATACCATAAAAGGATCTCATTATACTGGAGCATAACATATTAGCTAACTATGAGCCATCATTTAACAATAAAGTACCCATAACAGGTAAATTCAACAGCAGCACTACATGATACCACTCATTTGATGTGCATGTCAGAACAACAACACTACAGCATACAATTCTTATACATGAAGCAAACATGGAAACAGAACAACAGCACCATATAATACATAATTGTCCTTAAATACTCAGTACATAACTAATGTATATGAAGCGTGACATCAACCCATTGTGAGTCTGACACTTCCATCATAGTCTGACATCTATCACAGAATGCAACACCCTTTCCATTTACAACAGAAACTCTTGACCATGGTAACTTACTGTTTACATGATGATGTATTCTAACCAATCAAGATGAAGACACACCCACCATTCTCTGGGTAAGCAGTGACACCGGGACCATTAGATTCCGTGATAACAAAGGACTCAGAAGTCATGCTGTCCACTGGAGAGTGAGGACAAGTGGGGAGAAGGGTTTAGATACTGGACACTCAGGGTGATCCAGTTGTCTCACATAGACTCCTCAGATAACAAAAAAATAATACATACATAGATATAGATGAAAGTTCTTACACAGGAAATGGAAAAATAAATGAGTCCACAATTCTTCGGTTATTTACTCAATTCTTCCCATTCATATAATGGATTCTCAGACTTTCAGTAGTTCCACTTCACCTCAGAACATGTGTAATCTTCTCCCAGATGGATAATGGGTAAAAATCTAGAGGTCCGTAACTCCTCATAGCTTTCAGGTTGTTTAAAGGTAGCAGCCACGATATCCCCACAGCACGATAATTAGCTTAAAGCTTTTTGGATCTTAGTCCTTCCTCAGAAGCATGGTGATTCAAAGAACAGTCACAAATATTTATACTATCCCTAATTACTAAACCAGTCTCAAGAGTTCCTGTTAATTACCGCCAAAACCAGCTGTGCCTCATTACCGGAAGTGATGTCATCACACATCCAAACCCAGAAGTTGGCATTGCATTCCATTGCTGCCAGTACCGGAAGTGCCCAGCCACAGCCGGAAGTCATCACGTGCATCATAGAGAATCCAAAGGAAACAGAGGACATAAGACTCGAGTTCCTTGTCCTCCAATAGATTTCAAATGATGGAGGAATCATTTTGTCCTTATAAAAGTATTAGGTCCATATCTCTCCTTAAACGGGACATAGAAAAAATAATAGAAAATACCAATAAGCAGTATAATGTAATATAAATACATAAAATATACATTAAAGACTTAGGGGTAAATTTACTAAAGTGAGAGTTTTTAGAAGTGGCAATGTTCTACTTAACATTTAAATAGCAGTTTCTAGAAGATTATAGCAAGAATTTGATTGGTTGCCATGGGCAACATCTCCACTTCTAAAAACTCTCACTTTAGTAATTTACCCCTTACAATCAATTGTACATGTGTTCCTTATTCTATCATCTTCATCTATCATTGTTTAGTTTGTCACTTGGAGGGTAAAAAACATGGCTGATACAGATTATATACCAAACTCCCATGTACAGTACATGGCCTATATGTTAGATTGTACTTTATCTTCCATAGTCCAGAACCTGCTCAAAATATAAAAGATCTCTCAAACCTACCTTGTACCTATCGAGGCCATGGACCAGTTACAGCTGGCATAGCCAGTCGTGTGAATGGAGGATTGTTCCATCTTTGGAGTATGACTCAATCCAAAAATATTTACAGTATACACAGAATTACTGTTTAAATCAGCATTTACTGGTATATTTAGTACCTGTAGTTGCTATGACAAAAGTCCAGGAATGATGATGATCGTCCATGCAAGATGACGTTTTGCCTCTTTCTGAGTTCCGTTTTTTTTGAGGGAAAAATCCGAACTCAACGTGCAAACTCGAACCTATCCGAGCCTGCACATCCCTAATATATATATATATTAGGGGTGTGCACTGGCCACTTTTCGTGTTTTGTGTTTTGGTTTTGGATCTGGATTGGTTTTGCCAAAACCACCCTTCCGTGTTTTGGGTTCTGGGTTTTGTGTTTTGGATCTGGATTTTTTCTTAAAAAATAAAATAAAACGCTAAAATCACATAAAATTGGCCTTTTTTTGTTCCTACGCTATTAATAACCCCAATAACATTAATTTCCACTCATTTCCACTCTATTCTGAACACCTCACACCTCACAATATTGTTTTTAGGCCAAAAGGTTGCACTGAGGTAGCTGGATGACTATGCTAAGCGACACAAGTGGGCGGCACAAACATGTGGCCCATCTAGGAGTGGCACTGCAGTGGCAGACAGGAAGCCAATCAGCGTTATGGTGCCCATTTGCATGTAGCATGAACCCGGGAGATCCGTGCTACATGCATCTGTGTGATTGGCACAGAGCAATGACAGGTCCGTGAGACCCGTCTGTGCTGCTGTGGTAAAAAAAAAAAAAACCTGTGTAAAAAAAGAAAAAAATGGCGTGCACCCCCCCAAAAAAGAGCAACCAGCCCTGGGCATTAGTAACCAAGTGCTGGGTGTGCTTAAATACAGGGGACAAACGACATAGGGGTCTCCTGTACTTAAGCACAACCAGCACCAGGCTAGTCAGAACCAGCGCTGGTTGCCAAAATACGGGGGACAAACGACGTAGGGGTCCCCCGTATTCTGCGCAACCAGCTCTGGGCTCTGATCCGGTCCTGGTTCTGGAAATACAGGGGAAAAAAATTAGTAGGGTTCCCTTGTATGTTCCAGAACCAGCACTGGACTTTTTCTAGCGGGGGGCAGATGCCACAGTCAGGGGAGCCCTTTCACCGGGCCCCCCAGCCACAGCATCAGCCCTGACCGCTAGTCAGCCCAGGCCAGGGATCCCTGGAGAGCTGGGGACCCCCCCAATAAAGGGGTCACCCTCTCCAGGGCACCCCAGGCCCAGGCTGATAGCCCGGGGCTATCCCCGCCACCCCTGGTGGCGGTGGGTGGCGGGTTGATTGTGTGGTGTGGTGTATATAAAGAATATCAAACATTGTCTTTACAAGTAGAACTGCAAGTCCCAGCTAGCCTGCCCTGCATGCTGGTACTTGGAGAACCACAAGTACCAGCATGCAGGGCATTAAGGGCCCACTAGTACCTGTAGTTCACCTGTAAAAAAAATGTTTAAAAAAACACAGGACACACACACCATGACAGTATAAGTTTATTAAACATACAACGGGGCTGGTTGCTCTTTTGGGGGGGGCACGCCAATTTTTTCTTTTTTTACACAGGTTTTTTTTTTTTCTCACGGACCCGTCAGTGCTCTGTGTCAATGACACAGATGCAAGTAGCACGGATCTCCTGGTCCGTGCATGCATCTGTGTCATTGAAATACACAGCAGCACAGATGGGTCTCACTGACCCATCTGTGCTCTGTGTCACTGTCAATCACACAGATGCATGTAGCACGGATCTCACGAGTCCGTGCTACATGCAAATGAGCACCATAATGCTGATTGGCTGAGAGCCGTGACAGATGGCTCTGTCAGCCAATCAGCACTTTGCCCATTAAAGGCAAAGGCATTTTTTTTAAAATGGCCGCTCGAGGCAAAACCTCGAGATCCGACAGCAGATCTCGAGGTTTTGCCTCGGGAGGGGGATCCGGGGCAGACAGGGAGATCCGAGCTTGGGCTCGGATCACCCCGGATCCCCGAAGTTCGGGTGGGTTCGGTTCTCAGGGAACCGAACCCGCTCATCTCTAATATATATATATATATATATATAATTTCATTTGGGTCTATAGACATAATTTGTATTTATATGGATACTTAGATATATGTCTCTGGTCATATGTATGAATAAATCTTTTTCATAACTTGCAGGATGTGGACACTTTACATAAAACCGGATGTCACACAGTGTTACCATTACTCTAATTAGTAACACATGTAACATCCACCTTCAATGACTTAGCGTGTCCACCTGGAGAGATATATACTGATGTACTGCTATGGGAGGCATACCTCTGAGGAAACGGCCAGATTACCAGGGCTGAGAAATGCGTTAGGTGCTCCCATCTATATTTTGTTCACAGGTCATACTGACCATTGCTAAGAAGCTAAGAAGCTGACATCAGTCCAGCCAGGGGCTATTTTCAGCAAATGCCCTGATAAAGACCCGCTGACTCCAGCTCCACTATTGTTGCTGATTCACTGAGAGGCTACTCCTGATGGCCAGCAACAGTTAGCGAGATGTCGCTCGTTGCCAAGAGCGGCACACTATTCAGCCACCCTATATTAGAGCTGCACCGCTTACAAGCATTACGAGACTCTGCCTAATCATTTTCTTCCCGGCCGGGACCCACGAGCGGCTTCATATCCAGATCCTCTGCCACTGAACACCCACACCACAAACTGCATTGAGCGGGTAAGCCACTGGATAGATCCAGCATGTTTATTTGCCCATATTTGATCATCATATCTGGCAACTGGATTCTGGAACACTAACATTACTATTTATTATCCCATTACATTTTTACTGCATGCAGTTATTGGTGTCCCATGTTTGAGGACCAATTGACTCATTCATTACCAGACTTTCTACTTACCGGGATACTCTTTCTCTATTAGGAATATATGCGCATTTCCACTTTTTACTATTTTTGATATATATCATAAATATTTTAAATGCTATTTCATGTTCATTTTACATTTGCTATCTATGAATAGATTCTATTCAGTCTTTTACATGTTTATCTGCAAAAATTAAATGTGAATTTATAACTCATTAATCCTTATTCATTATATATATATATATATATATATATATATATATATATATATATAGTTTCATTATCAAATTGTTAGCGCTCCCACATTTGTTTTTTTCTTTTCTAACCAGTTACACCTGGCATAGCCAGTTGTGTGAAAGGAGGATTATTTCATCTTTGGAGTATGACTCAATCCAAAAATATTTACAGTATACACAGAATTACTGTTTAAATCAGCATTTACTGGTATATTTAGTACCTGTAGTTGATATTGTAAATTTAAATTCCCCATGAAAAAAAATCCATAAAGGCCAGCATGCCTTCCCTTAAACTAGTAATCAGTTAGCAAATGTTATAACCAGCACCAGGGTATGTTGGGAGGGCTGGTTATGTATTTGGATGCACATGTCATAATGTAATACCACCTCTTTCTGAACACCATTCCCTAGCTGAATTAAGCTTGCAAATAAAATTAAGCTACCACTAAGGCAAAGCTACAGTACCTTGTTCTGCATTGTTGCTCCCCCACCTGCCACCATGCCTTGTATGGTGGGCGTTGTAGTAAAATTGTGTCAAATATTCATTAGATATGTGTATAAAAGCTGGACCATGTGCTCTCCTGAGAAGGAAGGGTTTGTCCCAGAAGACACAACAGTAGAAGTTTCCTGTAGGAAGCTATCCAATGGAGCAGGTACCAAAAACAACAGTTTTCAGCATACCACAGCTGTAATAAATCATAATGTCATGTCAGTGCTACCTAATATTTAGTGCCATAATCATAATAAGAGAATTAAGGATATGGAAAAATGGCAAAGGAGAAAAGATGCATGGCCATAGCCATGTTGACTGTCATACCTAGAGGTGCAATACAGTAGCACAGTTCCAGTTGATGGGTGAAAACACAGAGCCAGAGAAGAAACTACATGTTTGTGGTTCCAAAGACTGAAAAATAACTTAGGGACTGAGGGATAGTTACCAATCAGCTTATATTTTAGTAGTTTTGCAAATTGTGGTTGTCAAACCCAAACCACAGCACTGACTATACTGGAGTTTGGAGGCTAAAATCTGAAACTGCCTCCACTGTGCAGCAGATCGCAAACCCCTAAACAGCATGTGGTTTAGGTTGAATCTGTGTAAGAGCACAGTGGTGCTCAACAACTGGCCTGTCCTCTATGGAATGATTAAAAAAAAAAGATTGGGCTCCCACACCTAGATGCAACCTCTAGTTACTACTGGCAGGTGGATAACCTGGCAAACAACTATTTATAAGCCCATTAGTATTAAAAAAAAGTACTGCCTTTATTATTAATAAAATTATAAGCAGTGCCCCATTAAAAAAAATAAGTAGTACAGGTTGAGTCTCCCATATCCAAAATGTTTGGATGCAGGGAAATTTTGGATATCGGAATATTCCGTATTTTGGAATATTTGCATACCATAATGAGATATCTTGGGAATGGGAAACAAATCTAAACACATAATGCATTTATGATTCATATACACCTTATACACCCATGCTGCAGGTAATTTTATACAATATTTTCAATCATTTTGTGGCTAAAACAAAGTTTGTGTATATACATGAAATTAATTTATGTTTCATATAAACCTTATACACACAGCCTGAAGGTAAATGTAAACTTTCTTTTTAATCATTTTGTGCCTTACACAAAGTTTGTGTACATTGTACCATCAAAAAGCAAAGGTTTCACTATCTCAGTCATGCTAAAAAAAATTCATATTTCGGAATATTTGGATATGGGAGTCTCAACCTGTAGTTGAAGGGAAGGAATGTTATGCAGATACTGTATGTGTCAGGAGCTGGTACAATGTTAGGGAGAAAGATGTTCTGCAGGAATCTGTCAGGAGTTGGTACTGTGTTATCTAGATGGATGCTATGCAAGTCCTCGCAGGAGCCAGTTCTTAATTGAAAGGTATGCTACCCAGTGTTCTATCAAAACATGGGTACTGTTTTGGGTAAAGATTATATGCAAGATCTGTTGAGAGTTGGCATGTGTTGGGGAGAGGAACAATCTTTCAGTTTAGTATGTTTGGGATGGAAGCTCTGCATGGATTTTTATTGAATTGGTAGTTACACTAATATCTGAAGTCAAAGCAGGCTGTTGTGTTATCATCAGCCCCTTCGACTCTGAGTGCAGAGATAAGCAGGAAGACTGAGACATGCTCCTCATTACTTTGCATAAGGGGCAGAGAGTGATGCCACCAACGAGAAGGTGAGTAATACTACTGATGGATCATTTGCCACTAGGCAGACCTTTTGCCACTGGGGGGTGGGGAATCTCTCAGCGGAGACATATTGACACAGTGGTGGGGTGATAATTCCACAGAGGCATTAAGACAACAGTGACAACATTTGTTTGGAAGCATGTTTATAAATTAATGTATTTACAGAACACCTATGCTAAACGCAAACATTTGTGGAACTCGAAATCTCAGTTGTGGATTGAATCTATTCAACAGATGAACTTGCTGCAACAAAAACTATATGTCTTTAACATGATATCACCAAATCAGAAAAAAAACACCAACAGGGGAATTACAGTAACTGTGACAGAATTATTTGAGAACACAGGTGTTAGTCATTAGTGGGCCTAATGCCTAATGTCCAGTGCTACATAACTCCTTGGATAGTAGCCTGTTTTATGTTGGCCCAGTTTACCATTCCTAATGTGGTGACTATAGTGCTGTACGCAAAAATTATGTTAGCCTTAGTGGTATCTGGAAGTAAACTCATCCTCAAGGTAGTAGTGGCCATAGTACTGAAGCTTCTATATGTACTTAGTATTTGTTGGAATATTCTTCTCTGAAGAAAAATGTGAGCATGTAAGGAAAGAAGATGCTAGTCTGGATGTATTACCCTTCCAGGATTTTAAGTAAGAAAATTAGCTAAACAACCAAGGAGAAAATTGTCACGAGAAGAGGTATTGGAGAAAGAAGCAAAACATTGTCTTGCTAGAAGAGACTGTGGTTGGGATATTGTTGCCTGGGGCAAGAAATTACGTTAACCCAGTGGTGGATTCAGGAGGGGGAACCCAGGCACGTGCCCCCCCCTGTCGTTTAGGAGAAGATTTTTTTTTTTTTACTGTAGCTGCACTGCCCTGGCAGCCATCAGGGTGAGGCTGCTGTATCGGCCCTCCCTGGGCCATGCAGCTACTAGAAGTCCCCTGGCGCTGCAGCCAATAACGTTTTTTTTTGTTACAGATCCGGCGCGTGTCGCTGAAAGAGAGGAGCACTGGAGCCACTTCCCAGGAGCCCAGAACAACAATGCATACTTTTAAAGGTAAGTGTGGGGGCTGCTAGGGACATAAGGGGCTGCTGCGGATAGGTAAGTGGGCAGCTAAGGATGGACACACAGACAGAGAGCTGCAGGGGATGTGTAAGGGGTCACAAGGGGGCTGCCAATGGTAAACCAATGGTCTGTGCTGGGAGGGGGAAGGTATGTGCTGTGAATGGGGGATCTGTGCTGTGAGGGGGAAGGTATGTGGCTGTGAGGGGGAAGGTATGTGGCTGTGAGGAGGGGATCTGTGCTGTGAGGGGGGATCTGTGCTGTGAGGGGGGCTCTGTGCAGCGGTGGGTGGTCTGTGCTGTGACCAGGGGCTCTGTGCTGTGATGGGGGGCTCTGTGCTGTGATGGGGGCTCTGTGCTGTGAGGGGAGTTTTGTGCTGAGATGGGGGAATCTGTGCTGTGATGGGGTAATCTGTGCTGTGAGGGGGCTCTGTGTTGCTAGGGGGGTCTGTGCAGTGAGGGGGGACTGTGCTGTGGTGGGGGGGACTTTGCTGTGACTGTGCTGTTAGGTGCAGTCTGTGATGTGAGGGGGGATCTGTGATGTGAGGGGGATCTGTGATGTGAGAAAGAGGGGGTCTGTGCTGAGAGGTGAGAAGGGTCAGTGATGTAAGAAAGGGGGTATGTGCTGTGAGGGGTCAGTGTTGTGAGAAAGAGTGGGTCTGTGCTGTGAGGGGGTCTGTTCTGAGAGGTGACAGGGTCAGTGATGTGAGAAAGAGGGGGTCTGTGTTTAGAAGTGAGAGGGGTCAGTGATGTGAGAGAGGGGTCTGTGCCATGAGAGGGTTCTGTGCTGTGAGAGGGGTCTGTGCTGAGAGGGCTCAGTGATGTGAGAAAGAGGGAGTCTGGGGGTGTTGGAGCTGACTGCAGAGGGGGCTGGGGGGATTGGAGTTGACTGAACAGGGGACTGGAGGGGGAGGTTGGATCTGACTGCACAGGGCTGGAGTGACATGGGCTAGGGAATGATGCTGACACACACTGGGGCTAAGGGAATGGGACTGAGATATGGACACTGGGGCCAGGGGGCGTCAGCACTGGGGCAGAGAGATGCACACTGGGGCTGGGGAAATGGGGACGAAAGATGCACTGGGGTTGAGAGACGCACACTGGGGCAGGGGCAATGGGGCTGAGAGATGCAGGTGGGTCGGAGGATAGAAATATGCAGGGGGTCCTGGGGATGGAGAGGCCCAGGGGGTCCTGGGGATGGAGATGCCCAGGGAGTTCTGGGGAGAGACAAAGAGGCCTGGATATAGAGACACTGAGAGCCTGGAGAACCACATGGGGGCCTGGGGATGGAGACATTGGGGGGTCTGGAGTAACACAGGAGAGCCTGGAGAGACACAGAAGTTTGATCAGGGATATTCACATTTTTCCTGTACAAGAACTTCTGTTACTACAGTATACACTATCTGGTTATGATGATGACAGGGATTATATTTCTATGTAAACAGGCATCTTCCAGACAATGTAATCTCCTACATGAATAGTGAATACCGGCTGAAGACGCTGCCCAGTGAGGCTCAAATTCCTCAGGGGTTCCCCGTTGTAGAGAAACCACCATATAGGTAAGAAAAGACTTTCAAACTGACTGGGGACCCAAAAACCCACCTAGGGGTGACACCAAGGTGACAGGAGCCAGGTGCTGCACTGTAGCATTAAGTGTAGCACTCAGCTCCTGACAGTGTGAGGGAACCGGCACTGCACAGTGCTCACCCATACTTCTGGCACCCCCCACCACACCGGACCACTGGGGTTTGGGCGGCAAGGCCATACCCCTTCCCAAGAGGTCACACCCCCTTTTTGGCAGCCCTCCCCACACAGGGTAACACCATGGGGACAGATGCTACTGGTGTGTGTGTGATACTATTTTCCAAGAGAGAGTAACACAATATCTGACATGCTAAAACTGGGAACACCCATTACCAGATCTCTAGTTTCACCTATGGCTATTGAGGAGGTAGTTCTATAGATATGGGCAGGGAGAGGGCAATGAGAGAGATCTATGCATTCTAATGCTTTATGTTGGCTGGCAGTTGCAGATTCATGGGGAGGGATTTAAATTATTTGACACTTTTAAATGTAGGTATTTATTACCTCTCTCTTTTCCAAAAAGGTCTGAAACTTCCCAAGATTTAGACAACTACCAATGGAGCTTAGAAGACCAGCTGGCAGGTAAGACATAAATTGTCTTGGCCTTGGTAATTGTATGTACTCCATGCCACAGCATAATGAAAACTAGGACGTGGCTCGTGAGTATGGCATTCCTGATGAGACCACGCCCCTTGCTATGAGGCCACACCCCTTGATATGTGGCCACACCTACTTAGCCTTCCCCTATTGTGGTGCCCCACCCTGTCATTTTGTTCTGGATCCGCCCCTGCTGTAACCTAATAGTAGGACAGTTTCGACTAGAGGATTTTAGATGGGACCAGCTTATCAATGCAACCCTACATTTAAAGTGACTTGTCTGTACCCACAGTCATGGATGCCACTGGCCTGCCTCCAACATTCAGAATATCAATTTTGTTGTACCTAGGTGCCCCCTCTCCAGAACTATACTCTCCATTATTGTTTTCTGCCAGTGTTGTTTAAACTCCAGTGTTCAGTTTCCTCAAGAGCAGCACATCCATACCAGCATTTCCATCTGTTGTGTTTCCAGGCAGAGTGCTCATACCAGCTAATACTCTGTTGCTCTCATGGTGAGAACCAACTATACTAGGCCACAACCTTGACCCTCACTGAGTAAAGTCCATATCCTCTTGCAGGGATTCGAGGTGAAGTCTGATGGGTTTCTTAGACTCCATGGCAGGGTTTTTGTGTGTGCCAATGTCACCAGTTTGCATTTATTATCTGTGTGGGTATGTGTACTCTGGTACTCTGATACACGTAAGTGTAAAAAAGAGCACTTGTATAGTGGAAAAAATGTGAAATGGATATAAAATTACAAAATAAAGTGAATGTGAGTAAAAATAATAAAATGTATTAATGTGGATCTGAGAGAGTTATAAAGAAAATATGAGAGTAGAACTAATAAAAGAAGTAAAGGATAAAAATAATAAAAATATATAAATAAAACAAAATATATATAGTAAAATAATAATATCCGGGCAATGCTGTGGAGAAAAATTTAAAGTTAAAATTAAAAGTTAGAGATTGTGGTGTTAACCACTATATGTTTATAGCTTCTTAGCGGGTTTTTGTGTGGAGCCGGGCCGTGGGGGTTGTAAATGTTTGAGAGTGGTGTCACTTGCTCGATGTTTGGAGACACTGGCAGGTTCTAACTTACTGACCCTAATCGTATCTTTGCCTTCTGGCAGTGGTCACCTCTTCCTCCTCGCAGCTATGCGGCAATGTCCCAAGTCCCTGTCGGCATCTTCCGTCCGCCAGAAGTGGTCACGATCGTACTTCTGGTTCGGGGTATTTCGGCTATCCAACCAACGTGTTTCATCAAGTAATGCACTTTGTCAAGGATGGTTTAACCTTGTGGGTGGTCCCTATTTATACAGGGTGTTTGAAAAAACTTTATTGGGTCTGTTTAAAAAAACAGAAGTCCACTGCTGGATCAAGAGTGGCAAGCAGATGTTTAGGTGCTTGTATTTTAGGTTTCCAGCATTGCCCTTTTTAGGTTTCCAGCATTGCATTTATTTCTTTAATTTTTTTATTTATCTTCTTTATTTAGTCATTCATTCATTCATTCATTTTTATCCTATCTTATTTTTATTCATTTTATTTGATTTTATTTTGACGGCAAAGCTGGAAACCTAAAATACAAGCACCTAAACATATGCTTGCTGCTTCTTCATACGGAAGATTCGACAGAGGACTGTTTTTGTAAACAGACCCAATAAAGTGTTTTCAAACACCCTGGTATAAATAGGGACCACCCACAAGGTGAAACCATCCTTGACAGAGTGCATTACTGCATGAAATGCGTTGGGTGGTGGGATAGCCGATATACCCCAAACTGGAAGTGTGATTGTGACCACTTCCCATGGATGAGGAAGAGGTGACCACTGCCAGGAGGCAAAGGTAGGATTAGGGTCAGTTAGTTAGAACCTACCAGTGTCTCCAAACATCAAGCAAGTGACACTGCCCTCAAAGCCTGCAACAACTACAACCCCTATTTCCTGGCTCCACACAAATGCCCGCTAAAAAGCTATAAACATATAGTGGTTAACACCACAATCTCTAACTTTTCATTTTAAATTTACATTATACTCCACAGCATTGCCCGGATATTATTATTTTTATTATATATAATTGTTTTTTATTTATATATTTTTATTATTTTTATCCTTTATTTCTTTTATTATTTCTTCTCTCTTTGCTTTATAATTCTCTCAGATTCACATTTTATTATTTTACTCCCATAATTACTTCATTTTATAATTTTATATCCATTTCACATTTTTCCCATTATACAAGTGCTCTTTTTTACACTTACAATTACCAAAATATATAAGAACTGCTCCTCATACTTAGTACAGCCTACATAACCACATTTATAAACTGATAAATGTGCTATCTATTTTGAGATCCCGGGTTATTGCATATAATCTGTGTATCTCATTGCGTGCTACCTTCTGTTCCCACCGTGCCAGACCATACATGTATCTCATTACACACTATACAAACAGTGCCAACACCTCTGTATACTATATTGCACTCTACACAATTCAAACAGTGCCAACTCTTATGTGTACCTTATTGCATGCTATGTGCTTTACAATCAGTACCAACACATCCATGTACTTTGGTGCATGCTACAAATTGCTCATCCAGTACATTTTTGCATACTACATGCTGTACAAACAGTGACAACACATCTGTGGGCATGACTCAGAGCTGGATGCAAAAGCAATTACACACACAGATCAATTGATTATTTGCCATGGTCATAAACCACACTGCATGTGCATTATGACTATGGATGCACAGAGGAATCCATCGCAGAGTGAGTGACAGGTTTTCAGCATTTGGGGGGTGGTGAGAGTGGCAGCGGTCTGACAAACACAGGTGCGTCTGTCTGTTTGGATGCCGTTTGATGGTCGTGCATAAATTAGTCACTGCGATTGCAAATGCAGCTATGCATGTCAGAAGAGCTCCCAAGTCTGAGGCAAGTCAGACCTGCCACAAGGGCAAGATTGCTGATAAGCGGCATCGTACGCATATGAGAAAGCAGCAAGGGGCAACCTTATGCTCAGATTAGCTTTGCAACCATTAGCATATTTTTGCAGCTGCGATCACAATAGCGTGCATCTCTGAATCAGGCCCTGTGAACCTTGTGGCATGCTACCAAAATCCCACGCTTTGAGTACTCAGCTGTACATTCAGCATTTGTGCCTACTGTGTTAAACACCTCAGGATATACTGTGGCTACCAGATTTCAGAGTATTGCCACTATACTGTACCTCTTTTGGTGTGTTCTGCCATAAAAGCAAAATCACAAGACTTCATAGAATACTCAGGCCATGACTGCAGCCAGAATTCCATCTGCTATGTATCTCTTGCAAGACATCACTGGAACGTAGGACAATCAAGTGAACAACCAAGCACAACTAATGCTATGTCTGCAGGATTTGTCAAGACGCCTGGCGAAATTTCACCATCATCTCCAAATACACTATGGGAATTTAACAATTCCACCTGCCAGTCATTTGCTTCTATTGCCCAGAGCAAAGTCCAGCCATATACAGATCCCCAACCCCATGGTAATTTGAGGGGACCCCAGCAGTTGCCTTGTATTCCCAAACAATTATTGATTCACTTTGAATTATTCCCTTGTGATTTTTTTTGTAACATTTATCATTCCACTACTATTTAGACATGCTCTGGCATGGGCTTCTCTCATCTGGGAGCAAGATAGTTCCCCCTCTCCTGGACTCTACAGCATTAAATGTCTTCAGGAGGATCTTTTGAAGAACTTGGAAGAGTTGCATTAGTGGTATCCTTCTTCCTTCAACTCCACCAAGGGTCATCCACAGTAGGAGAGTACATCATCCAACATTTCAAACTATACTATTCTCCCAGATCTCCTTGCATGGGGGTAACATCCCACACATCTCCTTCACAATAGAAGCCACTCACTCCAAACTCATCTCCTTTCTGGTCCTGCCACAAGCCATCCACTCTTTAATTTTATGGTTATGTGTGCACTCGCCCATGCTGGACTGGTCCTTTTAGGAGATCAGAGCATGGACAACTATTTTGCCAACCAAAGTTGTCAAGAAAAATGTATCATGTTTATACTACACTGAGGTTATCATGATCCTAATCCCCGTACATACTATTTTGAATATTCAGATGTCTTCAATAAATAAAGAGTGGAGCAGATGCCACCCTATGAGGAGAGTGACTGTGGGATCAACCTGGTTCCAGGAAAGTACCCACATTGGGAGAGACCCAGTGGATGTCAGACTACATCCAGGAGAACCTAGAAAAGGAATTTATTCAAAAGTGAAAATCACCCACCACAATTGAACCTGAGGGGGCCTATAACCTTATACAGATTTGATATGGATTTGAGAGGATGACTGCTGTTAACACAAGGGATGGACAATTTGAATACTTGATGCCCTTAAGTTCTGCAATGTACTGGCAATCTTCTAGGGCTTCATGAATAAGAGATACTTAGATCTCCTGACTTGAGACTAAAGCTGCGTACACATTAGACAATGAGCAAATGACATGATGGTCATCCCAATTTCCCTTGAAATCTCAGACAAATGATATAGTGCAAACACACTATGCAAACTTCCAAACATCCCATACCCAACCCATCTCCAATATCTCCTTGGTAAATGGGCGCTAATAAAAAAAACATGCTGCAACCCTCCAAAAATTATTTTTGTTGGATTGTTTATATTTGTTGTGTGATTGATAGGCCCCTGTATACCAGATAAATCTAAAAGCATGCAGAGTTGTGACTGAAATCAAGGGCCACATGTTCTTCTACAGAAATATTTAATGATGCATGAGGTAATTGTACTATATATAGTATGATCTACTGTAAATATGTGGAAACATATTTGTATTATATGATATATCCTGTTATTGGAGGGGAGAAGTGAGTATTTGCCCTAGTTTTCTTGCCTTATCATTTGTAATATTGTATTGTTTTAATTGTAACCTCATAGAATGTAGATTTGCTTGTGCTTTGTCTTTGTTCAAGGACATTAATAGTTTTTATTAAAAATAAAGAAAAAAATATAACAAAAATGAACCTACAGCCACTAATATCCCCATTCATCTACAACACAAAAAGATGCATTGTTTATGTCAGTGAAGGACACACATTGACAGAAGTCTCTAAGGTATTGATGTGCTCGAACATCTTTAAACAGTTCTCAGCTCTCATACTAACTCATTCTTTTATAACAACCCTGGTTTGCACTGCATAGAATACATGCAATCATATATTTGGAATAGACAATAATTATTGCTCATGGTAAGAAATACTATGGTAGCAATGTTTTTTTAGTGCAAAATAAATTTTTTTCTCTTAAAGAAGAACACCAAGTACAGAAAAATGAAAACATTAATCCATTAGCTCTAAATGCAGTTTAATGGCATTTCCATGTCTGGGACCTGTTATTGCCTTTTAAATTATTGCTGATTTTTTAAAAATATATTGCTGGGTTTTTGCCAGTACCTGCATCTTGCAGGCTATTACATTTTCCCCTTGGTTTTTCATCACAGCTTAAAGTATATTCCAAGGTATAGCAACAGCAAAGCATTTTATGAATGAAAATGTAGCTTATATGCTTACAGATGCATATCAAAAATATTTCTTGTGGCCCACTAGCAATTTAATATATTTTTAGAGTAACATTATGCATGGTCATGCACAGTGCAACAATCAGAAATTACCATATCAACTCATTGCATGTGACAGACCACAGAAAATGTAGAAACTTAAGTAATAACCCTTGAGGTTTTCCTGTCCATCTGGAAAAGAAGTGTGTGTGTGGTCATCCAAATCATCTAAATCTGCTAAATATAACCTATTTTATAGACATGTTTATACAAACTAACTTATTCTATGATAACTGCTTGTTAATCTCACAAGAATAATAATAAAAAAAAATGTGTACTTTTAAAGCAACATTTAGAAATTACTGACGCATTTGTAAAAAAAAACACCATATGACCCAGTTTAGGTTGACATTAAATCCAGAGAGCCAGAGAGAAATATTGAAAATAATAAATTTATTGTTAATAATTACAATAACAACCTCTTAGTATTGTGGAGTGATATGAACTCCTATGGTGGACAATAAGTATGTTTATTTTCAGGTGACGTCACTGTATGCCCTGGGTAGAGAGGGGTGGGGTAAAGAAAGTCACAGGGAGGACAGGGTCTGTGTAAGATTGGCCTCTAATAATGCAGATCATTCCTGCTCCTCATGGCATGGATGTGGACCTTTTGCTGCATTCTGAGCTGTTTACCCTCAGCCCTCCCCCACTGCAAGCATAAAAGAAGAAGAGAGCCAGACTGCCAACTGTGCTGTGGCTCTTGATGAATAAATGCATTTGTTCTTTTCTGATTATACTGTTATCCACCTCTTTTTATAAGCACCCTAGTTCTTGCAGATCACTATTCCATGTATTGTGCATGTTGTGCACTGTCAACAAATTAGATTTTTTTTTTACTCATTATTACTAGGAAGATAAATTGCTGATTTATGTGTTACCCTCAGAGATCTACATCAACAAAATGCATGGGTTAGAATATGGGGTTTCTATTTTAACACATCGGGGTTGAGCCAGATGCAGCTGCAATGGCTTTTAGGACTGGCTGTGGCTTTGTACTTTCTCTAATATTAAGATGGTCTCTCACTGGGGAACAGTCAATCTGTTGCAAGGGATTTAAGTGTCAGTTTTCGATTAATTTTGTACTCCTGATCATGAATATACCATGCTTATTTTTCAATTGGCTCTAGTTTTTGAGATATGCATATATCTTTACTATTTATGAAAAATTAAATTAAACAATGTTAAAAGTAGTTACAAAGATATATTTTTTATTCTGATTAAATTTGATTCGTAAAATGTTATAAAAAGACACAGGATAATTACATACATAAGTGTTAGGAAGCTATGAGAACTGTTTTTTTTAGGATTTTCTTTTGTATTCTAGTTGCGGGCAGTCCCTCTGCAGACTCCAACAGTAATCGGCCATCATGTGACGATCCCACCTTCCTTAATATCTTTCATCCATTATCTGAATATCATGGTTGAACCGTTCATCCTGTTCTTTGCTTAAATCTCCTAGATAGGATGGGAAGGTATCTAAATGGCTCTACTAAAAATGTACTTTAATACTCATGTTGGCACTTACTTTCTCGAAACATTTTAGCATGTTGTGGACTAATTCATGATAGTTGTCTGCTCTGTGGTTGCCTAAAAAATTTAAATGACAGACACATAACTCAGCCATGTCTTAGATTTGGTTTCAGTCATAGATGTGGTAAAATTTGGATCCTTCACTAGTTTCCAAATCTGTGGGCCGTCAAAAACTCCTGCCTTTAATTTTTCAATACTAAGAGATGGAAATGTTCAACAAATATACGTGAAACAATCGCCTGACTTGTCCAATGTTTTTACAAATTGTTTAATTAAATCCAGTTTGATATGGAGAGGCGGCAGTATGATTTTCTTCCTGTCAATTAAGCGCTCAAGAATGATGCTGGCTTATCCTACAGTTATAACTTCTCTTGGAGGCCATACAGTTTACTGGCAGTGCTTTTGTTTTGCACGACTATCCCATAAGCATATGTGACAAGAATACTTAGTATATCCACTCTGCTGCCTGTGACCGGATGGCCTCTTGCCTACTCCCAATCACAGGTTGGGGTTTTGATCTTCACTTGACCTTGGGGTATCAGGGATTCCCGCTTACGGTCAATGACTGCCTGTCACTAACTCTGTCCACTGTGCGATGGGCGTAAACAACCCTGCCACCACCAAACTCTACCATCTGCATTTGGAACTGTTTCTTAGGTACACTCAGGCTCCTACCAGCGGTGCCTGGAACCGCTCTGCTGCGTATGTGTTGACTAGCTGTGGCCACATCTATTGTTTGGTGTCGGTTGTTCCTGCCTCATCCCTCAAAATGGACCAGGCTCTGCACGGTAGCTGGCAAGGGGCTTGAGCTTTGGAGATGCTCGGCTCTACCCAGAATAGTAGGAAAACAGAACAGAGTTTGGCGCAATTCTGTTGGTCGCAGGATTCAGATGCAATCAAATAGGCAAACGTGTTTATTGCCAAAAGTCTTAAAACAAACTCATCCCTTCGGTTTGAGGGGGAATATCAGCATAAAAGATGTTACAGCAATTCTACTCCACACAGGATTAAAAAGGATGTACACATACAGGGCTGATGTGCCCTCTTTTTATATCATTCTTACACACAATATCTCAAGGGGGTAAATCCGCCCTGTGTTAATCTCAACCAATCATACTTCCTCACAAAATACAAATAACCACATCTTACATTTCAAAGGAGTCCTCCAATTTCCTCCTTTATAATCTACCACTCAAACCTGATAAATGACATTCATCCTTCAATCAGTTTGGCATTTCCAACCTTACAACATTCAGGTTTTAGAAAGTGACATCCAAAAGGGGCTTCTTAAAAACAAATTGTCTCTCCAAAACTTGCTGGCTATTGCCTTTTCATGGAAGTGCTGTAAACGAAGGGTTTAGCCATATGACACTATTCACACCTTCACACAGAAAGCTTCCAGCCAGGTCTTTTTATTCACCAGACCTCCTGCTAGGAAATGACAATTAGCACCTAGTTTCCTGCAGCCACAGAGGCTGGTCATGTCATATACAAAAAGTGCATTTAAACCCATATTACATACAAAAATATAGTCAAACATGTCATAGACTATACTACTCTGCTTTATACACCAAGTGCTCTACCACAAAATATGTGTATATTAATTAGGGGTGTGCACCGGACACTTTTCGTGTTTTGTGTTTTGGTTTTGGATCTGGATCTTTCTTCGTGTTTTGGATCTGGATTGGTTTTGCCAAAACCACCCTTCCGTGTTTTGGGTTCTGGGTTTTGTGTTTTGGATCTGGATTTTTTCTTAAAAAATAAAAAAAAAACGCTAAAATCACATAAATGGGCTTTTTTTTGTTCCTACGCTATTAATAACCCCAATAACATTAATTTCCACTCATTTCCACTCTATTCTGAACACCTCACACCTCACAATATTGTTTTTAGGCCAAAAGGTTGTACCGAGGAAGCTGGATGACTATGCTAAGTGACACAAGGGGGCGGCACAAACACGTGGCCCATCTAGGAGTGGCACTGCAGTGGCAGACAGGAAGCCAATCAGCGTTATGGTGCCCATTTGCATGTAGCACGAACCCGGGAGATCCGTGCTACATGCATCTGTGTGATTGGCACAGAGCAATGACAGGTCCGTGAGACCCGTCTGTGCTGCTGTGGTAAAAAAAAAAAAAAAAACCTGTGTAAAAAAAGAAAAAAATGGCGTGCACCCCCCCAAAAAAGAGCAACCAGCCCCGGGCATTAGTAACCCAGTGCTGGGTGTGCTTAAATACAGGGGACAAATGACGTAGGGGTCCCCTGTACTTAAGCACAACCAGCACCGGGCTAGTCAGAACCAGCGCTGGTTGCCAAAATACGGGGGACAAACGACGTAGGGGTCCCCTGTATTCTGCGCAACCAGCTCTGGGCTCTGATCCGGTCCTGGTTCTGGAAATATAGGGGACAAAAAATGAGTAGGGTTCCCCTGTATGTTCCAGAACCAGCACTGGACTTTTTCTAGCGGGGGGCTGATGCCACAGCCAGGGGAGCCCTTTCACCGGGCCCCCCAGCCGCAGCATCAACCCTGACCGCTAGTCAGCCCAGGCCGGGGATCCCTGGAGAGCTGGGGACCCCCCCAATAAAGGGGTCACCCTCTCCAGGGCACCCCAGGCCCAGGCTGATAGCCCGGGGCTATCCCCGCCACCCCTGGTGGCGGTGGGTGGCGGGTTGATTGTGTGGTGTGGTGTAAATAAAGAATATCAAACATTGTCTTTACAAGTAGAACTGCAAGTCCCAGCTAGCCTGCCCCGCATGCTGGTACTTGGAGAACCACAAGTACCAGCATGCAGGGCATTAAGGGCCCACTAGTACCTGTAGTTCACCTGTAAAAAAAATGTTTAAAAAAACACAGGACACACACACCGTGACAGTATAAGTTTATTAAACATACATACACACACACACATGTACACATACTCACCTATGTAACCTGTAGCATCGGTCCACTTGTCCGGTAAAGTATCCCTAGGGGACCTGTGAAAAAAAACATACTCACCATCTCCTATGCGAGGTTCTGTCCTCTTCGTTCCAAAGTAGGCATCCCCGGACTTGGCAAAAAAAAAAAACGAAAACGCGATCCACGAACTTAGTACCGTTCTATAGAACGGTACTTCCCGAATGAGAGCTTAGCGGCGGGGTATCACCATGGAAACCCCGCTGCTAAGCGTTCATTGGCTGAGAGAGGTCATCTCCCGTCTCTCAGCCAATGAACGGCTCCCTCCATTGTAGTCAATGGTGGGAACCGCAGGGTAAACTTTAATAACCTTGCGGCTCCCAGCATTGACTACAATGGAGGGAGCCGTTCATTGGCTGAGAGAGACGGGAGATGGCCTCTCTCAGCCAATGAACGCTTAGCAGTGGGGTTTCCATGGTGATACCCCGCCGCTAAGCTCTCATTCGGGAAGTACCGTTCTATAGAACGGTACTAAGTTCGTGGATCGCGTTTTCGTTTGGTTTTTTTTGCCAAGTCCGGGGATGCCTACTTTGGAACGAAGAGGACAGAACCTCGCATAGGAGATGGTGAGTATGTTTTTTTTCACAGGTCCCCTATGGATACTTTACCGGACAAGTGGACCGATGCTACAGGGTTACATAGGTGAGTATGTGTACATGTGTGTGTGTGTGTGTGTGTGTATGTATGTTTAATAAACTTATACTGTCACGGTGTGTGTGTCCTGTGTTTTTTTTAAACATTTTTTTACAGGTGAACTACAGGTACTAGTGGGCCCTTAATGCCCTGCATGCTGGTACTTGTGGTTCTCCAAGTACCAGCATGCGGGGCAGGCTTGCTGGGACTTGCAGTTCTACTTGTAAAGACAATGTTTGATATTCTTTATTTACACCACACCACACAATCAACCCGCCACCCACCGCCACCAGGGGTGGCGGGGATAGCCCCGGGCTATCAGCCTGGGCCTGGGGTGCCCTGGAGAGGGTGACCCCTTTATTGGGGGGGTCCCCAGCTCTCCAGGGATCCCCGGCCTGGGCTGACTAGCGGTCAGGGCTGATGCTGCGGCTGGGGGGCCCGGTGAAAGGGCTCCCCTGGCTGTGGCATCAGCCCCCCGCTAGAAAAAGTCCAGTGCTGGTTCTGGAACATACAGGGGAACCCTACTCATTTTTTTCCCCTGTATTTCCAGAACCAGGACCGGATCAGAGCCCAGAGCTGGTTGCGCAGAATACGGGGGACCCCTACGTCGTTTGTCCCCCGTATTTTGGCAACCAGCTCTGGTTCTGACTAGCCCGGTGCTGGTTGTGTTTAAGTACAGGGGACCCCTATGTCGTTTGTCCCCTGTATTTAAGCACACCCAGCACTGGGTCACTAATGCCCGGGGCTGGTTGCTCTTTTTTTGGGGGGGGGGCACGCCATTTTTTTCTCTTTTTACACAGGTTTTTTTTTTTTTATTTACCACAGCAGCACAGACGGGTCTCACGGACCCGTTAGTGCTCTGTGTCAATGACACAGATGCAAGTAGCACGGATCTCCTGGTCCGTGCGTGCATCTGTGTCATTGAAATACACAGCAGCACAGACGGGTCTCACTGACCCATCTGTGCTCTGTGTCACTGTCAATCACACAGATGCATGTAGCACGGATCTCACGAGTCCGTGCTACATGCAAATGAGCACCATAATGCTGATTGGCTGAGAGCCGTGACAGACGGCTCTGTCAGCCAATCAGCACTTTGCCCATTAAAGGCAAAGGCATTTTTTTTTAAATGGCCGCTCGAGGCAAAACCTCGAGATCCGACAGCAGATCTCGAGGTTTTGCCTCGGGAGAGGGATCCGGGGCAGACAGGGAGATCCGAGCTTGGGCTCGGATCACCCCGGATCCCCGAAGTTCGGGTGGGTTCGGTTCTCAGGGAACCGAACCCGCTCATCCCTAATATTAATACAGTTTATTATAAACCATTGTGCAGTGTGCTTTTAAATTTTAACTTTAACTGTTTCAGTGCTAGTCGCAGTGGTAACTGGCTCTCCCTGTCTCCCAGCGTGCAGCCACACTCTACCTACACTCCACCAGTGCAACGGGTCCAGGCCACAGCATATACAGTAAAACTTTAAAAGCACACTTTTAAAGCCTAGCACAGAGAACACATTTACAACGGGTGCCTTGCGCCTTTTGTCTTTTTAAAAATGGCACCACAGCATGGGGGTTAACCCCTTCAGTGCCACGGCCGCCATTATCCACGTGGGGCCGGCCTCTGGCCACGTTGCCCAAGAAGAAAGTTTATCAGTTTTAAATTGACAGACAAATGATGCTGAGAATAAGCAATTTTTCGAAGACTAAATTGATATTTTCATACTGTTCTGTAAGTTTTTTTGAATAACCGATAGGAATCGACGCAAATTTATTCATTTAAGCTCCTTTTAGAACTATCCAAAAAGAGCTGCCAGTCTTCTGCTCAATATTCTGGTAAGCCCATCATCTGTTGCAATACACAAGATTGTTATCTTGGCAAAAGAACAGCAGTATGGCTTGCTCTCTATTTCAATACAATGTTATAGTAACATACGGCTCAAGACAGTGCCTTTCTTGAAGTCTGGATGCTAAAAGCTCAGCTCCTTTTTTGATAAATTCAAGTCACGAATGAAATCGTTTAGTTCCTTTTGAGAAAATTTGTTTGGAGTAAAGGAACTTTCTTCAAACTCACTTTCATTTGTGTTGTCACTTGCACTGAATGAAATTAACATTTCCACATCATCACATTCAACTTCACACAAATAACTGAATGATGGTACAGGTAAATCTTTGCTATGTGGTATCGGTTGTTTTGCAGACTTCATACTTGGGTATTCCCATTTGCGTTTCTTAAATCGATTCATACCCTTTCACATTTACAGCACAAAAATAGCAGTCACTCAAATGATCTTTTGGCTCACACTACATCATAGGTACGCCAAAATTAAGTCCTTTTCGATCACCTTTAGTCCAATTGTGGAGTGATTCCACACAGGTTTTACAAACTTTGTGAGGCACTCAAAACTTGTCTTGCTGCCTTATGTGATGTCCAAAATAAGCCTGATATGCTTGTTTTATGAATACAGTTATATTTTTTCTTTCTTTTGCAACACAATATTTTCCACAAATATAACAAAAAACATCAGGGTTGTTAGTACACCGTCTCCGAGAAGAACTTATTTTTACTGTGAAAAACGTTTTGTTTCACACATTCAGTGTTAACTCCCAAAAAAGCAGAGGATGTACTGAACAAAACAAGCCCAAATGGCAGGAAATAGGTTGTGGTGGGACAGAGAGGGCTGAACAAAGGAACAGGAGGTGTGCTAACTGCATCACTCAGTCCTCTCCATTGCTCCTCTCTGTATGCTGGGAGGAGGTGTGGCTGTGGTCTGAGGATGTCCCAGCAGGCTTAGCAGTGCACTACCACACCTCCTCCCAGTGTTAGCGATGAGATTTTAATGTGTTATGTGTCTCAAATGTGACTACCAACTACGTTTCAAATAAAACAAATTCTTGTTATTGTTGAAAAGGGTAGTCATTAAAAAAGCAAAACTAAGTAGATTCAGTTAAGTAAAGCAGGCCTAGACTAATAATGTACCTCAAATGGAGGAAATAATTGAATGTTATAATTTTTCATTCATTTGAAAACTGGAGCCAATTCAGCTATAGCAAAGATCTAATGCGAAAATAGGACCTGCTAGTACTCTCACACCAATCTCAAATTGTTGGCAAGAGAAAAAAAATATTTTTTTGTTCCCCAGTGTTATGATTTTTAAAAGTTTTAAATTGGCCTAAAAGTTTTAAATTGGCTGAAATTGCCCACTTAGGTAAAATTCAGGAGGGGGAGTGAAGTGTAGACATAGTTCATCTCATGGCCAGTGTCAATAAACAGGGCAGCAGGGACTCAAAATTATATGCTTCAATCCTTCAAAGAGTTTGAAGCTTGATAAGAACCACAGTAGGTCTTAACTTTATAAAAGTACTGACATGTTTCCTTACATTAAAGTGATTTACTCAGATAATGTACATTGAATTAACACCCCCCTCCCCTGTTCTAATATTTTAACTGCACACTAGACATTTATAACTATTAGTGGGTGCTTTTTATGCAAAATAAAAGTTTCAATCTTTCTGATTTTATAGAATTTGCTCATGCCATATTCTAAATGCATCATGAGCAAGCCTATATAAATTTAATTTATCCTGACACCTAAATGCGTCTGCAGTGGTAAAAATCTATGGAGACTGCCCAACAGTATGGATACTAGAGATGTGCATGGACCTCTGTGTTTTGGTTGTGGTTTTGTAAAAATCCCCTTCAAATGTTATGGTTTTGTATTTTGTTCAGACTCAGTTTTGGTGTTGGATTTCTTAAAGATTGATAGAGCCAGCTAAAATCATGTAATTTGGACATGTTTACATATAATCCAATATCAGATATTTGTTTTTTAAATCCGAGATCCAAATTTACAGCAGACCAGAGGCAGGACTGGGTTCTTCTCGGTAACCAAAAGTTCATTTGTGTTTGTTTTTTGGGGGGAAAACATAGCAGTAAAACACTAAGGCAAACAGAGTGATTACAAGAGATACCTCAAATATCTGCTGTGCTTCCCTGATCATACTGTACATATGGGGGAACCCTAACTCATGTAGAAAACCTCTGCAAACTGAAATTTTTGGAGGATTTACCACAAATCCACATTAGAAATTGGTGTTAGAGATTGGGTAAAAGGATTGAAAAGTAGTAACAAAGACAGGATTAACAGTATTTAATACTGGGCCTGTTACACATGTGTAAATGGCAGAGGGTCCAAAATAGTCCAAGCATGCACATACTTATGGTTCATCAAGTGCCATCATGCCAGGGTAGGCTTCCTGGGACTTTTAGGCCACCTGTAAAAAACAATGTTATTTAACTATTTAATTACACAAACCCCCTCAACCTCTGTCACCAGTAGTACAAGGAGCCCATATTAGGGTACCCACTTCAATAGGAATTTCAGCCCTGAGCTGACCAGTTTGGTGCTGGTTGCCATTATGGCATGGGGACCCCATGCTTTGTGTCCCCCTGTTAAAGCCTGGTGCTGTTTATTGGAAAATATGGGGCCCCCATGCCATTTTGCCCCCTATTTTCCAATACCAGTCTAGAGTGATCAATATAACCCACTCAGTGGTAAATTTACTAAAAATTGTGTTTGTCAAAGTTTGCATTCTCAGCCTAGTTTGCTCATTTTTTCAATCACGTAAATTTACCAAAGGCAAACACGGGAGGAAAATGCAGAATTGTATTTCAGAAACATGACAACAAATCCAAATAGAAATACATTTCCATAGACATGAATGAAACACTGGAATTTAGCTTCAATCGTATTTGAAAACATGGGTGTAAATTTTTCAAACTCAGGCCAAAATTGTTTCAAATAGACCACCTCTTTGCCAGCATGTTTCACATGTATACAACTTCAAATCACTGTGCACACAATTATGATGGAGACCAAGCAGCCACATAAATTTTTCTGATTACATCATGGCAGAATACACCAATATAGCTTTAATGCAGAGTGATGTGGGATTTCTGAGGCCCTACCACCAGTAGCAAGAAACTGAATAGGCTTAGCAGGCTCTGCAAGTTCCGCAGAGGCTGTGCAGACTTCATATTTTTAGAGGGCATTTGAACCTTGGTTGATGGTGAGGTAATACAGATGTTCCAACTCAATTAAAACTACTAACAGATGTGTCTACATACAACTTTTCTAAAATCTAGCCATATGACCAAATTTTGCATGCCATGGACTGTTCGACTTAGCTACACCTTGTGATTTTTCCTTAATCTGCTACTATATACAATTTTTTTGCAGCAATTTTTTGGGGAATTTATCTAATCAGTACTCATGGTGGAGCACCTTATCCATGCTAAGTATATTGTGCCATATACAGCAAAAAAGGAAAGGTGTGTGAGGATACATTTGTACTCCATCTGTACAACCTTGTTAAACTGGACATAGACCCTAAGCCAGCATGCTCATGCTCTGTCTTAGGTCTGCTTAAACTCCTGGCTGTGTTGCACATTCTAGCTATTGGGAATTTGCAGTCTCTCATAGGTAGCGTTATTGGCGTTATTGGAAGTCCATATCGTCATGCTTTCTCACAAAGGACCTGGCTGCATTCTGCCTGTAGCAGCCACCTCTATTTACTTTCCTAGTCTGGAGTCATAGTGGCATGCATTTAGGTTAGCTTTATATCATATGGCATGCCTAATGTTCTACACACACATTGGGCTGAGACCACCTAGGGTCCATGCAAAACATATATTTCAACAGGCATCATCTCTACTATACTAATATGCATGTGGATTGTGATGCAAACATGAAAATCATGAGTGTTTTGGTGTTTGGAAATATCTTACAAGTCTACTAAGCCAGAAGTCAGATTAATGACCCACACAACACACATTTATGCTTGATGACTAGATTTATGATGGGTCTAGGACAAAAGCAGCTTCTGTCACCAGAATGCTTACCTGTACTTTAGAAAATTGATGCCCTTCTCTTTTCACAATCAGTTCCTCAAAAATAAACTACCACATTGTCATGTTATAGGCTCTTCTAGTGATAACCACATCTGTGACAACCACTAATATCATCTGGGGTGCACAGTGTTCCAAAGAACAAAGAAAAATGATCATGTGGCAATATCCGTCAAGAACAAACTATTCTTGGAAATAATGAAAGTGGACTAGTCAAATATGAGGCAAACAGCAGCTGTCACCCATTAAAGAGAGCAAGTACTTAATTCTTGAGATGTGAGATCACTTATTTTCTTTCATGAGCAAAATATTTGAGAATGGTCATGCCAAGATACATTAGCTCTCATACTCAAAAATATGGATGAATGATGGTGCTTGCCAATGTTTGGAGTATACCACCCAAAGTAACATACTAGAAATGTGTTTGATTCAAGTTCCAAGTTCAAAGGTACAGTATTTCCTTAAATAATATTCTCCTGACAGGTTCAGACCTTAACAACAAACTTCTCAGATTACAAAAATGACTCTTTTGCTTTAATTGCTAACATTCAGCAAATGTTTTATTGCTTCCTCATAAGGGAAAAAGACAGGAATTTCTATTTGTTAACTGAGCTAGTTAGTGTAGCGGTAAGAGAACTGCACATGAAATTATTATACCGGGGTTCGAATCCCGATGTGGGATGTTCATTATCATTATTGTTAGTAATATTATTGTTTAGTTTTTATTATTATTTTTTCAAGTACAATGTCTGCAAATCGATTTTTATTGGATCAAGTCACCATATGTTTTATATTTGTGAAAGATTGTTATTTGTTTAAGGTATAGACTTTATTTTAATTGCAGCACTATCATGATTATACCGATGGATTGCACATGTTGAAATAGGTGTCAATTAAATAATTATGTGGGCAGGTATAAAAGAGGAGATCTGTACCATAGGATAATATGCTCTTTGATAAAGCTTCCAACTGGGATGTGAAATGCGTCAGCAGACTTGTTTATTGCTGCTGGATTACTATTATTGTTATAATTTATTTATATGGCACCACAAGTGTTCTGCTGTGCCTTACAAAGTATATAAACAAACAGTGTTGGTTTTAGAATTTTCAGGGGACCCCTGCTCATTGTGTCCCCTGATTTTCCAGAATCAGGACCAGCTCAACAAACCCCTGTGCTGGTTTTTAATATACAGGGTCCCCCTACGCAATTTTGGCCCCTGTATTTTTAGAACCAGGACAGGCTTTATAATGCCCGGGGTTGGTTATACTTTTGAGGAGGGGGGTGCACATAATTTTTATTTAAAACACACACAGAAGCCATCACGGATCTCACTGATCTGTGATGGCTTCTCTAAAACTCACACCTTTTAATGCTACTCGCATTAAAAGGTGTCAGTTTACATAGTCCTAAACTCTCCTAAACTCACATATGTAGTAGCCTCGAGCTGAAAAGCTTGCAGGCTATTGAATTTGCGAGTTTCACTACAAACTCGCACTTTTTAAAAGTGCGAGAAGGTGTGAGTTTTTACTGTTACTAAAACTGACTACCTATTACATTTGGCCCATAGTGTCATTCACACACAATGTTATTATAGTCCGACTTGAACTGCTGCAGTTCTGGTGACCCACGTGTGCTCATTTAAACTTCAGTCTCTGGTATTACTCTAAATACATACCTTACCGGAGCTTAATTTCATACACAGGACCATTTATAAAAGCAGCAGTCGACAGGGCTGTCACGAGCTGGCTAAAGTATTGCCCGCAAAGCTGCTGGAGTAATCAGACACAAAGTGTCAGCTACACACAGTGTGAATGCAGCCCAGCTTGTTCTGTTGCAGTTCTGGAGACCTGTGTACAGAGGACTGAACCCTAAATTCTGCCTGTGCAGGGTCTGGGTGAGATTTTAAATGTGAACAGACATATTATAATTTTTTCATACTGAGGGTTTTGATGAATAATTTCTAGGTCACTAAAACAAAGTCATTTTATGTATTTTTACTAGAGCATATTGCTATATATTGATTGTATAATTTTACATGTAATTAGTTCTGTGCACCTACAGTGCATCCAGAAAGTATTCAAAATGCTTCACTTTTTCCACATTTTGTAATGTTACAGCCTTATTCCAAAATGGAATAAATTATTTCTTGTCCTCAAAATTCTACACATAATACTCCATAATGACAATGTGTAAAAAGTTTTTGTGAGATTTTTGCAAATTTAATTTAAAAGAGATCACAAGTACATAAGTATTCACAACCTTTGCACAGTACTTTGTTGATGCACCTTTGGCAGCAATTGCAGCCTCAAGTATTTTTGAATATGATGCCACAAGCTTGGCACACCTATCTTTGGGCAGTTTCGCCCATTTCTCTTTGCAGCACCTCTCAAGCTCCATCAGGTTGGATGGGAAGCGTTGGTGCACAGCCATTTTCAGATCTCTCCAGACAATTGGATTCAAGTCTGGGCTCTGGCTGGGCCACTTAAGGACATTCATAGAGTTGTCCTGCAGCCACTCCTTTGATATCTTGGCTGTGTGCTTAGGGATGTTGTCCTGCTGAAAGAAGAACCGTCGCCCCAGTCTGAGGTCAAGAGTGCTCTGGAGCAGGTTTTCATCCAGGATGTCTCTGTACATTGCTGCATTCATCTTTCCCTCTATCCTGAATAGTTTCCCAGTTCCTGTTGCTGAAAAAGATCCCCACAGCATGGTGCTGCCACCACCATGCTTCACTGTAGGGATGAGCGGTGCCTGGTTTTCTCCAAATCTAATGCCTGGCATTCACGCCAAAGACTTCAATATTTGTCTCATCAGAACAGAGAGTCCTTCAGGTGAATTTTGGCAAACTCCAGGTGGGCTGCCATGTGCTTTCTACTAAGGAGTGGCTTCCGTCTGGCCACTCTACCAAACAGGCTTGATTGATGGATTGCTGCAGAGATGGTTGTCCTTCTGGAAGGTTCTCCTCTCTCCACAGGGAAATGCTGTAGCTGTGACAGAGTGACCATTGGGCTCTTAGTCACCTCACTAACTAGGGCCCTTCTCCCACAATCACTCAGTTTAGATGGCTGGCGAACTCTAAAAGAGTCCTGGTGGTTACGAACTTCTTCCATTTATGGATAATGGTGGCTACTGTGCTCATTGGGACCTTCAAAGCAGCAGATGTTTTTCTGTATCCTTCCCCAGATTTGTGCCTTGAGACAATCCTGTCTTGGAGGTCTACAGACAATTCCTTGGACTTCATGCTTGGTTTGTGCTCTGACATGCACTGTCAAATGTGGGACCTTATTTAGACAGGTGAATGCCTTTCAAAATCATGTCCAATCAACTGAAGTTACCACTGGTGGACTCCAATTAAGCTGTAGGAACATCTCAAGGATGATCAGTGGAAACAGGATGCACCTGAGCTCAATTTTGAGCTTCATGGCAAAGGCCGTGAATACTTATGTACATGTGATTTCTTTTCTTGTGTTTTTTTTATTAAAAAGAAATATCTCAAAAAAACTTTTTACACATTGTCATTATGGGGTATCTTGAGGACAAAAATTAATATATTCCATTTTGGAATAAGGCTGTAACATAACAAAATGTGGAAAAAGTGAAGCATTGTGAATATTTTCCAGATGCACTGTATCTACATGCAACCTGTATCTACATGCAACCAGTTGACTTAATAATGAATTGAAAGCTTGTTAGCATAATGGTTATTTATTTTGTACATATGCAGTAATGATTTGCTATTAAATATATTGTTCACCTGTTGCTTGAGTAATTTGTTATGGTAAGGAACAAATAAAAATCTTAAATGTTAATGATTGTATCACATTAGCAGTTGCACCTGGTGTTGCTTGAATGTATTTGTTTTTGTTTGAGGAATGTTTTTGTGTGTGTGTGTCTTTGTTTTTTTATTTTAATTATATTTATTTACTTTTTTTCTCACTCTGAGAGAAAGCAATAGCTTCTGATTTTAAAAAGCAAACAGTATCCAAAGAGCTTTTAGCAGGATTAAAATCACCACATGTAAAAGTCAGCAAATAGAGGCAAAATCACCAGTATACAACAGAATCACTTTTCCCTGGATACAAAATCGCCATCTCAAATTTTTTCATGACAAACATACAAGTCACCAGAAGTAATAGCCTATGACTTGCAAACTCAATGGAAAATTGCCAGAAAATTTTGCAGAATTAAAGAGGTGCCTCTGGCTGACAAGATTACTCAATTTGCATACATTTCATGTTATCTGTCCAGGCAGAACATAAAAAAGAGCCACATTAAATATATGTATTAATTTGCATCTACTTAATACTCAATTAAGGAGATACAAATTTCTGGATGGGCCATAATAGTGTATTTAATTTATTATTGAGGCAAAAATGTCAAAAATAAGAATATTTTAAATTATGAAGAAAATATTATTTTTGTTAATTGAGGCCATATTAATTAATTATACAAATATATCCATTCTGGCACTTGTAGTGCAAAAAATCTATAATATAATGTATGCTTTTATCATTAATGAATGATGTCTCAATTAACATAAAATATTATTGTCTCCATAATTTTAAATGTTATAATTGTTAAAGATTATTGGCCCCAATAATAACAGCTTTAAATAATAACGGCTCATCAATAATTGTATTATTTTTTTTGCGGGACCTTAAATAAATGTTAATTAGTAACAAAATAATACATATGATTAAGGTGACTCTTTATTATGTTCTATCCAGACAGATAGGTCAAAATGCATGTAGTTTGTGCAATCTCTCTGGTCTGAACCATTTTCCGGTGAGTTTGTCCTTTATTACCTGCCACATAACACTGGAAAATGATGGCGATTTGCTTAGTAAGCCTCAAAATCAATGGCTATAACTTCCAACAACTTTGAGGCGAAAGTCTTTGGAAGCTCACCACCATTTCTGGTGACCTATTACATGTTACCCTCTCTTTATCCCTTTCTTACACACACCAAGCATCTGCACTGTAACTGCAATGACTATGTTGGCCTAAATAGTCTGATTTTTCTCTCAACTAGCACCATCTTGTGCATCCCACATCCAGGGGTAAATTCACAACGTGATTTGATCAAGTAGTTCTCACAACCATTCTGCTGAATTGTTTACCTGTTTATTTTTATGCTGTTGTGGCAGCCAAGTACAGTGAATGTCACATTGGACGTGCATGAATGCACAACAACAAAGTGACATATCTATTGACTCCCAATAGAAGTATTACGTAGATTTTATATATATGCTTATGTTCTGATATTTGTAATTTTAGCTCACTATTTTCTACATTCTAACAATATTTGATTATTTTTTTATTTATATCATCAAAAAGTTTATTTAAAACTACATAAACAAAACAATTTGAACATCAGGTTTGTCATTTATTCAGCCTCCTTAGTTTTTGTTTGCATTAAACAACAAAATTCATCATCCAGAAATTGACATGTTGACTAAAAAATTGAAGATTGTTTTAATTATTGCTTGTGAATTTATTGTTGCTGACAGTTCTCAGGTAATAATGCATCCTAAACATTGGCATTTTATTTGGTACAAATATATTAAGATAAAAATTGTATAGAGTTGACATGTTTAAGGAACAGTAACAAATATAGCCAAAAAAGTAGTTTAATGTTAGTAGGACAACACTTATTTTAAAATATAATAACTATTTTTTATTGTTGTGACTCTTTCACATCAATTTTCCTGGACGTTTATAGCCTATTCAGTCCTGACTCCAACACTGTTCAAAATAAACCTTCCTTCAAAGAATATATGCAGCTGTTTAGGCATCCTGTGCTGATTAACACTATAATAGGTAGACCAAAAGCATGGGACTCCCACATTAGTGTAAAAATCAGTTTAGATGATTCTATGTAAATAAAGAGAATAAAAACAGCATAACCTTCATCTCAGGGGTTATAATATCTATATTGAAAAGCACTGGGTCTATTCCTTAATCCATGTTTTCTGGAATAATTAAATCAATCTAATATTTTTTTATCTATTATCTAAATATTTATATTAAATCCCCACTTTTTTAAAATTATATTAAAATATGTTCTTTATTGTGGACATAATGCAGAAACCCCACAAAACTATATCAACTTAACTGGAGATGAGCAGGTTTGGTTTCCTTAAATCTAAACCCACCTGAATTTACTACTGACATTATTAGAGCAAAACTGCTACAGTTGAATTGAATGCTGAGACTGCTGCATTACATAATAAGACTAAAGCTCAGATCAAATTCAAGTACAAGTGCTATATATGTCACAGAGTTGTCACAAATCTGTAATTAAAGGAATATGAATGCTATGCAGAATAATATGTGCAATGGCATTCATCTTTGAGTGTCACACAGATGCAGAAAAGGTTGATACTTTATTGACTCAGGAGCTACCATGCATTTCAGCTGCAATGAAGAGTGGTTCACCACATTAACCATGTGTGACCCTTTAACAATCAAAGGAATTGAAAATAAAGTGCTTACAGTTACAAAATTGGAACAGTCACTACTTGCTTGAAAAAGGGATTAAAACTAAAGTCACAGAAATCCAAGATGTGCATTATATACCAGAGATTGGAATAAAGCACATACCCATCAGTGTCCTAAAGCAAAGAAGTCACAGAATTAATTACACAAGAGGAAAATGTAATGTACAGAACAGGTACCCAGTGCTGTAAATTATATATCCTTGACACACAGCAGTGTTATGTGATGATGACAAATATCAGTGTATGGAACTCGGTCACATAAAGATTGGTCACCTTGATTATGGTAGTGTCCACAAATTAGTGAACAGGATGGTTACGATGGTTACAGAAATAACCATGACAGACACAGATACACCAGTATGTGAAAGCTGTATATTAGGGAAGCAAAGCCATCAACCATTTCCAAAGTCAGCAAGCAGAGATTAAGCACTAGTGCAATTTGTGCATATAGATGTGTATGGGCTGATGGAAGTCAAGTCAATAAATGGTTACATATACTTCATAACATTCATTGATGACTTCACAAGAATGACACACGTATACTTTATTAAAGAGAAGCCTGAAGTAGTAAAAAAAATTGAATACTACAAAAGACTAGTTGAAAATCAAACTGGTCACAAACTAAAGATTTTGAGATCTGAGAATGGTGGAGAATATTTAAACAAGTATTTGGAATTCATCCTAAATAATTATGGAATAGAGCATTAATTGACCATCACCTACACACCAAAGAAACAACAGTGTAAGTGAGCATGCGAAACGCACATTAGTGGAGAAAGCCAGATGCCTGCAGAAGGATGCAGGCCTAAACAAGCAATGTTGGGCAGAAGCAGTATCAATAGCAGTTTATTTTAAAAAATGTTCTTCCACAGTTGCCTTAAAAGTCAAATAAATAATTTAAGTGTGGTCAGGAAGAAGACCAACTGTAAAGCATCTCAGAGTTTTGGAAGTACTGCTTATGCATACCAAAAGAGCCAAAGTCCAGAGTTTTGGAAGTGCTGCTTATGTATACACAAGCTTGAGTCAAAATCCACAAAGTGTATCATGCTTGGTTATTGTCATGAAAGTAAAGGGTATAGAAATCCAAGTACTAGATAGCTTGTCAAGTCAAGAGATGTCATATGTAAAGAAAAAGCACAAATTATAGATAAGCTGGAACCTGATACCCAGAACAAGCAGTTGTTACTGGATATGCCAGCAGCTTGAGAACTATAGGCTACCAGCATGGACATCCAACCCCAGAAAAGAACTTCTGCAAGATCACATTTTAAAAAATCACCAATAAGATACGTTGAGGAATTTGCGAATATTGTGTTCAGTGAACCATTAGATATCCAAGAGCAGGTAATACTGGTGTCACAGTTTAGCAGCAGCATCTGAGTGCACAGCCTCCTGTCTGCAGTTAGAGGTTCAGTCTCACCAGAATCACTCCATGACATGAACTACACGTCATACATTCTTGCTTTCTCCAATGGAACTTTCCAGGTAGAAGAGGTTAATGAAATCCATGAATAAGTGTCTTGCTAAAGTTACTGTTTTAAACCTAGATATGAAATTCACCAGTTAGGGAAGTACAAGTCCTTTATCTTTATTTTAACTTTTAAGAGAAACATCCTTTGTTATTTTTTGAATAGTAGTGCACTGGATTTTGTCCATCTTATTTGTACATTTTGTGAAAATCAAGTATAACAACTGTGGAAGACATCAACAATGTAACAGCAGTCTTGAGTTTGTGAGCAAATAGACTGTTGTTATAGTCCAAACAGTAAGTGAGTTGTGTCTTGCTAATGTTCCAGTCAAAAAATAATGTCTACAATTGTTTCAAATGTTAAAATTTTCCTGATTAGTAACCCTCAATTTTTTAAAAGATTCTACAAGAAAACTCAAATTAAAGTTTTGTGTTACATGGAGAATCATGTAGTGAGAGGGGATGTTGAAGCCAGGAGAGTGCTACTGAGCAGTCTCCATATTGGCTCTTTTGGTGTGGCTTTAGGAGGTCATTCAGACCCGCTCGCGAACGCAGGATGCTCACAAGCGGGTCGATGTTCCCCCACTGCGCATGCGCATGATGGAGGGAGCTCCGTCGTGCGCATGCGCGAGACCCGGCAAGCGACGGGCTCTCCATCGCTCCGGGCCTAGCACCAAAGGGGGTGTGCTGTCGATGTTGATTGACAGCACGCCCCCTTTGGTGGGTGTGCCGGGGGCGTGCCTGCCAGACGGAGGCGTTCCCATGGGAACGCCTACCGTCTGAAGCCGGCCCCACTGACATCACTATTGATGTCAGTGGGAGTGATTTTGGCTCTGATAGAGCCAAAATGACTCCTGGGCTTGCGGCAGCAAGACCCTACAGCAGGGCCTCCGTCGCAAGCCCGATGGTCGCGATGGCCAAGACCATTGCGACCATCATCATGGACGCTCGCATATGCTGTGGGTGGTCACCCTCAGCTATGCGAGCGGCCAGGAGGCTGCTCCATTTTCATGGAGGAGGGCACTGATTCAGAGCGAGTGCTCTGGTCAGAGCATTCGGCTCTGAATCAGGCCCTTATTCCCTAGCCAAGATGGTCACCATCTGTACTTCTGCACATCTGCCATCTTGTCACTGTGTTAGTTCACTGTGAAACATGGACATGTTCAACTTTACTCAATGAGACCCTACAATATATTCCATCCATAGCATTGTTCACTGCTTGCATCCTGCACCACTTCCAACATACAGTCACCGCCTGGTGGTCTGTTTTCTCTGCTCAAGCTTTGCTCCATCCTAAGAGTCTGTTACATGCATAACCATGAGTATGGCTGTACATTCAAGTTACTGCTAAATAAACCACTCCACTGTTTAAGTGTTGGACTAATAAGTGACTTCAGGGTATCCGCTGGAGTGTACTCTGTTATACCATCTGCAACAGTACACACATATTCCAACAGATTTATTGTCTTCTTGTCACTTAGCTGGCATTAATTAGAGCTGTTTTTCTTATATACCCATTTGTCTAGAAGAATGGTGATCTCTTTAACAGCTGCTCCAAGCCACTCTGGTAGTGCCACCTAGAGGTCTATATTTGTCTTTTAAAAGTGGCAACTATTGCACTTATTAAAAGAATAGGAAATTGAATGATTATTATTACGATTACAAGTAAAGGGACCAGGGTCACCTCAGATTGATCCTCTGCTCTGCCACCCCCCCCCCCATTTTGCTGCATTGCCAGTCTCTACTATGGAACCCCTTTGCTCCATCCCATTCTGCCCTCATGCTCTGCCCCACCCCCATATTAACCCAGTTCCTGGTGCCCAGCAGATTCTCCCTATCTCCCATTATGGTACGCACACCAACTCCCACTACGCATGCATGTTGGAGATGGGACAGACCTTAGATAATTATTATAGAATTAGAATTATATAGATTGGAGATGTATGCTGACCCCCATATTTTGTTTATGTTTTGAAACATTTTAAAAGGTTAAATAAAATCTTTAAAAAAAAATCTGATAATGACTGAAAAATAAAAAAAGACCCTGCAACCTATCTAATTTTTTTCATGCCCTTTGTTTTAACATATCCTGTTTAACACAGATGCTTTATGTCCTAGTACAGTAAATGCAGTAGATATCATGCATAATGTATGTCACACCACATCCCACCAAATAGTCCATCCCAAATTATTGCCTGGACACCCCAGCCATATCTACACTGATGTATGACCTACAGTAAACTGGTGCTTCTCAAATCCAGTTCTCTACAGTAGACTGGTCTGCCCTAACTGTCTAATCTACAATATTCCTAATAAGTGTAAACTGATGGACTTTGTCACCTGGGTCTTCTCTTACCACTGCATCCACTACATTTTCCGCAGTGGTGGTGGCCAGAGCATCAGCCTCTGGAAATGTTGTGGTGTACACCACCACAGTGAAGAATGCATGTCTTCCTCAATTTACTGGGCACAGGTTAGGAGATACCCCATATAGGAGCAGCAGGAAGTATAATCAAACACTAAATTTTTATTGATGTATCATTAGGAACAAACATGGTGCAAACTTTAACATGCTTCTTTCAACATGGAGAAACACATTCTTCTTTAAACACTTTCTTATATATATATGGATAAAGAGCCCCTGGCTACCTTATTTTTTTACTAATATTATCAACTGCTGAACACTGGTGACATCTGCATGTACTGTATAACAATCACAGTTAAGAACAGTGGTTGCAATATCAAAATTACACATATGTAACACCTACTATGTATACAGACTCTTGCTGCAAAAGGATCACAAGCACTGGCGCACACAAGTTGAAGACACTTGTTACAGGATTAAAGCAGGTTTGGATGTAATTTGACATTCCTAGCCAGAACAAGTTGTGTCAGGCACTTCAGTCCATCCCTGGCTGAGAGCTCCAGTTAAAAATGTTCTCTGTTCTATCCCCTTCTATCTTTCTGGCTATGTGTACATTAGCTCTTTCCATCAGGTCACACTACTTGTCCCTATCACTGAAAGGCCACTGCTAGAATAGCACTTAATGACTTTCAGAGATGGGTCAAAGGGCTGAGTTTCACTGAATGCTTCTTTCTGTCCCTCACTCTTTTTCCTAAGTTGAAAAACTCTACAGGGTGTTATTAGGGTCAATGGTGTTATTAGGGTCAATCACAAATATGTTCATCATAGGGATGTTAGTGTGGTTGTCACTACTTACCACTGAATTTGTCATCCAACAGGCTTGAACAAACATCCTCTTTATTGCTAGAGGTCATAGTCATAATAGAGGCAAAAAGTATGCTGGGCAGAAATACAGATCTAGCCACTGTTTTTTTTTTCCACTAGAGCAACTGATGCTGTGGTTGGCTGTGATGCAGTTATTTAACAGCTGTTGTCCTTTACTCTAGGATGTGAAGATGTTGTAGACTGCAGTCTGGCAGTTTGACTCTGGAGGATGGGTATAACAAACTTATTCCCTGGAACAAAACTGCACACCAGGACCAAATCCACTGGGAGGTCTTCCACGATACAGACCTCCTTGATAGCTACTAATTAAAAATGCACCTTTGCCAGGGACATCTTTCACTGTAGTCCCCATGTTATGGTTACTTTGGCAGATTGATCCTGCAATTCTGCATTGTGATATACAGGATGGTGACTCACCACAGTGGCTGAGTCTTGCAATACTTTTTCTTGCAGGGGTCCCACTGCAACCAGCTGCAGAAGTCTTCACACACTTTGTGGTCTACTTTTGGCCATACAAATGGCCTCTTCTACTTTCTTTCCAAGCAATATTTATTTGGCTATACGCATGAGAGTCTGTGGTTGCTGGGGCTGTGGGATGGTCCATCCTTGGTTGCTCAATTTTCCCAAAGCCATCACACTCTTGGCCTGATTCAGAGATGGACGGAATTGCAGAGACGCAGACAAGAGGCTGTGCATTTCCATTCATCTAAAATTTGAATGCTGCAGGAGTTGTCTGTAGGAAACAGACACCTCCTTGCTGCTTGTGCAATCCCAGCACTGCAACTGAGTTCGCAACCTGGGATCACCATTGCAACCATCATGACCATGGGTTGAGATGGTTGACTCTTTGGCCAGGTTCCGGAAGCTGAAGCTTACAGCAGACTGCCAGAGTCCTGGCAGCTGTGAGGCCAGGAAATCTGTGTCCGTCAATGCAGATCCTGGCCTCATCCATCCCAGAAAACAGGGGCAACACCCTCCCATTTCCAGGAATGCTGCTCAGGAACACACCACACCACCCACCAAATGCTGCAGCACATCAGTTATGCTGCAGCTTAAGAGGGTCTGCAGGTGAGATCACAGTACCCTGTCTGCAGATGCACAGAATGGGTCTTGCGCACCTTGGTCAGTGTTACAGTCTGCTTCTACCACCTCTGACCTGTGCCACTCATTCCCCTTGTCAGTGCCTGTCAATTCTTCTTATTAGGCACATGGCTATTAGATCCGTCCTGGGCAATTTTTTGTACTCAGACATTGTGTGTTCTCCCTTGTTAAAGTTACTTTTCCACTGAATTACTCTGCTTTCATGATCTGGGCAACAAGAAAGTCACCTAGGATTACCCACTGCTATGCCACTAATATCTGTGACTGGATACCTTTAATGTTGGCCAGTAAAGATTTCAGGAAGGTTCCATTATTTGAGCAATTTGAGTGTGTTCACTTTACCACTCCTGGGGTATAGGGATTCTCTCTCACTACTAGTAACTGCCTGCTACTCACTGTTCCCAACACATCAGATGTTAACTCACTGCCACCACAGGCTTTTACACCAGCACATGGAACCATTTATTCCACCTGGCTCCTACATTAGCACCAGGAACCATTTACTTCTGGGTATGTGTGGACATGCTGTCGCCACACCACCCAGCTGATGTCAACTAATTCTGCACTGGCTGTTTATTATGGACCTGCATAATTCTGCACTTGATAGTGAGTCCTTGAGCTTGGAGACATTGGGCTCCACCTGAGGTCAGCTGGAGAATAGATAAGATATTTGCACTTACTGTAGCTGGATGTCACAGGATACAAGCAAATGGAGGCAATGTTAGAAGCAGGAAGATGTTTGTTTTATCCAATAAAATGTATTTAAAAAGACAATTTATTCCTAGTTGAAGGTACTAGGAATATTGTTCTTGGTAGTTCCATTGTATAAAACCTCAAGATGATCCAGAGGATGCATACACCATGATGTTCAAGATAATATACTCATTTCAAGGGCATAGCAGCCCTTTTTACACTCATTTGCAAGAAGGGTGTAAACTAGAGACGAGCGGGTCTGTTTTTTCGAAAATCAGACCCACCCGAACTTTGTGTTCCGAGGCGAGATCCAAGTCCGGCTCGGGTTTTCCCGCCTGACTTGGAACCCGAAAACTAGGCAAAATGCATCATCCTCCCGCTGTCGGATTCTTGCGGGATTTGGATTACATAAAAGGTCCCCGCATTCGGTGCCATTTTCACACCAACTGTAGAGAGAGAAGCTAGCAGACCTGTAGTCAGTCACTGTCAGTCACTCAGTGTGTGTGACCAGTCAGGATCTTGGGCTGAAGGCTGCTTCTGTGTTGTTCATAACAGGGCTTAGGCTGCAGTATATAAAGGGGGGCTTCCTTCAGTAGGTGCTGCAGCTGCTGTGTCACTTGTCCTGTCAATTAACTATGGCTGCTGTTGTGTTGTTGTCCTGTCCATCAGGCTAGGGTTGCAGTTCATTAAAGGTTGCAGTTTTGTCCAGGGGTGGTGCTCTGACAATTAGGGGTGCTCTTCCCCAGTGTAAAAAAAATAAAAGCACTTTTTTCTTTCTTTTTTGTGTGTGTGTGCATTAGCCACTTAGCTGTGCTATTATTTTTTGGTGACACTGCCGCAGTTTATTGTCCAAGTATTTGTGACTCTGCAGGTGGTCTGCCCGCACTCAGCAGGGTGCTTTGTTGTCCATAAAGAAGGGGCGCTGTCTGTGTTGTTCATCAAGGGACTTCTGCCTCATTCAAGGGTGCTCTTCCTCAGTGTAAAAAAAAAAAGCAAAATTAAAATAATATCAATCCACAAAACAAAATATATTTTGTTTTTGTGTGTGCGTTAGCTACTTAGCTGAGCTATTATTGTTCAATGACACTGCTGGCCAAACTGCAGTTTATCATCTACGTATTTGTGACTCTGCACTGCAGGTGGTCTGTCCGCACTCGGCAGAGGTGCTTTGTTGTCCATAAAAAAGGGGCACTGTCTGTGTTGTTCATCAAGGGACTTCTGCCTCATTCAGGGGTGCTCTTCCTCAGTGTCAAAAAAAAAGTGAAATTAAAATATCAATCCACAAAACAAAATATATGTTGTTTTTGTGTGTGCATTAGCTACTTAGCCGAGCTATTATTGTTCAATGACACTGCTGGCCAGACTGCAGTTTATTATCCACATATTTGTGACTCTGCACTGCAGGTGGTCTGTCTGCACTCGGCAGAGGTGCTTTGTTGTCCGTAAAGAAGGGGTGCTGTCTGTGTTGTTCATGAAGGGGCTACTGCCTCATTCATGGGTGCTCTTCCCCAGTGTCAATAAAAGTGTTTTTTGTGTGTGTGTGTGTGTGTGTGTGTGTGTGTGTGTGTGTGTGTGTGTGTGTGTGCGCTTAGCTGTGTTATTATTGTTTGGTGACACTGCCGGCCAGACCACAGTTTATTGTCCACGTAGTGTGACACTATAAGTCGTAGTGCAGTGTGTTATTCTTATTCATAAAAAATATTGTGACTCTGTAAGTGGTAGCACAGTATAATATACAACTTTTCACTTTTTTCCTTACTCGTGAAAAAATTATTAGTCTACACGCCAACTACAAGACCACAACAAAGTGCTATACAACATGCGTTATATATAAAACATAATGACATCACTGTAAGTGGCAGCGCAGTGTATTTTTCTTTTCTAATTCATAAAAAAATCTTGTGACACTGTAAGTGGTAACACAGTGTGTTATTCTTATTCATAAATAATATTTTGACACTGAGTGGTAGTGCAGTGTGTTGTTCTTTTCTTATCCATAAAAAAATCTTGTGACAAAGTAAGTGGCAGCGCAGTGTGTTATTCTTTTCTTATTCATAAATAATCTTGAGACACTAAGTGGTATTGCAGTGTGTTATTCCTATTCATAACTAATCTTGTGACACTAAGTGGCAGCACAGTGTGTTATTCTTTTCTTATTCATAATTAATCATCTGACACTGCAAGTGGTATCACAGTGTGTTATTCTTATACATATATAATCTTGTGACACTAAGTGGCAGCGCAGTGTGTTATTTTCTTATTCATAAAAATCTTGTGACACTGTAGGTCATTGATACCACTGTGTAATATTTAAAATTGGTACATATTGACATGTGTGCTGTACCCCACTTCATTCATGTTTGTTGATATGGAGAACGTTCAGTTGAGAGGAGAGTAGGAACCACATACTAATGTTAGAGCTGCTGCCATTGCCACCAGTCATGAGGACACTATCTACAACATCTGCTAAAGCCGATGTCCAAGGGTATACATGGCTTAAGTTAGGGCATCTATAATCAAGAACCATTTTTTTACAGTGGAAAAGAAAAAAAGATCAAAGGGAAAGTTAGCTGCAGAAAGGCATAAAATTGGCAATATGCCAGTTTCACCACACGAAGTGGCAAGGAAAGCCTAAAGCCATGGCCTTTATTTATGACTGGTGGTTCTTCCTCTTATGATGATGTAAGCACATGTGAATATGATGACATAGAAATCGAGGATGCTTCTGTGGAAGTGAACCAGAATGAGCAGGATATTTGTGTAGTTGATGCAAATAAGGATGTTATTGACAAGGATGTTTGTGTAAATCAGGCACCAGTGGAAGAAACAGTTATTGTTCATAAGTAAAATCCCATTGTCATGTTTGGGCACAAGACAAAAAAATCCAGATCTTATGTGTGGAATTATTTCTACCCAAATCCGGACAACAATTGTCAAGTCATCTGTACCCTTTGTAAAGCCAGAGTAAGTAGAGGTAGGAACCTTAACCATCTAGGAATCTCCTCCCTGTTACATCACCTGTAGCACATCCATCCAAAAAGTTTTTGTATTTTGTGTTGACTCATCTGCATCACCAGTGGGACTTTTGAGAAAGTTTAGGTTTTTTTTGGCAGATGCACTTGCTGGAGAAACTGAAGGAGAAGCCATCGCTGCATCATGTGCCACTTGAGCTGACAATTTGCTTACCAACAGCTCTTTGCATCTCTTCAGATCTGTGTCCATTGGGAAGAACAACATATGACTTAAAATTTATATCTTAAATCTTGCATTTACTCTGTTCAGCTTGTCTACATATCTGTGGTTAAGTGGACAGTGGGTACAATGGCATTTTGGAAGCCACTAATTATGTTTTTTTTAATGTCCCCTGTACAGATTGGGAATTGATTTTCTAGTAAAGTGGACACTTGATGGGATTTGGTAGCAGGCACCCAGGACCTCAATTCACTGTCTAAAACCCGCTGCATTATTGGTGGATATTGGACACACATCTAATACCAGCATAGATGTTATGGTGTTAGTGATCTGCTATCCAACTGGGTGACTGCTATCATACATGCTCCCACTTGCAAAGGATTGTTTAACAGTCAATTGTATTTTAAAGTACTATTAGTAGTCTTCCTGGTCCCCTTCTGAGATGAAAATTCACTACCAGCAGCAGACATAAACCTCAAGGTTTCTTCTTGGGCAAGGACTGATGTGAATGAGTTAAATATTTTTTGTAAATGCCTTCCTGCTGCTCCAATCAGTGACATGCAGTTGCTGAATGCCTAAAATGTCCTGGAATGTTTATGGCCACAGACAGTACCTCCTGCATGCCCCTTTAATTTAAAAAAATAAATTCTGAACCACCAAGTTGATTTTGTGGGCAAAACATGGGACATAGGACATGATTAAGAGCCACTAGCAAGCGCTGTGAGATTGCAAGCGGCCTTATGGTATGCGAACAAACATGTACATGCTTCGTTCTGCGCATGCGTGAACTACTCTGTGCGATCGCAAACCGCTTGCTCGCCAAGACTGCCCAGTGAAATGAGTGACAAAGAGGCCATTTATGGGTGGTAACAGGGGCAGGCCACTAATAATGGGGGAGTGGAGGTGTGAATGCAGGCGTGCCTAAGTGTTCCAATGCCGTATCTAAGGTGTGTGTATAATTAACAGGCAGCATCATAGTACAAGTCACATGCCTGTTTTTTACACTGAAGTCCTCGCAGTGCTTGTGGTAGGATAAGGCAACCACAAGCGCTGCAATCGCTTCCAATGGTCCGCGATGTACTAATGTTTAAAAACACTTCCTGGAGATGATGTGCACTAGTGGGCATCTCAACATATGCTAATGGGTGTCTGCATACACAGAGCGATCACTCACACAGCCAAAGTGGGCATGCTAATGCCTTTCCAAGCAAGCACCTGCCGTGGCGTCACTTTGCCGAATTTGCATATGCTGGATGCGAGCGATCACATCTAGCGAGTGGCTTTGAATGAGCTCTGTAATGTTTACCCATGCTCTCCCCTCCTACCTCATAAATTTTACTTCAGAATCAAAAAATTTAATTCACTACCAATCAACCCTACCTGTCTCTTCCATCAACTACATACATACTCCAACTCCCTTAGGCCTCTTGATTAATGAACACATATGTTTCCTAATGTGTCATGTTGTAAGTTGAAATGCCACATGTTTGTGCCATCCACTGCTGCCGCTTAGCTTAGTCAGCCAGCTAGCTTGGTGCAAATGATGGGTGTAGAATGGATGAAAGCAATATTTTGAGCCGTACGGTGGTCAAAATTTACTGGAAATTAGTAGAAATTAATGTTATTGAGGTTAATAATACTGTAGGAACAAAAACAACAAGTAATGTGATTTTAGCAGTTTTTATAAAAATGTTTTTAAATATACAGATCCAAAACCAAAACACGCAAGGGGCGGTTTTGGCAAAACCAAATCCAGATCCAAAACATGAGGAGATACAGATCCAAAACCAAAACACGGGGGTCGGTGGGCATCCCTAGTGTAAACCAAACCCAGCCTCTTTAAAACAATTAAGATTATTTCAAATGTATGACCTTGCATCAGGAAATTATGTCCTGCATTTAAGTTCACTGTCATTTGTGTTCACCCTTTGAAATATTTACAACATAAAACATATAATAACCACACACAAAATATCAGGGATGTGTGCTGACGTCAATGGATGGGGGGGCACTGGCTAGTATCAGAGCCATATTTACACCCACACATATATATGAACCTGCCCCACTTGCACAGATCTCCCACCTCACACAGATCCCCCCACACCAAGATTCCCTGTAGCACAGATCCACCTCACACATCTCCCACTAGCACAGAAGATCCCACGTAGCACAAAAGTATCCCACATACACACAGATCTCCCCCGAGCAGCGGACCATCCTCCCCTTTTTCTTTTTTGTGTGTTTCCTTTGTCTGCCTATTTCCTTCCCTCCTCAATGCTGCTGAGTCTGAAGCCTGAGCACTTCCTGAACTGGTCACTGGTTCATCAGAGGTATTCATCAGAGCTCAATGGAGCCCCTAACTATAAGGCATGCCTCCATTAGCTCTTTTTCTGTTTTTTTATTGGCTGCTTCATTGCCCAGTCCCCCAGTTACAGGCAGGGTCTGAACTATCAGAGGTGAGTTTGAGCTCTTACTGCCTCCTCTCTCATCTCTCCCTGTATTTAAAGAAGAAGCTACAATTTTGGTAAGGTTTGCCTATAAAAACGATCAAAATAATACAAAGAAGATATTTATAAGTTATAAATATCTTCTTTGTATTATCCTAATCAATTTTATAGTCAATACTCTGCAGTCTGACAGAGAGTATGACAGGGGAGGCTCTGCAATTCCCTGCATAATCTAGTCATCAAGCAAACTAGATTTTCTATTTGAATTTAAACACTGACTTAGAACTTAAGTGTCTCCTTCTTTATTAAAGACATCTGTAGAATACTCCAAAAATACAGGAATAACAAATGACAAATGTACCACTGGCCCAAGACTAATTGCTTAATAGCTCAACAACATTCTTAATTGTGCCTGTGTAACACAGTAGGCATTCTTCAACACTATACAATGCCATGCAAAATACACACTCTACCAAAAATACTATTATCTAAAAGTACAGATTTATACATTACAAAAAAAAGGTTTAAACAGTTCTACAACTGCTCACCCCATTCCATTACAAGAATGCCAACAATTAAATATTACCTGTACATGTTGTTGTTACTAGACATGTACAGATGTAAGGAGAATATTGGTATGTTCTATTTGAGATATTGGAATGAAGTTTAAAAAAATAATTAAAATAGAATAAATTATATAAAGAATGAAATTATTCAAAAAAATTACATAATCTTGTAATGTAGAAGGACATTATTAATTACCAGCATAATCATACATAAACCAAAATGTAATGTCAAAATATAAAAAAAGACACTCCCAGGGGTGTTAAAAACACAATAATAATAATAATAATAATAATAATAATAATAATAATAATAATAATAATAATAATAATAACCAATACATATTATATAATAGAAAATGTAACATATTATATTACAAATAATACAAATGACACAATGAGCTAAAATACCATACCGTTTCCCACAGAAGTTGAAAAAATCCAGCAAGGGGAGTATTATTGCCAGCAAATGAAATAAATGCCCATGCATATTTAAATGTACTTTAGCTGTAGTGCCATCAAGGGGAAATGTTGGAGCTAAGAGCCTAATGCTCATTGACCTTGCATATACATATATATATATATATATATATATATATGTCCACTTGAGACCAGTAGCACACACCATAGTCCAAGATTGCACAGTGCACTGCATATAAATGGTCATAACAAAAAGATCAATATAGGGATCAATATTGCAATGCGGTCAACCAGAGTAATGCATTTCAACCAAACATCAAAGCCCATGTGCAGTAAGTGGTCACAAATTTGCAAATGCTGCATGTGGATTTGTGACCACTTACTGCACATGGATGAGTATATTGCATGGCCTTTGATGTTTGGATGAAATGCATTACTCTGGTTGGCTACATTGCAATATTGATCCCTATATGCCTTGACCCATTGTTACTATTTTCTAAAGAATTGCTGAAATTCCCAATGGACTTTACATGTTCTGTGTGTTTTACATTATTATCACATAAAAATCTTTATATATATATATATATATATATATCAAGTTGTATGAAGAAAGGCAGCACTTGGAGTCTTTATAATCAAGAAGTGAACCCCGTGGCATGGGTATTTATTGTGTCGTCAATGTTTTGGTGATCAGATCCACTTCCTCAGGACTAGATCTTGTCCTGAGGAAGGGAATCCGAGTGCCTCCTTTCTTCATTCAACATGGTATTATGGGGGTGCTGACCCTCCAGGAGGGCACTGGAGTAAGGCATCATTCAGTGAAATAGGAGTGCCGGAGCTTGGTTTTGACATATATAGACTACCATTCAAAAGTTTGGGGTCACCCAGACAATTTCATGTTTTACATGAAAACTGACTTTTATTTATCAAATTAGTTGTAAAATTAATATAACGTATAGTCAAGACATTGTCAAGGTTAGAAATAATGTTTTTTTTTTTAAATAATAATTTTGTCCTTCAAACTTTGCCTTCGTCAAAGAATGCTCCTTTTGCAGCAATTACAGCATTGCAGACCTTTGGCATTCTAGCTGTTAATTTGTTGAGGTAATCTGATGAAATTTCACCCCATGCTTCCTGAAGCACCTCCCACAAGTTCGATTGGCTTGATGGGTACTTCTTGCATACCATACAGTCAAGCTGCTCCCACAACAGTTAAATGGGGTTGAATCTGGTGACTGCGCTGGCAACTCCTTTACAGACAGAATACCAGATGCCTGCTTCTTCCCCAAATAATTCTTGCATAATTTGGAGGTATGCTTTGGGTCATTGTCCTGTTGGAGGAGGAAATTGGCTCCAATCAAGAGCTGTCCACAAGGTAAGGCATGGCATTGAAAAATGGAGTGATATCCTTCCTTATTCAAAACCTCTTTTACCTTGTATAAAATCTCCCACTTTACCAGCACCAAAGCAACCCCAGACCATCACATTACCTCCAGCATGCTTGACAGATGGCATCAGGCACTCTTCCAGCATCTTTTCAGTTGTTCTGCATCTCACAAATGTTCTTCTGCGTGATGCACAAACACCTCAAACTTCGATTTGTCTGTCCATAACACTTTTTTCCAATCTTCCTCTGTCCAATGTCTGTGTTCTTTTGCCCAAATTAATATTTTCCTTTTATTGGCCAGTCTCAGATATGGCTTTTTCTTTGCCACTCTGCCTAGAAGGCCAGCATCATAGAGTCGCCTCTTCACTGTAGATGTTGACACTGTCATTTTGCTGGTTCCATTTAATGAAGCTGCCAGTTGAGGACTTGTGAGGCATTTATTTCTCAAACTAGAGACTCTAATGTACTTGTCTTCTTGCGCAGTTGTGCATCGGGGCCTCCCACTTCTCTTTCTACTCTGGTTAGAGCCTGTTTGTGCTGTTCTCTGAAGGGACTAGTACACACCATTGTAGGAAATGTTCAGTTTCTTGGCAATTTCTCGCATGGAATAGCCTTCATTTCTAAGAACAAGAATAGACTGTTGAGTTTCTCATGAAAGTTCTCTTTTTCAGGCCATTTTGAGAGTATAATCAAACCCACAAATGTGATGGTCCAGATACTTAACTAGTTTAAAGGAAGGCCAGTTTTATAGCTTCTCTAATGAGCAAACCCATTTTACACCTGTGCTAACATAATTGCACAAGGGTTTTCTAATCATCCATTAGTCTTCTAACACGCTTAGCAAACACAATGGTTGCTGGAAATGGGCACTATACACCTACAGTATGTAAATATTCCTTTAAAAACCGGACATTTGCAGCTTGTATAGTCATTTACCACATTAGCAATGTGTAGAGTGTATTTCTGATTAATTTAATGTTATCTTCATTGAAAAAAACAGTGCCTTTCTGTCAAAAATAAGGAAATTTCGAAGTGACCCCAAACTTTTGACCGGTAATATAAATATATATATATTTATATATATATATATATATATATAGCAACTAGGGTCCAGCCATGAAAATAGGTGTAGCCATGAACTGAGCATTGTGTGAACATTCCCCCCTTAGTAATGCCATTTAAGCAGCATCTGTGGATAGACTACAAAATGTCAAAACATGGTGAGCCCAGGCCACATACTGCCTCTGCAACCCCTATTCTGGCGGTAGACCCAAGGCATGCAGTTAAAATGGCCACCACTGCGTAAACTTTCATGCTGCTGTGCCATCAAGGGGAAATGTCAGACCTAAGGCCTAATGATCACTGACCATATAAATATAAACTGCAGTAATTTTCTTATCTCATAAGGGTACACAATATGTACACTATTTACTTTGGGCAGAAAAATGCATTTTCTTTAGCAGTGATCTACATTAAAAAGACATACAGTAGTAGTAACATTTATTGTGTAATGTTCTTGAAATAAACTTGTAAACAATTTTGAAAAGGATTCAAGCAAATAATTTATATTCTAATGCATTTGCAAAGTCATCTATTATTTCACGTTGTGCCTAATGTTATAATGAACAAATTCCCCATAGTCAAGAGCTAAAATGAACTGTAAATTTAATTTAATCTTACATCTGCTGTCATTCCATAAATATGATCTCATGGGCACTGCAACTGTGCCGGGCACATATGCTTTCTGACACCCTTTTAAAAAACAGAATCAGCTTTTCTGCATAGTACATTCTCTGTAACTAAAAATAGACTGAAAGCCAAACCAATAAATGTGGAAGATGACAGATTGTGACTTCAGCACAGAAATAATAATAAGTAAACTTAGATTTAATAAAAGAAGACACAAGATGTAGGTTGGCATAAAACTTGGTCAGCTTTCCTTTAAAATCTAAATCTGGTGCCAAATTAAAAATATTATATTATAATATATAGTAGTATTTGCAGGGTGCAAATCAGGATACTTACAGGGTCACTGTAGATAAGTGAAACTCTGTGTACACTGGGTGATCAAACTCAGCAACAAGATGTGCAGAAGACCAAAATGGAGAAAGGAGAATGCTTCACTTATGGAGACACCACAGTAGCGCATTCAATATTTCAATACACTTATACCATATCCTTAAGGCTTGCTCTCAGCCAGACTTCTTCACTGCCATCTGGAGCTGCTCTCACTTCTTTGGCAATATGCAGCACCTCTCTTTGGTGCTCTTTCTGAAAGTTCCTGATTCATTGCTATGGAGAAAGACTGCTGAGTAGATGGCAGAGTGCTAAGCCATGAAAGTGGGTTATTTAAGTTTAAACTTTAATCTGTTTTCACAGGAACAAGCAGAATAGAGACAGACAACATCACAGGAACAAGCAGTATTATATATGAGATTTGCGCCGAGCCCTGATTTTTTTGGTTTTGGTTCTGGTTTTGGATCTCTATTAACTTCGTGTTTTGGTTTTGCCAAAGCCGCCCTCACAGGTTTTGAATCTGTATTTTTTTCAAAGAATTATTAAAACCTGATAAAAATCACATAATTTGGCCTGTTTTTGTTCCTACCGTATTACTAACCCCAATAACATTAGTTTCCATTCATTTTCAGTCAATTTTGACCACCTCACAGCTCGCAATATCATTTTCATCCAGTTAAAGGACAAAATGATGTACTGAGCTAGCTGGCTGACTAAGCTAAGCGAAAGCAGTGGGCAGCACAAACACGGTAGAGTTCAGCTTCAAACATGGCACATCTAGAAGCACACCCCTGTAGTACATTTTTAAATTTAAGGCCATAAATGATTACAGTGTCAGTAACCAAGATTTCCTCACAAGAGTTGAAGGAGAAGCCAAAAAACATAATAGTTGCACTGTATGGCAGCTAAATCCAAAACCAGCTCAGCAGCAGCCACTGGAGGTGGAGAGGATGGACACAGCAGTAGAGAAGCCACTGGACACAGGTAGAGGAGGAACACAGCACAGCAGCCATTGGACACCTTGCACAGCACAGCTCAGCAGACTGGAGTCAGTGTAAAATGGCGCCAAAATTACTGCGGGAAGGACTTATATAGAATCCAAAACCTGCAAAAATCTGACACTAGGATGATGATGTTTTGCCTTGATTTGGAATCCGAGCAAAGTGGGAAAACCAGAGGCGCAGCTTGTATTTACTCGGATCCATGAAGTTCAGGTGGGCTCGGTGTTCAGAAAACTAAGCTGCCCACACATCTCTAATATGTAAGTAAGTGTTATTGCACAGCATGTATTTAAGTGTGTGATTTTGCACCAAATATGTTATATTGTCCTGAGGAAGGGGTGAAAGACCCCAAAACTTTGACCTGCACTAATAAATCCCTCTTCTGAGGGTACTTAGATTTACAAGTCTCTAAGTGTTGCCTTTCATTCTGGACTTTATATAATAGGGGTATTGACCCCATAAGGAGGGCACCAGAGCCAGTTAGGTTAGCCAGTATAGGTTAATATACTGTATATTAGTCCATCGAGTTGGCACTCTCTCCACCATGTACAACAACCGGGGTGCCAGCAGTAATGACCATAATATAGACATCGAGTAGGTAGCGGAACTCATCGGATTTCCAAAAGGAGTAAATACAGAAATAACACGTGTTTCAATGTTTTGGGTTTATTTCAACCCTTCATCAGGAATTATTCCTGACAAAGGGTTGAAATAAACCTGAAATGTTGAAACACGTGGTGTCTGTATTTACTCCTTTTGGAAATCCGACGAGTGCCACTACCTACAGGATGTGTGTGTGTGTGTGTGTGTGTGTGTGTGTGTGTGTATGTATATATATATATATATATATATGTATGTGTGTGTGTATGTATATATATATATATATATATATATATACAGAGAAAATAATCGGCGCTCACCAGATATATGAAAAAAGACTTATTTATATATGCAAAAACAGGTTTTGAAATACCCGTAGCAGCAAGATACAGGGGTTCAGTCAGTCGACGTTTCGATCCCAATCCAGGATCTTCATCAAGACTTCAGCAACCATGCAACAACAATTCCAAATGAGCAGCCAAGTGCAGGATATACACCATCACCATACTAGCCAGACTGAATACCCCAAACAATTAACACAAGGTGCCACCCCCAGCCACACAGCCTGATGGGTAGCAAAAACAGTACAAACACATTAGTACCATTAGACTCTCAAGGAGAACCACTTACTTTAAGTAGAGCATTCCTGCCTGTGTGCAGATCCTACGATAGGACCAGCGCTATACACACCAGCTCTAAAGCTGTAGTATTATTGAAAAAACGCGATAACCGGAAGTGGCATGCGCTCCACCACCGTGGAACGCACGCCAACACCGGAAGTCACGTGTCAGATCCATATTAGAAACAACAGTCAGGTTAACAAGCAAAAGGAACGCGACCCCCAGAAGTAGCATGCGCTCCACCACCGTGGAACGCACGCGAAAACCGGAAGTCACATGTCCGGACCATATTAATGGTCAAAAATCAAATTAGACTGCGTGCCATCACATAGGAGCGCATAGCCAATATATAACTAGGCCCATATAAACGCCATCTACTGGATTACCAGCATATTGCACAAGCATGAAAATTTCTTTGTTACTATTCTACTGGTATACTTGAAATATGGTTAATCGATGTGGGTAAATAGTATGGCTATTAATAAACACCAAGTGCATATTAAAAAAAAACAATAATAAATCCACAATACTGAAAAAAAAAAAAAACAGAAAATAAAATAAAGTAAACTAAAATAAAAAAATATATAAATAAGAAAACATACAAAAATTAGTATCCTCATGTGCAAGGTCAAAAAATTCAAAGAAATTTTTTTTATACAAAAATACTATATTACTTCAAAAAGATATTATACGAGTTGGACTCATTAAGTCCTCTAGAGGCCAATGTATCAAGGTCAAAAATCCACCTAGCTTCATATTTACCTTGCACATGAGGATTCTAATTTTTGTATGTTTTCTTATTTATATATTTTTTTATTTTAGTTTACTTTATTTTATTTTCTATTTTTTATTTTTTTCAGTATTGTGGATTTATTATTGTTTTTTTTAATATGCACTTGGTGTTTATTAATAGCCATACTATTTACCCACAATGATTAACCATATTTCAAGTATACCAGTAGAATAGTAACAAAGAAATTTTCTTGCTTGTGCAATATGCTGGTAATCCAGTAGATGGCGTTTATATGGGCCTAGTTATACATTGGCTATGCGCTCCTATGTGATGGCACGCAGTCTAATTTGATTTTTGACCATTAATATGGTCCGTACATGTGACTTCCGGTTTTCGCGTGCGTTCCACGGTGGTGGAGCGCATGCCACTTCCGGTTATCGCGTTTTTTCAATAATACTACAGCTTTAGAGCTGGTGTGTATAGCGCTGGTCCTATCGTAGGATCTGCACACAGGCAGGAATGCTCTACTTAAAGTAAGTGGTTCTCCTTGAGAGTCTAATGGTACTATTGTGTTTGTATTGTTTTTGCTACCCATCAGAATGTGTGGCTGGGGGTGGCACCTTGTGTTAATTGTTTGGGGTATTTAGTCTGGCTAGTATGGTGATGGTGTATATCCTGCACTTGGCTGCTCATTTGGAATTGTTGTTGCATGGTTGCTGAAGTATTGATAAAGATCCTGGATTGGGATCGAAACGTCGACTGGACTGAACCCCTGTATCTTGCTGCTATGGGTATTTCAAAACCTGTTTTTGCATATATAAATAAGTCTTTTTTCATATATCTGGTGAGTGCCGATTATTTTCTCTGTATATAAATGGACAGTTCTGCTGCCTTTAAGTTGAGCACCCCGCCCGTATTCCTCCTATATTGGAGTGTGGACACCCTGGAATATATATATATATATATATATATATATGTCTGAATGACTGCGGCACTCAGAGACTGATGTGAAAGCAAGTATATGAAAATAGTCACAAAAAATTCCAACATTTTGGAGCTCTTGGGCTACTTTGTCAAGGTGTGTACAAGTGAAATGGAGTGAAAACATACCTTATATCAAGTGGAGAAGTGACCACCCACTACATGCAGGAAGAACAGACTGGCCTCTCCATCTCTGTCCGTGCTCTGGCACTTCCAGGATCGTGGACTGATGACGTCAGGTGCTAAGTTGCCATGGCTACCTAGAATGCCGCTCAACGCCATGCAGCCAAGTCTGTAAACAAAGTAAAAACAAAGTGAAAAGAGACTCGTGCTCTGCAGAATAACGTGAAAGAATTGAAAAAAGATGATGCATACCACCAAAAGGACAACTAAAAAGAGATATAAGTTACAAGAGCTGCATTTAAGGAAAAAGGTTAACATAGAACAATAATAAATAAATAACTAAAAACATCATGTAATGGGGACACAACTCAGGAATGGCAACAACGATGATATAAATAATGAGAAACTGTGCAGCTAACAAGTGACGAGCTATAATAAAAGGAAATAGTGTTGGTGATAAAAAAATAAAAGTGTGTGTACAGGAGCTATGATTGAGAACAAAACAGGAAAAACCTAGATGAATTAAGAGCATGTGTATAGGTGTATAAGATAATAAAGGACAACCATGAGGTGAAATTAAAGTGAAGTGAATGAATTTAACAAAACATGATATGTGAAACAAATACAGCAAAATAAAAAAATGTGACAATGTATGGAAGCTCAAATGAAAAAAAAGAATGAAAATGGGGGTGTGTATGTGTAGTATTAAAGTGTATAATACTACACATACACACCCCCATTTTCATTCTTTTTTTTTCATTTGAGTTTCCATACACTGTCACATTTTTGCATCATCTTTTTTCACTTCTTTCACATTATTCTGCAGAGCACGGGTCTCTTTTCACTTTGTTTACAGACTCGGCCGCATGGCGTTGAGTGGCGTTCTAGGTAGCCATGGCAACCTAGCACCTGACAAGCGTGACGTCATCAGTCCACGACCCCGGAAGTGCCGGAGCATGGACAGAGATGGAGAGGCCGGTCTGTTCTTACGTAGTGGGTGGTCACTTCTCCACTTGATATAAGGTATATTTTCACTTCATTTCACTTGTACACACCTTGACAAAGGAGCCTAAGAGCTCCGAAATGTTGGAATTTTTTGTGACTATTTTTATATACTTGCTTTCTTATAAGTCTCCAAGTGCCACAGTCATGCAGCTTTTTTATTAGTTCCTCAATTCTGATGGCACCGGAGCAAATTGTCTTTGCAGCAGAGGAGTGCCGGTCCATGATAGCAGCTATCAGGTTTCCATCAGTGTGACAGATAGTGTAGGGCCTGCAGAGAAGTGGGGTCCCATGATGTGGGCTGCAGGCTTAAATAATCCATGAACCAAAACCCCATTATTTATTTATACATTATTGTGAGTGTTTAAACATGGTGAGTGCTGAGTTTTCTAATTTTTTTTATTTAAGCAATGTGGTCACAAGCCACTTGCAACCCATTCCTGGGAATGGTGAGTGCAGGTCTGCACCCCAAGTCTGGGAGTGGCGAGTGCAGTGGATTTCTGACTTTGCATGAGAGCCCTGCTATGCCACTGGCCTACTGAGGCCAGGTGATTATTTTTTTTAATTTTATTTCAGCTTAGTTTGCAAAGGGCAGTGGGTGGTGTTGAGGGAATGGACAGCAAATTGTGGTGCCAGTTGTTGTGGTGATCAGGGGGTGAGTTTGGGGCTGCTTTGGCAGTCTGAAGGCATTGGGACAAGCTCCGACATGGACAGAGCAAAGGAGCAGTGATGGGGGAAGTGACCAATAATGTTGTGCCTAGGGGCAGCCGGATCTCTAAATCCACCCCAGCCCATGACACTCCTATAACACATCCATAAGATGGACCGTCTGTTTAGCTACCTCCTAGTCACTGCCCAGGAACATCCAGCACTTTTCCAAGACATTTCTGATACTGTGGGGTATATTTACTAAAGGGCTGTTTTTTGTAGAAATGGAGATGTTGCCCATAGCAACCAATCAGATTCTAGCTATTATCTTCTAGAAGGTGCTAGGTAAATGTTAAGTAGAATTGGTTGCTATGGGCAACATCTCCACTTCTAAAAACCTGCACTTTAGTAAATTTTCCCCTGTGCATCTCAATCACAACAGCATATGTAGACAATGTGTTATGCATGTTCAAAATATCAACTATGTGAACATTGACATTGCATGTGACTCTGTCAGGACCATCATCTCAGTTGGACATAACATGCCTTTTTCATATAGTTACTATAATACAAAAAGCGTAACTACGCTGAAATACACTGATAAGTTATCTACTGAGTTCATACAGCAAATACTAATAAAAATAAAGTATATGATAAGCTTTTATAATACAAAAATGTCTTTCTTAATATTAACTAAAAGGAGATTGGATTTTCAATGCTATGTTCAACAATCATCATATAAAATGTGTTACTAGTTAATTCAACAATCCTTTCAGAGAAAATCCCTCTTATTTATTAAAACATAACACTTATTGATATGCAATAAAATTGGTTAAACAATCTATGTATATTTGTATATTTATTTAGAGAAATATAAAAAAACAGAATAAAGATTAGTGTGTCCAAAGTGTGTGGTTATTGTGCCTACATTTAATAAGGTAAACAGTAGTCAAAAGTGCCTATTATGTTGGTACAGTATGTAAAAGAACGCAAAATTTACTATACAGAGGTAGAAGAGGCATTTGGAACACACACTAATGTGCTGAAAACATAACCCAATGGAGATTGAATAATGAATAATGAAAGGTGCATCTTAAACTACAAGATGATAATAGTTAGATGCGTAGTTAAGCATACCTTTGGGATATGCCATACTGCTATTAATCTGCAGACTGACAAAATCGACTGGGTGGTATTGGCTTTTTATGTCATCCAAAACTGTTAATGTAGAAATCTAGCTCTTTTGTAAATCCATTTACATCTAGATTGGATGAGTCAATGGAGTTGAGCTAAAACTCTAGATGGACACCACTGGAGATAGACCTATTGAGAGGACTCTCCCAACAGGCAAGGCAAAACATTACCTTACCTTAATCAATGGAGTTGGTGCAGATGCAATAAATGCACCAAATCTTCTTCCAAATTTTAATTGCATTATTTTTGTTTGTTTAGCTAACACAATTTTACATATTTTATTCAAAAGTAGTTTCCTAGCCTCATTTTCACTTACCATGCCATTTAATAGTATGTCCTTCCAGTTATCCACTATCTCAGATAAACAACTTGCTCCCAGATAGACCTTAAAGTTGTTGTTGCTCAGGCATGGACTCTGCACTTACTCATCCACAGTAAATGTGAGCATGTTGTAGTACAAGAGGTGGGGTACATAAATGTCATCTGTGCCTGCTCCATATTTCTTTACAGATTTTTAAAGACAGTGCACATAATTTGGATGTTTTTGTTAACCCACTCTGCATTAGCATTGAATTACTGGGATTTGCTTTGATTTTCCAGGTCCTTAATAGCTATTGTCCTCTTCTGTTTGTTCACATAATCAGCAAATTTGCACATTTACAAGTATGGATGTGCACAATCATCCACAATAAACTTCCTTAAGAAATCTGGGTTTGACTACCATTTTGTAAATAACTAAAGACAATGTAAATGTATGCTTCATACACTGTATAACCCTTTTTATAGTCAATGGAATGCAGTTATTACCCAACTAGATAAATGCAATAAAATATTATATACTGTAGGTATAACAATATGTAGAGTAGAAGTCTATTGATGTGTAGCTATAGAAAGTGATAGGCTGAATGCTACTGTACAGCCCTGGCAGTGTGGTTAGGAAAGCACATGAAAAACAAGCTACACATTATGAAAGGAAACCATAGCTGGTGATGAACAGGGATGTAGTTAAAATACCTATGCATGGGAAGCAGTCTGATAGAATCCCGGCATCAAAATCCTATCTTAGTACTAAAGATAGGCATCTAAATACCAATTCCTATCTTTAGCCCAATGACAGAGTCCCAATAGATGTCTTCCCGAATGAAGGTAAGCAGGAACAGGGTAAGCATTAGCCATGGGGGAAGGGTTTGGTTTAGACACTCCTTTAGTCACCTCCGGGGGAACTTAGGGATAGGCACCACCAGGGGAGGGTTAAGGTTAAGCTAGGGGAAGGGGGATAGGGATAGGCACCACTGGTGGGAGGTTAGGGTTAGGCACCACCCCTCGAGGGTTAGGTTTAGGGTGCGGGAAGGGAGGGATAGGTGTAAGCACCCCTGGGGGGACTTAGGGTTAAGCACCAACCCAAGAGTTTTAGGGTTTGGCACCCCTAAGGGAGGGTTAGGGATAGGGGGAGAAGGGTAGGGTTAGTATACTTACCTGCCCCATTGGGATTCTGGTATTTTGGGCATCTGGCATCAGGCATTACACCCAGCAGCTCAACAGCCACCGGGATTTCATACCCAACCCAATCAACAGTCATATTTCTTGCTATCACGTGATTAGAATTAATGTATATTCACCCATACAGTATAAAAAGCATACAACATTTGGTCATCTACATGAAGCCACGGTTAACCGGCCCTGCATCACCTGCTCCCGGCATGGCTGCCTATGGGCGGAATTCAATTCTTTCCAGCCCCTATCGCACCCGACGGAACTATTCAATTCTTGCTCCTGTTGGGCACGATGAGCTGCCAGCGCTACATTTCAGCTCGTGGCCACTGGGGGATGAGAGCTGAAATGTGCGAAAAGTGACATGTTTGGGCACCCAAACATCACTTTTCGCGGTCGCGCCCAGCACTTTGGTTGGGTTTAGCTGCTTTGCGTGGCTAAACTTGACCTCTATGGGTGTGATCAGCATGAAAATCTTGAACAATTGCATAGCGGCCCGCGATCTCCTGTCACTTTAGACGGGAGATGCGGGCTGCGAAAACAATTGAATTCCACCCTATGACTCATATAGAAGCAGTATACATGGCTTCTGGCAGCTGTGATTGCTGTTGTGTCCCTGGCTGAGCAGACAGTGGCACCCCCACCCCCTCCCCCTGGAGCATTTGCCTGTGTGACTACTGTAGAAGCAGCAGCTTTGTCTCATGGTAGACAACAAGAGCTTGATGAAATTCATGAGTTTCCCAGACATTCTGGGAGAGTAAGTAAGTATGATTTCTACAATTATATTTTTGAATATAATTATTGACCCCTTGACAAATGAAAAAATGGAGGTGTCATTGTTTAAACAACCTTGATAGTTACAGGCCATAAGAGACCTCAAAACTGATGCTAAGATTTGTTTTGCAATTAAGCTAATAGTTCAGCTTCATGTTTGCCTCACAATATTCATATAAACCAAATTGCCTAAATTAAAAAAATTTAGTAATTGCAAAAAAATCTGTTTGCATATAGCAAGGCAAAAAGAGCTTTACCTAAAGATTTGAGGATAAACAGAGGGGATTCTTAATATTGCTTGGACTTCAAACATTAAAATTCCTCTTTTTCCTAGGCATCATTTGTAATTCTAGTCTACACTGGTGACAGAGAAGCGTTGCTTTGTTATAGTCCTGCATTAAAACCATTTTTAGAAATAAGCTATCTGAGTCAAAAAACGGTCAAAGTAATGGTTAGAAATGGGAAATAGTATTATTATGCAGCACTTGATGATTTATTTAGATCCAGCAACAGGATAGGAGCTACTGGAGCAGATGAAATTCTGTGTAGGCCGTGTTCCTGCATACAGCACAGTGGAAAGACAAAGTGCATCTTCTGCTGCAGCAGAAACAGTCAATAGACTATGAATAAACAAATATAAATGTGTCAAGAAATACATTACAGATCTATCAATTGTATATAATTCACTTTTTGAAGTCAGAACATATCTGATAAAAACATATCTGATAAAAACATATATGATAAATTAGACTTCTGGGAAGATAAATTATCTATTACTCTATAGATAACATTATCCAGGAAAAAATATGCCTCTTAAATGATGAAGCTATTACTAAACTGAAACATTAGTCCTTGATTATTAAAGGTAAAATGTGTAATGTTTCCCTCTCACAGCTACATGCTTGCCCATGTCTATGCTCCTGTTTAGGTGTGTGCACAGCTACATGCTTGCCCATGTCTATGCTCCTGTTTAGGTGTGTGCACAGCTACATGCTTGCCCATGTCTATGCTCCTGTTTAGGTGTGTGCACAGCTACATGCTTGCCAATGTCTATGCTCCTGTTTAGGTGTGTGCACAGCTACATGCTTGCCCATGTCTATGCTCCTGTTTAGGTGTGTGCACAGCTACATGCTTGCCCATGTCTATGCTCCTGTTTAGGTGTGTGCACAGCTACATGCTTGCTCATGTATATGCTCTTGTTTAGGTGTGTGCACAGCTACATGCTTGCCCATGTCTATGCTCCTGTTTAGGTGTGTGCACAGCTACATGATTGTCAATGTCTACACTTCTGTTTTTGTGTGTGCACAGCTAAATGATTGCCCATATCTATGCTCCTGTTTAGGTGTGTGCACAGCTACATGATTGTCAATGTCTACACTCCTGTTTATGTGTGTGCACAGCTAAATGATTGCCCATATCTATGCTCCTGTTTATGTGTGTGCACCCAACTGGTCACAATTTATTGTCCTTCATTCTATCTCTCTGTTTGCACAGTTTCCTGTTACTCTATTACAGTTCCTTATAAATAAAATAAATAAATGAAAGGAATTACTTTGCTAGTTTAATGGTTGATCTTATTGTTAATTTGCCCAATGCAGCTTGTCTTATAAAGCTGTATTTTAACTCTGTGTCCATGAATTGCATTTGTACACTTTAATCTCCCAAAATGTTTGGGAAACCTCTGAATTTGATTGGCTTTCCCTGCACTTCCAGGACAGTAGTCCAACCTACTTGATCTTACCCACTGTTACAGGAGAATTCTATTTTTCTCCATTTAAGGAGTAGCAGACATTTTGCATTGTCCTCACAGATATTGGTCATTTCCAAATATCTATTCTTAACATTTTGTGCGTAGAAACCAGTTTTGCTTGTTTTCATATCACATATGAAAAGACCTGGTCTCACACACACACACACACACACACACACACACACACTTGATCAGGAGCAACTTTTGTACAGAGATTACTTCCCCCACTTCCTGTGAGTCAAGTTACATCTAATAGCCAGTTAAGAGAATTGACTGAGTCTGAACACAGACACGCTTGTATGGACTGTTCACTGAAGTCCTTTTAATCCAGGTCTGTAAACTCCAAGGGTATAAGTATATTATTATTATATTACATTGCTTACATTGAACAATTAGGATATACATATATATGTAAACTATATTTTATATGCATAATTTAATGTATAGTTTTGTAATTAATTGTAGCAGGTTTATGTATGTACTATGTAATCCTATTTTGATATAGTAAATATTATATAGAGAACTCTGTGGATATTTTATGCATTCGGTATGAAATGTTGCCGGCCCGACGTGGAAGGAAATCCCGATCATCTGTAATGTAAGTATGAACTAACCTAACTATACTCCCTAACCATAACCCTCCTTTAGGGTGACTAACCCTAACCTTCCCCCTCCCCTGGGGGTGCCTAACCCTAACCCTCCCTCCCCCTAGCCTAACCCTAACCTCCCAGGGGGGTGCCTAACCCTATGTCCCCCCCAGGAACCCTAAACCTAACCCTCCCCCCCATGGCTGTCCACACTCGGTGCCCGGCATCCCTTCGATTAGGATGCTGGGCGCCAGTGTCCCGGCATAGGTTAGTTAACCCATGCCGGGATTCTGTAGTCTAGATGCCAGCGGTCGGCATAGTGAACGCCAGAATCTTAAATGTATCCCCATTTTATGTTATTTCATGTGGTGAAAGGACAAAGTGGGGAAAGATTTATAAAGTAAAGATCAAGTTAGTTTAGAATAAACCAAGGAACAGTATAAGGAAATAATGAGGATATAATGATCATTTTATATTGGCATGCCAGGGCCCTACTGTTTTAACTGTAATTTTATACTAGGATACAGTGGTGAAATCAGGGTTATTTAAAGATTTGGTAGAAAAGCAGGGACAAGTAACAGGTACACAGAAGAAATTGTTACTGTTTTATATTACTGTGCGTCTTTTCGTCTTTTCTAGAAATAAAGTCAGATAACAAGGTTTTGCCTGAATACTAGATAAAAAAATACAATTAATTACAGTGAAGCTAGAAAAAATATTGGGATATAGTGCAAAAACAGCATATTTAACCCTGTTATTCTAAACAAATACACCTCAGCTAAGATGATATGGGCCCCACTGTTAGATCAGGGTTTCACACGTGATACTTATACTTTATGTATAAATAAGCACAGTTTGTTAAATAAAGAACAGAAATGTTTCCAAATGTTAACTAAACTGGTACATGCATTTGAGGATATAATTTGGAGACCAGAGAATGCTGAGATGTTGGCTACTGACAAAAATATTAATGAAACAAATTCTCATTGCCAGTGCTGTGTTGAAAAGGTTGAAAAGGTCTGCACCCTAGAATCACAATTAAAATAGAAAGATTTGAGCAATATTGATATAGGAATGCAAATTTATATGCTTGAATCTCAATTGTTAGAATAAGAGAGATGTTGATAAAGAGTTAACAGTACTATGTGCAGAGATGAATTAAATAAAAAAGAAAGCAGCATCCAATGAAGCTTTAATTGCAGAGTTAAATAATAATTTAACTAAGAAAACACTAATGATAACACATATGCACAAAACTTTAAGTGAATTGTCTAATATGTTGCCTAGAATAAAAATCTTTGTAACAGAAAATAGAGGCGGTAAGACAAGTAGCAAGGGATATACTATGTCCATATTTACCATTAAAAGAGTAAAACCCCCAGTGGGTGACCCCAGGTACCCTGTAATATCTACATTAAATTATTCCACATCACCAATTCGGAGTGGATCTAATTTTCATGAACATGTTAATAACCTTGATTTTGGACTCAGCAATGGATGGGAAATGGTACATTCTGCACCCATTCTCCAATCAGGCCACAGTAATGGAGCTGGATTGCACACTCCCTATAGAAATTATAGCATGGAGAATAAGCAATCCCTGTTAAAAATATATAAGGAAATCACAAAGTATGACCCCAGCATTGACCCTTTTACCTCTTGTGATATTTTAAGGACATTGTGACACATTTAATGGTGCCCCAGAATATTGTATGAAGTTGTTTAAATTACGGTTATATAGGAAAGGTTCCTGCACTGTACACCCTAAATATATATATATATATATATATATATATATATATATAATGGGAGGTGCTACCTGGTGAGACAAATTGCAGGCACAGAAACAGTAAAAATCTCAGGTGCACAACTCCAAATTACTGATAATATACTAATGCAAAAAAAAATCGCAATCAATAGAGGTTTTTAGCATAATCATGGCCAAGGTTATGGGCCTACCCACCATATCCAGGTAACCTCTTTAGGGTAGGTACCTAACATACTAGGGTTCAAATCCAGGGTGCAGGACACCCCCAAACTAGCCCAGCTAAGCCGCCCCAGGGCACCGCCATAGTAAGAAAAGTGCAGTGTAAAAGAGATAGTTAAGAGCAGTCATGATGAAGAAGAGAGACTTTCTGCTCTAATGAAATGGGCAAAAGGTCATTGGGAAGTAGCCCCAGATATTCTATCCAACTTAAAACTGACCATACATGATGAGCCTTTGTTTTTATGTGGCAGGTTTGAAGCCATAGGAGTGTGACAAAAGGTCACAGTACAGAAGTACCACAAAGCATGATATGCCTGTTTGTGGAAAGATTTATGTACATTGACACAGAAATTCGCTCAAGTGCAGCAACAGAATCAATGCTTGCAGATGCAGCAATGGTTAGAGAAGAATACAGGCATGTTTTATTGAAAACAAAAGATCACTAAAGGTTATGGACCATGTTGCAATAAATGGCAGATCACAAGATGGCTGATACACAACTTATGGTAACAGGCAAACACATCTTACTCCTACAGCTCCACCACAGGAGAAATGGAGTAATGTGCATTACCATGTATTTGCATATACAACATACTGTAATTCTCCACAAGGGACACAGACAGGTAGAAGGCCCAACCAATGTTAACCCACATACTCAAACACAGATGCAGCCCATAGACCAGATGCAAAAATGCAATGCACTGGTGAGTACACACTCAGGAAAAGTAGAAGAACCAACCCATGTGTAGCTACATACATCAGGACCTCTACAAAAACTGATACAAAAAACACACATAAATAACTAAAGCATGTGAACAACTGCACAGTACAAAAGGCAGTAATAGCAGTTCACACAACAGACATCCCTACTGGAAGTCTGGTGCAACTAGATTGATGGTTAGGGGTGCCTAAGGATCTGACTCCAAAATGTGATATCATATTGGATTCCTCAGGGAGACCCATATAATGGCCAGAATAAAAAACAAATTATTGAAATTCATGCTTGCCATTGGAGCAGAAATTGAAATCACTAATGTTGAACATGATTTACAGCCAGACAGCCCTCAGTGTGTGGTGATTGGATTTGATCCCCAAGGGAGGGTGAGAACACATAGAATTGACAGTCACTTTAGAAATCAGCAATGACCTCACAATATGGTATTAGTCTGGTTCTGATAACATCATTTGAACTGATGCAATGACACAGAATAAGTGCATCTTAGATTCAGTGAATTGCATGTTGTGAAGAGGCCTAATAAACTCAAAGGTCTGCGTGATAAAGCAACATCACCTAGGACCACCCATAAATGCAATTTATGACACTGCTAATATGGTAGAAAACAAATGGCCAGAGACCTCTCACAATAAAGACCTTGAACCAATTGGGTACCAATACCCAGAACTATGGGCCAAGGGAAAAATGACTGTGGAAGGATGGTTGATGTCCAAGTGGACATACATGGTCCAGATCCAGCACCTCAATGTCAATATTGTTTCCTTCCTGAAGCACCTCAATGTCAATATTGTTTCCTTCTTGAAGCCATGGAATCAGTTATAGAAGCTGGGGGTGGTCATAAAGGGAAATTCAAAGAGCAATAATCCTCTATGGCCTGTTAAAAAGAAAGAGACAAATACCTGGAGACCTACCATTGATGTCAGAGTTTTGAATAGGTACACCCCAATGTCGACATAAGTGGTTGCAGAAACACTAGACATAATGGCAATAATTAATGGCAAGAGCCAAGTATTATCTACCATTGATGTAGTCAATGGTTTCATCTCAATATCATTGACAGAAGACTGCCATTACAAATTTGCATTTACTGTGCAAGATACAAAATACATGTCAACATAAGTGGTTGCAGAAACACCAGACATAATGGCAAGAATTAATGGCAAGAGCCAAGTATTATCTACCATTGATGTAGTCAATGGTTTCTTCTCAATGTCATTGACAGAAGACTGCCATTACAAATTTGCATTTACTGTGCATGATACAAAATACATATTTTGTGTATTTCCTTAAGGATTACACAGCAGTCTCACATATAATCATCAGGAACTAGCAGAAGTGCTGAGTGTGTTTTCATGACCAGATTGCCTGTTGCAATATGTGGATGATTTACTCCTCCATATAGAAACTTAGGAAGAACACTTAACTCTTTTACAGGATTTGTTAGACCTCATTTTTTCATGCAGAGCTCAAATTGAGCCCTCATAAGGCAAACCTGGCTAGGTCAGTGGTCATATTCCTAGGGGTTAAGATTTCTCATGGGACAAAAGGTATAATGGCTGCCTGTATTGAAGCAATGGTCAAGTTTCCCAAACTTGGCACTCTGCAAAACTTATGCAAGTTCTTGGGGGTTGACAATTTCATGAGGGAGTTCATAGAGGATTTTGCAACAAAAGCAAAGCCCCTTTATGAACTGCTAGGAGATTGGGAACCTTAATTAAAAGACTGGGCATAAGTACAGGAAGTGGCATTTTCTACTCTGAAAAATATATCTTTCCTCTACCCCAGTGCTAGCCACTCCACACCCAGAAAGTGAAATGGCCATTCATGCCCATGCTGGCCCAGAGTCTGTATCAGTGGTCCTGCTACAACAAGTAGGATCTGTGAGTAGACAACTAGGATATTTCTCCAGGCTTCTTTCTCCAGTAGAAAGAGGTTTTGATTAATCTGCAATCCATTATGTTGTCAAAGTGACAGAACATATTGCAGGTGTCAGGCCACTGGTGGTGCAGACCCCTCACTCTCCATTGACCCTTCTACTTCGGGACACACTCCCTAATGTGTCCGAACAAAGGTTGTAGAGATGGATAATGGAATTGCGTGGATGTAACCTCACCATAAGCCACAAAGCCAAATATGTTTTGTCTCAACTGCTAAACACAGCAGGAAAAGAACATGACTGTGGACAAATTCCTTTCACTGAACTACCCACCTTTTCAGACAGACCACACATCCAGATGACAGAGTAATCTTTGTTAATGGGTCCCAGTCACACACTGATGGGTCATATGTGACAGGTTATGCAGTCTTGAATGAGACTACAGGACTTCAGAGTCTTGTTAGGCTACCTGGCTACGTGTCAGCACAATGGGCTGAATTGGAGGCAGTAAATGAAGCACTACTTCTTCAACCTCCAGGACCATGTACTATATATAGTGACATTCCATATGTAGTTTGGTCCCTTACTCTGCACCTAGAGACATGGCAGAGGCATGGATTGGTAGACAGCCAGAATAAACCCCTGGCACATGTTTCAGTGCTTAAGAAATTATAAGAATGGGTAATGATGCATCCTAATGAAGCAGCAGTCATTAAAGTCCCTGCTCATCAAAAGGGCAATGATCCCTTGGTTATGGGCATCAACTCTGCAGATGAAGCTGCTAAATTGACAGCAGTAACTTTGACTTTACATGACCCAGATGCTAAGATTTTAGCTTCTTTTAATGTGGCAATCCATAACAAAACCATGAAGGAAGGGCAACCCTCATTTGAAGAGGAACAAGCAAAGGATCCCCTCCTTATTGTCAAGATGCTGCCTGGGATAGGCCATTACTTATCTCTGCGCTGGCTTCCCATGACCTCTTGAGTGGCCAAAAACCAGGTTATGTGGTGGGTGATGTGCTGAGGATTATGCCTGGGGTCTGCTAGGATATTTATGTGTTGCTCGGCCCTCCACCCAATGGTAGTATTGGTACTGTCAAAAATAGATAGATAAAGCGCTCTGTGTTAGTAGAGTAAGTAAGATTAATGCTTAAGAGTCTGACTCGATGTTAATGCCCAAGTAGATCTGTCTGGAATCACAAATGAGGGTGTAGAGATATGTGTGACAACTGGTGGGCAAACACTTGAGGCTGGGTGTTCAGGACTGGAGTCCCCTAGGATTGAAAAAATCCAGTGATACTGAAAAGTTTGCTAGTATTGCTGTATAGGTCAGTAATGTACGAATATTCAAGTGAATTAGCCACAGTATGGGTAATGTTCAACAAGAGCAGACAATCATTCCAGGTTGGCAAAAATTGTTGGCAGGGTGTTGTAGGTTCGCAATAGATTATAGCAAGGTGTTACAGGTTTGCAAAAACTGTCGGCAGGATGTTGCATGGGTATGAATAGACCTTGACCAGGAAATGTTTATAAGTAGCCTCCTCCTTCACTGCTCTCACCACCTCAGGAAAAAAATGCAGTATTAGAGTGACAGGTACACTATAATGCGGTGTATTGGGTGAGGAATAATTGCTTATCTGACCATGATGTCTGCTGGTCCTGCACATTCCTGGGATTAATGATTAAAAGTACATGGGTAATTATAATGATACCCAATGCGTTTCATCTCACTAGGAGACTTTTTCAAGGGCAAATGTCATTTGTAGTGCCCCCTCCATCTTATATAGTGATACTTCTCATTCATTAGCCCTGTTTGTGGTTGCGCTGCACTTCCAAGGATTCCTTCCGAGTTATGCACGCCACGTCTATGTAGTGGAATTCAGACACTGCATCTCCTATTGTCTGACCTCCATGAGTAATATTGTGACCAGATGCATGGCAGCAAGGTCTCAGTGCTGCCTTCTAGTTGCAGAGGGTTGGAGTGGTATAACTGTCTATCTCTCTTGTCTTCAATATTGGCGGTGACCATCTTTGGTTAGATTATTTGTGTATAATGTACAGTCCGTTTATTGTAGGTTTAAAGTAGTGGCCATATTTGGGTGTATTAAGATAATCATAAAGTTATAATCCATAATGATGAGTGGAAGGTTAAACTGATGCTTAATTCAGTAATGGATCTATTATAAATAATAAAATAAATTGTATTAAAGTATTAGAATCATAATAATGAATAGGTGGTTGTGTTTAATGCATACCATTTATCTGAAAGTATCTTAATTGTAGACAAACATTAGTCTTGATTAATAGTAAATAAAGTATTATAGAGTGATAAAATTAATTTATGGAGACATATGGTGATGATTGCTGGATAATCCTCAATATATATCAACAGATGATGCTCATTTAGTGTGCATCAGAAATGTGGGGTGTTTTAGGGATCTTTTGGGGATATCCGGCTCAATAAGAGTCGGGTTAATGAATTGCTGATTTATGATGTCATTGGGAAAAACTGTAATGCAATTAGTAGGGATGGACATGTGGTTGATGAGAGACAGTATGGAATATACAGGAATTGTTAAAATTAATATATAATATATAAGAATTGCAAAAATTAAATTAAATTAAACTGCCTATGAAGAAGGATGGAGTGTAACTTAGGGTATAAATAAATTAAATTAATCAGAACAGGGTATTTTAGGAATTATATATATGTATGTATATGTATATATGTATATATGTATATATGTATATATATATATATATATACAGTCAGGTCCATAAATATTGGGACATTGACAGAATTTTCAGATTTTAGCCTCTATTCACCACCACAATAGTTTTGAAATGAAACAAACAAGATGTGCTTTAACTGCATACTTTCAGATTTAATTTGAGGGTAATTACATCCAAATCAGGTGAATTGTGTAGGAATAACAACAGTTTCAATATGTGCCTCCCACTTTTTAAGGGGCCAAAAGTAATGAGACTATCAACTCAAAAGCTATTTCATGGACAGGTATGGGCTATTCCCTCATTATTTCATTATCAATTAAGCAGGTAAAAGGTCTGGAGTTGGTTCTAGGTGTGACATTTGCATTTGGAATCAGTTGCTGTCAACTCTCAATATGAGATCCAAAGAGCTGTCACTATCAGTGAAGCAAGCCATCATTAGGCTGAAAAATCAAAACAAACCCATCAGAGAGATAGCAAAAACATTAGGTGTGGCCAAATCATCTGTTTGGAACATTCTTAAAAAGAAAGAATGCACCGGAGAGCTCAGCAATGCCAAATGACCCGGACGACCACAGAAAACAACTGTGGTGGATGACAAATGAATTATTTCCCTGGTGAAAAAAAACCCCTTCACAACAGTTGGCCAAATCAAAAACACTCTCCAGGAGTTAGATGTATATGTGTCAAAGTCAACAATCATGAGAAGACTTCACAAGAGTGAATACAGAGGGTTCACCACAAGATGCAAACCATTGGTGAGCCACAAAAACAGGAAGACCAGATTAGAATTTGCCAAACAACATCTAAAAAAGCCATTAAAATTCCGTAAGAACATCCTATTGACAGATGAGACAAAGATCAACTTGTATCAGAGTGATGGGAAGAGAAGAGAAGGAAAGGAACTGCTCATGATCCAAAACATACCACCTCATCAGTGAAGCATGGTGGTGGTAGTGTCATGGCGTGGGCATGAACTGGTTCCCTTGTATTTATTGATGATGTGACTGCTGACAAAAGCAGCAGAATGAATTCTGAAGTGTTTCAGGCAATATTATATGCTCATATTCAGTCAAATGCTTCAGAACTCATTGGACGGCGCTTCACAGTGCAGATGGACAATGACCTGAAGCATACTGCAAAAGCAACCAAAGAGTTTTTTAAGGCTAAAAAGTGGAATGTTATGCAATGGCCAGGTAAATCCCCTGACCTGAATCCGATTGAGCATGCATTTCACTTGATGAAGACAAAACTGAAGGGAAAATGCCCCAAGAACAAGCAGGAACTGAAGACATTTGCAGTAGAGGCCTGGCAGAGCATCACCAGGGATGAAACCCAGCGTCTGGTGATGTCTATGCGTTCCAGACTTCAGGCTGTAATTGCCTGCAAAGGATTTGCAACAAAGTATTAAAAAGTGAAAGTTAGATTTAGGATTGTTTAGTTTGTCCCATTACTTTTGGCCCCTTAAAAAGTGGGAGGCACATATAGAAACCATTGTAATTCCTACACCGTTCACCTGATTTGGATGTAATTACCCTCAAATTAAATCTGAAAGTCTGCAGTTAAATCACATCTTGTTTGTTTCATTTCAAAGCCATTGTGGTGGTGAATAGAGGCCAAAATATGAAAATTCTGTCAAAGTCCCAATATTTATGGACCTGACTGTATATATATATATATATATATATGTATATATATATATATATATATGTATATATATATATATATGTATATATATAGAGAGAGAGAGAGAGAGAGAGATAGAGAGAGAGAGAAAGAGCTAATAATCTATTGATTGTAAGAGTATTAGAGCTTGAAAAAATGGTTGGACTCAGGAGTGAGGTAATTGTATGTATTCATAGCACTAGATGGCTTAGGGATCAATATTAAGACCTTCAGGATGTAGGGTTTGTAGGTCGTATAGCCATCTGCTCTCTGTATGATGGTATCTAACTTGTTGCCTCCCCTCCAGTTGTAAGTGATTTTTTTCAGGATTACAGATGCAGAGTCAGACAAATTCAAGCACACTAGACTACGACCAAAACCTACATTCAACCCCACTCACTTAAAAGGGTGTTTTATTCAAACATTTGAGAAAACGGTCTTAGACAATATCAAGAAATTAGACCCTAAGGTGGAATGTAACAGAAGAATGGGAGGCCTTAAGATCACTGGAGAGGGATAAGGAGATTGTAGTGAAGCCTGCCGACAAAGGCGGTGGAATAGTCATTTTAAATAGGCGTGATTATGAGGAAGAGGCCTATCATATTCTCAATTACACAACAACCTACCAGAAATTAGAGGGAGACCCCACAACTACATTCAAAAAAGCACTTCAGTTACTCTTAGATGTAGGAAAAACCAGAGGGATCCTCAATAAGCACGAATATAACTTTCTGACCACACTAAACCCAGTAATCCCAGTTTTTTACTATCTCCCTAAAATCCATAAGAGCACCACCTATCCCCCCAGAAGACCGATTACATCTGGCATCAACTCCATCACCTCCCACCTCTCCCAGTATATTGACAACTTCCAACAGGGTTATGTCCAAATGCAACCAGCCTACCTCTGAGATACGACTAAAGTACTTCTCACATTACAGGATATTGAGTGGAGTGATGATCTCTGGCTGATAACCAACGATGTCACCTCTGCTCTATACCATCATCAACCACAATCAAGGTTTGGCTAGTACAAAATATTTTCTAGATCAAGACAGAGATATGGCTGAGGAACAGAGAGACTTCATACTACAGGGTACAGAACACATATTAACACACAATTACATGTGGTTTGGTGGTGATTTTTGTTTACAATGTAGAGGGACAGCGATGGGGACCAAGTTCATCCCGAGGTCTGCAAATCTCTTCATGAGCCATTGGGAGAACAATAAGATCTGGTCAAATGTGGAACTCGGGGTGAACTTGTTCCTCTGGAAATGGTACATAGATGATATGCTGTGCATCTGGCGAGTCAATGAAACATCCTTACAACAATTCCTGACCTATATCAATGCTTATGACAAAAATCTAAAATTTACTTCAACATATAGCAAGATGAGGACTATTTTCCTAGATTTGGAGATTTTCATCCACGACACTAGACTCCACACTAAGACTCATCATAAGGCAGTAGATGTTAACAGCTATATCCTGACACAGAGTAACCACCACCCTAGTTGGATAAACGGGATCCCCAAAGGTCAGTTCACATGTCTAAGATGCAACTGTACCAAATTAGAAGACAACACCGAACAGGGTTTAGAATTAAAACAAAAATTTAAAGAGAAAAATTACAACATGAAGTCAGTAGAAGGAGCATTTAAAGAACTAGAAACCAGACCTAGAGAGACATTGCTAAAATACTCTGAGACAGAATCACTAACCACGACTAAAAAACATGAGAAAGTCTACTTCATAACGAAATACACAGGTGCTTCGAATAAAGTAAAAAGTATACTCAAAAAACACTGGCATATCTTGAACATGGATAATAGTCTAAAAACCATAATACATGACAAACCAGATGTGGTATTCCGAAAAGCCCCTCATATAAAGAAAAATATAGTACACAATCATCTCAAAGAAAATAAAAGGGCGAGACAAAAGACAATTGAAGGGGACAATGTTAGAGAGGGTTTTTACCACTGCGGCAGGTGCTCCAACTGTAAGCAATTGGGGTATACAAGCACAAGACCCACAAGCATAATTATATCAAACCAATAAGGAATATAGGATCAGAGGTACACTGTCCTGTTTTGAGAACCAAAATGTCTCCGAGCACTTTATGACAACTCATAATTGCAACCCTATAGGTCTGAAATTCACGGGGATTGAAAAAATCACTTACAACTGGAGGGGAGGTAACAAGTTAGATACCATCATACAGAGAGCAGATGGCTATACGACCTACAAACCCTACTTCCTGAAGGTCTTAATATAGATCCCTAAGCCATCTAATGCTATGAATACATACAATTATCTCACTTTTGAATCCAACCATTTTTTCGTGCTCTGCTAATACCCTTACAACCAATTGATTAGTAGCTCTCTCTCTCTCTCTCTCTCTCTCTCTATATATATATATATATATACATACATATACATACATATGTATAATTCTTAAGATACCCTGTTCAGGTTAATTTAATTATACCCTAAGGTACACCCCATTCTTCTTCATAGGCAGTTTTATTGAATTTAATTTTTGCAATTATTGTATATTATATATTAATTTTAACAATTCCTGTTTATTCCATACTGTCTCTCATCAACCACATGTCCATCCCTACTAATTACATTCCAGTTTTTCCCAATGATGTCATAAATCAGCAATTCATTAACCCGACACTTATTGAGCTGGATATCCCCAAAAGATCCCTAAAACACCCCACATTTCTGATGCACACTAAATGAGCATCATCTGTTGATTTATATTGAGGATTATCCAGCAATCATCACCATCTGTCTCCATACATTAATTTGATCACTCTATAATACTTTATTTACTATTAATCAAGACTGATGTTTGTCTACAATTAAGATACTTACAGATAAATGGTGTTCATTAAACACAACCACCTATTCATTAGTATGATACCAATACTTTAATATAATCTATTTTATTATTTCTAATAGATCCATTACTGATTTAGGCTTCAGTATAACCTTCCTCTCATCATTATGGATTATAAATTTATGATTATCTTAATACACCCAATTATGGCCGCTACTTTAAACCTACAATAAACGGACTGTACATTATATACAAATAATCTAACCAAAGATGGCTGCCGCCAATATTGAGGACAAGAGAGATAGACTGTTATACCACTCCAACCCTCTGCAACTAGAAGGTGGCACTGAGACCTTGCTGCCATGCGTTTGGTCACAATATTACTCATGGAGGTCAGACACTAGGAGCTGCAGTGCCTGACTTCCACTACATACACGCAGCACGCACAACCTAGAAGGAATACCCAGAAGTGCGGCGCCACCACTCCCGGGGACTAATTAATGAGGAGTATCACTATATAAGATGGAGGTGGCAATACAAACAACATTTGCCCTTGAAAAAGGCTCTTAGTGAGATGAAACATGTTGGGACATCATTATAATTACCCATGTACTTTTAATTATTAATCTGCTTGAAGGTTATTTTTTACTGTTATTTTTTACTGTCCATTAAACAGTCCTTTGAACTAGACCCAAGTACATAGTCATCAGTATCCATTATAGGCCCCTTACTTACACACAGCGATTGTGGATGCAGGAACATTCAGGACCTGCAGACATCATAGTCAGGTAAGCAATTATTCCTCACCTAAGACTCTGCATTCTAGTGTACCTGTCACTCTGATACTGTGTTCCTTTCCTGAGGTGGTGAGAGCAGTGAAGGAGGAGGCTACTTATAAACATTTCTTGTACAAGGTCTATTCATACCCATGCAACATCCTACTGACAGTTTTTGCCAACCAGGGATAATTGTCTTCTCTTGTTGAACATTACCCATACTGTGGATAATTCACCTGGATATATGTACATTACTGACCTATACAGCAATACTAGCGAAATTTCCTGTATCACTGGATTTTTTCAATCCTAGGGGACTCCAGTGCTGAACACTCAGCCTCAAGTTTTTGCCCACCAGTTGTCACACATATCTCTACACCCTCATTTGTGAGGCATTAACATCTAGTCAGATCTTAAGCATTAATCTTACTTACTCTACTACCACAGAGCACTTTATATATCTGTTTCTAACCATCTAAGGAAGTGTGGGATACTTCCCGAGAGAGCAGTTAGTGGTATAACATCACTACCCCTTCTAAGAGTTCCCACTGTCCTTGCTTGCCCTCATTGGTTGCTGTCAGCTGACACTATCCTCCAATGGACCACTACCTTCTGGTATTTAGTCTGACTGCAGGAACAGGAAGCTGTTGTTCAACTTTGTTACTTCCAGTGATTACTAACTGTGTTATATCCTAGTGTATGGATTCACTCCTTGCTCTATACTATTTATTTCCAGTGACTCCTTCCAGTGCTAATCAGCGTCTGACTTCTCCAAGTGATTTCTTCAATCCTTGTCAGTGTGCTAAACACCAGTTAAACAACTTCAGAACTAATCAGAGTCTGACTTTGCCAGTGATTTCTTCTGTCCTTGTCTGTGTGCTAAACTCCAGTTAAACAACTTCAGCACTAATCAGTGTCTGACTTCACTAGTGGTTTCTTCAGTCCTTGTCTGTTTGCTAAATGCCAGTTAAACAACTTCAGCACTAATCAGCATCAGACTTCTCTAGTGATTACTTCAGCACCTGTCTGTGTGCTGAACCTCTAGTTATAAATTTCAGTGCTAATCTTCATCTAGATCTCCAGCATTTGTGCTCAGTACTGCATCAGTGTACTGACTCCTAATGTCATTCTTCTGCACAAGTGCTATATCCAGATCACCAGAGATACTCTCTAGTGCAAGCCCTTGCTGGGATCTCCAGTGTTCTCATGTTTCAAGTTCCTTTATTGTAGTCCAGTGTATGAACTCACAGTATTCTCTGCATTCATTATCATGCGTACTCATCTCAACTCCATATCATTACATGATGTACGCAGGCTCTCAGTCATCTTATTCCAAGTATCATCTCCCAGTCTCCTCGTCACTCCCAGGTACCTGACCACTTGGTACGGCGAAACCCAAATCCCAATAGGAGGGGTCACTGGTGAAGAACACCAAGTGGGTTAGACTCTGTGTCTCTAGTTAGGTCGAGCCAACACCTGGGTGTGACCAATAAAGAGGACATTATTACTGACACATCATCAGTTGCTTCCTAGCCACCCTAACCCCTGGCTCCCAATCCTCCAACTGTGAAATCCATTGTGACAGGTATGCCTCATATTTCTACACCACAGGGACCCTGGTCAATCAAACAAGGTTTACTTTTGTTATGCCAGTAAAGGAGATACAGAAATCCTGGCAGACATTCCTTGCACATCCAAGTAGAGCTGACAAGACACAACCATCAGCTTCTAGGACATGGTTATGCCAGTAATGGAGACTCAGAACCCCCGGCAGATATTCCTACAGACCTCCAAGAAGAGCTGACAATACACAACCATCAGCTTCTAGGACACCTTTGCCAGGATAAACTCCTATCACTTTTAAAATATAAGGAATGTCAAAAACTGTAGAAAATGTAATCCAACAATGTCTTGTGTGTTCTTAAATAAATTCTAGAGCACCAGCCCTCAAACTGGTAACTTTTTTATGGTGAAAAAATTCCGTAACAGGTCCTTGGGATGCAAATTGGGAAGGGCCAAAATCAATTTCTTGAAGTCATGGGTTATCACATGGCTTATGCTAAAAGTACAAAGACCATTGACAACTAAAAAAGAATCTCAAAGGAGGTGCAAGGTATTCTGGGTACATATTGATCAGGTAAAAACCATACGTGCTATTTCCACTCAATAGAGTTTACACTTTCATTTTGACAATTTTGTTTTTCTTCTGTAAATAACAATTTGCAAATAAGTTTTGAAAGAAATAATGAAAATTACATGAATTGACAGAATTGTGATATGTATACTCATATCTTTATATTATTTATCTCTCTTACAGGCCAATGAGAGCAGGTTGCATGATCAAAGTACGAGACTAATCCTATTCTCACCACAAATTGATGCATAGATCATTGGAAAGGAGAAAAAGGAGGTTAGATCTCTAAAAGCTACAGGTGGATTGGATGGAAGAGAAGACCTTAGATTAGGGAGGAAAGACATTCAAAAGTACTGATTTCTCCTTATTAACTTAGATGCTGATGAGGCCCAGCTATAGACAGATTATATTTCTGGCAGATGACATCATGTACCCTAAGATAATTTGATGGAACACAGATCATAAGATCGGGACACAGATGATTCAAACAAGATGGTCAAAGATGACTACACCCCAGAAGTGCCCCCACCACATTTGATGAACAAGATAATATCAAAGTGTGAGGACATGAGATGTGTTTTACAAATGTATTTGCCACATCTCAGTCCTCACAGCGTTTAATTAACTTTTTAGCCCTGTGTGTTCCCACATCCGTCTGCTAGTGTATGGTGTGATCATTCACATGACTTATACTTTAGCAGTAGCAGGGGTATATTGTGGATTGTAATAATATAAGTAAATGTCAATTTTAATACTGGATAAGCCTTGATGTTAGCACACGAGGCATTTGTGGAGATAATTTTTGAGTGTTCAGCAGTTAAAACCCTGAGTGGTACCCTACGTTATCCAGCCAACCAGGCTAGTAGAGGGAGTCATCAAGGAGGAGGATACCCAGAAGAAGTTCCAGGTGAGACACTGGCTTTTGAGGGGGGAGGGCTGGGACAGGACCAGACTGTCCTGGTGGCTTCCCTGCAGCCACCAACTGCATTGTTCCAGAAAGAAGGTTCATTCTGGGGCCTGGGCATTGAGGAGCCCACATGTAGCACTGAAAGTTGTCAGCCCTAATTGGTGTTTGGGGGAGGAAGGAATGGACACTGCCACAGAAGTGCCTTGTACAGATACCCAATATTTGCCTGCCTCTGGGCAGCTGTTACTTGTACAAGGTGGTGAGGGGGAAGGTACTCACTGCCCTTGTGTTCCAGAAGTGAGGGTATTAGGATGCCTGATTGGTATGCTTTGGGGTAAGGGGTGTGATAATGTGAAGGGGGAACAAATAATGTCTGATTTTAGTGAATTGCTAAATCCTCTGGTGGTAAAAGGAGACATGTTATATTGTAAGTTTGTTCTTGCAGATTGTCTAACTAGACTGCTTCTTACAGCCTGGGTCTTATGTTACATTACTCTGTGGGACACTGGTGGCACACTCACCCACAAGATTCTCTACCCTGCACCCCACCTTAACCAGTCACTAATGTTTTCTGATCCCCCTGGGAACAAGACCTAAAAAGTGGGAGAGGAATGTGAGGACATGAGATGTGTGTTACAAATGTATTTGCTGCATCTCAGTCCTCACAGCGTTTAATTTACTTTTTAGCCCAGTGTGTTCCCCCATCCGTCTGCTAGTTTATGTGTGATCATTCACATGACTTATAATTTAGCAGTAGCAGGGGTATATTATGTACTGTAATAATGTAAGTAAATGTAAATTTTAATGCTCTATAAGCCTTGATGTTAGCCTTGTCCATATGTCTGTGTTATTCATAACCACTAGAGCAAGGTGAGACCTCCAAGAACAAAAGACCCTCTAAGTTATTTCCCACCTCCCCAGGGGACACTCAGGATTTACTCCTCCTTCCATTTGCCTGTTTTGTGCCTCACATGAATCTGGTAGCCTGAATGGAACCAACCCAGCAGGTGTACATCAGGGAAGTAATATCCGGAGGAGGTAGGAGAAAGTGACAGCATAAGGGACCAATCAGGAAATGGTGCAACCTCCCTGGGTGGTCACAATATCGTGGAAAATTGGAAGATTTCAAAACAGGTCACCGAAGGCAGCTGCACATGTTAGTCGCTGACTTTGGCTACGAGGCCTCGCTCTGCCAAGGTGCTAGTGGAATGCATCACCAGTTCTATGGCGATTTATACTTTGGAAATTCTGCAAGGACCTATACGCTGTTCATTGCTGTGTGTTGTGTGATTAGCTTCTGGACTGTCTCTGTCTGGACTGCTAACTGTTTATTGCCCGTTCACTGTATTTACCACTTGTCCATACATATTATCTGTTGCTGTGTGCTGTGGAAAAATAAACCATCACGTTGGTTTCATCTGCTCGGTGTCTGGGTGATTGAGAGAACCCTGTATCCTCACACAAAGAAACAACTGTAGGCCTTTAGTTTCAAATGTTGAGGGACATTATGAAAGGGCATGCTGCTCACATAGGAAGATTTTGTTGTCCTTGCATAAATACGCATAAATACAAAAAATATGTTTTTTTTCCATCTAACTATGGCGTAGGAGAGAAACGCTGCTTCTCAACCCTTTTATTACTTCTTCCACTGAACTGTAAAAAGTACATTGATATAATTCACCTTCTTTGATCAGATGTGAATACACACACTAAAATGGTGAGATATACATAATATAAATATGTCAGTTTATCTGTTAAGAACAGGCAACTGCCATGAGGGGGACTTGTTATAAGATAATTCTATTATTCACCATTTAAGGAGTAGCAGACCTTTTGTATGGTCCTCACAGATACTGGTCATTTCCACATATGTATTCTTAACCTTTTGTGATTAGAAACCTGTTTTGCTTAGTTTCATTTAACACATGAAAATAGCTGGTCATGCACACACACTTGATCAGGAGCAGCTTTTTTATAGAGATTACTTCCTCCACTTCCTGTGAGTCAATTTACACCCAATAGCCAGATAAGAGAATTAACTGAGTCTGAACATAGACACACTTGTATGGACTGTTCGATGAAGCGTTTCTAAGCCAGGCCTGTAAACTCCAAGGGCATTAGTATCTTATTATTATATTAAATTTCTTACATTGAACAATTTGGATATACATATATATGTAAGCTGTATTTTAATTGTGTAATTGAATATATCGTTTTGTAGTTATTTGTCCAGGTTTATGTATGTACTGTGTAAGCCTATTTTGATATAGTAAATATAATACAGAGAACTCTGTGGGTGTTTTATGTTATTTCATGTGGTAAAAGGACTAAGTGGGGAAAGATTTATAAAGTAAAGAGTGAGTTAGTTTAGAATAAACCAAGGAACAATATAAGGAAATAATGAGGATATGATTCTTTTATACCCACTTAACCAGTCAAGTGGGCTGGGGGTGTGATAATGTTACTCAAAAGAATTACATCAAAGCATAATATTTTGCAGTGAGGTTCAGGACCATGATAATGTGAATTGCATCTCCATACCCTTTGGATGGCCCCCTGGCCCACCCCATCCCAGAGAAGAACGGCTGAAAGTCAGTTTACCTGGTAACTTTTTTCAATATTTGTTTTTAAGCTGTTTTTAAAGCTCTGATGAGAAGTACATTCTGGGGGCATTCCTTTTAAGTGCAAATGTCCTTTTGGTGGCTGTGACATACTTGTATGTTTTAAATGTTAGACCAGTTGTCAAGATGTTAGAGGGCATATATACATTAAACCACCTTCAAGGACTGTGCTTTATAGAAATCCACTAGCTGTAATTGTGATATTGGGCCTGATTCAGAATTATACTTCAATGTTTTCTGATTGGCGCATACTCAGGTTCTGTACTGCACATGTATCGATGGTCGCAGTGCACCCTAAGCTGCAGCATGATTTACATACTGAAGGTGTTTTGGGGCCCCCATTTTTTAGGCATGCTAAGGCCAAGGTCTGAGTCTTCCAAATCAGATTTCCTGACCCTGGCAGAGGAGTTTCAGCAGCAACTCTGAATCAGCTTAGGTTTACTTAGGTTTACTCAGCTTAGGTTTGCCAATGGTGATCGGATTCTGCATCTCCAGACACAGCACTCAGATCTGCAATGCAAACAGTGGGTGTCTTTTGCCTTCACATACCTCTTGTGGCATTATCATATTTTCACATCACTGCTGCATTCAAATATGGAACAGGAATGCAAACAGCCTACAAATCTGACCCAATGTTCAAAACTAATGAATATGTGCAGATGTGTCCTCATACACCTACAGTATACTCAGTGTGCTATGTGGCACTAGACGCATAGTATGAGTGAGCCACCAGGTCCCATGTCACTCTGCTTATACCAAGAATATTTTTCACCCGTCTAAGTTGCAATGCAACAGGATACTGCACTGATTAATTTGATATGTATTTATTTATTTTATTTATTAAGTTTCTTATATAGCACAGCATATTCCGTTGTGCTTTAACTTGTACTTGTATATCTGTGTGCAACTGAGTCTGTAAACTAAGCACAATGGAACTTGGTGTGGAAAAGAGTAGTGGCCACTGCATTGTAGTACTCTGTATACAGATTCAGTTCAAATGAATCTGTGCAGTCCCCTAGTGCGTCTTACTCATGTTGTAACTAAGACACATTTTCGGTTGATTAAGACTAAAAAAAATGCTCTGCGCAAGTATAGTCGCACAGGACCTGGCAAACCGAGAGTGGTTGTTTTGTGTGACTGCAGCAAGAGTATATGAGGACATATCTGTATGCTATGAAATGTACACGAGCTACTAGAATCATTTTTTTTACATAATTGTCTCAGAGAATGGGGTGCTGCTTTGTACACTAGTCACTAACAGTAAAGAGACATCTACATTATTCACTAGCCACAATCTTTCAACTACTAACCACAAGTCTTTATTACCCATACAGGGTATACTTTACATGTTTGTGTCCAGAAATGGGAGATCTACTAGGTATATTTTTGGCAAATAAAGGGGGTTGCTTTATACATTAGACATCATAAATAGGGAGGATCTTTTAAAACTAATGCAACATAAACGGGGAGGGGAAAAATATGTTTTGTACATTAGTTATAAGTAATGGATGGTTTGTTTTGTACACTAGCTACACAATTGTTATTTGCTATCTGTTTTTACTAACCACTAGAATGACAGTATGTGTTTACACTAGCCACCAGGATTGCTATCTGAATAAAGGAAATCAGGGCTTTCTAAACCTAGTAAACTGCCACAGTGAGGTGTAGTGATTTTGCATTAATCCACCTACTATTCACCACACCTCATACAGACATCAAACAGTTATGGATGTAGTGATGGCAAGTAATACAGGATGGTGTTGAAGAGGGTCTGTGCGGCAGGACCAAAACTTGCAAAATGGTCCATGGACCTCATATTGGGCATGATTAAGAGCTGGACACAATGGCGAGTACAGACGAAAATTGAGCAATTGTTTGCCATAGCACATGTGTATAAGTCACATTATGTGTGAGCAGTGCTCGCATTGTGACTATGGATGAATAAAGGAATCCATCACAAAGTGAGTGACAGGATGTCAGCATGTGGGGTGGTGACAGGAAGTTGGTCTGAAAATACAGCCGTGTCTGCCCATTTGAATGCCATTACATGGGTGTGCATAAATTAGCCCATGCGATCTTCTACACGGATCTGCTTGCCAGGAGAGCTCCCAAGGCTGCAGCAGGTCAGACCTGTAGCAAGATGGCTGTTCAAAGTGTGTCGATCTTACCGCCATTTACGCATGTAAGTGACAATATTTGCATAAGAGAATGCAGCAGTGAGCGTCCTTATACTCAGATATGCTGTGCAACCATTAGCATATTTTCATAGCTGTGATGCGTACGAAATCACAGGTGCAATCACATTAGCATCCATCTCTTAATAAGGCCCATTATGCCAAAATAAGGAAACTCATGTATTGTGCAGTCAGAATACCATAGTATATATAATTTACTTCTTATATACCTGAATATATTCATACCAAAATCATATTCAGTTTGCAGCATTAAAGCATCCACCTGTATCATAATCTGCATTTAAAGGAAAAATATAGTAATAATGTAGGCAAGGACATTTCAATAAAACATGATTTGCATTTCAAAATAGAATGTATATATTTTTATTTACTTGCTGTCACAGCTCACAAGGACCATAAATATATAATTTTTAATTATATTTTAAACATGGTAAACACACCACCTAAATGCATTTGAAAAAAAAATATATAAGCTTTGTTTCTGTCTAAAAAATGTTTTTACATCTCATGTTTCTTACTATAAATGAAACTATAGAACAAAGGTTTATGTTATACTGACACCTGCTGGTTTGTTTTCTGTTTCTATTTCAGAAAAAAACACTTACCAAAGATATGAAATAGAGATGATCAAATAATGAGCAAAATCACTGATAGTTTATGGGAATCTCCTCAGGGCCTGATTCCACTTTGGTAATAGAGTGAGAAACAGCACGTAACTGATCATCTTTGAGAAACCATGCTGCACTGCAGGTGCAGAGAGATTTAATGTGCAGAGAGATTTAGATTTGGGAGGAGTGTGTCCACACTGACATCTAAATTGCAGTGTAAAAATAAAGCTATGGAGTATTTGTGTGCTACATGCAAAAGCAGCCAGTATTTACCCTACATGCAAATTAAAATGTGTGTATTTGCACCCCTTGCATTGCAACATGGTTTGTCCTGGTTCACAATTAAGTGCTCTTTCTTACTCTATTCCCAAAGCTGAATCAGGCCCTCAGTCTGTAGAACAGGCCAGATTTATGGAAGTAATCTTCAAATTCCAGGGAATTGCCATTACATACTGTGGGCCTGATTCAGCAAGGAACGCACAGGAGAGAACGCATGCACTTGGCCTATGTTTCTGCACTGTGCATGCATATGCATCACAATGCGCGAGCATGAACTAGCCAGTGCTATCGGGCTAGGCTACATGCAGTGAGTGCGCAGACCCTTCCGAAATTTATTGACAGGAAGTGCCGTTTTAGGGTGGTGACGGAGGGGTGGTCAGGCGAACGCTTGCATGCCTGTGCGTTGGGATGCTGTTATAGGGGCATGCATAATTAAGGTAGTGGTATACACAGCCATACCGTAAGCTCTACACAGGAAGCGACCAAAATCCTGTGGCAGCTCAGGTAAACCACTAATATGCAAATGAGGCTAATAGTTCTTGATGTTACCGTTGTTTACGCTATCTTGCATAGTGATCAGGCTTTGAGTAAAGGGAGATGGGTGGCTTAATATGCCACTGGGCATCTGCATCTTGTGCTGTGGTCTACATGCGTATGCATTGATTAGCATATTCTCGCAGCGGACGGGTGCGTGTGTTCTCTCCTGTGCTTTCCTAGTTGAATCAGGCCCTGTATACTATGCAAGTTTGCATTCCACAGAATTTATATAGGAATAGAAGGACCATATCAGTTTATTCAGCTGTGTGGTTTGGTTGGGATAGTGCTGGGAGATATCAAGGCCAAACTGTGTCTGATACATAAAGTATTGCAATCAAATGTATAATGTAGTGAATGTTAATATTTTACAGAACACTTTTGAATATTTTGCTTATCTTTAATCTAAAGTAAGAATAAACTTGGTTAACTAAAACCAAACTATTAGGTTAATGTTGGTGTGTGTGTTCGGTAGATAATGTAGATTACAAGATCCTCTGGACAGGGACTGAATTGAATCTGCATAGCAATTATTATGTTTAAATCCTGAGGGATATCTACTGTAGGAGTCGCCAGAATGGGAGTCAGAATGTGACTTGGTCAGCTTAATATAGACATGGAGCTAATGTTCTGCTTTTAAAATAGAATACAGTTTGATATATTATTAGCATATTTGGTGAGAGTGTCTAGGTAATTCAGAGTTGAACACCAGTCTATTTTACAATGGATTTTTCATATTGCATATTCATTTAAACCCAGCATATGCAGAGTCATATGCTCCTCAGCTTCACTTTCACTTGCGGCTGAATGACTATGACTGGGCGGTCGATGGGCACTTGAACATAGTCTAAGTAACCCAATGCATGTATAAGGCTGGTGCAGATGCATACAAATAGTGGCAATGACGACCTTATCAAGTGGAAGAATGGGGGCAGTGGGGCTGCACAGATGAAGCCAATTCTGAATACAGGTGAATATCTGCATTTATTTCCGAGCATGCAATGCATCCATATTTGTGGTGCAACCCTGAATCAGGCCCTTTAAGTGTTTTTTATATATGCAGGGCCGTAGGGAGGATGGTGCGGCCGGTGCCTCCGCACAAGTCGGAATCCTACAAGGTCACTGCCCGCTACCTATCCAGCTCAGGAGGTCTGCAGGAAGAGACCTCCAGTAGTGCTGCACGGCTTTCAGAGAGCCAACTAAAGAAATTCCCACCCTCCACCTGAGGGTCAGGTGAGAAGATATGCGCTTACAGGGAGTAGGGTTCGGGGGGAGAGAGGGGTGGCAGTGTAGCACAGAGCGCACTGCCGTCCTGCTACGGTGCTGAATATATGGTGAGTGCACAGGATTTTAAAAAGAATTGTCATATCTCTCTAGCATTTCATTTTTCAGTTAGTCAAATCCAACTTGTGTCAATTAATCAACCGGTATTGTTTATTTAGCAGATTAAAAGCTGGCAAACCATAGCCTAGACAAAAGGTATAGCACTTATCATGTTTAAGTTGTAAGAGAAATGTCATGTTTTAGTATAGAATACATTCATGCTTTTCAACATCAACAGCACCACTTGGTGGTTTAACATGACATGACAGTTTATCTAGTTGTGGACAATTCAATTCTGACAGTTTTAGGGATGAAAGAATATAAAGTATGTAATATGATTTCTATGGCATGAAATTCTCAGTTAATCAAATATGAATATTTTTAAAATGTTTCATAGACCCTCTGTAATAACTGTGGTTTGTTTTGCCTTGCATAGTCATAGCAATTAAAAGTATGTCTTAAATCTGTTATCATTTTGAGGATTGAGTCTGACTGTATCTATCGTTAATTAGTAAAACATATTGCTAAAGCTGGGTACATATAATTCATTAGATCGACAAACGATACATATCGTAAGTGCATAAGTGGGTGTGTACACCCAATATTTCAGTGGCATACTTGCCTATGATCCCATGATGGCCGGGAGCCTCCCGGGGGTGGTGGGATGTAGCAAATCATGCCAAATCACTTCATCTTAGCCCTGCCCCTGCTTACAATGCCAGTAATATCAACATTGTATAGCAGGGGCAGGGCTGCAATGACACTATCATGACAGCATGCCCCTGCACCACTCACTTAACCTGCCCACATGCCCCCTGCTGCACCAACTGGGCAGCCCCTTCCCGGAGGTGGCTGCCAGAAAGTCAGTAAGTATGGTCTGTGAACAATGTTGTTCACAGACATATCAGTATGTAAGGCTGACTCACCTATTGGTTGCAGGACCTGCAAATACTGACACTATAACTGGGGGGGGCAAATATAAATGTCTATCCAGTTGTGATGTCAAGCCAGACATATTGAATTGCCGAAGTGTGTATAACTTACAAATCATCCATTCATATGGCGGATTGGTCTGCTAACTGATCCGTCATTTAAGTGTGTATCCAATATAAGTTACCATCTGCGTTAATTTTATCATAATTCCTAAATGTACCAATATACAGTAGTTTATGCTGCCTTCACGATTCATTGTCCAATTTGGCTGGGCAGTTGGTATGCATGTTATATTCACATGTCACATTCACCGGTACTTTGAGTGACCTTCCACTTGTGTACTGCAATGAAAGTGGAGGCGACCAGAAAGGCAGACTAGTGCTTTTCCTCACAATGACACATTCCCTCTGTGGCATAGTCATCCTGACCCAATCTCCTCTCTGTAAATAATGGACATTTTTTTAATGCCAGACTCTCAGTCCCTTTTCATGGTTATCAATACCTCAGGATGCTTGAGAGTTTTATAGATAGCATCCACCTTTCCCTTAGAGATAGAATTACTCACTGGTGTGCTGTGTTTATTACTCTGGTGTTACAGCATGGCCAGGCAGCAGTGTAGAAAGCAAATAAAGGCAAACAAATTGCAGGTGGATTCGGTCAGACTGTCAACAGTCAGAATGTTGACAGGTTCAGAATGTTGAAAGTCAGACTGTCAACATGGACTTTAGGTTGACAATCAATAAGATGACATTCAAAAAGGTTGACATGTTCATAATGTCAACTGGTAACATGCTGACACCAGAATGTAGACATAGAGGTTTTTGCTCACTTTTAGGGTTAGGTTTAGGGTTGGAATTAGCTTTAGATTTAGAGTTATGGTTAGCGGTTAGGGTTAGGATAAAATAAGCAATAAAACATTCTGGTGCCGACATGCTAAATGTCAACATTATGAACATTTTAACATACATTTTAATAAAGTAGATTAAATATTGTGCTCAACCCTTATGCTATGTGATTTGACTGTAATCTGTATGGAAAGTATAATCTGTGGTGAGAATTATTATGTATGTGTGAATCATTTATAATCTGTAAACCCTAAATTATATAGAGTTTGCAAAAACTGATTTCTACTTACTATATACAATCTACGTACAACACGGTATACTTATAGGTGGGAATAAACAGGTCTGAGCAGAATATTGTCATCAGACATCCATGAGTAATGTAAATATCCACTTTACTGAATTCATAAAAAGAAAAAACATGTGTAGTTCGATACATTTTAATAATATATATTTTTATACCCAGATAATAAATAGTATACATCATTCAGTGGCAAATGCAGGATTTCTAGAGCGGGGTTTCCAAATGCTTGATTTTAGAGTCAGTGTGGCCAGCCCATGAAGAGGGTATAATTAGCACTTATCCAGCTATAATATGCATCATACAAATTATATTGTGTTGCATAATTCCAGCATAATTCCAGCATATACAGGACCAGCAATCACAGTAAGCCATTAGATGAGGCAGTAGGTCCATCCTGTCTGAACAGAATGTATTTTTTCAGATGTGGGCATCATTCCAGAGCATTGGAACAAGTCCAGGAGTCTGGGGGAGCAGCAGAAGAACCTAGCACTGCCCTGGACATATATGTACATATTGATCTCCTTATGTACTGGATAGTTTATTATTATACAGTAATAATAATTAACCCTATTGATGGTCTATATCAGTGCACCCCTAACAGTGCATGTTTTCAACATCTCCTAGTTGGTGCACAGGTATATTTATTACTGGCTGACACATTTTAAAAGATCCACAAGTGTTGCTAATCATTTCATTTGTGATACTGAGAAGAACATGCAGCAATAGTAACATTGTATTATATTACTATTTCTATTGTGGCCATGATGTGTATCCACGCAGATGGAAACCCCCCCTGCATTTGCCTATGTCATTAGACATCTTAGCCCCACAAGAAGCAGGTTTGGACATTGTCCAGCTGTTAATGCAGTTGGCACTATTGAAAGAAGTGTGAAAAACTGCCACAAGAAATTTGCTGTTAAAAGGCATATGAAAGTCAAATTATCGAGAGAGAGGAGAGCAGCAGCAGGGACAGGAAGGGGCCTACATCTACATAATAATTTCACAATTTATGAAGAGGAACTGAGAAAAAGACTTTCTACCAGAGGTCCAGTATGGTTTCCACATTTACGACTCCTATAGACCCTCTGAGGGATTTTGTCCAAAACAAACTCACATTACACAATAAGGGGATAGAAATTAGAAACAGCACCAAATAATAAGAAAATTGTGACATTTATGGGACACATGATGACTTTTGTAAGCTACCATTTCAGTTTATGGATGAACAAAAATGCAGAATGACAGCCATTCAGGTCAGAATAGGACTGAAGTATAATAAACTACATTTATTTGCCTGATATCTCCCTTTATATAGTGATTATGTATTTGTGTGAAGTGTTAGGATCTAGCTGGAAGCAGTAAGCTTTTACTACAGTAACAGGGAGCACAAAGGATTAGAGGGAAGGGGTGAGCCATGACAAGGGAGATAGTAAGGCAGGTGTTCACCACCGGCCGCATTGTAAGGTTGTATTTAACATATTTTACTTTGTAGATGGATTACAGCAAGGTCCAAATAGATTACATTAAATTGCTTTAGGAGGGTGGAAGGAACACCCTTTAAGTTGGGGTTGAAGTGCCCAACATAAAACCTCATATAAGAGTCCTTTGTACAAGGCCAAGAGAAGGGGGTTGGATCCTCAGAGCCTAGCAGTTGATCATCCCCAAGTGGTTTTGATTTTGGTATGGATAAACCTGACATTTGCAGAGCTGGTTTCTATGCCACTATGTAACTCCTTTAGCCATGTACATGTTTCTTTACTTGAAGGGAAAGGCAATGGTTGGTGATGGTGAAAGAGGATGGGTGGGCTTAAATCATTAGGCAGTTTATCAGTCACATGTGGAAAATTTCCCACTGAATGAGTGCTTCACAGCACAGTCATATTTGAATACTCATCTGTATGGATCAACTGAACTTTTGCCTGTTTCACTTGACACACATTCATAGGGACAGTAGCATATGAACAGTTACAGACAGCCATGATCCAGTATTTACCTTTTAATTCTTCCTCTAGCAGCTAAACAAGAACAATGCCAACATTTACTTTAAAAAAATCACCCAGGTGGAGTGTGCAAACCAGGTGAGGATGCAGGATAGCGATGTCTCGAGAGTCAGGTGAGGATAAAGGTCCTGAATTTGTGCTTTTATTGTGTTTACTGCATTATTTTATGAATGCATTTTATTTATAATGTGTTTCAAATGTCATTTTTGTTTATTAATATTTACCTTATTTAATAAATAATAATTAATTAATTAATTCAATCATTAATTCAATAATAAATGCATGCCTTTTTTGTTGGTGACATTTTTCAGTTGTATGTATACAGAGTATGCTTAACAGTGAATAAACAGACATTTGTTATAAGAACTAGTATCAGTAATGCATGCTTTGAGATTGGTTTAGCCATGGATAAGTATAATATATTCTTTCATTATGTCATAGGAGAGCAAAAATGGCTGCTGAAAGACATGTTTTATTTAGTGATTTTATGAATGTATCAGGCATTAGGTGTGTCGAAACTGGATTATTGGCTGAGACAAGATCAGTTTAAAATTGAATCGCAGCGACACCATCTTGCGACTGGCCGCAAGACGCCATTTTGCGAAATGGCCGCCTAAGCGCCATTTTAGATAAACTCACACTTTAGTACATGTGGCGATAATACTATTAGCATCATGCGAATGCATCTGTGATCATCGCCATAAGTTACGGCGATTCACCAAAAGCCCATTTCATGACTTTACATATTATAAAGGATATATTTCAGAAATGGCTTTACAGTATGTCAAAATTGGATTGCATTAGCTGAACAGAGCAAATGGCCATGTGACAACTAGCTTGTGTAGATAAGTTTCCTGGATAACATCTGCTCTCACTTCAGGTGGCCCGGCTAGAATACACACCTTACATTAGCAGGCTTCCTGCAATGAAATAACTTCAAAGCCAAGAGGATTTATATCTTAGGTTTGGGTCTTGTAGCTGGGCTAATTTGCATCCACACAAGAGTCTGGAAGAACAAAGGACTTTTTCTTTTGAGCCTGGGAAAGGTGGGGGCTGCTGAAAGAGGGGGCATGTGGAACTATAATGCTCAGCAATCCACACTGCTAGATGTTCACTTAGTAAGTGAGATTTAAGTGCACCATTCCTCATACACACATTAATACGCACAATTACGCTGGTAACTAATCGCATATTAGCGAATGCATAAGATCCTGTATGAAAATACTGTTTTATTAGCTTCATGCGCACGCATCTGCCCCAAGTTAACTAGCATCTTTATATCAAACCCTGCATACTCACACATTACATATCCACATAAAAGGTTTAATAAGCTTTAAGGTATAAGATTTAAGTTTGTTCAGTTAGTATAAATGCTGTGAAATAAAGATATTTGATAACTAAGGTTTTATACATGCTAAGAAAGCCGTGTTTTGGTTCATACTGATGCGTACTCTTTCAACAGAATTCCGGTATTATCGGTGTGGAGATTGCATCATGCATTCTCAACTTATGGACCGCAGAGACTTCAAGCAACAAAATGTATATTATATGAACAACTGTTAGGATGATTGCATGGGGTGGGAGGGCAGAGAGCCCCAGTTGTTGGAGGCTGGGTTGAGTCTATTTGAACCAGCCTGTTAAATGCTCTGTAACAGATGCTTCCCCCTGGGAACCAATAGCATCAGCAACAAACTTCTCTATTGTCCTGTCTATTCTGGGGGGGTATAAATATGTGTTCTAAAACACTGGGTCTTTAGTCTTCTTGCTGAATGATGACGGGGTTTCTTGCTGATGCCTATCATCTGGTCCAGAATGCGCTGCGTATGTAAACTGTACTTGGGTCTGTATAATTCCTTTGCCCCGAATTGTGTCTTGATCAATAGCGTGTAACTGACTGTACATTTACCTGAATAATACTTGTGCTTTGGAACCACAGATTCCAGGTCTTAAGTCTTTATTTACTGTATGACTGCGTACGCAAATTAGCGTCATTCTTAGAGGTTTATAGGTAGGATATTAGAAGGTATAGGCAGGGATATATAGAGGCTCTAATCCAGTATCATCAGGTGGTACAAAAGGATGTGAAAACTAGACATGTCATATATCTCCAAGGCATTGTCTTTTAGTATCCACACATGCGTTAGTTTGTTAAAGCTTTCTTATCAGTATTTAACCAATAGTGTAGTTGGAAACAGATTTATACCCATTTTGTAAGTGGTATCTGGAGCCTGATAGCAGGATGGCATAAGAGTTTAGGACAAAGCAAATTCCAAACATCCTTTACTCAAGACTGACCTGCAGACAGTTCTGAGATTTCCACCTTCACAGTTGTTGGAGGGGGCTTCTCGAAATTAACATTTATATCCTAAGCAGTTACAGTAAGTTAAGTGATGTTTTATAATATACTGTACTTTATTTTACTTTGTAATAAATATCTTTTCAACTGAGATATTTGTTTGTGTGGCTTAATTAACTCTTTGTATTCAAATACCTTGTCTTGTTCCACCTGTTAGTCACTGTGCAAGACCTCTAGAGTCACTCAGACAAGGTCTTCACCAATAACAGCCACCTGCTGTTCCCATAGAACTGGACATGTTCACTGGTACTTTGGTGACCACCTGAACCTACCTTGATATAGTAAAGGCTTGCACGGTTAACCTTGGGCCACTAGATGTAATGTGACTGATGGAGAAATGGCTTTGAGAGCCGAGGTGGCAACAGGCTAAGATGTGGCCCTGTGGGGCGAGATGTGGTTGGAAAGCCGGGATGCAGCTTTGAGAGCCGAGATGGTTTCAGGCTGAGATGAGGCCTTGTCGGCCAAGGTGTAGATAGTCAGCCAGAATGTGGCTTTGAGAGCCAAGATGGTAATAGACTGAGATGTGGCCTAGTGAGCCAAGGTGCAGCTATACAGCTGGGATGCAGCTTTGAGAGCTGAGATGGTAACACACTGAGGTGCAGCCTTGTGGACCAAGGTGCGGCTGATAGCTGGGATGTGGCTTTGAGATCCTAGATGGTAACAGACTGAGATGCAGCCTAGGTGGGGCTAGACAGCTGGGATGCGGTTTTGAAAGCCTAGATGGTAACAGACTGAGGTGCGGCCTTGTGGGCCAAGGTGCAGCGGATAGCCGGGATGTGGCTATGAAAGCCAAGATGGTAACAGGCTGAGATGGTACAGCCAGCAACAATGAGCAGTGAGGCTGTAGGCATAGCACAACTAGGAACATTGCAGGCAGCACAAAATATTAACACTCTAGATGATGGAGTGAGAGTGTGTGATTCCAATTCTAGAACTTATCAGAACAGGCACAGATGAGCAGGAACATGACTGGCAGGAACCGGAAGGACATGTACAAACAAATTATAGCAGGCAAGCTGGCAATGAACCAACAGGCTTAAGAAAGGTGCTGAACCAATGGATGCAAAGCAGGTGATTAATGGAATCTACAGGTGAGAAAGAGGTGTCATCCAGTATCACGAGCCGTAGGCCACCATTCCAATCTCCCAGCAACTGGAGGTGCCATCCCAGTACGGTGTGTATGTTGTCCAGGAGCAGGATTCTGGGACTGGTGACCAGGAGGAAAGACACCCAGAGCATGAGTAAGTAACAAGGCATGCTGGTGACTTCTAACACCACTGAGTACACCTTACATTATACTTACAAAATAAAGGTGGCACAGATAAAGGCTACCCCAAGCCTTGTCAATACAGGACTAATTTGCACATTTTACAAATCAATTAATTTAGGTAGTTGTTGTATTACTTCTTAACAAGAAATGTTTGGTGCTAAAACACTTACATGCTGCATCAGACCTCCCCCCTTCCTGTTTTTCTTCACATGAGAAGATGGTAATGGGACCCCTTGCTTCTTGTTGTACAGTATATACCATGTAATATACAATATGCATCACTGGTTTTAGGGGTGTAGAGTGGCACCCCACTGCATTTGTCAAGTCACCTGAAACTGGTCTTCAGTAGATCAAAAGTTTGTTTCATCATATTGCAACCCCTGGTTGAAATACTGTGTTTTAAATAAATAGTTACATGAATATTAAGCTTTATACGAACATGGTAATATATATATATATATATATAATATATATATATATATAGCAGGTGCTGGGTCAGTCCTAGGACAGACAGAGACGGCACTCCGGGTCTTTAAATGCAAAAACGTATTTTACTTTAAACCGACTTTTCAGAGCCCACCAGGCTCTTTTATCAAGGTATATGTACAATAAAACATATGTTACTCACCTATATAGACAAAGAGAAACTCACATACAGCAGCGTGTTTAGCACCTACTAATCGGAAGTAACAGCTCGGAAGTGACGTGCGTAGAGAGACAGCACAGATAGTAACCTGGCAGCCAGTAAACAAAAACACTGAGGTGGTGACTAGATCGAATACAGACACCAATGGAAAATGAGAGTACACTAGTGACAAGACAAGCCACACAAAAACATAAGGACATAGATAATGCACATAGAAAATAGAAAAATACATACTGAAAAAAAAATACATACAAGAAAAAAAACATTAAATGACCAAAAGACTGCAACATGAAAAGTCACAGGCATAGTCAGGACCCATAGAATAGTACCTGACCAATCTAGATGTTCAAATCTTAAGATAGAGATAACCACTAAAGGAACAGAATCATAGTTATAGAATATACACTAAATATCAGCATATAGAATTATCTATGGAAACACTTCGCATTTATAACTAGGGTACTCACTTTTAAAGGAGAGAGCCGCAAACTATTTTTTCATTAAGTCCTGCAGGCTGCACAGTTTTTAAGTTCTAAAATCCATTTGGTTTCCAAACGTAGTAGTTTAGCCGCCCTGTTGCCTCATCTAAGTGATAAGGGGACATGGTCTATAATCCTATATTTTAGAGTAGAGAGGTTATGTCCAGCTGCTTTGAAGTGACGGGCAACGGGTTTGTCGATGTTTTTTCCTTCCAGGGTACCCCATATGGCTGATCGATGTAGGGCCATGCTCTCTTTAAAAGTTCTGGTTGTTTGGCCTACATAGTAAAGTGCACAAGGACATACTAGATAATAAACCACAAAAGATGTGGAACAAGTTAGGGTATATCTAATTCAATATGTTTTACCTGACTAGGGATTGTTAAACATATGACCTGGAATAAGTAATCCGCATGTCACACAATTAGGGCAGTGATAGCAGCCTGGTTTCTTAAAGGCAAACAAAAAAGTACCCTCATTCCTGTGGAAAACAGTCATATCAGTTTTAACCTCAAAGTGTCTTAGATTTATACCCCTTTTGTATGCCACAAGTGGTTTTTTTGGACTTCAGGGAGTGTAAATCTTTGTCTGTGGTAATAATCGGCCAAAGCACCTCAGTTGCTTTATGTATCACTGGACTAGCGGTGGTATATTCAATAGGCCAAACCACCAAATTTTCCAGCTTTATCCATTTAGCTGGTTCAAGAAGATGTTGTCTCTGCATGGAGAGAACTTGTTGTCTTTGTTGGTTTAATGATTTCAATGTGTATCCACGCATCAGGAAGTGGTTCACAACTTTTTCCAGATGATATGGCAATTTATTGACATCAGTTGTGATCCGGGCCACCCGTATCATTTGAGACTTGGGTAGCCCACATTTTAGACTAATGGGGTGATGACTAGTATACTGTAACAGAGTATTTCTGTCAGTGGTTTTAGAGAATACTTCAGTGGTTATAAGGCCAAACATGGATGTGTACTTTAACGTCCAGAAAGTCAATAGTGGACTTGTAGAATTTTAACGTGAATTTAATCAATATGTCCATTTGAATTCTGGTTCAGTGCCCTGCCAGATGATGAAATAGCACCTTATTCTGTGCTTGAGAGCATTGTAATAGTGTATGTTCCTCAAAGTAAAACATGAAGATGTTAGCAAATGAAGGGGCCACATTAGACCCCATCGCGTATCCGGAGGTTTGCAGAAAAAAACTGTCCATCATTAAGAAAGTAGTTACGTATTAGAACAAGTTCTAATAGCTGCAAGAACACAGAAATGTTGATAGGGACTTGATCAGATACTGTTTCTATAAATGTTCGCATTGTAAACAATCCTGTCATGCATGATTGCAGTTCACAAACTGCTGATATCAAGCGTACATAGCCAGACATTATTTTGTAGTTGCCTAAGTTGTTGTAAGGCCAATAGGAAATCCATGGTATCTTTCAAAAAGTATGGATGTGTGGCTATTAGAGGCTATAACAAGGAATCTATAAACTGCTAAATGGGTTGATATATAGAACCCCTTGCAGAAATGATGGGGCATGCTGGAGGGTTTTGAGAATCTTTGTGCATTTTAGGGATGGTATATATTACAGGAGCTATTGGAAATTCCTGTATTAATGCTTCAGCACCTTGTCATCAAATTCACCCTTGTCTTTAGTTGTAATGATGATAGAATCAAGCTCTTTTTTATAGCTTTTTGTAGGGTCCCCAGACAGACATTTCTACATTACTGCTTCCTGCAAAAGAACATTGAGATGTAGTTGGTAGATGCTGTATCTTGAATAACAATGCCACCCTCTTTGCTGGACGAAAAATCACATCCTTATATCTGCTCATATTCTTCAATGCTCGGTACTCCTTTCTGTTAAGATTTTGTTTAGAGTGGAAAGGGGCTTCAACATATATATTGACCGCATCATCTATGAGTCTAGAAAAGGTCCTGATGGAAGCATTCATAGATACTGGGTCAAAAGAAGATTTGGATGTTTTGCACAGAAAGGTTGAAAAAAGGATTATTCTGTAAGGTACTGGACTTGTCCTGGAAATGTTCCTGTAGTCGTAACTTGCGGGACAGCTTGTAAGAGTCTAATTTCCACTGTAGAGGTTTATGAGGATTAATTGGGACAAAGGAAAGTCCTTTATTTAATACAATCATCTCAGTTTATGAGAACTGTCTGGATGAGAGTTTTTTTTTTCTTTTCTGATTGCCTACCTCTCCTTGTATATTTTCTTATGGGGACTCTACCTGGGCCCACATGGTCATTCCTAAAGGTAGCGCTCATGGACAAGATGGCTCATCAGACTCAATGGCAGCAAAGTTGCTATTGATATTTGAAGAATGTTGGTGGAGGCTTCCTTCCCTTCTATGGCGTCATGCACCCCTGGGTCTTGGCATAGCATTCTATTTCTTTGTGGTTCAGTTCCAGACAACCATCAGTACACTTTGTTGTTATCATATTCCTGTTGAACTATTTGTAGTTTATTTTTCTTGTATTTAATTAAATAATTTTTATAGGTATTGCACTGGGTCTCTAGTTTGCTCATTCAATCATTATTCTTATCACTGAGGAGTAACGGGGTGTTAGTTGTATCAAAAGTTTTAAGTTGCTCATGAGTCTTATTAAGTTCTTTATCCACTTCCTCCATGACCAGTACCATCAGGTCAAAAGATTATCTGTTCAAAATCACTATCCAGCATCTACATAAGTCAGGGTTGTTAAGTCCGATCATGGGGATATTTTATATACGGAATCTTTTCAGCCAGTAATAGTCAGACAGTATGGTTCCATGCAGGAGATAGTCTACCTCTTTTTTTCAAAGTTTTAAATACTGATGGAAAAGCTCTTCTGTGCTGTCATCATGAGAGACTTCTATTGCAAGGTGACAAAGGGGCGTGCAAGCCCCGAAATGTTGGTGTAATGTAAGGGATCACATTAAAACTTGTTTAGAGTCTCTGAGTGCCATTGGGTTTTACCACAGTGTATATATATATATATATATATATATATATAAAATAAGCAATTTCATTTTGCATAATATGGTAATTATGTAGATAGGTTAATGCAATATAATTCTGATTTCCTGTATCTGAATGAATACCAGCCTCAAGACAATACAGTGAGTGTTTCAAGACAAAGGTTAGTAAAGAAAGTGCTAGAAGTGGACCAAGCTGGGGGAGCATGAGCTAGGAGCACTGCACAGCATGGTGTGGATGAGAGAGCCTGAGGGGAAACAACAGACTGAGGAAACATATGACTGTTAGAGTGCCACTGTCTCCACTGGTTCAAGCAGACTGATCTTCCTATGGCCAGCTAAAGCTGGGTACACACTACAGCAATGTCAGTCTGATATGTCATTTGTGGATGAATCAGAAATATATATTGGCTGGATCTTTCAGTGGGTGTTGCCAATCTGCCTGCTCCCGTGGTTCTTAGTGATATCTTCCAGGTGGACGTGCTGCAAGGCCAACCGGAAAATATCACATGTGGCACCATGCAAGATAATAAAACAGAATGTCCTTCATTACATTATTTTGATGTGTACCATGGATATGATATATAAGCTGCTATATCATCCGGGTACACATTGTCTAGTGTGTGCAGCATAAGAGACCATCTTGGGGATGCTCCTGGGAGAGGACTCCAATACACAGAGACAGATCCAGCCAGTACAGCTGAGCAGAGCACCTCAGAGAAATGGAGGATTTTCACAGGGGGCTCGTCTGGCTACAGGTACCTGTTGAGAGGTGGACTGGAAGCAAGGTCTAAATACAAGACAGCAGTGTTCCCTACTTGAGAGGGACAGTCAGACATATGATTGTTAGTGAAGGACTGAGATGACAGTAAGTTGATTGCTGAAAACTGCATCTGAAAGAGGTAACCTAATATTATAGTCTCTCATAACAGCCACCACACTGTTGTCATTAGAGACAGTATAGTGTTCAACCAAGAATTGTACCTGAGGAAAGGACTGTAAATTTAAGTAACATCACACCACTCTGAATTTTTATTAAGGAAAATGAGAGTTCTACACTTACATAATAGTGGAGAGTATTATTATTAGCTCTATATATAATACTGAGCACCAATACAAAGGTATATAAAAGCACCTTTAAGGTCAGGGCCAGATTATAAGCAGGGCATCAGGGGCAGTCATCCTGGGGCCCCCACACATAGGGGACCCTCACACACTGTCCCCAGCTCCTGATGAACCATTTTTTCTCTGTTAATGGAGCAGCCTGCCATAAATAACTATTGTAAACTTCCAAGGAAGTAATCAAGAGACCAGAACACCACCATATAAATGAGAAAAAAAATAATTTTTAGTGGCATGACTTCATAACAGCGACATCATTTTGAATAAAAAAATACCGCATGTCACATGTATTTCAAAGGCAAATATACTCCTCATGAGCCCTGTGATATAATGCATCCATCAAAAAGTTGCCCCATTCCCAATGGCCATTTTGTTGGAGAACCACCTTCATCATGAGCATGGGCACAATACAATAATGCACCTGTTAAATAGGGGGATTGGCAACAATAATAGAACAAATCTGATTACTTACCAACAAGATGCCATGCTATTCACCTGGTACTGCGTGATGAAAGTGTATACTTCATGACACATGAGTATTCAACCTGCCTAGAGGTGCCACATCATTCCCTGCCCCAGTCTGTCCAATCAGCAGCACACTGATAGTGCTATCAGCTGACTGGCTGGGGAGAATAAAAGGTTACCATAGTAATGGCACTAGTGCAATAACACAACATCCAAACCACTGCGCCGCACAGCACCGTCACCTGATTGGAAAAACACAAGTAATTAGTTGCCATTGTAACCACAGAGACTGTTGTTATAAACACATGCATATGTGTCAGAATAAAAAATTTAAAACATTTTTTAGGAAAGCAATCAAGTTAAGGTCTATCTGTCTCCAGTCCTCCCTAATATACAACACAACAATGCAATCAAGGATGGAAAAAAAAGCACAAACAAACATAAGGAAACCCCTACAAACACATTTTTTAACAATAACAAATAAATAAGACATAATCATATTATTCAAAAATATAAACAAACAAAAAATCAATCTAATTAATTGAAAAAAATAATAAGAAAATATTATACAGGATATATGTGGTTGCACATTATCAGAACAAAATAAAGAAAAACAGCCCAACACACAATGAAATTTGGGGTGTATAATAGAACATTCATGAACTTAAATGCAAAATGAATGTGATAGTTGTCATCAAATATATAAGTAAAATTCCATATTCTATCATTGGCTCTTCATAAAAAGAAATTTTAGGATAAGTCAACATTGAGGCCTGGGTTCCCAAGTTGTATATATATTCACATTCTCTTTGCAGCAATTTTTTGCCCTGATCTCCTCCACTCTTAAGGGGACTAATCTGGTCAAGAGGCATAAAACAAAAATCATTGATGCAATGTCGGTGTTTCACAAAGTATCTCAGTACTGGTGGTGTGCTTTGGTCTACTGAAATTAGAGACTTTTTGATGGATGAGCGATGCATGGCTATATGCTCTTTTAACATATGTGTAATTTTGCCTATATATAATTTCTGGCAGGGACAGATAATCAAATATACAATGTATTTGCTTTCACACGTCATCTGCTGGCGAAGCCAATATGTGCGACCATTGGTGGAACAAGGAATTTTGCAAACAGTGGTGCCAGTTAAAAGAAAATGACAGTTAACACATCTGCCACAGCAAAAAGATCCAGTTTTCAAAGACAACCAGTTGTCTATTGTCACACCTGGATTGACATCTGCATTGGTTATTTGGTCTCTAAGATTTTTGCTATGTTTGTATGCAAAGAATGGTTTATTACAGCATATATCCTTCAGCACTGGATCTATACTGATGATATGCCAATGTTTTAAAATCGATTCTCTCATCTTGTGTGATGATATAGAATATGTGGTTGGATATAGAACATAATCCAGACTTGTTTCAGCCTTCACAGGGTGGAGATGGGTAGCCCTGTCAAGAAGTAGATATCTTTGGATAGCTTCCTCTACTTCCTTTTTACAATAGCCTCTTTGGATAAAGTCCTCACCCATTTTGTTGAGTGCCAATGGTAACTTATCAATGTCCAAGGTGATATGAGTTACCCTCAGTTACTGTGAGAACAGCAAGCCCTGTATAAGGGTCTCTAATGGAAGCTTTCTGCAAGTAGTATTGTGTTTAGGTCCATTGGTTTCTTGAAGACCTCTGTTTCAAAATCATTATTTTTAATAGATAGGGCAACATCTAAAATGTTAATTGTATGCAGGCAGATGGTACACGTGACCTTGATGGTACTGGCAAAATTGTTAAGGTAAGAAACAAAGTCATCCAAAGCTACTGTTACCCCAGTCCAAATAACAAAGATATAATCTATAAACTATTTGTAAAGTGCAATGTTCTATTATTGGTGCCAATCCCCCTATTCAACAGGTGCCTTACAGTATTGTGCCCATGCTCATGATGAAGGAGGTTCTCAAATGAAATGGCCATTGGGCCATTGGCAACTTTTTGATGGATGCATGATATCACAGGGCTCATGATCAGTATATTTGCCTTTGAAATACATGTGACATGCGGTAATTTTTTATTAAAAATTATGGCACTGTTATGAAGTCTTGCCACTGAAAATTATTTTTGTATCATTTATATGGTGTTGTTCTGGTCTCTTGATTACTACCTTGGAAGTTTACAATAGTTATATGATCCCTTATGTGACTGCAGCACCCTATTGGTTGATTTAAAGTGAGTGTGATTTCTCTGTGTATTTTTGCATGCAATAAAATTATGTTTAATCAGCACCACTAAAGATACTTTGTTACCATTAATTTGGTAATTTGAAAGAATTATTTTGTTACTTTTGGATTTTTCATACAACGTGGATCTGGATGGAGGTGATTTAGCAGGCACTGAAAGATTCTTAGAGATACAGTATATCAAAAGTCCTGTTTGCTAGTACAGACTCACTCAATGTTGATATTGATAGCCCCAATGAAATCTTCTCAGATTTGTTCAAGCTTAAAAGAATACAGGTTGAGCCAAATCTTCATGGCTTGAACTTGTCACAGTATCATAAAGAGAAGATTATCCCGAGGGGATTTCATATTAAAAATTATCCAACAATTGGGCGGAATAACAAGGAATTTTGCAAACAGTGGTGCCATATACTCGATCAGTGTAGTTTTGACTTGATGGTGCTAGTCATTCAACAGGTTAATACCGATATTTCACATATAGAAAAAGAGATTGCTATTTGTGAGAAGAAAGGACTTGACGTGTTAAAATTAGATAATACATGTGACTGGTTGGGGAAACTGGAGAGTAATATTGTGACCTTTGAAACTGACTTACCTTCAAAAAAATAAAGACAAAACAGTAAAGGAAGATTACAAAGATTTGAGAGTGTACCCCTGAGTGATTTTCCAGGGTGGCAAATGCCAGTGGAACCCAGGTCAAGGAGGCAAAAGAAGGGAGGAGAAACCTTTTATAGATATAGATTCACAGGCATCTGACTCTGACCAATCAGGGTCTAGAAGCCAACCTTTTTTAAGAGGAGGCACAGTGGCCAGAACCAGAAACAAAAAATTAAGGGCAGCATGGGAAGAAAGGGGATCAAATTTAGGAAAAGAACAAGCACAGAGGGGCAGAAGGAAATAACAGGGTATAATATTTCAACCTATACTCTCACTTCCACCGAGGTGGCAGTTCTGTCTAAGGACCTCTCTTTTATGCAAATGCACAGATAGAGGCCATTTGACTGCAAGGTGGAACTTTACAACTTCTATAAGCAGTTATAATCGAAAGTTTTTTTCTAAAAATTCAAAAGAACAATACACCAAAACCAATGTTCATGTGCCCAGCATGTTTGATCCCCACAGTACCAACCTATCCATTGATACCTTTATGAGGTTGGTATGAAAAAAAAATTATTCCCTTTATGGAAATACAGTATGTATATACAGTATATATATATATATATATATATATATATATATATATTTATTTATTATGTTTCCAAAACCAGCATATGGCGACATTCCTTGCTAGAAAGGACGAGCCTGGTTTATTCATTCTTGCATGAAATGTTGGTATATATATATATATATATATATATATATTACACACACACACACATCAGACAGGTAGCCCGGTGTCTGAGCATGTGTATATATTAGTAGTGTGCGCCGACTCCCGCGTTTTGGTTTTGGACCTGTATCTCCTTTTTGTTTTGGATCTGGATTTGGTTTTGCCAAAACCGCGTTTGCTTGTTTTGGTTTTGGTTTTGGATCTGTATTTTTTTTCAGCCAATTCTCTCCATGAAAAACATCAGGGACAGACTGATATTCAGCAAAAGGTACAGGGATTGGACTGCAGAGGTTAAAGTTATTTTGTCTGATGAATCCCCTTTCAGATTGTTTGGGACATCTGGAAAAATACTTGTCTGGAGAAGGAAAGGTGAGCGCTACCATAAGTCCTGTGTCATGCCAACAATAAAGCATCCTGAGACCATTCATGTGAGGAGTTGTTTCTCAGCCAATGGAGTGGGTTCACTCACAGTTTTGCCTAACAACACAGCCATGAATAAGAATGGTACCAAAAGATCCTCCAAGAGCAACTTCTCCCAACCATCCAAGAACAGTTTGGTGACAAACAATGCCTTTCCAAGCATGATGAAGCACCTTGCCATAAGGCAAAAGTGATAACTGCTGTAAGTGTTGGGTCCATGGTGAGGAAACTCCCCAGACCTTAATCCCATTGAGAACTTGTGGTCAATTCTCAAGAAGTGGGTGGACAACCAAAAACCTCCAAATTCTGACAAACTCTAAGCATTGATTAGGCAAGAATAGGTGACCATCAGTCAGTATGTGGCCCAGAAGTTGACTGACAACATGCCAGGGCAAACTGCAGAGGTCTTGAAAATGAAGGGTCAACATTGCAAATATTGACTCTTTGCATAAACTTAATATTACTGTGAATAAAAGCCTTTGACACTTATGAAATGCTTGTAATGTTACTTTAGTATACCATATTAACATCTGCCAAAAAGGTTTAAAATCACTGAGGCAGCAAACTTTGTGACAACCAATATTTGTGTCATTTGGCCATGGCTGTTTAATCTGAATTCACTAGTATAGTACCTCCTAGTGTCACAGAGACATTTAACTGTTCCTGACAAGGCTCCCATTCTCTTCTAAAATGTAAAATGGTCACCATATTGAAAACTTTTAAAATGGTGAGACAAGTCCACTCCATATCAAAGAGTTTATAAAGCAGCTGGATATTCACAGTGATAATCAAACTTTTTTTAGAATAAATATATATGTATATATATATATATATATATATATATATATATATATATATATATATATTCTCAGAATTACTGTTCTGACTTACAGGGGTAAATTTAATAAGAATCAAGTCTGATCCAGTTTTTTTTCTCACCTTGATTAGCATCGCCGAAACTCGGGTGATTGATGCTTCTGAAACTCACAAATTTACTAAGAAATTAGTTTAGCTGAGATTGAGTTGGCCGATGGTGAAGCAGATCGAGATTTCTCCCCCGAGTAGCAAGTTTAGAATGAGATTACTCACCTGAGATTGCAGTGTCTTGGTTGTTTCTGACTAACTCTCCCAAATCAGCAGCCTGCCCATATCAGTGAGATATGTGAAGGCTGCTTGTGTTTTCAACCGGCAAATAAAGGGTTAATTTTTAAAAACAAAATGACAAAGGCATAGCCAGCATAGCCTAGCCAGCCCTGGGCTCTTCAGCCAGTCCTGGTTCCTAAAAATATGGGGGGAAAATGAATAGGGTCCCTCTGCTGAGCCAGTCCTGGTTTTAAAAATAGGGGGAAATTGCATAGGGTTCCCCCTATATTTAAAACCAGCACCAGGCACAAATCCATCTGGGGTGTAATGCCACAGCCAGTGGACCCTATCACCGGGTCACCCCAGCCAAAGCGTTTGCATCCCAAGCTGGTCAGCTCTAGCCAGGGATCTCAGGGGAGGTGGGGACCCCTCCCAATAAAGTGGTCCACCCTCTCCTGACACCCCAGGCTTAGTCTGAAGCCTGGGGCTTTTCATCGCACACCTGGGCTGTGGGTATGGGGGTAATAATAATGTAAATAGAGTAAATCAGTGGCCGCTAACTGTAGAGAGGCTGCTGGTTGACTCCAGCTCCTGACTGATTGACCAGCCACCATGCGAACTGTCAGGAGCCAGAGCCAATCAGCAGCCGCTATACAGTTAGCGGTTGCTGATTGGCTGCTGGCTCCTGACAGTACACCCTGAGCAGTCAGGAGCTAGTTATAAGGGTATGTGGTCACACACATACACTGCTAATTTAAGTGTATGGTCTGGGTGCTTGTTTGTTTTTTTGGCAAGACAAGGGGATACTACAGAGTCTGGCAACAGGAAGGAGGTGAGTATTGTTTTTATTTTTAGGTACACCCAATGGATTGTACTAGAGAAGGGGACCGAGCAATGGGCAACAGGTATGTACAGTATGTGTGAGTGTGAGTGAGGTAGGTGTATGTAATAAATTTATACTTGACATGGTGTGTGTGTTGTAGTTTTTTAACTATTTTATACAGCAGGGGTACAAGTGCCAGCCACCTACTGGTACTTGTAATTTAACAAGTGCCAAAGGGCAGGCATGCTGGCACCTGTAGTTCCACAGTAAAAAACAATAGTTTTACACTATTTACAAAACTATTACCCCCGTAACCACAGCCCATGGATGCTAGGAAGAGCCCCGGGCTTCAAACTAAGTCTGAGGTGTTGGAAGAGGGGAGGTCCCAACCTCTCCTGATATCCCTGGTTTGGACTGACAAGCTTGGGATGTGAATGTTTTGGCTGGGTTGACCCAATGATAGGGTCCCCTGGCTGTGGCAAGATATCCCAGCTGGATTTGAGCCTGGTGCTGGTTTTAAATATAGAGGGAACCCTACAAAAAAATTGTCCCCTATTTTTAAAACCAGGACTTGCTCAGCAGCCAAGTTCCTAAAATACAGGGGGACCATATTCATTTTTATCCCCGTATTTTTAGGAACCAGGACTGGCTAACCAGCTTTGGGCTAATTATGCCTTTTGGGGTAGTCCCAACATAATTTTTTTTGAAAAATGTAACCCATTGCATTACACTAACACAGACGAGCATCCTGCACAAATTTCACTGATATGTGCAGGCTGCTTGTTCGGGAGGGAAACTTGGGCAGTAAACTTGGGTTTTAACCTGGACAGGATCAATAAAATGCTGCATCGAACAACACTATCCTGACCAACAGGGGATCTTGGTAAATTCCCATTATATTGTGAAAAAATGGCTGTACATGAATCTTAGCAAATTTACCCCTGAGTCTAGATTTGTCACCATCCCAGCCGACCAATTAGCCTATGGTTAATTGCCATGGCTATTTGAATATCGAACTATGGGTGTCCATGAGTGTTACAGTATGTGTGAGTCTGACATTTATGACACTGTAATCATAAAGAAGACCCCTTCCACCATTTCTGAACCCTCATCAAATGTGTGGATGAGTAGTAGTAATGATGATGACATAGAAATTGAGGCTACTGTGGCAGTGCAACAGGAAGAGGTTGATAGTTGTGTATCTGACAGCAATTGTCAAGGCATCAGTACCATTTGTTAGGCCAAAGTAATTAGAGGTAGGAATGTTAATCATTTAGACACCACTTGTCACCTCATCCCTGCATCATTTGTAGTGAGTTCCTGCAAATTATTTATCAAAATCTGAAAAAACCTGTACTGTATTAATAAGCAGGCCAGGATCAACTACCAGCAGCATGGATAGATCCCAGCACATGCAATCTCCACCACCAACATCTCATCATTAATAATCGTATGTAGTTCTCCTGCATCCCGAATTCCCAGAATCCTTGAGCTGCTTCTGAGGTTGAATCTTCATCACAGAATAGGACCAAAATGAATAGAAGATCCAAATAACAATTGAAACAAGCATTTGCAAAAGGAATAAAGTATGACAGCTGCCATTCTGTTGCACAGCAGATCACTGAAGTTATAATGGCTATGTTAGCTTTAGATCTGTATCCAATATCTGCCATCAGTGCTTCTGGTTTTAGACAATTATTTGAATTCATGTGTCCCCACTACCAAGTTCCATCCTTATTCCATTTTTACCAGAACAGCAATTCCTCACCTGTACTGGAACATTAAACAAAATGTATTCATCCCCTTGAAAATGCTACTGAACTGACATCCACTTAACTACAGATATGTGGACAAGTGGTACTGGTCAAAGTAAAGATTACATGACTGAGACAGCCCCCTGGATGGGTGTATCACCTTTAGCAGTAGTACCTAACACACAATGCCAGTTCATTTACCTGCAGGAAACTATCTGTATCACCAGCTTTACTAAGAGGCATTCTGGTGTCAGTCTTTTGGAAAATCTCATGGATGTGTGAGCAAAATGACTTATCCCAAGTAAGTAAATATACAAGTGTCATATATCAAATGAATCACCACAGTCTCCTGGTGCAACCCAGTCACATCGCATTTTCAGCAAAAAAATATGCCAGATGCTACAAGAGTTGTGCGGATCTGGCAACTCACTCACACCAGGCATATCATGCTACATGGAATATTGAAGCTAGATGAGCAAGGACACATCTGTATGTGCAGGACATGCATGCTGACTGTGGGCAGAAAATTTACTGGCCATTTTTTGCATTCTGTAACTGCATGTAGAAGATTGCATTGCCTGCAACAATGGTATAATTTGCCAACTTAAAGCAATAGGCAGTGATTAGGTGGAATTCCACCTTTTATATGCTTCAGAGACTGAAGGAACAGCAATAAGCCATCCAAGTGTTCATAACAAACCATTAGATAGTGAGAGGAGGGGCATGTTACCTTAGTCCAGCATAGTGCAGAATACTCTTTTATTAAAGATACTGAAACCTTTTGAAAATGTAACCAATGATGTCAGTTCAGACACTGCCAGCCTGAGTCAGATCATACACTTAATTAAAGTACTGGAAAAGCAACTAGAGAACCTGAAGGAGGAGCTGAAACTAATTGATTCCACTAAGTATGTTGGACTTGTAGATCATGTTCTTTTTTCATTTCTCAAGGACCAAAGGGTTTGCAACATCTTGCAATTGGATTAGTATATTTTAGAAACCATGCTTGATCTTATGTTCAAGCAGTATGTAATGTCTTTCTTTCCAACTGACAGAAATCTTTAGAAACACAAAGCGCTCCTGCTGAGCAAGTTGTCAATTCAAGTGGCACATGACATAACGACATCTCCTGCTTCAGGTTCTCCTCCAAATGCTGCTTCTAGAAAAAAACTGACCTTTCCAAGAGACCCATTTGTGATCACGATGAGTCAACTTAGCGCATGAGAGTGAAACTTTATGACATCTGCTCAGCTTAAAAGAGTTACCCACTTCAACTGTGACTGTGACTCAATTGGACACAGTAAGCATCAATAGAATGGTGGAGGATTATTTTAATGAGAATGTAGACATTAGCATGTCACCTTAAGCCCATTGGTAGCTTGGTTTGTGGGGGCCCAAACAAAGCAAGCACTTCAGCCACAAAAATGGCAAACCCTATCATTGAAGTGCTTGGAATGTCCTTTTTCATGTACAACATAATCCCGAGCATAGTTTCATCATGCAATTTCATCAAGCACTTTAGCCACAAAAATGGCAAACCCTATCACTAAAGTGCTTTGTATGTCCTTTTTCATATACAACATAATCCCAAACACAATTCCATCATGCACCTTTTTTCATTATCGGCTTTGCCAAGATTGTTTGTGTGTTTGGCAGGCAGCGTATATTTCTGTACATTACTGGGATGTTTAGGTTCTTTTGTAATTTGCAAGGCCATCCATTACCAGCTTCTCATTCACACATATGGACCCTGTTTCTTGCAGCTTCAACACTGATACAGAGTAGTATCATCAATTCATATAATCATATAATTAATAATTATCAACATTGACTAGGCTGTTACTCTTCCATAAATCTCTTCTATTGTCCTGAGAACTGTGATATGCTGTTTGCATTCAGTTTCCACTTTAAAAAATCTCATTGGGATTTTGGAAGCTTCTTTTATAGTTATTTCCATGTCTTCAATTTGTTTTTCTTACCAATCAATCCTTTACATGGTGCCACTAAATATTCCACCTCCATTTACCTGTGCTGGTTTTGGGCCTCTGATCTAGTTCTTGATTAATTAAAACATTCTTTAGGATTGTATAGTTTATAAAACTTCCATCCTGTCTGCCACTGCAGTGCCACTAGGTTTCATATATGTGGTACTGTATTTTCTTTTATCTTCCAGGTGTTTTTGCTGCTGTTCTGTCGCTTACTTTAGCCTGCCAGCTTGCTGAAGCCTTTGGCCAATATTGGCAAAAACAATATTGTGAGGTGATTACAATTGACAGGAAATGACTGGAAATATATGTATTGATGTTAATAAAACTCTAGGAATCAAAACAGGACCACATTACATGATTTTAGCTGTTTTTTGTCAATTTTAAACAAAGTACATGTTATTTTCACTATAAAAAGATACAGTTTTCATGAAAATATGTGCCGTAGTCTTTGCATCAACTTGGAACAAACAGACAGAAACAATGTTCTTAAAATATTAGCATAGATATAGCTTAAATTGGTATGTTCAATTAAAAAATAGAGTGTAAAAGTTATGTTTTAAATGCTTTAGCAACACTATCAAATTAGAAAATGCTGTTTTACATTTCTACTTACATTCTTTCTTTTACCACTAGATGTCCCTCTCTGTCTGTTTTATGAAAAAGTAAAAATGGACAAATGAAAGAAATATCATAATGTCTCCTAACATGTAGATTATCATTGATACAGGTACATTTGGTCCTGCTTTTGTTTATACAGGGTAATAATGGTTGCATTTTTTAAATAGTTAAATCCAACACAAAAAAGTTAAATAAAAAATTGTTTCTGTGACAGGAGGTTATTTTTAGTGCATTTTGAAGGTTTGTGACTTCAGGGGGTATATTTACTGAAGATCAATTTTAATCGATTTTGATCGATTTAAAATCAATCAAAATTGATCAACATCGATGTGGTGTCTCTGAGGCTAAATCACACATTTACTAATATCTAGCTCTTCATACACTGGCTCACTATTTATGTCTTCCATTCATCTATCCCTTTCCATTAGGATATAAGCTCCATGAGTAGGGCCTTCCTCTATTGTTCTCATTACTTACCTCTCTTGCACACCAACTACACTCTACACCTCCTTGAGCTCTTTGCAGAATCCACAGGATGTGCAAGCTCTGTGCAGTCCCATTAGCTGGCATTTGGGAGGGATCTGTATGTGTGGCAACACACATACAAAACCTGGGTACGAGGATCCTGAACTCGTTTTTTGTTTTGCCAAGTTCATGGATTACTGCGGAGACCTGCACCAGGATATAGGTGAGTATGTTGTTTTTTTTGCAGGGCCAGTCATTAAGGATTTTCTACTGGACAAGGGGACAGAAACATCTGGTATAGGTAAGTATGTGTGAATGGGTAAGTCTGTGTAATAAAGTTATACTAATCACGGTGTGTGTGTTTTGTCTTTATTTAACTATTTATTTTACAGTGAAGTTACAGGTGCCACATGTCTGCTGGCACTTGTTGTTCCACAAGTGGAAAATGGCAGGCATGTGGGCACTTGTAGTTCCACTGTAAAACACAATAGTTTTACATAATTTGGCCCCCCCATTACCCCCATACCCACCGCTCCAGGGGTATGGGGAAGAGCCCCGGGCTTCAGCGTAAGCCTGTGGTGCTCGAGAGGGGGGTCCCCTTCTTTGGGGGGTCCCCGACTCCCCCGATATCACCGGCTTGCGCTGACTGACTTGGGGTGCTAATGCTTTGGACCTGGAGCCCTGATGATTGGGTCTTCAGGCTGTGGCATTACACCCCAGTCAGTTGGGTCTGGTGCTTGTCTTAAATATATGGGTTCCCCATGTCTTTTTTTCCCCTATATTTAAAACCAGGACTGGTCCTTGCAGCCTGGTGTTGGTTTCTAAATTACGGTGGAACCCTACACATTTTGTTCCCTGTATTTGTAGAAACCAGGACTGGCTGGCAAGTCTGGGGCTGGTTTGGCTTTTGGGGGGGACGACCCTATGTCATTTTTTAAAAAACTTTTAACCCGTTCTTTTTTACCGGTTAAACACAATGGGAATTTTTGGGAAATAATCCAGGGACCCCTCTAAAGATGTGTAGACATAGGGGATGACAAAGGGTACCCCCCATTTTTATCTGCTGATGGAACTTGGGGTTTCTAATAGCCTTGGCTGGTGCATAAATGTGCATTTGAATAAGGTGATGCAGAAGAGCATTTAGAAGTTTTATAAGGGAAAAATAACTACGCCCAGTAAATTTGGGGTACTTGAAAATGGGGTTCAGCATATTTTAAAGTTGCTAAAGTGAGTTGAAAAAATTGTGAAGAACCCACCTGCCGCAAGCAGCTTCAATGAAAAAACACAAACACCTGGAGCATACTTGGGGACCCCCCCAGAGTCAAGTTCACTAGTTTGAACATTGTCCTCCCATTTTTTTTTTCGCCCCCAAATTCAAAATGATTTTTTAGGGTGTCCTTAAGTGTTTTTTTATTTGTTTTAACTAGTTTACTTTTGGGGGACTGTCTGAAGGCAGCATGGGGGTTCCCACAATGTTGCACCCCTAAACCCCAATTCCGCATTTTTTTCCACCTGCTATTCATATGTGATACTTTTTCACCTATTACATTGCATTGACTTTCCACCTAGGCGGGGTAAAAGCCAAACAGACGAAAATGATGTCATCGGGGAAAGTTTTTGCTGAAAACAGGCGAAAACTTACTTTTTGCCTCAAAATTAAATACGGCCCTTAAGGTTCAAGCAAGAAATAGAATAGAAAAGAGAAAAAAGAAATAGAAAAATGTGCATAAGGGAAAAAAAAAAGATGGTGTATTAAAACTTTTATAATACCGCTGGTTATATAACTTATATCCTTGTATATTTGGATCTATATTAATCTCTTGGTATCACTGATACAATATAGGTTCATGTGAATTTATTAATTTATAACCATCATCCTTTATCAGTGTTATCCACTTAGAGAGAAATATTTGTCTGCAGCAGCTATAATGTAACAATATCGTTACAATTGAATCACACTATATCAGTATCAGAAAGACAGTCCCGGGGTGGTTAAATAGTAACAATTCTTTATCTGATATGCGGCAGTTAGTTTAGTTTTCAATAAGATTGCTGACATATGCTGGGCTGGCTACCTGCATGCAATTTCCACTCAGTTTGTCAGTGTCAGTTAGTATAGTAATATTGCCATGTATCTTACTGGTGGGATAACTGTCTATGTGATCTATTGATCCTCCAAGCTGCTGCCGTTATTCACACATTATCTGTCATATAGATTCATCCTTATATTAATCAGGTATAACCAGTGGTATTGTGTGGAAACACTGCTTTATCAAGGCATCAACCCGACTGTTCGTATCAGTCCTGATTTATCCCCCAAGTCGGGTGCTCATTGGTTCATTCAAATGTGCTATTGCCGCTCAGATTACCATTGGTTCTAATGTTTCCTATTCCCGTCTATTGCGGGTGTTAAAGCCGAGTGCCGGTAATTGCTAAATGGCTAATTTTTTCACATTAGTGCGGTGATCTCATTTGTCCAAAAATCAATTATACTTTAATCTAATAAACTGTATATATCATTGCCTCCAATTCTATTAATTATTTAACCCTATATAGATAATGATATTTCTAATATATTATCCCTGTCTTCATAATCCAAATAGCCATTAATATTATATTTAATCTATTTGAAAGATTTATTATAGATCATTATTATCCCCTACTATTCTTATATATTATATATATATATATATATATATATATATTAAATAAATTAACTGACTTCATAATTACAAGTTTCAATATCAAAACTATGTACATGTATAATAAAATACATACTATTGAAATTATTAAAGATCAGCCTTGATGTTCTTGGAACCAGGACAGAAGGAGATGAGGAAGTTGAAGCGGGTAAAAAATAATGCCCAACATGCTTTCTGGGAATTCAACTTATTAGCAGACTGAATATAGGATAGGTTTTTGTAGTCAGTAAGAACCAAAATCTGGTGTTTAGCCCCTTCCAGCCAGTGTCTCCAGTCCTCGAAAGCCCATTTAATAGCTAGCAACTCTCAATTTCCTACATCATAATTGCATTCAGCAGAGGAAAATTTTTGAGAAAAGAATGCACATCGGTGCAACTTACTATCTGTCAGGTCTTTCTGTGACAAAATGGCTCCTGCTCCTACTTCTGAGGCATCTACCTCTACAATAAAAGGAAGTTCAGGATCAGGATGTCGCAGAACAGGTGCTTGAGTGAAAGCAACTTTGAGAGTTTTAAAAGACTGGATCGCCTCGATTGGCCAGTAAAGGTATCCACTCCTTTCATGGTCAAATTTACAATGGGTGCCACTATGCTAGAAAAAGATTTTCTGAATATGTGATAATAATTTGAAAATCCCTAAGACGATGTGGTATATCCCAGAAAAGAGACCTGAGTGACGTCAAAGTCACATTTTTCCAACTTAGCATACAGATGGTTCTCCCGCAATTTTTGAAGAACCTGAAGTACATGCTGATGATGTTGGTCCAGTGACTGGGAAAAAATGAGAATGTCGTCTAAGTATATGACCATGAATAACCCCAAAAAGTCACTAAGAACATCATTAATCAGGTCCTGGAAAACCGCTGGAGCGTTAGATAAGCCAAAAGGCATGACTAGATACTCATAATGTCCAGAGTGAGTACTGAAGGCTGTTTTCCACTCGTCTCTATTTTTGATTTGAATCAGGTTATATGCCCCTCTGAGGTCAATCTTGGAGAAGATATTAGCCTGATGCAGCTGATCAAACAATACCGGAATGAGAGGTGACGGGTATGAATTCTTTACCGTAATGTTGTTGAGTTCCCTGTAATCAAAACAGGGATGAAGAAACCCATCCTTCTTCCCAACCAAGAAAAAAAACAGCTCCCAGTGGTGATTTTAAGGGACGGATGAATCCTTTAGTCATGGCATCTTCAATGTACTCTGTCATAGCTTTATCCTCCAGTATTGAGAGGGAATACAACCGGCCTTTGGGTAATTTGGCATTGGGTATCAAATTGATAGCACAGTCGTAAGACCTATGTGGAGGAAGAACATCCACAAGTTTTTGGGAGAAAACATCAGTGTAATCCCTGTACTGAAGCGGAATGGCCAGAGATGTCTCAGAATTCGTAGGAAGTATGGACTGAATAGGCATAGTCAAGCAATGATTCTGACAAGTCTGGCTTCATTTGATTGTTTCACCAGATTGACAATTAATCACAGGATTGTGATCCCTAAGCCATGGAAGACCTAGAACGACTGGAGCCAAAGGACAATTAAAGAGGTAAAAGGACAAAGTCTCTGAGTGTAAAGACCCTACCAAAAAACGTAGAGGAGGCATCTTAAACTTCACATGTCCTGACGAAATCAAACCTCTGTCCAGACCACAGATCAAAATTTTCTGTTCCATGGGGACAGCTGATACTCCCAGAGTGCGAAAGAAATGAAAATCCATAAAATTGCCTGCCACCCCACTATCAAGAAAGGCTGAAGTAGACAAAGTGGAATTAGCGAGTTGGATGACTGCTGGGACTAAAACAGAATTTTTAGAAGTAATAGATGCCAGACCCAAGTGTAAATCCTCCCAAACACTTAGGCCCTCTTTTTTTACCAGTCTGAGTGGACAATTTTCACAGTATGTCCTTAGACACTGCAATACATACAGAGGCCAAGGGACCATCTTCTGTGTCTCTCTTCTGATGATAGGCGAGAGGACCCAATCTGCATTGGTTTCTCTGTGTCTGAAGATGGAACCCAATCCAGAGAATGGGGTGATTTAATGGGAAGATTTTGTTCTAGTTTATGTTCCCTTAGCTGCCAGTCTATCCTAATGGCCTGTTGCAGAAGATCATCCAAGGACTCTGGAGGTGAATTTTGAACAAGGATGTCCTTGATGGCCTCAGAAAGACCAAGATGATATTGGCTACATAGGGCTGGATCATTCCATCTGCAGAAATCTGATGAGAAATCCTCTGCTACCTTCTAACCCTGTTTGAGGGTACGCAATTTGGACTCAGCCAAAGCAGCACATTCTGGGTCATCATACAAAAGGCCCAAGGCTGTAAAGAAAGCCTCAACAGTCTGTAATGCTGCATGGGTTGAAGGCAGTCCAAAGGCCCAAGTCAGTGAATCCCCCTGAAGGAGAGAGATTACCAGTCCCACTTGCTGCAACTGAGTCCTTGAAGAGATCGGACAAAGTCAGAAATAAAGCTTGCAACTTTCCCAAAAGTTTAAAAACTCAGCGATCCGCAGAAAACTGATCTGGCAAATTTACCTTTGGTTCAAGATGAGGAGCTGCATGTACAAGAGAACGGTTTTCCTCAACTCGTATAGTGAGTTCCTGGACTTTCTGGGTGAGTGTTTGGATTTGGGCTGCAAGCACCTGGGCAGAACTCTGGACCTCATTCAGAGTCGGTCGTAAGTGGCCGCTCGGGCGTACGCTTAACGACCGCAAAACTGAAAAAGGAAGCGATTGCACGGTCGATCGCAACCAATGTGACATATATACGTTAACAATGCCCCTTCTCTAGCTAGCAAGTGATAGCAGTTAGCAATTGAGTCAATCATTGTCAGTCATTGTCAGTCACTGTATGTTAATTTTCTTCTGATAGTTGTGGCCACTTGTGTTGTGTGCAAATTACTCCACAAATTACCAAAAAAAATGCATAGAATAAGCCATCCCCTTGAAATATATTTATTCTTATTATGCGCTAATGCAAATGCAGCTGGATTAATTACATGCCAATTAGCAGTGTTATTAGTTACAACAAACGATTATTAGCTTCTTGCATTGTGTGGCTCTAGGTCGGTCGTAGCAGGTAATTTATGTACTCCCCTAAAACGCCCTGAAAACGGTGAGGAACACCTGCGTTTTCAGACTACCACCCCCGTCAACACCCACAAATGGCCTTTCATTTCAATCAACTCTCGGAAGCCACTTCCTGCTCATAAGCCATACGATCGACAGCATTTTGGATAGCAAGGTCTCGTATGCAAATGCGCATAACTAACCGTACGCATGCATGGTTTGGAAACATCAGATGCATACGACTGAGCGGCCGATTACGACCAATTCTGAATGAGGTCCTCTCTCCCTGCTCCATGATGCAGAAGCTATAACTCCGATATGACTCTTTCTGTATCCAATTCCAAGTGTACCTGTATTTTTTGGGCCAACTATATTGTTATGAATCTCACTGCTCCATGTGAGACTCCTAGAACCTGGCTAGCGAGATCTTCACCAAAAACAACTGCCCATTGTTCCCTTAGAGCTATGATAAGTTCACCGATACTTAGCCGGCTGCCTGGACTTATGCTCGGGGTAGTAGAGACTCACATGGAGGTACAAGGGAATTCAAGAGATGAAGTGTACAGTTAGAGCTAATACAGGTAATGGTTCAGATGAGTTGGCAACTGCATCGATGATATGGCAATGATACTGATGGTGTAGCAAATGTGTGTAAGGTGCAGCAATTGTGCTGATGTTGCAGCGATGGTGTCGATGTTGTGGCAGTTGCCATAGATAAACAGTCTAGAGTATGAAAATGGCTTTGAGAGCTGATGGTGCGGCAAGTGTGCCGATGTTGCAGAAATGGTGCCGATGTTGCGGCAATTGCTGCCAATGTTGCGGTGATGGTGCCGATGTTGCGGCAATAGCCATAGATAAACAGTCTAGAGTTTGGAAATGGCTTTGAGAGCCAACAGTGTGGCAACTGTGCTGATTTTGCAGCGATGGTGCCGATGGTGCAGCAATAGCATAGATAAATAGTCTAGGGTTAGCAAATGGCTTTGAGAGCTGATGGTGCAGCAAGAGTGCTGATGTTGCAGCCATGATGCTGATGTTGCTGCAATTGCTGTAGATAAACAGTCTAGGGTATGAAAATGGCTTTGAGAGCCGATGGTGCGGCAAGTGTGCCGATGTTGCAGCAATGGTGCGGATGTTGCGGCAATTGCTGTAGATAAACAGAACAGTGTATGAAAATGGCTTTGAGAGCTGATGGTGTGGCATGGGAGCTGCTTGGAGCGGCTAAGAAGCCAAATGAAGAATGGTGGTAGCACGGGAGCTGCTTGGTGTGGCTAGGAAGCCGTATGGTGAACGTTTGCAGCATGGGAGCTGCTAGATGTGGCTAGGAAGCTGTTTGGAGATTGATGGTAGCACAGGAGCTACTTGGTGCGGCTAGTAAGCCATATGGTGAACGTTGGTAGCACAGAAGCTGCTAGATGCAGCTAGGAAGCCATTTTGAAGATGATGGCAGCCCGGGAGCTGCTTGGTGTTGGCTGGGAAGCCGAATGGAAGTAATATCATGGAGAGAACAAAAAGCTGCCCATGCAGCTAAGCTGATGAAATCCACAGACACACTATAGTCGGCACAGGTGCAATAGATCAGTGAGTAAAAATAGGCTGCAGCACTTAATCAAGCTGCACCTGTGGATGAGACATCACTTCCTGAGTTGTGCCGATTGCCTAGCAACAGGAGCAACAGGAGTAACCCTGCCCTGCCTGGGAAAGCTGTCAGAAAGGGTCAAGTCGTGACCGCGACTTGTAACAATTCTCAATATTTAAAGTAAATAAATCAACACTAACAATAATGGGAAAATTTGCTTGTACAAAATATTAAATTGCCAGCATACCATTCACCACATTCAGTGGCAAGGAAAGGCTCATAACATTACCTTTCTTTGAGAGTGTTGGTCCTGCTACTGCTGTTTCAAGCCCTAGAATGCATATTTTGGAAGCCAAACACAGTCATGCATCTTCTGTAACCTTGGATGCAACACCTTCTCGCTCTGAGTTTAGAGATGTCACCTATAAACATGCAAATCAGTGCACACAAAAAACACTAAGGCTAAAACACAAACTGTTCACAAACTTCACAAATCCCTGAGGAGAGTCTAAGGGCATCCACAAGTGCTATGACATTTCTGACTCTGTAGTCCTAGAGAACTTCTGCCATTTCTGCACCCTCTGAGAATGTGAGGATGAAAATCAGTAAAAGTTAAGATGGTGAAATAAAAATTGAGGATGCTACTGTAGAAGTGCAACAGCATGGTATTTGTGTATCTGATGCTAATGATGATGACTTGCCTGGGAATAAAACCAAAAAAGACACCTCTTTTGTGTGGAATTAGGTTTACCCTAATCCTGACAACCTTTGTCAAACCATCTCTACCATTTATGAAGATAAAGTAAGTAGAGGCACAGTAGGGATTTTAACCATCTAGGAACCTCATCTCTGCATGGATAGTTCCAAGCACATGCAATCTTCACTGCCAACACCTTCATCATCAATCTCACTATTAATGAGCAGATTTATTATGAGCTGTGAAGTGGTCAAAATTGACTGGAAATTATTTGAAATTAATGTTATTGAGGTTAGTAACACTGTAGGAACAAAATATGACCCCATTACATGATTTTAGCTGTTATTATCAATTTTGAAAGAAATCCAGATGCAAACCAAAACACATCTCACTGTGCACAGCTCTAATATAAAGTTGAGATGCAGGTAAAATGTGACATACTGTATACAATGTTCTATAGGCAGTGATACTCCTTTGTGTTTAATAATTTCTATTTTGTTGTTTGTTCCTTTATCTTCTGACTTCAAGTAGATATTTTGTCGGTAAAAATAATAAATTATTTTTTAATGTAATAGTATTTTAAATTTAAAATGAAATGTCTGTCAAGATATGCAAATATGTCATATTTCATGTTTGTTATTTTTTTCTATGAAAAATTTACAATTAATAATAATAGATATTTCCTGATGGCTTTTACCTGGAAATATTCCTGATTGCAAATTGGGACAAACTGAGGCATGCCTTAAACCACACAAAAAATATTATTGCCCAAAATAGTCCAATAAAATGTTTTCTTAATCATTTGCCTGGTGTGGTCACATTGAGACCATGCAGGCTGTGTGTTACCTGACATGGCAACAAATAATCAGTCAGAAATGCCCACTGGATGGCTGCCGGAAGATAATATTCCAGAAGCTGCCAATGGCATCCCTGCAGCCTCCCGAAGTGTCTTCCATGCTACTGATCACTGAATATCACTGGCCCCATACACCCCACCCTACCACCCCCTGTTAGTAGATCTAGTCTCTGTCCAGCTGCCCAGCTTTTTTTCCCCATGCCACTCCCTCCCATTCAATGGTTATTAGATCCAGTCTCTGTCCAGCTTTTATTTTCACCACTTCACTCACTTCCCCTCTCCTGGTTATTATAGCCAGTCTCTGCCCAGCTTTTTTTTCCCCCACTTCGCTCCACAGCTTTTTACCACTTACCTTATTTTTTTGAAGAAGGCTTCAGCTTCTACTCTGCTTCTTCCCCAGCACTGCAGATGCTGCTCCAGCTTCTCTTGATCAGCGGCTCCTCCGACCTCAGGCTCTCCCTCCAGCAGTATTTCATGACATCATGACATGTCACGCGCCGACTTCAAAGCAGAAAACTTTATTTACCATAGGAGGCCGGCAGGTGTCTGTCATGAAGGTTGGTGGAGAAGCATCCCGTGCAGGCCCACTTCCTCCTCCAATTATGGTGACCAGGTTGGCAACCAGTAGCAGCAGCACTGGTGGCTGAGCCCCTTTTCTCCTGTTCAGACTGCAGGCTGTGCAGTGGCGGTAGGAGTGGGCAGGCCCCAGCAGGTCCCCCCTTCAGCTAGGATCTGGGGCAGGGACTCCAGTCCCGGCATTCCCCTCCTGTTTGTGGCCCTGACTGGCAGTACCCCCATTCAGCAGATGCAGAGAAGAACAACACTGGGAAAATGTAAATAAACCAGTGCTCAGCCCCCTAGTGTATACCAAAGCAGCCACCAAGAAAATATGAAGTTGCGAAGTCATGATGGTCCGATAATCAGTATTCCAATATATTGTCAATCGATATTTAAAAAAAAATCTATATTGATGTTTCTATTTAAAAAATAATAATAATAACACTGTGTTGAATAAGTTATAAATAGATGTATTTGACCGAATTAAATCATAAAAAACCTACAATTTCTGAGCTGTTTTTGTAAACAAATATTAGCCAATTAAGTGGTTAATAAAACAGTAGAACTATAATTCCTGTTACTCTGTCACTAGTAGAAACAATTATCAGTACCACATAGTTAAATATGCTTTATTATCAAAACGGAAGGATATGCACTAGTATAAAAAAAAAATCCACAATGAAGCAGATACAAATAGAAATTTGGATCTATAAAATCAAAAAATATATGTACTTACAATTTTATTTAATCGTATAGACTTTAGGGTATGTGGTAGTTTTATCATCTTTTTAGGTAATGTGTCATCTTTCCTAGATTCAAAATAGAATTATGCAATATCAGGCAGGAACTGGGCACTTTGACAGTCCCTTCACTTCTGAGTAATGGAGGGTACACACGGTCAGATTTTCTGGAAGATATGAACGATACTGATTGTAGAAATCATTACATCATTCATATCGTTGACATGTTTGACATGCATCAATGAACAATGCACATGCCCACATGTCAGATAATGATATCTGAAATCGACTGTGTTTGCAGTCAGATTTGGATGATTTAATTAATTTAAATACTGTCAGAAATTGTTAATCGTTCATGAGATCATTGGCAAAATCATTCAAATCGTTCAAATTGTTCATCGTTGATCTAGCAAGTCTGACCGTGTGTATGCACCATAACTTGTCCTCCTATCTTGGAAGCAGTATAGCTGGAAGCAGCAATAGATCTAGTTGGAAAACACTTTATAATACAGTAGATAATACTATATACCTGCTCTTACACAGACATTTATCCAGAAATAGGGCACTTTGGGTCTTAGGGTTATATTTACTAAAGTGTGTTTTTTTAAAGTGGAAGTGTTGCCCATATTAACCAATCATATTTTACTTATCATTTATCAAGCACATTCTAGAAGATAATACAGTAGCTAGAATCTAATTGGTTGCTATGGACAACATCTTCACTACTCCCAACTTGCACTTTAGTAAATATACCCATTATAGTAGCTTCACTATTTAAGGATAGATGCCAAAAATATGGAATTTGCAAGTCAACAATTAGAAATCAGTTTTATACCCATGTCACCCTATAGGCAATATAACAGTATGACACTGAAATACATACAGTAAAACAACCTACCTTATGGCCAAACAGGTGTATGACATTTTTCTTAAGGAAAGTCACTACCATTTTCAAAGGAATTACTTATATAGATTGGGCACCAATTGGATAGAATTTGACAAATCTCATCAAAGGTCTGAGGCTTAGAAACTGGGTCACACACATAACCAAATATAGTTAAATCCCACCACTAAACAGTATGCTAAGTTTTTAACAATATTATCAATCATTATCAACTGCTGAACAGGTAAAAAGAGTGAAGGTATCTGTTTCCTACAGGCAGGGCTGCCATCAGGATGGGATTGCCGGGAATGGAGTCCCGGGCCCGGACATTGGGGGGCCCGCCCACCCCTACCACCCAAATGCTCGCTACTACTATCCCCTTGAAAGTTAAAGGCCCGAGGGCCCTCTCCTGAACCCTCGCCACCACACAGTAGAAGTGAAAGGCCCAGGCCTGTCCTCCCACTCCGGCCCTCCTGCTCCGCCTCCTACTTATGCTGCCATGGCCGACACGTGCATTAATGATTTTCTTGTTGTGAGCCGCGTGCATGACATCATGATGTTCAGCTGCCCCGCTGAAAGAAGAGCTGAGGTGTGCGAGGACTGAGGAGAAGCCAGAACAGAGTAAGGTGGTAAAGTAAGTGTCTGACTCTTTTTGCATTATAGCATGTCAGATGTCATACAGAAAAAGAGATTGATATATATATAGAGAGAAATCTCTATATATAAAACCTCTGCGCTAATAGAAATCAACCACAAGATGTGAAATGGCAGATAAAGCACAGCAACCATTAATTGTGTAAAGATTGTTCAGGACTCGATCAATAAAACATAGTATATTTAATCATACACATAATAAATAGAAAGTAAAAATTACACATTTATCATATAATACATATAGTAAAATACATGTTGAGATAACCTAAATATTAATTGCAGTTGCTTAAATTACTATAATGCACAGCAACTCATACAATAATTATATTAAAGATATCTAAATATGTTAAATGCCACTATCCCTTAATTGAAATGTCCTATTACCGTCCGTATTCTAGCATATAATAGAAATGTCAATGAGGATTTATCCTGCTATTCAAACAGGTGATTGATTATCCTCATATATGCATGATGGTTTGAAAACTGCAAATGTCCAGTAATGATACTCTGTTTGTGAACTGGCCAGTTCTAAAAAAGCTGGTGTGCTGATCATGTGATCAACACTATCGCTACAGTGTATCTTCACAGCGCGGCTGCTGCTACATTGCAGGACATCTCCTTAGTGGAAGGCAGGCTGCTGCTGACACTCAATTCAAGGCTTGTTTCTGCTGGAGCTCAAACAGGAAGCCCTGTGGATATTGAGCACACCAGTGGGGTGAGCATAGATCTAGCTGCTTTTAAGAACTGGCCTGTTCACAAACTGAGTATCATTACTGGACATTTGCAGTTTTCAAACCATCATATATGAGGATAATGAATCACCTGTTTGAATAGCAGGATAAATCCTCATTGACATTTCTATTATATGCTAGAATACGGACGGTATTCGGGCATTTCAATTAAGGGATAGTGGCATTTAACATATTGAGATATCTTTAATATAATTATTGTATGAGGTGCTGTGCATCATAGTAATTTAAGCAACTGCAATTAATCTTTAGGTTATCTCAACATGTATTTTACTATATGTATTATGTGATACATGTGTAATTTTTACTTTCTATTTATTATGTGTATGATTAAATATACTATGTTTTATTGATCGAGTCCTGAACAATCTTTACACAATTAATGGTTGCTGTGCTTTATCTACCATTTCACATCTTGTGGTTGATTTCTATAAGCGCAGAGGTTTTATATATAGAGATTTATCTCTCTCTCTCTCTCTCTCTCTCTCTCTCTCTTTATATATATATATATATATATATATATATTTCAATCTGTGTTTCTAATCAGGGTGAGTTTTTTCACAGACCAATCCAAACTCTCTGCAGCTGAGATCTATTTAAATTTAAGTCCATATATTTATTTTTTATCAAGCGCCGGAGAAAATTTCTCTGTATGTCAGATGTCATGTTGTGGATGTGGGGAATGTGACTGGATAGGGCTGCTTTGTTCTTTGGTTACTTTCTCCCATTGATCATAATATTTATTTCTTTAGCTGTAAGAAAATCATTCACAATGTTATGTAATTATGGGCCTCATTTATCAATGAGTTTTATCACTCAAAATGAGTGATAAAACTTGTTGCATATGATAAATAGTGCTCCAGCCAATCAGCTCACAACTGTCATTTTTCGAACAGATTACAGTTGGGAGCTGATTGGCTGGAGCACCATTATTATACAAAATTAGTGTTATCACTCGTTTTGAGAGATAAAACTCATTGATAAATGGGATCCTATGTCAATTATGTTGCCTACTGTTTCTTTTTTTTCTAACTGTGTGAGTTTCTTTCAGAAGGTATGGGAAAATTATTTGAGTGCATTTGTCACCTATACTGTACCTCCATCATTCTGTGAGCTCCAAGTGATGGTAGAATCTCTGCTCCATGGAGTTGTGGGGGGCAAGCTAGGGTGGCACTGCCTATTTTGGTAGTTCTAGGCCCCACAATTTCTGATGGCAGCCATGCCTACAGGAAGGTGCTTTACTTAAAATAGTTCCAAAGAAGGACTTCTCTTAGTAGAGCCCTAAATGAACCAGAAGTTAAGACACTTTTAAATCTCTTCCTAATTGTAAATCTTAAGGTCTAAAGGGATTTGAGACTGAATATTACAAAGCCTGATATTACTAATGTTAACAGGCCATTTACTATGTGGGCTCACATGGAATTCATAAAGTTAAAAGATTTAGGAGACACATGTCAAACACCTGTTACTTCCACAGGAGACAAATAATCTCTCTGCATTTAATTAACAAGATTTCTAAACCTTCTAAATGCTTATCAATCCTCTAGATCAGGGGTTCCCAACCACGGTCCTCAAGGCACATTAACAGTCCAGGTTTTAAGGATAGCCATACTGAGCACAGGTGACTTAATTAGTACCTCAGCTATTTTGATTTATCCATCTGTGCTTAAGCATGGATATCACGAAAACCAGGACTGTTGGTGTGCCTTGAGGACCGAGGTTGGGAATCACTGCTCTAGATGCTCATAATTTACATGGTGTACAATCCACCTTAGCCATGTATGGTAAACCAGCATTTGGCATTGAGCTAGACAACACAAGTCCCCACTGTAAGAGCTACAGATCTAACACATACTTAAAAAAACTAAAACATTTTATTAAAAGCATAGCATATTACAATTGTGATGCAGAGCAGAATTGAACAACAAACAAAACTACTACTGTAAAGTATATAGAGTAGGAGATAAAAAATATCAAGAATAAAGAGTAAACAGTGAAAACATTAGTTGAAACAAGGAGGCCACAACTACCAATAGAACAAAGAAAGTGGCAATAAGAAATATTTAGATTCAATGGGACAGTGTAACTTCTAGGAGTGGATTTTCATCCCAGAATGGGACCAGGAAAAGTGCTTTCCAAAATAATTGACTGTTAAATAAGCCTATGCAAAGATTCCACTTTAATATTTTTCCCAAACCTGTACAAGGACATTAAAAATAACATAGTTAGTTAGTGGCCTTCAAACTGCCATTGTACCCACTGTAAAGGACAAGAAAAAAAAATGTGTTCACATAATTTCATGTGTTTATATTTAAGCATTTCAGTTTAATCATTGCTGAGCATAGAATAATTTAATAAAGTACCCTCATTTGTATGATCCCATCATCACTATTCATCTTTTTTATAGACCATAATGTTTGGTTTTTATAATACTGGACATTTATATATTTTTTTCCTAGTACATTTTAGACAGACAATTACCAGAAAATACTGCACTCAATTATAATAAAATTAACTCTTATCAAACAGAGCCAACAGTTAATATCTTATTGCTGATTTGTTTTATTCCTTAGTTAGTGATATTTTGGTTGATGATACAATTCCCTCTAAGCAGACTGCACTGTATTATCTGCAAATGCATGTAAGCACATAACATATTCGTATTGAAATCTTATCAAAAAGTCTACTTAGTATAAAAGCTTTTACTAGAGTAAAAATTATTAATCTATCCAATAACAGAGGACACCATTTTCAGTCATACTTTTGCAATCTTACAATAAATCAAATCCAATTACTAAGGCACATATCAGTGGTATTTTTTTATATATATTTATATTTCTAAATAAACACCACTACCACCTAGATATTCTGAGAAGTCAGTTGAGAAAAGGGAAATACAGTATAATATCTAGGATAAGAACTACGTGGCAAATTTGTAAATGCAGACTTGATTTTAAAGGACTCATACAGATTTGGCTACATAGAAGGTTGGAAAATATACACACATGGAAAAGCACATTTATGAGCTTCCAGCTGAACAACACTTGTATATGTATACTTTCTCCACACATTAGTGTACATTAGTGTGGAGAAAGTGTAGACATGTGGCGTGACATTGTGAAAACTATATCATATAGAAGAAATTTAGCATGTGCTGTCCTGTATATATAAGAGAGAGAAACCTTGTATCTAAAGAAAAATACTGTGTGAGTATCCTTGTTGACAATAAAAAATAACTGATTTATTAAAACAATGTATCACAAACTAAAAAGCTGGTGCATATATGGCATACATAAACCACATAAAAAGATGAATTATTCACTTATTATAGTATATCATCCTGTAGTATACATGAGTAATATGAATTGTACTCTGTCCACCAAACGAAAGAAATGCATTCCCAAATTAAAGTGCTTTGTGTAGGAGTCAGAGACTATATACAGTTACTGGTGCCACTTGGTTCATATGGTAAACAAGTCCAAAGAGTCCAGCAGGGTTACTATTTACTTGCAGCCTGTGCAATGCCTTAGCTGTGGTCAAGTCCCTTTAGCGTGACATTGTTAGTAGTACAGTAAATAAGAGAGTTGAACTAATCTTTTTAGTACAAATTTTAATGTAATGAAATATAATATGTCCAAGAGAGTATGAAGTCTGTACAGTCTAAAATATAGAATAAGGAATTAAGGTAGGCCATAGTCTAACCATATGGAATAGGTCTGGTGAACTGAAGCTACAAAAGGATGTTTGGCCAAACTCCATCAGTACAATATATAAACAAGGCCATAACTAGGGTGTTGTGTACGGCGCCATTGCACAGAGTGCAGGATGCCCTGGGGAAGCACAGCCACCACCACAATCTGTATTTGTCAGGCACCTGCTGTGAAGTTTGTTATGCAGTGGTGGGCCCAGTCAGCAGCAGCTCTTCTCTCATTCTGGAGTTCCGCCTGGTGCATGTGACTGTCCTATCTTCTGTGTGTGGTGACATCATGACGTCTCTCCCACAGTGGTGTGCCCAGGCAGCAGCAGCCCTTCTCTTACTCCAGGGCTTCGCCTGGCACCTGTGACTGTCTCGGCTCCCGTGTGTGGTGAGAAACCACAATGCCTCCTCCTCTCCATGCCGCCTCGTCTCCTTTTCCTCATCTCCGTGTGATGCCTCCTCCCTGTGCCTGGAAATAGACCAGTGTGACTGGGGACACAGACATGGAGGTGAGGTGTTGAGGACACAGACATTTGGGTGCAGAAACCAGGGGAACAAACATTAGGGTGCAGGAACTGGGGACACAGAAATGGAGGTGAAGGTGATGGGGACACAGACTTTAGGGTGCAGGAACTAGGGACACAAATATTAGAGTGCAGGAACTTTGGACACAGATATGGAGGTGAGGGTCGATGCAGACACAGAAATTAGGATGCATGAGCTGGGGACATAGACATTAGGTTGCTGGGGACACAAACATGAGGGTGCTGAGGATACAGACATGAGGCTGCTGGGGATACAAACATGAGGCTGCTGGGGATATAGACATGAGGGACCAGGTGCTGGAGATACAGATATGAAGGTACAGGTGTTGGGGATGCAGACATGAGGATGCTGGGAATATAGACATGAGGATGCTGGGAATATAGACATGAGGGTGCTGGGAATATAGACTTGAGGTTGCAGGGTATAGGAGGGCTGGGGATACAGATAGCAGGGTCAAAGGGACAAGTGTTGGTATAATATTGGGAGAGGAGGTCTTCTGGTAAAATGTCTGTGGTTTCTATTTCGGCAGAAGACTACACATTTAATTTAAAAAAATGTATTGGCATAAAAAATATATAAAAAAAAGATAAATAAAAGCAATATAGAAAAATACAATAGAAAATACAAAGTCATTTCTACAGGAGCTATTATTCAAGCTAAATACAAATATCATTACAGTATATCCAGGTAAATCCATGAGTCACAATAAACAATCCTATTAAAACTTTGCAAACTACAGAGGTTTCCATATACAGTCAGGTGCATAAATATTGGGACATTGATAGAATTTTCATATTTTGGCCTCTATTCACCACCACAATGGCTTTGAAATGAAACAAACAAGATGTGCTTTAACTGCAGACTTTCAGATTTAATTTGAGGGTAATTACATACAAATCAGGTGAACGGTGTAGGAATTACAATGGTTTCTATATGTGCCTCCCACTTTTAAGGGGCCAAAAGTAATTGGATTATCATCTCAAAAGCTATTTCATGGACAGGTGTGGGCTATTCCCTCATTATTTCATTATCAATTAAGCAGGTAAAAGGTCTGGAGTTGATTCTAGGTGTGACATTTGCATTTGGAATCAGTTGCTGTTGACTCTCAATATGAGATCCAAAGAACTGTCACTATCAGTGAAGCAAGCCATCACTAGGCTGAAAAATCAAAACAAACCCATCAGAAAGATAGCGAAAACATTAGGTGTGGCCAAATCAATTGTTTGAAACATTCTTAAAAAGAAAGAACGCACCGGAGAGCTCAGCAACACCAAAAGACCCAGAAGACCACGGAAAACAACTGTGGTGGATGACAGAAGAATAATTTCTCTGGTGAAGAAAAACCCCTTCACAACAGTTGGCCAAATCAAGAACACTCTCCAGGAGGTAGGTGTATATGTGTCAAAGTCAACAATCAAGAGAAGAATTCACAAGAGTGAATATAGAGGGTTCACCACAAGATGTAAACCATTGGTGAGCCTCAAAAACAGGAAAACCAGATTAGAGTTTGCCAAACAACATCTAAAAAGAGCCATTACAGTTCTGGAACAACATCCTATGGACAGATGAGACAAAGATCAACTTGTACCAGAGTGATGGGAAGAGAAGAGTATGGAGAAGGAAAGGAACTGCTCATGATCCAAAACATACCACCTCATCAGTGAAGCATGGTGGTGGTAGTGTCATGGCGTGGGCATGTATGGCTACCAATGGAACTGGTTCCCTTGTATTTATTGATGATGTGACTGCTGACAAAAACAGCAGAATGAATTCTGAAGTGTTTCAGGCAATATTATATGCTCATATTCAGTCAAATGCTTCAGAACTCATTGGACGGCGCTTCACAGTGCAGATGGACAATGACCCGATGCATACTGCAAAAGCAACCCAAGAGTTTTTTAAGGCTAAAAAGTGGAATGTTATGCAATGGCCAAGTCAATCCCCTGACCTGAATCCGATTGAGCATGCATTTCACTTGATGAAGGGAAAATGCCCCAAGAACAAGCAGGAACTGAGGACATTTGCAGTAGAGGCCTGGCAGAGCATCACCAGGGATGAAACCCAGTGTCTGGTGATGTCTATGCGTTCCAGACTTCAGGCTGTAATTGCCTGCAAAGGATTTGCAACAAAGTATTAAAAAGTGAAAGTTAGATTTAGGATTGTTTAGTTTGTCCCATTACTTTTGGCCCCTTAAAAAGTGGGAGGCACATATAGAAACCATTGTAATTCCTGCACCGTTCACCTGATTTGTATGTAATTACCCTCAAATTAAATCTGAAAGTCTGCAGTTAAGGCAAATCTTGTTTGTTTCATTTCAAAGCCATTGTGGTGGTGAATAGAGGCCAAAATATGAAAATTCTGTCAATGTCCCAATATTTATGCACCTGACTGTATATGGAAACCTCTGTAGTTTGCAAAGTTTTAATAGGATTGTTTATTGTGACTCATTAATTTACCTGGATATACTGTAATGATATTTGTATTTAGTTGAATAATAGCTCCTGCAGAAATGATTTTGTATTTTCTATTGTATTTTTCTATATTGCTTTTATTTATCTTTTTTTTTATATATTTTTTATGCCAATACATTTTTTTTAATTAAATGTGTAGTCTTCTGCCGAAATAGAAACCACAGACATTTTACCAGAAGACCTCCTCTCCCAATATTATACCAACACTTGTCCCTTTGACCCTGCTATCTGTATCCCCAGCCCTCCTATACCCTGCAACCTCAAGTCTATATTCCCAGCATCCTCATGTCTATATTCCCAGCATACTCATGTCTGCATCCCCAACACCTGTACCTTCATATCTGTATCTCCAGCACCTGGTCCCTCATGTCTATATCCCCAGCAGCCTCATGTTTGTATCCCCAGCAGCCTCATGTCTGTAAAATGTAATGCAGGTATCAGTACAGTATATGGCTCACAACAAATATTGCAAATGCATATTTTGCATTAAACAAGAATTTCTGAAAATAAAAATAAAATGTCCCAGTTAGTACCTCAGTCCAGCCATATATTAAGAAGTATAAACCATATAATCTGTCTATAGTGATATTCTGAAATATAGATGAATGAAGTTCAATATATGTGGCTCATAATTCAGGTGTATATTATGGATGAGCAATTTTATTATTATTATTATTATTATTATCAGTTATTTATATAACGCACACATATTCCACAGTGCTTAACAGAGAATATTTGGTCATTCACATCAGTCCTTGCCCCAGTGGAGCTTACAATCTATATTCCCTATCACATGCGCACACATATATACACTAGGGTTAATTTGTGTTGGGAGCCAATTAACCTACCAGTATATTTTTGGAGTGTGGGAGAAAACCAGAGCACCCAGTGGAAAACTATGCAAGCACATGGAGAATATACAAACTCCACACAGGTAGGGCCATGGTGGGAATCGAACCCATGACCTCAGTAGTAATGAAGTAATATGCTTACTATAATAACAGTGCCTGTGGTTAGATTCTCCACTATAGAGACAGGCTGTAATAAGTTGATTCTCTTGTTGTAAAACTGAACTGCTCCCATCCTGAATGGCAGTAAGCAGAATGAGACTGCATGATAACCTGTATGGTGTGTGCTGATTCAAGGAGATATGTATCAAGTCTTTGAGAGATATATAGTGGAGTCATTTCCAAAATCAACCATTCTGCTTCTGCCATTTCATGATAGTTAGAAGCTGATAGGTTGCTTTCAGCAACTTATTCTATTAATTTATCTCCAAAGTTGATACATCTCCCTCAATGAGGCAGAAGTAACAGAGCTGAGCAGGTAAAAAGGGAAGAAATCCTGACACACAATGTGATTCTGGGAGGTGAAATCCAGAACAGTTAAATTGCTGAAGTGTTTCTCTGGATTAGACATTTGCCAGTTTCATCAGTTGTAAGTATCTAACAGTACATTAGAAAAGAGATCCTTAAATACTGCTTCCAATCTGTGTAACTAATTAAGCACCTGGAGCGCTTGAATGCAACAGATGTATTGAATTTCAAATGGTCATCCATGTTCACAGCATACTGTATATATATACAGTATGAACTAATGGAGAAAAAAGAAGACTGCTTTTTTGGGGGCACTACTTTATGTGATTATTAAATATTTTAAAAATATAACTTTTATTAGATTACTACTAGAAAAGATGATAGACTTTGCATACAGAGATACATAAAACATATATTCAACCCTTATGATTAAGGGAAAAAAATAGGAAATAATCACCTATATAAAACCAATTACACTGATTGGCATCATATTATTTATAAAGTGATCTTTCTGTGCGATTTAATTAACCACAGGCATAATAGCAATAATGAGTCTGATGAACATAACACCATACAGAGAACAGCAAGAATAAAGCCAAAATTAGTGATATTCATCTGTCGTGTACCAAATAATCAGCAAAGAATATATATAAAAATCAATGCATATAAGTTAGGGTTTGTAGTCCATCTAACCATAGGACTGTAACCATCTCAAATCAATATTGAACAAAAGGTGTACTCCTATATCATTTGATAAGAGTCACCTACCATTGGTACATTAATGAACAGAGAAAACACATTAATTAACACATGTGTGTTGCACATATATGAAGTTACCCGTTTAGTCATAGGACACTATATGTCTCCAATACGTCCTTCAGTAGCTGATTAGAGAAAATACTCTCTTTGTATAACCAATTATATGATCGGTATATTATCAAAACAACACTAGTATTGTGATATCCATTAAATCATTGGTAGGAATCTCCTGCCATTGATACATTATTGAGCAAAGAGTACATAGTAATTATCACATGTGTGTTGCACATATAAGGAATCACTCATTTAACCATAGGACACTAAATGTCTCAGATAAGTCCTTAAATAGCTAATTAGATAAAATACTCTCATTAGTATGTAACCCAATATATGATCGTTATATTACCTAAACAGCACTTGTATTGTGATATTTATTAATAATCTGGGCAATGAAAGTGCCAATTCATAAGCGTACTGTTTCAGGTATAAATGCACACACATCATCATAATAATATTATATCTTGGACATTATGCAAGAATATGGTTATTTCAAATACATATCAAGGCTACTTCTCATCAGAGACCCAGCAGCAATAATGTGCTTCTAGCAAAGAGAAGGCATGCATAGTTAGTGTATCCGATCAGAGGTATAACTTATCTTATGCTGAAATCATGAGGATATTTCCTAGGATGCTTCTGTTCCCTATGGGAGAACGTGGCTGTGTATACGCACAGAGGACACAGACTCCGGACATGACGGCAGCGGGGAATCTCCCTCCACGCGGCTTCACAGGATAGTGCCTGGCCGTCATGATAGCTTGCCTCATTTGAGAGCAGATGAGACCACAAGCTTTGGCAGTCACAGCGGCAGCAGTGGGAGTCCTTCTCCGCACTGCCTCACAGGATGGTACCTGACTGCTCCGACAGTCTGCCTTGTTTGGAATTAGATGAAATACGTTTTGCCGGGGGCGGGGCTTGATCACATCAGAGTGATGCACATCTGGGGAACCCCTCTCTTAAACGGCTTTTCAGCCAATCATTGACTTTTATGATGGTGATAGACATACTCTGTGCCCAATCAGGAAAGGGGTAAGAGTAAAAGTAGAATGGGACTTGGTAATAAAAGAACAAATAGACATTGAATTGTATAGTTATCCATCCTTATCCCAGAGAAACCACAAAAGAACATCAAAAAAGAACAAACATCAATAATAATAATAATAAAGTAAAATCAACACAAGTGTTATAATCATTAGTTGTATGTCAATCTATGGGGAAATTAATTGATAACTAGGTCAAATATCCAAAAATATGGCATATTCTACCTAGTCATACTTATATTATCACTCTAAATCTGTGTAGACGTATAATATAATAAAATGGGCTAATATTAGGTTCTATAAATATGTTTGAGTACATTTAATTATGTGGGAAGCTCCCATTACAACACAGGTTCAACCATACACAACACCAAATAGTATAACATATTCCTGTATGCATAATTGTAAAATAATAATAATAATTATTATTTATTTATCATACAGCCTTATGTATGATATATGGTAGCACAAGATTATACAACAAAAAGCTATATACTAATGCAGATATTATAGAGGGCAATAGATCACCGATAATTATTAATATCAACAAAAAATTATGACCAGAATATTAAAAGGTACAATAGTCAAAAACAAAAATGTGTAAATTTGACACTAAACAACTCTATATGTGAAATGCCCAATTATCTACCCATATATGTGTAAATATACACCACCTATATAGTATATGATAATAATCCAGATGGAGGGCCTAGAAACTATACATAGAAAATGGGAGATAATCTATAAATATTAATCATATCGAAGAAATTGACTCCATTCTAATCCACTGATCTGAATCTAACTGAGAAACATATTGCTTAGTAGAGCAATGATGTACTTAGTAGAGGTTTATCCTTCTCACCCGCTAGAGGTTTTAACCGTTTTAATCGGGAGAAAGATCTAAAACTGTTTAGCCGAAAATTAATATTGTAAAAACATTTTTCATCAAGTCAAGACCTTTTACCAGTTCAAACAGAGATGATGGAAATGGAACGGGTAGCGTTAGAGGCCATAGAAGAACTACAAGAAGAATCTAATAAAGTGGTTAATACAGTACAACACATGCCAATATGCAAAAATAAATCTACTTTCTTTCCAGCTGACTATATTTGTCCATAAGTGAAGATTTTTGCTAATTTGGTCTCTAAAGATTTGGATGAATTACATAGGAAAAGGTGGCTACATAAAGGAAAGGATAACCTGACTAAGGAAGAGAGGCAAGCTTTGAGGAACATCAGGACATGGCAAGATGTTGTGATCAAGCCCTCAGATAAAGGGGGAAATATTGTCATCTGGCCCAAGGACCAATATACTAAAGAAGCTTATAAACAACTCTTGGACGAAGATTGTTATCAACAGATTCTCTTGAATCCTTCGGAAATATTTAAAGATATTGTAAAAGGAATAATTGATACAGCCAGGTATGAAGGGACGATCTCTAAATCAGAATATGATTATCTTTGGATCGAATACCCAAGAGTAGCCACTTTCTATCTACTACCCAAAGTACATAAAGACCCAAAGACCCCACCTGGCTGACCTATTGTATAAGGTATAGGAAGTTTGTCAGAGGGAGCCAGCAAATTTGTGGACCTTCACCTTAGACAATTTGTCTTGACACTGCCCTCATATATAAGAGACACATTGGATATACTGACATAAGATTGGAGGAGGGGCAGTTACTAGTAAGCTTGGATGTAGAAGCCCTCTATACAAGCATAAACCATACAAAAGGTATCCAAGCGGTGGAGTATTTCCTCAACATGGAGGGACAGGAGGCTTTCAACAAATGTATTCTCCAACTCCTACATTTTGTACTGCAGTATAACTTTTTCACCTTTGATGATACATTTTATTCAGACTAGAGCGACTGCTATGGGTTCGACTTGCGCTCCCATCTATGCCAATTTATATCTAGGCTGGTGGGAGCGTGAGCATGTATTCCACAATGGGAATGAGAACTGCACACAACATGTGATAATGTGGTACCGTTACATAGATGACATTCTATTGATCTGGGACGGTGAAAGAAATCTCTTATCTAAATTCATTCAGGAACTAAACAATAATGATTTAAACTTGAAACTTACACAAGTTATCAGCGATTCATCCATCTCGTTCTTGGATTTAAAAATCTATAAAAGTCCAGAAGGAACAATTGAAACAGATCTGTATAGAAAAAGTACTGCAACAAACAGTGTACTGTTCCAAACAAGCTCACATTTCCCACCAACTATTGAGAACATCCCGAAAGGAGAATTTCTACGCTTACGATGCAACTGCTCAGACTCGGATATCTTTAAACAACAATGTGGGACACTCGCTTCAAGACTTAAACAACATGGATACAGCAACAGATGCATTAAAAGAGCCAGATTATCTATTCTCAAAACCAACAGAGAATTCATTATATTTGAAACAGCTACTAAAATGAAAGAAAAACAGGAGGTAATAAGATTTGATGGAGATTTTTGCCAAGAGTGGAGAAGTATCAAAGCCGTTATTCAGAAACATTGGCATATCCTGCATTTGGACAAAGATCTGACGAAGTATGTGGGGGACACTGTATCTTTGAGCAGGAGAAGATCTCCAAACCTATGGGGATCAACTAACCCAAAGCCACTATAGGAGAATGACACCAAATCCATCAAAAACCAAGGGGCCATTCCCATCTGGTTCCTGTAAAGCCTGCTTGTTTATGACCAAGAAAAAAGAGATAATGGACAAATATGGGAAGAATATGGAAATTATGGACTATATCAATTGCAGAACAAAAGGAGTAATCTACTGCATAACATGTGACTGTGATGTGAAATATGTAGGAATTATGACTCGTATGCTTAAAGAGCGTATATTAGAACATATTGGAAATGTGAGAAATGCTGCCTCTGATTTAACCAAGTCTAAACAACTGACTGTTGTAGCAAAACATTTCTATTATAAGCACAAAGGAGATCTTAAAAACTTTAAAGGCTTTGGTCTTGAGCAAATACATCTAGGGATCAGGGGTGGAGACTTAACTAAAGAACTTTTGAAACGTGAAAGCTTCTGGACTTTTAGATTAGGAACACTATCACCAGGAGGACTAAATGAATACATCAATTATAGCCCTTTTTTATAGCCTCTCTCCTGTGATTATCTGTGAAGACCCTAGTATGGACTATTTTTACAAGTAATATTGGGACAACCTACCTCTGGAGTCAATAAACTTAGACTATATTGCATTTTTGTTTTAATAACATGACCAACATAGATAATGATACTTTAATTATAATTTGGTAGTGTACATTCTCGGTATCATGTTAGAAATTGTTGCCCTATAATATCTCCTAGAGGGCTATTTTGATAATATAGATCTGTCAGCAGCTATAGTGATTTTTTTAAAAATGTTTTTGCCTGCTTATTAAAGGCAATATGTTTCTCAGTTAGATGCAGATCAGTGGATTAGAATGGAGTCAATTTCATCGATATGGTTAATATTTATAGATTATCTCCCATTTTCTATGTATAGTTTCTAGGCCCTCCATCTGGATTATTATCATATACTATATAGGTGGGGTATATTTACACATATATGGGTAGATAATTGGGCATTTCACATATAGAGTTGTTTAGTGTCAAATTTGCACATTTTTGTTTTTGACTATTGTACTGTACCTTTTAATATTCTGGTCATAATTTTTTGTTGATATTAATAATTATCAGTGATCTATTGCCCTCTATAATATCTGCATTAGTATATAGCTTTTTTGTTGTATAATCTTGTGCTACCATATATCATACATAAGGCTGTATGATAAATCATTTTTATTATTATTATTTTACAATTATGCATACAGGAATATGTTATACTATTTGGTGTTGTGGATGGTTGAACCTGTGTTGTAATGGTAGCTTCCCACATAATTAAATGTACTCATACATATTTATAGAACCTAATATTACCCCATTTTATTACATTATACCTCTATACAGATTTAGAGTGATAATATATGTATGACTAGGTAGAATATGCCATATGTTTGGATATTTGACCTAGTTATCAATTAATTTCCCCATAGATTAACATACAACTAATGATTATTACACTTGTGTTGATTTAACTTTATTATTATTATTATTATTATTATTATTATTATTATTATTATTATTATTATTGATATGTTTGTTCTTTTTTGATGTTCTTTTGTGGTTTCTCTGAGATAAGGATGGATAACTATACAATTCAATGTCTATTTGTTCTTTTATTACAAAGTCCCATTCCCTTCTACTTTTACTCTTACCCCTTTCCTGATTGGGCACAGAGTATGTCTATCACCATCATAAAAGTCAATGATTGGCTGAAAAGCCATTTAAGAGAGGGGTTCCCCAGACGTGCATCACTCTGATGTGATCAAGCCCGGCCCCCGGCAAAACGTATGTCATCTAATTCCAAACAAGGCAGACTGTCAGAGCAGTCAGGTACCATCCTGTGAGGCAGTGTGGAGAAGGACTCCCGCTGCTGCCGCCATGACTGCCGAAGCTTGTGGCCTCATCTGCTCTAATATGAGGCAAGCTATCAGGATGGCCACGCACTATCCTGTGAAGCCACGTGGAGGGAGATTCCCCGCTGCCGCTGCCGTCACCTCCGGAGTCTGTGTCCTCTGTGTGTATACACAGCCACGTTTTCCCATAGGGAACAGAAGCATCCTAGGAAATATCCTCATGATTTCAGCATAAGATAAGTTATACCTCTGATCGGATACACTAACTATGCATGCCTTCTCTTTGCTAGAAGCACATTATTGCTGCTGGGTCTCTGATGAGAAGTAGCCTTGATATGTGTTTGAAATAACCATATTCTTGCATAATGTCCAAGATATAATATTATTATGGTGATGTGTGTGCATTTATACCTGAAACAGTACGCTTATGAATTGGCACTTTCATTGCCCAGATTATTAATAAATATCACAATACAAGTGCTGTTTAGGTAATATACCAATCATATATTGGGTTACATACTAATGAGAGTATTTTCTCTAATTAGCTATTTAAGGACTTATCTGAGACATTTAGTGTCCTGTGGTTAAATGAGTGATTCCTTATATTACTATGTACTCTTTGCTCAATAATGTATCAATGGCAAGAGATTACTACCAATGATTTAATGGATATCACAATACTAGTGTTGTTTTGATAATATACCGATCATATAATTGGTTATACAAAGAGAGTATTTTCTCTAATCAGCTACTGAAGGACGTATTGGAGACATATAGTGTCCTATGACTAAATGGGTAACTTCTTATATGTGCAACACACATGTGTTAATTAATGTGTTTTCTCTTTTCATTAATGTACCAATGGTAGGTGACTCTTATCAAATGATATAGGAGTACACCTTTTGTTCAATATTGATTTGAGATGGTTACAGTCCTATGGTTAGATGGACTACAAACCCTAACTTATATGCATTGATTTTTATATATATTCTTTGCTGATTATTTGGTACACGACAGATGAATATCACTAATTTTGGCTTTATTCTTGCTGTTCTCTGTATGGTGTTATGTTCATCAGACACATTATTGCTATTATGCCTGTGGTTAGTTAAATCGCACAGAAAGATCACTTTATAAGTAATATGATGCCAATCAGTGTAATTGGTTTTATATAGGTGATTATTTCCTATTTTTTTCCCTTAATCATAAGGGTTGAATATATGTTTTATGTATGTCTGTATGCAAAGTCTATAGTCTTTTTTAGTAGTAATCTGATAAAAGTTATATTTTTAAAATATTTAATAATCACATAAAGTAGTGCCCCCAAAAAAGCTGTCTTCTTTTTTCTCTATTAGTTCATAGTAAGTCTCTTTCTGACTCTGGGGAGCACCACCAACATACTACGATTGGGCCCATAGGGTATTAATTAAATTAGTTTAGTTGGTTTAAGTAAATTTGTACCTACCTCAGTCCAGGAGATCTTGGTGTAGGTTCTTATTACACAATCTAGTGCGACTCCCACCCCCTGACGTCTCTTTTATATATACAGTACCAATGAAAACAGTTGATCAAAGATCTCTCAACATACAGTATAGTAAAATAATGTCTTTTAACAAACTACATATATATGATAACAATCACTATATAAAAAAGTGCATATAAAAACTGATTATTGTAAAAACCATTTTTGTCCACATATTAATGTAATGAAATGTAATAAACCCAAAGAGAGTAGGAAGTAGATACAGTCTAATTAATAGTCACAACAGTCACATGTTCTGTGTGCAGTGTAATCACATAAAAACACAAACAGAAATTATCTTTTAAACCTAATGAGTTAGTAACATCAATATGTGTAGTGAATTTGTTGGTAATTGCAGGTACAGAAGTGTGATTGTTGCAAAATCATATGTGTTTGTGTTGGTTATTATCTACAGTATACTGTATGTTAAGGAGTGTGTTTGACTTTACCCAAGTCTTGTACCCTGCTGGAGAAATTCATTGGTAACTAGTTTACACTTTCTACAGATGTGTCCTCTTTTATCTTTCCTCAATATACTTAAATTCTAAGTAAGTTCCCCTCTGTTTTGTAAGAAAGAGATTGGAATAGCCACCCTTCCAAACAAGGATGAAGTTGTGAAGTTGATAATGATGATTGATGTATCTCCACTCCAAATGTGCTAGATTTAAGATTGGTTATATCTTAATATGAGTCTCAAAATGCAAATGTAGAAATACAATTGTTCATGTGCATCATATGCAAATGGGTCATCTTTCATTACTGAATCTAGCCCTTACTGTCTGTCATAGGTTTCAGTTGTTAACACTCTTGCTCTTCAGCCTTACTAATACATGCCCTATCCAGTGGTGGCAAACCTTGGCACTCCAGCTGCTGTGGGACTACGAATCCCAGCATGCCCTGCCACAGTTTTAGCATTCCCTAATAGCAAAACTCTTGCAGTGCATGCTGGGATATGTAGTACCACAGCAGCTGGAGTGCCAAGGTTCGCCACCACTGCGATACTGTATGTGGATTAAACAAGTGATTAGTGTAGATTACACGTGTGAGGAATGCATTTCCATTCTGAAAATAAATTGCATTCAATTAAAACAGATGTAAATTACAAATGTTCTTTCATGCAGTAGTCAAAATAAAAATGTTAACTAAGTAATATGAATTGACTAACGTAACTACATATGCAATAGTATAGTTATAAGTACTTTAAGATTGAGAGTTTAATAAAGCAAATACACCCAAATAGTGCTGCTGAGGCCAATATCATCATTGTATATATTTGTACCAGCCACCCAGCACCTGCAGAATACTTGTATTTATGTGTATCTGTCTACTTTAGTTGCAGTTAAGCAAACAATTTACATTTCTCAGCCTATGGTTTACGTTCCCTTCCCTCCCCCATTCAACCACTCTCATTGATTCATAAGCATATGATGTACCAATAGCCATACTAGTGCGTATGCATATATTTTTGGTAAGCACTTACAGTATGGAAATGTTTATCTTATGCAAAACAAATAGACATGCATCCAACTCTAAAGGGACCCTAAGTAAAATCACTTTACACTCAATTTGTTATATATAAATGTTACAGATATAGCCACTCTGATCATTGCCATGATGCGCGCACGCAGCGCCACGCATCACGGCATAGCACACCTCTCACCGGGCCATGACTAGGTGCAGCTGGCATTCTCCATAGACTCGGGCACACTAGTTTGTCATATATCATTGTATATATATATATATGATATATGATGCTAATGCAATCCTGTTGCACTGTGAAAATGTGACATTAATGACCTGTATTCTACCACTTTAGCCCCCCATTCATTTTATTAACTTATTTTTTCTAATTTTCTCCAAAAATATTTTTTATTCAAGTCTAATTTATGTTTTTAGCTTGCCATGATTACAATGGATCATGATAACTGTCTTTACTACACATAGCATATGTGTTTGAATGTGTTTATTACATGGATATATACTGTATATATAGTTACCTTTATCAAATGTACTTGGATGACTAAAGAGCTGTAGTATTAAAATTTCAATATGGCTACTTTTTCCAATGATCTATTTGCAAAATGTCGAGAGAAAGAGGCCCTGGTGCCACCAACTTAACTCATTAAAATATGTGAACCCACAAAACTAAACTGTGGCTTTGTATGTGGCAAAATGTTTAGATGAATAAGTGCTCAGATCCCAATTATTTAATAACACCCTGATCTGATCCTCTCTTTGCATTAGAAAAGTAAAAATGTTTCTGCTCCACAAATGGCATATAATAGATGACGTACAGGTCCAAAGAGGAGGAGGGTCAGGAATCACCAGAGGAAGGGTGGGGAGGCACAAACGAAGGGGCAGGAAGCCCAAACTACTAATTTAGTATTCAATTTGTCCACTTATGAAATTAGTGATGCTGAAGAATCTGTTCTAGCACTTGGTTTGTCGTTTATTTCCACTACCACTCACAGTTCTTTTGATTGGATGGTTGACAATTATTGCTTTGTCCATAGATTACGCTTACGTGAACATTTTGGTGACTCCCCTAAACAAAGTAAAGAAGTGGCTAGATGTATGAGATCTAGTTATTTTGATCCAATATCTTACAACCATAGTATCAAAACTTTCAGTAGAATGGTCGAATCAGATATGCAAAAGTGATATATCCCTAAACCTAAGTATTATAACTTAACTATGGAACAAAGGAAAGCCTTAATGTCCTTAAGAAATAATTAATTGATCATGATACACCCCACCAATAAAGGTGGGGCAGTTGTAATACAAGATTGGTGTCAATATAACCATGAAATACTACACCAATTGTCTGATACTGAGACCTATAGTAAACTGGATCATAACCCTATGAAGTCTATAAAATTTAACATTGATGCTTTGGTTGAGACTGATTTACAGGCTGGGTGGATTGACCACAAAAACTGCTGAGTATCTACAAGTTGACCATCCCATCACCACCATTCTATATACACTGCCCAATATACACAAGAGGCTAGAGTACCCTCAAGGCCATCCTATTATTTTGGTGAGGGGTTCCTTATTACAACTACTGGCTATCTATGTCGATCAATTCCACAGCCTCTTGTGAAAAATGTGGGTAGCTATATTAGAGACATTTCAGATTTTCTTAGTAAAGATTGCTGACCTCGATCACTCCTCAGATGTGGCTTGCCACACTGGATGTACAATTATATTATGTGTATTATTTTGCACATACAGGGCATTGATGTGCTATGTGATTTCCTGGTACAGGCCAGACACTGCACCTCATTGAATTCTTGATATCGCCGATTGATCTGATCTTGATACATAATTATTTTAAGTATGGGTCTAATTACTTTGCACAAATTATGGGTATGGCTATAGGCTTGAATTTAGTGCCCTCATATGCTAATTTATATATGGCCGCGTTTGAGGAGAAATTTATCATACATCAATATAGTGATAAATTGGTTACATATTTGCAATTTATTGATGACATTTTTATCACCTGGTCTGTCATAGAATATTAATTTAATGAAATGGTTGAACAACTAAATTCCTGAGCCGGTAAAATTGGCGTCAAATATTGATCTTTACTCCGTTGATTTTTTGGACGTTACAGTCTTTAAGGAAGATGACCATCTTGGATTTACTCTTTTTAGAAAAATGACTGACCATAATACATTCCTTAGAGCAAATAGCCAGCATCTAGCTTCTCTTAAGGATAGTCTTCCAATATCCCAATTTTAAGGGTCTTACGGATTAATTCCTCAGATGATAAAGCTATAGAACAAATTGAGGATATGAGATTGCGCTTCCTTGAATGAGGTTACTCACATAAAATTTTCAATCGATGTTTTGGCAAAGCCTGTCGTCAGTTTAAAAAGCCAGCTATCCCAGGCCACATTGTCAAGACTCCAGATCGTATGGTACATGTCAGCACCTTTGACCACATGTCCGTTGTATCATGACAACTATACAAGAAACATTGGCCTTTGGTTATGAGTGACCCTGCACTGAAATTGGCAAGATATCAACCCCCAGTGAATGCCTATAGAAGGGGTCCCAAATAAAGACAGCTTTTGATGCATCCTATGCTTCATCCTCAAAGTGTGAACACCACCACCTGCCTTGAGACCACAAAGGTCAGTTGCTTCAAATGTGGTTCCTGCATTACTTGTCGATCTATGCTAAGTGGTGACACTTTTCCACACCCACACAGTGGGAGAAAGATCAAGATCAAATTCAAGCTGACCTGTACAATGGACTTTGTGATTTATTTTCTTAAATGCCCATGCAGCTTATATTATGTAGGAATGACCACGAGAGAGGATGGCCAATCAACATGCCTCAATCCGGGCTGTTTTTGATTCTAATCAATCTGATAAGCCAGTGGCTAAACATTTTCTTAAATATGGACATCAGGTCTCTTTACTTCGATGCATGTTAATCGATCATGTCCCTAAAGCGATCCGTGGAGGTGATCATGAACTGATACTTTGTAAGCGGGAAGCTTGTTGAATCTACGATTTAAATACGACAGTCCCCTGTGGTTTAAATAAGAACAACCTGCTTAAAATATTTTTACAATGACTCTAGATGTGATAGATAACTGCACTAGGTATATTATCCTTATGGAACAAATTTACACTTGATTATTATATATTTTATTGGTGTGATTATTATTTCTTTGGTGTGATTATTGCTACATTTATGTCATTTGTTCTGCAGAAGTCACTGTTTGTATATAATCAGTGAAGGCTGTGCAGAGCGAGCCCTAGACAAATTAGTGTCCTAGGCAAGACTTTGGGAGGTGCCCCCCATGGGATTCTTGAAAAGTGTGTGGCCTCATAGAAGGGGCATGGTCTCACTGTGCTGTGGCCCCTTCCCCCTTGTGCTGTGCTCCTAGCACCACTCGCCCAGCATAGCAATTTTCTCCGAGCACAGCACCCCTATCACAGCACAGAACAGAGCACAGCACCCCTCTCCCAGCACATGCCAAGGGCTGGCTCTGAGGCTCTGTTATATGTGTCATATATCCTACCTTATGTGGGATATATATACATATTTTTTATATAAAATTATTTTTTTGATTTAATCTCTTGTATGTTCAATTGGTTGTTATATATGTTAATAGTTTAATGCTATTAATATGTACACTGTGAGAGCTCCCCTTTATTGTGTTTTCTCACCTTTATTGGTAAATTTACTATTGCTCGATTTGCAGGTCGATTTGAGCAATGATTTAGCATTTCTCAAATTGACTCAAATCGCATGCAGTGAAAAAGTTTTTTCACTGCATTTACTATTAGTTGATTTGTTTGCGATTTGCAAAACAAATTCGATTTGAGTCGATTCTGAACATTTTCTGTTTGATTTGGCAAGTTCGTTGTCACACAGATACATGCAGACATAAGCGAGATGCCTGCATGTATCTCACTGTAAAAAGCATCTAAAGAGTTAAATTAAGAAAAAAAATGTGAGGTCACCCCCCAAAACACAACCAGCCACAGACGTTGCCAACCCTGTTCTGGTTGACTAAGTACAGGGAAAAAATGACACAGGGTCTCCCTGTACTTAGTACAACCAGCACAAAGCTATGGGAAGCAGAGCTGGTTCTGGATTAACAGGGAAACATTTTCATAAGGTCTCCCTGTAAGATCCAGAACCAGCCCTGGAGCCTTTCTAATGGGGGTCTGATGCCACAGTCAGGGGAGCCCTATCACTGGGCCCCCCAGCCACAGCATCAGCTCTGACCATTAGTTGGAGACCCCTTCAAAAAAAGGGGTCTGCCTCTCCAGGGCACCCCTAGCCCGGGGCTATCCCTGCCACCCCTGGGCAGTGGGTGGTGGGTTGATTGTGACAGTGTGGTGTAAAAATAGATATAAATAAACATTGCCTTTCCAGTAGACCTGCAGGTCCCAGCAAGCCACCCCTGCATGCTGGTACTTGGAGAACCACAAGTACCAGCATGTGGGGCATTATCAGCCCACTGGGACTTGTAGTTCACCTATAAAGAAATGTCCCAAGAAACACACACACACCTTACAAAGTATAACTTTAATACATACATACATACACACACTCACACAATACTCACCTATCTTACCTCCATTGGTCCCCTTCTCCAGTAGGCATCCATGGGTTAAAATAAAAAAAGATAACCCGACCCTCGCATTTAGGAGTTACTCCTTCCCGAATGAAGCGCACAGATGCGGCTTCATCCTTTGAAGCTCTGTGTTTATGCATTCATTGGCTGAGAGAGGTCAGGCCCCGCCTCTCAGCCAATGAACGGCTCCACCATTGTACTCAATGGTGGGAGCCGCAGGTTTACTAAATTTTATCCTGCGGCTCCCACCATTGACTTCAATGGAGGGAGCCGTTCATTGGCTGAGAGGTGGGGCCTGACCTCTCCCAGCCAATGAATGCACAGACACAGAGCTTCAAAGGAGGAAGCTGCATCTGTACGCTTCATTTGGGAAGGAGTAATAATTCTGGCTACTGCCCACCACTCACCCTGCCTAGACCACTAACAGCTGCACTGTGCACCATCACTGCCTGCTTTCTCCCCCTCGGTCCCAGCCAAAGTCAGCTTCATTTGCCCCAGTCCAGGCCCCCACTACTGTCCGCAGAAGACAGCCATCTTGGTGCACCCAAGTGAAGCCACAGTGAGTACACCTGCTGGAGGCTCCTACTGAGGCTGCGCAAGGAATTTAATCTTCCTATCCTATAATGGTGCAAATGTGAGGTAATAGTTTAAAAACTGTAACTTTCTCAATTACCTGAAACCCAAAATGCCCTACCCTGGAACAATAGCTACCTAATAAAGCAAACCCCAATTCTAAATTCACCCCCTAACCTGAGTTATGCCTTCCCAAAAATCCACCATAGAGAACAGCTGAAAAGTGGTCCTAACTGATAGTGTCAGAAAAAACTGACAGTTGGAAATTTAGATTACTCCCAAATCCTCATTTTTTATTTTTGGGCCCTGAAATTTGTCATGTAGCACTGAGTGCCAGTTCTACCTGTCCATGCCAAAGTTAAGCTTGGTACCCTCAATAGCTTTTGAGGTGTAAGCCCCTTAAACACCATGCCCACCCCTCTGGAGTTATATATGGAGATTTCAGTTTATTTCAATTCAGCCTTAATATAAGGGATCGAATTCCGCTATGATTGGTGAATGGCCACCATTATCCACCAATCAGAATGCTAGCAGTAATTTTTTACAGGCTATGACAGATTTTTCATCCCCTGTAACAGTGCAGTTGCAGTGCATACTACTGTGTGTTTTTAAATAATCCAACTTGGGGCCAGTAGCAGGAGGCTGGCAGTGTAAGTGAGGGGATTAACCCAGTGGCTACTCCAACCCTGAGGCAGCCGGATCGCTGCTCTGGCTCCCCTGCTGGTGCCCCCTCCCTCCCATCCTGCTCTCCTAACTGCTTTCGAAACTGCTGGGGGAGCGATCATGTGTGAGTGACTTGGGGGGGGCAATCACCCTGATCACCCACCAATGGATCCGCCACTGCACTCTACACCCATTATAGATACATCCCTGTTTTAGTCTATTTGCATGGAAGAAAACCAGAAGTTTTGAGATCAGTTGTCAGTGCCATCTGGTAATACATATTCTAAAACACAAATACTGCAATTTGTATATACTATTTCTGCCTAAAACATCTAAAAGCTTTGTGTACCATGTTAACCATTTTTTGTTTTTATTTGTATACCTGGCTAATTAAAACAAGATGTATGTAAATTATGCAGAGATATTTAATTTACATACAAAGTTTCCTAATGGGATCTAGTCAAAACATCTGCATTTACAGGTGCTTGGGGACATGATGCATTTCATTATTTTTTTCACTACAATTTACTCCAATATTCTGCTGTATTAAGCAAAACACAGCAACAATGACCTTTGTGACATCACAGCACATGTAATAGCTATTTGATATTTCTTTTTTAAAGTTAAAATGTCATTGCAGTTCATAGGGAACATAATCCTGGCTAGTTGTTGTCAGTACTGGCACTTTCTTACCATAATATTAGGAACCTAATGCCCTAGGTCACATTTGTACTACTGACAGGCCATATAGTATGTCTGGGAATTGCATGTGTATATTTAGCTATTGTGTAAATTAAATTTGTTTTATAGTAGATCACAGATTAAAATATGTCTATCTTGTAAATGTTATGATAAACTGTTGCCATGTGATCTACTGTAGCACATCCTGGAAACTAGTAACTTTTACCATTCTGACAGTTGCTAATTGCTTTTGCTGCTCTATCCATAGTTTCTGATTGGAGAGTGATGTTCAGTTGAATTGCAGCTCTATGAAAAATATTTTGATTCTGGAGTGGAATGTGCTACTGTAATTTACTTTAAGTGTGAAAAAGATTAGAGCAATGGAATAAATGAAGCAAAACATTTTCAGTAAGTGTACAAATAAATCAAAACAAAAATAGAGATTAATCTTCTTTGAACTGATTGCTCTGCTTCTTATCCCATCTAATATGTGAATTCAAGCCTTCAGTGAACCTTTACAGCAACTACAGTATCTGTCTTAATATTGTTTTACTAACAGGCCCAATTATATCTATGATAGTTTATATTAATATTAATGCTCCACTATTTTTTTTTTACAGCAATCTTGATATAAACAGACAGAGGGTCACTCATATAAGCCTATAGTCCTAATATGGAAAATAGTCATTTGAAATATAAATGTTTTTTCAAAAAAACTCAGGACGCATCTCAGAAAATCAAAATTTGAACATGTGATTTTATAACAAATAAGTCCAATATTTAATTAAGTAAGCCAGAATACAGAGTGCAATTCTACTCATTTTTCACGTATGTTTTATTTATCAGAAATGGTGGGGAAGAAAGGTTACGGTAAGTGGGTAGCAGCATGTTTTTTATTGTAAAGTCAAATAAAAACAAATAAAGATCCGAAATACAGTATCAACTTCCCCATTCATAACCCAGTATTATTGTCAGGGATACCAGATGCACTTGAGCAAAGAGAATATGTTACTGATGTCTTGTAGTCATATTAATGTGTCGCATAACAGGATTCTTCAAGTACACCACTTTGTGACTTTTCCTACTGCTCTCTCGGCCTGATTCAGCATGGATTGCAACAGCAATTGCAGCTGCGTAATCGCACACAATGAAGCAGAGAAAATATGCTAATGTCTGCCACCGCTCAGCCAGCATAGAGATGCCCACTACTGCTTACTCACATCCAAAATACATCACAGTCCTGCGTATACATCGGAACCATCGCAGAACATTGGCCCATCACACACAATTACAGCAGGTCTGACCTGTCTCAGAAATTGCAAGTCTCGTCGCACGCAGTGAGTACACAAGCTGCGTAAGCAATCGCAGTGGCTAATTTATACACGCCCATGCAACGGCATTCAAATGGACAGGCTGTGTTTCTGCAACCACTCCCCGTCACCACCACCAAAAGGTCACGGCCTGTCACTCACTCTGCAATGGATTCCACAGTGCGTCTGTAATCTCAAAACAGAGTGGCACAGTTTGGGGGGACAACAACGTGGATGGGGGAAAAGAGTGGCATGACATGGGAAGATAGAGCAGTGCAGATGGGTAAAGATAGATTGGTGTGGATAAGGGAATACAGACTAGAACAAATAGGAGAACACACAACAGTAGGGATTGGGGAAGACAGAGTAGTGCAGGTGGGAGGAGGAGACAGAGTTGCACAGTTGGGGGGGACAGAGTGGTGCAGATGGAGGAAGAAAGAGTGCCACAGAGGAAAGGAAGACAGCAGCGTGGCTTAGGGGAAGGCAGTGGTGCAGAAGGAGACAGAGTGGCACAGATGCAGGGCGGTGCAGATGGAAAAAGACAGATTGGTCCGGATGAGAGAACACAGACTACCATAGTTCGGAGACAACACAGCAGTAGGGATTGGGGAAGACAGATTGGTGTGGATGGGGAGGAAGACAGAGTGGTGCGGGTGGGGGGGAGACAGAGTTGCATGGTTGGGGGATCAGAGTAGTGCAGATGGAGAAAGAAAGAGTGCCACAGATGAGAGAAAGACAGCAACGTAGCTGTGGAGAAGGCACAGATGCAGGGCGGTGCGGCTGGGGAAAAACATTGGTGTGGATGAGGTAACACAGACTATCACAGTTGGGAGACCATACAGCAGTAGGGGTTGGGGAATATATAGCAGCATGGAGGCATATAGGGGAAGAAAGTGTACATGCATGGACAGAGTATGATAGTTTTAAAAATGAGAGAGCTGAATGTGTATTGTAAATGAGATAAATGTATGCAGTGAGAAGGATGTTGGAAGCAGTGAAATTGTTTTGGTGATCAAATGGGAAGATTGTGGACACTGAGTGGGATGTGGGAGCCACATAACTGCTCAGACCTCAGTTGCATAGACTGCATGTGTGTATTCCAATGAGCACACAATTCTGTGAATTAGCAGCTCCACCATTTTGTGCACCCATTAATTCTTTCTCAACAAAAAGGCATAACAGACACCTTACCTGGTTCCATTCAGCTGCAGCAGCAGTTCCTTGTGTTGCTTGGGGGGGCGGATTTTCCTATGTGAGTGACAGGCTAATTGCACTGGAGGGAAGGAGGGTAATGCAGGAGTTAGAAAGGGCTGCCTCCACTGCTGCTGAGAAGGAGCTGACTCTACCGCACTGACAGGTGAGATTGCAATGCCGGGGGCTTGGGGAGATCTGAAGACTTGTGGGGACTGAAAGAGGCATCCCTTTCTTTCTTTTTTTTGGTAGATACAGAGGCGCCTTCTAGTGTCCGATGCCCTAGGCAGCTGCCTAAAGCTGCCTAATGGTAGTGCTGGCCGTGGGGACACAGAGTTAGTGTACCAGCGTGGACTCATAGGCAGCGGCTGAGGTGCTTGCTGGATCGGTGTGTCATGGCAGCAGAGAGGCGGCAGCTTCAGAAGGATCTGGCAGCACCTGTAATTCACTGGACTCAGGAGCCAGGTCTCAGTCGTGCCTGTCAGAGGACTGGAGGCCAGTCACCAGTAGCTAAGATGCCCATAGTAACCAGGGGGCAGGGCCGCTGTCAGAAGAGAGCCAGACTTAGCAGCGGTTGTATGGGAGCCTGAAAGGCAGTTATGGTCTATTAACAGGACCATGTCAGTGGTAAGAAGGTGGTAAGCCCTGATGTGCACTGGCCAGTGATTAACTGGAAAAACTTGATATATACTGCACTGTCATTGGCATACTGATTAAGGGGTCTAAAGAAAATGAAAACTGAATTTTACTTTTCACTATATATCGCATTGGTTCGATGCAACATATACTGTAGCTTTGTTAAGTAGCAATTCAACCTTTTTGGCAATGCAATCCGGTATCCAGGGCTCCGGTGGTTGTGTCTTCAACTGTGGTCCAGGGTGAGTAGCCGTGAGGCAAAGGCAGGTCATTCCTGAGTATGCACTGGCTGCTGAGCTCAGGGGAGGTGGCAGTGCCTGCTGTGACATCAAGAGGATGGATCAAAACCCGGGTGCCGGGTGCCAGGCAGAAGACAGGGAATTAAGCAACTTCCCTGCCCATTTTGCGCTGCAGTTCAGATTACGCTATCCTGAGGGGGCGAATCGGAACACACAGGAGAAATGGAAAGCAGAGCTTTTTTCATTTTTTAATGAATCGCACTCACCATACTAAAGTATGGAGAGTCGATTTATCCACAGAGCGGCGCTGCCGCTGGAGAAGTAATGAACTTCTCCAAGGTAACCTGCTCTGTGAATAGCACCAAGCAGAGAAAAGTCCTGTTTACCGCAGAACAGGTCATATCTCTGCTCCATGAATAGACCTCATAGAGAGCTATCCATAGGAGTTTATATCAGCTGGGACTGAGGAGAAGCAAGTGCACCCAATTGTCCCTTCCCATCACTAGGCACAGGTGGATCACTAACTAAAACACTGGGGAGTTGTTATGGTCACAGACAGTCAGCTACACGTTACTACATGGAGAGAGATCGTGAATTAACAGCAAGTTCAGTGAGGATTTGGGGGAGAAACTGAAGAGTTAACTGAACTAGCATGCATAATATTTTCTGGTCTTTGGACACTAAATGATAACAAAACATTGTTGTATAATCACAGCAGCTATACTTGGGAATCAGTTCTAGGAAGGATTTGATCTATTTATAACCACCATCACCAATTTGGGCTATATTTCACCTAAAAGAGAGCATTTCAACATCCTGTAATATTAATACTGACTGTAATGCACTGATACTTTCATACAACCACTTCACATGGATGACTGCTAATGAACATTTACCAAAAGTGGACGCATTTGTAGCTAATTGATTTTCGGGTCTCTTATTGCAATAGATACTACATAATTGTTTGTAGCAGCATTTAGGATTCTGCATATGGTGATGTATAATTGCTGCAGAAAGGGACAGAAAATAAATAAAATAATTCATGCATTATTGTTAAATATCTCAGTAACCATTATAGTGATATTACTAGCCACTACTTGATTTTTTCAGTCAGAGAAATAAACTGTACTGTATATGTAAACTGGCATGTTATAAGTGGTGCAATGTATTAGGCTATTATAGTATTAACAGGTATAGGAATTACCATTAAGGTGATATACTCAAAACACCAGGGGCGCCCCTACACACGCAGCCAAAAATGGGGGCGTGGCCTAATTACCATAGAAAATGCCTCTTATGTGACGGTATTTGGAGGCGTGCCCGCATGGCATGCCTCCATATAATATCAGGCTGGGGAGAGCCTCACTAGCTGGGTTTCCCCCAGCCCTCTCCCGTCACTGAATGGATGCTGCGTTCATGCATGCAGCATCCATTCGGACTCTGGCACTGTTTTTGTAATCATGGGCTGGCTGCTGGCACTGAGAGCCAGGTTGTATGTGGTGGGGTGCGGCACACCTGCACATAGTCACACACAAATAGCCTGCCCTGCCAGTGACAGCAGCCAGCCTGAGCCCATGGTGATGCATTCACTTACCGTCTCTCCTCCGCATGGACGCCCTCATCGCATTGTCCAGGCCTCTGCCCCCGCCCAGTGCTCAGCCTCAGGGACCAGGGTGCAGAGTCTGCAGACATGCTGGGTGAAAGCGCAGCAGCGGGGTGGGTGGGCTGGGCAGAGCCCAGCATGACAGTGATAGGGCCGGGCCAGCCAGGGAAAATGGTGGCTGATACTCGGCACACCCACTGTAGGTGGTGCCCTCATGGTACCCTAGTGTGGCCGCTAAGGTGGAACATGCCTGGAGCCGGCCCTGCGGTATACATATGACTTAAGTACAGTTAATTTATATCCTATACTTTGTGTAACAATAAATTACAAGGTGTATAAATAATTATTATGTATATGTTGTTCTATTGAATGTAAAAATATAACCAATATTTGCATAAAAACTATTATTCAAACTGTTATGTCACATTGTGATACTTACCTATTAGTAATGGGTTGTACCATCATCAGGATTTCCCATCTGTAATAAAACAAAATATGTCCTATAATTGTACAATTGCAATACACTATTGGTAAAACACAGTAAAGAACCAAACCAAATTTGGGTTTTCCCAAGCAAACCCATATGATATTTAAATGAAACCAATAATAGCTTGGGTGGAGGCACTGAAAAAAAAAATCCCAGACACTTGGGATAGGAAGGGTTGAAATAGCAAGATTTTAATGGTAAAATAAATAAGTCAACGGGTGTTACACACACAAACATATATATACATACAATACAAATGTTAAATGCACAACATCCACTAGGTCTCTGTTTAATCAGTAATTCATTGTCCAAATGCAGTGCAGCTTCATCCACTAGCCTTAACCAAAGGCAATTCATCTGTAGAAATTGCTAAAAAAAAAAAATGGAGAGCGCATAGTGGTTGGTCCAAACAGTGACGAAGCGCGTAGGACATGGGGCCTGATTCAGACCCACTCACGAGCGGCTGTCCGCTCGCAAGTGGGTCGATGGTGTGCACTGCGCATGCGCACGATGGAGGGAGCTCTGTCGTGCGCATGCGCGAGACGCGACGAGCGAAGGACTTTCCTTCGCTCGTTGTGTCTGATCAAAGGGGGCGGGCTGTCGATGTTGATTGACAGCACGCCCCCTTTGGTGGGCGTGCCGGGGGCATGCCTGGCAGACGGAGGCGTTCCCAAGGGAACACCTACCGTCAGAAGCCGGCCCCACTGACATCACTAGTGATGTCAGTGGGAGTGATTTTGGCTCTGATAGAGCCAAAATCACTCCTGGCCTTGCGGTTGAAAAACTCAACCGCAGGCTTCTGTTCGCACTGGCGATGGTCGCGATGGTCAAGACCATCGCGACCATCATCCTGTACGCTCGTATAGGCTGTGGGTGGTGACCCACAGCTATACGAGCGTCCAGGAGGACGCTCCATAGTTATGGAGGTGGGCCCTGATTCAGAGCAAGCGCTCTGGTCAGAGCGTCCGGCTCTGAATCAGGGCCATGGTCTACACAATTGGATGTAGTGATGTCACCCCGAGGAAGGAATTTATCCGAAATGCATTGGTGTTTGAGAAAAAATCCCAGGTTTGATTTCCAACTGGATTCAGCATATCATGTAAAGTATTCTATCTCAACCTTTTTACCCCACATTCCTATATCCAAATTTTGGAAATTAGTGCAATGTCGGAGACATATTATATGGTCCTCATGGTATAAAGTGGGACAAACCTTTTCTGGGGGATGCATTTTGGAGTGTTTTTTTGTTTTAATTTTTTGGTGCACTTTTTTTTCTTTGTGTTTGGGAGCATGTGTGACTGTCTCCGTGTTTGTTAAATAAATCCTTTTTTTGGACATACTCTTGGATTATTTTTCTTGGCAGATATGGGGTATGCAGTGCAAGCCATGGGCTTAGAAGGTGTGGAAGTAAGAAACCTTTAGCGAACACATTTTATTAGACCTGGGTGAGTTCGAATGTTCCTCCCTCACACATATGAAAAGTGGATTTCTGTGTATGATTGATGAAATCTCTTTTCTTCTGGGGGTTTAAGACAGGGGAGGGGAACCTTTTTTCTGCCGAGGGCCATTTTGATATAAATAACATTATTCGCAGGCTTGGTGCAGGCCACGCCCCTCTGTGTGACATCACACATGGCAGGGGTCACAATCGCCGGTGATTACAGTAATGCCTGGAGCTATCTGAGGAGGCTCCAGGAAGCTGTAAGGGTGCTCCAGCCGCCACTGCTGCATAGATTCTGGCTGCACAGTGCCTTTCTAGGCACCTTGCTAGCCAGAATAGGCTAGCAGAAAAAGCTCAGAGGGCCAGACCAAATGATTCCACGGGCCTTATACGGCCCCCGGGCCTGAGGTTCCCCATCCGTGGTTTAAGAGAACACTTCTGGAACTCCCAGTGAAATACTGAAAAGATTGTTATTGTTTCTGGAGTGACATCTGGAATTATATAATTGTGTACCTGGCAGCACTTGTGGACTACTCTATATATTTTGTTATAGTGTAAATCATTGCAGGAAGTGGTGCTCTTGTGGGTTGGTACCAAGCGGCAGCTGGGAGGCTCAAGTTGCCCTATGAAAAATTGTTTTGTAGTGATGTCATCAGCCATATCCAGAGATCCTGTTCTGTGACCAGACAGTGTGTTCCATGAATCCCTTGTGATGGAGCGTGGTGTGGAGAGACCATACCTAATAGAGATATGGATACTGGTAGCCTCATACTGATTGTATTTTATCCCAATGTATGAATGTATGTGAGCATTTATTTCAAGTAACTTTGCTTTTGGACATTATATCACCACCGTGCACTCTCCATTCTTTTAGCCATATATATATATATATATATATATATATATATATATATATATATATATAGAAAAGTAGGTGGGTACGGCACCAAATAAACAAAATAACTTTATAAGTGACGTATCATGTGATAATACTGTATACAATTGTGTCAACCCAGCCCAGTATTAATGGGCGTCAGCTCAATGTCAAATAAATAATACTGGTAAAAGTATTAGAAAACTTATAGGAAAATAAAATGACTGCAGAGCGACTGCTTTACCAAAGTGCATTGATCATATAAAAAATTAGAATATTCAAACTCATAATGTGATAAAAAATTAAAGTGCCAATGCTTATAAATAAATAATTTAACAATTTAATAAATACACAAAATACATAGAGATAAGTAAAAGCATATACATATAAAACACAATAGACCCTTTTAATACCGGTGGATAAAATCAGAGGAAAGGTCTAAAAAAACTCAGCATATATTATTCACTTTAAAAAAGAAACTTTCTTTTTAAGAGAACAAATAAATTAATAGCTTATCTCGAAAAAGTGGATAATAATTGGCCCATTCATTGGTTCAAGAGGCAAGGCAGAATCACTCCCAACATGTTTCATCCTGGGGACTTCATCAAGGGGATACTGGTATGGTGGGGCATTCTCCCATTTATACCCCCACACTAATTCATCAGAGATTAGAAAACTGCATCACTTCCTGTTTAGCACATGTAATAATATTGGTCAAAAAGTTGATTAGCATAGGGTGGATAAATACCACTATGACTCAAGTTCATAACATACTTATATACTAGCTGAAGTACCCAGCATTGCCCGGGGTTTAAATCTTCACATTATTAAGTTTTATTACGTGATGTCCAAATCCATCCAGTGGAAGGCCCAGAACAGGCTCCTGGGTCAAAGATCTGCCTGGTGCACTCCGCCGTGAGGTCCGACTGGGACCCCAACCACTCCATTAGGCATCATGTACAAAATGACACCACTCTGTGAAGTTTTCAACAAAATCCATCCAGTGGAAGTCTCAGAAATGGATCTCCAAGTGTTCTTCCCAGTATACACCAATGGGAGGTCTGACCATGACCTCAACCCCCTAGCAAATCTTCTGGGATCCAATGTTACCACTCTGTGAAGTTTTCATCCAAATTATGTGATGTCATCCAAATCTGTCCAGTGGAAGGCACAGAACAGGCTCACTGGGTCAAAGTTCTTCCAGCGCACTCTGCTGTGAAGTCCAAACATGACTCAACAGCTCAATTAGGCATCCCAGACCAATTTCCACCCTTCTGTGAAGTTTTCATCCAAGTCAATCCAGTGGAAGGCCCAGATCAGGCACCCCAGGTCAAAGTTTTGCCCAGCTTTCCTGGGTCAAAGTTCTGCCCAGCATACAGCAACAAGAGGTCAAACCAGGATCTAAACCCTCTAGTATGTCTTTTGGGATGCATTGTTACAACTGTGGGAAAATCCATCCATCCAGTAGAAGGCTTAGAACAGGCTTCCAGGGTCAATGTTCTGCCCAGCGTACACCAACGGGAGGTCCAACTGGGACCTCAATCCCCTAGTATGTTGTCTGGGATCTAGTGTTACCACTCTCTCAAGTTTTTGTCCAAATTATGTGATATAGTCCAAAACCATCAAATGGAAGGCCCAGAACAGGCTCCCTGGGTCAAAGTTCTTCCCAGTGCACTCTGCTGTGAGGTCCAACTGGGACCCCGACCACTCCATTAAGCATACCAGACCAATTGCAACCAGTTTTCATCCAAGTAGATCTGTTTCTTATATGGACTGGGGATGAATCTTTATTAACAACCACTATAAATAACATCAACAAATTGGACTCACCGATTAAATTAACTTTCAAGTATAGTCCAGATGAAATTCACTTCTTGGATGTTAAAGTTACTCTCAATAAGGGCAAAATTTATACTTTGGTGTTTACCAAAGAGACGGACCAAAATACTCTTTTGGTCTCTAATAGTTTTCATCCCCCTGCACTCAAAAGAAGCTTGGTTAATTCTCAGATGATGAGAGCAGCCTGATTACCAACAGACCTGAGGAGGTTGAAATTTAAATAGATCTCATAGTTGATACATTTATGCAAAGGGGATACAATAGACAGACATTATTGAAACAGAAACTAGAAGTACTAAAATTAACCAGAGATCAGCTTTTAATGTCTAAACCAAAGGTTAATTTGAATAAGAGGATTCCATTTGTTACTGAATATACCTTGACCAGTCCAGTGGTCTCAAAAGCAGCCAAAGCCTTATAGCCCATAATCCGCAAGGATAAGGATTTACCGGCATTACAAGATAAGTCTCCCTTGATAAGCTACAAGCGAGGATTAAATTTGAAGAACATTCTTATGAAAACAGATATCATCCTCCTTTATACAAAAACAGACAGGGACCATGTAAAAAAAACCTGAATGTTACAGGTGTGCTTCCTGTGTGAGACATGCGGGTACCTCAAACAAGGTCCTTACTTCAGTCATCCACATCCTGGGAAGAGATTCAATATTCGAAACATATTAACATGTACCTCTAGATATGTTATATATCTCCGTGTCTGTGTGGTTTGAGCCATATCCGACAAACTAAAAGAATGTCAAGGAACACATGGCCACACATGGTGCCTCCATCAAATTAGCACTACTGGGAAGGGAATCAGATCAACCAACTATCAAGTCTGTGATACAAAATCATAGTCCTTATACCCCCATTGATCCTAGGCTGAGATCGAGCAAATAAATTACTTCACTTAGAATAAAAATGGTTCTTCATCCTTAATACTATCCAGCCGAGGGGCTTGAACGACAAGATAACATGGTCTGCTTTCCTGTAAATGGAGATATAATTGTATTAGAATTTAGGGTTAGAATTTATATGGTCATATATTTTTTATTTGCATTTAAGTATGACTAGCCCCCTCTGATCTATTCTGTAAAGTAGGACACATGCAAATTAGGTAGGGATATTATTTTGCTGGTCTATCACCTCCCCTTGTGTGACATATTGAAGATTTAGTACATGGTTAATAAGGGATGATATATATCTCCCTAGGTAGTAGTTGTTTACATGTGGTATTGTTATATATTTACCAGTAGCTGACCATGTTCCCATTTAAGTACTTTATCAAAATATATTTTTGTTTTCTTACACATGCATTGTCATTTTTATACTTGGATAGTATTTCTCGCTACCTTTATTATATTGTATAAACTTTGTGCACATATGTTAGTTTGTGTACATTCTACTCCCTCCAATTGTGGCACCAGGGAACGTTGTCAGGGGCCTAATGAACAGATAGGACTTTCCAGCGTCAATAGTTACATCCCCACATGCAGCTTGATGGCATCATCAACCTGCGGTGCCAGGCGGTCGGAGGAAAGAGAATGGACATGCACTCAGCACTATTACATGTACTTTATATAAGGAGAGCACTTGCACTTTTGTATTTTTTGTACACCCTGATGACAGGGCCGACCCAGCCTTGAAACGTCAGCTTAAATAAAGATGCACTTTCTTTGTTAAACAAAGTCTGGTGGAGTGCCACCTGCTTCTTTCTTGGAAGAATAGTCTGGTATTTATATATATATGTATATATATATATATATATATAAATATATATATATATACAAATCCATATTGCTGCCACTCCCATCTGCCGTGTAGATATATATGCTGTAGTGCCAGCAATCAGTGCATGCACATGAGTCCAAATGAGTGGCGATCTTTGGTCTTGTGAATCAAGGAGATTATACACAGTTCATGATATTTCGGGTTTATTTCACCTGTCATAAAGAAAATGTTAAATAAATATATATATATATATATATATATATACACTATATATATATATATATATATATAGGTACAGGTACAGGTACTGGTGTAGTATCCTGGGTGCAACAAGTGGTTCCAGGCACTGATGTCAGAGGAGCCTGGTGGTGGCAGAGAGTGGCCCACATGTGATGCAGTAGAATAAATCACCAAGAATTACTGATGGTAAGAGGGAATCCCTATACCCTAGAAGTGGTGAAGTAAGTCCACTCAGGTTGTTCCAGAAAGAGTAGCATCACCTACTGCAAAATCTGTGGCTGTCAGGCAGAGTGAGGTTCTCTGGTGACAGCAATTAGTTGCTGACTGTGACTGTATCTAATTTTCAATCACATTTAAATAAATAGTCCCAATACAGATACACTATACTAAATGAATATGCCATTATACCTTCAATTAATAGCACCTCCTCACTAAATAGCCAGCACCACCATCACCCACACCATTAAATAAATAAATACCCTCACCCCACCATTACATTAATAGCCATTGCTATCACCATACCAATACATTTGTAGAACCCCAAATCATTCTGGCATTAAATTATTAACCCCATTAGCCCTTTTTAATTGTTTAGGCCCCACCTCCATCATCACTCCACTATTACATAAACACCCTGCACATTCATTCAAGTATGAATTGCCAAAACTACTGTATCACTCCACCAGTAAATTAATTGTTACACAATAAATATCTACCAGAGTTGTTCCTTTGTGACAGCTTATTAAGGAATTCCACCCTTTTAGTTAAAAACTGTATGTAAGGAATAGTGGCACCATAGGCTGATTTGTGCAATATTGTGCTATATAAATGGAAGTCTGTGTGCTGAAGTATGATTTTGCCAACAAATGTACAGTAAATTAACTGAAAATCAACACACACAAAATGAGCAGAGTAGATTATGAACTTATATCTATTTGTTTGGAAAACTGATTTTGAAACATTTCGATTTCTAGTATTGAAACAAAGAAACTAGTTGACTGAAATACACACTGTTGACAGTAATAAGTAATTAACTAGTTCAAAATGACAAACAATATTTCAATCTGATACAGCTGAAAAAATTTACAACTATAACAAACAGTTCACACTGCTGCCAATTGTATTTTGCTTTCAGCATAATTATATTGCATACTCATCTCATAATTTTGTAAGTGGAGAAAACAGTTTTAAATGCTGTATAATATGTTTTTCATTCTCTATTAGCTGGATAAAAGGCCATATGTAATTTGATAGTTGCTAATGTCCATATTATGCTGTGTTTAAAAATTTCCAGGGGAATAAAAATTGCGAATGAACCACGTTAACTTCATTTCATTTTATGAGTAAAAGTATATAAGAATGATATTTTACAGGATCCAACATATACTGTAGGAAAAATTTAATTCTAGATTCTTATCTGTAAGATTCTAACAGGGGGCCTGATTCAGAGATGTACGCTAACCTGATGGTTAGGGTACATCTCCGATGGTTTAGAGTCTGCACGCACTCTGGGCCTGATTCAGAGCCGCTAGTAAGTGGCCGATCGTTCGCTCCGAGCGATGTTCGCACAACTGCGCATGCGTATGGGTCGTAATACTCATGCGCCAACCAGTCATTGCGGTCGGAAATCGAGCGCTCGTAAAATAGCGAGTGCCTGCTAATTTGAGTGACAGGATGAGGCATTTGTGGGTGGTAACAGGGGAAGGTGCCTGAAAACGGGGAGTGGTGATCCGAACGCAGGCGTGCCAAACGGTCAAAACGGGCGTTTTAAGGGTGTGCATAATTAACAAAGCAGCGTCATCGACCACGTCACTTGGTTGTTTTTTAGTCTGAACTGTTCGCATGATTGTGGTAGGAAAATCCAACCACAAGCACTGCGAGCAGTTCAGATGCCTTTCGATGTACTCGATTAATGTAATAAATAGCAGAGATGATGTATGATACGAACGGCCAGGGGGCATGTTTACAAAATAGCAAGCGCATATTTCATTTGCTCACTCAGATATAGAGGCGTCAACAGACCACAAACAGCGAGCGCTCTATTTAAATATCCGGCCCCTTTTTCTGAACGAGCGAGCGCAAATAACGTCCTGCTCTGAATCAGGCCCAGAAACAGCACCATATTCTTGTTGATACACTTTGTAGAATTTTTTTTTTCTTTTGTTTTTATTATGCCTGTATTCTATTATCCCCCTTTTCTTATTATTTAGATTCTGTGGGCCTGGTTCAGAGCTACACATACACTGCTGATGGGGCTTCTACAGGTGATACAGAGCTGTACTCATCTCCACTTCTAGCTTAATGGGTGTAACTGAGGGGACGCTGTCCTGAGGGGATGTTAGAGGAATTGTGGGCTATGCAGATATAGAGATCTGATTTCAGGTGGATTTCATGCAGCAGATCTGAGCTGGTGCAAATGCTCACTGATAGCAATGACACCAACTTTCACAAGCGTACATGCATTTAAATTAGGGGTGAGTGGGTTCGGTTCTACTCGGTTCCGTTCGGATTTAAAAATCGAATCTTATTGGCTATCCAATACTCGTGACAGCTGATAGCCAATAAGATTCGGTTTTTAAATCCGAACGGAACCGAGTAGAACCAAATACGCTCTCCCCTAATTTAAATCTGAATACGGGCAAAGATTCTCATTTACTTCCGAGAAGGCAATGTGGTCACACCTGTGCTTGACTTGCATGCAGCTTTGAATCAGGCACAAAGTGCTAGTCATGAAGCATTAATGTGTGGTACTGTAGATTAAATATGAAGGACATTGACTGAGAAACATTTTGTAATATAATGAACAGTGGGCCTAATTCAGACCCGCAGGCGAGCGCTGAGCGCTCACAAGTGGGTCGATGGTGCCCTAGTGCACATGCGCACGACGGAAGGAGCTCCATCGTGCGCATGCGCGAGACCCGCATAGCGACAGCCAAGCTGTCGCTATGGGTCTCGCACCAAAGGGGGCGTGCTGTCGATGGTGAGGACAGCACGCCCCCTTTAGTGGGCGTGCCAGGGGCGTGCTGTCACCCACAGCTATGCAAGCGGCCGGGAGGCTGCTCCAATTTTAGGTAGGAGGGCCCTGATTCAGAGCGAGCACTCTGTTCAGAGCGTCCAGCTCTGAATCATGCCCAGTGATTTTTTTTCCATAGGATTTTATTCAGCAATTTTCTTTTACAGGCAATACAGGCTGATTTTGCCTTTAAAGCAATCGCCGGTTTAAATTCCCCCTGCAGAAATTGGCAAAAAGCATACATATGTTTCCCCCGAGGACTTTTTATTACTTATTTTATTTATTTTTATTTATTTATTTATTTTTAATGTAGCATGTGAATTCTATGTATCTCTCTTTTTTCTTCTCATTGGTTTTAATAAAGCATAATATAAAATAGTATTATGGAGTCTTTTACATTATAAGTAAACATTTGCTATGTTTGGGCATAAATATACTATTTGGCATTATCCAACCATCCGGATCATCTGCAGTATGAGTGGCTGGATTAAAACGAGCAATAATATTGATTACAAAACCAGGTGTGCATTGTTTTTAATATTATTTCAACTGTACATTTACAAGATGGCTTTAATAAGCACAACATAGTGAATTTGGGAGCAAAGAAAAAAGGATCAGGTAACTTTACACATTGGCAAAAAAATAATGCACTGCAGGTGGGCCAGATGTAAAATGTGCAGAGAGATTTAGATTTGGGAACGGTGTGTCAAAACTGATATCTACAGTGCATTGTAGTGTAAAAATAAAACTGTCCAGCATTTGTGGTGGGATTCGGTCAAAATCCCGACAGTTGGGATACCAGAGCTTAGAATGCCAGCACCGGTATCCTGACACCAGTCAAAATCCTGGCACCGGCATCCCAACGGTAAATACTGGGGTTAGAGGGAGGTTTTAGGTTAGGCAATAGGGAGAGGGTTAGGGCATAGCAAAACTAAGGGGTGCACCAGACCACCCATTAGCCTTGTTCGCCGTTCCGCCTCCGACCCACCATATTTAATGTAATTAATGGCCACCCGGTCAGGAACACATTAATTGCACTGCATTGCCTGCACCTGTTCGGTAGGACCTTTTGCACACACACTCCGCCCCCCCCCCCACCTGCGTTAGGCCAATGGCATCCTTAGTCGCGCGCACATTGTGACATCAGGCCATGCACTCTTGCCTACTCTGCTGCTGCTGTAAAGAGTGGAGGAGCTGTGCATAAAGGCCCTGAGGAGGACGCCTCACCCAGCCACCACCCTACTGTCACACTGTGTGTCAGTGACAGCCTGTCTGTAGCAGAAGAGGAGAGGGGGCCAAAGTTTGATTTAAAGCAGTGCTTTGCTTTCCCCAGGTAAGGCAATGTTTCTGGCTGCAGCTTTGCAGGAGTGGGAATGGTGGGTGCTTTGCTTGTAGTGAGTTATTAGTCTGTAATAGTGGAACCCCTACTTTTATTCATTCATTTTTTTTTTACAAAACATAAAAGAGTCAACCCATGTTTTTTTTTTAAATAACTTTGTATGAATATATGTTTTTAAAGGCTGCATCTTCCAACAGGGAGGTAGTCATCATCCCGGCAGACGGGATGCCAACTGTCAAAATACCGGCATCAGAATCCCGACAGCAGTCAGAGTCCCGGCTCCAAATCACGAGCGCCGGCACCTCAAAGGTAAGTATCAGGGGTTCAGTGGATGGTTAGGGTTAGGCACTAGGGTTAGGGTTAGGCACTAAGGGGGGAGGGTTAGGGTTAAGCACTAAGGGGGAGGGTTAAATTTAAGGTATGGGGAGGGGAAAGTTTGACTTAGGCACTGGGGGGAAGTTAGGTTCAGGCACGGGGAGAGAGAGTTAGTGTAAAGGGTTAGCATTAGGGTACTGACCCAGTGGTGTAGGGATTATGAATGTTAGGATGTCACTGTCAGTATTCTGACTGTCAGTATCCTGACCGCTGGGATCCCATACCCAACCCCTTCCAAAACTGTACTATTATTTTATGTTGTCTTCTTTTTTTTTCAGATAATTTTTTTAATGTTGGATTTATATATCTATAGATTTATATAGAAATGTTGAATCTTTGGGGGTGATTTAATTGTTTTGCATGCCCCCTGCTGGCAGTCTATACAAATAGGTGCCCGACGGAGCAATCCAATTTCGGGGTGCGAGAAGAAATGTGTGCAAAGTCCATTGTTTGGGAGCCCAAACTAGGACTTCAGATGCCCAAACAAGAACTTTAGACCAGTTTAGCTGCTTTCAGCTGCTAAACCCTGTTCTTTTGTGCGCGTTAAATACTAATGGGTGTCTAATCGGATCAACAATTTAATTGCTCTGATAGATGCCCATTCGTATAGACACCCAGCAGGGGACACGCTAAACATTTGAATCGCCCCATATATATATATATATATCACCCCATATAATCGCCCCATATATATATATATATATATATTAGGGATGAGCGGGTTCGGTTCCCTGAGAACCGAACCCACCCGAACTTCGGGGATCCGGGGCGATCCGAGCCCAAGCTCGGATCTCCCTGTCTGCCCCGGATCCCTCTCCCGAGGCAAAACCTCGAGATCTGCTGTCGGATCTCGAGGTTTTGCCTCGAGCGGCCATTTAAAAAAAAATGCCTTTGCCTTTAATGGGCAAAGTGCTGATTGGCTGACAGAGCCGTCTGTCACGGCTCTCAGCCAATCAGCATTATGGTGCTCATTTGCATGTAGCACGGACTCGTGAGATCCGTGCTACATGCATCTGTGTGATTGACAGTGACACAGAGCACAGATGGGTCAGTGAGACCCGTCTGTGCTGCTGTGTATTTCAATGACACAGATGCACGCACGGACCAGGAGATCCGTGCTACTTGCATCTGTGTCATTGACACAGAGCACTAACGGGTCCGTGAGACCCGTCTGTGCTGCTGTGGTAAAAAAAAAAAAAAAAACCTGTGTAACTAAAAAGAGAAAAAAATGGCGTGCCCCCCCCCAAAAAAAGAGCAACCAGCCCCGGGCATTAGTGACCCAGTGCTGGGTGTGCTTAAATACAGGGGACAAACGACATAGGGGTCCCCTGTACTTAAACACAACCAGCACCGGGCTAGTCAGAACCAGAGCTGGTTGCCAAAATACGGGGGACAAACGACGTAGGGGTCCCCCGTATTCTGCGCAACCAGCTCTGGGCTCTGATCCGGTCCTGGTTCTGGAAATACAGGGGAAAAAAATGAGTAGGGTTCCCCTGTATGTTCCAGAACCAGCACTGGACTTTTTCTAGCGGGGGGCTGATGCCACAGCCAGGGGAGCCCTTTCACCGGGCCCCCCAGCCGCAGCATCAGCCCTGACCGCTAGTCAGCCCAGGCCGGGGATCCCTGGAGAGCTGGGGACCCCCCCAATAAAGGGGTCACCCTCTCCAGGGCACCCCAGGCCCAGGCTGATAGCCCGGGGCTATCCCCGCCACCCCTGGTGGCGGTGGGTGGCGGGTTGATTGTGTGGTGTGGTGTAAATAAAGAATATCAAACATTGTCTTTACAAGTAGAACTGCAAGTCCCAGCTAGCCTGCCCCGCATGCTGGTACTTGGAGAACCACAAGTACCAGCATGCAGGGCATTAAGGGCCCACTAGTACCTGTAGTTCACCTGTAAAAAAATGTTTAAAAAAAACACAGGACACACACACCGTGACAGTATAAGTTTATTAAACATACATACACACACACACACATGTACACATACTCACCTATGTAACCTGTAGCATCGGTCCACTTGTCCGGTAAAGTATCCATAGGGGACCTGTGAAAAAAAACATACTCACCATCTCCTATGCGAGGTTCTGTCCTCTTCGTTCCAAAGTAGGCATCCCCGGACTTGGCAAAAAAAAAAAACGAAAACGCGATCCACGAACTTAGTACCGTTCTATAGAACGGTACTTCCCGAATGAGAGCTTAGCGGCGGGGTATCACCATGGAAACCCCGCTGCTAAGCGTTCATTGGCTGAGAGAGGCCATCTCCCGTCTCTCTCAGCCAATGAACGGCTCCCTCCATTGTAGTCAATGCTGGGAGCCGCAAGGTTATTAAAGTTTACCCTGCGGTTCCCACCATTGACTACAATGGAGGGAGCCGTTCATTGGCTGAGAGACGGGAGATGACCTCTCTCAGCCAATGAACGCTTAGCAGCGGGGTTTCCATGGTGATACCCCGCCGCTAAGCTCTCATTCGGGAAGTACCGTTCTATAGAACGGTACTAAGTTCGTGGATCGCGTTTTCGTTTTTTTTTTTTGCCAAGTCCGGGGATGCCTACTTTGGAACGAAGAGGACAGAACCTCGCATAGGAGATGGTGAGTATGTTTTTTTTCACAGGTCCCCTATGGATACTTTACCGGACAAGTGGACCGATGCTACAGGTTACATAGGTGAGTATGTGTACATGTGTGTGTGTGTGTATGTTTAATAAACTTATACTGTCACGGTGTGTGTGTCCTGTGTTTTTTTAAACATTTTTTTTACAGGTGAACTACAGGTACTAGTGAGCCCTTAATGCCCTGCATGCTGGTACTTGTGGTTCTCCAAGTACCAGCATGCGGGGCAGGCTAGCTGGGACTTGCAGTTCTACTTGTAAAGACAATGTTTGATATTCTTTATTTACACCACACCACACAATCAACCCGCCACCCACCGCCACCAGGGGTGGCGGGGATAGCCCCGGGCTATCAGCCTGGGCCTGGGGTGCCCTGGAGAGGGTGACCCCTTTATTGGGGGGGTCCCCAGCTCTCCAGGGATCCCCGGCCTGGGCTGACTAGCGGTCAGGGTTGATGCTGCGGCTGGGGGGCCCGGTGAAAGGGCTCCCCTGGCTGTGGCATCAGCCCCCCGCTAGAAAAAGTCCAGTGCTGGTTCTGGAACATACAGGGGAACCCTACTCATTTTTTGTCCCCTATATTTCCAGAACCAGGACCGGATCAGAGCCCAGAGCTGGTTGCGCAGAATACAGGGGACCCCTACGTCGTTTGTCCCCCGTATTTTGGCAACCAGCGCTGGTTCTGACTAGCCCGGTGCTGGTTGTGCTTAAGTACAGGGGACCCCTACGTCGTTTGTCCCCTGTATTTAAGCACACCCAGCACTGGGTTACTAATGCCCGGGGCTGGTTGCTCTTTTTTGGGGGGGTGCACGCCATTTTTTTCTTTTTTTACACAGGTTTTTTTTTTTTTTTTTTACCACAGCAGCACAGACGGGTCTCACGGACCTGTCATTGCTCTGTGCCAATCACACAGATGCATGTAGCACGGATCTCCCGGGTTCGTGCTACATGCAAATGGGCACCATAACGCTGATTGGCTTCCTGTCTGCCACTGCAGTGCCACTCCTAGATGGGCCACGTGTTTGTGCCGCCCCCTTGTGTCGCTTAGCATAGTCATCCAGCTTCCTCGGTACAACCTTTTGGCCTAAAAACAATATTGTGAGGTGTGAGGTGTTCAGAATAGAGTGGAAATGAGTGGAAATTAATGTTATTGGGGTTATTAATAGCGTAGGAACAAAAAAAGGCCCATTTATGTGATTTTAGCGGGTTTTTTTTATTTTTTAAGAAAAAATCCAGATCCAAAACACAAAACCCAGAACCCAAAACACGGAAGGGTGGTTTTGGCAAAACCAATCCAGATCCAAAACACGAAGAAAGATCCAGATCCAAAACCAAAACACAAAACACGAAAAGTGTCCGGTGCACACCCCTAATATATATATATATATATATTTATTTATATAGATATATAAATCATACATTAAGAAAATTGTTTGTAATTTTAAAAATTAATGGTAGAAAAATATATATATTCACAACCTGTATGTGGCGCTCACCCTGTCACGTAACCACTGGCTTACAAGTGATACCATGCCTACGTGATCGGGGTATAAGCTGCATTGTCATGACAATTTCAACAACAAAATAAATTGCATTGTATACAATAAGTGTAGTATTGAAAATGCAGCCCTATACCTCGATATATATGGATATATTTAAATATTTATATATATACATATATATATATCTAAATAGATATACAGTGTTCTCCCCATGCTTTATTTCTAGGTGGTCTGTCTGGCCTAAATTGCCCTGTTAGGACAAAAGCAAAAATAATGATAACCATGCTCCACTGAAAGGATTTGATTTTAGGATGTGTAGAGTCTTTTCCTTTTTGTTTTACCTTTATACAACCCTTGTTAAAGTCTTTAAGGATTCTTCAAGGTTGTTCTCGCCACCATACCATGAAAAATCAGAAATAAATCTTATAGTGTATAACGTTTAAAATACAACCCAAATTTTCATATAGGAAAATAAGATCCAGAATCCAATAGATTAGGAATAGATGATCTGTGTCTAATATTCAGCTGAAATCACACCGTACGTGTATAGCAGTGGATAATCTGCACAAAAATACGGTGCTCACATCAAAGCTTACATCTATTCAATAGAACCAGACATGTAGCAGTTTCTTTAACCCTTGTGTCTTCAATATAGATGATAGAACACCTCTTGCTCAGGTGTGATAAGTAGCCCAGGGAACTCACATGTATGCTTACATTAATTCAATGTAGAAAAATCTCATCAAGGTTTCTTTAAAATTTTCTCCTCAGAAATTAGGCTTTTCTTACTCCATATTGTAAAACAGCAATAATTTATTGTACATAAAAATCAGACAGTCATCAGCAGACCAAGACACACTTATAGTAGCATGTGAATCCAAAAAATAAACAATCAAAACAAACAAAAACTTTCTTCATCAAAACTAGGCAAGGAAAAGCAGAATCCTTTTTCTAGTCAAAAACAATGGTAGATCTTCAATATGACCTTATGCAGATAATTAAGATGAAAAAAGCGGGACCCCAATTTCTCACCCAAACTGTAAGGCCACTGTGTCTTGGCTACAATGCTGGAATTGAAACCCTTACCTCACCACCAACGCGTTTCAACTAATTAAAGTCTTTTTCAAGGTGGAGGTGTGATGAACTGAATGTTCCTTATATAGGTCAGTATGCTTCCGCCCACTTAATTAGGGCTCTAAAGTTTTAAAGGTGTAAAGGAGATAATTACACGTGTGGGTACTCACAAAATGTAAAATCCTAGGCTTACCTCCTAATTCTCCCAATGGTACAGATGTCTTCATATCCCACTTTACAAAAATCAAGTGTTTTATCCCCTCAAGTGAGGCTGTAAATATCGCGGTTACCAAGTTAACATGAGAGCTGGTCAATCCTATATTCCGACTCCTTCTATCACTGGGGCCAGCTGAATGCGGCCTCTAGTGACAAGCCGGGTCATGTAACATCTTCCAGGATTGCTTTCCATAGCCGCAATCCAGAAGTGGGTAGGTCTGTGTGACAGGGCGGTCAGGTCCATTTTGATTCGAGAATACCAGTTTCCATGGAGACTAGGACTAGTCATCCATTGGAGAACTGCAAGGTTCATTGTAGACTGGTGACTCCCGAAAACGCATCACCATGGTAACCAAGATTGAACATAAACATGCGAAAAGATAAAAATTACTGAACCAACATTATAGTCATGAAATATAGTGGGTATACTTATACAATTAGTGACCAAACTAGGTTGGGGTATAGGAAAGGAAAATTATATATGTCGGTCATTAGATTTTTAAAAGCACAATTCAGATATAAAAACCAGGTATCAAAAAACATGTAAATACAATAATTTATTTTAAAATTAACCCAAAACAATGTATGAAAAACTTTGCATCAAAAACTTAAAACAAATATTCTTATAGAGTAGGATAACAATTCTTGGGGTTCAGAGCATTATAGAAACCACTTGATCTCAAAATCAGTATTGAGACCAAAAGGTGTCAAAGACTACATGTCATAAATGTATTTCATTTCATCTCGAGCTAAACAGGAAACTGTGTCCTTCTTTCTCCAGTTTCCTTCTAGCTTCTTTATACAAATAATCAATGTGATAGAATCAAAGGAACATATATGTTGTTCTTTGAAATGATTTGATAAATTATGTTTTTCAAATCCTTGTTTAATGTTCCTGCAATGCTCTCCCCATCTTTCCCATAATGTGTGTGTCATTCTTCCTATATACTGGAGATTACATTCGCACTGAATCAAATATATACAATTTTTACTGTTACAAGTGATAAAATCATTAATTTTAAAAGATGGGCCATTGGTTGTTGATTTGAAGTCCAATACTTTGCTTGGTGTTTTTCTATTTCCTTTACATATAACACAATTGCCACATCTATGGAAACCTATTGTATTAATGTGGTCCTTCCTCTTTTCTGGTATTGCACTTTCACCAACTTGTTTTTTATATTATTCACCTTTCAGTATACAAACAAAGGGTGTTTGGAAATAATTTGTTTTTAAAAGTGATCGTTGGTCAATAAGTGCCAATGTTTTTTACCACTTTCTCTATCTGTTTGTACTGACCGTTAAATTGAGTAATGAATGGTACTTTTTTATTTTTAGGATTGATCTTTTTTCTATATATTTTAAAAGACTAGATCTATCTATGTTTTTAATTTCTTCCACCGTTTCCTCAATTTTTCCCCCAGGGTAACCTTTTTCAACAAACCTCATATTCATTCCTTCTACTTGGCTATCGAAAATCTCTTCTTTGGAACAGTTTTGTTGTACTCTTCAGATTTGACTCTTATGTACTCCTTTTAGCCATTTGGAATGATGATTATTTGACATAGGAATATATGAATTATTGTCTGTTGGTTTCATGTAATTTTTGGTTTGTAATTTGTTTTCCTCAAAATATATATACATAAATCTAAAAAAATTACCTGATTTCTACTTATATCAAAAGTGAGGGAAATATTATAAGAATCGATATTTAAATCCTTGCAGAATATATTGAGATCACTTTCATTACCATGCCAGATATAGACAATATCATCAATATACCATTTCCATAATGTTATAGTTGATGCGTATTTGTTGTTCTCCCAAATATGTTGATCATCCCAAAATGCCATGAACTATTTTCGTACGCTGGAGCGAAACATGTGCCCATGACTATTCCTTGGACTTGTTGGTAAAAACGGTCTATAAACCATAAGGAATTATTTTCTAAAATAAATTTGATAGCTTCTCCATGGAACTCCCTTTTATTTTGTGTGATACTGCTTTTGCAAAGGTGATAATCTACAGCCTTAAGGCCATCTTGATGATCAACAATAGAATACAAAGATCCCACATCAGCCATAACAAGTATATCCCCTTCTTCCCATTTTGCAGCTTTCAAATAATTTATAATATTTATCGTGTCTTTTAGGTAAGATCTTATTTTTTGGACTTCGGGCTGAAGATGGTAATCTACGTATTCTGATAGGTTGGCTGTATAGAGTCTGTACTGGCTACTATTGGCCTACCAGGAGAATTGTTTAAATCCTTATGAATTTTTGGCAGTATGTAAAATACCAGAAGGGTTGGATTTGTATTGATAATAAACCCCTTTTCTTTTTCCGTAATGGTCCCCAATGTAACATAATTGGTAACGATTTGATTCACATCTTTTCTATTTTGATATTAGGGTCTCCCCTCAGAAGTTTATATGTGGTCCTGTCATTCAATTGTCTAAGAGCTTCCTTTTCATAATTATTTCTATCTAGTACTACCACACCACCTCCTTTATCTGCTTGTTTAATAATTATATTTTCATCTTTCTCCAAGGTTTTTAAAGCCTCTCTTTCCAATTTAGTTAGGTTAGGATGTTTTTTTCCATTCCGGTTTTATTTTCTCCAAATCTTCTCCAACTAACTTATTAAAAGTTTCAATAAAACATCATCTTGCATGAATGGAATTGAAAGTGGATTTTGGTCTGAAAATGTCCCGTATTTCAGAACTGCCCTCTTTTTGATAAAGGAAATAACGCTTCAGATTAAGATTCCTCGTAAATTCTGACATAAGATCTGTCAAGACCAATGTTTGGCTACGTCCAATTAACAGTGTCTTCAAATGTCAGGGATGTGCCAACTGCAAATTTTTGTATGTGACCAATTTGTTTATCAATCCGGCAAATAATATTGAATATGAGATTAAACATCATTTAACACGTGACAGCCGTTATGTCGTATACTTAATCAAGTGTTCATGTCAGCTTTTTTTGATTGCTGAAAGAGAGAATTGCACTCCACCATTCTTGTATCAAAAAAGTGTTTCAGTCTGTGGATTCAAACACTCCTCCAGTTGCTAAACATTTTGGAATTTTACATTTGACTTTTCTTCCTAACTATGGCACAATCTCATGTACTTATAGTATGAACATGCTATAGTAATATCATTAGCATAGTAAGTTCAGTTATTTGTATATGTACATGAGAACAGCATTTTCATTGAAAATGTGTTGCAGCATCATTACATGATGTGTGTATATATATATATATATATATATATATATATATAAATGTGTATATTTGTTTCCGCTGATTCCCTGTAAGTACTGGCAAACACCTTTCTGGCTCTTAAGATGGACCAGAGTACTTTTAACCTCCAAAAAAGTGAAAAAAGTAGCAAGGCCGCTGAACAAATTGAAAATAGGACACATGATTCTTCTGTTTTTATTTTTAGATATTAGGATATCTCAAAACTTACAAAGGAAACCTGCAAATTAAATTAACTTTGCTGAGAGTCTGAGATTTCCATAAGGTTCATTGTGCAGGTCCAGCTTGAAGGACTCTGCAACAAAGGTTATGTAACTACAGTATCACATACAGTATGTGGTGCAACATGGTTTTGCCAAGGTGAAAATGTACTCTTTGTTTTTGCTTCTCTCCCAACTCTGAATCTGCCCCTTTGTACCTGAGAAACAGACATTATATAACACACCATTTTGTGCATACAGTAGCTCAGATCCTGAAAGAACTAGTACAATTTGCTTTTTTGTAAATGAGACAGACCGCAGAGCTCATAAAGACTAATAAAAGCCATTGGAAAACACTCTACACACAGGAAATATTAACAGTTTACCATGGAAAAAGGGCTTAGTGTATTTTATGAAATATCTATGAAAGGCCTCAACATCACTATAAAAATATATACTGTAATTTTGTCTTGGGTCCAATGTGTTACCAAACTTGTTTTATACTTAGATTGTAATGCAATTAAACACAAAAACTATTGTTTAACAATGTCCTGTATCTATTTTTTCTTTTAAGATATATTTTCTAGTAAAGAAGATTTTCCAATCTCAGATATTGAAAGCAGCACAGTTACTTCCGCAGTTATAAAATAACATATACCTATCTTCAGTGAGTGCTGCATGAATTAAAAGGCAATGACAGGCAGGTTTCATGTCATAAGTTTGTACAAAGTGAAAAGTTAATTATAGAGGTCTGGGCGGACCACAATAACTAACATTCCTACTCACTGCGAGCACCGGAGCAATTAATCATCAGACCAGCTGTCTCCCCGAATGCTATCACTGTTCCTTTCGGAGCAGTGAAACTTAGCACTGCCGAGTCTGACTCGGCAGTGATTTCACATAAGTGCACAAAGCCCTGGCGTTTTGCGAAAGGAGCCAGGCCCTGCAGAAGGATCCCTCTTCACAACCCGGGACTCTTTCCCATAGGGTAGGAGCAGGTTGCGAGAGCAAATGCCATCTGAAGATGGCAAATGCTCCTGCAGTGAAGCTTGATGAATTTAGGACACCATACTAATGTATGGACACAGCGGGAAACATCGTGAGATAAAGGTAAGCAGGAGATATATTTGATATCTTCTACTTTGCCTTTCTGATGAATGGCCCCAAAACTTAATTTCAACAAAAGCAGGTGAAAATGTTCATCTTCACCTGCTTTTGTAGAAATTTAGTAATAATGAATAAACCTCTTAAGGTGCCTACACACTTGGTGATATTTTACACAATTTGCTCTATTCCGATGCATCGTGGTTACAAATCATGTAAAATATGCCCAAATCATGAGTGTCCACTCACAATCACGATGCTGATGTGCGTCCCTGCAGGTCATACATCGCATATTCAGATCTGCCGTGCTGTAGGGCAGATTTGCCGATCTCATACATGATGTGATGCTGATCGTGAGTACTTTTTACTCATGATCTATCGCATGTCCCGTAACTTGACTGACAGATCCCTGTACATGCCCAATTGCCATCTTGTGCAGCATTGTGATTTGAAGGAGAAGGATGCAATTCAACCTGCACACCTGAAGTCTGGACTTCTGTGTTTTGGTGAGTATTGCTGCTGCATTGATGCACCTGTAACCACTGTCCACCAATGTGAGCCACCCACTGTTCACCTATGAATTCAGGACCCAGCCATCACTGAGGTGGTCAGTGGCTGGGTCATACATTATACACCCTGTCCACCAATGTGAGCCACCCACCTATGCACTGTCCACCAATGTCACCCACCCTCTGTCCTCCTAAAAGTATAAAGCATGACCCAGCCACCACCCACCTATATGAGGCAGTCGGTGGCTGGGTCATGCATTATACACCCTGTCCACAAATGTAAGCCACCCACCTACCCACTGTCCATCAATGTAACGGGCCACCTATTAAATACCTAGAAAATATTAAAACACCATAACAAACATATTAAAGCACCACACCAAATATATTAAAACACCATAACAAACATATTACAACACCATACCAAATATATTAAATCCCTGTAAAAAAATATTAAACACCATAACAAACATATTATAACACTATAACATGAACAAACACTCTGAAATGTACCTAAAAATTCAATTATATACATTACAATACAACCAAACATATCAACAATAAAAATCACAAAACTATTTTGAATTATTGCTAAAACTGTATATGTCCATATTTTTCTTCTTCCTAGGAATGTCTACGGATAAGGAGAGAGAATATGTCACTGGATTCCTGGAGATCCTGGAGTCCAAAGAATGTCTATGACGGATAAGCTGTAGAGACTACTCCAATAATTCCAAAAAATTTTAGTCTGAAGCTACCTTAAAAATGGTCTGCACCAAAATCCAGAATTTGCGCATGGTGTACATGAAGGAAAGGAAGAAAGTGGAGGAATCCAAATGGTCCAGAGCAGCCACCGATGATATCCATCAGCCCATGCTGTGGTACTACCACCTGATGTCCTTCATCAGCGAGCAGAAGCCACAATGGCACTCTCTGGTCTTGATGGCCGAGCGAGAGGGAGAAGAGGAGGCAGAAGAAGTGAGTGGACCAGCAATGGATGTTTTGGTAAGTAGAGATAGAGTTCATACACCAAAACCTTTTTTTTAAAACAAAACATTTTAGAAAAATCCAAAATGTCCACTTTAGTCAATTATCTCAGGCAGTCCTCCTGCCATGGCACCACACCTGGTCCATTGAAATAAGCCATATACTCCTCCCTCACTTCTTTGGCACTTCCTGTCAATGTTGTTTGAATTGGTGGTGCAGACACTGATGTAAACTGAGCAATCTCCTCCGGATGTCCTGCATCTTCTGGCCTGGCTGTGACTGGTCCCCATTGTGTAGGTTTTCTTAGCAAAAAGTTATGGAGCACACAGCACGCCATCACGACTCAGTCTATCTTGTCCACACATAGGTTTATGGTGGTGTGCAAAATACGGAACCGGTTACTCAGTATTCTAAACGTATTTTCTACAATGTGCCGTGCCCGGGATAGACGATAGTTGTAGATCCTCTTCTCTCTGGTCAGGCCCCTCTGTGCAAATAGCTTCATCATATGTTCATGTAAGACAAAAACCTTGTCTTTAGATGAAAACATGATTTAGGCCATTCTCTGTCTCGTCCAGTGACATCAAATTGAGGATTTTGTTGGTGAGTCTCTGGTAGAATGTCGTCTGTTTGAAGGACCCACCATCTGAAGCACGGCAATTCTTGCCAACATCCACAAACAAAAATTCATAGTTCGCATTCACCACTGCCATAAGAACGATGCTGAAGAAGCCTTTATAGTTGTAGTAATATGATCTGGTGTTGGCAGGTGGGTTGATGCATATGTTTAACATCAATGGCTCCTCCGCAGTTATGGAAATTCCAACATTGTTAAAACTCTTCAGCGATGGTCTTCCACTCCTCTACGGTATTTGGAATCTACAAAAATAGTAAAAATGGATTAAAACATGACCATAATATTTTTTCCTATACAGACTCCTACCCAAGACGCTGATTTGTCCACAACTCTGGACATCAGTCTGATCAGGAACAGCGAGGAGGATACCTCATCCCCATGCCCACTGACCATTTAACCCCTCCAACATCTTCCACACCTCCCCAAAAGGAAAAAAAAACAGCAGGGGAGAAAGCAACAGCAACCCACCGAGCCAGAGGATATATTCCTGCAGCAGGTGGAATGAATCCTCCAAAGAAAACCAGACCATATTGATGACTTAACATCACATATAAATAGCGCAATGCGCCAAATGATAGAGCAAGCAAAAAAAGAGTTCCAGAAGCTGGTCTATAAGTTGCTGATCATGGCTCTAAATTTCAATCTGCATATTTCCACATATATCGCAGACCCTCTTATGTGCTCACCTGCCACAACCACCTCTGTGAGGTCCCCCAGCACAGTTGGAGGCTAGTCCCCCACCCAGTACCAAATCCACAAGCCAGACAAGTTACAGTGCCATACTGGAGGCAGAAGATGATTTTCCACATTTTTTGAATATGTAATGTGTTTTTTTAATTATTGTTTCCAGTACTATCACCAAATTGTATCACTCCCAACAGCTACTGTATGGTATATGGTGGTGATGATGCTGATTGGACAAGGTCTCTACACACATGGCGCAAGTACAGATTGATGGAAGCCGGGGCCACAATCTGTACTTGTGCCATGTGTATATTGGCCTGGTAAATCTAGCATCTGACTCACCATATACCATACAGCAGCCTAGCTATTGGGATTGATAAAATTTGGTGACAATGCTGTTTAATACATTTTATATGTATACTTTACAATTTATATATTAATAAAAAGTATATATTACTGTGCAGTGTTGTTGGCATAGTGTTGTCGACAATATTGTTATTTAAAGAGTTAAAAAAATATAAAAAAGTTTTTGTTTTAGAAGAAACAAATGTGTAGTGTGTTTTTTATTCTTACCTTGCAATACTGGTACTGCAGCACTTTAACAATAACCTTGCAGGTCTCCAGGATGATGATGCCCAAGGACTTAGGGGAGATGAGGGTCCCAAACTTCAGGTCTTTCAGTGACCTTTCTGTAGCCAGGTACCTCAGGGTAGCCACCAGCCTCTCTTCAGCAGGGATTGCCCTCCACAGCCTTGTGTCCTGCCTCCGGATGAGGGGAGTCACCATACTCAGCAACTCCTGGAAGGTGTTGTCATCCATGCACAGGTAGTGGTGGTAGACGTCCGGATTGTTCTCCTTGATCTCCATCAGCAGGGACATGTGAGAGCGAGTATCCCCAAATACAAAGCAGAGCACAGTAGCAATGTATAGGGTTATACACCTAGCCTCACTAGTAGCAGAGCAACATGTGCACAGAGTTAAAATGGTTATAAAAGATGAACAAAGGGGGCGCCACATAGTGCTTCATCAATGACATTTATTAACACATATCATAAATGATAAAACGTACCAAAGGTGGCGGTCAGACCACCGCGAGTGTAGAAAGCTCCAAACATAAAAGTCCGGGCGGTACATCAACCTGCTCCGGTAACATCAAACACAGAATGAATCACGCTGGGCCACGCCCCTACTTAATCATTCATTAAGCTCATTAGATGGTCATACACCTGTCATCAATTACGACAGCAACGAACAATATACTCATCTGCACATATTCCATTAGTACAACGCAGTACAATTATATACATACATTGGTGTAACATAATACAATCATATACATATATAACCAATATATTAAAATATATTAAAAACAAATAAAACATGTAGACAAACTATACATGTTGCAAAATGGATACAACATAAAAAATACATATAAATGCACAAATCTTTCAATAGTGCTATATGTACTAATGGAATATGTGCAGATGAGCATATTGTTGGTTGCTGTCGTAATTGACGACAGGTGTATGACCATCTAATGAGCTTAATGAACGATCAGCTACACTGTGTTTTTAAGGGGATTACTGGTGACGCTTGGCCAGCCCTCTGACGAAGTCCATGTGACAAAATGCGTAGGGGCGTGGCCTAGTGTGATTCATTCTGTGTTTGATGTTACCGGAGCAGGTTGCTGTACCGCCCGGACTTTTATGTTTGGAGCTTTCTACTACACTCGCGGTGGTCTGACTGCCACCTTTGGTACGTTTTATCATTTATGATATGTGTTAATAAATGTCATTGATGAAGCACTATGTGGCGCCCCCTTTGTTCATCTTGTAGATACATTTAACCCAGTGTCTGGATACGGGGATTCTGGAGAGGGGAAGACGCCGGCCTAATTCATAAGGCATTGCTCATAGACCGGCATTGACTTGTTTAAAAAACTAAGGGGACTGCTGCTGTATTTTTAAAAGAATTTGCACACCATTTGATTTATGTGCTATTTTGTCAGAGTTAAAATGGTGCCTGCTTTTTACACCCCCTAGCTAGCCCCGCCCATTATTTAAATTTCTATCCACTCATGACGATCCTCGTGTGCTGTTGGTAAGCTCACGATTTATCATGCACAATCTCACGATTTGGACATCTGACACGATGCATGATAGATTGTGAGATTGTGTATCAAATTGGCGGCTTTTTGTACAAAATCGTGTGCATGGCTGCCGGGGAGCTGCCGGGGAGAGTTCAAGGGAAATCGTACACGATGTCAGATCGTGAGCACATCACCAAGTGTGTAGGCACCTTTAGTGCTGACCCCATTAGTGGTGTACTATGACAGTATCATTTAAGTGAGATAAAATATGTCTTCTCTACCTACAACTTATGGTACTGCTTGCTTAATGAATAATACTGCTGTTGTCTTTCAGTATACAGAGTCGGGTAATGGATAGGCCCCTTTACAGAGCAAGATTTGAGAAAAGAAACAGGAAACATTGTAGCACTGTAACAGTACTAGTTTGGGAGTTTTGTTTTTTAATTTAATATCTTATTATTTACTAACAAGAGTGGTCTCCTTTATTAAAAGTGAATTTCTTATATAATATTGTAAATACAGTAAATACAAGCCCTATGTCACATATATTTTGAACCACCACACATCTATTGAAAGTCTATATAATTTTTAGGACAGATCTTTGGGCCTGATTCAGACCCACTCGCGAGCAGCTGTCCGCTCGCAAATGGGTCGATGTTGTGCACTGCGCATGCGCACGATGGCGGGAGCTCCGTCGTGCGCATGCGCCAGACGCGACGAGCAAAGGACTTTCCTTCGCTCGTTGTGTCTGATCAAAGGGGGCGTGCTGTCGATGTTGATTGACAGCACGCCCCCTTTGGTGGGCGTGCCGGGGGCATGCCTCCCTGATGGGGGCGTTCCCAAGGGAACGCCTACCGTCAGAAGCCGGCCCACTGACATCACTAGTGATGTCAGTGGGAGTGATTTTGGCTCTGATAGAGCCAAAATCACTCCGGGCCTTGCGGTTGAAAACCTCAACCGCAGGCTCCGGCTCACTGTGGCGATGGTCGCGATGGTCAAGACCATCGCGGCCATCAAACTGCACGCTCGTATAGGCTGTGGGTGGTGGGGGCTATGGAGGGCGGCCCTCATTCACAGTGTGCGCTCTGCTCAGAGCGTACGGCTCTGAATGAGGGCCTTTGTTCTATTCTCTATGTGTTTAAGAGAAACACATTTAGCTTAAAAATAAATGAACTAACATCAATTTATGGATTCAAATTAATTAATGACTTAAGAAAACTTGCTAACGAAATGTGTTAAATACACTTAAAGGCTTGATGAGGAATGATGATTTATTATAAACATTAATGTAATGAACTAGCACTTTATTTTCACTTGAGATACATTAATTCTACATGTGCATTATCTGTATATACTGCAGTATGTATATGCTTTCTGTTATACAGTATTCACAATACTGTATGTACTGTATACTGTATACTGTATACTGTATGTATTGATTTATATCTTATTATTTATATATTATATGTACTTACCAATTCAATGTGATTAAATAAATTAAGTAATAAATGATAACATACGGGCTCATTAAGTACTAAGCCTTGGAGAGTGATAAAGTGGAGAGTGATAAAGTACCAACCAACCAATCAGCTCCTAACTGTCAGGAGCTGTTTGGTTGGTACTTTATCACAGTCCACTCTATCACTCTCTAAGGCTTAGTACATCTCCCCTAAAGAGGTCTATTTACTAAGCCTTGGATGAGGATAAAGTGAACGGAGATAGAGTACCAATCAACCAGCTCCAAACTGTCTTTTTTCAAACACAGCCTGTGACATGGCAGTTACGAGCTGATTGGCTGGAACTTTAACTCTGTTCACTTTATCTTGATCCAAGGCTTAGTAAATAGACCCCAAAGTACCAACTAATCAGCTCCTAACTGTCATTTTTTAAACACAGCCTGTAAAGTGACAGTTAGGAATTGATTGGTTGGTAATTTATCTCAGTTCACTTTATTTTTCCTCCAAGGCTTAGTACATAGCTCTTACAGCCTTAGAATTTTAGTGGGCATCCCTGAGAAGTAATGGGGGATGGTAATGTCTATGCAGGCATGAAGATGAAAGTGACTATGGGCCAGATTCAGAACCGCTTGCAAGCGCATTATGCTCACAAGCAGGTCAATGGTGGCTCAGTGTGCACGTGCTGCATGCACAAGCCCCATAGCGAGTGAGAAATCACTCACTCCAGGGCTCGCAACAAAATGGGGCGGCTGTCCATGTTGATCGACAGTTTGCCCCGTTTTGTAGGTGGGGAAGGGGGGTCCCGAAGGAACGCCTGCCGTTTGTGGGCAGCCCTACTGACATCACTCGTGATGTCAGTAGTGGACTTCCTGCTCTATTAGAGCAGGAAGTCCACTCGGCTTGCGAGACCTGAGATCCTACCACAGGGTCGCCCCGCAAGCCTGATGGTCACAATAATCGCAAATATCTCCTGCCCGCTCACACTAGCTGTGGGTGGGCACCCACAGCTTTGCGAGCGGACAGGAAAAAATATAATAATTACTCCTCGCCCTGATTCAGAGCATACGCTCGCAAATAGTGAGCACCTCTGAATCAGGCCCTATGTTCAAAGACACAAACAGCTGCTCACACAGTGGAGGCCATACTTGGATGGAGAAACTGCACCTGCCATAGGGGTGGTGCACGTTTCAATAGTGCGTATGATGGTGTATCTAAATACGTACAGTGACGGAAATGCACGGAATCTTAAGTTGCCTTGTGGGGACATCTCAGATGTTTGAAAATTGGATGCAGAATTAGCATAAAGATGCAGACGCAACTGCGGCAAAAGACGCAGCCATGGCCATGTTTGTCCACCTCTGATGTAGACCATTAATCATTTTATTATAACAAGAATGGGACTCAACCATACAATACATGTTATATATGTAAAACAAATTAAATACAAAAAATTGTCTGTTTTAGGCTTATTGCAGTGGTTTCCTTTACATTGGGCCTGGTGCAGAGATGGACACAATATCAATGTCTATGCAGTTGAGGTATTATCAGTAATTTGCATACAGTATGTGTCTGAGTCTTCTCTACCAATGTCACTCGGAGGGAGGATTTATTTGCAAAGTGATTGACAGGCAGGGACCATTTCTTATCAGTAAAGGGGAGTTAACTCAAACGAAGACGTCTCGCGACCATTTTCTGGGTGTGCCTCTGCCTGCGACTGTGATCTAATACACAGTAAAAATGGCTCCGGCATCTAAATTCCCACGGCCATTCTGTGCGACCTTAGGGCATGTCAGAAAACCAATTATTAACTGCACTGCGCAAACACTTCTGACAGCAGCACCCTTCGACAGGTCCCTGAGCATCACCCAACACCCAAAGATGCAATGAAATATAACCAAAAATGGAACCCAGAGGGAACACTGCACAATATATCAAAGAATTCAAAAATAAAAAACAGATGGTCAGAACGGATAAATAGGCATAGAAATTTGACAAAAAATATATACAACTATGTCCTCTGAATAGACTTATGATCTTTTGGTCCTCGCTCCCTCTGATATTTTGTCAAATTCCCTCCATGGTAGGAAACATAAAAGAGAAAATAAACAAACAAAAAATGTCCAATGGGTATATCTGTATAATAAAATGATGTGGGTCAAATAAATCTATATATCCCCCACTAAAAGTTCATGAAGGAATAACAAAGGTTGTTCAACTTGATGAATGGTCTTTATGTATATAGATATATGCTGTATAAACTCCACTCACTTTGCAGTGAAAGTGTAGAGGTATATCAAGGTATCTTTGATCTTCATGCGTACCATACTCACGTGTATTTCAAGCATTGTACTCCTATCTGGGTATCTTTAGTGGGAGCCAGCGTATCCTCTATACCTTGGTGGAGGAAGAATGGATGTCCACACGGATAAGTGGTTAAAAATTCAAAACTTTTTATTATCCAAAATGCAGGCTACTAGATCCAGGCAAAAGCAGATGTACAGATGATACATGTGTAAATTCAACTCTCCGGATGAGTGACACCGTATATACCTGCTAAGGCTGGATACTAAAATGCCCACCAAAACATAGAATCAATCCAAAAAGCAACACACCCTGATGAGCTTTGACCTTATAGGTCTTTATCAAGGTAGGTATTGTGTGCTGCTCCATGTTCATTTATATACCCCTTCAGTAATTAACAAACAAAATGGGGAGGAGTTTCTCTAATCAAACCCATTTACCTGTGTATCCTCCGTTTCCAGACCATGTCTTTCTAATCGGGGTTCCATTAGTCCCCCGGCTAAATTTGATGGCTAATCCCCTCCTGTATCAAATGTAAAAACATTATTTTTACCAGTGCTGCGGTTTGCGTTCCACCCTGTGGAGCGCAAGTACTTCCGGGGGAAGTACTCCCTGGCATGTGTTTAGGAGCGAATCGGGCTCAAGCAGATAGAGCCATATCATTTTGCTTTCCACTCTTTGGAACGCAACTCGAGCCGGCTGTCCCGCCCCATGTGACTATACATCACAGGGCCGGAAATGGAGTTCAGGGTAATACATTGCGTATCAACTATTGGACCGCACATCTCTCCCATCTAATTTTATACCCTATCTTTTTTGAGAATAATATTATAAAAACAGGTATTTTGAAAGTTATAGGGAAAATTGGATCTACCCATACCTCCTGTACAATATAAAACATATAGCAATAAAAATAAATGAAAGAGATGCTTTTCTTTCCTATATAATGAATCCATAATTCAAACTCATAGATATGCATATGGACCTAAAAAATGCAAGTGGACCAACTGACATAATAAATGAAAATGGTACCACAAATAAATATATAACTTCAATATAAAACCAATTATTAGAAAGAAACACATTATTCAGGGAAAAACTAGATTAAAATCCTAAACTTTGAATAGCTTCTATCCTTATAGACCTAAAACATTGACCAGAAACAAATGTTCCCTCATGTGGGGATACAATAAATATATATAAATACATAAAATATGTGAACCAAATAAGTCATAGTCTATATATCTCTGTAATGTATTCCATATACGAATAAATAACAAATTTTGAAGTCATTAAAATCGAATAAAAGGAAGAAGGAGACAGATATGGCAACTGGAATAAAACTTTCCCCAGAAAGAACAGAGAAAATATAATAGGGATAAGATAGATTTTAAGGAGGGCAAACAACATCAGATTACCAGAAAAGAGAAACATTTTTTCAGGAAACCTGATACGTATAATACTTTCACCACATATCAGACTCCCTCAAAGAGCATTAAAAGATCACGAATGTACAACAACGACCCACAAGCATGTAGAACTAGGGATGAAAGAAATTTCCATCCAAAACATGAAGTAGATCCTAATAGAAGATGGACACAAGTCCCTTATAAGCGAGGACCTAATCCAGCTCTCAGGAGGAACTGGAGACAGAAAAAATATGATCTGGACAAATTTGGGGACCCTAATTATATTTACATTTCGAAACCTTATTTACCCTTATCCAACCGCTTCCAAAAATTGAGAAATTGGGAAGATAAGGAGGATTTTTTAGACCAAAGGCGGCCTTGGTCCGCCAAGTCAGAAAACCAAAAAGAGGAATAAGAGGGGGCATTCACAAAAAGAAAAAGAGACCAAATAAGAAGAGATATAAAGAAAAAATTCAAGTCACCTCTCCAGTATTTCAGGGACAAAATTGAGTAATAATAACATTGAGAGAGAGATTTACCAGACAAAAATGTATAATTTGGGTGACCATGAATTAACAGCTGCAGAAACACAAGTACTTCAAAAGGAACTCAGACCTATGTAGATTTACAAAGGTTTGTGAGGAAACTCACTCTGAAGAAATTTTTTAAAGATCAAGAACTCACAGATAGCACAAACCACTACATTTTCAATCCTAAATCCATATTCTATCTGACACATAAAAAGGGGTGTTGGATAGAATCATTTGAAAAATCAGTTAAAGAAGATCTAGAATAAAACATGTTCAAACCTGTCAAGAATAATCTGACGAAGGCAGAAAGGGAAGCCCTTACAACATTGAAATCTATAGATACCATCATTATAAAACCCGACGACAAAGGTGGAGGGGTTGTTATTCAAAACTTATGTGATTATAATAAAGAGATACACAGACAATTGTCTGATCTTAACACATATAAGAAACTAAGAGGGAATGCCAACGACAATATAAATAAGAAATTATAAAATCTTATTGGGAAGTATATGGCGAAGGGCACCCTAAGTAAGAAGGAGGAACAATTTATAAAGATCAACAAGCCATCTATTCTGGTACTGTATACCCTCCCAAAAATCCATAAGGATAGCCACCATCCACCTGGAAGACCTATAGTGGCGGGTACGGGGTCTATTTATTCGAATTTATCTCAACATATAGATAGTTTGTTACAACCAGTGGTGGTCAAAACACCATCTTATTTGAAGGACTCCTTACAGATTATCAGGAATCTGGAGACAATTGACTGGGACCCTAGTATGTTTCTGATAACAGCAGACGTAATGTCCCTATACACCATTATAGATCACCAGCAGGGTTTAGAGGCTACCAAATACTTTTGGGAGTTGCAAGAAATTGATTTGGAAAAGAAAAAGTTAATTCTAGAAAGTATTGAATTCATCCTCAAAAATAATTTTTTTTGGTTTGGTAACTTTTTATATACAGGTCAATGGAACAGCCATGGGCACCAGATTCGCCCCCAGTTATGCCAATTTGTTCATGGCGTTCTGGGAAAGAACTCATGTGTATGAGGGCCATGATCTGGGGGCGAGTCTGGTGTCCTGGACTAGATATATTGATGACATTTTATTTATATGGAGGGGCAGTGAGGAATCCCTGGATAATTTTTGTGAACATCTAAATAAGAATAATTACCATATTAAATTGACATATGATAAGAGCTCAGAATCAGTGATTTTTTTAGATTTGACCAAAAGAAAGGAATCTGAAGATATAGGCATTCCTTTTATTACCAGATATAGCAGCCAATACCAACAAGTGGAAAAAGTCATAGCCAGACATTGGGGGATGTTGAAAAGAGATGAGAAAATAAGGGAATATATACTGGACAGACCAAAGTTTGTCTATAGTCAGGCTAACAATATACGAAACAATCTTATGAAAAGTGTCTCCACTGTTGTACCTAGAATAACACGTAGCACTATTAAAACTAAAGGTTTGTTTAGGTATGGTGAATGTTCTATGTGCAAAATCTGCAAAACCAATTCCAATAAGATCACTGAATATTTTTCTACATCTAATGGAAGTAAACATACAATTAAATCATTCATCACTTGCAACAGCAAAAACCTTGTATATTTGTTAGAATGCACATGTAAAAAACAATATATAGGGAGAACTTCTTGAAAATTAAAAGAAAGGATGGGTGAGCATGTGTGCAACATTAGGAAAGGTCTCCCCACCCACAATGTTTCGGCACATTTTAACACCCATCACAATAGGGATGCCAGCCACATATCCAGCTTTTGTGGCATCATATCAGTCCCTCCAGTTTGGCGGAAAAATGACAGCGATGAGAGACTGGCACGGTCAGAAATGAGGGCGATTTTCGAGTTGGGGACCCTTGATCCCAAGGGGCTCAATTTGGATTTTGAAGTTAAATGGTTCCTACCATGAACCCTTGGTTAACTACCAGATGTAGATTTATTGGCTTTGTTGATGATACATTGAATCTATGGGGAAAGTTTTATTCCTGTTGCCATATCTGTCTCCTTCTTCCTTTTATTCAATTTTAATGACTTCAAAATGTGTTATTTATTTGCATATGGAATACATTACAGAGATATATAGACTATGACTTATTTGGTTCACATATTTTATGTATTTATATATATTTATTGTATCCCCACATGAGGGAACATTTGTTTCTGGTCAATGTTTTAGGTCTATAAGGATAGAAGCTATTCAAAGATTAGGATTTTAATCTAGTTTTTCCCTGAATAATGTGTTTCTTTATAATAATTGGTTTTATATTGAAGTTATATATTTATTTGTGGTACCATTTTCATTTATTATGTCCGTTGGTCCACTTGCATTTTTTAGGTCCATATGCATATCTATAAGTTTGAATTATGGATTCATTATATAGGAAAGAAAAGCATCTCTTTCATTTATTTTTATTGCTATATGTTTTATATTGTACAGGAGGTATGGGTAGATCCAATTTTCCCTATAACTTTCAAAATACCTGTTTTTATAATATTATTCTCAAATAAGGTAGGGTATAATATTAGATGGGAGAGATGTGCGGTCCAACAGTTGACACGCAATGTATTACCCTGTACTCCATTTCTGGCCCCATGATGTATAGTCACATGGCGTGGCACAGGCGGCGTGAGTTGCGTTCCAAAGAGTGGAATGCAAAATGATATGGCTCTATCCGCTTGAGCCCAATTCACTCCTAAACAGATACCGGTGAGGTACTTCCGTCGGAAGTACTTGCGCTCCACGGGGTGGTACGCAAACCACGGCACTGGTAAAAATAAGGTTTTTACATTTGATACAGGATTGGATTAGCCATCAAATTTAGCCAGGGGACTAACAGAACCCCGATTAGAAAGACATGGTCTGGAAACGGAAGATACACAGGTAAATGGGTTTGATTGGAGAAACTCCTCCCCTTTTTGTTTGTTAGTTACTGAAGGGGTATATAAATGAACATGGAGCAGCACACAACACCTACCTTGATAAAGACCTATAAGGTCGAAATGCATTGGTGTGTGTTGCTTTTTGGATTGATTCTCTGTTTTGGTGGGCATTTTAGTATCCAGCCTTAGCAGGTATATACAGTGTCACTCATCCGGAGAGTTGAATTTACACATGTATCATCTGTACATCTGCTTTTGCTTGGACCTAGTAGCCTGCATTTTGGGTAATAAAAAGTTTTGAATTTTTAACCACTTATCCGGGTGGACATCCATTCTTCCTCCACCAAGGTATAGAGGATACGCTGGCTCCCACTAAAGATACCCAGATAGAAGTACAATGCTTGAAATACATGTGAGTACGGTACACAAGAAGATCAAAGATACCTTGATATACCTCTACACTTTCACTGCAAAGTGAGTGGGGTACGTCTCCTAAAGTTTATTGATACCGTTGGTGGGAGATTTGAAGAGAGGGCTTATACAGCATATATCTATATACATAAAGACCGTTCATCAATTTGAACAACCTTCGTTATTCCTTCATGAACTTATAGCGGGGAATATGTAGATTTATTTGACCCACATCATTTTATTATACAGATATACCCATTGGACATTTTTTGTTTGTTTATTTTCTCTTTTATGTTTCCTACCATGGAGGGAATTTGACAAAATATCAGAGGGAGTGAGGACCAAAAGATCATAAGTCTATTCAGAGGACATAGTGGTATATATTTTTTGTCGAATTTCTATGCCTATTTATCCGTTCTGACCATCTGTTTTTTATTTTTGAATTCTTTGATATATTGTGCAGCGCTTCCCTCCGGGATCCATTTTTGGTTATATTTCAATTATTAACTGATCTGAGTCTGATGCTGCCTCTTTGACGCAGTCGCTTCAATTTGCGAAGCTGGCTGTAGGCTCCTCAATACAAATTCCAGCAGCTGCGACATTTGCATATATACGCAGCAGCAGTGTGGCGGTATCAGCGTACAGCTCTGACTCAGACTCATTGGGCAGAATTCATTAAGCAGCGGCTTCTGTAAGCCGCTGCTTCCCAGCGGCTTGCAGGTGAATATTTTTAACGGCATTCGGAGTCAGTGTAAAGCATGCCGGCCTTTACACTGATTCCGGGTGCTGTTTTAAATATGTACCTGCACTCAGAGTCAGAGTACGGGAAAGAGTACGGGAAAGGTGTCAGCAGGCACTCAATGTCCATGCATGCTGGCACTAGTTGCTCTACAAGTCACGGCATACCAGGGCAGGCTGGCTGGGACCTGAAGTCCACTTGTAAAAAACATTATTATAATCTATTTTTACACCATTTACTCCGCACCCACCACCTCCAAGGGTGCGGGGAATAGTTTAGAAACTGAAATAATTGTTTTTAAAGAGATAAACGTAAGATTTAAACTGTTTAAATTATAATACCAGTATAGCAATAGTAGTCTTATCTTTTCCATAAGTAGTCACCAAGCTGTTTGAATTATTACTGGTTAACACAATAAATGTAAGAACTTTTTTGTTGATTAATATCAGCCCTTAAGACACATTAATATAATAAAATAAAATGTCTACATTGTAATGTTTAAGGGCATACCAGGGCAGATTGTAGCATGTTGTGTATGCTGAGACCTGTTCCTGATTCCCTTGATACATCAGGTGACACTGTGATGGCAAATGTATGCCCCCTGACATTTCACATGATAGGAAAGAACAGCTTGAAATGTAGCAAGCCTGGAATTCTGTCATGAAGAACCCCCAGGAGATTAGAAAGGTAGAAAGCAAAGAAGAAAATACCAGAGCCAGACTTAAAAATGTAATATGCTTTAAATATTAAAAGGATGTTTAGAACTCTTCTTTAAAACAAAAACAACTGTAATGTAAAGTATTGAAAATAGTAATAGAAATTTGTTATCCTAGTAACCAAGTTACAAATGAAGGGGCGTAAAGCAATTTAAAACAAGTAAGGTATTTTGAAATATATAGTAGCAAGTAACAGAGCCCAGTTACTTTTTAATAATCTGGGTGATGTGATCGGTAACACTGCAAATAACAGTCACAATGTGGCCAATTGCGTTTTTAATGAAGACATTGACGAGGACATAATTAGACATTAGAGGGCCCTATGGCAGAATTCTGTAAAGGCTCCTATGTTTTGTATAATACTGGACCCTTCCTCCAGTAGTAGGCTTTGAAGTAGGCAACTGCTGTCCCTGGTACTATGGTAGACGTGCCGCAGTCATTGTTTAAGATCTTCAAGCAAAGACAACCCGAGTAAACACAAAATGCAATTTTTGAAATGATCATTTCAATTATTGAAGGAAATAAGTTATCCAATGCTTATATCACCATGCAAAATTAAATTTAATTAATAACTTAGAGGTCTATGTACTAAGCCTTGGTGAGAGATAAAGTGGATGGCGATAAAGTACCAACCAATCAGCACCTAACTGTTCCTTTACTGGCTGTGTTTGAAAAATGACAGTTAGGAGCAGATTGCCTAGTACATAGGACCTCATTCAGAGCTGCTCGCAAAAAGCAAGTGCTTGCTCTGAATGAGGGCGGCCGCTTTTTTTTTTTAGCCGTCCTCCTGGCCACTCTCTAAGCTGTGGGTGACCACCCACAGCTTTTGTGAGCAGTTAGGTGATGGTCACGATGAGACCCTTGTGGTAGGGTCTCATCTGCCACAAGCCCCAGTGAGCTTCCTGCTGTAATAGAGCCGGAAGCTCACTACTGACATCACAAGTGATGTCAGTAGGGCTGCACACAAACGGCAGGCGTTCCTTTAGGAACGCCTCCATTTGTCCAGCCTCCCCGCCTATAAAACTGGGCGAGCTGTCAATCAACATCGACAGCCACCCCATTTGCAGTGAGCCCCGGAGCGAGTGAATTTCTCACACATGGCGCGTGCACACTGCCCCAACATCGACCCGCTTGTGAGCACATAGCGCTTGCGAGCAGGTCTGAATGAGGGCCCTACACCCCATAATAACTGATTGTGCCAATTTTAGCATTAATAACTGCAATCAAACACTTCCAACTGGAGTTCAGTCTTTCACATCATTATGGAGGAATTTTGTCATATTCTCCTTTTCAGAATTTCTTTACAGATGTGTCCTGATACATCTTTGCTGCAGTTGAGCTAAAAAGTCCATCTCCTTGCGGCAATTCCCGTGAGATTCTGCTAGCATTGGGTGTCTTTTTTGTGTCCTTTTTTCTGAAAATGCATTTAAGTCGCTATGTGTTGTGACTAGGATGCACAAACAGACTGTGCTGATTCATTTGATATGTGACACGTGTGTATGTGTGTATGACAGATGATTTTTTCGGCAAAAAAAGACTCCCAGTACTAGCAGAGTAGCATGGGACCTGCCTAGATGTACTTCAGCCACATTCTAGCATAACCTGCCTATTTAAAATCCTGCCACAGCATCTCAACTGGATTCAAGTCAGGAATTTAATTAGGCCATGTTGTTTTTCTTTTAGCTATTAAAAGGTGGACTTGCGCTTGTACTTTGGATTGTTGTCTTGCTGCATAATCCAAAAGTGCTTGAGCTTTAGATCACAGACTGATGACCAGACATTCTCCCTCAGATTTATCTGGTAGAAAGCAGAATTCATGATTTCATCAAATATGTAAAGTCACCCAGGTCATGAAGCAGCAAAGCATCCCCACACCATCACACTACCACCACCATGTTTGACAGTTGGTATGCTGTTCTTATTGTGGAATGCTGTGTTAGCTTTACACCAGATGTAACAGGACACATGTCTTCTAAAAAGTAAAAGTTTTGACTCATCTGTACACAGAACAAAATGCTTGGGGGTTATCAATGCGTTCTTTGGTGAATGTGAGATAACCCTATACTGTATGTTGCTCTAGGTTAACAGCGGTTTTCGCTTTCCAACTCTTCCATGGATACTATTTTTGCCCAGTCTCATTCTTATGGTGGAATTATGAATGCTAACATTAATTGAGGCGAGCAAGTCCTCCAGCTCCATAGATGTTCATCTGGATTAGTTTTTTACTTCCTGGTTAAGTCATCTATGTGCTCTTTTAGGAATTTTGATAGGCTGGCCACACATACCTGTAGGATGATTTTAAACTGTTCCAAGTACTCTCTATTTTGATGTAATATCTCTCTCTCTGTGGTTCAATGGAATACAAGAGCCTTAGCAATGGCTTTGAAACACTTTTTAAACTAATATATTTCAATAACTTTGTTTGTTATCTTTTAAGGAATTTATTTTTATCACGGCATACAGTGTTGCTTGTTGAGACCTTTTAGACAACTGCACATTGCTGTTCAATTTAAGTGATATTTAGCTACAATAGGGCTGGCAGCAATGATGCCTGATTGTACCTAGTCTAATTGAACTCAATTATCAATTCAATTTGGTTAATTGGTTGCATGAGTAACTAAAGCTGGGCATATACTATACAATTATCTGTCAGACATCTGCCCGATCTGGCTGGTTGGAATGAAAACCCGGTAATGTATGAGAGCAAATTACATTCAACCATATGGTCCCAAACACTGGAGAACAGACAAAAATTATTTTTCAAATTGGTTACATGTGTTTGATTTAACCAACAAATATTTTTGCCTGTTTTGCAGTCCTTGTGATTCGCCTTTGCTCCCATACACTTCCAGATTTTCATTCTAACCAACCAGATAGGGCAGCTGTCTGACAGATAACTCTATAGTGTATGCTCAGCATAAGGTAGAAATAAGTATCTCATAGTGTCAATTGCTGTTAGATAACTGTTTTCTTTCAGTAAATGAAATAATAATTTAAAAAACTGTATATTATGTTAACTCAGGTTATCTTTGTCTTATATTTATTTTGTTTGAATATCTGAAACATTTAAGTGTGACAAATATGCAAAAATAGGAGAAATAAGGAAAGGTATAAAAACGTTTTCACACCACTGTATAATTAACCCCATCACTACGGAGGTTAAGTAGGGCTCATCCGCTGGATATACAATAACACTACAGAGGATGAGCTCCACTTGTCCTTCACAGTGAGGTGCTACAAAATAGTTTTTTACCTATCCCCCACTAGTCCTACTGATCGTTGGGAACCCCATGCAGCTACCGGGCTGGATCAGGGAGTGACATCAGTGCAACTTAATTTTTGTATTAAATAAAAGAAATTAAAAGTTTGCGGAGGGTGGGACTTTAAGGTTCTCTATCTCCCCAAACCCACTATCTTAAAAAATGTGGTGCCATTTTCTTTAAAAAAGGGGAGTCCCCTCTTTTAATTGGTGTGCCCACATAAAAGCTGTTGTCTCATTATCACAATGATCATCAGACACTAACCTCCTGCACTACAGTAAAATAATGTATTACAGGCATGGAGGAAGATCGCCCCCAACCTGGCTACAAAAAATGAATGGGCATTCTTTTTAGAAAGAGGGGGGTCCCCTCTCTCAAATGTTGGGAACCCTTAGTACTTATTTCCTTTTGATAACTAGTGAACATCTTTAGGCAATGTTACATAATGCTACAGAAAAGGCACATTTATCACATATTGGGGGGAAGGCACAATGTGCCCCATCATCCCCATAATGACAGCTGAAACCGAGTAGGCACCCTTTTTTGAAAGCAGGACGTCTTCCCTTTTTGAATTATGTGGCCAACTTAGAAGTTAATTATCTGGAGATCACCTGTTATTACCAGACAATATCACCCAGTACCACAGAAAAAAAATATTTTCCATAGAAGGGGGAAGGGTACATTGTGCCCAGCCTCCCACATAAATGGGTCATACACACACATGGGGACACCCTATCTCAAAAGGGGAGTCTCCTATTTTAACAATGTCCCCATTAGTAGTTAATATCTGGTGATCACCAAACAATAACTGAAACAGTAAACAAAAATGTTTCCATAGAATGGGGACCTAAAGCCAATATCTGCCCCATCGTATGTCAAATAAAAAGGGGTCCCACATGTAGGGGTAGATTCTTAGTTGGGAGTAAAAGAAAACCAAGCAGGTAACTTTGAACCTGGACAAATCATGTAGCAATGCAAGGGGTGCAAAATCTGTTTTGCATGCAGGGTAAACACTGGCTGCTTCTGCATGTAATCCACAAATACTGGACAGCTTTATTTTTACACTGCAGCTTAGATATGAGTTTGGATACACCCCTGTTAATAGAAATCTCTCTGCACATTGTACAGTACATCTGCCCAACTCAGAATCAGCCCATTAAAGTGCTAAGTTGTATAGTTGTCTAGACATAGGAAGTGTTTAAATTGAGACAAACAAAAATTTAAAAAAATTTTAAAAAATAATTTCAAGAGCAGATTTTTTTTTGTCAAATACTACAAATAGAATCCTGCATTTTACTATTTTATAAAGGTGGATTATTGGCTAAACAAGATCCACAAAGTATTTCTTCGTAGTGCATATAAGGAAGTAAATCATGTTTGCTTTTGGTTCCCTTTCTTGAAAATTAAATTAAATTCCTTTTTTGGACCATTTAGGTTCATTTTTTAAGTGCTTGAATGAATAAAAACAGTAATGGTATTTTCTGAAAATACAAAGTCTTCTGAAAAAAGGTATAATTTGTGTAGGCATTGCTCAAAAAAAATCCATTGATATTGATGTTGGAATGTGACAAGTACAAATGTGAAATACGACCTCTGCACAAGAATAAGAAAACCCTCAGCATCGAAGGGGTTAAGGGAGAAGGAAGAAGCACTTCAGATTGCATTCCTGTGTGAGCTGTTTCCACCTTCATATTTTACTAAGCTAATGAGGGGCATCCTAGTCAAAGAGGTGGGTGCTGAAGTTAATAGGATTTAGTAAAAAGTTATGGAATGCATTGAAAGTCTGATACCCCATTCAGACATAAGACCCAGGAAGTACATGTATAGTTCCCGGGTCTATCAACCTTGGAAATTCCCGGGTCTCACTCTGAGACCCCAATTCACACTACACCAAAAACCCTGGAAATATCAGGGCCGGATACAGTTACACTGAACCCAGGTCTGCCATGAAATTTGGTGTGGATTTAAAGGGGGCACTTTGTTTTTTTGTTCACAGTAATGACAATATAAAAAAATTATGAATATAGCCTTTAGAAATTTTCCGCCTATACAAAGACAACATTTTCACATAAAAAAGTTGAACATAAAATAATACACACTTACAATCATTTGCTCCCCAGTCATGTGGTCCGGGCGCCTGCAGTTGATGTTATCTGCAGGTGCATGGAACAGCCAATGAGAAAGTTTTTTAAAAACCGGGTCTAAAAACCTGGGTCGGATGCATTCACACTAAAGGCTACCTGGGTTGCACCCAGGCATAACCCTGGTACAGAGCAGGGTCATGGACCCAGGACTTCAACCCAGGTCGTTTCTGTTCTCACATAGCAAAAACCCGGGTTGATGCATGTTCACGGCCAAAAACTCGGGTTTTTGCTGTATGTCTGAAAGGGGTAAGTTTTCCAAAGCATGAAGAAAAAATTATATTTCATAATTTAAGATATATAACAGTCAAGAAAGTGTGGGTGTCTGTCTGTTTGTCCTTTATGCATGGCCAGAATTTTGTAACTAAGTCCACCAATTGTGGTGTATTGTTGTTTGACCAGGTTTTGTCTAGATTTGAACTTCATCAGGGCCACACACTCCCATAAACCTGGGACACTCTTGAATTACACAGGTTCTGGGCCTGAGGGGCTGGTTTCATACACACACTACCACACTCTCATCTCTGCCAAAGTGCTGTGAATATCACTTTTCCAAAGGCCGCATACATGAAATACAGAGTTAATCAGCCCTCTGTGTTTGCATGATAAACTATGACATTAAACAGTATGCATTATTAGCATTTCACTCACTGTTTCATCTTAGAGTAACCACCTCGGCTACTTAGCAGCTGCAGAAGCATATCCGTCCACAGTTGTATCATCCCCTCTGTTCTGCAGTGATTTCTAAATCTCAAGCGATTTTGGAAGCTACAGTATACTGATATTTGTTCTGTAAAACAGTTTGCTCCTGATATATACTCCATACCAAATGGTACAAGAATACACCTGTCTGCACTGACATTTACTCCTAATTTGCATAGTTATCCAGGTTATAGGCGAGACAAATGTAAAATAAATGAATGCATGTAGTGATGTGGTGATCTGTGAGGAAGATAAAAATCTGTAGCTATCTCGAGAGGAAGAGCCAATATGATCAGTAGTAGCTACTTTAATAAGGTTAAAGAGAAAAGGAATTTGTAGGAAAGTCAGAGCCAATAACATTTCCAGGTATAGCCAAGGTCATACACAAGAAATCAGAAATCATAGTGGCACTAGATAAATGCAGGGAAGAATAAGTCAGTTTCTGCAACTACTGTAGCTACCAGACTTCTAAAACCCCCAGGGTGCAGACAGGAAGTGAGTATGCTGATTTGAGCATGTTCCATGCAAATGCATAGAGCATAAACTCTCTTGAATGATGATTGAGTTAAACACCTGTTGTCATGCTCACCAGGCAGAACTACTGCTCCAAGGTCTACAGGACCAGGCATTTAGTACCGTGCAATCTGTCCACAATTTCTCTTTTGGATATACATTGTCTTTCATTTTCGAGAACATGAAAGAGTGTTTACATGTCTTGATGCAATAGCACAAAGTTCATCATGATTCATTGTGGATTGTGAAAAGGGGCTAACATCCTGTATAGCTGCCAAACTCTACTTGTGAGAGGTCTTTTGTAGAGAATGCCTTATTATAATCAACAGCAGGAACTCTTGATATGCATCAAGTATTCTATTTTTGTGAAGATTACTTAAAGAAAAAATGATTGGGGTTTTGATTGCATGTGGAAGTATTTTATGGGCATCATGTGGCATTTTGAGAGCTCTGCTGGCACATGGGAGGGTCTGATGGACATGGAAGGGGCATGTGGGAAGAACTGATGGCATTTAAGGGGAACTGTGGATGATGTGATGAGCCTTTGAGGTTCTGATAAGCTTGTAATGAGGTTGATGCATGTGGGTAGATGAGAGGGGCCTGTGCCAATTTACACTTTTTTTTCTCTAGCCCAACAGTCCCTTTACATTGATTGTGGATGCAGTAGAAGCATGAGCAAACATGAAGAATATGACTATTTGGACATTGGGCACAGCAGTGAAGTTAGAGCTTTGCTGATTTGATTATTGTCATGTGGGATGGTGTAGGGAGGTCTTGGGGCATGTAAAGAGGCCTAATGGCCATGTAGTGAGATATGTGGCATGTGGGGTGGGTTGATTGCATGAAGGGAGTTTGATTGCATGTAATGGGCATGTGGGAAAGTCTGATAACATGTAAGAGATACTTTCTGTAATCAGGGTGTGCAATATGTGTAGTTTCTGGTTGACAATAAATGAAATATATAAATGACATAAATACTGTGAGATGTGTAATATAGGAATATCTATTTTATTCTTCAGATGAACAGATGAAAATGTAAAACAACTAAAAATAAGAGACACAATGCTCTTAAGTGATCTAAAATGCAGATGGAATCCTTAAGGGATTAAACATATATCATATATAACATTAAACATATACCATTAGGGGACTGTTATATTATACTATTTTGGAGCATTGATGTTTTCCTATAGGGTGCAAATTGCAGGTGTATTCTTTCAGGGAGCACCCTTATGTAGTACAGCAGTAGGAGACCCCAATTCTTCGAAAATAAGTTAAGAGCCAATGATGCAGCCCTGTTAAATGTAGCTGGTGTGGCTGCTGAAAGATGCAACCTTCTTGATGAGTGCTAAATAGTAGATATGGAGAAGGTAAGAGCCAGCCATTTTAGTGATACTGTAGCAGGTGTTATTGTGTAAGAAGTCACTGTTGTGGCATTCTGCAAGATATAAGGGTCTTACTGGTAAGCCTCAGGGTCTGTCAGCTGTAAGCTTGTCTTTTCACATACTGTAGCTGATGGATGTTGATAAACACTCTGTGTTGTCACTGACAAAGTTCTTGTAAAGGTCTGCCTCTTGTGTCAGCCTTATTTTGCCTGCTGGGCATAAGAGGCAAGGTGGGGACTGAAAATATATTCATGTCAGTGATCTGTATTCTGATAGTAATAAGGGAAATTATGTAGCAGGCAAGGTGGGGACTAGATACACTAGTTGCTGAGTAAGATAGGGATATCCTCTTAACAATAGGAAAATATTGTGGGAGTAAGGCCAGGGAGTTAGTGGCACTGATGATGTGTGACATAAAGACTATAGTAGGGAGGTTAATTATACTAATTTAACCTCATATGCTGTCAATGTGTGTCTTCACAGCACTAAAGACTCAGAAGAACAACTGCATGACACAACTACCACACACACTACAGTATATGAGCCGTTGCCACAATTAGATAGCACATGCACTGTGTATTTACTTAAGAGCATTGATCAGCTCTGCTTATTTCTAGACATAGTAAATAGGAAAGTTGAGATTTAATTCATATATTAAAACCCATTGATAGTCTGCAGATATAGTTGTCATCACACTGTATTAATCAAGTGCTTTAAAATTAGCTGTTAATATTATCATTACCCATTAATCCCTTTATTCCCCTCAGCCTCCCATGTCATTTGTAACCCCATTATGCCACCCTTCCTCAGTGTCAGTAAGTTCCCTCCCTGCTGTCTACAATTTTTTCCTATGGTGACAAGGATATCCCTATTCCAGCCACCCAGCAGTGTTATCTAGTCCTCGCCTTGCCTGGTACATCATTCCCATTACTCCTATTAGAAAATCAACTACATGAATATATTTTCAGCCCCCACCTTTCCTCTTACGTCACCCATTACTTTTATCTGAATGCACTGTAGCTGGCATGAGCATACTTAATGACCCAGACAGAACTGATACACACTTCCTGAGGAAATCCACATAGTCGCTGATACGCATTGGGAGGAATCACCACTACTGAACTTGCTACTGACATTACAACAAAAGCTGGTCTGCGGCAGATTGACCCCACCCCCAGCTGACAGTGGTCTAATATGATCCTGAAAAGACTGCCACATAAGGCAGACCCATAAAAGAGCTTTGTATTTTAACACAGAGTGTTCATTAACATCTGGCAACTACAGCACATGGAAAGACAAGCTAACTGCTGATGGACCATGAGGCTTACTGGTAAGACCCTTTTATCTTGTAGGTACTTTGGAATAGTGACTTGTTACCCAATAACACCTTGTATCACCAAAAAGACTGACTATTAATTCTCTAATTATTGTTGTTATTATTATTATTATTATTATTATTATTCTCCAAATTCTCAACAGCAGCTACTGTATTTGACATTTAGCAATAAGGGTGTTCCATTAAGGAACCACACTAGATATATTTGACAGGGCTGTAGCATTGGTTGCTATCTTATATGGGAAGTATAGTAGTCTTCTACTGCTATACAATCTAAGAGTGCTCACTGAAAGAATACACCTGAAATTTGCTCTCTATAGAAACACACCTACAGTATGCTCCATAATTCTTACCCTGAGGAAAGAAGGAAATATAGCAGTCCCCTACTGCTATACTTTAATTTTTAGATCACTTAAGAGCATTATGTTTCTGACATCTAGTTGTCTGACATCTTCAATTGAAGAATAAAATAGATATCCCTACATTACATGCCTCACATAAGTTATTTAATTTATTGTAATCTGACACATGCTTATTTTCACTCCTGTTAATCAGATCTTATCTCCACATTACACACATCTTGATTACAGCAAGTGAGTGCATTACCTATTATTCTTAGACTTCCCACAATTCACCTTATATGCCCTCAGACTTCTCTCATACCACCAGATCTCCCCACATGCCATCAGATCTCCCCACATGGCCACCAGGCCTATTTACATGACCAAAGTTCCTCCGTACACCAACCCACTCGGCAAATCTCTTACCTCACTGCTGTACACAGTGCCCAAATAGTTGAAATTTTTATGTTTGCTCATATTTCTACTGCATCCACAAATACGAGGAGGGACTGTTGGGCTAGGAAAATCAAATGGTAAATGGTCACAGGCCCCTCTCATCTACCCACATGCCATCAGTCCACCTACAAGCACACCAGAACCCAAGAGGCCTATCACACCTTCCACAGTGCCCCTTACATGCCAGTAATAGATCTCTCTCCATAGTAATCTTGCAGCTCCTTCCCCATTCAAATGACCGAGTAGAGAGAGAAAGCTCATATAACCCCTTTTCTATTGTGGGAAGTATGGTGGCATGTAGGGAGTTTGATGGGCATGAGGGGTGTGTGACAGTATGTAATGGGCATGTGGGAAGATCTGATGCATCTAAGGAGCATGTGTGGAGGCCTGATAAATATGTGGATGCTTTAATGGGCATGGGGTTGTTGGGCTAATGGCTTGTGGACACATGTGAGAATTCTTTGGCCATTTATCACTCTTTTCTTATCCCCTGTTCAACAGTTCCAACCATAGTAATTGTGGATGTTGCAGCAGAATAAGTGAAAAAGAAGAGAGAACATTTGGACACTGGACATAAAAGTGAGGTAAGATCTTTACTCATGTGATGATTTTTGTGAATTTTTTAATATGTGGGGAGATTCCATGGCATGTGGGATGTCTAATGGCATGTGGGAAGTTGTAGTTGTGAGGTCTATGGAGCATGTATGGAGGCCTGTTGAACATGTGGCGAGATCTGATAGTCATGCCAGGAGATCTGATGACATATGGTGGGTTTGATTACAAGAAAGCGGCATGAGGGGATCTGATGGCATGTAATTTGCATCTGGGAAGATCTAATGGCAAGTACGGGGCATTGTGGGATGTTTGATGGCATGCAGGTCCCAAGATTCCAGATGTGGCTAAGCACCAACTCAGCATAAGATATGGGCAGCAGCATCAGCTAGTCAAAGTTAGTAGAAGAGGTATGGAGAGAGCTCTTTGACAATTATCCTGATTCTGGTAGTGCAATTCCACTATCCTACAGTATCCTGGACTCAGTCTCTCTCTTTCTCACTCACTCACTCACTCACTCACTCACTCACTCACTCACTCACTCATTCTATCTCCCTCTCTCTCTTCTCCTCTTTCTACTAGAGTTCCGTGGCATCTTACTCCGAGTCAGCTCTTGCAGATCTCCTGTGACTGACTTATTTATGTACTTTCCAAACAAGAGACAATACAATATACTGTATTAAGTGAATAAAATGATTGTCAACTTCTCGTGATACCACAGCTGACATTGCCCATTGGTGATATTAGTGTCTGCTCTCCAAGAGCACAGATTCCACCCTTTTTTTCCTCCCATTTTAAAGTAGCAATGTCATCTTAACTAGTCACAGTTCTGTACTTAATATGTACCAGTGGTTTACCATTGCTGGAGAACAGTTGATGTCCACCACTGATCTTATATGTTAAATACTTTGATTCCACTATTTTGGGCACTGAATTAATTAACTTTAATCATAATGTCAATGTAAAAAATGATTGTATTGTTTAATTATCTCACACATTCATACATTGTTCTTTAGATCTGGATCTATAATAAACTTCACATTTAAGGCAACACATTTTCATAGGCGTGCAAAGATGTTGTTTTCTATGGCTGCCAGATAATACCTTTTTGTCTGAATAAAATATTTGTATAAATCCCAGATGGAAAGTTTTTGCTTCACGGTTCCCCAGACACGTCATTTTGATAGACATATTCTCCGAGGGCATTGTGTTAAAGCAGCGCATGCACAGATCATTTTGCTGGACAGCCTACTCTATGTAATTGTCTGTAAAAACACCATAAATCTCATTCCTAGCTCACATCCAGATGGCAACCACTATAATGTGCATGCAATTGTAATGCTCATATTTTTTCTGTTTCTTGACTTATTTAAATCAAATATTCTGACTTTGAAACAATAGCAAGCTACTGGGAATTATATTACCTATGTAACTTTTGCATATATTGTTAAATTAATATGCTTTAAGATAACATAATAATTAATATCAACATTTAAATGAAATGCTAATTTCAAATTCATTTTAAATTTTAATTTTGATTGAACTTTGTTTATAGCCGTATTTTCTTTTACATCTTTATACAGTACACTAATGAACATTCAGGGGCAAACAACACATTAAACAATGGGTCTGATTCAGAGCCCCTCGCTAGATGCGATCGCTCGCACGATGTGCATGCAAATAGCATAGACAGTGCTACCACATACCAATGCCTTAGCACAGACAGTATTTCTTAGAAAGTGATCACATAGTGTATGCAGACACCCACCAGGCTGTTTTAAGATGCCCACTTGTGAACGTCATGTCCAGGAAGTATATGCAACCACCGGTACATCCGGTAACATCGGATGCTATCGCAGCACTTGAGGTTGACCATACCCTGCTGCAAGCACTGCGAGCACTTCAGTGTAAAAATAAGCCAGGTGACATGTACTATGATGCTGTCTTTTAATTATGCACACCTCTAAAATGCTATTGAGATGCTCAAGCACGCCTGCTTTTGCACCTCCACTCCCCCGTGTTTAATGGTCAGTCCCTCTTACCAACTACAAATGGCTTCCCCTATCACTCACTCTGCTGGGCTGTCTATGCACAGTGAGTGAATGTATTGTGAACTTTCGCTAATGTATGCTCATGCGCACTGCGATGCATATGCAAGGGCACAATGCATACCATCGGCAGCAGCGAAAGTATGCATCTTAGCGAGCAAATCTGAGGGCCTTATTCAGACCCGGTCGCAAGCGCTGAGCGCTTGCAACCGGGTCGATGTTTGCCGACTGGGCATGCGCACATCGGAGCCGGCTCCGACGTGCGCATGCGCGAGACCCGGCTTGCGATGGGCGCTCCGTCGCTATGGGTCTCGCACCAAAGGGGGCGAGCTGTCAATGGTGATTGACAGCTTGCCCCATTTGGAGGTGGGCAGGGGGTGTGGGCAGCCAAACGGAGGCATTCCCGATGGAACGCTTGCCGTTTGGGGCGGGCCCACTGACATCAGCAATGATGTCAGTGGGAAGCTTGCTGCTCGATCAGAGCAGGAAACTCCCTGTGTCTTGTGCTTGCCGAGACCCAACCTTAGGGTCTCGTCGCAAGCCCCGATGGTTGCGATGGTCTTGACCATCACGACCATCACCCTGGTCGGTCGCTAAGCTGTGGGTGGTAACTGACAGCAGGCCCGCCAAGAGCGGTGGCGGGCCCCTGTAATAGTGGGCATGGCTTAATCGTGGGAGGCGTGGCCATGCCCCCTTGCCAAGAAAAAGTAATTGCAGCGTCGCAAAGCGGCGCTGCACGCTGGGGAGGGAGGGCGCTCTGAGCCCCCTCAGCCCGGCGCAAAGCCAGGGGAGGTGCGATCAGTGTGATCGCTCCCCCCCACAGGCATAGGAGACTGCTCAGCAGCTACAAGCAGTCTCCAACTGCAGCTAGCTCAGCACATGTTGTATGCTGGGCTGCTGTGAGGGGGGGAGTGGCGCCAGACCCGGGCCCCCACCGGGCCCCTCAGGAAGCCCAGGCCCAGGTAATCTGTACCCGCTCCCCCCCTCTCGGCGCTCCAGACCGACAGCTTAGCTAGCAACCAGGAGGCTGCACAGAAAAAAAAGCACTCGCCCTCATTCAGAGAGAGCAATCGCTTCTTGCGACCGCCTGTGAATGAGGGCCTTAATTTTTTTTTAAAAAAAACATCATTCCGCAATGAAATACATGGCAAAACACGCAACTAGAAGTCAATAGACCATCAAACCAACATGACTTCCATAGAGAGAAATGCAGCTCACAGATTTTCTAAGAATCATGTTTAAAAACACGCTGCAAAAATAGAATTAATGAATAGAGGTGCCTGTGAGCTGCATGTTCTGTGCAGTGCTTCTGTGTGTTATAGTGTAATAAAAGACTATAACTCAAGAAAATAAATTGCGTGGGGTTCCCCCACAAAAGCATAACCAGCCCTGGACCTCTGTTCTGGAACAGGAAAATAGGGGGAAAATGCATTGTGGTGTTCCTGCTATTTTCCTATAATCAGCTCTAGGCTGAAATAGCCTGGGTGGTAATGCCATAGCAGGAGGACACACAGCCAGGGCTGCCATCAGAAATTGTGGGGCCCGGGACTGACAAAATAGGCAGGGCCCCTTCCCTCTTCCCACATGATACAGAAACCATGAGCTAGAGGTGGGTGCAGGCTGCAGCCGACTACATGTATGGCTAGTACCGCCACCAGGCGATCATGCCCCTACCTTATGCAGGATGTTGTGGAATTGCAGCAAAAGTGGAAGAATTGAAAGAAGGTGTCCGGAGACACCAGAGTGCGCACAAATGAAAGAGTGCGCACAAATGAAAGTGGTGGATCTGGCTCTGGTGTTAAAAGGAAAAGACTATTTAATTGTCTGCACTCAAGTAAAACTTAAAGATTGTGAATTGGAGAAAAGTTCTCTGGCTGAAGAGTTCTGTGAAGTAAAAAAGAAGTATCTCCGGATGCTGCAGACTCGCGCTCAGTGGGAAACTGACAGTGAAGGAAAAGAGATGGAGATGGTCCGTCTTTAAGTCAACTGTAAAGAGCAAGTACAAACTGATTTAGCTGCAGCTAGAGCAGTTTCAGAATGTTTGACGGAAAGAAATGCATTCCTGGAGGAACGTTTGCATAAAGCTGCAAAGCAAAGTGAATCTTTGGAGAGAGAGCTTAACCTTGCCCAAGGCAGGGCTTGGAAGTTGCAAGAACAGAAGAAGAACCTTGAAAAGTGTCTGCTAAGTACACAGGACCAGTTGCAAAGATTCCAAATGGAGAGGAATACCAAAGAACTGGAGTTGCAATGTGTATTAAAAGTGGCAGCATCTGAAATAGTTGTATCAAAGTTGGGAAATTCCCTAAAAGTCTGTCTTGGAAAAGTGGATGAGAGTCCTTGCAGTGACTTCCAGATTACACTGATAGCTGAGGATGTGAAGTCCTCCCAAAGAGACACAGGTCCAGATGGCAAAACCATGTCTGAAGTTGATGATAAAGAACTGACGTATACAGATGGTGATTGCATGACCTGTCAAGCAAAGGTACAGCATGTACAGAAGTCTACGGAGATAGTATTGTCTTCAAAGGATGAGACTCTCTTGTTGCTGTGGATTCAGAGTGATGTGAATGTGAAGCAATCACACAGTTTTGCAGTGCAAAGCAGAACCTCAAAGAAGATTAATTCTGAGAGTCTTGTGAAGAATAATACTCAGGTGTGTAAAACAATGCCTTCATGCAAGAAGGATGGAACTTGCAATTCTGCTGATTTTGTCTATGAGGAATTAGAGCACTATGGGAAAATGTGCCTGAAATTCTTAAAGCTTGACATGCTCAATAATGAATCTCAAGTGGTCCATATAGAAAGCAAGAAGTAACACAAAGTGAGGAAAAAAGTTAGGAGGAAAATAAATTCTGGAATCTGGAGGATGAGACCCCCAGAGATCGCAAGAGTTTGTATGACTGTGAATGCAGTGGATTTCCCTCATGAGGAGAGCGAAGAGGGACATGGTCATGAGAATGCCTCGTCCCATGTAGCTGAACCCAGGGGTTTCAAGCTGGGGAGGTGGAAAAGTGGCAGTATCACCAGAGGTGGCACTGGTGAACAGCAGATTCTTGGGGAAGGGGAGATCCACCCACACAGACTAGAAAGGGATTGTGGGAAGATGCCTAAAGGCTGACGAGGGAACTCAGCCCAGAGAGGACTGAGGCAGACCAGTCAGACAGAGCTCACTGTGCTAGCGAGCCAGTGAGGGCCAGGATGACTGAGCCTAGACCTGTGAGATACAGGGAAGGCTATCCAACTCTGGGACTGAGCTATGGTACCTGGAAGGAAGCAGGCCAGACTGTGAGAGGCGGCAGCCAACAAGCTAAGAAAGCTATACCAGGCCAGGAGGCCAGTGTCCAGTCCTGCATGTGGCAGGAAGGACCACCAATCTCAGAGACTGTGAGAGACTTTCATGCAGAGTAGCTGCTTCTGTAGAGAGGGTTCAAGAAGTGAGCTAGTGCCCTAAGAAAGGGCTAGGCATTTATTATTTTCTGTTTGTTCCTGATTATGCTGGAAGTAAAGCATCACGTTCATTTGTTTTACTGGAATGCCATGTGTGGAGTCTGATTCAGCACCTAATCACTGCACCACTGACACTAGTCTACCAATTACCCTAAGTATCACAATACTTTATTAGTGTTATTTCTGTTAATATACCCATGCATTTCTGGGAGATAGTCATATTTTACTTTATAGTGACTTGGTTATTATGTTTTGGATTTACTTCATGTAAAAGACTGTACCCCATTGTCATGGAGTGTAATGGTATTCCCCACTTGGTCTGAACTGTTTCTAAAAGGGGGGGGTGAGGCAAGGACTCTCCCACTGGACATTATGGGGGAGCCCTGTCTTACCTGGAGTTAATGGCCAACTGTCTTTGTGGAACAGCAGTACAGCATGTGACCCAGAGGGAGGTCAAAAAAGGAGCTGCCAAGCTGACAGTTGGACAGTCCTGAGGTGGTGATAAAGAAGACTTGACCTGCGCTGGGACCCTTAGCTCACAGGAAGAGACTGTAGGAAGCTGTGACATCGCTGACAGGCTTTTCACACGATCAGATCTGGTACTATAGGAGAGGTCTGTAAATGAGAGCAATAGCACCAAACATCACTACCTCACTCTGCAGCAGTCAGCTTTAATAGAGCATTTAGTTTTCACTACAAGAGACTTAGCAATTTATTTTCAGCATTATATTTATCAAAACACACACTGAGGAAAAATCCTCATAAAGGCGCTAATGTGACTAACAAAATAAACAGTTATACACTAATAATTAATATAAATGAAATCCCACTTAAATCATAACATGTGATTACTGTACTGGTAGCAGCTACTAATGGATAAGGAGCTTGGCCTTATCAAGTGAGGTTATAACCGATACAGCAAAATGAAAGAGCGCTAACCATTAACAGTATCACAGTTTATTGATACCAACAATTCACTAGACTATATATACCAATAAGAATTGCTGGTCACATGGACCTAATCACAATATTACAAATATAAATACATAAATCAATAAATGAAAAATAAAAAATGAAAAAAAATAAATAAATAAAAGGAACACAATATATAAATTCACTGGTATATATGCTGCACATAAATGACCCAATTGAAATAATAACCACTAATGTAATAGTGGTACTACGCAGCATATGTACATTGAAATACACATCAAATAGAACACAGCCTCAGGCGCCTGGAGACCTATATAAAAATGCCCTTCTGATAAAGAGTTAATGGATGGTATTCCACAGCCAACAATTAAAAATTCCTTGGCACAATGTCATGAAAAATATTGATAAGAGATAAGTATTCCTTGGTTCTCTCTTATTCTCAAAGATTTAGTTACAAGGTAAAATGTTAATGAACCGGATTAGCAGCAAATGATTTACAATGTTGCAAACCTAGCAACAGCCTATAAACCAGCCAGCTGAGTGCAGTATAAACTTTGGATTGAAACAATATGCTGCATTTAATGAGTAACTTTAATTCAGCAGATAGTCTGAAAGAAGTTCCATATTCTTTTGATCAATCAGAGTAATTCAACATAACCGGCATGTAAATCAACTCCCAGGGTAGTTATTTATATATACCCTCCGTGCAGGGCTCAATTCCACTATTGGCGTGGAAGAGACTTTTGGGCTAAGGCTTAAGCTCCACCCTCTTCAACATTGCAGCCTAGGACGTGACCTGATTCAACTTCTTCACAGACCGGACTACAGCCGCTATTATCTGGCTAACATGGCAGCCAATCAGCGTGCTCTGGTACTTGGTGTACACTGTGGCACAGCAGCCGATGGCTTACGCTCCACTCCAGACTGTGACCCAGAGTAAGAACTGTACCTCTGGAGTCTCTCCATGCGGTAGCGGTAAGCTGCATTTATCTAACAAGCCTTAGCCCAAAAGTCTCTTCCACGCCAATAGTGGAATACCATCCATTAACTCTTTATCAGAAGGGCATTTTTATATAGATCTCCAGGCACCTGAGCTGTGTTCTATTTGATGTGTATTTCAATGTACATATGCTGCGTAATACCACTATTACATTAGTGGTTATTATTTATATTTATCAACGCCACAGTACCATTAGCCCTCATTAAGGAACGTAAAGGATAGGGGCAGTCCCCTGATCATAATAAAGGATTGGAGACAGCTTTTGCCCTCCCTCTTACTGACCCACTACTTTAATCAGTTAATAACTGTCTTATTAACTGAATTAAACTGAAGAGAGACTAAATACTAGGGGCAATTAGCAACTTTGTTATCAGCACAGAGCAGGAGTAAACCATGCTAACTGAATAGGAGACATTTGTGAGGAGAAATAGGAGAGCACATCAGGGAAAACAGCAGGATTTGAGAAACATATTTACCAAGCCAAATACTGTGCACCACCTTTAAAGAACTCACTGGCCAGCAACTAATAAGCTGTTGTGAATTGAATAGATATACTTTACTTCATTGTAATGTTTATGTAGGACATATGTTAAGATTAACAGCATCTTTTGTAAAGAGTGGCAATCTTTACTCCATGTTTTATTAATCCGTCTAGTTTCACAGATGTACAGCCTGGAAGCAAGATTATTCCAGTATAATAAAACTTCCTCTTATTGTCTGTAAAGTACATGTATGTAACTGTGTCAAATTTGATCCACTGAAGCTATGTGTATTCAGAAAACGATCAGTATTTCTGTTTCAAATATGCACTGTCATTGAAGTTGTTGTGAATTAATCATCACATGTTTAAGTACCAATTGATTTGATACATTGTAAGAAGAACAAGAGACTGCATACATGACGGTAACTCCTGGAAATATTGTCTTTGAGTGTGGCTGAGATAATTGGTAAACTAGCCAAAGCTTCATGATACTCCACAGTTAAGGGGTATCACATTTATATATATATATATTAGGGGTGTGCACCGGCCACTTTTCGTGTTTTGTGTTTTGGTTTTGGATCTGGATCTTTCTTCGTGTTTTGGATCTGGATTGGTTTTGCCAAAACCACCCTTCCGTGTTTTGGGTTCTGGGTTTTGTGTTTTGGATCTGTATTTTTTTTTTAAAAAGCATAAAAACAGCTAAAATCACAGAATTTGTTGGTTTCTCTGCTCCTATGCTATTATTAACCTCAATAACCTTAATTTCCACTCATTTCCAGTCTATTCTGAACACCTCACACCTCACAATAGTGTTTTCATGTCCAAAAGGTTGCACCGAGGTAGCTGGATGACTATGCTAAGCGACACGAGTGGGCGGCACAAACACGTGACCCATCTAGGAGTGACACTGCAGTGGCAGACAGGATGGCAGTTAGAAAAACTAGGCCCCAAACTGTACATAATGCAAAGAAAAAAAAGAAGTGCAAGATGGAATTGTCCTTGGGCCCTCCCACCCACCCTTATGTTGTATAAACAGGACATGCACACTTTAACAAATCAATCATTTCAGCGCCAGGGTCTGCCACACAACTGTGGCTGAAATGATTGGTTCGTTTGGGCCCCCACAAAACAAGCTGGCAATTAATGTGTCCCTGCACAAACTGGCTCTACGGAGGCAAGATGTCATCCTCATCCTCCTCATCCACCGATTCCTCACCCTCTTCAGTGTGTACATCCTCATCCTCACAAAGTATTAACTCGTCCCCACTTGAATCCACCACCACAGGTCCCTCTGTACCTTCTGGAGGCTGGTCTCCCTGGAAGAGCTGATAATTCATTTTGATGAACATCATCTTCTCCACATTCTGTGGAAGCAACCTCCTACGCCTTTCACTGACAAGGTTCCCGGCTGCACTAAACACTCTTTCGGAGTACACACTGGAGGGGGGGCAACTCAGGTAAAATAGAGCCAGCTTGTACAGGGGCCTCCAAATTGCCTCTTTTTCCTGCCAGTACAGGTATGGACTGTCTGACATGCCTACTTGGATGCTGTCACCGATGTAATCCTCCACCATTCTGTCAATGGTGACAGTATCATATGCAGTGACAGTAGACATGTCAGAAATTGTTGCCAGGTCCTTCAGTCCGGACCAGATGTCCAAACTTGGTCCTGCCTGCCCTGCATCACTGCCAGCGGGTTGCTTAGGATACCTAAGTTCTTTCCTGGCAGCCCCAGTTGCGGGAGAAAATGAAGAAGGAGCCGTTGACGTGTCACGTTCCGCTTCAGCTGACAGTGTGTTCACCAGCTGGTCTTTGCACCTCTGCAGGCTTGTGTCGGCCGGAAAGAGAGACACCACATAGGCTTTAAACCTAGGATCAAGCACGGTGGCCAAAATGTAGTGGTCTGATTTCAACAGATTGACCACCCTGGAATCCTGGCAAAGCGAATGAAGGGCTTCATCCACAAGTCCCACATGCCTAGCGGAATTGCTCCGTCTTAGCTCCTCCTTCACTTTCTCCAGCTGCTTCTGCAAAAGCCTGATGAGGGGAATGACCTGACTCAAGCTGGCTGTGTCTGAACTGACTTCACGTGTGGCAAGTTCGAAGGGCTGGAGAACCTTGCACAACACGGAAATCATTCTCCACTGCGCTTGAGTCAGGTGCATACCCCCTCCTTTGCCTATGTCATAGGTGGATGTATAGGCTTGTATGGCCTTTTGCTGCTCCTCCATCCTCTGAAGCATATAGAGGGTTGAGTTCCACCGCGTCACAACCTCTTGCTTCAGGTGATGGCGGGGCAGGTTCAAGAGTGTTTGCTGGTGCTCCAGTCTTCGGCACGCAGTCGCTGAATGGCGAAAGTGGCCAGAAAATTTTCGGGCCACCCAAAGCGTCTCCTGCACGCCCATGTCGCTTTTCAGAAAATTCTGCACCACCAAGTTTATTGTGTGAGCAAAACATGGGACGTGCTGGAATTTTCCCAGATGTAATGCCCGCACAATATTGGTGGCGTTGTCAGATATCACAAATCCCCAGGAGAGTCTAAGTGGGGTAAGCCACTGGGCGATGATTTCCCTCAGTTTCTCTAAGAGGTTGTCGGCGGTGTGCCTCTTACTGAAACCGGTGATACACAGCGTAGCCTGCCTTGTAACGAGCTGGCGTTTCTGAGATGCTGCTACTGGTGACGCTGCTGCTGTTGCTGCGTAAGGTGATATATCTACCCAGTGGGCTGTCACAGTCATATAGTCCTTAGTCTGCCCTGTTCCACTTGTCCACATGTCCATGGTTAAGTGGACATTGTGTACAACGGCATTTTTCAGGACACTGAGGACACTTTTTCTGACGTTTCTGTACAGTCTCGGTATCGCCTGCCTAGTGAAGTGGAATCTAGACGGGATTTGGAACCGGGGACACACTACCTCCATCAATTGTCTAAATCCCACTGCACTAATGGCAGATACCGGACGCACGTCTAACACCAACATAGCAGTCAAGGCCTCAGTTATACGTTTTGCTTCAGGATGACTGCTGTCGTACTTCATCCTCCTCGCTAAGGACTGTTGGAGGGTCAATTGTTTAGTAAAAGTAGTGGTGTTCCTACTTCCTCTCTGGGATGATGAACGACTCCCAGCAGCAGCAACAGCAGCAGCGGCAGCAGTAGGCGTAGCAATGCAGGATCCTCCAGAGGAATCCCGGATAGGAGAGTCAGTCATGCCAGTGACATGGCCTGCAGGACTACTTCCGATCCTGACTAAGGAGGAAATTGACGAGGAGGGAGTTGACGGTGTGGTTTGCAGGCGCTTGGATACAACAGGACAACGGGATTTAGGTGTCCCTGGACTGCTTACGGTCTTAGCCAAAGTTTCTGAACTTGACAGTAACTTTTTATGAACGCGCTGCAGGTGCCGTATAAGGGAGGATGTTCCTAGGTGGTTGACATCCCTACCCCTACTTATTTCACCTTTACATATGGTACATATGGCAAGACAGTTGTTGTCCGGATTTGGATAGAAATATTGCCAGACCAAAGAGGTGGAATGTTTGGTCTTCTGCCCAGGCATGACCGTGATGGGCTTTTTCATCCCACGGACAACAACTGTCTCCCCCGGAGCCTGATTTAAACAAACCACATCACCATCAGAATCCTCCTCGCCAACTTCCTCCTCAGCGCCAGCTACACCAGTATCCTCATCCTGTTGTACTTCAACAGTGACATCTTCAATTTGCATATCAGCAAGTGGACTGTGGGTGCTCCTTTCAGCACTTGCAGGGGGCGTGCAAATGGTGGAAAGAGCCACCTCTTCCCGTCCAGTGCTGGGAAGGTCAGGCATCGCAACCACCACCACACTTGGACTCTCCTTGGGGATTTGTGATATCTTCTTAGAAAGCACAGTTCTTCGCTGTGCTTTTGCCAGCTTAACTCTTTTGATTTTTTTAGTGGGAGGAGGGCTTCCATCGTCATGTGAAGCTGAACCACTAGTCATGAACATACTAGGGATCGACCTTAGCCGTTCCTTGCCACTCCGTGTCGTAAATGACATATTGGCAAGTTTATGTTTCTCTTCAGCTGATTTAAATGTCTTTTTCAAGGTCATTTTCCTGAACTTTGCCATTTGGGATTGTATGTGCCCTCTACTATGACATTGGGCATCGGCCTTGGCAGACGACGTTGATGGCATGTTCTCGTCTATGTCATGACTAGTGGCAGCAGCTTCAGTACTAGGAGGAAGTGGTTCTTGATCTTTCTCTATTTTATTTTTATCGGAGAAAGTTTGGTCCTCCATTTATGTTATATCGATTTGATATATACGTGCGGCTAAACACAGAAAATAATTTTTTTTTTGGTTTGGACTGGAGTGTACTTTGGGGGTTACAGCACCCTTTAACGGTCAAGCCAGCCGGCCCTTTACTTATGACACAGGCGCACTCTTGGCACTACTTTGTTGATGCACGTGCGGCTACTGCGCACACAATTCACAAACACAGAAAATAATTTTTTTTTTGGTTTGGACTGGAGTGTACTTTGGGGGTTACAGCACCCTTTAACGGTCAAGCCAGCCGGCCCTTTACTTATGACACAGGCGCACGCTTGGCACTACTTTGTTGATGCACGTGCGGCTACTGCGCACACAATTCACAAACACAGAAAATAATTTTTTTTTTGGTTTGGACTGGAGTGTACTTTCGGGGGTTACAGCACCCTTAACGGTCAAGCCAGCCGGCCCTTTACTTATGACACAGGCGCACGCTTGGCACTACTTTGTTGATGCACGTGCGGCTACTGCGCACACAATTCACAAACACAGAAAATAATTTTTTTTTTGGTTTGGACTGGAGTGTACTCTCGGGGGTTACAGCACCCTTAACGGTCAAGCCAGCCGGCCCTTTACTTATGACACAGGCGCACGCTTGGCACTACTTTGTTGATGCACGTGCGGCTACTGCGCACACAATTCACAAACACAGAAAATAATTTTTTTTTTGGTTTGGACTGGAGTGTACTTTCGGGGGTTACAGCACCCTTTAACGGTCAAGCCAGCCGGCCCTTTACTTATGACACAGGCACACGCTTGGCACTACTTTGTTGATGCACGTGCGGCTACTGCGCACACAATTCACAAACACAGAAAATAATTTTTTTTTTGGTTTGGACTGGAGTGTACTTTGGGGGTTACAGCACCCTTTAATGGTCAAGCCAGCCAGCCCTTTACTTATGACACAGGCGCACGCTTGGCACTACTTTGTTGATGCACGTGCGGCTACTGCGCACACAATTCACAAACACAGAAAATAATTTCTTTTTTGGTTTGGACTGGAGTGTACTTTCGGGGGTTACAGCACCCTTAACGGTCAAGCCAGCCGGCCCTTTACTTATGACACAGGTGCACGCTTGGCACTACTTTGTTGATGCACGTGCGGCTACTGCGCACACAATTCACAAACACAGAAAATAATTTTTTTTTTGGTTTGAACTGGAGTGTACTTTCGGGGGTTACAGCACCCTTAACGGTCAAGCCAGCCGGCCCTTTACTTATGACACAGGCGCACGCTTGGCACTACTTTGTTGATGCACGTGCGGCTACTGCGCACACAATTCACAAACACAGAAAATAATTTTTTTTTTGGTTTGGACTGGAGTGTACTTTCGGGGGTTACAGCACCCTTAACGGTTAAGCCAGCCGGCCCTTTACTTATGACACAGGCGCACGCTTGGCACTACTTTGTTGATGCACGTGCGGCTACTGCGCACACAATTCACAAACACAGAAAATAATTTTTTTTTGGTTTGGACTGGAGTGTACTTTCGGGGGTTACAGCACCCTTTAACGGTCAAGCCAGCCAGCCCTTTACTTATGACACAGGCGCACGCTTGGCACTACTTTGTTGATGCACGTGCGGCTACTGCGCACACAATTCACAAACACAGAAAATATATTATTTTTTTAGCACTTGGGGGGAGCACCCCTGATGGACAGAGCACCCCCTGGACAACACTACAGCACTCCTTTAGGACTGGGACACTGCACAGGACTTTGGAGTGGACACAGCCCCTATGGAGAACTGACTGCACAACACAGTCCAGCCAGCCCCTATGGACTTTGAAGTAGTGGACACAGCCCCTATTAACAACAGCAGCACAGCACAACACAGCCAGCCCCTATGGACTTTGAAGTAGTGGACAACAGCAGCACTACACTACACTACACTACACAGCCCTAACTCCCACCCTCCCTCTTCACTGTCCACAGCCGAGTGAGAAAATGGCGCCGACGCGGGTACCTTATATAGGATCCAAAACCCGCGAGACTCGGAAGGCGGGATGATGACGTTTTGCCTCGATTTCAGATCCGAGTCAGGCGGGAAAAGTCGAGCCTGACTCGGATCGGACTCGGATCGGGGGGGCTCGGGGGGGTTCGGATTTCAGAAATCCGAACCCGCTCACCCCTAATATATATATATATATATATATATATATATATTAGAGAGAAACAGTGCCTACTAGTGTAATAATTTGTTAAACTGAAAAAGGTGATTCCAAATGCACAAGTACAGTACCATATAAATTAAAAGAATGTGCCTTTAGTGTGTCTTTTATCCAAAGTGATCCATATACAGGTACAAAGGACCCAATAACAACCCTAAATGGCTTCTTAGCTGAGCTTCAGGAGTGCATGAGTGCTGTTGGCTGCGACTGAACCCTGATAAAACAGAGGTCCTTTTGATAGGTCACAGGACAGGGCTACAGCATAGCCAACCAACAGGACTTACACTTGGGGGTTCAGAATTACAAAACACTAAAAATGTGCAGAATCTTGGTGTTGTCCTGGATAGTGGCTTGACACTTAAACATCAGGTATCTGCCACAATCGAATCCTCATTCTTTCATCTGAGGAACATAGCCAGAATCAAGCATTTAATTCTCTCAGAAGATCTGCCTAAAGTCATACATGCATTTATATCATCACGCCTAGACTACTGCAACGCCCTCTACCTTGGTCTCCCAGCAAAAGAATTACACTGCTTGCAAATGGTACAAAATGCAGCTGCCAGGCTATTAACCAACCAGCCATGTTCCTGCCACATAACACCCATTCTCTACTCCCTTCACTGGCTGCCTGTCAGATGGTGAATTGTTTTCAAGATAGGCTTACTAACTTACAAAGCCCTTCATGACCATGGCACAGGGTACCTGAAGCAGCTTCTGATTCCTTACTGTCCCACTCGATTACTGCGATCCATTCACGAAGGACTATTAACAGTACCTAGAATTTCACAGAATTTGTCTGGGGGTCGAGCTTTCAGTTTTGTGGCTCCAACCTTTTGGAACTCACTTCCCCACACAGTTTGAGAGGCCTCCACTCTAGAATCCTTCAAAAATAGACTGAAGACTCACCTATTCACCCAAGCATTTCACTAATGTCCCTTGTTTAAGCTTATTTAGTATTTTGTACTGTAAATGTAAAGCACTTTGAATCCTTTAGGAGAAAAGCGCTATACAAATAAAATTATTATTATTTATTATTATATAAATAGTGAAGAAAATTATCTGTAAAGGATTCTTCCAAAATCCATAGCAATGGCTCGCACTCTATTAGGGTCTTCTGAGACTTGTAGGCAGTGAAGAAGAGAAGGCAGTAACTGGTTCTTTCTACCCATATGTAAAGACACAGGCTTCTGCTTATGTATGCAGCTTACCACCAGTAGCTCATAGGCCAGGTTTACAGGAGTAGATACTGTAGCTAATGCAGACCCTGCTATCTGCAGCTTCTCTCTCCTTCAGTTCCGCCATCCACCATGAAAGAGGTGCCTAATGGTCCCCCTCTGCAGTTTATTATTATACAGTGGCAGAGAGGGACCAAGACAGACAGGCATCTCTTTGCACTGGTAGTAGGCAGTAGCGGCAAATGGGAGTAGAATGGGACCCCTTTCTTCACTTGCACTGGAAGTTGCGGCGCCGCCAGCGGCCGGGTGGTAAGAGCAGGCTGTGTCCCCCTTCTCCTCTATTTTACGAAGACCTGGGATTCTACCTGGAAAAGGGGACCATCCACTTCTACTTGAGAAGTTAAGTATGCAGTTTGAGCATGAGTGTGTATGAGTAAGTGAGTTAGTATGTAATAATAGACTAAATCATATGGTGTATGTATTGTGTTTTTTTAATATTTTCTTTACGGTTGGAGTACAGGTGCCAGGGCAGGCTTGCTGGGACCTGTAGTCCCACTGTAAAGAACAATTGTATTTTTTTTCTTTTACACATTATCTCAACACTCACCGCCACCAGGGGTGCAGGGAAGAACCCTGCTCTTTTAGCCCAGGGATGGTTGATCAGGAGGGACTACCCTATGTTATATTTGGGGTCCCCACTTTCCAAGAATTGCCAGACTTGGGCTGACCAGTTTGGGGTTGGTTTATGCTTTGGCAGGGGGAACCTATGCTGTGTGTCCTCCTGTTATGTTATTATTACCCCAACTGGTTCAGCCTGATGCTGGTTATGGGAACATAGGAGGGAACCCCATGCCGGTTTTTCCCCCACAGAAGCACTGCACAGATCACAATGATCTTTACAGCGCTTCAGCAGTGTCTAATTATTAAAGGCAATAATAACTGAACTCGCACACAATACAACATGATCAGTATCACCATCAAATCAAAATAGACAGGCAAGCACAATTCCTAGTAAATCCATGTGTTTGAGCATGAAAAACACACTCGAGTCTGTGCAATATCCAGTGTGCTTTTTCACGACCAAACATGATTTTTAGGTAAATAAACCCCTAAGAGTATAACACTTTGGGATGATTAAAGAAACAAAAGCTTTTGTTAAAATTGTCATTTGACCAGGAATTCAGGAATGATTTTCTTTCAATCAGGTTCTATAGATAAAATGTATGCAAAAGTAATGTTTCAGTCCTTTGGCATCACTCCATCACATATTTATGTGTCTTTATTGTCTTCAATATGAAACATGTTGCCCTGTAGCCTTTCTAATGCCATAACAATGTATATGGAATTTTTATGCTGCCCATAGCTCCAGTATGTAAAAAATTGCTACTGTGAATCACAAGGTATTGAATACTATAACAAAACTAAATAAACATTCCTAAACCTTTCCATTCATTTCTAAAAAATTGAAGTAAATGATTTAATCTGAAAAGTATTCATACTGCCATAATTTCAACTCCAATTTGTACAGATGCAATATATGACCTCAAAGTCACACCATTTGTTTATTGACTTCATCTGTATAAGAAATGTGTGGATCACTTATTCTCTATTATTTTATTAATATGAATGCTGCTCTCTCTGAGGTCCTGCAGCACGCTAGACAAACTCTAAATGAAAACAGAAAAGTTCAAAATAAATTAAATCTGGGAAAGAGTATAAAATCATTGCAAAGATATTGACCTTTCTTAGAACTATTAATTCTGCAAAAGTGAAACTACAGACTGCTTAGATCAGTCTAAACCCATTGACTTAGTTGTTGGAACAGAAGGACACTAATCCAAGAAGCTACTAAGAAGCCAACTCTGACAATGAAGGAGTTACAGAAATCAATAACTGAAAGAGAAGACAATGCATTAATCAACCATCACCATGAAAAAAACAAACACATTCATCCAACACATTGCAAATAGAAGAGCAAAAGTGATTTACATCCTGCATGATAATAGTAATGCAGAGATCTCAGTTGCATACATTTGCAAATACTGTATACGGTGATCCACCAGCCACTTCAAGACGTCTCTGTTCTGATAGTCCCTACGCTACTGTACATGATAATAGCACCATAATTGGTTTATTTATTGATGTATTTCTAAATTGAGAGCCAACTTACATTACCTGGGGCACCCCAAAATTTGTTTGCTTTTTTTAGTCTAGATTAGATCAAAAACCCCTCCCCCTTTCATGCACCTGTGGTGGGCTAATAAATTGATTTGTGCACCTTCCTTTCAATGTGCAACCATTACCAGGTCAGTTTGCAAAAAATACCTTAATGAATGTAACACAAGAACTGTCTGAAAAAAACATATAGTGTATTTGCCTGAAAAGAAAAACTACAGTAGCAGGTAACGACAATAGTCGCATCATATTCTGGGGGAAAGCTATTCAGCTACAGGGATTTATAATCTTTTCATGATTTATGAGAAAATTAGTGGTGTCAATTAAAAAGCATATACTGAACAAAAAAATAAATCATTCTATTCCCTGCCAAATAAATGAAAGTATAGAATTAAATTGTCTTTCAACAGGACAAATTTCAACAACACACTGCAAATTCAACATTGGTGTGGCATAACATTAAGAAACTATAATGCCTTCAGTAGCTCATGAAAGGGTTAAAATAAATATATTTTATTTAGACAAAATATAGAAATGAAATAATATGTAGAATCTTAAATATAATACATCAAAACAAGAAAAAATGCTTATGGCATTCAAAAATCTGAGCCACAATAAATAGTGATGATATACCATCAACAGAGGAAAGTACATTGGAGTTGTAACTTCAGTTGATATGGAGTTAAGCAAGCATTGGGAAAAATCAGAGGGATTAGTAGATTCAGATTATTTGGAGTTAAGCAAGCACTGGGAAAAATCAGAGGGATTAGTAGAATCAGAAGATATTGAGTTAAGCAAGCATTGGGAAAAGTCAGAGGGATTAGTAGATTCAGATGATATGGAGTAAAGCAAGCATTGGGAAAAGTCAGAGGGACTAGTAGACTCAGATGATATGGAGTTAAGTAAGCATTGGGAAAAGTCAGAGGGATTAGTAGATTCAGATGATATGGAGTTAAGCAAGTAGAGGGAAAAGTCAGAGGGATTAGTAGAATCTGATGATACAGAGTTAAGCAAGCACTGGTGAACTTCAGAGGGATTAGTAGAATAAGATGATATTGAGTTAAGCAAGCATTGGGAAAAGTCAGATGGATTATTAGAATCAGATGATATGGAGTAAAGCAAGTTTTGGGAAAAGTCAGAGGGATTAGTAGAATCAGATTATATGGAGTTAAGAAAACATTGGGAAAAGTCAGAGAGATTAGTAGAATAAGATGATATGGAGTTAAGCAAGCATTGGGAAAAGTTAGAGGAATTAGTAGAATCAGATGATATGGAGTTAAGCAAGCAATGGGAAAAGTCAGAGGAATTAGTAGAATAAAATGATATGGAGTTACGCAAGCATTGGGAAAAGTCAGAGGAATTAATAGAATCAGATGATATGGAGCTAAGCAAGCATTGGTAAAAGTCAAAAGAAATAGAAGAATAAGATGATATAGAGTTAAGCAAGCAATGGGAAAAGTCAGAGGGATTAGTAGAATCAGATGATATGTAGTTAAGTAAGCATTGGGAAAAGTCAGAGGAATTAGTAGAATCAGATGATATGGAGTTAAGCAAGCAATGGGAAAAGTCAGAGGTATTAATAGAATCTGATGATATGGAGTTAAGCAAGCATTGGTACAATTCAGAGGAATTAGTAGAATAAGATGATATGGAGTTATGCAAGCATTGGGAAAAGTGAGAGGGATTAGTAGATTCAGATTATATGGAGTTAAGAAAGCACTGGGAAAAGTCAGAAGGATTAATAGAATCAGATGATATGGAGATAAGCAAGCATTGGTAAAAGTCAGAGGAATTGGTAGAATAAGATGATATGGAATTAAGCAAGCATTGGGAAAAATGAGAGGGATTAGTAGAATTAGATTATGTAGAGTTAAGGAAGCATTGGAAAAATTCAGTGGGATTAGTAGAATCAGTTGATATCAAGTTAATCAAGCATTGGGAAAAATCAGAGGGATTAATAGAATAAGAAGATATGGAGTTAAGCAAGCATTGGCAAAAGTCAGAGGAATTAATAGAATCAGATGGTATGGAGTTAAGAAAGCATTGTGAAAGTGAGAGGGATTAGTGGAATGAGATGATATGGAGTTAAGATAGCATTGGGTAAAGTGAGAAGGATTAGTAGAATGAGATTATATAGAGTTAAGCAAGCATTAGGAAAAGTAAGTGGGATTAGTAGAATTAGATTATATAGAGTTAAGCAAGCATTGGGAAAAATCAGTGGGATTAGAAGAATCAGATGATATCAATTTAATCAAGCATTGCGAAAAGTCAGAGGGATTAATAGAATCAGAAGATATGGAGTTTAGAAAGCATTGGGATAAATCAGAGGGATTAGTAGAATTAGGTGATATGGAGTTAAGCAAGCAGTGGGAAAAGTCAGAGAGATTAGTAAAATCAGATTATATGTAGTTAAGAAAGCATTGGAAAAAATCTGAGGGATTAGTAGAATCAGATGATATGCAGTAAAGCAAGGTTTGTGAAAAGTGAGAGGGATTAGTAGAATCAGATGATATTGAGTTAAGCAAGCATATTGTAAAGTATGAGGGATTAGTAGAATCAGATGATATGGAGTTAAGCAAGCATTGGGAAAAGTCAGAGGACTTAGTAGAATCAGATGATATGGAGTTAAGCAAGCAATGGGAAAAGTCAGAGGAATTAATAGAATTATATGATATGGAGTTAAGCAACCATTGGCAAAAGTCTGAAGAATTAGTAGAATAAGATGATATGGAGATAAGGAAGCACTGGGAAAGTGAGAGGGATTAGTAGAATGAGATGATATGGAGTTAAGCAAGCATTGGGAAAAGTGAGAGGGATTAGTAAAATGAGATTATATAGAGTTATGCAAGCATTTGGAAAAGTCTGTGGGATTAGTAAAATATCATGATATGGAGTTAAGCAAGCATTGGGAAAAGTCAGGTGGATTAATAGAATCAGAAGATATGGAGTTAAGCAAGCATTGGTAAAAGTCAGTGGATTTAGTAGAAACAGATGATATGGAGTTAATCAAGCATTGGGAAAATTCAGAGGTATTGGTAGAATCATATGAAATAGAGTCAAGCAAGCATTGTGAAAAGTCAGTGGGATTAGTAGAATCAGATGATATGGAGTTAAGCATTGTGAAGAATCAGAGGGATTAGTAGAATCAGATGATATAGAGCGAAGCAAGCATTGGTAAAAGTCAGAAGAATTAGTAGAATAAGATGATATGGAATTAAGCAAGAATTGGGAAAAGTTAGAGGAATTAGTAGAATCAGATGATATGGAGTTAAGCAAGCAATGGGAAAAGTCAGAGGAATTAGTAGAATAAAATGATATGGTGGTAAGCAAGCATTGGGAAAAGTGAGAGGGATTAGTAGAATCAGATTATATGGAGTAAAGCAAGCTATGGGAAAAGTCAGAGGGATTAATAGAATCTGATGATAAGGAGTTAAGGAAGCATTGGAGAAAATTCAGAGGAATTAGTACAATAAAATAATATGGAGTTAAGCAAGCATTGGGAAAAGTGAGACGGATTAGTAGATTCAGATTATATGGAGTTAAGTAAGCATTGGCAAATGTCAGAAGGATTAATAGAATCAGATGATATGGAGCTATGCAAGCATTGGTAAAAGTCAGAAGAAATAGTAGAATAAGATGATGTAGAGTTAAGCAAGCAATGGGAAAAGTCAGAGGGATTAGTAGAATCAGATGATATGTAGTTAAGTAAGCATTGGGAAAAGTCAGAGGAATTAGTAGAATCAGATGATATGGAGTTAAGCAAGCAATGGGAAAAGTCAGAGGGATTAACAGAATCTGATGATATGGAGTTAAGCAAGCATTGGTACAATTCAGAGGAATTAGTAGAATAAGATGATATGAAGTTAAGCAAGCATTGGGAAAAGTGAGAGGGATTAGTAGATTCAGATTATATGGAGTTAAGAAAGCATTGGGAAAAGTCAGAAGGATTAATAGAATCAGATGATATGTAGTTAAGCAAGCATTGGTAAAATTCAGAGGAATTAGTACAATAAAATGATATGGAGTTAAGCAAGCATTGGGAAAAGTGAGACGGATTAGTAGATTCAGATTATATTGAGTTAAGTAAGCATTGGCAAAAGTCAGAAGGATTAATAGTATCAGATGATATGTAGTTAAGTAAGCATTGGTAAAAGTCAGAGGGATTAGTAGAATCAGATGATACAGAGTTAAGTAAGCACTGGGAAAATTCAGAGGGATTAGTAGAATCAGATGATATGGAGTTAAGCAAGTATTGGGAAAAATCAGAAGGATTAGTAGATTCAGATGATATGGACTTAAGCAAGCATTGGGAAATGTCAGAGGGACTAGTAGACTCAGATGATATTGAGTTAAGCAAGCATTGGGAAAAGTCAGAGGGATTAGTAGATTCAGATGATATGGAGTTAAGCAAGTATTGGGAAAAATCAGAGGGATTAGTAGAATCAGATGTTACAGAGTTAAGCAAGCGCTGGAGAAATTCACAGGGATTAGTAGAATCAGATGATATGGAGTTAAGCAAGCATTGGGAAAAGCCAGATAGATTATTAGAATCAGATGATATGGAGTAAAGCAAGTTTTGGGAAAAGTCAGAGGGATTAGTAGAATCAAATGATACAGAGTTAAGCAAGCATTGGGAAAAGTCAGAGGAATTATTTGATTCAGATGATATGGAGTTAAGCAAGTAATAGGTAAAGTCAAAGGAATTAATAGAATTAAGTGATATGGAGTTAAGCAAAGTATTGGGAAAAAACAGAGAGATTAGTAGAATCAGATTATATGGAGTTAAGAAAGCATTGGGAAAAGTCAGAAAGATTAGTAGAATAAGATGATATGGAGTTAAGCAAGCATTGGGAAAAGTCAGAGGAATTAATAGAATCAGATGATATGGAGCTAAGCAAGCATTGGTAAAAGTAAGAAGAATTACTAGAATAAGATGATATAGAGTTAAGCAAGCAATAGGAAAAGTCAGAGGGATTAGAAGAATCAGATGATATGGAGTTAAGTAAGCATTGGGAAAAGTCAGAGGAATTAGTAGAATCAGATGATATGGAGTTAAGCAAGCAATGGGAAAAGTTAGAGGGATTAATAGAATCTGATGATATGGAGATAAGCAAGCATTGGTAAAATTCAGAGGAATTAGTAGAATAAGATGAAATGGAGTTAAGCAAGCATTGGGAAAAGTGAGAGGGATTAGTAGAGTCAGAATATATGGAGTTAAGTAAGCATTGGGAAAAGTCAGAAGGATTGATAAAACCTGATGATATGGAGTTAAGCAAGCATTGGTAAAAGTCAGAGGAATTGGAAGAATAAGATGATATGGAGTTAAGCAAGCATTGGTAAAAATCAGAGGGATTAGTAGAATTAGATTATGTAGAGTTAAGCAAGCATTGGTAAAAATCAGTGGGATTAGTAGAATCAGTTGATATCGAGTTAATCAAGCATTGGGAAAAATCAGAGGGGTTAATAGAATCAGAAGATACGGAGTTAAGCAAGCATTGGAAAAAGTCAGAGGAATTAATAGAATCAGATGATATGGAGTTAAGTAAGCATTGGTAAAAGTCAGAGGAAATAGTAGAATAAGATAATATGGAGTTAAGCAAGCATTGGGTAAAGTGAGAGGGATTAGTAGAATGAGATTATATAGAGTTAAGCAAGCATTAGGAAAAGTCAGTGGGATTAGTAGAATCAGATGATATGGAGTTAAGCAAGCATTGGGAAAAGTCAGGGGGATTAATAGAATCAGATGATATGGTGTTAAGCAAGCATTGGGAAAAATCAGAGGGATTAGTAGAATTAGATTATATAGAGTTAAGCAAGCATTGGGAAAAATCAGTGGGATTAGTGGAATCAGATGATATGAATTTAATCAAGCATTGGGAAAAGTCAGAGGGATTAATAGAATCAGAAGATATGGAGTTAAGAAACCATTGGGATAAATCAGAGGGATTAGTAGAATCAGATGATATGGAGTTAAGCAAGCATTGGGAAAAATCAGTGGGATTAGTGGAATCAGATGATATGAATTTAATCAAGCATTGGGAAAAGTCAGAGGGATTAATAGAATCAGAAGATATGGAGTTAAGAAACCATTGGGATAAATCAGAGGGATTAGTAGAATCAGATGATATGGAGTTAAGCAAGCAATGGGAAAAATCAGAGAGATTAGTGGAATCAGATTATATGTAGTTAAGAAAGCATTGGAGAAAATCAGAGGGATTAGTAGAATCAGATGATATGGAGGAAAGCAAGCATTGGGAAAAGTGAGAGGGATTAGTAGAATCAGATGATATTGAGTTAAGGCAGCATATTTAAAAGTGTGAGGGATTAGTAGAATCAGATGATATGGTGTTAAGCAAGCATTGAGAAAAGACAGAGGCCTTAGTAGAATAAGATGATATGGAGTTAAGCAAGCATTGGGGAAAGTCAGAGGAATTAATAGAATCAGATGATATGAAGCTAAGAAAGCATTGATAAAAGTCAGAAGAATTACCAGAATAAGATGATATAGAGTTAAGCAAGCAATGGGAAAAGTTAGAGGGATTAATAGAATCTGATGATATGGAGATAAGCAAGCATTGGTAAAATTCAGAGGAATTAGTAGAATAAGATGATATGGAGTTAAGCAAGCATTGGGAAAAGTGAGAGGGATTAGTAGAGTCAGAATATATGGAGTTAAGTAAGCATTGGGAAAAGTCAGAAGGATTAATAAAATCAGATGATATGGAGTTAAGCAAGCATTGTGAAAAATCAGAGGGATTAGTAGAATTAGATTATGTAGAGTTAAACAAGCATTGGAAAAAATCAGTGGGATTAGTAGAATCAGTTGATATCGAGTTAATCAAGCATTGGGAAAAATTAGAGGGATTAATAGAATCAGAAGATATGGAGTTAAGCAAGCATTGGCAAAAGTCAGAGGAATTAATAGAATCAGATGATATGGAGTTAAGTAAGCATTGGTAAAAGTCAGAGGAAATAGTAGAATAAGATGATATGGAGTTAAGCAAGCATTGGGATAGTGAGAGGGATTAGTAGAATGAGATGATATGGAGTAAAGCAAGCATTGGGTAAAGTGAGAGGGATTAGTAGAATGAGATTATATAGAGTTAAGCAAGCATTAGGAAAAGTCAGTGGGATTAGTAGAATCAGATGACATGGAGTTAAGCAAGCTTTGGGAAAAGTCAGGGGGATTAATAGAATAAGATGATATGGAGCTAAGCAAGCATTGGGAAAAGTCAGAGGAATTAGTAGAATCAGATGATATGGAGTTAAGCAAGCAATGGGAAAAGTCAGAGGGATTAACAGAATCTGATGATATGGAGTTAAGCAAGCATTGGTACAATTCAGAGGAATTAGTAGAATAAGATGATATGGAGTTAAGCAAGCATTGGGAAAAGTGAGAGGGATTAGTAGATTCAGATTATATGGAGTTAAGAAAGCATTGGGAAAAGTCAGAAGGATTAATAGAATCAGATGATATGTAGTTAAGCAAGCATTGGTAAAATTCAGAGGAATTAGTACAATAAAATGATATGGAGTTAAGCAAGCATTGGGAAAAGTGAGACGGTTTAGTAGATTCAGATTGTATTGAGTTAAGTAAGCATTGGCAAAAGTCAGAAGGATTAATAGTATCAGATGATATGGAGTTAAGCAAGCATTGGTAAAAGTCAGAGGGATTAGTAGAATCAGATGATACAGAGTTAAGTAAGCACTGGGAAAATTCAGAGGGATTAGTAGAATCAGATGATATGGAGTTAAGCAAAGTATTGGGAAAAAACAGAGAGATTAGTAGAATCAGATTATATGGAGTTAAGAAAGCATTGGGAAAAGTCAGAAAGATTAGTAGAATAAGATGATATGGAGTTAAGCAAGCATTGGGAAAAGTCAGAGGAATTAATAGAATCAGATGATATGGAGCTAAGCAAGCATTGGTAAAAGTAAGAAGAATTACTAGAATAAGATGATATAGAGTTAAGCAAGCAATAGGAAAAGTCAGAGGGATTAGAAGAATCAGATGATATGGAGTTAAGTAAGCATTGGGAAAAGTCAGAGGAATTAGTAGAATCAGATGATATGGAGTTAAGCAAGCAATGGGAAAAATTAGAGGGATTAATAGAATCTGATGATATGGAGATAAGCAAGCATTGGTAAAATTCAGAGGAATTAGTAGAATAAGATGATATGGAGTTAAGCAAGCATTGGGAAAAGTGAGAGGGATTAGTAGAGTCAGAATATATGGAGTTAAGTAAGCATTGGGAAAAGTCAGAAGGATTAATAAAACCTGATGATATGGAGTTAAGCAAGCATTGGTAAAAGTCAGAGGAATTGGAAGAATAAGATGATATGGAGTTAAGCAAGCATTGGTAAAATTCAGAGGGATTAGTAGAATTAGATTATGTAGAGTTAAGCAAGCATTGGAAAAAATCAGTGGGATTAGTAGAATCAGTTGATATCGAGTTAATCAAGCATTGGGAAAAATCAGAGGGGTTAATAGAATCAGAAGATACGGAGTTAAGCAAGCATTGGAAAAAGTCAGAGGAATTAATAGAATCAGATGATATGGAGTTAAGTAAGCATTGGTAAAAGTCAGAGGAAATAGTAGAATTAGATAATTTGGAGTTAAGCAAGCATTGGGTAAAATGAGAGGGATTAGTAGAATGAGATTATATAGAGTTAAGCAAGCATTAGGAAAAGTCAGTGGGATTAGTAGAATCAGATGATATGGAGTTAAGCAAGCATTGGGAAAAGTCAGGGGGATTAATAGAATCAGATGATATGGTGTTAAGCAAGCATTGGGAAAAATCAGAGGGATTAGTAGAATCAGATGATATGGAGTTAAGCAAGCATTGGGAAAAATCAGTGGGATTAGTGGAATCAGATGATATGAATTTAATCAAGCATTGGGAAAAGTCAGAGGGATTAATAGAATCAGAAGATATGGAGTTAAGAAACCATTGGGATAAATCAGAGGGATTAGTAGAATCAGATGATATGGAGTTAAGCAAGCAATGGGAAAAGTCAGAGAGATTAGTGGAATCAGATTATATGTAGTTAAGAAAGCATTGGAGAAAATCAGAGGGATTAGTAGAATCAGATGATATGGAGGAAAGCAAGCATTGGGAAAAGTGAGAGGGATTAGTAGAATCAGATGATATTGAGTTAAGGCAGCATATTTAAAAGTGTGAGGGATTAGTAGAATCAGATGATATGGTGTTAAGCAAGCATTGAGAAAAGACAGAGGCCTTAGTAGAATAAGATGATATGGAGTTAAGCAAGCATTGGGGAAAGTCAGAGGAATTAATAGAATCAGATGATATGGAGCTAAGAAAGCATTGATAAAAGTCAGAAGAATTACCAGAATAAGATGATATAGAGTTAAGCAAGCAATGGGAAAAGTCAGAGCGATGAGTAGAATCAGATGATATGGAGTTAAGTAAGCATTGGGAAAAGTCAGAGGAATTAGTAGAATCAGATGATATGGAGTTAAGCAAGCAATGGGAAAAGTTAGAGGGATTAATAGAATCTGATGATATGGAGATAAGCAAGCATTGGTAAAATTCAGAGGAATTAGTAGAATAAGATGATATGGAGTTAAGCAAGCATTGGGAAAAGTGAGAGGGATTAGTAGAGTCAGAATATATGGAGTTAAGTAAGCATTGGGAAAAGTCAGAAGGATTAATAAAATCAGATGATATGGAGTTAAGCAAGCATTGTGAAAAATCAGAGGGATTAGTAGAATTAGATTATGTAGAGTTAAACAAGCATTGGAAAAAATCAGTGGGATTAGTAGAATCAGTTGATATCGAGTTAATCAAGCATTGGGAAAAATTAGAGGGATTAATAGAATCAGAAGATATGGAGTTAAGCAAGCATTGGCAAAAGTCAGAGGAATTAATAGAATCAGATGATATGGAGTTAAGTAAGCATTGGTAAAAGTCAGAGGAAATAGTAGAATAAGATGATATGGAGTTAAGCAAGCATTGGGATAGTGAGAGGGATTAGTAGAATGAGATGATATGGAGTAAAGCAAGCATTGGGTAAAGTGAGAGGGATTAGTAGAATGAGATTATATAGAGTTAAGCAAGCATTAGGAAAAGTCAGTGGGATTAGTAGAATCAGATGACATGGAGTTAAGCAAGCTTTGGGAAAAGTCAGGGGGATTAATAGAATAAGATGATATGGAGCTAAGCAAGCATTGGGAAAAGTCAGAGGAATTAGTAGAATCAGATGATATGGAGTTAAGCAAGCAATGGGAAAAGTCAGAGGGATTAACAGAATCTGATGATATGGAGTTAAGCAAGCATTGGTACAATTCAGAGGAATTAGTAGAATAAGATGATATGGAGTTAAGCAAGCATTGGGAAAAGTGAGAGGGATTAGTAGAGTCAGAATATATGGAGTTAAGCAAGCATTGGGAAAAGTGAGACGGATTAGTAGATTCAGATTATATTGAGTTAAGTAAGCATTGGCAAAAGTCAGAAGGATTAATAGTATCAGATGATATGGAGTTAAGCAAGCATTGGTAAAAGTCAGAGGGATTAGTAGAATCAGATGATACAGAGTTAAGTAAGCACTGGGAAAATTCAGAGGGATTAGTAGAATCAGATGATATGGAGTTAAGCAAGTATTGGGAAAAATCAGAAGGATTAGTAGATTCAGATGATATGGACTTAAACAAGCATTGGGAAATGTCAGAGGGACTAGTAGACTCAGATGATATTGAGTTAAGCAAGCATTGGGAAAAGTCAGAGGGATTAGTAGATTCAGATGATATGGAGTTAAGCAAGTATTGGGAAAAGTCAGAGGGATTAGTAGAATCAGATGTTACAGAGTTAAGCAAGCACTGGAGAAATTCAGAGGGATTAGTAGAATCAGATGATATGGAGTTAAGCAAGCATTGGGAAAAGCCAGATGGATTATTAGAATCAGATGATATGGAGTAAAGCAAGTTTTGGGAAAAGTCAGAGGGATTAGTAGAATCAAATGATATAGAGTTAAGCAAGCATTGGGAAAAGTCAGAGGAATTATTTGATTCAGATGATATGGAGTTAAGCAAGTAATAGGTAAAGTCAAAGGAATTAATAGAATTAAGTGATATGGAGTTAAGCAAAGTATTGGGAAAAAACAGAGAGATTAGTAGAATCAGATTATATGGAGTTAAGAAAGCATTGGGAAAAGTCAGAAAGATTAGTAGAATAAGATGATATGGAGTTAAGCAAGCATTGGGAAAAGTCAGAGGAATTAATAGAATCAGATGATATGGAGCTAAGCAAGCATTGGTAAAAGTAAGAAGAATTACTAGAATAAGATGATATAGAGTTAAGCAAGCAATAGGAAAAGTCAGAGGAATTAGTAGAATCAGATGTTACAGAGTTAAGCAAGCACTGGAGAAATTCAGAGGGATTAGTAGAATCAGATGATATGGAGTTAAGCAAGCATTGGGAAAAGCCAGATGGATTATTAGAATCAGATGATATGGAGTAAAGCAAGTTTTGGGAAAAGTCAGAGGGATTAGTAGAATCAAATGATATAGAGTTAAGCAAGCATTGGGAAAAGTCAGAGGAATTATTTGATTCAGATGATATGGAGTTAAGCAAGTAATAGGTAAAGTCAAAGGAATTAATAGAATTAAGTGATATGGAGTTAAGCAAAGTATTGGGAAAAAACAGAGAGATTAGTAGAATCAGATTATATGGAGTTAAGAAAGCATTGGGAAAAGTCAGAAAGATTAGTAGAATAAGATGATATGGAGTTAAGCAAGCATTGGGAAAAGTCAGAGGAATTAATAGAATCAGATGATATGGAGCTAAGCAAGCATTGGTAAAAGTAAGAAGAATTACTAGAATAAGATGATATAGAGTTAAGCAAGCAATAGGAAAAGTCAGAGGAATTAGTAGAATCAGATGATATGGAGTTAAGCAAGCAATGGGAAAAGTTAGAGTGATTAATAGAATCAGATGATATGGAGTAAAGCAAGTTTTGGGAAAAGTCAGAGGGATTAGTAGAATCAGATGATATGGAGTTAAGCAAGCATTGGGAAAAGTCAGGGGGATTAATAGAATCAGATGATATGGTGTTAAGCAAGCATTGGGAAAAATCAGAGGGATTAGTAGAATTAGATTATATAGAGTTAAGCAAGCATTGGGAAAAATCAGTGGGATTAGTGGAATCAGATGATATGAATTTAATCAAGCATTGGGAAAAGTCAGAGGGATTAATAGAATCAGAAGATATGGAGTTAAGAAACCATTGGGATAAATCAGAGGGATTAGTAGAATCAGATGATATGGAGTTAAGCAAGCAATGGGAAAAGTCAGAGAGATTAGTGGAATCAGATTATATGTAGTTAAGAAAGCATTGGAGAAAATCAGAGGGATTAGTAGAATCAGATGATATGGAGGAAAGCAAGCATTGGGAAAAGTGAGAGGGATTAGTAGAATCAGATGATATTGAGTTAAGGCAGCATATTGAAAAGTGTGAGGGATTAGTAGAATCAGATGATATGGTGTTAAGCAAGCATTGAGAAAAGACAGAGGCCTTAGTAGAATAAGATGATATGGAGTTAAGCAAGCATTGGGGAAAGTCAGAGGAATTAATAGAATCAGATGATATGGAGCTAAGAAAGCATTGATAAAAGTCAGAAGAATTACCAGAATAAGATGATATAGAGTTAAGCAAGCAATGGGAAAAGTCAGAGCGATGAGTAGAATCAGATGATATGGAGTTAAGTAAGCATTGGGAAAAGTCAGAGGAATTAGTAGAATCAGATGATATGGAGTTAAGCAAGCAATGGGAAAAGTCAGAGAGATTAGTGGAATCAGATTATATGTAGTTAAGAAAGCATTGGAGAAAATCAGAGGGATTAGTAGAATCAGATGATATGGAGGAAAGCAAGCATTGGGAAAAGTGAGAGGGATTAGTAGAATCAGATGATATTGAGTTAAGGCAGCATATTGAAAAGTGTGAGGGATTAGTAGAATCAGATGATATGGTGTTAAGCAAGCATTGAGAAAAGACAGAGGCCTTAGTAGAATAAGATGATATGGAGTTAAGCAAGCATTGGGGAAAGTCAGAGGAATTAATAGAATCAGATGATATGGAGCTAAGAAAGCATTGATAAAAGTCAGAAGAATTACCAGAATAAGATGATATAGAGTTAAGCAAGCAATGGGAAAAGTCAGAGCGATGAGTAGAATCAGATGATATGGAGTTAAGTAAGCATTGGGAAAAGTCAGAGGAATTAGTAGAATCAGATGATATGGAGTTAAGCAAGCAATGGGAAAAGTTAGAGGGATTAATAGAATCTGATGATATGGAGATAAGCAAGCATTGGTAAAATTCAGAGGAATTAGTAGAATAAGATGATATGGAGTTAAGCAAGTATTGGGAAAAGTCAGAGGGATTAGTAGAATCAGATGTTACAGAGTTAAGCAAGCACTGGAGAAATTCAGAGGGATTAGTAGAATCAGATGATATGGAGTTAAGCAAGCATTGGGAAAAGCCAGATGGATTATTAGAATCAGATGATATGGAGTAAAGCAAGTTTTGGGAAAAGTCAGAGGGATTAGTAGAATCAAATGATATAGAGTTAAGCAAGCATTGGGAAAAGTCAGAGGAATTATTTGATTCAGATGATATGGAGTTAAGCAAGTAATAGGTAAAGTCAAAGGAATTAATAGAATTAAGTGATATGGAGTTAAGCAAAGTATTGGGAAAAAACAGAGAGATTAGTAGAATCAGATTATATGGAGTTAAGAAAGCATTGGGAAAAGTCAGAAAGATTAGTAGAATAAGATGATATGGAGTTAAGCAAGCATTGGGAAAAGTCAGAGGAATTAATAGAATCAGATGATATGGAGCTAAGCAAGCATTGGTAAAAGTAAGAAGAATTACTAGAATAAGATGATATAGAGTTAAGCAAGCAATAGGAAAAGTCAGAGGAATTAGTAGAATCAGATGATATGGAGTTAAGCAAGCAATGGGAAAAGTTAGAGGGATTAATAGAATCTGATGATATGGAGATAAGCAAGCATTGGTAAAATTCAGAGGAATTAGTAGAATAAGATGATATGGAGTTAAGCAAGCATTGGGAAAAGTGAGAGGGATTAGTAGAGTCAGAATATATGGAGTTAAGTAAGCATTGGGAAAAGTCAGAAGGATTAATAAAACCTGATGATATGGAGTTAAGCAAGCATTGGTAAAAGTCAGAGGAATTGGAAGAATAAGATGATATGGAGTTAAGCAAGCATTGGTAAAAATCAGAGGGATTAGTAGAATTAGATTATGTAGAGTTAAGCAAGCATTGGAAAAAATCAGTGGGATTAGTAGAATCAGTTGATATCGAGTTAATCAAGCATTGGGAAAAATCAAAGGGGTTAATAGAATCAGAAGATACGGAGTTAAGCAAGCATTGGAAAAAGTCAGAGGAATTAATAGAATCAGATGATATGGAGTTAAGTAAGCATTGGTAAAAGTCAGAGGAAATAGTAGAATAAGATAATATGGAGTTAAGCAAGCATTGGGTAAAGTGAGAGGGATTAGTAGAATGAGATTATATAGAGTTAAGCAAGCATTAGGAAAAGTCAGTGGGATTAGTAGAATCAGATGATATGGAGTTAAGCAAGCATTGGGAAAAGTCAGGGGGATTAATAGAATCAGATGATATGGTGTTAAGCAAGCATTGGGAAAAATCAGAGGGATTAGTAGAATTAGATTATATAGAGTTAAGCAAGCATTGGGAAAAATCAGTGGGATTAGTGGAATCAGATGATATGAATTTAATCAAGCATTGGGAAAAGTCAGAGGGATTAATAGAATCAGAAGATATAGAGTTAAGAAACCATTGGGATAAATCAGAGGGATTAGTAGAATCAGATGATATGGAGTTAAGCAAGCAATGGGAAAAGTCAGAGAGATTAGTGGAATCAGATTATATGTAGTTAAGAAAGCATTGGAGAAAATCAGAGGGATTAGTAGAATCAGATGATATGGAGGAAAGCAAGCATTGGGAAAAGTGAGAGGGATTAGTAGAATCAGATGATATTGAGTTAAGGCAGCATATTGAAAAGTGTGAGGGATTAGTAGAATCAGATGATATGGTGTTAAGCAAGCATTGAGAAAAGACAGAGGCCTTAGTAGAATAAGATGATATGGAGTTAAGCAAGCATTGGGGAAAGTCAGAGGAATTAATAGAATCAGATGATATGGAGCTAAGAAAGCATTGATAAAAGTCAGAAGAATTACCAGAATAAGATGATATAGAGTTAAGCAAGCAATGGGAAAAGTCAGAGCGATGAGTAGAATCAGATGATATGGAGTTAAGTAAGCATTGGGAAAAGTCAGAGGAATTAGTAGAATCAGATGATATGGAGTTAAGCAAGCAATGGGAAAAGTTAGAGGGATTAATAGAATCTGATGATATGGAGATAAGCAAGCATTGGTAAAATTCAGAGGAATTAGTAGAATAAGATGATATGGAGTTAAGCAAGCATTGGGAAAAGTGAGAGGGATTAGTAGAGTCAGAATATATGGAGTTAAGTAAGCATTGGGAAAAGTTAGAAGGATTAATAAAACCTGATGATATGGAGTTAAGCAAGCATTGGTAAAAGTCAGAGGAATTGGAAGAATAAGATGATATGGAGTTAAGCAAGCATTGGTAAAATCAGAGAGATTAGTAGAATTAGATTATGTAGAGTTAAGCAAGCATTGGAAAAAATCAGTGGGATTAGTAGAATCAGTTGATATCGAGTTAATCAAGCATTGGGAAAAATCAAAGGGGTTAATAGAATCAGAAGATACGGAGTTAAGCAAGCATTGGAAAAAGTCAGAGGAATTAATAGAATCAGATGATATGGAGTTAAGTAAGCATTGGTAAAAGTCAGAGGAAATAGTAGAATAAGATAATATGGAGTTAAGCAAGCATTGGGTAAAGTGAGAGGGATTAGTAGAATGAGATTATATAGAGTTAAGCAAGCATTAGGAAAAGTCAGTGGGATTAGTAGAATCAGATGATATGGAGTTAAGCAAGCATTGGGAAAAGTCAGGGGGATTAATAGAATCAGTTGATATGGTGTTAAGCAAGCATTGGGAAAAATCAGAGGGATTAGTAGAATTAGATTATATAGAGTTAAGCAAGCATTGGGAAAAATCAGTGGGATTAGTGGAATCAGATGATATGAATTTAATCAAGCATTGGGAAAAGTCAGAGGGATTAATAGAATCAGAAGATATGGAGTTAAGAAACCATTGGGATAAATCAGAGGGATTAGTAGAATCAGATGATATGGAGTTAAGCAAGCAATGGGAAAAGTCAGAGAGATTAGTGGAATCAGATTATATGTAGTTAAGAAAGCATTGGAGAAAATCAGAGGGATTAGTAGAATCAGATGATATGGAGGAAAGCAAGCATTGGGAAAAGTGAGAGGGATTAGTAGAATCAGATGATATTGAGTTAAGGCAGCATATTGAAAAGTGTGAGGGATTAGTAGAATCAGATGATATGGTGTTAAGCAAGCATTGAGAAAAGACAGAGGCCTTAGTAGAATAAGATGATATGGAGTTAAGCAAGCATTGGGGAAAGTCAGAGGAATTAATAGAATCAGATGATATGGAGCTAAGAAAGCATTGATAAAAGTCAGAAGAATTACCAGAATAAGATGATATAGAGTTAAGCAAGCAATGGGAAAAGTCAGAGCGATGAGTAGAATCAGATGATATGGAGTTAAGTAAGCATTGGGAAAAGTCAGAGGAATTAGTAGAATCAGATGATATGGAGTTAAGCAAGCAATGGGAAAAGTTAGATTGATTAATAGAATCTGATGATATGGAGATAAGCAAGCATTGGTAAAATTCAGAGGAATTAGTAGAATAAGATGATATGGAGTTAAGCAAGCATTGGGAAAAGTGAGAGGAATTAATAGAATCATATGATATGGAGCTAAGAAAGCATTGATAAAAGTCAGAAGAATTACCAGAATAAGATGATATAGAGTTAAGCAAGCAATGGGAAAAGTCAGAGCGATGAGTAGAATCAGATGATATGGAGTTAAGTAAGCATTGGGAAAAGTCAGAGGAATTAGTAGAATCAGATGATATGGAGTTAAGCAAGCAATGGGAAAAGTTAGAGGGATTAATAGAATCTGATGATATGGAGATAAGCAAGCATTGGTAAAATTCAGAGGAATTAGTAGAATAAGATGATATGGAGTTAAGCAAGCATTGGGAAAAGTGAGAGGGATTAGTAGAGTCAGAATATATGGAGTTAAGTAAGCATTGGGAAAAGTCAGAAGGATTAATAAAACCTGATGATATGGAGTTAAGCAAGCATTGGTAAAAGTCAGAGGAATTGGAAGAATAAGATGATATGGAGTTAAGCAAGCATTGGGAAAAGTCAGAGGGATTAATAGAATCAGAAGATATGGAGTTAAGCAAGCATTGTGAAAAATCAGAGGGATTAGTAGAATTAGATTATGTAGAGTTAAACAAGCATTGGAAAAAAGCAGTGGGATTAGTAGAATCAGTTGATATCGAGTTAATCAAGCATTGGGAAAAATCAGAGGGATTAATAGAATCAGAAGATATGGAGTTAAGCAAGCATTGGCAAAAGTCAGAGGAATTAATAGAATCAGATGATATGGAGTTAAGTAAGCATTGGTAAAAGTCAGAGGAAATAGTAGAATAAGATGATATGGAGTTAAGCAAGCATTGGGATAGTGAGAGGGATTAGTAGAATGAGATGATATGGAGTAAAGCAAGCATTGGGTAAAGTAAAAGGGATTAGTAGAATGAGATTATATAGAGTTAAGCAAGCATTAGGAAAAGTCAGTGGGATTAGTAGAATCAGATGATATGGAGTTAAGCAAGCATTGGGAAAAGTCAGGGGGATTAATAGAATCAGATGATATGGTGTTAAGCAAGCATTGGGAAAAATCAGAGGGATTAGTAGAATTAGATTATATAGAGTTAAGCAAGCATTGGGAAAAATCAGTGGGATTAGTGGAATCAGATGATATGAATTTAATCAAGCATTGGGAAAAGTCAGAGGGATTAATAGAATCAGAAGATATGGAGTTAAGAAAGCATTGGGAAAAGTCAGAAAGAGTAGTAGAATAAGATGATATGGAGTTAAGCAAGCATTGGGAAAAGTCAGAGGAATTAATAGAATCAGATGATATGGAGCTAAGCAAGCATTGGTAAAAGTAAGAAGAATTACTAGAATAAGATGATATAGAGTTAAGCAAGCAATAGGAAAAGTCAGAGGGATTAGAAGAATCAGATGATATGGAGTTAAGTAAGCATTGGGAAAAGTCAGAGGAATTAGTAGAATCAGATGATATGGAGTTAAGCAAGCAATGGGAAAAGTTAGAGGGATTAATAGAATCTGATGATATGGAGATAAGCAAGCATTGGTAAAATTCAGAGGAATTAGTAGAATAAGATGATATGGAGTTAAGCAAGCATTGGGAAAAGTGAGAGGGATTAGTAGAGTCAGAATATATGGAGTTAAGTAAGCATTGGGAAAAGTCAGAAGGATTAATAAAACCTGATGATATGGAGTTAAGCAAGCATTGGTAAAAGTCAGAGGAATTGGAAGAATAAGATGATATGGAGTTAAGCAAGCATTGGGAAAAGTCAGAGGGATTAATAGAATCAGAAGATATGGAGTTAAGAAACCATTGGGATAAATCAGAGGGATTAGTAGAATCAGATGATATGGAGTTAAGCAAGCATTGGGAAAAATCAGTGGGATTAGTGGAATCAGATGATATGAATTTAATCAAGCATTGGGAAATGTCAGAGGGATTAATAGAATCAGAAGATATGGAGTTAAGAAACCATTGGGATAAATCAGAGGGATTAGTAGAATCAGATGATATGGAGTTAAGCAAGCAATGGGAAAAGTCAGAGAGATTAGTGGAATCAGATTATATGTAGTTAAGAAAGCATTGGAGAAAATCAGAGGGATTAGTAGAATCAGATGATATGGAGTAAAGCAAGCATTGGGAAAAGTGAGAGGGATTAGTAGAATCAGATGATATTGAGTTAAGGCAGCATATTGAAAAGTGTGAGGGATTAGTAGAATCAGATGATATGGTGTTAAGCAAGCATTGAGAAAAGACAGAGGCCTTAGTAGAATAAGATGATATGGAGTTAAGCAAGCATTGGGGAAAGTCAGAGGAATTAATAGAATCCGATGATATGGAGCTAAGAAATCATTGATAAAAGTCAGAAGAATTACCAGAATAAGATGATATAGAGTTAAGCAAGCAATGGGAAAAGTCAGAGCGATGAGTAGAATCAGATGATATGGAGTTAAGTAAGCATTGGGAAAAGTCAGAGGAATTAGTAGAATCAGATGATATGGAGTTAAGCAAGCAAGGGGAAAAGTTAGAGGGATTAATAGAATCTGATGATATGGAGATAAGCAAGCATTGGTAAAATTCAGAGGAATTAGTAGAATAAGATGATATGGAGTTAAGCAAGCATTGGGAAAAGTGAGAGGGATTAGTAGAGTCAGAATATATGGAGTTAAGTAAGCATTGGGAAAAGTCAGAAGGATTAATAAAATCAGATGACATGGATTTAAGCAAGCATTGTGAAAAATCTGAGGGATTAGTAGAATTAGATTATGTAGAGTTAAACAAGCATTGGAAAAAATCAGTGGGATTAGTAGAATCAGTTGATATCGAGTTAATCAAGCATTGGTAAAAGTCAGAGGAATTGGAAGAATAAGATGAAATGGAGTTAAGCAAGCATTGGGAAAAGTCAGAGGGATTAATAGAATCAGAAGATATGGAGTTAAGAAACCATTGGGATAAATCAGAGGGATTAGTAGAATCAGATGATATGGAGTTAAGCAAGCATTGGGAAAAATCAGTGGGATTAGTGGAATCAGATGATATGAATTTAATCAAGCATTGGGAAAAGTCAGAGGGATTAATAGAATCAGAAGATATGGAGTTAAGAAACCATTGGGATAAATCAGAGGGATTAGTAGAATCAGATGATATGGAGTTAAGCAAGCAATGGGAAAAGTCAGAGAGATTAGTGGAATCAGATTATATGTAGTTATGAAAGCATTGGAGAAAATCAGAGGGATTAGTAGAATCAGATGATATGGAGGAAAGCAAGCATTGGGAAAAGTGAGAGGGATTAGTAGAATCAGATGATTTTGAGTTAAGGCAGCATATTGAAAAGTGTGAGGGATTAGTAGAATCAGATGATATGGTGTTAAGCAAGCATTGAGAAAAGACAGAGGCCTTAGTAGAATAAGATGATATGGAGTTAAGCAAGCATTGGGGAAAGTCAGAGGAATTAATAGAATCAGATGATATGGAGCTAAGAAAGCATTGATAAAAGTCAGAAGAATTACCAGAATAAGATGATATAGAGTTAAGCAAGCAATGGGAAAAGTCAGAGCGATGAGTAGAATCAGATGATATGGAGTTAAGTAAGCATTGGGAAAAGTCAGAGGAATTAGTAGAATCAGATGATATGGAGTTAAGCAAGCAATGGGAAAAGTTAGAGGGATTAATAGAATCTGATGATATGGAGATAAGCAAGCATTGGTAAAATTCAGAGGAATTAGTAGAATAAGATGATATGGAGTTAAGCAAGCATTGGGAAAAGTGAGAGGGATTAGTAGAGTCAGAATATATGGAGTTAAGTAAGCATTGGGAAAAGTCAGAAGGATTAATAAAATCAGATGATATGGAGTTAAGCAAGCATTGTGAAAAATCAGAGGGATTAGTAGAATTAGATTATGTAGAGTTAAACAAGCATTGGAAAAAATCAGTGGGATTAGTAGAATCAGTTGATATCGAGTTAATCAAGCATTGGGAAAAAATCAGAGGGATTAATAGAATCAGAAGATATGGAGTTAAGCAAGCATTGGCAAAAGTCAGAGGAATTAATAGAATCAGATGATATGGAGTTAAGTAAGCATTGGTAAAAGTCAGAGGAAATAGTAGAATAAGATGATATGGAGTTAAGCAAGCATTGGGATAGTGAGAGGGATTAGTCGAATGAGATGATATGGAGTAAAGCAAGCATTGGGTAAAGTGAGAGGGATTAGTAGAATGAGATTATATAGAGTTAAGCAAGCATTAGGAAAAGTCAGTGGGATTAGTAGAATCAGATGACATGGAGTTAAGCAAGCATTGGGAAAAGTCAGGGGGATTAATAGAATAAGATGATATGGAGCTAAGCAAGCATTGGGAAAAATCAGAGGGATTAGTAGAATTAGATTATATGAATTTAATCAAGCATTGGGAAAAGTCAGAGGGATTAATAGAATCAGAAGATATGGAGTTAAGAAACCATTGGGATAAATCAGAGGGATTAGTAGAATCAGATGATATGGAGTTAAGCAAGCAATGGGAAAAGTCAGAGAGATTAGTAGAATCAGATTATATGTAGTTAAGAAAGCATTGGAGAAAATCAGAGGGATTAGTAGAATCAGATGATATGGAGGAAAGCAAGCATTGGGAAAAGTGAGAGGGATTAGTAGAATCAGATGATATTGAGATAAGAAAGTATATTGAAAAGTTTGAGGGATTAGTAGAATCAGATGATATGGTGTTAAGCAAGCATTGGGAAAAGACAGAGGCCTTAGTAGAATCAAATGACATGGAGTTAATCAAGTATTGGGAAATTTCAGAGGTATTAGTAGAATCATATGATATAGAGTCAAGCAAGCATTGGGAAAAATCAGTGGGATTAATAGAATCAGATTATATGGAGTTAAGCATTGGGAAAAATCAGAGGGATTAGTAGAATCAGATGATATGGAGCTAAGCAAGCATATGTAAAAGTCAGAAGAATTAGTAGAATAAGATGATATGGAGTTAATCAAGCATTGGGAAAAGTGAGAGGAATTAGTAGAATCAGATGATATGGAATTAAGCAAGCAATGGGAAAAGTCAGAGGAATTAGTAGAATAAAATTATATGGAGTTAAGCAAGCATTGGGAAAAGTCAGTGTGATTAGTAGAATCAGATGATATGGAGTTAAGCAATGGGAAAAATCAGAGGGATTAGTAGAATCAGATGATATGGAGCTAAGCAAGCATTGGTAAAAGTCAGAAGAATTAGAAGAATAAGATTATATGGAGTTAAGCAAGCATTGGGAAAAGTTAGAGGAATTAGTAGAATCAGATGATATGGAGTTAAGCAAGCAATGGGTAAAGTCAGAGGAATTAGAAGAATAAAATGATATGGTGTTAAGCAAGCATTGGGAAAATGAGAGGGATTAGTAGAATCAGATGATATGGAGTTAAGCAAGCAATGGGAAAATTCAGAGGGATTTATAGAATCTAATGATATGGAGTTAAGCAAGCATTGGTAAAATTCAGAGTAATTAGTAGAATAAAATGATATGGAGTTAAGCAAGCAAATGGAAAATTCAGAGGAATTACTAGAATGAGATGATATGAAGTTAAGCAAGCAATGGGAAAAGTTAGAGGGAATAATAGAATCTGATGATATGCAGATAAGCAAGCATTGGTAAAATTCAGAGGAATTAGTAGAATAAGATGATATGGAGTTAAGCAAGCATTGGGAAAAGTGAGAGGGATTAGTAGAGTCAGAATATATGGAGTTAAGCAAGCATTGGGAAAAGTCAGGGGGATTAATAGAATCAGATGATATGGAGTTAAGCAAGCATTGGTAAAAGTCAGTGGAATTAGTAGAATCAAATGACATGGAGTTAATCAAGTATTGGGAAAATTCAGAGGTATTAGTAGAATCATATGATATAGAGTCAAGCAAGCATTGGGAAAAGTCAGTGGGATTAATAGAATCAGATGATATGGAGTTAAGCAAGCAATGGGAAAAGTTAGAGGGATTAATAGAATCTGATGATATGGAGATAAGCAAGCATTGGTAAAATTCAGAGGAATTAGTAGAATAAGATGATATGGAGTTAAGCAAGCATTGGGAAAAGTGAGAGGGATTAGTAGAGTCAGAATATATGGAGTTAAGTAAGCATTGAGATAAATCAGAAGGATTAATAAAACCAGATGATATGGAGTTAAGTAAGCATTGGTAAAAATCAGAGGGATTAGTAGAATTAGATTATGTAGAGTTAAGAAAGCTTTGGAAAAAATCAGTGGGATTAGTAGAATCAGTTGATATCGAGTTAATCAAGCATTGGGAAAATCAGAGGGATTAATAGAATCAGAAGATATGGAGTTAAGCAAGCATTGGAAAAATTCAGAGGAATTAATAGAATCAGATGATATGGAGTTAAGTAAGCATTGATAAAAGTCAGAGGAAATAGTAGAATAAGATGATATGGAGTTAAGCAAGCATTGGGTAAAGTGAGAGGGATTAGTAGAATGAGATTATATAGAGTTAAGCAAGCATTAGGAAAAGTCAGTGGGATTAGTAGAATCAGATGATATGGAGTTAAGCAAGCATTGGGAAAAGTCAGGGGGATTAATAGAATCAGATGATATGGAGTTAAGCAATCATTGTGAAAAATCAAAGGGATTAGTAGAATTAGATTATATAGAGTTAAGCAAGCATTGGGAAAAATCAGTGGGATTAGTAGAATCAGATGATATGAATTTAATCAAGCATTGGGAAAAATCAGAGGGATTAATAGAATCAGAAGATATGGAGTTAAGAAACCATTGGGATAAATCAGAGGGATTAGTAGAATCAGATTATATGGAGTTAAGCAAGCAATGGGAAAAGTCAGAGAGATTAGTAGAATCAGATTATATGTAGTTAAAAAAGCATTGGAGAAAATCAGAGGGATTAGTAGAATCAGATGATATGGAGGAAAGCAAGCATTGGGAAAAGTGAGAGGGATTAGTAGAATCAGATGATATTGAGTTAAGTCAGCATATTGAAAAGTGTGAGGGATTAGTAGAATCAGATGATATGGTGTTAAGCAAGCATTGAGAAAAGACAGAGGCCTTAGTAGAATAAGATGATATGGAGTTAAGCAAGCATTGGGAAAAGTCAGAGAAATTAATAGAATCAGATGATATGGAGCTAAGAAAGCATTGATAAAAGTCAGAAGAATTACTAGAATAAGATGATATAGAGTTAAGCAAGCAATGGGAAAAGTCAGAGCGATTTGTAGAATCAGATGATATGGAGTTAAGTAAGCATTGGGAAAAGTCAGAGGAATTAGTAGAATCAGATGATATGGAGTTAAGCAAGCAATGGGAAAAGTTAGAGGGATTAATAGAATCTGATGATATGGAGATAAGCAAGCATTGGTAAAATTCAGAGGAATTAGTAGAATAAGATGATATGGAGTTAAGCAAGCATTGGGAAAAGTGAGAGGGATTAGTAGAGTCAGAATATATGGAGTTAAGTAAGCATTGGGAAAAGTCAGAAGGATTAATAAAATCAGATGATATGGAGTTAAGCAAGCATTGGTAAAAGTCAGAGGAATTGGTATAATAAGATGATATGGAGTTAAGCAAGCATTGTGAAAAATCAGAGGGATTAGTAGAATTAGATTATGTAGAGTTAAACAAGCATTGGAAAAAATCAGTGGGATTAGTAGAATCAGTTGATATCGAGTTAATCAAGCATTTTGAAAAATCAGAGGGATTAATAGAATCAGAAGATTTGGAGTTAAGCAAGCATTGGCAAAAGTCAGAGGAATTAATAGAATCAGATGATATGGAGTTAAGTAAGCATTGGTAAAAGTCAGAGGAAATAGTAGAATAAGATGATATGGAGTTAAGCAAGCATTGGGAAAGTGAGAGGGATTAGTAGAATGAGATGATATGGAGTAAAGCAAGCATTGGGTAAAGTGAGAGGGATTAGTAGAATGAGATTATATAGAGTTAAGCAAGCATTAGGAAAAGTCAGTGGGATTAGTAGAATCAGATGACATGGAGTTAAGCAAGCATTGGGAAAAGTCAGGGGGATTAATAGAATCAGATGATATGGAGCTAAGCAAGCATTGGGAAAAATCAGAGGGATTAGTAGAACTAGATTATATGAATTTAATCAAGCATTGGGAAAAGTCGGAGGGATTAATAGAATCAGAAGATATGGAGTTAAGAAACCATTGGGATAAATCAGAGGGATTAGTAGAATCAGATGATATGGAGTTAAGCAAGCAATGGGAAAAGTCAGAGAGATTAGTAGAATCAGATTATATGTAGTTAAGAAAGCATTGGAGAAAATCAGAGGGATTAGTAGAATCAGATGATATGGAGGAAAGCAAGCATTGGGAAAAGTGAGAGGGATTAGTAGAATCAGATGATATTGAGTTAAGAAAGCATATTGAAAAGTGTGAGGGATTAGTAGAATCAGATGATATGGTGTTAATCAAGCATTGGGAAAAGACAGAGGCCTTAGTAGAATCAAATGACATGGAGTTAATCAAGTATTGGGAAAATTCAGAGGTATTAGTAGAATCATATGATATAGAGTCAAGCAAGCATTGGGAAAAGTCAGTGGGATTAATAGAATCAGATTATATGGAGTTAAGCATTGGGAAAAATCAGAGGGATTTGTAGAATCAGATGATATGGAGCTAAGCAAGCATAGGTAAAAGTCAGAAGAATTAGTAGAATAAGATGATATGGAGTTAAGCAAGCATTGGGAAAAGTGAGAGGAATTAGTAGAATCAGATGATATGGAATTAAGCAAGCAATGGGAAAAGTCAGAGGAATTAGTAGAATAAAATTATATGGAGTTAAGCAAGCATTGGGAAAAGTCAGTGGTATTAGTAGAATCAGATGATATGGAGTTAAGCAATGTGAAAAATCAGAGGGATTAGTAGAATCAGATGATATGGAGCTAAGCAAGCATTGGTAAAAGTGAGAAGAATTAGAAGAATAAGATTATGTGGAGTTAAGCAAGCATTGGGAAAAGTTAGAGGAATTAGTAGAATCTGATGATATGGAGTTAAGCAAGCATTGGTAAAATTCAGAGGAATTAGTAGAATAAAATGATATGGAGTTAAGCAAGCAATGGGAAAAGTCAGAGGGATTAGTAGAATCAGATGATATGGAGTTAAGTAAGCATTGGGAAAAGTCAGAGGAATTACTAGAATCAGATGATATGGAGTTAAGCAAGCAATGGGAAAAGTTAGAGGGATTAATAGAATCAGATGATATGCAGATAAGCAAGCATTGGTAAAATTCAGAGGAATTAGTAGAATAAGATGATATGGAGTTAAGCAAGCATTGGGAAAAGTGAGAGGGATTAGTAGAGTCAGAATATAAGGAGTTAAGCAAGCATTGGGAAAAGTCAGGGGGATTAATAGAATCAGATGATATGGAGTTAAGCAAGCATTGGTAAAAGTCAGTGGAATTAGTAGAATCAATTGAAATGGAGTTTATCAAGTATTGGGAAAATTCAGAGGTATTAGTAGAATCATATGATATAGAGTCAAGCAAGCATTGGGAAAAGTCAGTGGGATTAATAGAATCAGATGATATGGAGTTAAGCATTGGGAAAAATCAGAGGGATTAGTAGAATCAGATGATATGGAGCTAAGCAAGCATTGGTAAAGGTCAGAAGAATTAGTAGAATAAGACGATATGGAGTTAAGCAAGCATTGGGAAAAGTGAGAGGAATTAGTAGAATCAGATGATATGGAATTAAGCAAGCAATGGGAAAAGTCAGAGGAATTAGTAGAATAAAATTATATGGAGTTAAGCAAGCATTGGGAAAAGTCAGTGGGATTAGTAGAATCAGATGATATGGAGTTAAGCAATGGGAAAAATCAGAGGGATTAGTAGAATCAGATGATATGGAGCTAAGCAAGCATTGGTAAAAGTCAGAAGAATTAGAAGAATAAGATGATATGGAGTTAAGCAAGCATTGGGAAAAATCAGAAGGATTAATAAAATCAGATGATATGGAGTTAAGCAAGCATTGGTAAAAGTCAGAGGAATTGGTAGAATAAGATGATATGGAGTTAAGCAAGCATTGTGAAAAATCAGAGGGATTAGTAGAATTAGATTATATAGAGTTAAGCAAGCATTGGAAAAAATCAGTGGGATTAGTAGAATCAGTTGATATCGAGTTAATCAAGCATTCGGAAAAGTCAGAGGGATTAATAGAATCAGAAGATATGAAGTTAAGCAAGCATTGGCAAAAGTCAGAGGAATTAATAGAATCAGATGATATGGAGTTAAGTAAGCATTGGTAAAAGTCAGAGGAAATAGTAGAATAAGATGATATGGAGTTAAGCAAGCATTGGGAAAGTGAGAGGGATTAGTAGAATTAGATGATATGGAGTTAAGCAAGCATTGGGTATAGTGAGAGGGATTAGTAGAATGAGATTATACAGAGTTAAGGAAACATTATGAAAAGTCAGTGGGATTAGTAGAATCAGATGATATGGAGTTAAGCAAGCATTGGGAAAAGACAGGGGGATTTATAGAATCAGATGATATGGAGTTAAGCAAGCATTGGGAAAAATCAGAGGGATTAGTAGAATTATATTATATAGAGTTAAGCAAGCACTGGGAAAATTCAGTGGGATTAGTAGAATCAGATGATATGAATTTAATCAAGCATTGGGAAAAGTCAGAGGGATTAATAGAATCAGAAGATATGGAGTTAAGAAACCATTGGGATAAATCAGAGGGATTAGTAGAATCAGATGATATGGAGTTATGCAAGCAATGGGAAAAGTCAGAGAGATTAGTAGAATCAGATTATATGTAGTTAAGAAAGCATTGGAGAAAATTAGAGGGATTAGTAGAATCAGATGATATGGAGGAAAGCAAGCATTGGGAAAAGTGAGAGGGATTAGTAGAATCAGATGATATTGTTTAAGCAAGCATATTGAAAAGTGTGAGGGATTAGTAGAATCAGATGATATGGTGTTAAGCAAGCATTGGGAAAAGACAGAGGCCTTAGTAGAATCAGATGATATGGAGCTAAGCAAGCATTGGTAAAAGTCAGAAGAATTAGTATAATAAGATGATATGGAAATAAGAAAGCAATGGGAAAAGTTAGAGGAATTAGTAGAATCAGATGATATGGAGTTAAGCAACCAATGGGTAAAGTCAGAGGAATTAGTAGAATACAATGATATGGTGTTAAGCAGGAATTGGGAAAAGAGAGAGGGATTAGTAGAATCAGATGATATGGAGTTAAGCAAGCAATGGGAAAATTCAGAGGGATTAATAGAATCTGATGATATGGAGTTATGCAAGCATTGGTAAAATTCAGAGAAATTAGTAGAATAAAATGATATGGAGTTAAGCAAGCACTGGGAAAAGTGAGAGGGATTAGTAGATTCAGATTATATGGAGTTAAGTAAGCATTGGGAAAAGTCAGAAGGATTAATAGAATTAGATGATATGGAGTTAAGCTAGCATTGGTAAAAGTCAGAGGCATTGGTAGAATAAGATGATATGGAGTTAAGCAAGCATTGGGAAAAATCAGAGGGATTAGTAGAATTAGACTATATAGAGTTAAGCAAGCATTGGGAAAAATCAGAGGGATTAGTAGAATCAGATGATATCGAGTTAATCAAGCATTGGGAAAAGTCAGAGAGATTAATAGAATCAGAAGATATGGAGTTAAGCAAGCATTGGGAAAATTCAGAGGAATTAATAGAATCAGATGATATGGAGTTAAGCAAGCATTGTTGAAAATCAGAGGAATTAGTAGAATAAGATGATATGGAGTTAAGCAAGCATTGGGAAAGTGAGAGGGATTAGTAGAATGAGATGATATGGAGTTAAGCAAGTACTGGGAAAAGTGAGAGGGATTAGTAGAATGAGATTATATAGAGTTAAGCAAGCATTTGGAAAAGTCAATGGGAGTAGTAGAATAAGATGATATGGAGTTAAGCAAGCATTGGGAAAAGTCAGGGGGATTGATAGAATCAGATGATATGGAGTTAATCAAGCATTGGTAAAAGTCAGTGGAATTAGTAGAATCAGATGATATGAAGTTAATGAAGCATTGGTAAAAGTCAGAGGGATTAGTAGAATCATATGATATAAAGTCAAGCAAGCATTGGGAAAAGTCAGTGGGATTAGTAGAATCAGATGATATGGAGTTAAGCATTGGGAAAAATCAGAGGGATTAGTAGAATCAGATGATTTGGAGTTAAGCAAGCATTGTGAAAAGTCAGAGGAATTAGTAGAATGAAGAGACAGATTGTATTGCCACTTTATTGGTCTCTGTTAACTGGTAACTTTTCAAGGATTTTGTGTGTTAATTCCCGTTAACCCGTGTTAAGCCTGACAACACATCAATTTAACAGGCATAAACAAAGGTGTAGGGTGAAAAGGGGAGCCTAATCAGTGGTGTAACCAGGTTATTTGGAGCCCAGGGCAAATTAAAAAATGGAGCAACCCCCCCATGTGCATGCGCCGAAGGCGCAAGTGGCAAAAAATGGCCGTGGTCACTTAAAAATGGGGTGTGACAACATGACACACACACCCATAACCCCAGTAGTGCCCCTTATACAGTACCCCCAGTATGCAATGTCCCCAGTTGTCGTCCCTCTTATGCATGCCCATAGTAGTGCCCCTTAGACACTACCTCCAGTAGTGATCCTCTTATGCAGCCCCCCATTAGTTCCCCTTATGTAGTACCCTCAGTATGCAATGCCCCCAGTAGTGGTCACCCTTATGCAGGCCCTCATTAGTTCTCTTTATTCAGTACCCCCAGTAGTGGTCCCCCTTGTGCAGTGCCCCATGTTGTGGTCCCCCTATGAAGTGCCCCCAGTAGTGGTCCCCCTTATGCAGTGCCACTTATGTAGTGCCTCCAGTAGCAGTCCCCCCAATGCAGTGCCCCCAGTAGTGGTACCCCCTTATGCAGTGCCCTTTATATAGTGCCCCCAGTAGTAGTCCCCCCTATGCAGTGCCCCCAGTAGTGGTACCCCCTATGCAATGCCCTTTATATAGTGCCCCCAGCAGTAATCCCTCCCATGTAGTGCCCCCAGTAGTGATCCCCCTTATGCAGGCCCCCAACAGTGATCCTCCCTATCCAGTGCCCCCTGTAGTGGTCCTCCCTATTTAGTGCCCCCAGTAGTGGTCCCCTAGTAGTAAGCCTCTTGTGCCCCTAGTAGTTAGCTCCTTATATAGTGCCCCCAGCAGTAGTCCTCCCATGCAGTGCCCCCAGTAGTGATCCCCCTTATGCAGGCCCCCAGCAGTGATCCTCCCTATCCAGTGCCCCCTGTAGTGGTCCTCCCTATTTAGTGCCCCCAGTAGTGGTCCCCTAGTAGTTAGCCTCTTGTGCCCCTAGTAGTAAGCTCCTTATGTAGTGCCCCCAGCAGTAGTCCTCCCATGTAGTGCCCCCAGTAGTGATCCCCCTTATGCAGGCCCCCAGCAGTAATCCCCCCTATCCAGTTCCCCCCTGTAGTGGTCCTCCCTATTTAGTGCCCCCAGTAGTTTTCCCCTAGTAGTAAGCCTCTTGTGCCCCTAGTAGTAAGCTCCTTATATAGTGCCCCCAGCAGTAGTCCCTCATGCAGTGCCCCAAGTAGTGGTCCCCCTTATGCAGGCCCCCAGTAGTGATCCCCCCTATCCAGTGCCCTTATACAGTGCCCCCTGTAGTGGTCCTCCCTATTTAGTGCCCCAGTAGTGGTCCCCTAGTAGTAAGCCACTTATATAATGTCCCCAGTAGTAGTTTCCCTTGTGCCCCAGTAGTAAGCACCTTATATAGTGCCCCAAGTAGTAGTTTCTCCCCCAGTAGAAGTCCCCAGTAGAGGTTCCCCCTCCCAAAGCAATGCCCCCAGTAGTATCCCCCCAGTTGTAGTCCCCAGTAGTGCCCCACCACCAGTAGAGGTGCCCCCCAGTATTGGTGCCCCCAGTAGTAGCCCCCCCGATGCAGTGCCCCCACATAGGGCAGACACTCATTGGCTGCTGGTTAACACACACATCCAGTGGTATAAGTAGGGTATTTGGAGCCCAGGGCAAATTTGAAAAGGGAGCCCCCCTCATACTGAACATCCCGATATGTGCGCTTGTCGAAGGCGTGCGCGTAAAAAAATGGGCGTGGTCACTTAAAAATGGGGCATGTCAACATGACACATGGCTTTATTTTCACGCTGAACATTCCTATCCATATGCACTTTAACCCCCATAGTACCCCTTATACAGTAGCCCCAGTATGCAGTTGTGGTCCCTCTTATGCAGACCCATAGTAGTGCCCCTTATACAGTATCCCCAGTAGTGGTCCCCCTTATACAGCCCCCAATTAGTTCCCCTTACTCAGTGCCCCCAGTAGTGGTCCCCCCAAATGCAGTGCCGTATGTAGTGTTCCCCCTTATGCAGTGCCCCCAGTATTAGTCCCCACAATGCAGTGCACCCAGTAGTGGTATCCCCTTATGCAGTGCCCTTCATATAGTGCCCCCAGTAGTAGTCACCCCCCTATGCATTGCCCTTTATATAGTGCCCCAGCAGTAGTCCCCTCCATGCAGTTTTCCCAGTAGTGGTCCCCCTTATGCAGGAACCCAGTAGTGATCCCCCCTATCTAGTGCCCCCTGTAGTGGACCCCGCAGTGCCCCTAGCAGTAAGCCCCTTATATAGTGCCCCCAGCAGTAGTCCCCCCCTGCCATGCAGTGCCCCCAGTAGTGGTCCCCCTGATGCAGGCCCCCAGTAGTAACCCCCCTATCCAGTGGTCCCTGTAGTGGTCTTTCCTGTTATTGCTCCCAGTTGTGGTCCCCCCAGTGCAGTGCCCCTAGTAGTAGGCCCCTTTTATAATGCCCCCAGTAGTAGTTCCCCTCCCAAGTAGTGGTCCCCAGTTGAGGTTCCCCCTCCTGATTAAGTGCCCCCTGTAATAGCCCCCCCAGTAGAGGTCCTCCCAATAATGGTGCCCCCAGTAATAGCCCCCCCAGTAGAGGTCCTCCCAATAATGGTGCACCCAGTAGTAGCCACCACCCCCGTTGTGCCCCCACCCCAGTAGAGGTCCCCCCCATAGTAGCCACCCCCCTCCCCATTGTGCCCCCAGTAGTGCTGACAGGTTTTTAAAAAAAATATATAAAAACATACTTACCCGAATCCACGCTGCTGCTCCAGACCGCGACACCTCTCCCACCACCGCCGCCCGCCAGTCCTCCCGGGCTGGTGCGCTCAGCATAATGGGAGAGACGTCATGATGTCATGACGTCTGTCCCATTACCCACTGTAGGAGCCGGACGGAAGTACGGCTCTTGCAGTGGGTGCTGCAGCAGTCAATGAGAGTCTATCTGTGTTATGCACAGCCTGAGCCCGCCTCCTGGCACTATTGGGCAAGCAGTCAGGGGGAGGGAACGGGCTCAGGTGTGCAGCACAGGACCAGCGCTGGAAGCCTAGCGCCGGTCTTGTGTAAATGTGTAGTGCTGACTGCACTCACTGCAGTCAGCGCTACACTGGTGGCTAACTAGGGCGGGCCGGACCGTGGCAGGCAGCGCCCCCCCACGCCGCCGGTCAAACGGTGCCCAGGGCACGCACCCTGCTCGCCCTGCCCTAGTTACCCCACTGCACACATCGCCGCCGCACAGTGATGATGTGTGAGAAGAAGCAGCAGCAGCCAATAAGAGTCTGTCTGGCTCTCATTGGGTGCTGGTTAACACACACATCACTGCTGCACTAGCGGCGAAGTGTGTGTTAAACTGCACAACCAGAGCCCGCCTCCCACCCTCCTCCTGGCACTATTAGGTAAGCGCTCAGGGGGAGGAAAGGGACTCGGCTGTGCAGCACAGGACCGGCGCTGGGCGCAGGGAAGCCTAGTGCCGGTCCTGTGTAAATGTGTTGTGCTGACCACACACACTGCAGCTGGTGGTGCCCCCCCATGCCGCCTATCCTACGGCACCCAGGGAACGTGCCCAGCTCGCCCTGCCCTAGTTATGCCACTGAGCCTAATTGAATTGCTTTGGCCAATAAAGCCCAAGGCAACCTCCCTTACTCCTCCGTGAAAATTTATCGGGTGTAATTGAATTTCCCCCTTAGTAATATAACAAATATAATAGACATCATGAAGTGAATTGTATTTTGTTTTTTAAATAAGAGAATTTCCAGAAAAGGAGACACACTTTGCAGAGATAAAAAGTGTGTCACAATGAAAAATATTTTATTGCTGAGTAGTATATTTACGGAATAGTCTTCAAGAAGTTGTGGTTGGAAATATACAGAAAAAATTTAAAATATGGGAATAACCTGGTGACGTGGGTCTGCTGTACAGTGTGCAGCATGCTAGTCCATCAGAATTCTTTTATTTTGACAAGTGTCAGGATGCTAAATAGAACAAAGGGATGTGATCCCTGTGTTTTGTAAGTAATATATTAGTGGTAGAGGGATGTGTGTGGGACTGTTTTTTCAATAAATGTATACAATATTCAGTGTGTGTCTTGTGTTTATTTTAGTTTTTTTTTTCAGGCAGACTACAAGCACCAGTTGGTCATTAATTTGTGGGCATGCTGGTACTTGTTGTTCCCCATGTGCCATCATACGCTGTGTGTCTTTCTGCTATAGCAAAATCCGCAGGATTGCTGGTTATTGTAAAATATCCCCCCCCCTATTTTTTAATACCAGATCAGGTTCAGAGGTCCAAGACTGAGTATTGATTCGGGGGAGGGACCCCAAGCATTTTATTTATGTTTTTCATTTAACTATTTTGCTGCTGCTAGCAGCATTCAGCGGCTTTGTAGAAGTGTGTTGGTAAAATATAATATTTTTCTACTAGACTTTAACTTTTAGGCTATGAATTCTTGATTAATGAAAACATTCTATTTGGTCATATATAGGTCTGGTCATATAGTAAGCTGCTGTCCTGTTTACTACTGCTGTACCTCTATGCTTTATAGATGTGCTATATTATTTTAAACTACCATATGTTTGTGCTGCTGCTCTGTCGCTTAGTTTAGCCAGTCAACTCACTGCTTCCTTTGTCTAATAACATTATCATGAGCTGGACGGTAGTCAAAATTGGCTGGAAACTAATGTTATTGATGTTAATAATACTGAAGGAACAAAAACAAATCCAAAATACATATATTATTTTTTAGCTCTTTTATCGATATTTAACAAAATCCAGAAACTAAAACATGAACCTGTGGGTTGTTTTCTGTCATTAAATTAAAAGCAATTTTGTAACTAAGAATATCAATACTTTGCTCTATCTCTGGGGCTGATTCTGTGTTGCAACAAATGAGGGAATCTGTACTAATGGGTGTTCGTGTATCTGCAAGTGGAAAGCCATGCCACCCATTGATTTTGTGCCAGCCACTGCAACAGTCAGCAATAGTATTGGCACTAGTATTGGCACTTGTACCAGCCCCATGCTACTGTAGGTACAAGAGCTCCATCTCAGACTCAGTTCCTCTGTTTATAGATAACAGAACCTTATCCACAGAAACTACAGATTGTAATAGTAGACAGATATGTTTTTTTACTAATATCTTTTTTTTGGGGGGGGGGGGGGGCTCTGTGACATAGGGTCTAGAGTTTGAGAAAGTGACAATTTTTGTGCCATTTTGTTTTTTAAAAAATATTTGCCATTTTAAACACCTATTTGTGTGATTGCTGCTATAAAGTGCTATATAGTAACTACTATAAATTAGTGTGGGGATTTTTTGGGATAATCAAAAGTAACCCCCTCCCCATTGCCACCATTTTACATTTGCATTTAATGGGTAAATAATAACAGAAAAAATATAAACAATTTCCGTTCACTACATTTTGTCAGTCATAAAAGTTTTATTTAGTAATTATGTAAAATGGACAATAAGAAATGGTAGCAAAATAGCTGTCATATAGAATTCTGTTGGTTTCACTCATGTCTAATAATAGGCATCTCTTTTTCCACAATGATAACTTTGTTGACATATTCTATCATGAATCTGTAGAACATCAGCTTTCTTGATATATGCAGACAGTGTGTTTTCTGTTTCATCAATAATGCATACTGTAATAGCAAAAGGTACACCTAGTGCTTGATAGTTAGCATCCTCTTATAATACATTTTATTATTATTTCCTGAAGCCATTGTTTGACACTTTCTTTTAAGATAGTATATAACTTGAACAAAATAATATAATATATATTGTGAGACATATAATTCATGTTGAACAAGTTCTTGGTTTTGTAATGTGCATAGCAAAGTAATATTAAATGGGTAGAGTTTTTGCAGTTTCTAGGTTCATATGTGATAGGTTTTATTGCTCCTGGCGTGATTTTGGCAAAATAGAGAAAGAAGAAAAAGGTTGATGTAGATGTTGATCTAAATCGATCAACATCAACAGTCTTTCCGACCACAAAAACTGCTAATTGATTATCCATAGGGATGATAAATATGTGGAATTTGTTGTTGGAAAGCCCATCAATATTGATCTATTTAGATCGATTTTAAATTGATATAAATCGACCTTTAGTAATTTTACAACAAAATATTTACTAGAGATTTTGAGTGTCAAGTTACAATTTTACATTTTAGATAACAGTTTGCTAGTACTCACAGAAATCAAATGTGCTTAATTTACTTATGGACTACATCCATTTTAATTTTCTGATTGAAATGTATTTGACATCAAAACCTTTAAAACAAAAGTTATTAGAAAACATCGATACAATCAAGAGAGCCCGAAAGTAATTAGAGAGAGGAAATCAGCCATTGCACATTTTCCATAGATACATGGAGGAAATGAAAAAAGATTTTCCATGCTAGGTCGTTGAAAAAATCATACTGGATCAGGCACTAGTGGAGGAGAACTAATGCAAACACTACTACATGAAGATAGTAGGTGGATATTCCTCATATACCTATGATGGATATACCATCATAGTCCCTAATGGTTTAAGTGAGGATATTAAATTTGCTGGTATTTTTCTTCCATAAACTGTGAAATAAACTTGAATCACACATGATGTATAAAAAACTTCATCTTCTCTGAAATTTTACCCATATCATCCAGGATATTCTCAATTATATTTATTCCTTGAAATCAGGCAATGAAACATCGGCTAATACTTATAATATTAGACAATACAATTAGTGTAAAAGAAACAATCCTAGGGTACTGAAGCAATTTATATATATATATATATATATATATAAAAATATATATACAGTATATATATATATATATATACATTATATATTTATATACATATATATACTGTATGTTGTTTCTTTGTTTCTTTGCTTGTTTGTTGATATCTTCCAAAGCTCTCAAGAAAAAGCTGTCAAATCTTACATAGTTATTTAGTATTGAAAAAGTACGCTATTAGACCACATAGCGACAACGCGACAATGCGACAAAGTGACAGAGCGACAAATCTTATATAGAAAATTCATTGATTTGTTTGCTTGTTTGTTTGGTACACCCCTGCACCGATTGGGTTGAAACCAATGCAAGGTGGTTCTGTTGGATCCTGGACAGATTTTAGGGGGGTCAGGGACCCGGCCAGACCTCCCTTTGGTGTACGCTGGGCAGACCTTTGACCCAGGGAGCCTGTTCTGAGCCTTCCACTGGATGGATTTAGACAAAAACTTCACATAATGGTAACATTGGATCCCAGAAGACATACTAGGGAGTTGAGGTCCCCGTGAGATCTCCCGTTGGTGTACACTGGGCAGAACTTTGACCCAGGGAGTCTGTCCTGGGCCTTTCACTGGATGTACTGTATTTGGATGAAAACTTCACAGAGGGTTGGCAATTGGTCTGGGATGCCTAATAGAGTGGTTGGGGTCCCGGTCGGACCTCACGGCAGAGTGCGCCAGACAGAACTTTTCCCAGGAAGCCTATTCTGGGCCTTCCACTGGATGTATTTGGATAACATCACATAATAAAACTTAATAACTTGAAGATTTAAACCTGGGCAATGCTGATTACTTTAGTTAGTAAGTAAATAAACGCTCTGTAGTCAGATTACTGCAATCAAGCAAGGAGCTGTCCCTCATGTGCAAAATAAAAAATAAACTAAATAAAATTTGATATGTAAAACAAAAGCTAAGGAAAACAACAAGCTACAGCTTTAATTGACAAGTTGCACTTACATAAAAAGGGATGTAGTTATTAGAGGCCGCTGGTCTAAATCCCGATGGTAATGCCTGACACGGGACTTCAGATAGGTGTCGAAATACTGACGCCTATCTCAATCCTGATGCCGGAATGCAGAAGGACACCATCCCAAACAAGGTAAGTCTGGAGCATCTTACCAGTTAGCCGTGAGAGAGAGGGCTAGATTTAGGCACCTCCAGGAGGACTTATGGTTAGGAACCCCAGGGAGGGTTAGGGCTAGGCTAGTGGAAGGGGGGTTATGGTTAGGCACCCCCCCAGGAGGGTTAGGTTTAGGGTGTGTTAAGGTGGGTTAGGTTTAGGCATCCCCAGGTAGACTTAGGGTTAGGCACCACCCCAGGAGTTTTAGTGTTAGGCACCACCAAGGGAGGGTTAGGGTTAGGAGAGGGAGAGGGGAGGGTTAGGATACTTACCAACCCCAGTTGGGATCTCCTCCTGTCGGGCTTCCGCAGTCAGGATTTGATCCGGCACCAGCATTTCAATCCCATTCCACATAGAAATATGCATATTCACAGGACAAAAGAAAAGCCAGCTGCCTTTCAGATGGAAAATAATGAAATGCTCTAAACAAAGTAGTGCAGACTCCAGATATCTATCCACCTACATGTATTATTCACTCTCCAACTCAGGTAATTGTCCAATCTGGGCTGGTCCTGTCTGGAGTTGCCAAGAAAACAATTATCCCGCAGCTGATGTGTTTCAATTAATTAAAATCTTTAACAAAGCAGATAGATGATTATTATTAATCAAAAACAGACCACATTTCTCAGAGGGATGCTAATAGTCATAATTGTGACTAGTCATAATCATCAGTGCACACTTGCACCAAACCAATACCAGGTGGAAAAGATAAGCCTCCAACAGGCCTATTTATGCTTGCATTGAACACTTCATAGCCTGCAGTTCTATCAAAAAGCCCTGACTAAACTTTACATACATGAGAATGCACCATTAGAACCCAGTTATACCTTGGTTGTAAGTGTAGTTGTTGTCAAAATGCTATAGGCTCTGCATAAGCCATAGTTGTGTGAGCTTATTTTGAAGCTTGCACAGTATGAAAACAGGCAAGATACAAACTTCATATGTTCAAAACTTCCACAGGACCTGGCATTTAGAAATGTGCTTCTCCATCAAAGTGCAGCTGTAAGGTTCAAAATGTGTCCCATAAAAGTATATGTAAAAGTATTTGTACAGACGGGCCCAGCAAGTTTGTTGCTCATAGCGTGCCATTTAAGCCTCTGTGTCACACTATGGAATGTTATGTGATGACTGTACTTTGGCGTACCTTGGTATTCTACAATGAAAGATAAGCCACGGCATGTACTACACCACTTAAGCGCTGGGAGGCGAGTGCTCCACTGGTGAAATTTGTACTAATTACCATACTGTAAAATTGGATGGATATCACTGACAAGTGGGCCAATCACATTCATGCAGTGTACAGTATATGCATATTGCATGTTCGCACAACCAATATTTGTAATAATATCACATAAGCTCTTAGAAAGGTATCACGACCAGGGATTCTTTACTGGTAAGTCTGCAGTCTTTGCCTGTTAGGGCGCTCTGGCGTGGGCCTTCTTTTGTTGGTGGTGCTGGAGTAAAGTGACTGGCATCGGGTGCATCTGGTGGTTCCTTGTTGGTAGGCCATGCCAGCATGGGAGTGCTGCACAGCATTCCCACGCTGCAGTTCTATGGGCATCACCATCTTGCATTGGGCCATGTAACCTAGGGAACCAATCCCCTAAAGGTCAGCTGTTTTGTCCGGCCAATCACGCTCTGCTGTTGGGGATATAAGGGAGTTCATAGCTTCCTTACTTTGCCAGTGCAACGTGTATCAGCCGAGTCTGGTCACATTTATCTGAGCTCCTCTATGCAGCTGACTATAAGAATTATTTATCAAAAATGGGGAGGAATTTCCACCCCATGCGCAAACCATCCTAGGCAGTACCACCTCCCCTTAACTAGTACAATGCTGGTCCGTCCTTAGGATGATGACCTGGTCCTCTCATAAAGCAATGACTGACTCACCTTTCTCAAAGGGTAAATGTTAGCCAAGATCTGCTTTCCTCCGGGCTGCACCTCAACTCTTGGAAGAAGCACATAAAAAATACATTCCAATGACAACATATTGGTACAAACCAATTAATTACAAATTTGGGTGGGTAGGTGGGATAACAATCTCGACAGAGGAAGCTAAACCCCTCCTCCAGCCTTTAAATAGTAATGCTAAACCCCGCCTAAATGGAGCAGCTAATAGGATAGCCATTTTTATTAACAACTATAACCACCAATCATAACCTGTCAACATCAAACCAGCTCTAACTAGTTTTTGTTCCAATAAAAAACAGAGTGCTTATATCCTCTCACGCTCATACAAATATTTGAGTATTTTATGCGCTTGAATCAAGGTACTCATCCTGTCAGCCAGTACGTCATTCAATTTCAAACATTAGCATCTGAGCTAATGTGGAATGAGGAGGTGCTAACATCAGCCTTCTGGCACAGACTTTCTGATCGTATTAAAGATGACTTGCCACTCGAGACCACCTTACAAATTTAAATGATCTTATCTCCCTGTGTAACAAAGTGGATCTTCGTTTTAGGGAACATCAAGCAGAAAAGCTCAAAACCGATTGACCTAGGTCTTACCCGGTTACCCCATCTGCTCCTATCCCTCCTGCACCTACCAATGAAGAGCCTATGCAGGTCTTCCATACCCATCTCTCCAGAGAAGAACACCTGAGGCGTCACAGAGAGAATCTCTGCTTGTACTATGGAGAGGCAGGACATCTTGTGGCTTCCTGTACCCACAGGCCGGAAAACTCCCGCTCCTAACTAACTCCGGGGACACCAAGTTAGGAGTAATACTTCTGTCCCCTAAAAAAAAAGACTCTGAGCTATCCTTAGCCATAGACTTTAAACATGGTCCCATTTTTGTGTCAGCTCTTCTGGATTCTGGTTCCGCAGAAAATTTCCTGTCCTCCCAGATGGCTGATCAACTTCAGGTACCCTGTGAGAATTTAAGTGTTCCCATCACTTTGTCCTCCATCGATGGGGGACTAATTTCTAATGAAATTGTGACCAGGAAGTCTCTACCTCTATTGGTTCGCATTGGAGCTTTACACTTTGAGAATATCACTTTCTGATTATACCCGAAGCATATCATGACATTATACTTTTTGCCTCCCTGGCTTCATAAACATACTGTAACCCAATAATCAATTGGAATACCATGCAAGTAATGTCCTGGAGTGAGGAGTGACGGAGGTCTTGCCTACCCAAGATTCAACCTGTGAGAGAGATACAAATCTCTGAAGAGTTGTGGACTCCTGTGGAGTATCAATCCTTTGCGGATGTGTTCTCTGAGAGAAAGGCCAATATTTTGCATCCACATTGGGACTGTGACTGTCCTATTGAGTTAACTCCAGGTAAAACTCCTCCATGAGGGCGAACCTATCCCTTATAGGTACCAGAGACCAGCGCCATGTCAGAATAAATTTTAGAAAACTTGAGAAAAAGCTTTATAAGACCTTCTACATCACCTGTTGGTGCTGGATTTTTTTTTTGTGTCCAAAAAGGATGGTGTCTCAGACCTTGCAATGACTATAGACGACTGAATGACATTACAATTAAGAACAGATATCCTCTACCTCTCATTACTGACCTCTTTGAAAGAGTTAAAGGATCCACCATTTTTTCTAAATTAGACTTGAGAGAAGCCTACAATCTTATTAGAATCCGGGACGTAGACGAATGGAAAACCACATTCAATATGCATAATGGGCACTTCGAATACCTAGTTATGCCCTTCAGGCTCTGCAATGCACCTGCCATTTTCCAAGGGTTCATGACCAAGATTTTTAGAGATCTGTTGTATGTTTCGGTGGTGGTTTATCAGGACCACATTTTATTTTTTTTCATCCTCTCTTCAGGAACATCACAGTCATGTCAAAGATGTCTTGTGGCGACTGAGGCAGAATCATCTTTATTGTAAACTGGAGAAGTGTGTCTTTAATGTATCCAGTATTCCTTTCTTGGGATACATTATTTACGGTTGTGGTTTGGAGATGGACCCTCAGAAGGTCCAGGCAATCCTGGATTGGTCCTGACCTACCTCCTTAAAAGCCATCCAGATACTCCTCGGGTTTGCCAACTATTACCAATGCTTCATCAAGGGATTCTCCTCATTGGTTGCCCCAATTACCGCTTTGACACACAAAAGTGCTGATCCATCTGCCTTCCAGCTTCTAAAACAAGCCTTTATATTTGCTTCTGTTTTGAGACAACCTGATATTGACAGACCATTTCTTTTGGAGGTTGATGCCTCATCAGAGGCCCTTGGTGCTGTTTTCTCCCAGAGTTTCAAAGATGGTAAGATCCACCCATGTGGGTTTTTCTCAAAGAAATTTTCACCTGCAGAGAGAAACTATGCCATCGGAGAGCAAGAGTTGCTGGCAGTCAAATTGGCACTTGAGGAGTGGCGATACTTATTAGAAGGTGCCAAACATCCCTTCATTGTTTTCCCGGACCATCAAAATCTACTCTTCCTGAAGAACATACAGTGCATTAGCCCTCGCTTGGCTCGTTGGGCAATCTTCTTTGCCTGCTTCAAGTTTACACTTACCTATCGTTTTGGATCCCTCAACCAGAAAGCAGATGCACTCTCCTGTTCTTTTCCTACGGACAATAATCTGGATCTACTCCGGGAGACCCTTGTTCTGAATTCTAAAGTTTTTGCCACAATTAAATTGCAGACTCCTACTGGGACAACATATATAAATCCTGATTTGCAAAAACAGCTTCTAACCTGGGCACATTCATCTAGCTTTGCCGGACATTTGGGTACTCATAAGACCCTGGAGATCTTGCAAAGTTCCTACTGGTGACCTTCTATGAGATCTGAAGTGGCAGAGTTCATCACTTCATGTACCCAGTGTGCCCAGCACAAGACTCCTCATCAAGCACCTGCTGGAGAATTGATACCTCTTCCGGTTCCTTCCCATTCTTGGTCTCACCTATCCATGGATTTTGTGATGGATTGCCTCCTTCCAATGGGTATACTACCATCTGGGTGGTGGTTGACCGGTTCTCTAAAATGGTCCATTATATACCACTCAAGAAGTTGCCTTCAGCTCTGGAGCTGGCTCATCTTTTCATCCTACACATCTACCATTTGCATGGGCTCCCAACGGAGATAGTGTCTGACCATTGGGTACAGTTCATGGCAAAGTTATGGAGAGCTGCAGACCAGTGAGCCCAAATTAATCATATAGGAATTGTATCACATGAGGATTATTAGTTACACTAGCGCTTATTAGTTGTTTTCTTATCTGTGACTATTTGTGTTTTTTTAAGCTGCTCTGTGATCACCATGGCAGGATTGAAATGTATCTCTGAATGTATTGATAGGAGAAATAAATACTCCATTACAATAGAAATCAATTCGGATGAGTCACCCCATATAGATGAGAATAAACATATAAATAAATGTATTCTATAAAATGGAGTCCCTCTGTATGGCAGAAACACGCCATTGGTGGGACAAATTAACATTACAAAAGTGTCTGGATAAAAACTTAATCCCAAGAGGGTTGAGAATTTTTAAAACATCGTCATTTAGTAATGATAATGGTTTTTTGGATGTTTGGAATAATGTATTGGATGATTGCTCAAGAAATTTAATGGGACTTCTGATTAACCATAGGGCAGAAAAAGTGAGAGAAACAAAGGGAGAAATAGACCTTGTACAGGGGAAGTTAAAAGGTTATGAAAAACTCCCAGGTTTTAATGAGAGATTTAAAAATTAATCATAGAATAGAAGATTTTGAAAAAAGTTTAATTATGAGGAAAGATGAGAAAATGAATAGGGACAGAGAAGATTATGCTAAAGATCAGGTCCGCACATTTAACAAGAAATTCAGAGATAGACCCCTAGGAACCCCAGTATTTAAGAAAAGACCAACCTTTTCCAGTGCCCAATCCAGAGGTAGAATAGACTCGAGCCCTCGTAGGCCTCTACCCTATTGTCATGAAAGGTATGAGAATTATCACCACTATGGGAATGGAGTAAGAAGGAGAGGAACAATAAGAAGTGAGGATGATTCTCGAGTGCAAGTCACTGTCAGGAATAGGTTCAGTCATCTTTCAGATGTAAGGAACCAAGTTAATGACATGAATACACCTGTAAGAGACATACATTGGATAGAACAAGTCATAATTTTTTAGGGAAGGAGAGGCCCACCAATCATCGCAGATCCCCACTTCAACAAAGAAGAGAGAGACAGGAATGAAAACTAATGGGAAAGAGAATAAGAGAGGAGGTAGAAGAAAGAGCGGTGTACGAGGAGGAAAACGAATTTACAAATTCAAACAAAAACAAAGTGGAAGTGAGAGGTATATTTAATTTAACAGATAGGATTCTCTCTAGGGATGAGCTGTCTCTCCTCGACAAGGGTTTTAAATTTGCCCTTCGGTTCAACCAAATTTGTTTGATCTCTTTGTGGATCTTAATAAATCTGTCAGGACTCTGAGCCATAAAAGATATTTTGCTCTAAAAAATATACAAAAATAAGGAACCAGTGGTTCGCCAATTGTTTTGGACTCCACTGATCAGGTACCCCTTGACATTTGAGAGTCTTTATGGAGAGAAAGTGGAGGGAGTCCTGAAAGTAGTGAGTTGATTTATGATGTGAAAAGAAGGGGCAAATTATTTAAGAATCCCTCAGAATTCTACCCTTTGCAATATCAGGGGCCTTTTGTGGAGAGCTTTTATGCTTCCACTATGGAAGACTTCAAGAATCTATGTAAAAAAACTGAACAGAAAAAGAGGGAGAATGAGAGACAATTTGTCAAGAAGAGAAAGAGTAGCTCTTAAGAAGCTGATTGCCGAGAATGATCTTATCATCAAGGAGGCGGATAAGGGGGGGATTGTATTACAGAATAGGCAGGATTATATTAATGAAGCAAATAGACAGCTCAGTAATGAATTGTTTTATAAAAGCCTATCCAGTGACCCTACTTTTAAATTTCAAAAAGAACTAAGGGAGTTTTTGGATTTGACCCTAGAGAAAAGGGTGATATCTAAAGATACGTGGCAATTTTTATGGGTTGTGCACCCAGTGATCCCGATATACTATCACTTGCTGAAGATTCATAAATGCATGTCTGCACCTCCAGGTTGACTGATCATTTCGGGGATAGGGTCAATGATGACCAATTTATCATATTTTGTAGATTCATATTTACAAGATTTTGTAAGTAAATTACAATCATACACGAGGGACACCATGCACTTCTTACGTAAGTTGACAGATATAGAGTGGAAAGATATTGATAACTTGTGATGTAGAATCCCTTTAATCCCTTTATATGAATATCCCACATGATCAGGGGATATCAGCGGTTAAGTATTTTATAGGGCATCTTCCATTTGCATGGGCTCCCAATGGAGATAGTGTCTGACCATTGGGTACAGTTCATGGCAAAGTTCTGGAGAGCTTTATGTTCCACCATGCAAATCAAGCTGAACGGCTACTGCCTATCATCATCAGAGCAATGGTTCCACTGAGAGGGTGAACCAGGAGCTTGAAACATTCCTCCGCATATTTATGTCATCATCACAAGATAACTGGTCAGAGTCCCTTCTGTGGGCCGAGTTTGCTCACAATTTCTCATACCATTCGTCCTCCGGTCAGTCTCCTTTCTTTGTTGTTTCGTTTGTCACCCAAGGATTCCAGAATTCCAAAGTCTGCATGTCTATGATGTTCCACCATAGAGAATTTTGCATCCATTTGGTCTCAGGTCCATCCTACCCTGCTGAAAGTTTCTTCCAGGTACAAGAAGGGCGCTGACAAGAAGTGCAGGGTGGTTCCCAGAAACCTAGTCAGTGACCAGGGGTGGCCCTCTACCTGTAACCATCACCTTTGTGTTCCCTCTATGAAATTCGCACCTTGCTTCATCGGACCCTTTGCCATTATTGAGGTGATCAATCCCGTAGCCTACAGACTGCAGCTTCCCTCCTATCTTCGAGTCCCTAATACCTTCCATATCTCTCTCCTCAAGCCTCTCATCCTCAACAGATTCCTAAAGGTCCTGCCTACTCCTCCTCCAGACATAAATAGGAGTTGAGTTTGAGGTCAGCCGGGTCTTGGACTCTCACTTCTGGCAAAGACATTTGCAGTACCTTCTGGATTGGAGGGGTTATGGCCCAGAGGAGCACTGCTGGATCCGAGCGGATGACATCCATGCTTCTGTTCTTGTGCGCAGTTTTAACCGGGACCATCCCAACAAGTCCAGAAGGTGTCCTGAGGCCACCTGAAAGGAGGGGGTACTGTCACGACCAGGGGTTCCTTACCAGTAAGTCTGCGGTGTTTGCCTGTTAGGGGGCTCTGGCGTGGGCCTTCCGGTGGTGGTGCTGGAGTATGGAGACTGGCACCGGGTGCATCTGGTGGTTCCTCATTGGTAGGCCATGCCAGCATGGGAGTGTTGTGGAGTGTTCCCACGCTGCAGTTATCTGGGTGCTGCCATATTGCATTGGGCCATGTGACCTAGAGAACCAATACTCTAAAGGTCAGCTGTTTTGTCCAGCCAATCATGCTCTGCTGGTGGGGATTTAAGGAAGATCACAGCTTCCTTACTTTGCCAGTCCAACGTGTATCAGCCGAGTCTGGTCACATTTATCTGAGCTCCTCTACGCAGCTGACTTTTGTTATTGCCTAGCTCCCTGCCGGTTTCAGGTAGGGCACCCGGCTGAAAGTTTTTGCCTACTGATGTACACAGTTTATGTATTACATTACTGACATCTCCAGTCTATCATCATCGCGAGAATACACCAAAGTCCCTGCCCACAGTTATTGTCCAGGAGTTTGGGATATAGACATCTTTCCCTTAAGACTTATTTTTACCATTATTAACAAGTTCCAGCCCCAAGTTATTGCCCACCTGACACCATTAATTATTGACTCAATCAAACTTTGCATTTTGTATTGATTTCACCAGTACACTATACAATTAACCTGTTTTGACAGAGTATTAATTCCCCCTCCTTCTTTACCACAGAGTGCTTCCCTCTTTTATATATTTACGTTTTGAATTTGTGGACAGTTCAGCGGCATTGAATAGAAACCAATGATGGTTGGGGAGTATTAGTGAATATTTATTCATTAAAAGCTGTGCATGCGTGTAAAATATTTTTATTAAAAAGTACAGGACTCACACACTTAATGTAATGATTTAAAACCTCATTACTCATTCTTCTATAGCTCTGATTCCATGAGGAAAACGCTGTACTATAGTGTACCGGATCACAGCTTCTTTCAGTCAATCATCGGGCAATGATGCAGAAAATGCATTGGAACTCTGACGCATGCGCTATGTAGTTTAGGAAAAGTCACATCTGGTGGAAAAAAAGTTATATTACACATTATGACTTTTTTCCAGTGCTACGCTACGTTCCATTACGAAACATTCTGTGTGGCGCGACTTAAGGCATGGCATTCTATGTCAGCTCATGACTGGTATACAAATTATGTCCTTTTTTCCCAATTACATAGTAACTAAGATCCCTAACAGTCACCCTCTCCATCCCTTTAGATCAGGGGTTCCCAACCATGGTCCTCAAGGCACACTAAAGCTGGCCATGCACTAGACCAACTTTCATCCAACCAGCCAACTAGTTGATTGGTTGGAATGAAAATCTGGTAACGTATGGGAGTAAATGATGATCAGCAATTTGCTCCTAAATGGCAGAAAACAGATGAAAATGGTCGGCAGACAAGTTTGTTAAATGTTTGATCTAAACAATTTGTTCAAACAACAGTTTTTTGTCCATTATCCGGCGTTTGGGAGCAAAGTGCTGATTGTCATTTGCTTTCATACCTTACCAGATTTCCATTCCAACCAATCAACTGGTTGGATGGTTGGATGTAAGTTGCTCTAGTGTGTGGCCAGCTTAACAGTCCAGGTTTTATAGATAGCCATACTTTAGCACAGGTGACTTAATTAGTACCTCAGTTATTTTGATTTACCCACCTGTGCTCAAGCTTAGATATAACTTGGATATAACCAGGACTGTCAGTGTGCCTTGAGGACCGAGGTTGGGAATCACTGCTTTAGATAATTTAAAAGGTACCTCAAAACTAGATGGACCAATGGTCCTACTCCAAACTGCTGAAATTATGTAATTCACTGCAAGAATCAGGTCCTCTGCAATGGCACTATCATGCTTAGCAACCGCATGGAATTTTAGGTGCTTCTCTAAAAAAATTCTCCTAAGGATGGAGAATCACTATGTTAAAAGTAAGCCTTCACACTGAGACATCTCCAAGAGTTTGTAGAGAAGAAAGTAATACAAAGTTTCTTCTTCAAACTTGAGGTTATGCTTTATTTTAATGCTCACATTACCCCTCATTGTCCATACAGTGCATGTCACTTTTTAAAATTTAACAAAAAACAATAGATGTGTTTCAGAAAACAAGAGCGTCAATATGTATTGCAATGGTCAGCATGTTCACTGAGATTATTAATGATTTGTTTGTGCTTTATGCATGCAACAAGCTGTGAAAGCTTGTTAGAAGTTTGTGTTTAGCCTTGGGTGCTAGTTACAACTAGATACAAGCATAACAAATCCAATTATGATTTTATATTCCTTCCTCCTTAGTTTATTCACAAACTAACACTGCATAAATTAGATACTTTTTTGAGGTTTTCATTTCCCTTAGCTAATATTCCCTATTACATTGTTTAGGAGGCTACTGAAGGCTCTTACTGTTACAGTGTTTATAATTTTGGTTATTAAAAACTCTCTTGAAGATGCTATTATACAGTAAATAATATATATGCAGACTAAAAATTATCTCTCCATAATCTATGGCACAATACTAAATATATTGGTCCATATATTTACAATTTTTCTTTCCGATAGTCTGATGTCAGTATCTACAAAATATAGAGATAAGAGTGGATCTACCATTTAGTCCGGACTTTTCGCCTCCTTCGACTGTTTTGCAGGCGGAAAAATATTGTGGGCGTCCCTGCTTATCCCCATATTCAATTTGTAAGGACGCAAAAAACGGGACCCGGAGAAACTGGAACAGGTGATACTGGAACAGGCGATAAGTCCTGTCCATTTTAGGGAAATCATCCTGGCACCCCCTAAAGATGTCCTGACATGGGGGATCACTATGGGTACCCCTGATTTGGCCTGCTGAAGGGAAGTCAGGTTTTTAAATTGCCACTGCAGGTGCATAAATGCGCCTGTGAAGAACAGAGGAAGATTAGCATTTAGCTATTTTTGGGGGGGAAAACTAACTATGCCCATCAAATTTGGGATATATGAAAATTGGTGCAAGCATATTTTTAAGTCCTAAAATGTTTTTAAAAAATTCTTCAAAATTGCACCTGTCGCTACCACCCACAATGAAGGAAACACCTGCCGCATACTTGGGAACCTGTCTGGAATAAATTTCGCTATTTTAGAAGTTTGTCCCCTATTTTATATTTTCAACCTCCAAAATTAAAGTTCTTTTTTTGGGGTGTCCTGATTTTTTTTTTACACACAGTACTTTTAGGGGACATTCCCAGGGATGCAGGCTATTTTTTTAAGGCCTGCACTCCTAAAGCCAATTCTGCACTTCTTTTCGCCACCTATTCAGTGCAGAAAACCTATCCCCGTTTTTTTACAAAGACTTTTCGCACCGGCAAAAAGTCTTTGAAATTGAATATGGGGATAAGTCAAACTGGCGATAACAGGTTTTCACTCCAAATTGAATATGGGCCTTAGTGTGGGTTCAAAACAGTTCAGAATATTTGTCTCCAACCAATATAGAGACATATGTGAAAGAAAGAGCTTACAGTACTGAGCTACAGTTAAAGAATAAAAAGTGAGGTCAATAAAATATATAAAGTAATCACACTTATATTTCCTAGACAGAAAGAAATCCCTCAAGAAATCATATAGCTCCTCTGCATGGGGTTGTTCGGTTGACCTCAATTTCATACTGTAGAAGAAAGATGCTAACAAGGTTACTTTATAATTCTGAAGTGCCAAACAGTGAAAAGTTACAATAATATTGCTATTATTTGCCTTTTACACTCTAGACATACAGTAAGCGGTTCCATTTTACTCGGTTATGTTCGGATCTCAAAAACGGCATCTTATTGGCTATCCTGCTCTCACTTGTTTAGAATAGCCAATAGGATAAATCCAAACATGCGCTAATTTGGAGAATGTCCAGTTCTTTGATTGAGAGCTCAGATCCACACACACAGCAGACTTATTGGGAGAAGCTGTTCCAATTGAGCATGTGCAGCAGCTTCTGTCTGTCCTTTATACTGCATGTTGTGGCTGCAGGTTTCATAAAATACTATTATATGCTACAACTACAGTATAGTGATCATTTATTTGTGCATCTGGAAACCTTCCCTCTCCCCCCTGCATTTGCCGATGATGGTATCCATCCATTTGTTATATACCCTTACTAATTGATCAGTTGTGGAGCTGTTTGCCAACAAGCTGAGTATGCAATCAATGGACATAGCAGTTGATATGAATTACTAACAGACTAATTATTGAAACTGTATTATTGTCTGTGGCTTTACTAACAATTTGTCAGTTTACAGAGTTCATATCCATGCTAACATCTCAATACAGTACAAAGATACTTCCTTATAAACTTACAGTACTGTAATACTAACATTCCGTACCAGCTTACAAAAGATTGCTCTGCCTCATCCAGAATCTGCTGTGTTGCCCCACGAAGAACAGTGGTGCAAGCGTCTCCAATTGCAACACCTGAAAAATGGATCAGCTACCATTTTTTATCTTTGCTTAATGAGTGAAATAGATTCATATTTTACTGTTTATGAGTCCTCTATTACTAATTATTGATTTATATTAGTATTTCCCTGTGGTCACAGGATTTGTTGTTATTTGCATTGGTTTAAGGCCAAAAGAGATTCTCACATATTTTATGTGTATTTTATACGGTCTTAAATATTGTCAGATATTTTAATAAATTTGATAATTGTTTGGCTACCAGAGCTTCCATTTTGTCTGATCTATCTGTAAAAAGCTGACTGGTGTGTGGGGACTCGGAGTGGCAAGCCACCAGCAACCAGATCAATGTTGTGCCAACCAAATGGCCATGGATGGCCCCAATTTACATACCAGGGCACAGACTAAAATTAAAATGTATAAAATGGCTAAATAGTTTTAATAAAAAAAACTAATCAAGTGGCCCCATAAGGGTCTGGTCTTCTGGAAAAACTCTCTGTGGAATATATGGCTAGTCCACCCCTGCTAGGGTGTAGTTTTTCTTTTTGTGGATCTCTGCAAAATTGTATATTACATTTTGCAAAAATAAACTAGCAGAGCTGGATCTAGTTAATATTACCTATATAGGTGGTAGTCATTACTACAGTAGGTGATTTAGCCAGAAATGTTAAAAGAAACTTAAATAAAAGCTTGCAGACATAGTTTGATTTTTTTATTTTCAATTAAAAACATTAATAATTAGAGATGTGCATTCGTATTCACCTGGGATGTATTCACCAGTGCAAAAGTTTCCCCACCGGTGGTAGTGAAGCTGTTGGGCACAGAGTTGTCCAGACTCAGGGAGTAAACAGTATAAATAAAGGTTGTGTGTCCAGCGCTAACCTTATGTATCTGTGGTTATGGAAAACAGATGTGGTGCGATATGAATATAAAGGAAGCAAGTTATGTTAAAACAATGAGTATTTAATGGGGATTGATGAATAAATTATATTGTAAAGTATACGGAGTCACATTGCTCCTATTAAGAAATAAACAAAAGTCCAGTTTCTATATTGGTATGATCTGTGATGAATTGGCTATTATTGTGATAAAATAAATTAAGAGAGCTCCTTTAGGGTGTCTCTTTCTGTAAGTCACCAATGGGTGCCTACGTATCCCTGCGGCCAAGCTGGGTACTGAGCCTATGATATAGGGGATATCTCTGAGTAAGGATGATGTCCTGCACCTTGTATGCGGGTTGCAGGTTACATAAGGAGACCCTTTTAGGGGGTCCCTTTCCATATGGTATAAAATATTATATTGTCAGTAGCCAAGGATTCCTCACTAGCGTTGAAAGGGAAGCCAAGAATCTTAATATTTGCACTGTTCCATTCTACCTCCAAATTAGCCTTTTGTATACTAAAAAGAGGAGACTGACCTGCTGGCTATACTACCCCCCCCCCACAATTGGGTAACACACCCCTGTAGTACATTTGAACAAAAAATAATAAGGCCATAAAGATTATATTGTCAGTAGCCAAGGATTCCTCACAAGGGTTAAAAGAGAAGCCAAGAATTTTAATAGTTGCACTGCAGAGCAGCTAGCTCCAAATTGGCCTATCATATACTTAAAAGAGGAGACTGACCTGCTGGCCCCACAACCCCCCCAATTGGGTAACACACTCCTGTAGTACGTTTAAAAAAAACACAAGAAGGCCATAAAAGATTATACTGTCAGTAGCCAAGGATTCTTCACAAGGGTTGAAAGAGAAGCTAAGAATCTTAACAGTTGCACTAATTCCAAAACAGTCTATCGTATACTAACAAGAGGAGACTGACCTGCTGGCCATACTACCCCCCCAAAAAAAATTTGGTAACACACCTCTATAGTACATTTTATAAACTTAAGAAGGCCATAAAAGATTGAATTTTCAGTAGCCAAGGATTTCTCACAAGGGTTGAGAGAGAAGCCAATAATCTCAATAATTGCATTGCAGAACAGCTAACTCAAAATCAGCCTATCATCCATACAAGATTATATTGTCAGTTGCCAAGGATTCCTCACAAGGGTTGAAAGAGATGCCAAGAATTGTAATAGTTGAACTGCAGAGCAGCTAACTCCAAATCAGCCTATCGTATACTAAAAAGAGGAGACTGGCCTGCTGGTCACACTACTTCCAAACCCCCCCCCCCAATTGAGTAACACACCCCTGTAGTACATTTACAAGCACCAGAGAGAGTCCGAGTATGAGGAATAATACACACAGTAAAATTTGGATTTTGACTTTCATAAAAGACAAAAAAAAATGCCCACCAACTGAAACATACTCAGCTCACACTGCGTGGAGTGCGGAGACACATCACTTACATTTTAGAGCACCAGAGAGTCTGAGTATGAGGGATAATATAAACAATAACATTTTGATTTTGATAAAAGACAATAAACAACTATCCACCAACAACACACTGTGCAGATATTAAGGTAGTGGCCTTGACCTAATGACCATTAGTGATCTTAAACACTTCAGTATCATGGCCTGAAAAAGGTCCAAGCCTCGCTTTCAGTGCTGATGACGTCAGTACCATCTACGTCACAGCTGTCCAAATGCTGTCCTTCATCAGAGACGCCCACTGACGAAGTCTTAGAGTGACGAAATGTGTCTGGGTTGGATGGCTATGACGCAGGCGGAACTAACATCACCGGCACCGAAAGCAAGGCTTGGATAGCTGGGACTTCCTGTACATGTGTAAGGGAGATGCGGAGAGCAGCGCAAACCCCTATTGAGCCTAAGCCCAGTTATTGTGCCAAACACTGTTTTCTGATGTGAGTCTTGCTTCACTATTGTGTGCCTCCCGGTTTCTATCTCTCTATCTATCTATCTCTCTATCTATCTAACTATGTACTATGTATATATATATATATATATATATATATAATGTCTTTACATTTTTTGAGTACATATTTTATGGATTTCTGTTTACTGGAGAGTCTTTATCACATCATAATTTTCCCTTTGAAAACTATAAATAAAAATTTTCTTCGGACAAAAGTCCACATATCAATATGTAAAATGTCACAGAGACAAGAAATGCACTGTATACCAGGTCTTTAGTTGCCTATTGAGATATTAATTATTAACAGAGTGATTGAAGTAGACAGCAGGACTTCATAAAAGAGAAAGGTTACTGCTTGCCTGGAACTCTGGTCCCCATTTCAAATAATTCTGTCATATAGTATGTCATGTCATTTACTCTTAGTAATGTACTGAAATATTGTATATATTGAGGCTTGCTCTTCTAGGTCCATTAAAAAGAGAAATTCTATAAAGTTTGTATGAACACTTAAGCCCCAAATTTTAAGTATCATATGGAGATTGCATAAAAGATAGAGATGAGTGTTGTTTTTAAAAACATTACACAGAATATTCACCTAATTCCATATTTGACCACCAAATTTGTACATTTTGTTACAGACTTTGTCAGTAAGCATTTCTATTCTTGCATTAACCACAACACAAAGCAGAATTAATTGACAATATTCATACACTAAAAATTCCATGACATGTGAATTTACAATTAAAGTACAGAATGACTGTGAAATGATAAAGCAATGCAAGTCTAGAAGACTGCACCTCTGCAAAATAGCCTCCTCTACCACAAAACTTGATTTGTACAAAATGTTGCCACAACTGTGCCAACAACTAATACAAAGGCAGTAACTTGTATGGAAAAAATAGCGAAAGTAAATGATACATACATATTCAACAATAGCAATCAAAGTGAAAAATCTAAAATTCACATTTTCTTTGTGCAAACGGTCAAATAGATACATGGGGTTATGGAAAACATATAAAAATACTGGCATGTCATGTGACACTCAACTGAACTTCACTGTGCTTTTGCTAGTAGCTGGTAGACCAGCATTGAGAGTCCTTTTTTACTGCCTGACCACATAGAGGTCACATAAGCTGCTCTGACTTTAATTTCACCATTGCCTCTGTCATTCTCAGTGGCGGGCTGGGCCGGGGGGGCAGGGTGCCATGTGCCCCCCGGGCCGTAGCACCAGGCAGGCCGCAGGCCACAGGCAGTCTGTGTCTCTGTGACACAGCTGCCTGCACCGCCCATATAACACTGACCAGACGGAGTTCGGTCAGTGCTACACAGTGACTGACAAACACACAACACAGCCGCCGGCGCCGGCAGCTGTGTGTTTGTTTTAATTAGCAGCCAATGAGAGTCTGTCAGACTCTCACTGACTGCTGCTGCGCGCACTGCCGGAGCCACTCCATCTTCCGGCTCATGCAGTGGGTAATGGGAGAGACGTCATGACGTCTCTCCCATAATGGAGAGCAGGCCTGCCTGGGAGGACAGATGGAGGAGCGGATGGCGGCGGCGGGAGCGGGGGCGGGAGCGGGGATTCAGGTAAGTGTTTTTTTTTAATTACCTGTGTCTACTGGGGGGGCACTGCAATGGGGGAAACCACTACTGGGGGCCCTACAAGACGGGAGACCACAACTGGGGGCACTACAAGGTGGGGGACTACTACTGGGAGCACTACAAGGTGGAGATCACTACAGGGGGCACTACAAGGTGGGGACTACTACTACTGGGAGCACTACAAGGGGGGACTACTACTAGGGGCACTACAACGGGAGGGGACTACTACTAGGGGCACTGCATAGGAGGGAGGGGACTACTACTAGGGGCACTGCATAGGGGTGAGGGTACTACCACTGGGGGCACTGCATCGGGGGACCACTACTGGGGGCTCTATATAAAGGGCAATACTGGGAGTACTGCATAGTGGGGAGGTTACAACTGAGGCCACTATTTAAGGGGCACTGCATAAGGGTTACCACTATTGGGGGCACCGCATGGGGGGTGGCCTGTTACTGGGGGCACTATATAAAGGGCACTGCATGGGGGTACCACTACTGGGGTCACTGTATATGGGGTACCACTACTGGGGGCACTATATAAGGGGATTACTACTGGGGGCACAATGGGCACTGCACAGGGGGGACCACTACTGGGGGTGCTATATAAGAGGCTTACTACTGGGGGCACAAGGGGCACTGCACAGGGGGGACCACTACTGGGGGCACTGCCTAGGGGGTACCACTACTGGGGGCACTATATAAGGGGCTTACTACTGGGGGCACAAGGGGCACTGCACAGGGGGACCACTACTGGGGTGCTATAAATAAGGGGCTTACTACTGGGGGCACAAGGGGCACTGCACAGGGGGACCACTACTGGGGGCGCTATATAAGGGGCTTACTACTGGGGGCACTGCACAGGGGGGACTATTACTGGGGGCACTGTATAAGGGGCACTGCATAGGGGGTACCACTACTGGGGTACTGCATAGGGGGTACCACTACTGAGGGCACTATATAAGGGGCTTACTACTGGGGGCACAAGGGGCACTGCACAGGGGGGACCACTACTGGGGGAACTATATAAGGGGCTCACTACTGGGGACACAAGGGGAACTGCACAGGGGGGACCACTACTGCAGGCACTGTATAAGGGGCACTGCATAGGGGGGATCACTGCTGGGGGCACTACTGGAGGCCTGCATAAGGGGGTCCTCTCATGGGGCACAAGGGGGCACTGCATATGGGCACCACTACAGAGGGCTGCCCCATATCTTTATTTTTACTTTACATTAGTCCCATGTGGACCTGCCTCCTCCCTGGAACACTTTAGGGGGGGAGGTTGCACTGTAGCAATCACGTGCTCCAGGCACCCTGGCTATATGCTACACCTCTGCCAGGGCCGCCTGCATGCATTTGCCCCCCAGGCTAAAAGTTGCCAGCCAGCCCCTGGTCATTACTTGCTCTCACATGAGATATTAACATTCCAACAGGTGGCTTCTATTCTTAACAAAGGATGAGTTCTTTTGGGAAATTGACAACCATAGGTTCACTAGAAGCCTGCGCAGACAAGAATTTTTTCAACATCAGATTAATAAACCTTAGGAGACAATGCATGATTCTTTTCTTACAAAGTACTCCTCCACAACATTTGATCCTCCATCAACAAACTCTTCAATCAAAACAATCTCACGACTACTTGATGACTCTGTGTACAGATTCAACCAAGCACAACAAAAACTTTATCATAATTTTTCACCTCTGGAACAAAGAGCACTTAAAGATCTAGCATCCTACACTGATATTACGATCCGCCCAGCTGATAAAGGGGGCGGTATAGTCATTCAAAATCTAACAGATTACATAGAAGAATTGAATAAACAACTAATGGATTGGATACAGACACCTATATAAAACTTCCAAGAGATCCAACAGACAAATATAAAAAAAAACTGGTGAACATCTTACAAAATGCCTTGGAAGAACAACCTTTAAAATCTAAGGTTGTTAATTTACTAACACAGAACTTTCCGGTGGTACTAATCCTGTGCTCTTTGCCCAAACTAAACAAGTACCCAGTGCATCCCCTGGTAGGCCTACTATTTCCTCAAGGGTGTCACTGTTCAAACCAGTATCACAATTCTTAGACTTATTGGTGCAACCATATGTAGTTAAATAGAAAACAAATTTGAAAGACACTACTACTGTATGTTTCTCAAATTATTGAAATATATTCATTGTTTACCAGAGGATGCTATTTTGTGTACATTGGATGTTAAAAACCTGTACACCATTATTCCACATGAGGGTTTACAGGCAGTGAGAGACTTTCTAATTCATAATGCATTTAAGGATATGGCTATTCCCTTATATTTTAAATTACTGGAACTATTGCACAGTTGCAATTATTTTTTGATCAACAACAAATTTTACTTACAATGCACTGGCTGTGCCATGGGTTCAAATGTGGCCCAGCCCTGGTTAATATCTACATGCTCAAACAAGAGCACCAATTTTTATTTTCTGACACATCACCAATCACATCGTCATGTACAAGCGCTACACAGATTATTTATTCCTTATTTGGAATGGAGGGGAATGGAATTAATAGATCTAATCCAGCATATCAATCAAAGTACATCACCAGTAAAATTAACGTACAACATCAACAAAAAGGAGTTACATTATCTTCATGTAGCAGTCAAAATTGTGGATCATAAAATAGAAACAAACCCACGGACTGCAACACTCTTTTATTATCAAAAAGTTTCCACCTACCAGCACAAAAAAAGGACTAGCTAAATCACAGATGATGCGTGTTGCTAGAATAACCAGTAATCCTACAGAAGTGGAACTTCTGGTTCATAAAGTATTGGAGATGTTTTGAGAGAGGATATAAAGAAAAAACTTTACTATCTTAGAAGGAAGAAGTTCCTAAACTCACCAGAGATGCCCTATTAATAGAATCAAACAAAAATAAAGCCACAGATAAAATACCATTAATTACAGAATATACATTGGCAAGTACAGTAGCACCAAGAGCAGCAAGATCCCTCTGGCCAATAATTAATAGCGGCAAAGATCTCCAATGTTTACAAAAAAAAGCTATGGTTGCTTACAAACGAGGTCGAAATTCTAGTAAAAACTGAAACCTGTATATCAAAACTTACAGCTTCAAATGTATCCCTGATCACAAGGAAGAAAAGTGGATGCTATAAATGCACCAGGTGTGGATATTTTGACACTGGAACAACTGTTAATCATCCACATATGGGTTGAAAGTACAAGATACAACATGTACTTACATGCACGACTAAATTCGTGATCATTTTAATTACTTGCCCTTGTGGTCTTTGCTACAAAGGACAAACTTCCAGAATGTTCAAAGAGAGAATGGCCTTCCATCGATCTGCCATTCGGGCAGCCCTGGAGGGCAAAACCTCGGAGCAACCAGTAGCAAGGCACTTTGCAGAATTGAAATATCAGTTGTCATCATTAAAATACAAAATAATTGTCCACATCCCCCCAACATACGTTGGAGAGACAGAGTGAAACATCTATTAAGAAAAGAATCACACTGGATATTTACATTGGATACTATTCATCCAAGAGGACTCACATAGATAGTGAGTCTGCGGAGTCCTGGTACCATCTGGTGAGTTGCACAGTACAGAGACAGATAGGCATACTAGACAGGCACTCACTACCAACTATTTTTCTTATAACTATACTTGTGTTTGTTATATTTATACAGTCAATACACAGTATTTAGTGGGTTTTTTGTTATGTACAGTAGTTTATGTGTCCCTCATGGCATGTAGCTTGTTAATGTTATTTGTCACAAACATGAGTCAGACAAAATAACAAAACCAAAAACACAAGTGTCACCATATACAAAACATGAATTGATTATATTTTCCATTTTGAAAAGGTAGCTTGGGGCCTAAATTTTGGTAGACCTCTTGGATTGATATCCTCTGGCACATGCACCATGCTATTAGGATCTGCGGTTAGCAGATTAACTTGGTTGCAGTTCCCAGTCTTAGTTGCTACTGGGACACTGCATTAATTCCTGGTTGTCTGTGTGCTGATCTAATTTGTTCAGTAATTACTGTTTGTCTGTGTGCAGTATCAGCTGCAAACTAGTTCATTGTCTTGTCTGTGTGCACAGGCCAGGTGCATGCTAGTTTGTCATTAGGGAGGCTTGCAGGGCTTGCTCTGATTGGACCCTGTATCTGTTAGATTGCAGCCAGCCCTTCACTCCATGCATGTGTTTCCGGTTGTGGCCAGTCTCCTGTTTGTTGCAGTTGAGTTCCAGTTCTCCGGTCTGCATAACATATGCTGTTTGCTGCTTGTGTCATCTAGGTGGCACGGTGTGCATTCCTAATCCCAGCCGCTTGTGTCATGTCAGTGGCATAAAGTGCACTCACAATCCTAAGTGTGCAATCCTGTGCACCAACGCATGTGTCAACCCTGTGACATAGGTCGCACCTCAGCATCCTCAGTGCGCAATCCTGTGCACCAACGCCTGTTTCAACCCAGTGACATAGGTCGCACCTCAGCATCCTAAGTGCACAATCCTGTGCACCAACGCCTGTGTCAACCCAGTGACATAGGTCATACCTCAGCATCCTCAGTGCGCAATCCTGTGCACCGATGCCTGTGTCAACCCGGTGACATAGGTCGCACCTCAGCATCCTAAGTGCACAATCCTGTGCACCAACGCCTGTGTCAACCCAGTGACATAGGTCATACCTCAGCATCCTAAGTGTGCAATCCTGTGCACCGATGCCTGTGTCAACCCGGCGACATAGGTTGCACCTCAGCGTCCTAAGTGCGCAATTCTGTGCATCAACGCCTTTGTCAACCCGGTGGCATAGGTCGCACCTCAGCATCCCAAGTGCGCAATTTAGCGCACCAACACCAGTGTCTACCAGCCAAGGCCTACCAGCCCTCAAGGCTGCTACACGCCCAAAGCTGCATCCAATTCAGCCCAGAAGTTGCCTCTCACCAAGGTTAACCAGCCCTCAAGGCTGCTACATGGCCAAAGCCAGATCCAATTTAGCCCAGAGGCTGCCTCTCGCCAAGGCTTACCAGCCCTCAAGGCTGCTACATGGCCAAAGCAACATCTTGCTACTCGGCCCAAAGGCTGCTCCTCACCCAGACTTGTCAGTCCTCAAGGCTGCAACATCTCTCCAGCCTTCAAGGAAAACCAGCTGCCACTAGCCAAGTATTCCAGCCCTCAAGGCTTTCCTATTACTTTCAGTTGTTATCATCTCCAGTCTACAAGGGGTACCCCCAACCTATCACCTTACGTAATCCTCCACTCTATAGTCATAGACGTCGATTCCCTCCAGGAATCATTACACATGCATGCGTGGAGTGTGTGATAAAGAGTGTGAATAATAAGTGCTGCTGACTGATTGAGGTGTTGCTACAGGCCAACTGAAATCCTTATGTGCACTAATGTTTGTGCCTCAATAGCACATTCTAATCTTTTGATGATAGCATTTCTGGCAGAATGTAAGCGCTGGCTTCAACTTATTTGTCTCATGATATTATTCTATCTGGTTTATGTGACCATATTCTCAGTTTGTGTCATTTGAGAAATAACTATAGATTCAGTAATCTCCAGCAGGATACCTTGAGGGGAGTTGTGTTTCATGTGTTACCTAAACAACGGGAAAACTCTGTCCATCAGGTACTGGTGAGTTTACTGCATATAAATCCAGGCTAAAAAAAATGTCCTCCTCTTAATCTAAAGGAGATGGCAGGAGAGAATCCTGCTGCTGACAAACTCCAACATATGAACATTCTGTTTGAAAAATAACAGACCCATTCCCGTGTTGGGTATAAAAATGTTTTCAAGTCATTAAAACACACTTAAAATTGTGAAACATTATGGTCATTCCATGGTAACTCACAATGCAAGGTGAAGTGGTGAGTGTGTGTATGGCTGTCAACAGCAAAAGGAGTTTGTGTGAGGTTGGTTTTGTTTACTGAGAAAGTGATGAGACAAGTCATGCTTTAGAAGACTGTATACAGGAGTTGCTGATTGTTTGCTATGTCACTTTGTAACGTGAGTTACAATGGAATGACCCATTAGGTTTTTTTATATGGATATTTAATTTTATTTTTTTAATATTGAATGTTTATAGTTGAACCTGCCTAATACCATTAGTGCTCCCAAAACAAACATAAATTTAGCACTACAAATAAACTTAAAAACAAATGATAAATATTGTTGTTGTGGAAGTGCACTCATGCTTGAACATATTTTAGAGGCAACATTCTTAAACAAGCATGCCACATGGTCCTTCTTATGTAATACATTCAAACTGTGGCAAAATACCATAAAAATATCTGGCCCAGGATTAACAAAAAAACACAAAATAACAAAAACAAATTGCAAAAAAAAACACAAAAAACGAAACAAAAAAAAAGATCATAAAAAATACACACATATCTTCCATGAATTAAAACTAGAGATGTGCACCGACCCCTGTGTTTCTGTATCTCCTTCGTGTTTTGGATCTGGATTTGGTTTTGCCAAAACCACCCTTGCGTGTTATGGTTTTTGTTTTGAATTTGCAGTTTTTTTCTAAAAAATCATAAAAACAGCTGAAATCACATAATTTGGGCCACAAGCCTAGCTTGTGGAGGTGCTGCTAAATAGTACAGACTGACTATACACACATGTTTACTTTGTGCTCAGGGAGGTTGGGACAACGGGACCAAGACTTGTTGTTTACATCAGAGGAAAGCAACCTGTAGCTCTCCTGCTGAACTACAACTCCCAGCATCCGTGCTGTTTGCCAGGCCTGCTGGAAGTTGTTTGTCAACAATGGGTGGCATGCCTCAGATTACCTCAGCCTGCTTTATGTACCATGTAAATATGTATGTATGTGACCAATATACACAACTAATTTTTGTATTAAACGTATTTTCACTTTATTGCACACATCCTGGCAGGAAGATGCTCTTTGCTGCTGCTCATATTTCGATCTCTCGCATGACACCCACCATCTACATTATCCAGTTATTATCCAGCCACCTACATACAAATGAGGCAGGTGTTTATTGAGCTGAACCATTATTTAAAACACTGTATCGATTCACCAGGGTCCTGGGGTAATCCATTGGGGTTTGGGGGGGAGCAATGAAAAAAATGGACACATTTGAAAATCTACCATGTTTTGCCCACCAATCAACTTGGTGGTTCAGAATTTTTTTTTTAAATGAAAGGGGCATACATGCTGTCTGAGGCCATAAAAATTTCTGAACACTTTTGACATTCAACAATGCATTTCGATGAATTTAGCGGCTGTGGCAGTTCAACTTCCAACATGGCACATCAGGAAACAAAAATCAAGACTGAGGCCTGAGGGAGTTGGAGTATGTATGTAGTTGAAAGACAAAAAGGAAGGGTTGATTCATAGTAAATTTAATTTACATTTTGGATTCTGAACCAAATTTATGAGGGAGGAGGGGAGGCATTTACAAAAAATATTTTAATCATGCACATCAGTCCTTGCCTAGTTGAGCTCTTCGGTGGTTCTGCATTTGTTTTAAATGAAAGGGGCCTTCAGGAGATGCTGTCTGTGGCCATAAACATTTCTGGCCATTTTTGGCATTCAGTAACTGCATGTTGAAGAATTCAGTGGCTGTGGCAGTTCAACTTCTAACATGGCACATCAGGAAACAAATGTTTTTATTAATCAAGAGGTCTGAGGGAGGTGGAGTATGTATGTAGTTGAAGGCAGGGAAAATATAGGTTGATTCATAGTAAATTTAATTTAGGTATTGGATTCCAAAGCAAATTTATGAGGGAGGAGTGGAGGCATTTTTTTTCAAAATTAAAGGGGCATGTAGGAGATGCTGTCTGTGTCCATAAAAATTTGTGGACATTTTTGGCATTCAGCAACCACGTCAAAGACTTCAGTGGCTGTGGCAGTTCAATTACCAACATGGCACTTATAGGAAAGAGAATGGCACTGCAGTGGCAGACAGGATGGCAGTTTAATAAACTATAAAAATAATGCTTGTCATCCACACAAAAAACAGTCCACAATACCCCAAACAGCACTAAATGCAAAGAAAAGAGGTGCAAAATGTAATTGTCCTTGGGCCCTCCCACCGACGGAAGTAATGCTGTTGTCGCACCTGGCCATTTCGATTCTTGAACAGGTGGATGAACTATTAATGTGGCAGCACACAAAACGGAAGCTCTGAACAGGACGGGGGCAGAGGGATATAAAAGTCTGGTACTAAACATCTCTTATCATTGTGTTTTTGGGATTATGTATGGGAAGGCTGGGAGGGGAGGAAGGAGAACACCTGGCACCACCCCCCCCTCCCTCAGCCCAGCACATGCTTCTGTGTCCTGGGCTGCACAGGGAGACTGATAAGTAGCAGCCACAGCAGTTTCCTATGCCTGTGGGGGGAGCAATCACACTGATCACGCCCCCCACTGGCTATGCATCGGGCTAAGGGGCTCACAGTGCCCCATTCCCAGTGTGCAGCGCCACTGCAAAAATGTTTTTCTTTTCTTTTTTTCACACCTCCCAGGATTAGGTCAGGCCCCTTTCTTCCCCCGGGCTTGGCGCGACTCTCGGCTCCCCTGCTTGTATGAATACACTAGGGTACAGCCTGCAGCATCACAGTATTTGTATCAATACACTGGGGTATGGCCTGCAGGGTCACAATACTTGTATGAATATTACACTGCAGTACGACCTATATAGTCACAATACTTGTATGAATATTACACTACGGTATGACCTACGGCGTCACAATACTTCTATGAAATTGAATATTACACTGAGGTACAGACGGCAGCATCACAATACTTGTATAAATATTACACTATGGTATGACCTACAGAGTCACAATACTATGAATATTACACTGTGGTATGACCTACAGCATCACAATACTTGTATGAAATATTACACTGAGGTACGGCCAGCAGCACCACAATACCTGTATTAGTATTACACTGCTGTACGGCCTGCAGCATTACAGTACTTGTATGACTATTACATTCCTCAGGAAGTGTCTATGCCTGAGCTGATAGGTAGTCTCTGTCTGTTGGTAAACACCCTTCAGGAGATGGCAACCCAAAATAACAACAACTATAATAATAATGTGTCCACTGATAAGTGATAACCAGCCTGATCCCTTAACAGCAACCTACCCCATATGGCCAACTCATAACATGACTCCCAGTTTGCAGCCTCCTTTTCCTTATGACACTAATCCAGTCACCATGGTTAATCAATCAGCCATGTGTGGTCCACCCAATTTTTGGCCTTCTACATTCTAACATCATAATAAAACACTGTAACACACTAGACTTATAATCTTTGCTTTTGTTTATGTTTTTGAATAGAACAGCTTTAGAATTTAGGATGTCTACTCTATATAGGTTTGTAAATAAATATAGGCTTTAGTTTTTTATAGTATATAACTTTATAAGCTGTTAGGATAACATTTCTGCTATGTTTAAGTTAAAAAAAACAACTTTTTGTAACCCAATAACTTAAAAAAAAAGTTGTCATTGCAATATTCATACAGCCCCTCAACAGACAGGAGCACAACACCACTGCACAGCTACACCGATGTCAGTGACAGACAGGTGTGGCTGACACGCACACAAAAAAACTGTTTATTATTTTGGGCAGCTGCCCCTCAACAGACATGAGCACAGCACCCCTGCACAGCTAAGCCAATGACAGTGACAGCCAGGTATGGCTGACATGCACACAAAAAAAATTGCTTATTTATTTTTTGGGCTGCAGCTCCTCGACAGACGGGAGCACAGCACCCCTGCGCAGCTATGCCGATGACAGTGACAGCCAGGTGTGGCTGACATGCACACAAAAAAATTGTTCATTTATTATTTTGGGCAGCATGCCCTCGACAGACAGGAGCACAGCACCCCTGCACAGCTATGCCAACAATAGTGACAGCCAGGTGTGGCTGACACGCACACAAAAAAATGTTTATTTATTATTTTGGACAGCAGCCCCTCAACAGACAGGAGCATAGCACCCTGTGCATTTATGCCGATGACAGTGACAGCCAGGTGTGGCTGACATGCACACAAAAAATTGTTCATTTATTTTTTTTATTAACACTGGGGTGAACCCCTGAAAAGAGGCAGCAGCCCCTTGACAGCAGCCGAGCAACCCTGCACTGATGACAAGTGTGGCTACTGGCTAACACAATTTTTTTATTTTTTTCACACTGGGGGTGGGTGAAGAGCACCTCTGAAGGACTGAGCACCCCTAGTACAACACAGCACTACAGCCAGCCAGCCCCTATAGACAGGACAAGTACAACAGCCAGTCCCTATGGACAGGACAACGACAGCCAGCCAGCCCCTATGGACAGGACAACAACAGCCAACCCCTATAGACAGGACAATGACAGCCAGCCAGCCCTTCTATAGACAAGAGCCAGCCAGTAACAAGTATTAACTATTGACAATATAACAACAGCACAGCACAGCTCCCAGCTCCCTCTCTCTTCACTCTCCACAGCCGGAATGAAAAATGATGGAGAATTGCGGGACCTTTATAGAATAAACAATACACATGAGATCTGGCAACGGGTTGATGACATTTTGCCTCGTTTTCAGATCCAAGTCAGGCGGGAAAACCCGAGCTAGCAACGCATCTGTGCATGAAGTGCTGCTGTTGCCGTATCTGCCTTGGATCCCTGAAGTTCAGGTGGGTCTGGTTCTCAAGGAACCAGACCCACTCATCTCTACTTAAACCCTCACATTTATAGTACAAATGTTGTTGTCATAAAACATAAAGAAGGTGAATACAACAGATGAAGGCAGGATGGACCATATGAGGGCATAATGCTGGCTGTTAAGTGGTCTGTAGTACAACAAATGGCACATTAACTGCAGTAAATATTAATTTACATCTTTTTCTATCCAAAAGAATGATGCATTTAAAGGCTAATTCTTACTGGCCAGTGCTTGCTAAAGATAGCGGACTATTGCTGTGAAACAGTCCAGCAACTATCTCCAGTGTGGCACAAACTGTGAGGTGCCACGTATTATTATTGATGGTCCTGTGAATGAAGAAGTCACCTTTAATTATATACTGTACACAGGTAAGTACAGGTGAGACCTGTGGCTGCAGCACTACAACATATGTTTTGGTTGACCCACCAGCTACTTCCTCCTGAGTACTTCAACTTCTGGTGCTTCATTTGCTGCTGGGAATTAAACAGAAAACCTCATTAAAACATTGTACAAGCACCAAACTGTGCTTTACTTTTACTTTTGCACATGTATTAGTTAAAACAACATTAACAATGATTGGCCTATATACAGTATATGTAAACTTCCTTTGCAAATGCATGTGAACAAACATTAAACACATTAATATTGCATAGTCATGCTTGGGATGTCGAGGTGGTGAAACAGAGTCATGCACATTGATAACTGCCACAATTTCTGGTAAAAGTATTGTCCACAGCTGCTCCTCATAGGCTGTATATTCGATGGACAGTAGAGGCTCACCACCACTCTTTGCTGTGGCTTTCTTCTCTTCTGACATTTTCTCCATGACACTTCTTTTTGTGTTGGAAAATCTTTTTGGATAGTGGACGTAAAAATTCTTCAAAGGCCCCAGCGCCTTAACAGTATGCACCACATTAGCCCATAATAGGCACTTCTGCCTGATGATGATTTGGCCGCCTGGTTCCATAATATTAGGTTATAGTATGTCTCTATTTTAGAGACTTGTAGTGCCACATTTTCACATGATATTATGCCCACATTTAGTTTTAGAATGTCGGCTCTTCTCACCAACCTCCTGCTCAATCTCTGATTCCTCGTCTGCTCTTCTAGCTCCCTGGCTGGACTAGTATTTTTGTCACAATGAAGTTGGTATAAAGTCACAGTGGTGTGTGGCAGGATGCATGCCGTGTCTCAGTTGTATCTGTCCTTGGCCTTTTGACTTTTTTCCCAGGTTAGCGTCTAAGCTGCACACCACTGCTGTATGCCAGCTTTAGTGGTATTTGTGCATTGTACTTTTGTTGCATTAATGATGTGACTAAGATGCATATACAGTACTAACTGTGTGTCAGGATGCATGATATGGCTTAGTCGCATAACCTGTGGTGTGCCAAATGGGGCTATTTGAAACAATTTAAAGATACTGTACAGTGAGGAAACATCTGGGTGTATTCTTATCTATAACATAGGATTCCCAGCTGACACCCTGTTTCTTCTTTTTCTTCTGATTTGTCCCTTTTAGGGTCTGATAGATATGATATGGATCTGTATGAATAAACACAATTGTTCCCATTATTCCATGGTAAATATTTTGGGAAAAATTGTCCCTACAACACAAAGAGCATCCAAACTACTCCGTTTCTGGATGGTTCATGGTGTTCATAGATGTTTATTATAATCCTGAAAATCTAAATAGTGATTTTGTAAGAATTATTACCGTACATTCACTTCCATCACAGAAATGAAAACACACACTTGTAGCAAGAAGGTAGGTTTTTGAGAAAACCCCGATTTGTTTTTTCAGGTCTAGAAGAGGGTTTTTCAGTTCTAGAAGAGAAGAGTGAGAGACTTCAGAGCTGATGGATTAGTATAGTGGGCCACCCTCTAGGCCGGGCCCCCATGTACTGCTACAGTAGTTATGCTACTGATTGCAGTTATTATATGTAGCCCTCAATTGTGTGTATTGTGGCTTTTTGACCTACATGCTACAGAATACAGTTTCAGCTTTTGATCAGGTGGTGTAACTTCTGTGATTTTCATATTCAGCAATATTAAGTGCTCCAATGAACTCCAGCCAGGGGTCACAAGAGACTACCATATAATATAAATTAGCCTAAGGAAATTATACTGTAGTTCAACAAATAGTCACAAAATATGTGTATGCACACTGACAGATGTCTGATTTTGGAATCCCCAAATAAAAGCAAAAAATCATGTAAAATCAATGTAAAACATGCAGGTCTGACTTCCCTCTAAATGTGAACATCTCTCAGGGGAAAACAGCAAAGCTATGGTGATTTGTATTTGTTTACAGTGACTAGCATTTCTTAATTGGTGATACCCACTATAGCAACACAGGAAAGAATCCCCTAGGATCTTTGCTTTAGTAGAAACTGCACTAGAGATCAGGATACAGAGAATAATCTTAAATGATACATCCATGTTTCTAGACATATAATATTTCCTGAATCATATAAACGCTTGTTGCCATGACACATACCCATTTTATGTTTATAAAAGCAACTAATGCATAACTTCTGTAAAGTTAGTAAATAGAAGTAATGTCCACCCAATAGTCACTGTAGCATATAATAAAGGGTAAATTAAACATGCTTTGAAGTCTATCCTAATGGTGCATACACACGTGACAATCGTCAATGATAACGATATTGTTGAAGATCTCCCGGATGTGCTGGATGATCGATAGAGATCATCCAGCACACTAGCCCACCAACGACAGCTAGCTATAGTAACCTGGTCGATATCAGCCAGGTTGGTCTGTATGCACGATCGATGAACGATATCTTTATTGTCCATACGTGCCCGTGCATTGCAGGTCGTTGGTGGGTTGGAGGCACCGAACAATGGGCCTGATTCAGAGCTGGACGCTCTGACCAGAGCGCTCGCTCTGAATCAGGGCCCTCCTCCATGAAAATGGAGCGTCCTCACTGGACCACCCACAGCTATAGCGAGCGTCCATGATGATGGTCGCGATGGTCAAAGACCATCGCGACCATCGGGCTTGCGACGAGACCCTGCGGTAGGGTCTCGCTGCCGCAAGCCCAGGAGTGATTTTGGCTCTATCAGAGCCAAAGTCACTCCCACTGACATCATTACTGATGCTCCCTCAGGAGCTCCCTCCGTCGTGCGCATGCGCAGTATCACAACAGCAAAATTTGCTCGCGAGCGGGTCTGAATGATCCCCTATGCACGATATGAACGATAACAATATCATCGATATCGTTATCATTCATATCGTGCATTTTAATCGTACCGTGTGTACGCACCTTAAGTCTGTAAGAAACCTAATGATCAAATCGAGTCTGTGGTTTTTAGGAATAAAAATGTGACATGTGGTTACATAATGGTGATAACTTAACATAAATTAATATTTACAGCAGGGCCAAAACTAGAATTGTTGTCACCCGGGACAAGGCGGTAATTCGATGACCACCCCCCCCTTCCCATAAACTCTGTCCTTTCAGAAACCCCCCTGGTGTCTCTACAGCAGTCTGTGTCCCTTCCCCCTCCCGTATCATTGCAGCAGCTTGTGTCTCTCCCCCTTATATTTCTGCAGCAGCAGCCTGTGTTTGTGTTAACCCTCCCACCACCACTTAACTGCATCTTCTTCTTGCTCCTCCTTAAGGCAGCAATGACAGCAGGCTCCTCGCACACTGTTCTTCAGCATGCAAGACATCATGATATCATACGTGAAGTGCAGATAGAGGAAAAAACTTGTGCCAGGTGATCCCAATCCTTCTATGCTTGCGACCTGCTGATAAGTGCAGTGGTGCAGGCACGGTGCCTGGTCACAGTCACCGGACCAGACATCTCCCACCGTCTAGGCACCCCTTCAAATCCGGCACCCGGGGCATGTGCTCCTTTACCCCCGTAGTTGCGGTCCTCTTTACAGTGTCCATTAATTAAAGTGACACATGTGAAGTATAACCATATTTTCATTTAAAGAGGTCTTCTAAGTTAGTCATAAATGTCACAGTTTTCTCAAGACAATACAACATTTGAACTAGTATATGATACAGATTTTAGTTGAACTTTCCTAAATGTGTATGTTGACTAATGCCTGTAACTAAAGATGGGAGAAGTGGTGATTAGACTTCATACAAATAAAATCTCAGAGTGGTACAGTACATGACATTTTCGAGGTCCTGTGATACATTTTTCAAATGTCACCTTTGCTCGCTATTTCGTAGAATGACACTCTGCACTGTGCACCTGCTTCAGAATGGCACAGTAGTGCACAGCTTCAGGGAAGCACTGTGCAATACCATCCAACTATTATGCTAATGCAGTAGAAGGCATCTGGTGTATATAGATGCCTCCTGACTGCATTGTAGATCCCAGTGCTGCATCCTAAGATCTTCTGCAAGACAATCGGCAATCTGAGTAACCCTGAGGCTATTCAGATTGCCCCTTGCAGATCCAAAGCCGAGGCCTGGCCATGCCTAAAAAACAGAGGTGATATGTCCCCGTTTTGTAAAATGGTCCCAGTCACCACCCCCCAAATGTTGCAGCATGTCAATCATGATGCAACTTGGGGGAACTGAGAGCAATCTTACCAAGGGAGACCTGCATATGTGCAGTAAAGATCATGTGCATGTGCAGGGACTCTCACAATAAGAGTAATTCACAAACCATCCCACTAATTTACTAAGTTCAAAACCAGCTGAAAACTGCCAAGGATCCACACTTTACAATACAATTAAACATAAAAGCACAATCAATGTTTTGACAATAGAAGTATACAGTATAAATCCCAGATATAAAAAGCAGCGACTTAAAAACCATTGCAAATTCCCACCAAACCCACCTAAATGGCCTGCCTCATACAGACGTGTTTGTAGAAAGCATTCCACAGGTTTTTGTGGTAACAAACTTTGCATTGTTTAAATAAAAAAAGGCATGAAGGGCTCCCAATTGATAACCAGCTGGTAGTAAAATAATCAAGGAAAAAAAGTGTTGGGTCCCCCCAATGTTTGGCTAATCAGCAGTAAGCTTGACCAGCCAGTGTTGGTAAAACCATAGAGGGGAGCCCCACGGTGTGGGGTCAACCACCTTGACATCTCAAGTCCTAGGCCAGTTGGCACCAAGGCTGGCTTCCCCAGGAGAGTGGGAACCCCTGAAATAAAATGTGTGGGCCACCCTCCTGGATGCAACAAGTCCTAGTGCCAATAACATAAGGCCTCTTCGTCATATACCAGGGTATTGAGTACGGAGATATTTATTATTCACTAGTAATAATAATAATGTTCTTTAAATATGGACTACTGTTCTCAGCAAGCCCGCCAAGGCATGATGGCACTTGTAAAACAGCATACTCTGGATTTTTGAGAAAGTCTCTACATATTGGAGGGGCAAAACATGTCAAAGGACATCCAGCAGTTGTTCCCCACACTTGAGAACTTATCAGGTTACTGAACAGAAAGATTAGTGCACATCAGCACTTTGTTTGCAAGGACGTCACCTGTCTGCACGAACGGCACTCCATCTTGGGTGGTCTCCATGGATACTGACTGCTGTGCTTTGATTAATGTTCAACACTGCAATCTAAGGAGACCTCACTACAAAGGAGCTATAAGCTAGCCGGGTCCCGTCTGCAGCGAGATCGGCACTGGTAGCTGATTGTCAGCTCAAGACTTGGTAATTATCTGGAGATTTTATCCATAATACAAACAAAATTCTTTTATATACACATTAACAACCATGCTAACTGCTAGGGGCGGTTTAAGAGAGGAGGGGGCCCATGTGCAGCTTCTGTTTGGGCCCCCTCCTCTCTGTCAGCGCACTGAGCACAGTCGATTCTGGCATGACATGTGCGGGTCTCTGGGAAAATGGCGCCTGCGCCTACTTTCCCAGGGACATCTTATCTGCGCAGGTGCAGGTCACCAGGAAAATGGCTACCGCCATGTGCAGGTCACCAGGAAAATGGCTGCCACCATTTTCCTAGTGATTTTTCTGCTGTTCTGCAGCAATGGTCTGGCACTGTGGAGCAGCACATTGGAATCTAAAGAGAGGTAAGTATTATTAACTATGGGTGCAGGGTGTGCGGTGTGGGCCACTGTGTCCACCGCACACCTTGCACCCATTATAAAGACGCCTATGCTTACTACCATTCTGTGAGTGGACATAAATGCTGGTTTATGCCGATATCAATTGGACTTATAAATAACTGGCTTTTCCTTGATTAAAGTCACAGAAATGATTTTGTGTGCAGAATACTCAATTAGAGACCCTATGTGCCTGATGTAGCCATTCTGTCACAAGTGTTATTAAGATGTGATGCAGTTTTAATTTTCATATTGCATTGTGCATTTTTTTATAATGTTATGTGTATCTTAAAGATTAAATATTAATTTGAAGTGTTTTCCGACTGATATATTTCTGTCATTTCTAATTTTTATTAGTGCAGCTTCTTATTTATTTTTATTGGTGTTTCTGTTAGTTTAATTGAGCAGCCACTGGCTCATTATAAAGTTGCTGCAGCTGTGTTAATATATAATAAATTCAGGCATTCTTTAATACTAGTTTATGCTACTTTTAGCGCCAAAGTTTTCTCTATTTTTACTTTTACACTCATAAAAATAACTAGGGCCATGCTGATTGGTCAGCGTTGGATGTGTGTTGGCGACAAAATAGGGCGTTAGAAACCGATAAAGATTGACAGCAGGTTATATATAGAGGGTCAAAATGGTAAATGCTTTAGAACATACCATCAATCAATGGCGAGTTCCATCAGTTTCTAAACCCCGCTCAGTAAATTTGCCCCCTGAGCTCTTTTATCTTCATTCAGGCTGTTAGGGGAAAATGACGCGGCTACTAGATTTCCTCCTTTACTGACATGGACATAGCAAGATTACTGTACTTCATTCAAAATAGGGAATAATGGGCCTGATTCAGCAAAGCTTGCTATAGCGTTCGCAATAGCGATTACGCACACAGTCTGATTGCAAAGATATGCTAATGATTGCAATCACAATGCTATACGCAGCCTGACATAAGGACACCCACCTCATCTTACACACATCCGTAATACTTAGCAAAACTACGAAATCATCGGTAACATCGAGTACAATTGGAGGATGTAGTAGGTATTACCTCCCGCTGCAGCCCATCAAGAGTGAAGATCCCGATCGTCCTCAAGGTAAGTATCGCTAACCTAATTCTACCCCCTGACCCTCCCTTAGGGGTGCCTAACCCTAACCTCCCCCCCAAGTGCCTAACCCTAATCTTCCCTCTAAGTGCCTAAACCTAACCCCCCCTTCCCCGCTGACTAAACCTAAGTCCCCCGGGGGGGGTGCCTAACTCTGACCTCCCCCGGGGGTGCCTAACCCTAACCCCCTCTTCCCCTAGCCTAAACCTAACCCTCCCGGGGGGATGCCTAACCCTTAGTCCCCCAGGGAGCCCTAAACCTAACCCACCCCCACGGCTGTCTGCACCCGGCTTACCTTCGTACGGTATGCCAGGTGTCGGTCTTCCGGCATCTGGTTAATGACAGGCGTCAAGTTTTCGACGCCTGTCATTAGTACCATGCTGGGATTAGAGAGTCTGGAAGCCGGCGGTCGGTATTTAGACTGTCGGCTTCCAGACTACATCCCCAATTGGAGCCTCACACACACTTGCACAAGCTCTGTCCTTACTCAGAAATTGCTAACCTCATCGCACGCAGTGAAAGCCCAAGATGTGTATGGCATTGCAGTGGCTAATTCACCACCCTCAAATTGTACTTTCTGTCAATCACTCTGCAATGGGTCTGCATAGTCACTGTGATCGCAGTCCCGATCGCAGTGGAGTCTTTGTGGTTAGACTAAGATAAGAATTTACTGCTCAATTTTCTATTGCATGTGAATATTTCTGGTTTAAAAAACAATGCATTATAAGTAGAATAATGAATAAAGCCATTATGTGTGACATTCCACTATTATTTACACAAATTAAGTACATTTGAAATTTTGCTGAAATTTCACTTATGTATTACAATGCAAAGAGACAGGTGCACTATAGACATGATTCACTACGGATTACTATTGCAATCGCAGCTGCGATTAAGCAGGCAAATCTGCTGTGAAAATATGCTAATAAATGCAATCGCAAAGCCGTCGCACAGCCAGCATAGAGACACTCACTACCGCTATCTCACATTCGTAATACCTTTCAGTCCTGCGTATACATCAGGAACATCGAGTAACATCGACCCCTCACACACAATTACAACAGGTCTGTCCTTAGTCAGAAATTGCTAACCTCGTCGCAGGCAGTAAGTACTCAAGCTGCGTATGCTGTCGCAGTGGCTAATTTATGCACGCCCATGCAATGGCATTCAAACATACAGGCACACCTGCGTTTCTCCTACCACTCCCCCGTCACCACCCCCAAACACTGACATCCTGTCCCATGGTCTGCAATGATTTTGTATGTGCGTAGGTGATAGCAGTGCGATCGCAATACTACCTCATGCACGTGCAATGCGGTGCATACGCATGTGCAGTGTGCACCATCGCCACATCTGCGTACGCTGCTGCAGTTCGAATCAGTGATATATCAGGTCTTTCACATGTCCTAAAGGAGGAATAAATGGTGCGCTGTTTGCTCAAGTTCTGTCTGGTATAGACACTTACTGCTGACACCAGAGGGATTCCTGCAGAATACCCTCACGAAAACATATGAACAGAGAAAAGGTGTCTGCGCTAGTGTCAATACATAAATCCCAAGGCTGTAGAAAAATATATCATATAAATGTATTAAACATATGAGTAAATGAATTGCAGTTCACCATTAAAATATGTACATTCAAACCACACTGGATAATCTCTAGGCTGTAATCAGTACAAATTAAAGACTCATGAATCAATAGAATGAGCTCAGATACAATGTAGCGCTAATTGGTTCTCAATAAATTGTGCCTAAAGGATAGTAGTCATATTAGGAGGATAACAGTCTGTTGTGTATATTCACCATACAGAGCCTAATGTCCAGAAGCGGTTCCCCTGTGTGCTGGATATATGTGCACAGCACTGGCACAAGATGTAATGGGGCAGGGGGTCTCCCGATCAACCTTGCTCCTGTAGCTCCTCTGTCCCAGTGGGACCAAATAGTCCGGATACTCCCCACTTCACACCGCTCCGCCGGCTCCCGATTCGTGTGTAGGAATGAATGTGTATGTGGTGTGGTCGCTCCATTCCAGCAGCTCCTGACCAGGGCGCAAGAGGAATGAATGTAAGTATGGCTGCTGGGACTCACCACAAACAGAAGGCACCTGTGGGTGGATAATGCAAGCTCCGTGCAAGTTGCTGAAACCACCTCATATAGCACAAGCTCGTGCAATGGTGTGTGATGGTCGGAGGATACCGCTAGCAGCCAAATATGAAATCCAGCTCTGAGTGGCAATAAGTAGGATTGAAAGAAGTCCACTCTGTTACTTGACGCGTTTCTCCCCTACAAATATTGGCAGATTACAAAATGTAAACAATTTAAAAATCAAAACATGGTTTGGTTAAAGATGATGAAATGAATAGATTAGAGTGATTGGGAATCATGTGATCACTTTATATACAAAATGTAGAACAGAAAGTAAATCAGGAAATGACTTCAGCAGATCTGTATATTCCTTACGGTATGCAGTGGGGATGCCAACGGTCTAAATGCCGACCATCAGGCATCCCGGCTGTCTAATCCAGGCAAGGGTCTAATGACAGGCGTCGAAATCCCAACGCCTGTCATTTTACCTACGCCGGGAGCCTGGCGCCCGGCATCCCAATCGAAGTTAAGCCAGGCGCCGGGCACGGACAGCCGGTGGGGGGGGGAGGGTTAGGGGCTCCCGGGGGGGACTTAGGCTTAGGCACCCCCCCGGGAGGGTCAGGGTTAGGCTAGGGGAAGGGGGGGTTAGGGTCAGGCACCCCTGGTATGAGGTTATGTTTTGGCACCCCCCCCCGGGAGGGTTAGGTTTATGTATCGGGGAAGGGGGGGTTAGGTTTAGACACTTAGAGGGGGTTAGGGTTAGGCACATGGGGGGGTTAGGGTTGGGCACCCCTAATGGACGGTTAGGAGGGTGTTAGGTTAGTTTATCATTACCTTTAGCACAGTCGGGATCTTCACTGTTGCCAGTCTTAAGGCATCGGGATTTGAACCACCCAACATGAGTCCGACAACAAAATCATACAGATCCCATTCCTTACAAAGCAGTGTGGTTTGTGTATTTCATTAAGCAAACAACGTAGACAGGCTAATGAAAATAAAAAAAAAAGTTATATATAAATCAAATTTTAGTGGGTTCACTTTTCTTTAAGCAAGAAGATATATATAGATTGAAGGCAGAAAGACTGAAATGTAACAGAACATACAGTATAGGTTATGCCAACAGGTAAATGATCCATGAACTACTGTAGTTCCCCAATAGGTGTTGAGAAGATTTAGCTTTTAATTAAAAATACACAGAACAAATCTTAGGTAATTGTAACATCTTCAAATTATGAGACGCAAATATCAAACAGAATTAACAAATGATTTCCAAAAATGGAGACATTTGTAAATAAAAAAAACATATAAACTATAAAATAGGCATTGTTATGGACTGGACAATATGGGTCAGTCAGCACTTTTTGGTTATTAAATATTTATCTGTTTCTAAAAGAACATATTTATTTATTTATTCAACTAAAATCTTAGCTCAACAATAAAGTTTCACAGTATTTAAACAAATTATTCAATAGAAAAGTGGGGCAAAACAGTTCAACAAACATATAAATATTTGTTTGATTCAATTAAATTTTAAAATATCTATATGATTGAATCATATCCTAAACAAACTCCAACCTTGATTTCAATTCATGATTTGTGCTGATTTTACCCCCAACCACAAGGTCACTACAACCTCTCCCACCACACTAATGGAGCATACACACGGTCAGATTTGTTGTCAGATATGAACGATAAAGATTTTAAAAATCGTTTAATCGTTCATATCTGAAAGAAAATCTGACATGTGGGCCTGCAACGATGAACGATGTGTGTTCCCGTATGTTAGATAACGATATCTGACATCGTCTATTCTGTATTTGCAGTAAGATTTTGACAATTTAATTCGTTTTAATACTGTCTGAAATCGTTCAATCATTCATCTGACAGATCTGACCGTGTGTATGCACCATTAAGAGTATATTTACTAAAGTGAGAGTTTTTAGAAGTGGAGATGTTGCCCACAGCAACCAACCAGATTGTAATTAACATTTAACTAGCACCTTATAGTAGATAATAGCTAGCATCTGATTGGTTGCTACGGGCAACATCTCCACTTCTAAAAACTCTCACTTTAGTAAATATACCCTTAAAGTAAGGATATTTATGAGGTATTGCAGATTAAGGGTAACAGAAACATCGTTTCATGATCTTTGTGAAATAAAAAAAATCAACAATGTAAGTGAGACTTTGTTTTACTGCTTCTTAACTACGCCAATGATAAATTATTGACTTTAAACTATTCAGCATCAAGTGATATATTTTTTTGTATAATTAATCTGTATTATGCAGTCATCAATGTCTACATAACTAAATTACCATGTATATAAAAAATGTATTATGATTAATTCCAAGAAATACAATCATATTTCTATAAATATGCACTGCCTTTAAAATATTAAAATTTTTTGTGGGCTATGAAAGTAGTCATAGCTATTTAAATTGTTATAATATGTAATTGTATTAACTTTAATTTGGAGTATTCAACTTAAAAGTTGCAATGGTTTAATTTTATGTTTTTGTACATGACCTATATATTGTATTTTAGAAAATGTACAACATTTCCACATCTATGGAACTCTCAAAGAAAGCAACATTTATACAAAGTAAATATTACAAAGGCTAAAATAAAATATTTTCAAAAAATACTAAGAATCATAATGACAATTAAACTCTGTGCTGATACATAGTATGAGCTTACCATGATGCATGCAAACTCATTTGTGTACAAAGCTGAATTTGTACATTTCTGAAGGGAGCAACTTTCTCCCCACTACTGTAGTTTGGGCCCATTAAATGTTTTGTTTAAACTATTTCATGATATTTTATGTGGTGATGCTTTGAATCATTATTATCCAAACCACATCCTTACAGTTACCTTATAAAAAGGTCGGCAGAACAGGAGTAACCCAATAATTATGACTTAAGGATTCCTTTTAAGTTTTGCTGATTTCTACCCTACAATGGGTTTTGTATTGTTCTCCCGGGAGACTGCACATTGTGCGCATATGATTGTAATTGGCAAGTGCACAAAAGGCCTTTGTCATTGTCCTAATGATGTTCACTTAAAAATACACCTTTGTTAAATTCTTATACCTTCAAGCAAATATTTAGCATTTTATCTAAAGCAGCTCATTAACCAAAATCAGGTATATTTTCTGATTTTTTTTAATAAAAAAAATAATTGCATATATACATTTAGAATGAATAAAAATTAATACACAACAAACCATTAAAAATGTGTCTCTGAGTCTGGAATGCTGCCTAGAGACTGCTGTTTTAGTGCTGAATTAGATGACAGCACACAGGCATTAAGAGCAGATTCATGTGAGGACTGATCCAATGCTGACAATTAAAGTAATTGCAGCAATTCGGAAAATAGTGTGTGTTCTGTATTATACCTGGTCCTTATCATCTACAAGCTAGATACATTTTTTGAGGATCTACAAGGAGCTATTGCTTTGTTGTCAACCCTGTACAGTGCATGTGTAAAATAGCAGGCTATATATGTAGTTATACATGAAGGTGTTGCATTTGACTGCACTATTATTGCTATTATCCTCCCATCGAACCATCCTTCCAATAGCTCCAAGAGGAAAACCACAAATGTGCTTGTATCCTGTGTGCTGTGTGAGGACAGGTCCCCAACCAGCTGTTCCCCCTCCTAGTTGCCAGAGCACAAGGCAAGGCAGCAGAGCCTGCAGAACCTCTGCATGACAACCGTCCCCACCACAACAGCATCACCGGGAAGGAATCACTGATACTACATCCCTCAGGGACAGAAAACCCACAGCCCGCAGCGCCGGACACAGAGCATCCCTCTCCCTGCAGCACACACAGTACAGTCTGCTGTAGCATCTCCTCTTACGGCAGTCACTCTGCAGACTCCCCTTAGCAGATAATAGATTTCTTTAGGTGGAATCAGCCGGCATAGGACTTGAATGCACAGTACATGGGCTCCTCAGGTCTGTCATACTTAAGAACTGTACTCTTGGTGTGTGCTTGTAAACAGCAGTGTCTAGATTCCAACAGTGCCAGCAGCAGCCTTCGTGTAGCCTTCCCAACAGCATCAACAGCAGCAGCATTAGTAGCAGCACACCTCTCCCTGCCCATGCCTGTGATGCTTGCACTGGTGGTGGCGGTGTTACATTTGGGAGCTGTGAAGGAGGAGGAGGTGCCACTGACAGTAGGATTGTCAGGGGTGTGTGTATGAAGGGAGGAGGGAGACCCTGATCCTCGAAGGAAAACAAATAGGAAGCGGAGGAAGAGGTCTCTTGGAAGAGGAACCTTTGGGCACCTGCTATGTGTTACTTACGTTGTCTCCCCCGTGTCTTTATGTGCAGGCAGATGGCATGCAGGAGATCTAAATGATATCCAGCTACGCATCGCCCCTACATCCCTATCAGGTGGCGAGTCTACGGGGCGCCCTGCACATCAGTGTGCCGTGTGTGTGATCTCCCCTCCCCGGCCCGCCTATGCTTGGGGAGCCTCTGCCTTTCTCTCCCTGACATGAGAAGAGAGTGAGAGGGCGGATCTGCTCCATCTCCCCTGCAGTCAGACATAGGAATGGCTCCGTCCCCGAGGAGGCACTGGCGATCAGGCTGCGCTGTCCGTGGTGCTGATACCGCAAGAGCTGCTGGTGGTGCTGAGGCTGCTGGAGGCTCCGTCAGACCTGTCGTACAGATGCCAGTGCTGCCTCCGCAATGCTTCCTGCTGGTGCTAGGATTGGGATTGGGACCTGGTTTGGTTGGTGGATCAAGCGGGACAACGATCGAACAGCCCACAAACGGGACCTCGTTGTCTATCATGGGTTTGATGCCGATTAGCGAGACGGTGGCGAAAGGAAATATTGGCAGGGGCATCCTGCCCGCTGTGCGGCTGGCTATAGATCAGATCCACAATGACTCCCTGCTGCATCCCTACTTCCTGGACCTGAAGCTGTATGACACCGCGGTAAGGCTCACCTACTACCCCTTCATGTTCCTGCTCATGTGCCACTACCTGTACTAGATATGAGTATCATGCACGTCTGCCTATTGTGTAGGTCCTTTTTGGTGTGCACCTACAGTACTGATCGTGCAGGGCTATCTTACCTTACATTTCACTGTGCATTGGAGCTGCAAAGGTATGCTCCAGCTTTGCCTTAGCGCAGATAAGAGTTGCTTGGTAACACCTATAGGGTGATAGGAATAAGGTGTCAGATATTTATTTCTATACATTTAAACATTTGTCGGTAGCTGCCACTATGTTTAACATGATTGATGGAGCTGTGCGTAATTTTACCATAACATAGCAACAAGGCACAATTCCATGAGTGGGAGTCGGTGTAATGATGGAGAGAATGCAGAAATGCAGCACAGCCTTTCACTATGTGCTTCCAGCACCATGATGCTGCATAGGTGCATGCTCACCTTTCTTGCTTGGTTTTGGAGGCTTAGACCAATGTACTAATATGTTTTATATTTATTTGTTTTACCAATTGCATCTCTAAATCGTTCATATTGTGTAAACCACACTAAACAGTATAAATTAATGATTAATATTTTTAGTCCAGATGCCTCCTCCATTCCTTGAAATAGATTAAGTTCAGATGACTGAGCAACAGATACATTAAAATGTCTCTCATTTCAAGCTTTAATCATGTCATTTGCAGAAATTCATTTATAGAAATGATATTTCAAATTATGGTCAAATTATGGTTCTGTAGGTGTTTTGTTGGGGCCAAAATAAAAAAGCTAATGATAATTTGGATTGACCAATGCAGTCTCTATACTGCACATAAGGGAAAGACACTCTAGTACTATATAGCTGCTAGCTAGCGAATACTAATCAGCATTGCTGAGGCTGAGCCATAATTATCTAGTGTATCATAGAAGGTTTCTTTGAGAATTGATAGATTAGTTTAGTTAAGCCACATTAACTCAAAGATTAGAAAACTAAATATTGATCAGTTATTAGGTTTTAAAAAAGGGTATACAACTGTGTATGTAATTTAGACAGTCTGCTTAATTATGATCAGAACCAATACTTGCCATGCATACCACACTAAATATATATATTCTTCATTGTGTTCTTTGTTTTTGTGATATATCAATTATACATACTGTATATATGGAAGATAACATAGTTGATTGAACTAATACTTATTTTGTTTGGACAATACCATTATGTGACTGGATATGATTCAGTAAGTAAAGTTTACAGGCGTTGGAAGGATTGTGTTGGCTTTCCCGGCAAATAGTAGATTCTTGTCATTATTCTATTAAATATGTTTGGGATGACCCTGTTGATTGAGCTAGTGCCTGAAGATGGCAGTCATTTCGTGGAGCTTGATTCCATTTCCAAGGCAACCCCTTAAAAAATGTAGATTGTGTGCTGGAAAAACCTACACCCCTTTGACACAGGTGACTTGGCTGAAAAATAAATAAAGTCAAACAAAAAGTATTTCCTCCTTTCTTACCTTAACAAATTTATTGTACATTAATTGATAGAAATTAATTTCAATTTAAGTAGTAATATCTGTAATAAAACAAGCACTTAACAATGAATCATAAAGATAATTAATTATAATCATAAGATTCACATACAGCACATTTATACACCCAAGTGCACATACTAAGAATAGAATACATATACATATATGCACATATAAATGTAAATTCCTAATTAATAAATTTATCAAGATTTCATAGAAAATCTTGAGTTATTATTTTATATGCAATTCTATAAATACCTCTTCTGTGCTAAAATATATGAATCAATACACTTTTTATAGAAATTATGCAATAAGATAAATTTGTACATATTTGAATGACCCATTTTAAATGCTTTGTCATCTCTAGAATTATAGTTTATGTTGATAGATAAAACTAGCTGTTTATAAGAAAATAAATAGTTAAAATCTGCATCACTGTCACAGGAGCTGCCTTGTCTGAAATGGCCATGCTTTCAGTTATCCACTAGGTACTGTATACAGAGTATAACACCAACATGTGCTGAGGCTTAGTGCAACCTATAAGTGGACTATTTCACTTTGTTTTGGGCTCAGTAATGTATGTTATGACAGTGGCAGAACTAGCGAATGATAGGCCTAGGTGCAAAAATGTGCTTATTAATATTCAGTACCAGTATATATTTGAATTGAAACAGGTGAAAGCCTTGTGCATGCTGGAGAGATGACTGGGGGTGTCAGAGCATGGGGTGCTGGAGAGATGGCTGGGCATATCAGAGAATGGGGTGGTGGAGCGATTTCTGGGTGTGTCAGAATATGAGATGCTGGCACAGGGGGTTTGGCTGGGGGTCAGACAATGGGGTGCTAGAGCCGGGAGTGGGATGTAGTCTGGAACCCGACGGTCTAAATGCCGACCGCCGGCTTCCAGACTGCTTTATCCCGACTATGGACGAATGACAGGGATCTAAATCTAGATGCCTGTCATTTGCCCCAACGTCTGGAGACCAGCGCCCGGCATCCCGATCGAGTGGATGCCGGGCGACGCAGCGGACAGCCGCAGAAGGGGGAGGGTTAGGTTTAGGGCACCCGGGGGGGACTGAGGGTTAGGCACCCCCCCCAGTAGGTTAGGGTTAGGCTAGGGGGAGGAAGGGTTAGGGTTAGGCACCCCCGGGGGTAGGTTAGGGTTAAGCACCTCCCCGGGGGACTTAGGTTTAGGCAGCGTGGTAGGGGGGGTTAGGTTTAGGCACTTAGAGGGAGGGTTAGGGTTAGGCACAGGGGGGAGGTTAGGGTTAGGCACCCCTAAGGAGGGTTAGGGTTAGGGGGGTTAGGTTAGGTTAGTAAATACTTACCTTTAGGATGATCGGGATTTCCTCCTTTGTCGGGCAGCCACTGTTGGGAATTGAACCGCCGGCCATGCGGCCAGCGGTAATACATATCACACCCCAAGGAGTGTGTAATCACCTGTCTCCTGTCAGCCCTGCACTCCCCTATCTCCCTCATCAGCAGACACATCAGCCAAATCCACAGCATCTGGTCTGCCCACCAATTTTGTCACTGCATCAGTGAGCCAATCATCGCTCTGCTCTTGCCTCCTTGCCACTCACAGCCAGCCAATGACATGAATCAGCCCAACTCATTACGCAGTCTCACCTCCTGATTAGCTAGTGTGCAGCCACTGGATCCCAGGTCATCAGTGTCATGGTGCTGCCCAGTGTATCTGATGCTGGCTGTGATGCAGAGCTTTGTCTCATCTGACTCTGGATGACTGCTGCATGAAGCGTTCTCATCTGCTCAGTGCTCTATGCAGCTGCATAGCCAGAGTATCTATCGGGTTGGCCCTGTCCACACAGGTGAATAGCTTTCCCGGTGTTATGAATGCCAAAGTCTGCTCCATGTGAACCCCATAGAACCCAGTTAGCGAGGTCTTCCACCACTAACAACTGCCCATTGTTCCCTTAGAACTCAACATGTTCACCGGTACTTAGGTGGCCGCCTGGTTTTAATACTTGGGGTAATAGCGGTTCACATGAAGGTACAATGGGATCCAGTGGTGAGTGGGACAACAAGAATAGAAACAGTTAGAGGTATGGCTTGGGAACAAATGGAATGACTAGTGAGCTGATGGTGCGGCTTAGGTGCTGGTGGTGCAGCAAGAGCTGATAGCAGCAATTGGAGCACAAGTGGTGTGGCTTGTGTGCTGATGGTATGGCAAGAGCCGATGGTAGAAATTGGTAAACCAGTAGTGTGGCTTTGAGAGCTGATGGTGCAGCTTAGGTGCTGATGTGGTGGCTTGGGTGCTGATGGTGCGGCATTACCCGGTGGCAGAGGTTGGTACCCAAATGATGCAGCTTTGAGAGATGATGGTGTGGCTTTGAGAGCCAGTACAAAAAAGTTGTGTACAAATTAGTATACTGCGGCTTTGAGAGCCGGTACACAAGTCTGTGTACTGGTTTGTGTACCAATTAGTTTACTATGGCTTTGAGAGCCAGTACACAAGTCTATGTACTAGTTTGTGTACCAATTAGTGTACTGCGGCTTTGAGAGCCGGTACTCAAGTTTGTGTACTAATTAGTGTACTGCAGCTTTGAGAGACGGTAAACAAGTTTGTGTACTAATTAGTGTACTGCGGCTTTGAGAGACAGTGGCAGCACGGAAGCTGCTGGTGTGGCTAGGGAGCTGTTGGAAAGGCAGGTGAGCCGGTGGCAGCACGGAAGCTGCTGGTACAGCTAGGGAGCCATTGCAGAGGCTGATGAGCTGGAGGCAGCACGGAAGCTGCTGGTGTGGCTAGGGAGCCGTTTGTAGAGGCTTAGAGCTGGTGGCAGCACGGAAGATGCAGGTGCCACTAGGGAGGGGTTGGAGAGGCTGATGGCCGGTTGCTGCATGGAAGCTTCTGGTGCGGCTAGGGAGCCATTGCAGAGGCTGAGAGCTGGTGGCAGCACGGAAGCTGTTGGTATGGCTAGGGAGCCATTGGATAGGCTGAGAGCTGGTGGCAGCACGGAAGTTGCTGGTGAGGCTAGGGAGCCGTTTGAGAGGCTGAGAGCAGGTAGCAAGGTAATTCCACTGGGGGACCAGAATACACTATCACAAGATGATACAGAATGCTGACCATGCAGCTGAGCCAAGAGAACCTACAGGAACGCTATAGTCAGCTGAGGCAGCAACAGGCCAGCGTGTACAAATAGGAGGAAAAACCAATCACGCCGTGCTGTGGATAACAAGTGACCTCCTGAGGCATGCAGATCACCTTGCAACTGAGGTAACCGGAACAACAGCGTCATTAGAAGGTAAACTACCAGAGGGAGACAAATAGTGACCTCGACTTGTAACACCCGGGCAGCACAGCTGTCAGTGCCCTATACAGTATGTAGATGGAGATTTTGCTATCATTCTCACTGTTGTATAGCAGTACCTTTGGAGCAAATTATGATTGCTGTTTTATGGAATGGGACATTTATGTCCATGTTTGCACATTATTGGGAGGTAACATTATCATTCCATGGAAAAGCTTTTCTGTTGGATTTTAATTCACATGAGTTAATTGAAATCCAGATAAAAACACAAGTCCAAACCTACTATATATGCAAATGATTTTAAAAAAACAAGACAATTTTACATTATTAATATGACCTTTGTTATGTTATACAATATTCCCGTGGCTAATCAATAACCTTCCATTAGTATTTAACATATGTTCAACATTTGATTAATAATAGTTTAAGATACTATAATATTATTAATTATTAATAATTGCTTAATCCTGTGCATCTAAAGATGACTTTGAAGACTAGTGGACTAACCAGTTGTCACATTTAACTTTAACTACTATTGATGTATTAAACCTTAGATACTACATACAGAATGTGACAAAAGGCAAACTACATTTACAGATTATTACAAGAATTGTAAACTTGATAATACACCAGTCATTAAAAATGTATTCAGTCCAAGCAGTTTTGGTATAATGGAAATGATTTTCTGCATTCAGGTTACAAATACGTGATGCACTGCATATAGAATATTTTGTTATATCTTACTTTTAAATGCAGCACTATGGTATGTGAATGAGCCGTCCATTGCTTATACAAATAAAGTAGAAGTAAATAATATGTAAAGTTTCAATCCTGTTGCATTTGCAACTAATCATGACCTGACAATCGAGGAGGTAGCTACACGTTAAATCACAGGTAGAGAAATCTAACCCTCTGCACACATGCACTGGAGCTATTGTTATCTTAAAATTCATGCTTAGTTAGGACCACACCGATTATCTTGAGCCATTTGATCCATCTAATTTTTTAGGAACAATAAACAACAAAACAATTATACTGTAGGTAGAAGGTGAGATGACACATTATTATAACTATGGCTCCACCTATACACACTTACACACAGGAAGAAACAAAATTACACTTTATTGGCACTTAGGCCATGTATGCTGTGCTGCCTCTTTTTTCCAAGTTTGCCACTTGCTTCAATTCACACCCAACCCATTTGCACAGTTACGGGGCAAGCACAATGCACAGTGTATTGACACCCATTCTAAACATCTTTCTCTTTGAGTTTGCAATTTTGCTGCCTTTGAATAAATATCACACCCTACCTGCATACTGTTGCCTTTATGGCCACACTCTACGCAATTACTAGTGGTTATTTTCTGCAGAATAATGTGCTACTCCATAAAGCACAGATCAGTTACAGCTGGTTCCATGAACATGGCAAAGAGTTTAGATTACTGTTATTGTAAACACTTCAGTATACAAAGTATTTAGCTGATGTCAGAAGTTTACATAGTATTGTCCAATGTCAGTAGTATATTCAATACTACCCTCACTGCCTGCAGTACAAGCAGTATTGCCCCAAAGCCAATCTGTACATAGAAGATCATGAATGCAGCCTTCTAAATACTATGAGACTTATGCAGATCTGAATGGAAGTCCATTCTGATTTTGAGTTGAGAGTAAAGAAAAATAAAGCAAGTACAGTAACTGTGCACCTGGACAAACCATGTTGCAATGCAAGGGGTGCAAATACATTTACTTGTTTGCATGTAGGGTAAATACTGGCTGCTTTTTGTATGTAGCCTACAAATGTTTGACAGCATTATTTTTACACTGCAAGTTAGATTTGAGTTTGGACACACCCCTCCCATATCTAAATCTCACTGCACATTTTCCATCTTCTCCACCTGCAGTGTAACACAGATTTGCCAAGGTGCACAGTTACTTGCTTTTTTTTGCTTTACTCACAACTCAGAATCAGCACCAGTGTACTATATGTTCCAGGACCATAAATATGGAACTATGGTAAATGTAGAGTCATACGCATCTCAGGTGAATCTCCATTTGTGACAAATTGAGCATAACTAAGGCGTTCTCATGTAGTTAATGTTCAATTAGGTCATGTCAATGGAATTTCAAGCTATGCAGATCTCATCTTTTCACTAGGGATAGGGCTGATGCAAATGTGCACTGACAATGATGACTATAAATCCCATCATAGGGATTGGGGTGGCCTTGCCAAAGAGATACGTACAACTCTGCATAAGGGAGAAAATAAATATACTGTAGCCAACCAATGACAATGTACACATTGATGTCCCTATCCTAGATCAATATCAAACTCCAGCTATAGTCATAGGGGCATATTCAATTAAACCCGGCAGCTAATTGTCGCGCTGGACGGGATTCAATTAGCGGGGATTCCATGCGTGGGTGTCCCTGAGACCCCGTGCACGAGTCCCCACCGTTTGACTTTACCTTGCACCTCATGTAGGTGCGAGGTAAAATCAGCGTGAGGCCGCCCTATTCAGCCTTGCGCAAGAGGTTATTACACACTGATTCCGCAGTTCTCGCGGAATCAGTGTGTTTTCGCGCGAGAGTCCCGATCTAATGACACGGTGAAATAGCTATTTAATTGAATAGCTAAACCCTGCATCATGGGACTTTAGCCTGTCAATTACCCGGGGGTGAAATCCCGCAGCTAATTTAATATGCCCCATAGTATTGCCCAATGCTAGTATATTATACAAACAATTTCACTTCTTGCTTATAATTTTCCCATTTGCTTGCCACTCATCTGACCTCCCTGCCACCTACTGTACCATGAAAATAAATTAAATAAACAAAAGTAATTTTGACATTATTTTACATAGCAACCAATCAGCTTCTAGCTAATATATTATTTAGAATGGACTGTATTGTATAAATGAAAGCTAGAAGCTGATTGGTTGCTATGTACAACTTCTCCACCTGTCCTCTTTAATGGGTATGATACAGCTCCCCCTTAATCTTAGTAGGTACATACAGAATAGGGTTAGGATTGGGCTGCAATTAGGTTTAGGGTTAGGCTGCTACTAGGGTTAGGCTAAAATAGGACTGTTGGCATTCATAATGTCAACATAATGAACAGGTCGACACTATGTCAGTGCCAACATTGAGATGTCAACATTATGAATATCTAAACATCCTGAATGTCAACATTCAGACCATGTTGACATTATGGTGTTGACATAATGAATGTCTACATTTCATACCACACCTGACAGCAGAGTTATCAGCCTACAATGAAAAAGCTGTCATTGGTAATATTGAGTAGCTAATGGTGGTTTAATATGGTTGAAATGAGAACAGACAGTAAAAGGAAGAGACATGAAACTTTAATCTACCACTGTAGAAACTTTCAAACTGTTGGCATTTATAACTGACCTTCACCATTTATCATAATAGAGGTAATTGAGTGTTCTCCCTATGCTGGTTCTAGAGGAGATGACTGCTTTAATGCTGCACTGGCACTCTTGTAGTTATCTTTCAGTTTGGTGTAACTGGGTAGCTAAATGTTTTTCTTCACGCTTACTGGTTGAAATAGATCCAGGACAGTTGTTCCCCATGTTCAATGCAGCTGTCATCAAAGAGGCAGCAGATACAAACAAATGAGGAATAGAGATGGCAAATGCAATGATAGTTGTTAGCTGTGACTATTTAACTCTCTGGGACCAGCAACTGAGCTGAGATGGTATTATGTGGATCTTCTTGGTGTGATGACACTCCTTGGCACAATTGCCATAATTTTCCACTGCCATAACATATTTTTAGTTATTTTGTGGTTGTGGGAAGATGATTACTGCTTGTTTGCATGTCTTCCATGTCCTTAATAACTTATGAGAGAAAAAGTAAGGAGGTGTCGCAGCATAGCGGGTGTCATGTGGGCATGGCACAGGCAAGTGGGCAGTGCAGGGAGCATGGCACCGAGATTGCATTATCATGACCCCACCCCTGACAATACCATGACACAATTACTGATATTTAAATCAGGGGGTGGGGCCACAATGATGGAGTGCAGCACTCTTAGTGTCATTAAACTGCCCAAGTGAAGTGAGTGGCACTGGACGGGAAATTGCGTACTCTTCCCAAGATTCGTAAGTCTTCCTTGGTTCCGGGAGAATAGGAAGGTATGCAATGGAGCTGTTTTTAACTTGTGTATTACATTGTATAGCTTAATTTCTATTAATTTCTAAGTGTACTTTATCATATAAAATGAACCTTGAATATACAGGAAATGCTTGATAATAAGATGTTTTTCACAATGTATTCCTTGTAAAAAATACATAATAAATAAAATAAAAAAATCCATTGAACGTTTTTGCCAACTACCAATCACAGCCACTTGCCAACCTCAAACTTTTTGGGCATCCAAATAGAATCTGTGAGCAGAGACACTTGGTGCAAGTGAATGCCACAACACCCCCCTTCCCTTAGTACTGAACTGTAATAGGGGGTCCATGGCCAGCAAGTGGTTACACACTGAAGTGAAGAAAGACCAGCAACAGTGGCTGTGCTGGGGTCGGTAGTGTCCACTGGATGAAATGTAATGGTAGGGTCCCACAAAATAGTGTGTCTGCGTTACCACTCAACAAGCATATCCAATCATGGATGGGGGGGTGACCAGACCAAATAGGACATAAAAGATTACAAGGAGGGCAGCATATAGGCAACATTGTGTGGTTCTACCCTGGGGATAAGCACACAGCACTGGTCCATTGTTCATGATTAGAGGCCCATCTCTTAAGGTGACTTTAGGTGTACAGTATTATCTGGCTGGTTTCAGTGTAACCTGTTTCTTTGCAGTTATTACGGAACTAGAAGTTCCAGATTACCCTCTCTAACAGGGCAATCTGTGCATTGTGGTTCAACAACACTTAAGAGCCACAGGCACTAATAAAAGTACAGTGAAGTGATATACGGTCAGAGTTATCACATCTGGATTTTTTAAAGAATTGTTGCACTTCGGCCCATTTTTCTAAATTCATAAAAGACCTTTGATGTCTGCGAGCAGAATAAATCTAACTTTTTTTTACTGTAGTTTGCCCCTCCCCTCACTATTTTGTAGATTTAGAATAGATGTGTACAACTTGGCATTGTCAATTCTCTATCATTATCTACAAAATGTAGCACAGTGATTTACTCTTTGTAGTCTGCATTAAAGTCAAAATTGCTTTCACTATACTGTGTTCATTGTTTTGAAACTGTGATTGCAAATTTGTTATTGGTTCCCAAAATTACAAATCATGTTATATTTAGTATATACCTATCAGCACTTGTGTTTAATGGTGTTTCGGAAAGAGTAGAGGCAGGGGTGGCTTAAGAGAGGAAGGGTCCATGTTCAGTCTTTGTGTGGGCCTCCTCTTCTCTCTCAGGTGACATAAGCAAGTAGACTTTGGCACTGTGCCAGAGTTTCCTGCGCATGCGCTCATCTCCAGGATCATGGCACGAGAGTCATGTTGACAGTGATTTCTCTACTGCGAATGTGCAAATGTCCAAGTGATTTGTGCATTGCCGATATGGGACTCCAGAGGGAAATGTAGAATATATAGGTGCAGGGTGTGTGGTGTGGCCCCTTTGGATCCAGGGACACTCGTGCACCACACACCCTGCACCCATTATAGATATGCCAATGAGGAGTGGGCAGATGGGAATGGCTTAACACTTCAGAAGCGCTAAGCAGGCCAACTGGGGCATAGCCAGACTCAACAGACTCAAGACTCACCTATTCATCCAAGCATTTCACTAATGTCCCTTGTTAAGCTTGTTTTGTATTTTGTACTGTAAATGCAAATGTAAAGCACTTTGAGTCCTTTAGGAGAAAAGCGCTATATAGATAACACTATTATATTATTATTATTATTATTATTATTATTAGCCATACCCACTATGATACAGAAATCTCACAAGTGTGCTCTAGCCATGCACCTGTGTCCCCATTTACTATTTTTACATGTTGGGAGGTATGCGATGGTGACTAAGTGCTTTGTCATTGAAGTCAGCAGAAGTATTGATTGTTTCCTGTACTAATAGGTTGTATTCCTTATGCACATACTTAAAATATTCAATGTTTTAACAGACCATTTATTTTAAGGCCTATCTAAATTTTTATTTCTGTGTCAAGTAGTCATATTTTTATTTTATGTTGTTTTAGTTCCTAATTAGTTTTTTTTATCGTATGGGGTAAAAACAAGTATAAGTTAAAACTACTGAAAGAAATTGTCCTAAAGAGATAAGACCAGCAAAGGATGTTTTTCCTCTTTTCCCAAAAGGCATTTCCTGCAGAAGATTGTATTTTTTAAATGGGCAGATTAGGGTTCATCATGAGGTAATAACTAAAAGAGCTTTGTGCTTGTAAATGACCCACATTATATTTAAGTTATGTAGTGTCAGTCTGTTCCAAGGCACTGTAAAAAATGTTTGTTATAGAAAGACACACAGTGGTGCAGACAAGTACAATAGGCATACCACCCCACATTTGTGAGGGGGAGGTCGGGACAAATGCACGCATTGGCGTGGTTTAGTTACAAGGGGGCATGGCCCCATGGGAAATACAGTATCTATGAACCACACTGCTTTTTTTGTCATGCGCACGTCATCCATTCATCACTGCTCTGCTAAGCTGAGCAGCTGTGTCAGAGTGTGCCTCCAACCTCCCACCTGCCTATTGCTCGGGTGAGACAGTGCAGAAAAAGCAAGTCTTCTCCTGCTGAAATATGGACAGTAGGGAGGTATGAGCATACAAAGCCCTACATGCAATAGCATATAAAATGCAGGGGGATAGGCGTTTTAGACACAGTCAGCGCCGTATCAGGATGGCAGTGCGCCCTGTGCTGCACTGCCGCCCTCGCACTCCCCCCCTCTCCTCCTCCCCCTGAGCACTTACCTTTTTCCACCAAGGGGTAGGTGGAGGGTGGGGATCCTCTTCAGTGTTACTCTGTGAGCACCAAGCAGCACAGCAGGAGGTCTCTCTACAGACCTCCGGAGCCATACAGTTTGCGGCCGGTGACCTTAGAGGCTTCCGCCCTGTGCGGAGGCACCAGCCGCACCACCCTCCCCACGGCCCTGAACACAATGCTAGGGATGGGGCAAGGAAGATAATCCAGAGGCCAAACAATTTTTCAATCAGAAAATGCTAAATTACTAGTTTAAAATATTATATTATTAATGACCACAGCTAAAATATTCTACTGGTTTTTTTACACTCATTAACTAATCCTCTCCCAAGCACGCTATAGAACAAAAATGTGCAATGTCTTCCCAGGACCAATGCTTCCAGCTTGTCATTAAAGAAACAATATCCTGTGTTTTGACACTTATGTCGGGTACACACTAGACGATGTGTGTACCCGGCCAATGCACAATGCATTGAACGGCAAACAGTCATTTGATGCTGCACGATCTGGTGAACAACCACACTATATTTCGCTCACCAGCCACCTCCACATGCATGGAGTCGTTCTTCAAATTGACAGATTGAGCAGCATGTAGGCTTGATTTTTCGACGCGATGATTGACTCCTCAGGAGCACATTTGGTCGCTCATAGTGGGTTCACACTTTCTAATATGGACGATATATCGACCCAATCCGCCGGATCGAGCGACATATTGTCTAGTGTGTACCAATATTAAGTTACACTATAATGGAATTTTAAAGATATAAGTTCACTGTTTTATACAACCTATCAGGCAGCTTAAAATATCACATATATTTTCAAACCTACTCTAGGCAAAAAGCATTTGAGTCCTTTTGCAAAATTTGCTATATTTTTTTATATATACAGGAACTGTACTCTTAGTTCTAGCAACTTCATAAAATTGGTGAATTATGTTTGACATTGGAAAATATAGTCCTAGTGGTTGTGTGTAAATCATCACAGGTAATTAAGTCAAATCAGCTTACTTTAATAAATGTCACTTCAATATGTTTGACACTGCTTTGACAGCATTTCCATATACATGTACTGTTTGAATTACTACATACACCATTTACAGGTGTTTAAATTGTATGAGAAACATTACTTTGCATTTTTGGTAGAATTATGCATATTTGAGTTGTTGAAGGTCATGTACTCAGACAAAGAAAGATGCACAATTTTCTTTTTAATTCTATCCTCTAAGATTATTGTGAACTATTGTTTCTTACACATTGTGTACTATTATTTAATTGTTGGTCTTTAATTGTTTTTTTACATACTCCCAGCAGCAGATCATAAAATTAGGGTTCATAGCTATATCATGGGCTCAGTTGTCCAGGAGCACAGAGCTATCACATCGGAACCAAGTGATGCAAATATTAGTGTGACAAGTTACAACGAAGCCTATTCATTATACTTTATGAGCTTGTTACAAATGTGGAAACGCTAATTAATGTATGTTTTCTGTAACGGGCCCATTCATTATTAGGGGCCACCAGTTTTCTGCAAACTCCAAAAACTGAAAGTTTTCAGAATTTGCTTGCAGGAACCAATACCATATTCATATGGCGTTGCTTCCTGGAGCCCCGCTCCTTACAATGGCACTGTGTGCCCTGTGGTAGTGCACATGTGTAAACTTTTTTGAGCAGCTGTCCTCACACAGGAGCAATACTAAACTTGCAGTGATGATGATGAACAGCCCCACAGTTATCTTGGGGTAATGAAGTTACTGTGTATTTATTGCAATGATTGTAGAATGATTGTGAGCTGCTGTGCATGGCAACTAAAATTTAAAATTAGCAGTTTGATGTGGATATTTTTGTGACTATTTTGCTGCCTACCTCGGCTCCCACTGCACATGTCCGACTCGGGATAGGCCGTGCACAATTATTATATAGATATTAGGGGTCACCTCATGGTTCCATGACCTATATAAAAACACTTGTCACAGAACTATTAATTGACATCTGACATATAAAAAAAAACTTTAATAATGTTTGCATTACAAATAATTTGATTTATTTTATTTACTACTTCCAGACATATTATATAGTGTTATTTGACTAGTACTCTGGATAGTATATGAATAAAAGAACAATTTTAATAGGAGTCAGGATTTGAAATTGTTTTCTCTACAAAATGGGTTTCATATCAATACAGAACTCATAGGTGCAGGGGGTGCAGATGAAATGGGGTTCTGAGTTGAGGGGGCACAACTTCCCTGTCAATGATGCATGTGTTATAAACATTTTTTACCACTGGGTGGTACATGGGGTCCCTTACTAACTTTTGCTATGGGGCCTACAAATATCTATTGTAGATACGCCCCTTGTGTTCTTGTCCAAGTGATACAGAAAATATTAGTGACCTCTTTTTATTTTTGTGCAACGGAAAGGTTGGATAACTGTGTTTATGAGCAGATCCCAGAGAACCACAGGTGGCAGCTACACATGGCCCCACATCTGCTGGACCACTGAGTAGCTGCTACCTTAGTAACTTTAGGCCCTGAAAAAGAGTATTCCATGCCCTATACAGAAAAACTCAGCCTGCTTCTTTGTGGTTTTATGACCACGGATCTCCTATTATTTTAAACTAAATAAAGATTGTCTATATATCATTTTTCACTTGGCATGAAAACAAAAAAGCTGTGCCGACTGCATCTTGAGACATCGTGTTCAGATGTGTCCATATACGTCTATCCTCCTTGTGCTTTAAACAGCCCTTCTAGTCGCGCCATGCCGTGGTGTGACTTGGTAGCGCCGAGCATCTTTTTGTACGACTTTTTACCTTCATATGCATCTTATTTGCACAGTGATGTGAATAGTTAGCACAAGCAGCTTCTGCTGATTAAAATGATATGTAGCATGCCTATGCTCTGTGTGCAACTGCGGGTTTATCTGCATGCGAAATGCTATGTTACAGTGTCACAGCCACTGACACTGTAACATAGCATTTTTCATACAGATACACTCGCAGTTGCATACAGTATATAGGCATGCTGCATATCATTTTAATCAGCTGTAGCAGCTTGTGCTAACTATTCACATCACTGTGCAAATAAGATGCTCAGTGCCACCGAGTCACACTGTTCTCACGTGTTATGTGTAACAACTTGTAGCACACGGAGGATAGATGTATGTGGACACATCTGTACAGATTCAGACTCAGTCACACACAGATATAAAAATGTTGCATATTAAATGAATGAGTGCAGTCTGTGAAGCTTATTGATGCATCCATTTGCTACTAAGACAAATTTTTGGTTGAATAAGAAGCGAAAAAGATGCTCAGCGCAAGCTGAGTCACATGGGAGCTGGCAGAACACGAAGGGATGTTTTTTTACGCGACTGCAACAATAGTATATGAGAAATCATATGGAGATTGTAGAATACTAGAGATAAGCGGGTCCGGTTCTCCGAGAACCGGACCCACCCGAACATTGCAATTCTGAGTCGGATCCAAGACCGGCTCAGGTTTTCCCGCCTGATTCGGATCCGAAAACAAGGCAAAACGTCATTCTCCCACTGTAGGATTCTCACGCGTTTTGGATTCTATAAAGGTCCCGGTGATCGGCACCATTTTCACTCCGGCTGTAGAGAATGTGCGCTGTTGTTCAAGGGTGCAGTGTTGTTGAGCTCAGGGTCTGTGCTGCTGTTGTTCAAGAATGCAGTGTTTTTGGGCTGGGGTATGTGCTGCTGTTGTTCAAGGGTGCAGTGTTGTTGGGCTGGGGGGTCTGTGCTGCTGTTGTTCATTCAAGGGTTCAGTATTGTCGGGCTGGGGATGCAGTACATAAAGGAGTGCTGCTGTGTTGTCTTGTCCATCAAGGGGCTAGGGCTGCAGTACATAAAGGGATGCTGTGTTGTCCGGGGGTGCTCTGTCAATCTAGGGGTGCTCTTCCCCAGTGTTTAAAAATAAAAGTTAAAATTATCATTCCACAGAAGAAACTGTAGCTAGTAGCTATGCTATTATTGTTCGGTGTCACTGCCAGCCACATAACATATCATCCACATAATTTTGACTCTGCTGGTGGTCTGTCCGCACTCCCCTGCTCTGCAGGGGTGCTTTGTTGTCCATAAAGGGGTGCTGTGTTGTTCATCAAGGGGCTGTTTCCTCGTCCGGGGGGGCTCTTCCCCAGTGTTAACAAAATAAAATGAAAATAAAATCATTCCACAAAAAAAATGATGTGTTGATTTTTTTTGTGTGTGATACTGTAGCTAGTAGCTACGCTAGTATTGTTCGGTGACACTGCAGGCAAGACCGCAGTTTAACATCCATGTATTTGTGACTCTGCAGGTGGTCTGTCTGCACTCCGCAGGGGTGCTTTGTCCATAAACGGGTGCTGTGCTGTTCATCAAGGGGCTGCTGCCAGGTTGGGAATTGCTTTTCTAGTGAAGTGTAATCTAGATGGGATTTGGTAGCGGGGACACAGGACCTCAATTAATTGTCTAAAATCCACTGCATTATTGTCGGATATTGGGCGCACATCTAATACCAGCATAGATGTTATGGCGTCAGTGATCCGCTGTGCAACTAGGTGACTGCTGTCATACTTGCTCCCCCTTGCAAAGGATTGTTTAACAGTTAATTTTTTTTGAAGTACTACTAGTAGTCTTTACTGGCCCCCTTCTAGGATGAAAATCCACTGCCAGCAGCAGCAGGCATAGCGCTCAAGGATTCTTCTAGGGCAAGGACTGATGTGAATGATTTAAATATTTTTTGTAAATTCCTCCCCTCCTCCCTCATAAATTTGCTTCGGAATCCAAAAATTTAATTAAATTTACTACTAATCAAATCTCCCTCAGGCCTCTTGAATAATAAAAACATTTGTTTCCTGATGTGCCATATTGAAAGTTGAACAGCCACAGCTGCTGTAATCTTTGACATGCAGTTGCTGAATGCCAAAAATGTCCAGAAAACTTTATGGCCACAGACAGCATCTCCTGCATGCCCCTTTAATTTAAAAAAAATATTCTGAACCACCAAGTTGATTTTGTGGGCAAAACATGGGACATATTGTTCACCTCCTCGCTTATAAATTTGCTTGGGAATCAAAAAATTTTATTACATTTTCTACCAATCAACCCTTCATTTCCCTTCCTTCAACTACATACATACTCCATCTTCCTCAGGCCTGTTGATTAATGAAAACATGTTTCCTTATGTGCCATGTTGGAAGTTGAACTGCCACGTTTTTGTGCCGCCCACTGCTGCCATTTAGCTTAGTCAGCCAGCTAGCTTGGTGCAAACTGGATGAAAACAATATTGTGAGCTGTGAGGTGGTTAAAATTGACTGGAAACAAGTGGAATTTAATGTTATTGAGGTTTATAGTACTGTAGGAACAAAAAAAGCCCAAATTATGTGATTTTAGAAGTTTTTATACATTTTTTAAACAAAAGATCCAAAACAAAACTAAAACACGCAAGGGCGTTTTTGGCAAAACCAAATCCAGATCCAAAACACGAAGGAGATACAGATCCAAAACCAAAGCACTTCCCTATAGAATACATAACAATTACTATACTATATATGTTCCCCTAGTGGGTACAGTATAAGCTGACTCTAAAACCCAACTGCATTCTGACTTTATAGTGTCCTCACGGTAGAGATGGAAATTGTAGTAATGAAAGGTGTTATTACAATTTACAATGTGCACAGATCTGCTTTAACCCACTTTTTTTTCTGACATCAGCAAATTTTCAGCTCCTAGCAAAAGAAACTCGGATAAGTTCACAGAGGTGGGATTCTAGCTTAGACTCTATTAATTATTATACTTTATTATCACATATCACAGCAATATGGAATGAATTCTCATACTTACAGTATTTGTTAGAAATCTCTTTCCGGGACAACTATGCTTATCACTTCATTGCCTTTGCTAACATTATGTATTCGCCACCATTAGGCCATGAAGGGACATATAGAAGATGATATACTGTAGTTTATCCCTCTCTGGCACAAATGCCTCCATATTGACAAAGAGGCTTATGCCATCTGAATGTAACAACCCTATACCCATAGTTGCCGACATCTGGCTGCCTCCTCAAGGAAAAAGCAGCCAGGTCGGCACACGGTGGAGCATTATGCTCTTTTGGATGTGGAGCAAGGGGGCATGACTGTGTGATCACGTCATCGCGGCCCTGCCCTTGTTACACAATGCCGCAATTACCGCCATTGTGCAGCAGGGGCAAGGGCTACCATGACGCAATTTAGTGTGAATAGTCTCATCGGGTCCCTCGTACTGCCCACTTGTACTGTATAAGTGGGAGGCAGTGGGGGCAATGGGTATGCCGGTGTTGAGGTCCGAGGTGTGGCAGCTGGCGGGGAGACTTGTCCACCTTTCCGGGTGGCTGAGAGCGCCACTCGATTTTTAGGAGCCTCTCGGCCATTCCGGGAGGGTAGGCAAGTATGCATATACGTAGTGTTCACTCTAGCTCCGCGCGCGCACGCAAAAAGGGGGCGTGGCCATTGAAAAGGGGTCGCGTCTATATAAGACACGTCACCTTTTAGTCAATCTTGGAGGCGTGCCCGGCACTTATGGACATGCCGGCAGCCCCCAAGCACTGCTGACAGGGTGAATAGATGCCGGGCGCATGCACCCAGTGTCTATTCACCAGCGGAAAAAAAAACACTTTCCCGCACCAAGGGACCGGTGATCCGGTGAGCTTCTCCATGATCCGGCTCCTGCTCTGTGACCCCGGTCAGCTGCTCTTTGCTGTAAACTGAGATGCCAGCACCTCCTTCTCAGCATGAGCGCTCTCAGTGTGTCAGGAGAGACACAGTGTTTAAAACAGGTCAGACTTCACTCAGAAGCTGCATGGCTGTCTGATCTGCATCGATGTTTCCAATGTTTACACTGATGCACATCATCGGATGTATATAAGAAGGCAGCAATTTTTATCCCTATGCTCGGGTAAGCTTTGGAAGACATTAACATATTTTTGATAGTGCGATCCATAATAGATCGCAGTTGCGATTGCATTAGCATAAATCTCTGAATCAGTCCCACAGTCTTTCATACTAAAGACATGCACAGAATACTGTACACTATCTCTTCAGGGCTGTCCTCCAACTATCACTTGTTTTCACCCTAATAGTAATCTCATTCTTAATCAAGGAATCAAGTCACATGTATCCAAAGTGCGTCTCTCTGCAAACTATCCACTCTGTGGCTCCAAAATGAATTTTTGTGATACTTCATCGTTCTCTCTGCTCCCGAATCAATCAGACTGTATTTCTCATCTTTAGCTGGGCTCTAAAAATCTTGAACTTTCAGCACAGATGCTGTGATCCTTCTCACAGTATTATCCAGCCGATTGCTGCTGTCTCTCAGACAGGAGCGCCCAAAGGAGGAGGAGAGGGTACTAATTATCTGAGCTTGTTGGAGGGGCCCGGATCAGCATCTAAGGGGGACATTTTCCCTCTTTATAGCACTGCTGAGGTGGGCAAATGTACCCCTGTGTGGCTGCCGGTGTAAACCCCCACTCTCCTGTGCAGCCAGTGGCGCCCACTGTGTGGAAACTTTTTTTTTTCACCTGTGACAGTTCTCTGCATCCCTGCTTTATGGATCTTTTTCTTGGATCCTATTATCTCAATTCACTCTCACAATGGCTGTCTGTTATCTTTCCTTGGCTTTGTGCACACTGACCTCCAAAATCACCTGTACTCACCTCTACTTTTGTATACGGTCTTTCTGAACTCTGCCTCTTTCAACTCTGTCTCTGTCTGCGGAGTCTCTCCTAGGGCAATCCTTCCATCTCCCAAGTCTCTGGGGACAATTTGGGCAAGATATATCCTTTTTTGCATATTTGACAACTTTTTGGCTGCCTCCTCCGGGAGGAGACAGCCAGATTGGCAGTGCGGTGATGTATGGAGCAGCTAAGTGGGCAGTAGAGATTGCATTATCATGGCTCTGCCCCTGCCATTATGGCCCTATCCCAACTATAAAATGTTATTATTACCGGGATTGTAAAGTGAAGGTGGGGTCCTCGATGATGCAAATCAGTGCAAATCGTGTCATCAAGCCGGCCAGATTGCCAACTTCACTCAGGAAGGAAGTGGCCCCAGGCAACAGTAGATGGCTTCCAAGCAACTGGGAGAGCCACTCGAGATTTTTGAGTGTCCTAGACATTCCAGGAGAGTAGGTAAGTATGCCCTTCTGTCTTAGATGGTCATGATCTTCTACTCCTACTTTTTTGCACCAGTTTTTGGCTTCCCCTCATTTTCTCATATTCTGTTTTAAGCCCATTGCTTGCTATATTATCCTTTCCAGTGATATTTGTGGCACATTAAGATGGTTTCACCCTAGTTACTGAATATCAGTGAACTATCCGAACAATCTATCACTGCTATAAGCTGTGATGAAAAATCCTACTTATACCTATTATAACTATGACCCTTGAATCCATTATATGATACAATAACAACTACATAACATTTTCATCCTCCGTGAATGCTCCAGTTACTATAACTCACATTTTGCCAGACTTCTCCAATAATATTAGTTTACTCAGGAAACAGAATGCTTTCCTTCTACACTTTTTACCACTCCATAGACAACCTCAAGGGGGTTCCCAGTTGCCCAGAAACCAGCTTCCCGACCAGCGGCTCAAATCGTTATCAGAATAGCAGTAAAATATAATATACATTTTCTAGAGCTACTGCCACAACATGCAGTTTAAGGTATGTATAGTAACAGAGCTGCTGCCCATGCCCAATGGCAGAAGCTTTTGCTACCAACTCAGTGTGTGTGCATCTGAGTGCTCAATCATAACACTGGAGCAGAGAGACCAGAGAGCATCTGCCAACTAGAAGGGTCAGGCATAATAACATGAGGTGGGAGAATGTGTACTTAGAAAGCTTGCTGTAGTTGTGCCTCCTACTTGTTATATTATGTATTTATATTTATTATGAGCTGTTTAACTAATCACATAAGTTATTTAAATGAGATCAATATGCTTGATACATTAAGTTAGTTTTTTTAGACTATTTCCCCTACAGTCTATACTATAGACCAGTGTTTCCCATACTCATTCCTCAGGGAGCACTAACAGTGCCTGTTTTCCAGGTCTCCTCACCGAATCACAAGGGAAATAATTAGCTTCACATGTGGATCTTTTAAAATGTGCGCTGGTGTAATGAATACACCAGCGCACCAACTAGGTTAAAGGGAACCCATGCACTGGTAGTGCTCTATGAGCAGTGGCATGCCGCACCCTGGTGTCACCCGCTGTGGGGTGACACCAAAGTGCTGACTCCTCCTCAGTGACAGGAGCCAGGTGCTGCACTGTAGCATTACATGCAGTACTTGGCTCCTGTCACAGTGAGGTAGCTGGCACTGCACACAGAGTGGTCCCCAGGAGCAGTCTACTTCTCCGGGATCTCCAGAGTGACTAAAATTGGGGTTTGGGTCACGAGGCTATGTCCCACCCACGAGGCCATGCCTCCCTTTTTCTGTGCATGGTTTTGCCACATGCACTACAACTAGAGATGTGCCATGACCCCCGTGTTTTGGTTTTGGATCTGTATCTCCTCTAGTTTTGGATCTGGATTGGTTTTGCCAAAATCACCCTTCTGTTTTTTTGTTTTTGGATCTGGATTTTTTCTTAAAAAATCATAAGAACAGCTAAAATCACATAAAATGGGCCTGTTTTTGTTTCTACAGTATTATTAACCTCAATATAATTTATTTCTACTCATTTCCAGTCAATTTTGACCACCTCACAGCTCACAATATTGATTTTTTTCATCTAGTTAAGGGAGAAAAGGTTGCATCCAGCTAGCTGGCTGTCATGACTCCTAGGCAGAGTTAAAACTGAGTGATAAAAAGAGTTGAGGAATGTGCAAAGATGATGGTTGAGGTACCCCTTGAGGATTGAAGAATTGATAGTTGATAAGCGATACAGTCACTGACTGAAGGAGGATATTGATAGTTGATAATTGTTGCAGCCACTGGCTGAAGTAAGAATTGATAGGTGACAGTTGGTGCAGCCACTGGCTGAAGTAAGAATAGTTGACACGTGATAATTGGTGCAGCCACTGGCTAAAGTAAGAATTGATAGTTGATAGTTGGTGCAGCCACTGGCTAAAGTACTGTAAGAATAGTTGATACTTGATAATTGGTGCAGCCACTGGCTGAAGTAAGAATAGTTGTTACTTGATAATTGGTGCAGCCACAGGCAGCACCCCTGTGCAGCTACGTTGTTGATAAGTGCGGCTAATGCGCATGCACGCAGAAAAAAAAAACACTTTGATTATTTTTTTTACATTTTTTTACACTGGGGGGGAGAGCATTCCTGAACGAGGCAGCAGCCTCTTGATAAATGACACAGGTAGCACCCCTGTGCAGCTACGTTGTTAATAAATGCGGCTAATGCGCACACACACAGAAAGAAAACACTTTGATAAAATTTTTTGTTTTTTTTAACACTGGGGGGGATAGCACCCCTGATGGACAGAGCACCCCCTGGAAAACACAGCAGCACCCATTTATGGACTGCAGTGACACAGGAGCCACTGAAGCCACCCTCTTCTGTCTGCAGCACAGTTCCTATAGAGTATAGAGTGGACAACTTATGGACAACAGCACAGCCCTGGACAACATCCAGCCAGCCCCATGGAATACAGCCAGCCCCTATGGACAACAGCCAGCCCCTATGACAAGTGACAACAGCAGCCAGCACCTATGCACAGCAAGTCAGCAACAGCACAGCAAACCGCTATGGACAACAAGAGCACAGCCCCTCCCTTGCTTCCTCTTCACTCTCCCCAGCCAGAATGAAAATGGCAACGAGTGAGGAACCTTTTATACAATCCAATAAAACGCAAGAATCCGGGATGATGACGTTTTGCCTCGCTTTGAGATCCGAGTCAGGCGGGAAAACCCGAGCCGGCTTGGATCCGACTCAGAACTGCAAAATTCTTGTGGGTTCGGATCTCTGAGATCCGAACCCGCTCATCTCTAACTAAAACCCTGCCCGCACCAGGTGTCAACACGGGTAGGGACGCCACTGTCCCTGAGGAATGAGTTTTGAAAACACTGCTATTGCCAGCTATAGAGTGTTATGTTTTAAAACTGTATTATATACACTATCTAGTATATAAGGAGACCAATGTATAGATATATGTCCAGGGTCATTTTACAGGGGAGGCGTTCTTCTTTCTTTATCAAATGCAGGCATAAACAGAAATCTAATCAACTGTGGTTGAAGTTACTGAAATATGTCACCTTTTCATCTATTATATAAGATTATTTAAAAGAAATATATATTTTATTGCCTTTATGAAAACAATTGTTTAACACATATATACAGGATTTTATTTAATAGAATAAGGTATATTGAAATGGGCAGAAGAAACTGTATATTACTTTTTGAAGACCCATTCTTTAACATCTCTTCTGTTATGGGTTTCAACATTTAATATTTTACTGACACAGGGCCTGATTCAGCAGCGTACGCAGATGCAACTGCGTGTGCAGATCGGCCGATTGTTCACTAGTGCGCATGTGTAAAAGCTGCACTGCAAGTGTGCTGTGATCGCACTGCGATTATGGATGTATAGAGGAATCCATCGCAGAGTGAGTGACAGGCTGTGAGCATTTGGGGGTGGTGATGTGGGAGTGGTCATTAAAACTCAGGTGTTTCTGTCTGCTTGAACACTGTTTCATGGGCGTGCATAAATTAGCCACTGTGAACTGCATATGCCCCTTGAATACTCACTGCGTGCAACGATACTTGCAGTTTCTGTGGCTGGTCAGACCTGGTGTAAATTGTGCGTGAGGGGTGCATCGATGGTAACGATGTATACGCCGGAGTGAGACGTAGTGCGGATGTGAGAAAGCAGCAGTGGGCGTCTCTATGCCCACTGCGATGTGGCAGGCATTAGCATACATTCGCAGCTATGTTCCATACAGATTCGCAGGTACATATGCAATAGCAATACTTGCTGAAGCAGGCCCACTGTGTGGCTCACTTAAATAACATTGATGGTGGAATGTATAATTGTATATATTTTAGGATGTCGATTTTGACGTGATCACATTCATTATCACTCCTGCAGTTATGTCACTGGTAACTACATTAAATATCTGTAACTTTATATAATAAAGGTCTTTGGTAGAGGGTAAAAATGTTATTGGAAAATAACAAACATGATAAAGCACTACATTTGCTTTTGCAAATGTTTAGTTTTATGTTTTCTCAGCAGGAGCTTAGAAATTCCTAATTAGAGTCATTAGTAATGTCCACGGGAGGTATTTAGTCTTATGTAAAATGGAACTTAAGATTCAAACTGAGCCACAAGCCATATTTACTTTAAAAAAAATGTATGCACATACAGGAGAGTAGACATGGCACTTGTGCAGTGGTAATCAAAAAATGTATCAAAGATCACATAAAATAAAAAATTATCAAAACTCACATTAAAAAAAAAATTTAATGTTTAATATATTTTTAATTTCTGCCATTAGTTTTAGACATATATAGATCTAAATATCTACTCTTTGCTCTCACCCTACAGGGTAAATGTTTCAAAGGCTGTTTTTTCCTGACGGGTTTGTGTAGTCATACTCGAGGGGAACAGGCAGTTCAACCACTTTCTAATCTTGGTACTACAGGAGAATGAGAACAGGCATTGGAGTTTCTGGGTAACGAGAGAATTATGTATAACATATTTAAGGGCTAAAATACATTTGATACTCAGAACACCAATATTACAAATCCTCTTAATAATACTAAATGTCATTTGTTACAATATTCTAGTGTGCATGAGATTCTAGCCACTTTGTTTGTATGGGCTGTCAGTGGCAAACGCAGGATTTTTAGTGGGGGGTTTCTAATATATATATATATATATATATATATATATATATATATTCTACACACACATAAACACTATATATATATATATATACATATATATGTGTGTATGTATATATATATATATATATATACACCGTGTTTATGTGTGTAGATAAATATATATATATATACAAACACTGTATATATGCGAGACACACACACGTAGCATACATACACAGCATTCAGTACATACACACACACTGTAGATTCCACACACCATACATACACATGCTGAAGCATACACACACAGCATACTTACAAAGTACAAACACACACACATAGCATACTCACAGCAGCTTTTCCTTTGATGTGTGGGCTCTGTTGCTAGCTGCGGACGTCCTCCTAGGTGCCGGGCTGCTGGGCGGCAGCGATCCTCCCCCAGGCTCTCCAGACTCCCATGCTCACTCTGGAAGTCTGTGTGAAGGCGGCGTGCTGCCCGGACCTTGCCGGGTCAGCTGTCAGCGCTTCCGCATCAGGTGATATGAAAGCCACCTGACGTGGAAGCGCTGAAAGCTAACCCTAAGCGGTAGCTGAGGGGGACCTAGCCGCTACCAAACAGGCAGTGCAGTGGTCGAGCAGCTGAGCAGCTCCGATAGTGAGTGGCCCATGGCTGGTAGATGGAGACAAGGCTGTCTCAGTCTCTGAAATAAGAAAAAGTGGCCCGTCATGAGGGGGGTTTCTGGGTGCTTAGAAACCCCCCCTGTGTGCGCTACTGTGGGCTGTAACCCAAATATTGAGAGGTTAATACACAGGAATGGTTGTTATGCATAAATACGCCTCTCTCCTTTATGAACCTGCATTATTTAGTCTGATCAGATCAGACCTAATAATAAATCGCTATAGTCACACATCCGCATTATGGGGCTGATGCAGAGTTTACGCTAATTCTCCCATAGCTGTTATTTTTTCGCAGCTGTATATGTGCAAAAATATGCTAATGACACAGTGAGTCTATGGTCACTCAGAATGGCTGCCATAACTGAGACGCTGGTGCCATGTTTCCTGTGTACGGGATCACAAACATAGGATGAGACACATCCCTGAAACGGTCGAGATGCCTGTGTCTTTAGCCAACATTCCCCGTTGCCTGCCCCAAACACTCCCTGCATGTCAATCACACTGCAAATAAAGACTTGCAGTGTGCGACTACGGTAATGTACTTTGACGGTAATGTACAATTTTTTAATACATTTTTTGGGGGGGAGGGAATACTATCATGCACTCAACAAAATATTTTTTTTGGTTCTGGGACTTATATGAGGAGACCACATTTTAAAGTGTTCTTCCCTTATACAATTAACACCTATTTGAAGCTAGTCAAATGCAAAAAAAAAAAAATATATATATATATATATACTGTATATACATACTGTATATATATATATATATACTGTATATACATACTGTATATATATATATATATATAAATATCCATATACAGTGGCACTCGGCGGACACAAATTGTGTCCGACGAGTGCCGCTGTATATGGATGGATGTATTTATTGGTCTGGCAGGCACCACGGTCTTCTACTGCTTTTCAAAGGGAGTGCCAATCGTACTGGACAAATATATATATATATATATATCTTATGCTATAATTAATAGATGATTGCATTTAGAAATTATGCAGTGATATGCACCAGGGGCATTGCTGAAGATTATTGCATGTCTGCATTTCCTATTATCTAACCTTGATTTTTAGTGTTGATATTGGATTAATTTTCAATTAAGATGTTCTTTAGTCCAAAATGATCCACAGTTAGAGATCTGCAAATATTGTGTATAATATAACATAATATTAGTAGACTCTCTGAAGGTTATATAACAGCAAGGTACAGTATTCATTGACAGCATTTGAGTCACTGTGTTTATCTATAGCCACAGATTTGTTGAGCAGGTTTACTATCCAGTGTAGAGTTGCTAGCTATGGTGAGCTCTTTATCCCTTAATAACAGTCATCCCTTTCTCAGACACACACAGAAGACGATGTTGACAGATAGCTCCAAGGCTCTAGTAATGAACATCCCAGGAAAGGAGAGCGACAGACCGAGTTTAAAACATGGTGATTTGGAAGTGGAAGAGGGATATTTTTGGACTATATTTGTTATTCATGATACTGTTCTCCAGTGAATCAAATTCCATTGGATTATCAATTCTTGGGCTATTGCCTATTAGTCGCTTTATGGGCCCAAGAAATCTAACAGCAGGTGTCCTGCCTGCCATTCAGCTAGCCTTGGAGCACTTAGACAGCCATCCTGGCATCCTAAAGGATTATCAGCTGCAGTTATCATTTACAGATACACAGGTACAGTAAGTAAAACATACTAATAACCACAGGAATAGATAGTTTAATAAGATTAAATCCTAAATCCTGTTTGTATTTTTGCTTAATTGAGTATTTTCTACAGTGTTATAGGATTACCAAAGGGAAGTGTTTATTGCTAATTTAAAAACATAATTAAAACACCAAAATATGCAGATTCAGGTGAACATTTATGTATTTTATTTATTTACTAATATTACTAATTTATTGCTCATTTTTCTTTGTTTATGTTTCCCTTGATGTTTCTTTTAAATTGATTCTCAGAAGAGCATTAAGAATGAAAAACAAATTCAGAACCTAAAAGCAAGAAAAAATTAATTCAGAAAAAATATAAAATAGCATCAAAGCAAATACTGTACAAAATCCTTGTGACAAAGCCCCCAGTTTGGTTGAGGCTACCTTGGCTATAGAATACACAATGAGGTCATTACTAGTAATTAGTAATAATAAGGCTACACTACATCATATTTACAAATGGAAGCAAAGTGAAAAGTTCATTTTACCTTAGCCAGAACAACAGTTATAAACATTTAAGTAGATGTTATTAGTGCCTTGCTATTGGCAGTAATTGGATACTGACGACTGCTGTCAGTAGGATACGTTCAGTGAGATACATTTTGCATAAAACTAGTGTTGAACATTAGTTTGCACACATGAAGCAATATAATAACAAAATATTTTACGTGTCCAGCTGCTTCACCTAATATAAAAAATAAAGACAATACCTAATAATTTTCTGTTATATATCACAGAGGATGATGTAAAAGTGACAGAATGGAGTACTTTTAGTTTTGCTGTAATGCATATTTTTAGTCAAATACCAAAAATAAATAATCTGTTACGCAAAGCAAATAAATTGCAGAATGAGGACTATGCACAATACACACATGGCTTGTTTGCTGCTTATAAAAGAGCCCCTGAGAGTTATGCTCGCCACAAATCAGTACATGAGGCAGTTTAGTCACTTGGCCCATTTACTATGAGAATGGATCTGTGGCCTTGAGACAGACCAGGCTATTGAGGCCAGGCTGAATGACCAGCTCATATGTTCCTGTTGGCAGGAGATTGCACACATGTGCTAATGCAGTAATCTGCTTTCACAGATGTTCGATCAAAACAAAGCAACGTTTGGTTAGATAGATCCAATTGCTTTCATATTACATTACCTAATTGACTGACAAAATTATGTTTTTTATGCCAGTTTTATTTTCAAGCATCCCGATGTTCAGTGTGTCCCAGATCTCACTATGTAATCTGTTTCTGCTAGCACTATGGCAGTGTGGCTTGTTTAATGTGTTTCTGCAACATAGCACATTGCCTGCATCCAAGGATAGCTTCAGTAAATAGTGAGTTACAGAATAACACATTATCTAATATGTAGATTTGCATTTGTTAGTATACTTTTGCATTGTGACTTGGATATATAGTGAGTGATGGAATATACAGTATTTGGTAGAATCCTCTTCGTAACTAAATAAGATTGTTAGAGAACAACATGTGAGACTTGTCTTTTAAATAAAATATGTTGTTGATGATTGTACAGAATATTAACCAAAAAAATTACATGAATGACCTGATTTTGCATGCTTATTTATAAATGTATCAATTAATTCAATGTTATATTGTACTAAATGATCTACATCTTAGCTAGACTGAGAGAAATAGTAATGGTTATAAGATTTTATTCTATTTAAGTTTGTAATTATAGTTATTGTTCTAGAATCTAGATGGTACAGTACTTTCAGTTATCAGTGGAAAGGTCACTGTACAAAAAGTTGGTAATTTGCAGTCAGATTCTAAACACCGTATTTTAATTTATGTTACATATTATCATATTTATATATGGTCAGCTGTGTTTTACGTGAATTTAGGATATGCTTGCTTAATTAAGAGTAACTAAATGGTCATAAATTTAGGAAGCAGGTACAATTACATGCTGATGTGTGGATTTTGCATGCTTTTGCACTTAAAGGAACTGAATTACAAAGCCATAGACACTTAGATTGTGGACCATGTCGCACTTGTCAAGCGTTAATTATAGCTTTCTGAAACTCCCATATTACCTTCTCTATTATTAGAACAGCTGTCTCACTCAACTTACAAAAAAGTACTCAATGGAGCATTTTAAAGAACTACAGTCTAGTGTTTTCAAGTGAGGAATAAATGGCTTGATTCAGAGATAGGAGAGAACTCAGTTACTTGTTGCAGTATTTGTACCTGGAAATACCATTTTGTGCTGCAAGGGGGAAAATTTAAAAAGTACCACATGATGCTACATAGAAGTAGTGCGGGAGGCATGGAGTAAACCCAACTCTGAAATGCAGTGTAAAATTGAACTGATCAGTATGTGGTTAGCATGCAAGAGTCTGTTTTCATCTCTTACAGTGCACCATGTGGGCTGATACAAAGTTAATTTATGCCTGTTGGCGGAGCATATGTTGCATGTTATCTAACTGCTCAGTGACCATGCACATGCAAGTACATGCAACACAAGTAGGGGCGATGTACACATTTGAAGTGCATCTACACTTATGACTGAAAAAGCTTAACTGCGCTGAAATGGGCCTTTCTTACAGTGGGACCTATGTATCAAATAATATTTGCAGGATACCTGCAAACATTAAGAATCCCCTGAATGTATGAAGGAGAGACTTCAGCAGATATCTCTGATATCTGCTAGGGTCCATCCATTATTGACAACACCAGCAGCCCCTATAAGTTTCTATGGGGTTTGTGAAGTTGTCAGATTTAACAAGCTCCGGAATGCAAAGAATCCTGGAGCTTGTCCCTGATAGTATAACAGCATCTCTGGATGGTTTTACCCTTTAGTATCTTATGTACTACTAATCTGCAATTTTTTTCAGAGAGGGAGTCTCTGGCTCCCTCTCTATTGCCCCGCCCCCTGCGGTGATGCATGTGATGCCCTTGCATGCACAATGTTTGCTGGGGACACTATCACACTGCTTCCAGCACTTTGCCACGATGGGCTCATATCGGACCCTGTCTCCTGCAAGAGGATTTTAGTAAATTTGAACTAAAAATATCATATCCACACAAATAATGCGTATGGAATATATATACCCTAAAGACGGTTCAAGAAAGGCCTTGTTGATGCTTCTGCAGGCCATACTTTGTTGGATGTAATTATAGACTCCTGTTTCCAAGTACATGCTGGTACAAGTGTGTACTGATAGTGATGACTAGTATCAAGTCAAGCATGTACAAAAGTGAAAATATCAGAAACATCGGTCACACTTTCGAACCTCTGAGCAAGCTGATGCTGTCTCAAAATGAAAATCTCATCTAATATGCTGGGGCCTCTCTAGCTCAGGGACAAAACTAGGGTTTTTGTCACCCGGGGCAGGACAGTAATTTGGCATAATTAATTCCCCCACAGTAATGCCCCCTGCAGCAGTGTCCCCATAGTAATGCCCCCTTCAGCAGTGCACCTATAGTAGTGTCACTGTACTAGTGGCTATATGGTAATGTCCCCATAGTAATGCTCTTGTAGTGCCCATATGGTAATGCCCCTGTAGTGACCAAATAGTAGTGCCCCCTAGTAATGCCCCTGTAGAGCCCATGGTAATGCCACCTTGTAGTGCCCCCTGGTAATGCCCCTGTAGGTAATGCCACTGTAGTTCCCCTGTAGAGCCCACTGGTAATGCCACCTGTAGTGCCCCCTGGTAATGCTCCTGTAGAGCCCCCTGGTAATGCCCCTGTAGAGCCCCCTGGTAATGCCCCTGTAGAGCCCCCTGGTGATGTCCCTGTAGTGCCCCCTAGTAATGCCCCTGTAGAACCCCTTGGTGATGTCCCTGTAGTGCCCCCGGGTAATGCCCCTGTAGAGCACCCTGGTAATGCCCCTGTAGGTAATGCCACTGAAGTCCCCCTGTAGTGCCCCCTGTTAATGCCCCCGTAATGCCACATACACACACACACACAAAAAAAAAATACTTACCTTAAACCCTGCTCCTGTGACTGCCGCAGTCGGGTCTGCCCGGCTGTCCCTCGGAACTATGGGAGAGAACTCCAGCCTCCGGCTAGCACGGCGCTGCAGAGAAGGAGCCGGACACGCTGGTTATATCACCTCAGCGGGTGTCCGGCTTGGAGTCTCCCTGCGGACTGGGTTGTAGGACACTGGCGCCGGGTGCAGCGGCGCACCTGGTGCACGTGCACCTCCAGCCCCCCCCCCCCCCCCTAGTTGCGGCCTTGCTCTAGCTGCATACAACTTTGCAGAGGCTCACTGGGGCAAACACAGAAATTTATCTACACATTCCTGCATTTTTCTAGCCACCCCTCCTTACCTCCCCCAAATGTTGCCTACCTATTACTAACTTTGGGAATATATCCTCTCTGCTATCACTGCTGCTAACCAATCACTGCACATGCTCAGTGCTGCTTCAGAGCACAAGCAAAAAAATAAATCACTCCACTATCACCGCCCTTCACTCTCTCCTGTGCAGCTCTTACACTGGTGGAAGTGGTTAGAGGTCACACCAACTATTATTTAAACCTGATGACATCATTTTACCAGTAGACAATTTTATATATAGATTTAGAACAATTAAAGTTATCATAGAGTATGCTTACAATATGTTACATAACTGTTAATCAGTTTGAATTAATTTTGTTTCTTTTAATAAAAAAAATGTGTCAGAGTGGAGCCCTGTTTATTGCTCTGAAATGGGTGTGATTTATTATATTGACCCTCAGAATGTCAACATGGTCTGAATGTTGACATTAGTATACTGACATTGTCAGAATGTCGACATTGAATATTGACAGATTGTTTTCAATGGTAGTTTAAGCTAAATCTAACTCTAAGTTTAAAACTAACCCTAATTGCGGCATAACCCAAATCTAACCCTACCACTAATTGTAACCTAATCTTAATCCAAAAATCATCTGTTATTTTGACAATCTGACTGTTGAGATTCACATACATCATTGAAAAGTAATGCTTGTTAAAAGAGTAGCTGAAATTATTTGTGTCCAAAGCATGTTCTCAAGTCATCACTATAGCACAGTGTATTATGAACCTCATAGGCACTCAGATGGAATGTCACAGTATTTATATAATTAAGTTATAGACCAAGCTTAATAATGTTCCTGCCATTCATTTATATTTGTATATCTTCAGTTTTGCAACAAAAACTGCAGTTAAACCATACACAATGTAGAATTTAAACAATCTGCTTTGTATGAAGATAGCATTAGTAATGAGGAATGACTAAAAGTTGGTTTGATTTTTTTGTTTCAGGAACCTGAATTAAGGGCCTGATTCAGAGATGTAAACTAATGCCACCACAGCTGTGAATTTATAGGTGGCAGCTGTGCGAAAGTATGCAGATGTCACAGCCACCTGGATTTGTATTGAGATGTTCACCGATGGCTTCACAAATCCAAGTAACTGCATACAAAGATGCCGCATCTGTTGCAGATAAGCCGATTATCAGCTTTCTGGGTAACCCTATGGTTACACAGAATGGCCATGGGAACTGAGACGACGAAACCATTTTTACTGTATATGGGATCACAGTCAAAGACTGAAACACACCTCAAAAATGGTTGTGGCATACCTTCGTTTGAGTCGCTATCTCCCCATTGCTGACCACAAAGGTTCCTGTCTGTCAATCATTTGGCAAATAAGTCATCAGCAGTGCGACTCAGATGAATGAGCAAATTACTTATAATAACTAATCAGTGTAGCCTATGCTTAATGAGTTCATATCCACTACACAGAAAGTGAGAATGAGAATGCAGCCTACAGTAAGGACCCAGTGCTTCATGACTGGTCATGAAGTTTTAATTATATCAATCATGGGGTTTAACTAGAACTTTGTGGGCCCCATAACAACATTTTAAGGACTTTCAATGATTCTAGAGAGACACCTTGCTCTGCTCAGCTCTACAATAATGTTGTTAACTAGACTAAACCATTTTTATTCTATTTTCTATATAAACTAACCTATGCATTCAGTCTCCTTGCTTATTTTGCTTAGTTTATCACTCTACATATTTTAAGAAATCTGGCGGCACAAGCAGATGGACTGCATTCCCTCCAGAGCCTGAGGTAGGGGTGTAACACACCTGTGACAGATTCCTCACAGTTGCTGGCAGCCTGACACTCTATTGTAAGTGTAGGCAACCTTTTGCCATTAATGTGCCAGATATAATACAGAAAAAGCCAGTTATACAACATGATCAATCCTGAGTTATACATGTGCAGTAGGAGTTGGGATGTGCACCCCCCTTACCCCCGCTAATGACTCCCACAGTGAGTAACATCTACAAAATTTGCAGGACCCAAGGTTTCCCGGCAGAACATTGCTCAGAGCATCACACTCCCACTGCCGGCTTGCTTTTCCATAGGGCATCCTGGTGCCATCTCTCTTCCAGGTAAATTATACATACATTCTTGGCCATCCACATGATGTAAAATAAAATTTAAATTTTATACCAATCCACCCTTCCATTGCTCCATTGTCCAGTTCTACAGTTCTAATACTCACGTGGCCATTGTAGGTGCTTTTGGCAGTGGTCAGGGCAGGTGTAAGCATATGCAGCTAGCTGCAATGCACTGTGTGTTCTGTCTTTCTATCATAGCCAGCATTACATTGTTTAGCAATTTGGGCCACAGTAGCTCTTCTGTGTGATAGTACCAGGCAGGCTAGCCTTTGCTCCCCACATGCATCAATGAGCCTTGACCCTGTCGCTGGTTCACCATTTATTCTTCTGTCCTTCCTTGGACTTCTTCTGGAACCATTGCATACCGGGAACACCCCGCAAGACTTATCATTTTGGAGATGCTCTGACCCAGTCGTCTATTGCTCAGTTTGTCAAAGTTGTTCAGATCCTTATGCTTCCCCACTTTTCCTACTTCCAAGACATCAACTTCAAAACTTCAAGAACTGAGTATTAATTCTCTGCCTAATATATACATCCCTAATAATACATCCCAACCCTTGATGAGTGTCATTGTAATTCACTTATTCATCTCATCTACGGAAATGGGAGGCACAATCAGCTTATGCTGATTAAAATGATATGCAGCATGCCTATATTCTGTGTGTGTGAGTGGAGTTGTATCTGCATGTGAAATGCTACGTTACAGTGTCACGACCACTGACACTGTAATGTAGCATTTTGCATGCAGCTATAGCCGCAGCTACACAACTTGTAATGCCACAAGCCACATATTTTAATCAGCAGAAGCTGCTTGTGCGACTTATTTATATCGCTTTGCGAATAAGACGCATTTTAAAGGAAAAAGTTGCACAAAAAGATGCTCAGCGCTACTGAGTCAACGCAACTTTTTGTAACGCAACTTTTAGCACATGGTGGATAGATGTAAATATATGTATATATATATTTGGATGATGGACAGTCAGTTCGTCATCTCACACACAATGACATAGACACGCAAACAGACACACACACACTCTAACCTAGACAGACACTCACAAAGACTACACACAGACACTGACACACATACATACACACACACACATCTTTCACAAAAAAACATAAGCACAGGTAAAGAAGTACAGGGTCAGTTATTAAACACCTCACTGGCAACCCCCCTCCCCCCCATCCCTCCATGCTGACAGTAACCCCCCGCCGGCGGCTCCTCCCCCACTGGGCATCCCCCACATAACTTCACCTGGGCTCCAGGTCCAGGAGAAAGCGTCGGGAATGCAGACACCCGGCGGCAGCTCACAGCCTGGCCCTCTTGCAGTCAATGCCCTATGCTTCCTAGGAGGAGCTGCGCGCTGCCGCAACAGCTCCCCCTACAGTCAGCCAACCCAGCTCCAGCCGCAGCTACAGTTGCCTGAACTAGGGCATCTCCTCTTAATAAAAAAATTTCTAAAAATGTTGTTTAGCTGCGCGGCGATGGAGTGGCGGTCAGGGGGGTTTCTAGGTACTCAGAAACCCTCCCTGCGTGCGCGCATGTCTGCCATAGCATTGTCGGTCCCCCATAGCCATGTTCTGCATGAAGTGAGGCAGGCCCCAGAGGCAATCCAGTAAAGCTGTGTTCTGCTACATGCAGTGAAGTTAAGTGAGATAATTGCAGGGGGGGGAGCAGGCTCTGAAAGAAGTCTGGGCCCCATAGCAGCTTCACCCCCTTCACCCATGGTAGTTACACCCTGTGTTAGTCATTGCAAATTTTTAAATCACGAGATGTGTATTGGGAGAAACACTTGGATTTTTTTTTGCTCAGGGAGTAGCGACCCAAAACCAAAGCTGTTAATCATCATCATCATCATCATCAACATCATCATCATCATCCTTGTTTATTTATAAAGTGCCACAGAATCTCCTGTGACCTACAATCAGTAAAATATAAACAGTTAGTGTATATTGCTTTCAGCTTCTGTGCTATTTTTTTTTTAAATTAACTTTCTCTTTTATAGTCAAAATTTTAAGCTGTGACATAATTTATTAATGCTTTACTACAGTGGCGTATCTATAATGGGTGCAGTGTGTGGGGGGCGCACGGGCCCCCGGGTCCAGGGGGGCCGCGCACCACACACTGCACCCATATTAGGACTTACCTGTCCATGGTCCCACATCGGTGTCAGCACTGCTCAGAACACCGTAAAATGGCCGCCGTGGCCATTTTTCCAGTGTTCTGCTCAGGCGTAGTAGACTCCGGGCACACTCTAGTACCCGGAGTCTACTAAGGCTCCGGTGGCTGGCTAGCTGCATCAGTTGGCTGCCGGCCACCGGGGAGAGAGGAGGGGACCTTGCACGGGTAGTGCACACGGGCCTCCTCCTCTCTTAAGACGCCTCTGATTTACCAGTAGTATTTTAAAATACTGGTATGTGTTGCTAAGTCTTTAAATCATTAATAATATAAATTAAGGTGTTCTACATGATGGGACACACATCTAGTAAATAGGCTTTAATGTATATATATATCGGCAGTAGATTTCCTTATTCAGATTTTTAACCACATTAAGCCTTGATCGCACCAGTGAAGAGTTATGTGGCTGATAAAGTGCATTTAGGTTGGAAGTGAATACAAAATTAATGAAGTTTTAACTGGAGAGATATATTACAGCACTTTCCCATTTATAACCACTCACAAAGCTCCGGAGAGTATCTAAGATGAAGTGTCTCAGAAGGAAGAGTCTCTGCTCATCACGTCTACACTACAGTTACTGTACATACTAAAGTGGTTTCTTTCTTACATTTTCTAATAATGAAGTTTCCTATAACATTGTGCAAACTACACAACATACAAGAGTTTAAGTCCAATCCTATCTGTAGAATAAGCCAGAATTCAGAATATTTGATATAAAAAAGATCATTTACAAACCCACACCAATGTGGTCTGGGAATGTGAATACCATTATGTGGCACCATACGCCTATTCCATTTATGCGGCCAGGAGCATAGCTTAGAGCTTCTAGATGATGAAGACTTTAGAGAAGCAAAAAGTGCTGTAGCTTCGTAATATCCTGGCCGCTTCAGGCTTTCCTTGCTAGATGCAGACTAGGTACAGGAAAATCCCTTACTCTGAGCCATGATACTAAAAAAAGAAGGAATGTTGCAGTAACAATAGGGCCAACATTTCAAATTGGAGGCCCTGGCACTCGGGAGGTGTGGCCAAGCATGTTAGGGCATGGTAACTCCCTTGTTCTGTCAATCTAGATACCATGTTGGGGGTGTGGCTGCACCTCTGACATGTCCTGCACCACCCTTTTGGTAGCTCTGAGGACAAATATTTAAATGAGTTTAAAAAGATATATAGATGGCATATTAGTGGGGAGTGTACAATCCGATTGAGTGCTTTACTTCCTCTCCCTTTGTTACTCTTTCTTGCTACTACAAGTCATCGTGAGTCTCTCTACTGTAACATATGCAGCTTAATGTCTCAATATGCTATAAAATTAAAGCATATAAACAAATGAACAATTGGAGATAAATAAGAAATCATTTAATTATTTTGTCTAACAAAATTGCTACTAACATTTTTGACTAATCACACCACAGAAAACACTTGTGGCATTACAGATTTGTCCTCATACACCTAGCATCTATACACCATATGGTGGAGATGTCTGCTGCGACTGAACTGCTCTGAGAGGTGTAGCGTACCATATATTTCTTTAAATCTTGTTCGCATTGCAGGTGCAGCAAAACACAACTTAAAGTGTACTAGAGATATGGAGCTGCGACTTTAACCACACAGGAATTAGTAATAAATACGTATAAAGTCGCAGATAATACACTAAGGAATTTGGCATAAGAAAAAGCTGCGACGGCTGCATCGCGACACTTCGTACACAGATTCATAGTCATTCTCACACAGATGTACAAATTTCGCACATCAAATTGATCAGTGCAAGCTAGCAAAGTAGTTTTGTTGCTTCCAGTTATTTTACTTGAGCAAGAAGAACGTTTGTCGCGGCTGAGTCGCCGGGACCTGACGCAATGAGAGGGGCTATTTGTCGGCACTGAAACCACAGTGTATGAGGATAAATCTGTACTTCTCATTGTTCTGTTTATAGTTATCCTATATACTTATGTAAATTGCTGTGCTTATCACTGTACAGTGCTGCTTGTAGAACCCTTTAAATAAAACTTGACAATAACTAACCAGGTGGCATTTAAACATGCAAATGTATTTTTATGTGCACAGAAACCAGTGTAATGAAAACTTTAAAATGTGCATATGTGACACATTTAATAAAAAAAGTCCTAGTGCCCTCTTACTATCTATCATTACTTAAATGAGAAATAAATCCCTTGATCCCATTGAAGAAAAGTAGTGCACATAAGGTATTAAACAAATTTGTGTGCTGTGCATTATTGATTGTATTGCAAAAATGTATCAAAAACTTCTATTAATGATCTCACTCCATGGAATCATCTCTAAGACTACTACATCCTTTACTCTCCCTGCAGCTCATCCTTTTGTACATATTGCTGCCTCAGTACTTTCCTCTTCTCTTACAAACACATATGAGCTTTTAACTTATCTAAACACATTGACAATAACATCCACAACCTCTCGCCATAACAAACATTCTGTCAAATCCCACAAATATATTTATATCTCGCTCCTGTTGCTTCTATTAGCTGGTGACATATCTCCAAATCCAGGCCCAACTCACATGCCACACCCACAACAAACTATAAATCCAGCTAACCTCATAAATATTGCATGCCTCCCTTCACCATCCAAGTCACTAAAATGTGCATTATGGAATGCACGCTCTGTCTGCAACAAACTAACATCCATCCATGACCTCTTTATTTCAACCAACCTCAACCTTCTGGCAATAACAGAAACATGGCTAACACAATCAGACACTGTCTCCCCTGCTGCACTTTCACATGGTAACCTACACTTCTCACACACCTCCAGGCCTGGCAATTGTAAAGGAGGTGGGGTAGGAATATTACTCTCCCAATCTTTCACATTCACAGTTCTCCCACAGGTACCTTCACTCACATTTACATCATTTGAAGTACATTCTATCAGGACTTTCACCCCTTTCTCTCTGCGAGTTGCTGTTATCTATCGCCCGCCTGGGCCACCGCACCAATTTCTGGAACATTTTTCAGCCTGGCTCCCTCACTTCCTATCCTCAGACATCTCCACCATCATTATGGGTGATTTCAATATCCCCATTGACAGTCCACAATCTCCTCATGCCACCAAACTATTATCTCTAACCTCCTCTCTTGGCCTCTCCCAATGGACTGACTCCTCTACTCATAAGGAGGGCCACTGCCTTGATCTTGTATTTACCAGACTATGCTCAGTTTCTGATTTCACTAATGCTCCTTTCCCTCTCTCAGATCACAATCTTATCACCTGCACACTTTCCTCCATTACATCAACCTCAATGTCAGTGAAATCAACCAAACCTACTAAAACCCGCAGAAATATTAATGTGATTAACTTTCAACAACTATCTACCTCTCTACAACAACAACTCTCACCAATTTCAGCACTCACTTCTCCTGAGAATGCTGCATCACAGCTAAACCAGATTTTAGTAAAAGCCCTCGATGAAGTAGCTCCAGCTACCCATCACACTCCGCGTAGACTCAGACGTCAACCGTGGCATTCTAACTTAACAAGGCATCTACAAAAACTCTCACGTAAAGTAGAACGTCAGTGGCGAAAGTCTCGCACTCCAAGTGACTTCCTCACATATAAGTCTATCTACAACTCTTATCGTACTGCTCTGGACACTGCCAAGCAAATATATTTCCAATCTCTAATCTCTGCTCAAGCCTCTAACCCCAAGCGACTTTTTAATACATTTAAACTGCTTCTTACCCCTCCCTCACCCAAGCCACCTGCTACTATCTGTGCACAAGATCTTGCTTCCTATTTCAAGGACAAGATTGATAATATCCGAAATGAAATGTTATTCTCTTCCTCAGCTAGTGACCTACTCAATTCCCTACCTGAACCCTCTGGCACATTCTCTTCATTTGACCCCACAAATGAAGATGAAGTATCTACACTCTTCTCATCCTCCTACTCTATTACCTCTCCTCTAGATCCTATACCCTCACAAATTAGTAAAGCTCTGTCTCCTGTGCTCATCCCAACCCTAACTAAAATCTGTAATCTCTCTCTTTCTACTGGCATCTTTCCATCACTGTTCAAGCATGCAGTGATTACTCCCATTCTGAAAAAACAAAATTCTGACCCTAACACTCTCTCTAATTACCGTCCTATCTCCCAGCTCCCATGCCCCTCCAAGCTACTGGAGAGACTTGTCTACACCCGCCTCACACACTTTCTTAACACCCACAACTTATTGGACCCACTTCAGTCTGGCTTCCGTTCCCAGCACTCCACAGAGACAGCACTGACTAAGGTAGTAAATGATTTGGTCACTGCCAAGGCTAAAGGCCATTACTCACTTCTAATTCTTCTAGATCTCTCTGCTGCTTTTGACACTGTTGACCACTCTCTTCTCGTACAAACATTACAATCCCTAGGTCTTAAGGACACAGCCCTTTCTTGGTTCTCTTCCTACCTATCTGATCGCTCTTTTTCTGTTCGTTTTTCTGATTCTGCCTCCTCTTCGCTACCTCTATCAGTTGGAGTACCGCAAGGCTCTGTCTTAGGTCCTTTGCTATTCTCAATCTATACCACCTCTCTTGGCAAACTAATCCGCTCTTTTGGATTTCAGTACCATCTGTATGCGGATGATACTCAAATCTACCTATCCTCTCCAGATTTATCACCATCTGTATTGGTCCGTGTCACTGAATGTATTTCTGCCATTTCATCTTGGATGTCATCTCGCTACCTGAAACTTAATATTTCTAAAACAGAATTAATTATATTTCCACCGGCCAATAACAGTTACCAATCTGATCTCTTTATCACTGTTGATAACTCAACAATCCACCCCACCCCACAAGCTCGCTGCCTTGGTGTCATCCTTGATTCTGAATTGTCCTTTGTTCCCCACATTCAATCTGTCTCAAAATCATGTTACATACATCTAAAAAACATATACAAAATTCGACCATATCTCACACAAGACACTGCAAAAACTCTAATCCATGCACTCATTATTTCCCGCATTGACTATTGCAATAGTCTCCTTACTGGTCTTCCCAAAAACAGGCTATCGCCATTACAATCCATTATGAATGCAGCTGCGAGGCTTATCTTCCTTGCCAAACGTTCATCATCTGCTGCCCCGCTCTGTCAGTCCCTCCATTGGTTGCCAGTTTTCTACCGTATTCAATACAAAATACTGTTACTTACACATAAGGCCATTAACCGAATTACACCAACATACATCTCTTCACTCATCTCAAAATATCTCCCAACCCGACCTCTCCGCTCAGCACAAGAACTGCGTCTCTCATCCCCACGCATTACTTGCTCCCATTTACGGTTACAGGACTTTCTTCGGGCTGCACCTACTCTATGGAATGCCTTACCACACACAATAAGACTTACCTCTACTCTTCAATCCTTCAAGCGTTCCCTGAAAACTCACCTCTTCAGACAAGCTTATCAGACTCCAGAACCGACCACATAACCTTCATAGCTTCCATGTCTTATCACATCCCCTCTCACAGTCCATACATAACCTCACATATTGTCTTTCTTTCACATACTCCTGACATTTTGCCGACATTCCTATGTGACTGGATCAAGCAGCCCACCAAGAAACTCTGCATTCTGGCCAGACCAAATTGCAATATATATAGCACCTATCCTTGTGTATCAATGCCTGTTTCCCTATAGATTGTAAGCTTGCAAGCAGGGCCCTCTTACCTCTATGTCTGTCTGTTATTACCCTGTTTTGTTCTATCAATGTTTCCAATTGTAAAGCGCAACGGAATATGCTGCGCTATATAAGAAACTGTTAATAAATAATAAATAAATGATGAGTATGGGTGGAGGAGAGCAGCGCTTGCTATACTGTCCTATATCTATGTTAGTCAGCACTTTACATTTTTAAGCTTGTGTGAACACTACTGGGTCATTTATTAAAATGGTGATAGACCCTTTCTTAATTTTAACTTATTTAAATGTATTACTGCAAATACTAACATTGGTAACAATTGTAGTAACTCTGTCAGTGGTAAAAAAAAATAAAAAAAAGCCACGTGTATCTTGTGAATGTGAAATCCCGTATCTGGGCTTTCAGTTTCACTGCTAATACCCAAGCTGGCAAGTCAGCTCATGCATGAAGCACTCAAGGTCGGTATAGTGAGATAAAGCCTAATTCAGAGTCGTATGCAAACCTGATGGTTTACTGTACGTACATCTCCGATATTTTCCAATCTGTGCATGCACTGATCTGTACTGCACATGTGCAAATTTGTGTCTGCGATAACGGTCGCAGTGCCCCCTCATCTGCAGCACGATTGGCATACTGCAACCTTTGGGGCAGGGAAGAGGCAGCGATGGGCAGCGTTACAATAAACAGGAGCAGGTCGATCCTGTTTCTGGGCATGCCGAGGCCAGTAGCTGTGTCTTTGGGTTCAGCTTCACTTACCCTGGAAGTGTCAAATATTCAGATGACCAATATTCAAGTATATGATCTGATGCTCCATCTACAGATGCAGCAGCGAATTACAAATGCATGCAGTGGGCCTCTTTCTTCTACACACTCCTTCTGCTGCTTTTACATATTTTTGCACAGCCGCTGTATACAAAGACACAGTAGCAGCTAAATTAGCGTACATCTCTAAATCAGACCCTAAGTCCCATACATCTAGCCTCCTTGTGCGTTAGACAGTCCTAGTCACACCATGGCGTGTTGTGACTTGGTAGCAACGTGCATCTTTTCATACGACTTTTTACCTTCAAATGCATTTTATTCACATATGTAGCATTTTGCATGCAGATACAACCGCAGTTGCACACAGAATATAGGTATGCCGCATATCATTTTAATCAGCAGAAGTTGCTTGTGCATCCTATTTTCATTGCAGTGCAAATAAGATGATTTTGAAGCTAACAGTTGCACAAAAAGATGATCATCGCTTCCGAGTCCCATGGAGTTCTTGCATTATGTGTAGCATGACTTGTAGTGCATGGAGGATAGCTGTATGTGGACACTTCTGTACACAGTTTGAACTCCCTCAAAAAAATATATGTGTTTTAGAAATGTCAGACACCCTTTTTGTTGCTAGTGGCATAGAGAGGGAGGAATTGGGTAGTAATTACTAGGACCTGGATCTCTGTAAGGGCCTGGAGTTGCAGGGAGACATAGTCACTCCCCCCATTATGCCATAGCGCTGCCCACTTGGGCACAGCCCCAGTAGCCCACAATACCACTTCATTGCCGCTCTCAACATATACAGATATTGGGCCAGAGAGTGCAGGGAGTGTGACTGCATCCCCGCCACAACACCTGGACTTGCTAGGGCTCTCCGCCAGGGAAACTGAGAGGCGGTGGGAGCAGGTGCTACTTACCTGGGCCTAGGCAAACTGTTGGGGCTTGGAGGGAACCTGGGTAAGTAGTACAATGGGCGAGGAAGGAAACTGCTGCTGCTCAGCAGAAATAGTCTCCTCTCTCTCCCACAATTGCACTGATTGCTTTGCCCTGGGTCTGCTCCCAGTCGAGGGGTACAAATCCACCCCGCTTCCATCTTGCGGCTCTGCGAAGCATAGTACTTTTTAAATATTTGTTGGCCATGCCCCCTCTGTACCTTGGCCCATCACTGCTATTAGCAGCCCCTTTTGTTGCCACCAAATAACATTGTAAATCAACACAAAAAAAATCACATCTCCCAAGACAAAACACAATCACTTGTTACAACAATGAAGGCTTGAACATATCTCCCAACCATTCCGATTTCAGCTGGACAGTTCCACTTTTTGGGCACTGTCCCATTAGCGGGCTACAGTGTCCCACAGGCACTTGATCACTGCTGCTCTGCTGAGCGTGGGGTGAATACTGAATAGATGCCGTGCCCATATGCACAGCATCTAAACAAAGCAGTGGGTGAGTCTGGAGGCAGCCCAGCTGTTCAGAGGGCGTTAGCCCTCACAGTGATGGAAATGCGGTGTGCCATGTGGTCTTCCAGTGAGGTCATGCTCTCTTTACGGGCATGTGCGGCGAATCTTCAAGTTCCAAATGTTGGGAGATATGGCTTGAGTGACATTTAGAAGTGCAAAGCAATTGCTTTCTATAACAAAAAACACTTCATATTCTGGCATCTGTTATTTATAAGCTAAACAATAACTTTATTAGTAAGCAATAGTGGTCGAAGTGGTTCCCAGGCAAAGTAAGTATGGAATTGCCTACATTTCCTATGCAAAGTAGGTAATACATTTACCCTGTTGCCTAACATACATTAGGCATTATTAACAATTCCTGGGCAAAGTAGGTACTGAAAATATGTCCTACCTTGCCTAACATATTTCAGGCATTGTGCACAATGCCAGATTTCCCAATTTGCCTGTAATATATATATATATATATATATATATATATACATATATATATATATATTTATATATATATATATATATGTATATATATATATATATATGTATATATATATATATATATATATATATCCTATAACAGTTTCCCATTACAGTCCAGGTATTACGGAAATCCATGCTTGAGTCCATATGGTTAAATCACATTGACTGAGGTATTAATTTAATTACCTGTGCATGGATATCCTCAAAACCTGGACAGTAATGGTAGAGTTTGGTAACTTTCAAGTTGCCTCATTTTAACCTAACCTTACAATCACAGCTGAAAGAAACTAGAAAACCCCTCTTAAGTTAACTATTTATTGTATTCAAATTAATGTATTTAAAACCTTAGATAAGATTATTTCATAAGTATAGTAATAATAAATTCAACACACTGTCATGGTATGAATATAGTTAATGCTATATTTAGTGTTATTGCTGATAAGAGTTTATTTGTGTGCCTTTTAGAATTGATTATTTTATGTATGTATAGTGTGAATGAACAAAAAACTGCTACTTTCTAAAACTGCAATATTGATTACTTGCAAATGAAACATGAATAAGTCTCAACCTATTGAACACAAACATTTGTAAGATTGTAGATTGCATATCTTTTCCTTTACATCTACTGTATTGTAAACACTGCAATTCTAGTGCTTTCTTTTCCTTTTGCTAGGATTATTACAAAAAAGTAAATATATATTTACAGATCAAAAATGGTGCTGCAGAATTTAGCAAAAGTGGAATTTTGGAGCGGACAGGCTGAATAGAGTTGTGAAGTTCCAGTGATACAATGTTGAGTTCTCCATAGCAATGGCCATTCCTCAATGTATTTGTAAATTCTACATTCTGAATAATTCTATAATGTGACTGGTAGTGAGAGAGGGCCTGATTCAGACCCGGTCGCAAGCGCTGAGCGCTCGCAACCGGGTCGATGGTGGCCCACAGCGCATGCGCATGACGGACCCGGCTCCGTCGTGCGCATGCGCGAGACCAGGCTAGCGATGGGCAATCTGTCGCTCCGGGTCTCGCACCAAAGGGGGCGAGCTGTTGATGTTGAGTGACAGCTCACCCCCTTTGGTGGGCGGGCTGGGCGGGCCGGGGGGGGGTGGCTGCCCAAATGGAGGCATTCCCATGTGAATGCCTGCTGATTGGGTGCGGCCCCAAGTGATGTCACGTGTGATGTCAGTGGAGAGATTCTGGCTCTGTTAGCGCCGAAATCTCTCTGGGGCTTGCGACCACGAGACCCTACCACAAGGGTCTCATTGCAAGCCCGATGGTCGCGATGGTCTTGACACAGCTATGCAAGTGGCCAGGAGGCCGCACAAAAAAACACGCCCTGATGCAGAGCGAGCGCTCTTCAGAGTGAAGGTCAAAATGTGTAAGAAAAATGTGTGAAATTCATCACCAGTTTTTAAATTTTTTAAAATGTATGCCCTACTCTATGAGTTATTACAAGACTGAGGGCCTGATTCAGACCCGCTCGTGAGTGCTGAGCGCTCGCAAGCGGGTCGATGGTGCCCAAGTGCGCATGCGCACAACGGAGGCGGCTCCATAGTGCGCATGCGCGAGACCCGAATAGCAACGGCCAAGCCGTCGTTATGGGTCTCGCTACAAAGGGGGCGTGCTGTCAATGGTGATTGACAGCACGCCCCCTTTGGTGGGCGTGCGGGGGCGTGGCTGCCCAGAAGGAGGCGTTCCCATGGGAACGCCTACCGTCTGGGGCCGGCCCCACTGACATAACTAGTGATGTCAGTGGGAGTGCTTTTGGCTCTGATAGAGCCAAAAGCACTCCAGGGCTTGCAGCAGCGAGACCCTAACGCAGGGTCTCGTCGCAAGCCCGATGGTTGCGATGGTTTTGACCATCGCGACCATCATCATGGCCGCTCGCTATAGCTGTGGGTGGTCACCCACAGCTATGCGAGCGGCCAGGAGGCCGCTCCAAAAAGGAGAAGGGACGGCCCTGATTCAGAGCGAACGCTCTGTCAGAGCGTCCGGCTCTGAATCAGGGCCTAAAGCCACATTCTCTTTTTAAGTTTTTTATGGTTCTCTTAATTTTGTTGTAAATAATTATTGAATGTGTTGATTTGATATTTTTATTTATAAATGGTTACATTAAATTTAAAAGTATTAATTATATTTTGTCTTTTGTGCCTAGTTTATTGGATGGATGCAATATGCTAGAACTTGTGTTATCAAATTTTCTATACAGACCATGAACATTTGTGCTATTTGCCTGCTCTGAGTCATATTTTTTGAACTTTGGGCCTTGTTCCTGATTATGTCGAAACTGTCTTCGACCATATAAAACATTATACCTTACTCAAAATATTTTGGCAAAGTCCACCTGTAACCAAAAACAATAAAACAGTTAAACATAACAACATGTCAAATATATTCCAGTACACATTTTTTCATGAACACACTAAACAATTGTGATGTCAGTCCCTTTATCAACATATCAGCATTATCTTCACTTGCTATAAAGGTAACACAAGCAGACATCCTCTTCACTAATTCAAGGATGAAGTGGTATCTAATAGCAATGTGCTTAGACCGTCCATGGTGCTTTGTGTTATAGGATGTACCTCTGTTGTCACACTCAATGTTGATAGTCTCATCCTGACTCAGAAGACTTAATTCACACAAAGTCTCTTTTACACATAAGGCTTATTTGACACCATATATTCCACCTCAGTGGTGGATAGGGCAAAAGTGGGTTGCTTTTTGCTTGCCCACCTGATGGGTGCACCTGCCAGTAAAAACAGGTATCCCGTGTAAGAACGACGATCATTCTCATTTGATCCCCAGTTGGCATCACAGTAAGATTTCAATGCAAAATTACCATACTCTGTAACTATAATTTCAAGGAAGTTGAAGGATTTTATTAACTGCAGTTCAGTCTTGTTTGCAAGGGTTAATAACAAAATTGGCTCGCCCTGCTCACTGCGTGTGTGATGTCTGGAAGAGTCCCAATACTTGCATACATTAAACTTCCAACAACACACTAATATGGAACTGTTTTCATATCCTCTATTTCTGACTTGTTTGTTGGAGATATGGCCTTTGTAAGTTTAGTACCTTTGTCAATGGGAAAACTGACTGGTTTTGCATTTGACATTACATACTTTTGCTCTGTTTTCTTGTGGTATAGACAGTAATCCACTTTGCTTTAGACCATAAAATGCCTTCTTCAACAAACAGATTTTGCCTTCTTGGAACATGTCCCCATCATAATGCTCAGGATGTTCCATATAAATGTATTCAATTAACTTTATTTAAGAAAGCTGAGTCAAAGTCTAACAGATACAGCAGCAACTCATGCATGGCAGATATGGCAATAACTAAATGTAATGTACTGTACCTTGAAACAGGTGAGAAAATTTCCCAATTGTCAATCCTGGATTTATGTGTTATCCTTTAGTGACAAGAAAGGCTTTGTAATAGTTCCATTTGCATTTAACTTTTTACAAAAAATCAACAACTTGCTCTTGATTGTCTTGTGGTGACTTTTTGCAAAATTTACTAAGTGGCGGTTTGACGGCGGGTTCTATTCTGTTCTAAACCCTGGTGGTTTGGTGGCGGTTTTGCAGCAGTTTCTAAATGACAGCCCTGTTCTATTCTATTCTAAAATGTGGCTTGACAGCAGTTTTGCAGCGGTTTTGCAGTGGTTTTGGCCTTAGTAAATCTGAAGATAGCAAAACCGCCACCAAACCACAGTCAAAACACATTTTAGAATCGAATAGAACAGGGCTGCCATTTAGAAACCACTGCAAAACCACCACCAAACCCCCAGGGTTTAACACAGAATAGAACCCGCTGCCAAACCGCTGGGGTTTAGAACAGAATAGAACCCGCCGTCAAACCACTGCTTAGTAAATTTTGCCCTCTGCCTGTTAACAAAAGTCCATGTATCATTGTAATCCAATTATGCCATTTCTTTATCTTTCCATTCCTCCTAGTCACTGCTTTACTTTGCTTCTTGGACATTCTGTGGTTCACAAAAACAATATTTGCAAACTCTTCAACATTTCAACATTTAATTTATTATTTCTCACAGAACTCCTGCTCTGTGATTGGATATCCACATTGGCAGTCTCTAATTCAGACATGCTTACCACTGTAGGCTTTACATTAGGTGGCACTGTTTCTTTGAACACCACATCTCTATATTTTAAAAGCTTTTTGTCTGTAATGTCCCATAGTCTGTATTCTGTACTTTCTTAACACATATATATATATATATATATATATATATAAATTAGGGGTGAGCGGGTTCGGATTTCTGAAATCCGAACCCCCCCGAGCCCCCCCGATCCGAGTCCGATCCGAGTCAGGCTCGACTTTTCCCGCCTGACTCGGATCTGACATCGAGGCAAAACGTCATCATCCCGCCTTCCGAGTCTCGCGGGTTTTGGATCCTATATAAGGTACCCGCGTCGGCGCCATTTTCTCACTCGGCTGTGGACAGTGAAGAGGGAGGGTGGGAGTTAGTGCTGTGTAGTGTAGTGTAGTGTAGTGCTGCTGTTGTCCACTACTTCAAAGTCCATAGGGGCTGGCTGTGTTGTGCTGTGCTGCTGTTGTTAATAGGGGCTGTGTCCACTACTTCAAAGTCCATAGGGGCTGGCTGGACTGTGTTGTGCAGTCAGTTCTCCATAGGGGCTGTGTCCACTCCAAAGTCCTGTGCAGTGTCCCAGTCCTAAAGGGGTGCTGTAGTGTTGTCCAGGGGGTGCTCTGTCCATCAGGGGTGCTCCCCCCAAGTGCTAAAAAAATAATATATTTTCTGTGTTTGTGAATTGTGTGCGCAGTAGCCGCACGTGCATCAACAAAGTAGTGCCAAGCGTGCGCCTGTGTCATAAGTAAAGGGCCGGCTGGCTTGACCGTTAAAGGGTGCTGTAACCCCCGAAAGTACACTCCAGTCCAAACCAAAAAAAAATTATTTTCTGTGTTTGTGAATTGTGTGCGCAGTAGCCGCACGTGCATCAACAAAGTAGTGCCAAGCGTGCGCCTGTGTCATAAGTAAAGGGCCGGCTGGCTTGACCGTTAAGGGTGCTGTAACCCCCGAAAGTACACTCCAGTCCAAACCAAAAAAAAAATTATTTTCTGTGTTTGTGAATTGTGTGCGCAGTAGCCGCACGTGCATCAACAAAGTAGTGCCAAGCGTGCGCCTGTGTCATAAGTAAAGGGCCGGCTGGCTTGATCGTTAAGGGTGCTGTAACCCCCGAAAGTACACTCCAGTCCAAACCAAAAAAAAAATTATTTTCTGTGTTTGTGAATTGTGTGCGCAGTAGCCGCACGTGCATCAACAAAGTAGTGCCAAACGTGCGCCTGTGTCATAAGTAAAGGGCCGGTTGGCTTGACCGTTAAGGGTGCTGTAACCCCCGAAAGTACACTCCAGTCCAAACCAAAAAAAAAATTATTTTCTGTGTTTGTGAATTGTGTGCGCTGTAGCCGCACGTGCATCAACAAAGTAGTGCCAAACGTGCGCCTGTGTCATAAGTAAAGGGCCGGCTGGCTTGACCGTTAAGGGTGCTGTAACCCCCGAAAGTACACTCCAGTCCAAACCCAAAAAAAAATTATTTTCTGTGTTTGTGAATTGTGTGCGCAGTAGCCGCACGTGCATCAACAAAGTAGTGCCAAGCGTGCGCCTGTGTCATAAGTAAAGGGCCGGCTGGCTTGACCGTTAAGGGTGCTGTAACCCCCGAAAGTACACTCCAGTCCAAACCAAAAAAAAAATTATTTTCTGTGTTTGTGAATTGTGTGCGCAGTAGCCGCACGTGCATCAACAAAGTAGTGCCAAGCGTGCGCCTGTGTCATAAGTAAAGGGCCGGCTGGCTTGACCGTTAAGGGTGCTGTAACCCCAGAAAGTACACTCCAGTCCAAACCTAAAAAAAAATTATTTTCTGTGTTTGTGAATTGTGTGCGCAGTAGCCGCACGTGCATCAACAAAGTAGTGCCAAGCGTGCGCCTGTGTCATAAGTAAAGGGCCAGCTGGCTTGACCGTTAAAGGGTGCTGTAACCCCCGAAAGTACACTCCAGTCCAAACCAAAAAAAAATTATTTTCTGTGTTTGTGAATTGTGTGCGCAGTAGCCGCACGTGCATCAACAAAGTAGTGCCAAGCGTGCGCCTGTGTCATAAGTAAAGGGCCGGCTGGCTTGACCGTTAAGGGTGCTGTAACCCCTGAAAGTACACTCCAGTCCAAACCTAAAAAAAAATTATTTTCTGTGTTTGTGAATTGTGTGCGCAGTAGCCGCACGTGCATCAACAAAGTAGTGCCAAGCGTGCGCCTGTGTCATAAGTAAAGGGCCGGCTGGCTTGACCGTTAAGGGTGCTGTAACCCCCGAAAGTACACTCCAGTCCAAACCAAAAAAAAAATTATTTTCTGTGTTTGTGAATTGTGTGCGCAGTAGCCGCACGTGCATCAACAAAGTAGTGCCAAGCGTGCGCCTGTGTCATAAGTAAAGGGCCGGCTGGCTTGACCGTTAAGGGTGCTGTAACCCCCGAAAGTACACTCCAGTCCAAACCAAAAAAAAAATTATTTTCTGTGTTTGTGAATTGTGTGCGCAGTAGCCGCACGTGCATCAACAAAGTAGTGCCAAACGTGCGCCTGTGTCATAAGTAAAGGGCCGGCTGGCTTGACCGTTAAGGGTGCTGTAACCCCCAAAAGTACACTCCAGTCCAAACCAAAAAAAAAATTATTTTCTGTGTTTGTGAATTGTGTGCGCAGTAGCCGCACGTGCATCAACAAAGTAGTGCCAAACGTGCGCCTGTGTCATAAGTAAAGGGCCGGCTGGCTTGACCGTTAAGGGTGCTGTAACCCCCGAAAGTACACTCCAGTCCAAACCAAAAAAAAAATTATTTTCTGTGTTTGTGAATTGTGTGCGCAGTAGCCGCACGTGCATCAACAAAGTAGTGCCAAGCGTGCGCCTGTGTCATAAGTAAAGGGCCGGCTGGCTTGACCGTTAAGGGTGCTGTAACCCCCGAAAGTACACTCCAGTCCAAACCAAAAAAAAAATTATTTTCTGTGTTTGTGAATTGTGTGCGCAGTAGCCGCACGTGCATCAACAAAGTAGTGCCAAGCGTGCGCCTGTGTCATAAGTAAAGGGCTGGCTGGCTTGACCGTTAAAGGGTGCTGTAACCCCCGAAAGTACACTCCAGTCCAAACCAAAAAAAAATTATTTTCTGTGTTTGTGAATTGTGTGCGCAGTAGCCGCACGTGCATCAACAAAGTAGTGCCAAGCGTGCGCCTGTGTCATAAGTAAAGGGCCGGCTGGCTTGACCGTTAAAGGGTGCTGTAACCCCCAAAGTACACTCCAGTCCAAACCAAAAAAAAATTATTTTCTGTTTGTGAATTGTGTGCGCAGTAGCCGCACGTGCATCAACAAAGTAGTGCCAAGAGTGCGCCTGTGTCATAAGTAAAGGGCCGGCTGGCTTGACCGTTAAAGGGTGCTGTAACCCACAAAGTACACTCCAGTCCAAACCAAAAAAAAAATTATTTTCTGTGTTTAGCCGCACGTATATATCAAATCGATATAACATAAATGGAGGACCAAACTTTCTCCGATAAAAATAAAATAGAGAAAGATCAAGAACCACTTCCTCCTAGTGCTGAAGCTGCTGCCACTAGTCATGACATAGACGATAACATGCCATCAACGTCGTCTGCCAAGGCCGATGCCCAATGTCATAGTAGAGGGCACATACAATCCCAAATGGCAAAGTTCAGGAAAATGACCTTGAAAAAGACATTTAAATCAGCTGAAGAGAAACGTAAACTTGCCAATATGCCATTTACGACACGGAGTGGCAAGGAACGGCTAAGGTCGATCCCTAGTATGTTCATGACTAGTGGTTCAGCTTCACATGACGATGGAAGCACTCCTCCCACTAAAAAAATCAAAAGAGTTAAGCTGGCAAAAGCACAGCGAAGAACTGTGCTTTCTAAGAAGATATCACAAATCCCCAAGGAGAGTCCAAGTGTGGTGGTGGTTGCGATGCCTGACCTTCCCAGCACTGGACGGGAAGAGGTGGCTCTTTCCACCATTTGCACGCCCCCTGCAAGTGCTGAAAGGAGCACCCACAGTCCACTTGCTGATATGCAAATTGAAGATGTCACTGTTGAAGTACAACAGGATGAGGATACTGGTGTAGCTGGCGCTGAGGAGGAAGTTGGCGAGGAGGATTCTGATGGTGATGTGGTTTGTTTAAATCAGGCTCCGGGGGAGACAGTTGTTGTCCGTGGGATGAAAAAGCCCATCACGGTCATGCCTGGGCAGAAGACCAAACATTCCACCTCTTTGGTCTGGCAATATTTCTATCCAAATCCGGACAACAACTGTCTTGCCATATGTACCATATGTAAAGGTGAAATAAGTAGGGGTAGGGACGTCAACCACCTAGGAACATCCTCCCTTATACGGCACCTGCAGCGCGTTCATAAAAAGTTACTGTCAAGTTCAGAAACTTTGGCTCAGACCGTAAGCAGTCCAGGGACACCTAAATCCCATTGTCCTGTTGTATCCAAGCGCCTGCAAACCACACCGTCAACTCCCTCCTCGTCAATTTCCTCCTTAGTCAGGATCGGAAGTAGTCCTGCAGGCCATATCACTGGCATGACTGACTCTCCTATCCGGGATTCCTCCGGAGGATCCTGCATTGCTACGCCTACTGCTGCCGCTGCTGCTGTTGCTGCTGCTGCTGGGAGTCGTTCATCATCCCAGAGAGGAAGTAGGAACACCACTACTTTTACTAAACAATTGACCCTCCAACAGTCCTTAGCGAGGAGGATGAAGTATGACAGCAGTCATCCTGAAGCAAAACGTATAACTGAGGCCTTGACTGCTATGTTGGTGTTAGACGTGCGTCCGGTATCCGCCATTAGTGCAGTGGGATTTAGACAATTGATGGAGGTAGTGTGTCCCCGGTTCCAAATCACGTCTAGATTCCACTTCACTAGGCAGGCGATACCGAGACTGTACAGAAACGTCAGAAAAAGTGTCCTCAGTGTCCTGAAAAATGCCGTTGTACACAATGTCCACTTAACCACGGACATGTGGACAAGTGGAACAGGGCAGACTAAGGACTATATGACTGTGACAGCCCACTGGGTAGATGTATCACCTTACGCAGCAACAGCAGCAGCGTCACCAGTAGCAGCATCTCAGAAACGCCAGCTCATTACAAGGCAGGCTACGCTGTGTATCACCGGTTTCAGTAAGAGGCACACCGCCGACAACCTCTTAGAGAAACTGAGGGAAATCATCGCCCAGTGGCTTACCCCACTTAGACTCTCCTGGGGATTTGTGATATCTGACAACGCCACCAATATTGTGCGGGCATTACATCTGGGCAAATTCCAGCATGTCCCATGTTTTGCTCACACAATAAACTTGGTGGTGCAGAATTTTCTGAAAAGCGACAGGGGCGTGCAGGAGACGCTTTGGGTGGCCCGAAAAATTTCTGGCCACTTTCGCCATTCAGCGACTGCGTGCCGAAGACTGGAGCGCCAGCAAACACTCTTGAACCTGCCCCGCCATCACCTGAAGCAAGAGGTTGTGACGCGGTGGAACTCAACCCTCTATATGCTTCAGAGGATGGAGGAGCAGCAAAAGGCCATACAAGCCTATACATCCACCTATGACATAGGCAAAGGAGGGGGTATGCACCTGACTCAAGCGCAGTGGAGAATGATTTCCGTGTTGTGCAAGGTTCTTCAGCCCTTCGAACTTGCCACACGTGAAGTCAGTTCAGACACTGCCAGCTTGAGTCAGGTCATTCCCCTCATCAGGCTTTTGCAGAAGCAGCTGGAGAAAGTGAAGGAGGAGCTAAGACGGAGCGATTCCGCTCGGCATGTGGGACTTGTGGATGAAGCCCTTCATTCGCTTTGCCAGGATTCCAGGGTGGTCAATCTGTTGAAATCAGACCACTACATTTTGGCCACCGTGCTCGATCCTAGGTTTAAAGCCTATGTGGTGTCTCTCTTTCCGGCCGACACAAGCCTGCAGAGGTGCAAAGACCTGCTGGTGAACACACTGTCAGCTGAAGCGGAACGTGACACGTCAACGGCTCCTTCTTCATTTTCTCCCGCAACTGGGGCTGCCAGGAAAAAACTTAGGTATCCTAAGCAACCCGCTGGCGGTGATGCAGGGCAGGCAGGACCAAGTTTGGACATCTGGTCCGGACTGAAGGACCTGGCAACAATTTCTGACATGTCTACTGTCACTGCATATGATACTGTCACCATTGACAGAATGGTGGAGGATTACATCGGTGACAGCATCCAAGTAGGCATGTCAGACAGTCCATACCTGTACTGGCAGGAAAAAGAGGCAATTTGGAGGCCCCTGTACAAACTGGCTCTATTTTACCTGAGTTGCCCCCCCTCCAGTGTGTACTCCGAAAGAGTGTTTAGTGCAGCCGGGAACCTTGTCAGCGAAAGGCGTAGGAGGTTGCTTCCACAGAATGTGGAGAAGATGATGTTCATCAAAATGAAATATCAGCTCTTCCAGGGAGACCAGCCTCCAGAACGTACAGAGGGACCTGTGGTGGTGGATTCAAGTGGGGACGAGTTAATACTTTGTGAGGATGAGGATGTACACACTGAAGAGGGTGAGGAATCGGTGGATGAGGAGGATGAGGATGACATCTTGCCTCCGTAGAGCCAGTTTGTGCAGGGACACATTAATTGCCAGCTTGTTTTGTGGGGGCCCAAACGAACCAATCATTTCAGCCACAGTTGTGTGGCAGACCCTGGCGCTGAAATGATTGATTTGTTAAAGTGTGCATGTCCTGTTTATACAACATAAGGGTGGGTGGGAGGGCCCAAGGACAATTCCATCTTGCACCTCTTTTTTTCTTTGCATTATGTACAGTTTGGGGCCTAGTTTTTCTAACTGCCATCCTGTCTGCCACTGCAGTGTCACTCCTAGATGGGTCACGTGTTTGTGCCGCCCACTCGTGTCGCTTAGCATAGTCATCCAGCTACCTCGGTGCAACCTTTTGGACATAAAAACACTATTGTGAGGTGTGAGGTGTTCAGAATAGACTGGAAATGAGTGGAAATTAAGGTTATTGAGGTTAATAATAGCATAGGAGCAGAAAAACCTACAAATTCTGTGATTTTAGCTGTTTTTATGCTTTTTTTAAAAAAAATACAGATCCAAAACACAAAACCCAGAACCCAAAACACGGAAGGGTGGTTTTGGCAAAACCAATCCAGATCCAAAACACGAAGAAAGATCCAGATCCAAAACCAAAACACAAAACACGAAAAGTGGCCGGTGCACACCCCTAATATAAATAGTAACAGGGTCAGCATAATTCCACATGAAGTAAATGTGGAATATCCAGATCTCCCAGGTTTGGCAGAGCAAAGGCATTAGGAATTAGTTCAGGTGTTGCCTCAATCAGAGTCTGGAAAGGCAGCTCATTACAGACACCTGTGTGAGGCTGGTTAAAGAACTGAAAATACACTGGGGAAACTGATCCTGATAGTGAGACAGTAGCCCAGGTTATATGGCCAGGGGTGACTAGTGCTAGGGGTCCTGGACCTGCGTATCCACTGAAGAAAATGTTGCTGTTTGGAAGACTTTGTGTAACATCTTGCCTGTGAAACCGCCATATCCTGTATACCTGCCTCTGGTGAGCAATAAAGCTAGTGATGGATTTTACCCAGTGTATGTGATACTTGTCACAATATATAAATCTTTGATGAAGCCGCACTCTCATTCACTGTACTCCATTGAAACAACTGGGGAGTCTTCCCACCAATGGATCCAAACTGGGTCCAACTTATAGAAATAGGGTTTTAGAATATTAAAAAGAAGTTAAGTCCTTTATTTTATACATACTGACATTTCGGTCCATTAATAGACCTTTGTCAAGATGTACAACAGCAAAGCATAGCATCAAATAGGACAGCTTCCACCTGAAAAGCACAAAAAATAAATAAATAAATAAATATATGTGTGTATATATATATGTGTGTGTATGTATATATATATGTGTGTGTATTACAGCAGATAGACACTGCACCCTGTTGCTTTCCAAATGCTGATGCAAGTTAGTCAATTTCTATATGACTCTGGTAAAATCTCTACTCACATTTGTGTCTTGGTGTAACCTATTACATTTAATATTAGCACTGAGATAGTGCTGGTAACAGGAGTTGCATGAAGCGGCCATCCAGAGTGATTGAAAAAGACCCAAGCACCATTAGCTGTGTATTCCTTACACAGTTAAGGAACATAGAGAATAGAAACTGCAGTATTATGTTTCTATGGCAACAAAAGTTTTTTGGAAGACTGCAAGATTTGAAATATTAATTCACTGTAGTGCTCATTGCATCACAGACGGCACTGTTACTTACACTGACAGCATTGGGTGATTTCTGAAGTCAATGGGAATCCACAAAAACAGCAGCAAACCTTAGACTTTCATGTTAAGTAGGAACCATATTAATATAGTATGTAAATATGTGTGACGACGACCATGTTTTGGTGTGGTTTTGGATCTGTATCTCTGGTTTTGGATCTGGATTGGTTTTGCCAAAACTGCCCTTGCGTGTTTTGTTTTTTGGTTTTGGATCTGTATTGTTTCTAAAAAGAATCATAAAAACAACTAAAATCACAAAATTTGGGCCTGTTTTTGTTCCTACAGTATTATTAACCTCAATAACATTTATTTCCACTTGTTTCCAGTCAATTTTGATCACCTCACAGCTCACAATAATGTTTTTATCCAGTTTAAGCCCAAAATTTGCACCAAGCTAGCTGACTGACTAAGCTAAGCAGCAGCAGTGGGCAGCACAAACATGTGGCAGTTCAACTTCCAACATGGCACATCAGGAAACAAATGTTTTTATTATTCAACAGAGGCCTGAGGGAGTTGGAGTATGTATGTAGTTGAAGGCAGGGACAGGAAGGGTTGATTGGTAGTAAATTTAATAATATTTTTTGATTCCGAAGTAATTTTATGAGGGAAAAGGTGAGGAGGCATTTACATAAAATTATTTGACTCATTCACATCAGACCTTGCCCCAGAAGAATCTTTGAGCGCCATGTCTGCTGCTGCTGCTGGGAGTGGATTTTTTCATACCAGAAGGGGACCAGGAAGACTTTTATTAGTGCTTTCCAAAACAATTGACTGTTAAATAATCCTTTGTAAAGCTTCGACGTGAAAAGCATTTCCCAACCTGTACAGGGATATTAAAAAAAAAACATAGTTAGTTAATGGCATCCAAACTGCTGTTGTACCCACTGTCCACTTAAACAGCACAGATATGTGGACAAGCGGAACAGAACAAATGCAAGATTTCAGATTTAAGGTCTTACGTTGTGTCTTTCTTGAGAATCCTGTGCCTGCTTCTGCTGCTAGGAGTGGATTTTCATCCCAGAAGGGGACCAGGAAGAGTGCTCTCCAAAACAATTGACTGTTAAATAATCCTTTGCAAAGATTCCACCCAACATGTACAGGGACATAAAAAAAACATAGTGGCCTTCAAACTGCCATTGTACCCTCTGTCCACTTAACCAGCACAGAATCTGTGACAGATATGTGGACAAGTGGAACAGATCAAATGCAATATTTCAGATTTAAGGTTTAAGTCTTACATTGTGTCTTTATTGAGAATTCTTGAGCACCATGCCTGCTGCTGGGAGTAGATTTTCATACCAGAAGGGATGAAGACATTGTTTCATCTTCCCAATGGACACAGTTCTGAAGAGATGTAAAGAACTACTGGTAGGAAAAAGAGGCAATTTGGAGGACCTTACACAAACTTGTTTTGCTTACTGGAGCTGCCCACCCTCCAGTGTGTACTCATAAACAGTTTTCAGCACAGCCTGGAACCTTGTCAGTGATCGACCTGAGACTACTTCCCCAAAATGTGGAAAAGATGATGTCCATCAAAATTAACTACAAATTCTACGAGAACGACCTTTACTGTCAATTACGTGTAAAATTACAGAGGCACCTGTAATGGTGGATTTCAGTGGGGACAAATTAATATTGTGTGAAGAAGATGATGTATACATCACAACAGATTATAACATCATCCAAACCTATATCATCATCCCATCCTGTGTTGTGTATAAATTACAGCTGCGCTCCCTGTTGGAATGGGGATTCATTGTCCACTTTAGTGGATGTGAGCCCCATTTTAGTCCATATCACCACAACCCCTACACATCCTTTGAAGTGGGCTACAGGAGGAGCAGCTGCACTCTGGAATACGGTGCATGGAGTTGCCCCTCTGACTCGCTGATATTCAGGTAGAGGGGCCATGGGTAGGGAGCAGAGACACTATAATCAGAGAATGCAGTTTTAGCTGCTTTATTCTATTTTTTAAACCATATCCTCTATTTTCACATTTTGAAAATGTTTATGTGAATCTCAGCTGAGGCATTTGTGGTGTCATTATGTTTAATATATAATGCACGTTATTTAGCACTTTGTTGTGATCTTGTAGTCGGCGTGTAGAGTAGACTAATCATTTATTCATGATTGAAGAAAGAAGTGAAAAGTTGCATTTTTTTTACTGCTAACTGTGTTATTAAATTGTAAAATTGTGAAGTTTCCACTTACAGTGTAACAAGATTTTTTTTATGAATAAGAAAAGAATAACACACTTTTCTACCACTTACAGTATGGCAATATTTTTACGAATACACAGCCTTTTCCACTTACAGTGTGACAATATATTTACGAATACACAGCCTTTTCCACTTACAGTATGGCAATATTTTTACGAATACACAGCCTTTTCCACTTACAGTGTGACAATATATTTACGAATACACCCCTGCAGCCCCTGCCCCTGGATGGACACAGCAGCCCCTGCCCTGGATGGACACAACAACCCCTGGATGGACACAGCAGCAATTGCCCCTGGAAGGACACAGCAACCCCTGGATGGACACACCAGCTCCTTGATAAACGACACAGGCAGCACCCCTGCGCAACTACATTGCTGATAAGTGCTGCTAACGCGCACACACACAGAAAAAAAACACTTTTATCAATTTATGAATTTTTTTGGCACTTGGGGGGGGGGGAGCACCCCTGAACGAGGCAGCAGCCCCTAGATAAACAACACAGGCAGCACCCCTCTGCTGCTACATTGCTGATAAGTGTGGCTAATGCACACACACACACACACAGAAAAAAAATATATTTATTTTTTTGGCACTTGGGGGGAGAGCACCCCTAAACTAGGCAACAGACCCTTGATAAATGACACAGCAAACACCCCTGCACTAAGTGTGGCTAACACGCACACATACACAGAAAACAAAACACTTTTATTAATTTATTAAATTTTTTGGCACTTGGGGGGGGGGAGCATCCTTGAACGAGGCAACAGCCCCTTGATAAATGACACAGGCAGCACCCCTGCGCAGCTATGTTGTTAAGTGTGGCTAACACACATACACACAGAAAAAAAAACTTTATTTACATTTTTTTCACACCAGGGGTGAAGAGCACCCCTGATGGACAAAGCACCCCCTTCTGTCTGCAGCACAGCTCCAATAGAGTATAGACAACACAGACCTGATGGACAACAGCACAGCACAGTCAGCCCCTATGGACAACAGCAGCCAGCCCCTATGGACAACTGCCAACCAGCCCCTATGGACAACAGCCAGCCCCTATAAACAACAGCAGCCAGCCCGTATGCACAGCAACAGCACAGGCCCTCCCTTGCGTCCTCTTCACTCTCAACAGCCAGAATGAAAATAGCGGCGAGTGCAGGGAACCTTTATACAATCCAAAATTCGCGAGAATCCGTCAGCGAGATGATGACGTTTTGCATCGCTTTGAGATCCGAGTCAGGCGGGAAAACCCGAGCCGGTCTTGGATCCGACTCAGATCTGCAAAATTCAGGTGGACTCGGTTCTCTGAGAACCACACCCGCTCATCTCTAATGGTATGTAGGAATGTTGCCTAATTATATTGATCTTCCTTAGGATATAATATTAATGTATTATACATTTTGTATTTGGTTTGGGTATGCAAAAGAACTGTGTAACCATCTTTTATGATACCACTTATTCTTATGTAGTCAAGTAGGCATATACTGTCTTAGTGAATGTGGTTGGTCACATACAGTATGTGCTGTATTTACATACATCCTGGTTTGTTATTTTTAAATTATACATATTTATTTAATTTAATCGTTATTTGTTCATGTAGTTAGCAAGGATGTCTAGAATTGTTAGCGTTGACACCATTTTATTTTTAGATGTCAGTCTAACTGGTGTTGCCATGGGTCATTGCCAAGCCCACAGTATAATTACATCCATTTTGTTTGTCTGATTGCAGGCCATTTTCTTTCCACTTTAAAAAGACAGGAAAATAGATTTATGGGGCCAAATGTAATAGGGTGAGAGTTTAGAAAAGTGAGAGTTTCTGACACTTTTTAAATTTTGCCAATGTAATATAGTCCAAAAACAAAGTAATAGAGCGAACTTGCATGTTTTTTTAGACTTAAAAAACTCACGATTTAAATTCTCATTCAGATGTTTTCCTATTTTGAAGATAAAACTCAACCAATGTGAGACTTTACTGCTAAACTCTCACATTTTCTAAACTCTCACCCTATTACATTTGGCCCATGGAATCAGATTCACAAATATGCACCGTATATTCAGTCAGACATTCCCCATGTGCCATACGACTCCTCCATAAACCCTTTATATTCCATCAAGCCCCTACTCATGCCCATTTATATGCCATCAGAGCCCACTCCTGCACCTTTATATATCATTCAATCAGAGTTACCATTATGTCATACCCTTTTATATTAGAGATGAGCTGGTTCGCATCTCAGAAATCCAAACCCACATGAATTTCGGGGAGCCGGGGTCTCCCTGCCTGCCCTGGATCCCTCACCTGAGGCAAAACCTTGCGACCCTGCTGTTGGGTCCCGAGGTTTTGTATTGAGTGGGCTTAATGCTGATTGGCTGAGAGAGCCGTCTGTCACGGCTCTCAGCCAATCAGCGTTATGCCCACTGAAAATGCAGAAGAAAAAGAAGATTGTGCCCGCCATCCCTCGCCGCCTGACACCGCCGGCACCCCCCACTGCCAGCAGCACTGTACTGAGGACACCAACAGCGACCCTGACACTGCCGACACTCCTACACCGAGGACACCACCAGCACCCCTGCACTGCTGACATTGTCAGCACACATGCACTGAGGACACCACTGGCACCCCTGCTCTGCCGGCACCCTGCATTGAGAACACCCCTGCACTGCCGACACAGTCAGCAAACCTGCACTGAGGACACCGCTGGTACCCCTGCTCCGCTGACACCGCCGGTACCCTTCACTGAGAACACTGCCAGCACCACAGCACTGCCATTCCATGTACTGAAGACACCACCAGCAACCCACACAATGCCGACACAGCCAGCAAACCTGCACTAAAGACACCCCTGCACTGCTGACATCACCAGTACCCTTCACTGAGGACACTGCCAGCACTGCCATTCCATGTACTGGGGACACCGTCAGCAACCCCACTCTGCCGACAGTGCTGTCACAGTAAGTGCACTATTGGTGTATCCAACCCACACTGTATAACACACTGTATCCATGTTGAACTGCCACATGCTAGTGCCACCCACTGTGTCACTTAGCTTAGTCAACCAGCTAGCTGGATGCAAACTTTTGGCCTTAACTAGATGAAGCAAATAATATTGTGACGTGGTCAAAATTGATTGGAAATTACTGGAAGTAAATGTAATTGAGGTTAATTATACCGTAGTAACAAAAACAGGCCCATTTTACGTGATTTTAGTTGTTTTTATGATTTTTTTAAGAAAAAAATCCAGATCCAAAACCAAAAGAAATAAACAATATACGGAGGTGAGGTTTTGACAAAACCAATCCAGATCCAAAACCAGGGGGGATCCAGATCCAAAACTAAAAAAACACGAGGGTCGGCGCCCATCTCTTCTTTATAGTGCATAAGATTTCTTAAAGGTAAGAGTACCCTCTTGCGCCATAAGAGATTCTTCATGCCCCTATATATGCCAGCACCCCCTCATACCACTTGATGTGCCATAAAAGCACATCAAGCACATAAAAGCACACCATATGCCATTATAGCCCCTCATGCCCCTTTATATGCCAGAGACCTTTCATGAAGCTTTTTTTTTATCCCCTTCATGTCCCTTTAAATGCTATCAGATCAGTTTCCTCATGAATCATGCCCTTTATATGCCAGAGCCCCATCATGCTCTTTATATCTAAGTTATCAGATCAGAGCCCCCGCACAATAAGTCATGTTTCCCTTTATATGCCAACACTCAAGTCATGCCTCCTGTGTCATCAGAGCCCTGTCCCCCTCACCCATGGCTTACTTTGTGTCACCAGCAGCGAACCAACGATCAATCCGATCATACAAAACTGAATCCAATCTATCCAGAACTGACTGCATTGCAACTGCAATATAATTCATAAATGATTTTGCTCTTTTAATAAAAAATAAAATTAAATAGTATTTCCATCATAAGGAAATAATTTTGTGCCTTCCTTATTCAATACATAATGATTGTACTCATTATAAGTGTATTGTGATTCCACACCCTCTGATTCATCAGATAGATGTGGTGGGCAGTTGGTTATTTGTTGTCAGTTTTGTGGCAGGGTTTTAGTCAAAACCACAGGAAAAAAACACCACAAAACCAATATAAAACAGATGGACATTGACAGTGGATTACAGAACCCAAACAAGACTCCTGAATATAAATTCAGTGGTTTGGTTATTCAATTTGCTGGCAATGTGCACAGATTTCAAAAACCCCAGAAAAACCACCTCTTAGTAAATGTACCCTTTAATCTACAATTGTACTTTTGCCCAACCCTCTATTATAGGTCAGTAAGTCAGGACTATTGTACTAAGCATGAAAACTGATGTCAGCTGGCATGTATTTGAATGTGTTGGACATATTTAAAAAAATAAGCTTAGGTACATGATGCATATCACCAAACATTCTGATCTAATTAAAAGGGGAGCAAGCTATTATGATTCAGTGTGGTTTTTGGAGATTGGTGGCATAGGTACTCAGATTGTGGGCATAACTATAGGGTGTCTTGGGATGATTAGTGGGAGACATATTTTGTCTCACTTCTGATTGGGACATGTGGTGGTATTATATGTTTTACTATATTGCTAACTCTAATGATCTTTTATTTTACGTGAACATTTACGCAATATGTTTAAATATATAAAAATGCAAATGTGTAAAACATTAACATATATTTTTTTTGCCATGTACAGATGGATAGTAAAATACATGTAGATCTTTTGCTGAAAGATGTGGACAAGTACGTGATAACATATAACATGATGCAAAAAATAAAGTACACAATTAACATTCAAATGAAAGAAATGTGTCTGGCAGCTGCATCATTGTCCATGTGCATAACAAAGAAAGAGAGACAATGTAGAATTATGCATTAGTGCTATTATACACCGAGGCCAAAAGTAGTGCATAAATTATACCCAATTTGAATTTGGAGAGTGTGTGGACAAAAAAGATAGAATACATTTATTTGCATATGAAGGTATATGAAGCCTTTTTGTTTTTCTAACAATTTTTTAATTACTTTTTCAACACATTGGTAGATTTTTTTTTTTTTTTTCAATATATTTTCAAGCAAAAATTCTACGTCAGTTAAACTTCTTAACGGCAGATACCAGCTTCCTACAGGTTAGCCCCCTAAGAAACCTAACCAATAAAAACATGACACATTATAAATTTTGGCATTACTATCGTCTTTTTTTTTTTGATCATTACAGTTTAAAGAGGATTGAAATAAAATTGTGGGTGAATAGAGGGGGTTGACAGATCAAAATCCTGCAGACCTGTAGTGGCCTCAAAAATTAACCAAGAGTTGGAAGTACCCTACCCTTGTAGCATAGCTCCACTGTATCACTTACTCCTTTATATCATGCCAACAGGGGTGTAAATTCATCCCAGTTGCCCGGAGGCAAGTTAGAGTTTGGCACGCCCCCCCCAAAAAAAAAAAATAAATAGAAAAACAATTATAGTATAGATAGATAGATACCCGCGCAATCCACTTAAATAGAATATGTAAATATGATTCTTTGGTGCCTAGAGGTATATGATAATAATCAGGTATAATTGTAGTTGAGAGTCTGTGCCTGATTTGGTGCTACCAAGCCCTGGGGTCCTGCTTATCAAGATCAACGTATAGTTCTTCTAAAGTAAGTGCATAGGTACAAACATCTATATGTAGTACTCACAATTTGTACATGTGACATCTGACACACAGCAGGACACCGACGTGCATTTCATTGTGGTTTTTACAAGGTTAGCCTTGGCAGCGCCAAATCAGGCAGAGATGCTCATATACAATTATGCCTGATATGTAAATTTTACACTGTGTGACAACGCCTGGTGGGTCAGAGATAGACAGACTCACCAAGTTTCAGGAAACTCTGCAGCAGCATATGCTGGTGAGCCACCATTTGTTGTGATGCAGAACCAGTGGTTCCGACAGGTGGCTCTCTGTACCAGTGTCTCTGGGATAGGAGTACAGACAGGTGTCTCGGGTCCCAGCTCACAGTCTTGCTTGCCGCAGGCTGAGGGTTCCTATCCCCTACTGCAGGTGTTAGTAGGGCTCCCGGGACAGAGCTGATCAACACTGCAGCAGCAGCAGGTGGACCGCTGCAGTGGAAGATCAGTGGTCACACTCTTTTTCCCGTGTGAACCACACAAGTGCTGCTGTACATGCTATAGATGAAGAAGCCCCTTCAGGGCTTGGCGCCTCCATTGTCTCTGGGAGTAATGCCCCTGCATTCCAAACAAACAAGACCCATTGACTAGATGTGTCATTGACCCCCTGATAGGATATTTCATTAACCCTACAGAAACGGAAGGTATACCAGCTATGCACTTTTACTTTGCTCATCTGCTGCTCCCCCTGCAACAGAAACTACAATTTACAGCCTAATTAATTGGAGCCCACCAAATTAAAGGAGGACTTGCTATGTAAGTTAAAGATGCCTCAAATGGGTTGTAGTACCTTTTTAATAATGCTAAAGGCCTCAATTCCTACTCCTATAGTTGTATATGATTGGATTAGCAGACATTAGTCACTGATAATGCATAAAAGGTCTGATCTAGTCACAATATCTTTTTCTGCCTCAAAGTTTAAACTCCTTCAGCCCTATGGGGACTTAGGTCATCCGGATAATCAGTCGATGATGCCGAAAAAGCATATCAAATCCTTATTGCAACAGTATAAAGTGAATAGTGCATAGGATAAGAGGATAAATGGTATTGCATTTAAATTAGCCTTGTATTAAGCCACTACACCTGTAAAGAGACAAAGGGGCACATTTACAAAATCAGCTGCTTTTAAGTGGGTTTAACCCTGAAAATGAAAACAGCACTGATTTTTTTTCAATATACACCATATATTGAAGTTATGAAAGAGGGCAAATACCTAATAGTGTATTGATTAATCAGCATACAATAAATGTGAAGATGGGTGTGTGTATCAAAAAAAATTTTTTGAAGGCTTATGTTTGATGGTCTCTTCCTTCCATTTCCTTCTGTTTTTTTGGAATTAACCTTCTTCAATTATCCCAAGGTTTTTATTCTCCCAGATGTTTTGCTCCCAGTGGAGTATGATCCCAACCACTCCTTAAGATATTGGCTCTAAAGAAATTAGTATTAATGACACCTTTACAGAAGAGAGTTTTATATGGAGAGATTTGTATAGCTTTCGTACTTCATGTTAAATTATGCACTTATCAGAACAAACCCTGGAAAACCTCACTTTTATTTTCAATTGAGGTATAGGCTTATTCTATTTCATTCCACCGCTAAGTCTTATGACTAACATTTACCCATTTTATGTGCACTGTGTTTTTTAAATCCCATTCTCATGTTCTGCGATTCATGTTGTAGAGTATATATTCTTATAAAATCCTAGAAAAGCTGCATCTCGTTCTTCCCAATAAATTTGCCAGAGTAGTTTCTGCAGCACTTAAAAGGCCGTATTCAATTTGGAGCGAAAAGCCGTTCTCGGCTAAACTTTTTCACTGATGAATTTCACTTATGCCCGTATTCAATTTTAGCGTCTTTTCGCCGATGTGAAAACACAATTCAAAGTAATAGCGATAAAGTTTCGCCTATGAATGCCCGCCGGAAAAGAGTGCAGAGTTGAGGTTTTGGGGTGCAGAGGTGGGGAACTCACTCTACACCCTTTGTACACCCCCTTGACGCTAACTTCGTCAAATAAATCTTAAAAAAACACAAAGGACACCCCAAAAAAGCTCTTTGAAAATGTAGGCGAAAAAGTTCAAAGTGGGGGTACAAATTAAAAAACTAGCAAAATAGCCTTTGGGGGGGTTTGCAAGTATGGGGGAGGTGTTTTGTTGATTGTAGGTGTTTGCCAAAGGTGCGTTTTTTTGTGAATTTTAATGCATGATTTTATCAATTTTTAAATATGCTTGCACCCATTTTCATGTACCCCAAATTTGATGGGACTACTTATTTTAAAAAAAAAAACCAGTGGAAATACTATTCTTCACCACTTGCTCAAAGACGCTAAATAGCACCTATTGAGACCATTTAAAGACCCCAAAAGAGCTTCAGGAGGGCTATTTGGGGTACCCATAGTGAACCCCCATGTCAGAGCATCTTTAGGGGGTGTCAGGATGATTTCCCCAAAATGTCAGGACTTTTCGCCGATTTTGGTTTTGGTGGATCCTGTTTTCCTTGATTTGGAATTGAATACGGGGATACACGGGGACGCGCATGATAAGTTTTCAGCAAAACCTTTGATGATGATGAAAAGTACGGCAACGGAATTTTCACTCCAAATTGAATATGGCCCATAGTGTCAGTGTGTTTAGTGATGAGCAGGGGTGTTTGTGAATCTCCCCCTGGTGTTCATTACATGGACACCTCACCAAAGACCCAAGCAGATATTCAGGTGGAGGCATAGAAAGAAGCATATGCATTATCCTACATTTATACACCTTTACAAAGTTTACAGTGTACACCACAGAAGGAGGTACTGTAGAACAATAAAAAGAACAAATCACATACAATAAATAATAAAGTTATCTTATCTTTGTATATGGAAGGACTCTTAGTGTTGTTTGAATGTAAATATAGCACATAGAGCCTCCAATTATGTTGTAATAATACAATAAAAGTCCAAAACAGAATCCAAATAAAATCCAAAGTAAAGTCCAATGCTTTTCATCTATAGATAGACTACCCCTGAGGAAGTTGCTTACTATTTGGGCGGGACAGCTTGACACTTTATAATCATTTCTAAATTTACTTAATCATAATTTTGGTTTGAAATTCACATACACATATAGTTTGGATAGGATTACTTACATGAATACCTGAGTAAGGGACAATCATAGTAGTACTGAGTGTATAGGAATTCCCTTATTTATATAAATAAATAGAAAGAAAAAGGAAAGTTAAAAGCAATAGAGAAGTGACTTTTCTATGAAATACAACACATATGCTAAATACATCATAAACATCATAAAAAGAAACTCATCCGTGCTAGAAATATTTGATGTGTTAAATATAGAAAGCTATATAACCTTCAGAAAAGTACAAAATAAAAAAATTAGTCTGGCTCACAGATTTTTTCAAAATGATAAGTTACTTGTCCTGGTTCCCACCTAAACTGAATGAATTATTTTTATAGGTGTGGGAGGAATGGATGCTTGACTTGTAAATTCATGCCATAAAAGAACATATTTTTGTAAACATAAAAAACATGATATTGTGAGATTCATATTTGTAGTTATGTAATCGACAGTATTGAATATGGGTGCAGCCAGCAGTTCATTGGCTGCACAACGAGGACAGTAAATGTGCAAGTTTTAGAACATTGTTGAAATATTTTAAAGGGTTAAAAACCCGCAATTTGTCAAACATTTGTTTTCACTGTCAGAAGGGGTACGATAGTAACATTACTAATCTCAGCTACTGAGCATATAAAGAGCATCAACAGAGAGGAAGACAGATTAAATTTGCTATGGAAGCACAAAGCTTATTGGGTATTTATGTTACACTTAATAATACCTTTGAGTCTGAATGAGTGTGAAACCCATCAATGTATGATTAGTATTAGGTTTATCATAGAGGTCATTAATGTAATACATTATCTGGTGTAAATATGAAAATAAAAGTTTAAATGAGAGATAGCAGGCTCGGATTAGTTAGGATTGTCCCGCCAAATTCAGATTTTTCCTGCTAAAAATCAGGTCTCAGAAAGAGGCAAAATGTCATCTTTCATGGACAAAAATCATCTTTCATGGACAAAAGTCCATGAAACATGATATTTGTCCATGAAAGATGATGTTTTGCCTCTTTCTGAGACCTGATTTTTGGCAGGAAAAATCCGAATTTGGTGGAAAAATTCAAACTAATCTGAGCCTGCTATCTCTAATTTAAATACACTAAAACTGTCCATCCAAATCCTGGACTCCATTAATGTGGTTAAATTATCTGTGTGTAAATTGAAATGCCGTATGGAAGCATGGAACACTGTAGTTTGCATTGCAAAGCGTATTCCAACAAGGCTCTGGACACATGATACAAACACTGAACCACTATAGGTGAAATCTGTGAATAGAACAAAGCAATGGAATACACCTCTGATGAAACTTCCCATTTTGAAGGATGAGAAATGTGTCAGCTTGTCACATGCCATCCATCACAACTGTGCCATCTCTATGCTCAGTACTCGGGTTGTATATATGGAACATAAAAAGATTTTTGGCTCTCTGAAAGGCCACCCATGATGCTGCTTTACTGGTGTGCTCTGAGAACTTTGAGAATCAGGTTGGAGTTAACAAGGAAGATGACAGCTGCATTACATGCACTAAGATCTATGGGGTCAACTCAGCAAGCAAAATCGTACTTAGATCATGTGAAAACAAATGTTTCTGCATGATTTAAGTATCCCAGCTATACAGGAATGGGTTAACGGAGAAGGTGATGTAATTATCTTCTCCGTTATAGTCCGACTCCTATGACATTGCACTGGAGAGAGCAAGTCATTGATCTTTACAGCACTTTAACATTTCCTGCTACTGTATGTAGGTAGGAAAAAATACATAAAAACTTACTTTAGGAAGAAATGCGTAAAAGCTTACTTTATATAACGCCATCTCAGAATGGCTTATATGAAGCAAAATCTTTATTTCAGTTGAAAACTGCAGTAACCTCATCCAATCAGTCCCTATAGCGGGTTGAAACTCCATCCATACTCCGCCGTTGACTGGGTAATTATACTGCCAGTGTTGTATATAAATATATATATATATATATATATATATATATATAGTGTATATATTTATTTGTACACTATATATAGAGCCCTTCCCAGCAATCCTTCATACTGTTCCCCCCTCTCCATGCACGCTGCTCTGTGGAAACTCCTCTTGAGAGATGGAGGAGCATGTGGAGGAGGGAGCAGTATGTATTCAAGTCTGAGAAGTACAGGGAAGAGATTTATATATAGGGAGTATATTCCTTCCATGACGTATCTGACCACTAAGAAGTGATTTTTTTTAAATTCGATTCCTGAGGTGAAAAGGGCTAAATTGTTTCCTTCCCCTGTGCAATGTCCTGTCTGACTGTCTCATCGTGGCTGTAGCACAGTTCATATTCAAGCACCAACTGTCATCCCAAGTGCTGCCAAACATTACTGGGAGTTGGTGTGGCTCCCCTATTTGAATAGTGAGGGAAGGAAATGTGTTACTACAGAGGTAAGAGAGGAAAATGTGTTACTGCACAGGTGAGGGAGGGGAATGTCAAATGTGTTACTATGGGGTGAAGGAAGGGAATGTGTTACTTCAGAGGTAAGGGAGGGGAATGTGTTACTATAGGGGTGAGAGAGGATAATATTTTACAACAGAGGTGAGGGAGGGCGATAAGTACTACAGGGGCGAGTGGGGTAAAGTGTAACTGCAGAGGTGAGGGAGGGGAATAATTTACCACAGGTGTGAATGAGGGTAATGTGTTACTACAAGTGTTAGAGATTGTATTTCTACAGAGGTGAGGGAGGGGAATGTCAAATGTGTTACAACACAGGCATGGGAGGGAAAGGTGTTACTACGGAGGTGAGAGAGTGGCATGTATTAATACACAGGTAAAGGAAGGTAATATCCTACTATACCAGTGATGCTTTACAATAGAGGTGAAGGACTAATGTGTTATTGGAGTGATGAGATGCATACAGTAAATATCTAACGTCTACCTCGGTGAAACCAGGTACATCTGCTAGTTTATATATATATACTGTATGTGCTGTGCACGGATTGGTCATGCACAGAGAAGTCAGTCTTTCTGGACAACCAAAAAGACTGCCTGCAGGCAACTTCTCATGGACAGCTGTTAACACAACCGCTGTCCCTGAGAAGTTTTTTCCTGAATTGTAGGGAAAAAAAAAATAGTATAACGATGTTGTCCAAAAATATTCAGAACAATACCGGTACTGTTGCTGAATGTAGCCCCTTCTGTATATTGAACAATCCCACTCACTGTTATAATTAAAGTAACAAATACCTTCACAAGATTTACTAAACTCTATACAATAATGAGATCTGTAGCACTATATGGATCAAATATAAACTCACTAACCAGGACAGTTACTAACTACAACCCGGTTTGCATGCACTAGCATACAGACTTTGCAATCTGTGGCCACAGATAAGTACCTGGGAAGGTTTGATTATTTTCTTTATTACTTATTGCACATACAGTATGAATTGTACTGGACAGGACATGTTTATACTGTATGTTGTGAAGTTTACATTTTTATAGATTAAATATTACTGTTTGGTACCACTAATCGTTAGACACTTATACAATTTACAAAATACAGCTCCTCTATTTACTCTTTTGTTGGTTGTACTAATTTTCTGGGGAGTAGCAGGCTATCCTTTTAGAGGCAGCAGTCTAGTAGTATTGCCATTATTTAACAGTGCACAATGTGAAGGACCTTTACGCGTTTCTTCCCCTCACCAAGATTTCCACAGAGGAGTATGAATGGTATGTGTTCAGCATTCCTAAGACTGATTTCTCATTAATTTCTACCACTTTTACCTCTCCTGCTGCATTGATACATTTATACATACCAGCAGGACATTTATTGCAAGGACTGAACTAGTAAGAAAATTACGTTGTTCTCCTATCTTTTGGTCTAATCTTTATATTATATTTTTGATTAGCTGGCAGGTGTGTGTTTTCTTGTAATAAGCATGTGATTATATAAATATATGTGCAATAATCACATTAACATAATGATATATGTGTAGTATGTTTTTAGAAGTAGATATTCATGCTTGCATACATATGGCTGAAAAATCTTTTTGTTTTAAACCACAGCTTGTTTTTATATAATAACTCTTTTATTTATTGAGTGATGAATGCAGTGCTGTTTGTTTTTGTCTTTTTGGTGTGATCCTATTCATTTTTGTTACATTCTCAGAATTGTAGACGTGTTTATATGACTATTGGGCTTATGTGGACATACAGTAGATTACATTATATCTGCTGTTATTCAGTATATTACTGACTTTATCAGCTTTTCCACACGCTGCTATTTAATTTAAGACTGATATTATTAACTGCATTTCAATACTTTATCGGGGATGTAGTCACCATCCCGTGGTCGGCATGCCGGTGCTCAGAATACCAACGGCAGTCAGAATCCCGGCACCAGATTGTGACCGCCGGCATCCTGACGTTAGATATTATGGTTAGGGGGAGGGTTCTGTTTAGGGTTAGGAGTTAGGGTTAGGCACTAGGGAGAGGGTTAGATTTAGGCTGCATGGGGGAGGGGAAGGGTTGGGCTGCAGGGGGGTTAGGGTTAGGCTGCAGGCAGAGAAGTTTAGGCTGTGGGAAAGGTGGGTTAGAGAAAGGTGGAGGGGTAGGGTTAGACTACTTACCTTCAGGCTTTGGGATTCTGACTGTTGGGATGCTGTATTCTGACCGCTGGCATCCTGACCCATACCCAAACCACTTTATCGTTTGTAAAAATATTTATTTTGTATTATTCATCTGATTGCTATTTATTTTTATTAATTTCAAACATTAAGTGAGACAGTGCTGTCTGTTTTTTTTCTAATACTCTGCATATTTGTAAATCACACACAATTTAGTCAGCTAGAGTGGCAGCAAACTCCTCAATCATTGTTTTTTTATATATATATATATATTAGGGGTGAGCGGGTTTGGATTTCTGAAATCCGAGCCCCCCCGATCCGAGTCCGATCTGAAATCGAGGCAAAACGTCATCATCCCGCCTTCCGAGTCTCGCGGGTTTTGGAACCTATATAAGGTATCCGCGTCGGCGCCATTTTCTCACTCGGCTGTGGACAGTGAAGAGGGAGGGTGAGAGTTAGGGCTGGCTGGGCTGTGTAGTGTAGTGTAGTGCTGCTGTTGTCCACTACTTCAAAGTCCATAGGGGCTGGCTGTGTTGTGCTGTGCTGCTGTTGTTAATAGGGGCTGTGTCCACTACTTCAAAGTCCATAGGGGCTGGCTGGACTGTGTTGTGCAGTCAGTTCTCCATAGGGGCTGTGTCCACTCCAAAGTCCTGTGCAGTGTCCCAGTCCTAAAGGGGTGCTGTAGTGTGGTCCAGGGGGTGCTCTGTCCATCAGGGGTGCTCCCCCCAAGTGCTAAAAAAATAATATATTTTCTGTGTTTGTGAATTGTGTGCGCAGTAGCCGCACGTGCATCAACAAAGTAGTGCCAAGCGTGCGCCTGTGTCATAAGTAAAGGGCCGGCTGGCTTGACCGTTAAGGGTGCTGTAACCCCCAAAGTACACTCCAGTCCAAACCAAAAAAAAAAATATTTTCTGTGTTTGTGACTTGTGTGCACTGTGGCTGCACGTGCATCAACAAAGGAGCAGCGCCAAGCGTGCGCCTGTGTCCCATAAGTAAAGAGCCGGATGGCTCATTTCTTAAAGGGTGGTATAACCCACAAAGTGCACTACTCTCCAGCAAAAATAAAAAAATATTTTCTGTGTTTGTGTGCGCTTTAGCCGCACGTATATATCAGTATAACATAAATGGAGGACCAAACTTTCTCCGATAAAAATAAAATGGGGAAAGATCAAGAACCACTTCCTCCTAGTGCTATTGCTGCTGCTGGGAGTTGTTCATCATCCCAGAGAGGAAGTAGGAATATCACTACTTTTACTAAACAATTGACCCTCCAACAGTCCCTAGCGATGAGGATGAAGTACGACAGCAGTCATCCTGAAGCAAAACGTATAACTGAGGCCTTGACTGCTATGTTGGTGTTAGACGTGCGTCCGGTATCCGCCATTAGTGCAGTGGGATTTAGACAATTGATGGAGGTAGTGTGTCCCTGGTTCCAAATCCCGTCTAGATTCCACATGCATCCTCAAAGCAGCAGCGACAAGCGTGCGTCTGTCTGTGTAGCACACTTTGAGGGTGTCACCACCCTTTAACAAACAATAAAAATATTCTTCTTCTTTTTTCTGTCTTTGTGAATTGTGTGGGCTGTAGCCGCACCTGCTTCCTCAAAGCAGCAGCGACAAGCGTGCGTCTGTCTGTTAAAGGGTGGTGTAACCCTCAAAGTGTGCTCCACAAACAATAAAAATATTCTTCTTCTTTTTTCGGTCTTTGTGAAATGTGTGGGCTGTAGCCGCACCTGCTTCCTCAAAGCAGCAGCGACAAGCATGCATCTGTCTGTTAAAGGATTACATCGGTGACAGCATCCAAGTAGGCATGTCAGACAGTCCGTACCGGTACTGGCAGGAAAAAGAAGCAATTTGGAGGTCCCTGTACAAACTGGCTCTATTTTACCTGAGTTGCCCCCCCTCCAGTGTGTACTCCGAAAGAGTGTTTAGTGCAGCCGGGAACCTTGTCAGCGAAAGGCGTAGGAGGTTGCTTCCACAAAATGTGGAGAAGATGATGTTCATAAAATGAATTATCAACTCTTCCAGGGAGACCAGCCTCCAGAACGTACAGAGGGACCTGTGGTTCCAGCCGGGACGAATTAATACTCTGTGAGGATGAGGATGTACACAACACTGAAGAGGGTGAGGAATCGGAGGATGAGGATGACATCTTGCCTCCGTAGAGCCAGTTTGTACAGGGACAGAGTAATTGCCAGCTTGTTTTGTGGGGGCCCAAACGAACCAATCATTTCAGCCACAGTTGTGTGGCAGACCCTGGCGCTGAAATGATTGGTTTGTTAAAGTGTGCATGTCCTGTTTATACAACATAAGGGTGGGTGGGAGGGCCCAAGGACAATTCCATCTTGCACCTCTTTTTTTTCTTTGAAAAACTAGGCCCCAAACTGTACATAATGCAAACTGCCATCCTGTCTGCCACTGCAGTTTCACGCCTAGATGGGTCATGTGTTTGTGCCGCCCACTCGTGTCGCTTAGCATAGTCATCCAGCTACCTCGGTGCAACCTTTTGGACATAAAAACACTATTGTGAGGTGTGAGGTGTTCAGAATAGACTGGAAATGAGTGGAAATTAAGGTTATTGAGGTTAATAATAGCATAGGAGCAGAAAAACCTACAAATTCTGTGATTTTAGTTGTTTTTATGCTTTTTTTCAAAAAATACAGATCCAAAACACAAAACCCAGAACCCAAAACATGGAAGGGTGGTTTTGGCAAAACCAATCCAGATCCAAAATACGAAGAAAGATCCAGATCCAAAACCAAAACACGAAAAGTGGCCGGTGCACACCCCTAAAATATATATATATATATATATATATATATATATATAATAAAACAATGCCCTTGTCTTGCACTACAATGATGCAGCACCTCAATTAGCTCCCCTGTTAGTGGGAAATAGAAATAACAATAACAGAAATACATTTAGAGGGCGCACTAAGCACGTTAAAGTCTTTGACTGAGCTTGAACACTTGATGTAACCAATCCTGATAGTAAGTTGGTTAGGATAATGGAGCTTATTCAGACCCTGACGCTAGGCTGCGCACTCGCGCAGCTAAAAGGGACCGGGTATGCAAATGCCGCGATCACACTGTCTGGTGGAAGGACGCCCTCTATGCCTTAGAGAATGGCAGCAAAGCGAACTCACGCCGGAGAATAAAGCTGCCCACCTTTCTTTCGTAGCACATGTCATCTCGAGGAAGTGTGTGATTAATCTGTAGCATCGAGAGCCATCAGAGCTGCACGCAGCGCTTGAGGTAGACCCTACCCCACCGCAAACACTGCGATCAGTGCTGGCTAAAAAACAACCAAGTGACATGTACAATGATGCTTCTTTGCTAATAATGCACACCCCTAAAACGCTGTTTAGACGCCTAGACATGCCTGCGTTCGCACATCCACTCCCCCGTTCACAAGCACCTTCCCCTGTTACCACCCACAAACGGCGCTATCTGTCACTCAAATTAGCATCCAGTCTGTGTACTACGAGCGCACGATTCCCGAGCACAATGAGTGACTCGCGCATGCGCATATTGATGCACACGCATGCGCAAACCTACGATTATCGGCTATGGCATGTGTTCGCAGCTTAGCGACCTGGTCTGAATCAGGCCCAATATCCTTATGCCAATTAGGACTTATAAAGTGATCCAAATTCACTCCTGTGATTAGCTCTAACCTGTTGCCAGGGTAAGGCTGCAAGCTGCTTAAGGATATTTCTTAACCAACTTGTTATCAGGATTGGTTACAGCATTTATTCTGAAATGTTTACCCCTGATGAAGCCCTCATGGACGAAACGCATATGGTATTAATCTTTAGAATCCGATTGCCTAAGGGAGGAACCTGCTATAAAAGATCTAACCCATGCGTGGGTAGTAGCAGGATATATATTTCGCCACACTGTGGCATTAGATCATTATTGATGTAAGCAATTTTTTAGTAATGAAGTAAATATTTTATAAATTACATGTCAAGTGACAAGTGAATTTTAATAACATTTTGGATTGAATCTAATGTGAGGCCTTATTGGCTGATTCTCTGGGTGTTCTTTGGTGAGAGGGTCTTTTTTAGAACCTTTGTTGAGAAACTGTCTGAAAAATCCACAGAAGATTGTTTTAAAGAAAGGAACACTTTCATCAATATCCAGCATTGACATTTCCGATTGGATCCTTCTCCTATCGCTACAATATAGTGTTCAAGCTCAGTCACAAACTTTTACGTGCTTAGTGCACCCTCTAATTGTTTATTTGTCATTTTGACCATGATACCTGCGATAACATAATCAGAGGGGACATAGGAGTGATAATAATTATATTACACTAGCACATCATTTACATAAAAACTATGTTTCCATAATTATGTGTTTTTGGGGGAGATGTACTAAGCCTTGGAGAGTGATAAAGGGAAGAGAGATAAAGTACCAACCAATCAACTTCTAACTACCATGTTACAGGCTGAGTTTGAAATATTGACCATACTTGCCAACTCTCCCTGATTGCCAGGGAGACTCCCTGAAATAGCAATCTCCCTGACTCCCTGAATCTCCCTGATTGCACCTTTCCCCTATCCCTATTATGTAGCTGTTTTATATATATATATATATATATATATATATATACATATATACATTCAAATTGGATCATTAGTATAATTTCCTTGCATTGGCTTTAAGGCACGATGATCCCTATGGCTAGATGCGTTTTCTGAAAAGTATCAGTGTGTTTTTATCAACATGTAGATCTTACTGACTAATTTACATTTGGATGTAAATCAATTTTATGACACGCCTCTAAGATGTAGTAGTACACGTCCACTTTGGCTCTAGATGTTTCTGTCACAATTTCCCTGAAATGCTTTTTCAAAAGTAGGCAAGTACTGTATGGAGCTGATTGGTTGGTACTTTATCTCTCTCCACTTTATCACTCTGTAAAGGCTTAGTACATCTCCCCATTGTCACTTAACACAATTATAGGATGATGCCAAATTTTAAATGCTGCAATTTTCTACCTCCAAAAAGTAAAAAGGTAGCTTTCTGAGAATGAATATTACACCAGTGTTGCTAACATGAACCACAGTTTCCATGTGACATACTGAAATGGCAGGTTACCTGTTACAAAAAAAACCTTCAAAAGTTAAAAAGAAGCATTCTGTTCCACTCTCCTGTCATTGACCTAAGAATAGAGATAGAATAAAAGACTGATGTGAATATAGAAAATTGTGTACAATTAAATATTTTTATACAAAAATAAACTCAGGTTTTGAATGTGATTCTAATTTGGAGAGTGATGGCGAAGCTGGAATTCCTTCTTTGTATGTAATATTTCAACTACTGTATTATGAGAGACTAGCAGCAAGCCTTAGACTGCTCTCACAGGTTCTGTAGCACTGGTCGCTATGGCAACAGCCATAATGAGCTTCTATACAGCTAAAATGAATTTAATAGTTTATATTATTTAACCACTTCACAGCCCCATTAATGTCCATTTGAAACTGCATGTTTGGTTGACATAGTTTTTCTGTTTCATCTGGAGTATGCAATGATGTAGCAACATAATTTACTCTGAAGTGAAGAAAAATACTATTGTGTGATTTTGGGAAACAGGCTTGTATTGTTTATTTCTATGTATTCCTCATATAAATCATCATATTCTAGTGCACCAGTATCCATGATTAACTCACAATGTCACCACCACCTAGTGATTACTATATTACACTGGAGACAGAATGGTTGTTACCAGTGGTGTCTCCAGGGGTGGGGCTGCAGTGCAGTCCAAAATTCAAATAGGGGAGCCTCACCAACTGCCAGTGAGTCCCAGTCATCTATGTTTGGCAGCGTTTGAAATGGAAATTGGTGTGATTCCCCTATTTGAAATTTGGACTGCGCTGCAGCCCCACCTCTGGAGCCGCTACTGGTTGTTACTAAAACCGATGATAAAGCTAAAGGATAAAGAAACTGCTCTGGGTTCAGCTTTCTGTTCTGCTGTATGTTTTCTCCCAGCTGGCATCAAGGTCTGTCTGGTTTATCGTCCTCATCATAAATAAAATGCTAGATTCATAAAAGCAGGGAAATAATGCAATGGTTTACAACACCTTTTTGCATGAACGTGTCTTATTTAATCCATTGTATTATTGTTAAACAGTATAAGTGTCACCTATCCTACTATAACTAGCCTAATGGCCTGCATGGAGAAAATTAGAGGGTTTTTTATTTAGCTATGGTTGACTTTAAATGACATAGTCGGTTCCATCCATTACTATATTCTCTTTCATCTCATGCTGTTTGCAATGTTTTCTTTCACTGTTGTAATTAAACAAAATAAGGTGTTTGTTGAGCAGTGGGGAAAAGTGTAATTATTATGCTTTTTACTTCATTGTAAGCAGCATATCAAAGCAAATGTTCAATCAAAGCATCTAAGAAAGAGGGGTTTAGAATATTTCCCATAGTGTGGTGCATATCAGATGCAATTAAAGAAGCTATTCATGTTTAACAGTCGTTGAATTTGTTAATAATGATATATTCATTTAATGCCCCTCATTTGCTTTTAGGATTATTAAATATATCCGGATCTGTACTAGGTTCGAATCACAATGATCGCAAAGTCTAGATGAGACGAGTGAACTACAATATTTCCTCATGTCTCCAAAATTTTCTGTTTAGAGTTTGGCAATCACATGAAACTTTTTCTTTAAATGCCAAAATTAAAAGAGTGACCTATATATTTAAAAGAAAATGAAAAACGTTTTCAGCACTTTATCAAAGAAGCAAAGGAATATTAGAACAGTTTACTAAAGTTGAAACTGTTACTCTACCTTAGCGGATCTAAGCCCTAAGGGAAAAATTTAAATTAGACAATTTCTAATAAATGGATGCCCCAGTTTCATTTCTATTTCTACAATAGTAATAGTATTGATACTTGCAAATTAGGAATCCTTATAGATTTGTTTGCATTGATGTGTCTAATCAGGAAGTAAAAAAGTATACATATTTTTAGGACACTCCAAATACATGTGTCCAGAAATAGAATCAATATTAACAGCAGCAATAAATAGAACAATCATATGAAACGTACTCAATAAAAAAAAGTGTTGTAATGACCTTCCCTCCCCCACCTGTCAGTACAGCAAGAAACCCATGCTGATTGGACAAGCATCATCAATCTGTAGAAGCTTGCATGCCAACTACAGGCTTTGAGCCTTGGAGAGTCACTGGTCTGTAGATGCTACATGGACCTCATGCAATCCAACTAGAGGGTGAGTTATATGTAGAGATGTGCGCCGAGCCCCGTGTTTTGGTTTTGGATCTATATTTCCTTTGTGTTTTGGATCTGGATTTGGTTTTGCCAAAACCGCCCTTGTGTGTTTTGGTTTTGGATCTGTATTTTTTTTTTTAAATTGATAAAAACTGCTAAAATCACATAATTAGTGTAAATTCATGTTATTGAGGTTAAAAATAAAAAAAAAAACAAATTTCCAGTCAATTTTGACCACCCTACAGCTCATAATATTGTTTTTTGTCCAGTTTAGGCCCAAAATTTGCATCAAGCTAGCTGGCTGACTAAGCTAAACGGCAGCAGTGGGCGGCACAAACACGTGGCAATTCAACTTCCAACATGGCACATAAGGAAACATATGTATGTATGTAGTTGAAGGGATAGGAAGGGTTGATTGGTAGTAAATTTAATAAAAAAATTTGATTCAGAAGCAAATTTATGAGGAAGGAGGGGAGAGGATGAGTGAAGAATAGCCAGCAGTGTTATGGAACAATAATAGCGCAGCTAAGTTGCTAACACACACACACACACAAAAACCCATCAAAAAATATATATTTTTTATATCTTTTGAGTAATGATCATTTTATTTCACTTTTATTTTTTACACTGGGGAAAGCACCCCTGGATGAGGCAGCAGCCCCTTGATGAACAACACAGCACCCCTTTATGAACAACAAAGCACCCCTGTGGAGTGCAGACGGACCACAGGGGTGGTCACAAATAAATGGATCATAAACTAAGGTCTGGCTGGCAGTGTCACCGAAAAATAATAGCGTAGTTACTAGCTAGCGCACACACAAAAAATCTAAATTAAAAAAAGTTGTTTTTTTTTATTTTTGAGGAATGATTATTATTAATTTTAACTTTTATTTTTTTTACACTGGGAAGAGCACCCCTGGATTGACAGAGCATCCCCTGGACAACACAGCACCCCTTTATGAACTGCAGCTTTAGCCCCTTGATGGACAGGACAACACAGCAGCACTCATTTATGGACAACACAACAGCAGCCCTTTATGTACTGCAGCACAAGCCCTTGATTAACAGGACAACAGTGACACAGCAGCATCCCTTTATATACTGATTACTGAAGCCCCCCTTTATGTACTGCAGCCCCAGCCACTTTATGGACAACACAGCAGCATCCTGCAGCCCCAGCCCCCGACAGGACAACACAGTGACACAGCAGCACATGCACAGATAGAGCAGCATGTCTGTTCTGTATACTCTCCGCAGCTTGAGTGAAAACGGCGCCGATCACCGGGACCATTATACAATCTAAAACCCGCGAGAATTCAACAGTGGGAGGATGCCGCGTTTTGCCTTGTTGTCGGATCCAAGTCAGGCGGGAAAACCCGAGCCAGGCTTGGATCTCGGCTCAGATACACAAAGTTCGGGTGGGTCTGGTTCCCGGAGAACCGGACCCGCTCATCCCTAATTATATGTCACTCAAATAACATTTATTAATGGAGTTAGACAGTGAAGGTTTATATTGCACATATCCACACCCACATAAGGCTCCATGCCCCTGGTTAACAGGTAAGACTGCAGAGACCATAAACATTTAAATAAAGCTTTGAGCTTCCTGCTCATATTTACAAGCATCAGCACAAGTAGCCTAAAGCTATTACGAGGCTATTTAAGACACTTGTATGATCTGGACTGTATAAAGGCACATGCTATTTTTCTATAGGTCAGGTCATGCAACCTTTAAAATGAATCAGTTGGTGTTGTGGTTGATGTACAAGTATAACTGCCTGCACTCAACTACAAAGGATTCTACATGATAGTAGCAGTTAAATATAACCCATCAGCATTATTACTAAGTTTTTTCCTAGGACATTACTTCCTTTGTTAAAGAATACACTTTTGCAGATGGCTAAGAGTAATGTACTGATTTACAGTATTTATCTAATGTGACATTAGTCTAATAAATAAATGTATGATAAGAACAACTGTGTTTTCAATTAGGTCACATTTCTTATCTTCAACTAAGTAAATCCTAACTATAAAGTAAATAATTTAATCTGTTTTCCATTTATTGGGTTGCTGGACTGGTCAGGTTCTTTTAAAAATTACTTTGGGCCTAAATCTTAAATTGGGTACAAACTAAGCGATGTGTGTACCCAGCTATGTCACCGATGATCCCAGCGCCGATGGGCCGGCATATCGGCCAGTTCGTACACACTGGGCCATCCAGTGCCCGACCGCCCGACATGCCAGCCCCCTGCATAGCGCTGCATGGGATCATCAGCCACATCGCCTGATCTTACATGCTGCACATAAGATCAGGCAATGAGTCTGACGACCCCACAGGAGCACGCACTACACAATGTAGTGCAACACACTGCACATTTTTATTGATTTGTCATTCTGTGTCGGAATCTGCCAAATTGTTTAAGATATTGTATAGTGTGTACTCAACTTTAGTCTGATTAATAACAAGACCAATAGACTTAAAATGAGAATGATTTCGATTGCATAATTGGGGCTTATGTACAAATGTAAATGAATAGTCCATCTCCCTAAAATTTTTAATTTATACAATCCCTCCATCACAATTAATGATTTTCTGAAACATCATTAGTGAGACTTTCTAACATATGAAATTACCTTAACTGTTGTTTATTGGGGGTCTATGTACTAAGCCTCAGAGAGTGATAAAGTGGATGGAGATAAAGTACCAACCGATCAGCTCCTGTCATTTTTCAACACAGACCGTACAGTGATGATTAGGAGCTGATTGGTTGGTAGTTTATCTCCATCCACTTTATCTCTCTCAAAGGTTTAGTACATAGGCCCCATAGTCACAAAAGTTTTAAAGCATTTCCGTACTTTGTGCACACAGAATGTGTCTGTGTATAAATATTTGTGATACAGGCATGCGGGCATAACTGAGTAAAGTCCAGGTAAATTAGATGTGGATGCTTTCCTCTTGCTGGTACAAAGATATGCAATTATGTTGATATTAACCATTCACAACACTATCTAACAGCTTCTGATTGGCTGATTGTAAATTGACATTTCCAGCTGATAGTACTTAATTCTTCAACATTATGGCTATATCAGTTGCAGCTGTCTATTCACATTCATTTACTGTATTTGTTATTTCAATTTGGACTACTGCAAAAAAGGAGATTGCCATTCAGTTTTTAAAGGGTTAAACAACAGCTGTAGTGGTATATGTACTATGTTGCATTTTATATGCTAAGTGTCACTTTTATATATTTTTTTGTAACAGTAAAGACACTATTCACTCTTGTGTATGTGACACTTCATCACCATATCATATTGTATTGAAAATAAATAGGGTAATGTGACTTCAGCATTTCCTACTAACACGTAAATGTTACTGTTGTGCAGTCTATACAATAAATAGGAGTATGTATACATACAACCACCATGCAGTCTATACAACAAATAGGTGTATGTATACATACAGTACAAGCACCATGCAGTATATACAATAAATAGATGTATGTATGCATACAGTACAACCACCATGCAGTCTATACAATAAATAGATGTATGTATACATACAACCACCATGCAGTCTATACAATAAATAGGTATATGTATGCACAGTACAACCACCATGCAGTCTATACAATAAATAGGTATATGTATGCATACAGTACAACCACCATGCAGTCTATACAATAAATAGGTGTATGTATACATACTAACACCATGCAGTCTAGACAATAAATAGGTGTATGTATACATACTAACACCATGCAGTCTAGACAATAAATAGGTGTATGTATACATACAACCACCATGCAGTCTATACAACAAATAGGTGTATACAGTCAGGAGCGGCTCTAGGCCCGGGCAAGCCGGTCCGTCGCCCAGAGCGCCACTGTATACTGCGGGCGCAAGAAACGCCCACCCTCCCTCCCGGTGCTATAGCGAATATGTAAGCTCAAGGGGAGGGAGCGGAGGAGGGAAGGGGCAGTAACACAGGACGGGGCGCAGCAAATCCTAGCACCAGCTCTTTATACAGTATATACATACAACCACCATGCAGTCTATACAATAGATAGGTGTATGTATACATACAACCACCATGAAGTCTATGCAATAGATAGATGTATGTATACATACAACCACCCAGTCCAATTCTGATGTCTTTTTTGCCCATGAATCATCAGCAAATAGAGCTGCCATTGTCAATGATGCTCTCACATTTATTAACACCCACTTTTAAATAACCATAATCTCATTTTACAGTACAGTTGCAGACTGTTATCCTTCAACATTAGCGGTAGCTATAGTGCCTTAAATGTACATTGTCCTAAAGTTAATTGTATGGGGGCCTAAAGTCAGACATGTACATCAGCGACGGTTCGCTGTGATGTTGCGATCATGCACCCCGGCATTGCATGATCGGTGAAATCCAACATGTTGGATTTCACAGATTTGCCAATCACGATCAAAATATGATCATGATTGGCAAATGTGTGAAATTTAGCATGGTGGATTTCAACGATCCTGCGACGGATCGCTGAACATCGATGGCCCCCTGTCGGCATTTCTGCCCGCAGATCGGTGTTTCCGATCCGATCGCAGGATCGGTCAGTCCATCGCCAGATGTATGGGGGCCTTTACTTCAGCATATCCATCTTTCTTGCTTCACTTAAACATTTTGCAATACAGTAGAATGTTCATTATCTGAATTTATTGGGAAGGTGGTTAATTTGGATAATAAATTTGATTGGATAAATGGACATATATAAAACTATGTATGTACTGTATATATTTTTTAAAAATTTATGATACAATTTAGTTTTTATTTTTAGGTATACAAATTAAAAATATATATTTTATTTACATTAGAAACAATTCTATTGCAAATTTTAAGTCCCACAAAACAGATTAATCCTCAAAATTCTGTAGGTAAGAAAGGATTTAGAAATATTATTTTGCCTTGCTGTGCACTAATAGTTAAAATTTCTATACAACTGAACTTAGGGCCTGATTCAGACCCGCTTGCAAGCGCTATGTGCTCGCAAGTGGGTCGATGTTGGCCCAGTGCGCATGCGCACGACGGAGCCAGCAAGACCCGAATATCGACGAGCTATCCGTCGCTCCGGGTCTCGTACCACAGGAGGCGTGCTGTCGATGTTGAGTGACAGCATGCCCCCTTTGGTGGGTGGGCCGGGGGCGTGGCTGCCCAGATGGAGGCGTTCTCATGGGCTTGCGGCAACGAGACCCTACCACAAGGGTCTCATCACAAGCCCGATGGTCGCGATGGTCTTGACCATCGCGACCATCATCATGGCCGCTCGCTATAGCTGTGATTGGTCACCCACAGCTATGCAAGTGGCCAGGAGGCCGTTCTGAAAAAAAAAATGCCCGGCCCTGATTCAGAGCGAGCGCTCTGTCAGAGCGTCTGGCTCTGAATCAGGCCCTTAGATCTTTTGTGAACTTTGCCATCTAGGCTGGGTGGTTTTTGCTCTCATTTGCTAGTGTTATTTAAAATAAAGTTTAGCCTTAATAATAATAATAATAACATTACATAGTACAATGTAGACACTTAGGTATATATTTACTAAAGTGTGGTTTTTAGAAGTGGAGATGTTGCCCATAGCAACCAATCAGATTCTAGCTTTTATCATTTAGAAGGTGCTAGACACATTTTAAGTAGAATCTGGTTGGTTGCTATGGGCAACAACTCCACTTCTAAAAACCTGCACTTTAGGAAATATACCCTTTAGAGGTTTATTTACTAAGCATTGGGTTCTAAAACCCGGCACTTCCGGTTATGTCTATGGGCGTTATTTAAAAGGGCAATGATTTTACTATCAAAGCATATTTTGGATATAAACCAGGCCCTGAGTGTACAGGTGTTAAATGAGTTGCACAGCTGAGGTGATGGTGGCAATTAGTCCATACATGGAATAGTTTAAACAGGTTTATTAACCATGTAGAATAACAATTGGTATATAGACACAGGGTTAAACAGGTGAAACAAGGTATTGGATGCAGCGTGGAGTGTAAGATAGTGTTGTAGTGCATCAGGTGGTAAGATGGTATACACCCTGGTGGTTAGTGGTGCTATGTCTTCTACACAATTGGTGGGTACTTGCGGTACTCGTAGGGCTCTATATGACTGGATAACGCTGGGAGTATCAGAGGCCACATCCATAAGCATGACACACTAGGGAGGAAAGACACGTGAACAAGGAGCACATGTGCAGTAGCGCATGTTGGAGGTCATGCCTCCAGCTGAGCCGCTGCAGGTCCTAGAGACAGCCAGCTCTGTTACTTTGTGGATTGATGCAGCTCTTCATCCAACAGTTTTATCCTTTTAAATAACATGAATTATTTCATGCAAATAAACGGACATTAGACACAAATGAAAATGATATTGTGTATGTGTAATAACTAATAATCAAGAACAACAAGTACATTTTGACAAAGACTGTAGAAAGGCAACCTTTGTTTTTGGTGACTGGACAGGTGTCTGTTTTATGCAGCTCAGCCGGTAAACATATGTTATTTCTTTTGTGATACTATTTGTTATTGGCAAATTATGAGTTTCAAAATTTGCATAAACTGTTTTGCAGCATTCGTGCTCTATCATCTGCACACTGACTATTGTTTTCATGTATCTAGTTATTATACAGAAACTACTCCACAGAGCACACAGTTCTACCCACAGATTTATTATAAAACAATTGTAGCTAAACCAAGTCACATGACTGCTGTCAGTTAAACAGGTCACAAAGCTGTGTAGCAATGTGACTAGTTATTAAACAGTGTTTTGAATAACAGCAAGCTATACAAAATACAATCATACACTGCTACTTTAGTGTTTTGATATATTTGTCCTTATTTGTAGATACAGTAAAATAAGCTTATAGTATAATAATCAACAGCTACTACATTTGTATAGACCAAATGGTTCCAAATCTAAAATACAAGTGGCCTTAAGGATATACTCATTCTTCCCGAAAGTCATGTATGAGACAAAATGTATAATTATGATCACTATTATCATATATATATATATATATATATATATATATATATATACATACATACACAGTCAGGTGCATAAATATTGGAAATATTGGGACATTGACAGAATTTTCATATTTTGGCCTCAATTCACCACCACAATGGCTTTGAAATGAAACAAACAAGGTGTGTGTGCTTTAACTGCAGACTTTCAGATTTAATTTGAGGGTAATTACATCCAAATCAGGTGAGCGGTGTAAGAATTACAATGGTTTCTATATGTGCCTCCTATAGCAAGATATAGCAAAAACATTAGGTGTGGCTAAATCAACTGTAATTATTTCCCTGGTGAAGAAAAACCCCTTCACAACAGTTGGCCAAATCAAGAACACTCTCCAGGAGGTAGGTGTATATGTGTCAAAGTCAACAATCAAGAGAAGACTTCACAAGAGTGAATATAGAGGGTTCACCACAAGATGTAAATCATTGGTGAGCCACAAAAACAGGAAGACCAGATTAGAGTTTGCCAAACAACATCTAAAAAAGCCTTTACAATTCTGGAACAACATCCTATGGACAGATGAGACAAAGATCAACTTGTACCAGAGTGATGGGAAGAGAAGAGTATGGAGAAGGAAAGGAACTGCTCATGATCCAAAACATACCACCTTATCATTGAAGCATGATGGTGGTAGTGTCATGGCGTGGGCATGTATGGCTGCCAATGGAACTGGTTCCCTTGTATTTATTGATGATGTGACTGCTGACAAAAGCAGCAGAATGAATTCTGAAGTGTTTTGGGCAATATTATATGCTCATAGTCAGTCAAATGCTTCAGAACTCATTGGACGGTGCTTCACAGTGCAGATGGACAATAACCGAAGCATACTGCAAAACCAACCAAAGAGTTTTTTAAGGCTAAAAAGTGGAATGTTATGAAATGGCCAAGTCAATCCCCTGACCTGAATCCGATTGAGCATGCATTTCACTTGATGAAGACAAAACTGAAGGGAAAGTGCCCCAAGAACAAGCAGAAACTGAAGACATTTGCAGTAGAGGCCTGGCAGAGCATCACCAGGCATGAAACCCAGCGTCTGGTGATGTCTATGCATTCCAGACTTCAGGCTGTAATTGACTGCAAAGGATTTGCAACAAAGTATTAAAAAGTGAAAGATAGATTTAGGATTGTTTAGTTTGTCCCATTTCTTTTGGCCCCTTAAAAAGTGGGAGGCACATATAGAAACCGTTGTAATTCCTACACCGTTCACCTGATTTGGATGTAATTACCCTCAAATTAAATCTGAAAGTCTGCAGTTAAAGCACATCTTGTTTGTTTCATTTCAAAGCCGTTGTGGTGGTGAATAGAGGCCAAAATATGAAAATTCTGTCAATGTCCCAATATTTATGCACCTGACTGTGTGTGTGTGTGTGTGTGTGTGTGTGTGTGTGTGTGTGTGTGTGTATATATATACATATATATATATATATATATATATATATATATATATATATATATATTAGGGATGAGCGGGTTCGGTTCCCTGAGAACCGAACCCACCCGAACTTCGGGGATCCGGGGCGATCCGAGCCCAAGCTCGGATCTCCCTGTCTGCCCCGGATCCCTCTCCCGAGCAAAACCTCGAGATCTGCTGTCGGATCTCGAGGTTTTGCCTCGAGCGGCCATTTTAAAAAAAATGCCTTTGCCTTTAATGGGCAAAGTGCTGATTGGCTGACAGAGCCGTCTGTCACGGCTCTCAGCCAATCAGCATTATGGTGCTCATTTGCATGTAGCACGGACTCGTGAGATCCGTGCTACATGCATCTGTGTGATTGACAGTGACACAGAGCACAGATGGGTCAGTGAGACCCGTCTGTGCTGCTGTGTATTTCAATGACACAGATGCACGCACGGACCAGGAGATCCGTGCTACTTGCATCTGTGTCATTGACACAGAGCACTAACGGGTCCGTGAGACCCGTCTGTGCTGCTGTGGTAAAAAAAAAAAAAAAAAACCTGTGTAAAAAGAGAAAAAAATGGCGTGCCCCCCCCAAAAAAAGAGCAACCAGCCCCGGGCATTAGTGACCCAGTGCTGGGTGTGCTTAAATACAGGGGACAAACGACATAGGGGTCCCCTGTACTTAAACACAACCAGCACCGGGCTAGTCAGAACCAGAGCTGGTTGCCAAAATACGGGGGACAAACGACGTAGGGGTCCCCCGTATTCTGCGCAACCAGCTCTGGGCTCTGATCCGGTTCTGGAAATACAGGGGAAAAAAATGAGTAGGGTTCCCCTGTATGTTCCAGAACCAGCACTGGACTTTTTCTAGCGGGGGGCTGATGCCACAGCCAGGGGAGCCCTTTCACCGGGCCCCCCAGCCGCAGCATCAGCCCTGACCGCTAGTCAGCCCAGGCCGGGGATCCCTGGAGAGCTGGGGACCCCCCCAATAAAGGGGTCACCCTCTCCAGGGCTCCCCAGGCCCATGCTGATAGCCCGGGGCTTTCCCCGCCACCCCTGGTGGCGGTGGGTGGCGGGTTGATTGTGTGGTGTGGTGTAAATAAAGAATATCAAACATTGTCTTTACAAGTAGAACTGCAAGTCCCAGCAAGCCTGCCCCGCATGCTGGTACTTGGAGAACCACAAGTACCAGCATGCAGGGCATTAAGGGCCCACTAGTACCTGTAGTTCACCTGTAAAAAAATGTTTAAAAAAAACACAGGACACACACACCGTGACAGTATAAGTTTATTAAACATACATACACACACACACACACACACACATGTACACATACTCATCTATGTAACCCTGTAGCATCGGTCCACTTGTCCGGTAAAGTATCCATAGGGGACCTGTGAAAAAAAACATACTCACCATCTCCTATGCGAGGTTCTGTCCTCTTCGTTCCAAAGTAGGCATCCCCGGACTTGGCAAAAAAAAAAAACGAAAACGCGATCCACGAACTTAGTACCGTTCTATAGAACGGTACTTCCCGAATGAGAGCTTAGCGGCGGGGTATCACCATGGAAACCCCGCTGCTAAGCGTTCATTGGCTGAGAGAGGCCATCTCCCGTCTCTCTCAGCCAATGAACGGCTCCCTCCATTGTAGTCAATGCTGGGAGCCGCAAGGTTATTAAAGTTTACCCTGCGGTTCCCACCATTGACTACAATGGAGGGAGCCGTTCATTGGCTGAGAGACGGGAGATGACCTCTCTCAGCCAATGAACGCTTAGCAGCGGGGTTTCCATGGTGATACCCCGCCGCTAAGCTCTCATTCGGGAAGTACCGTTCTATAGAACGGTACTAAGTTCGTGGATCGCGTTTTCGTTTTTTTTTTTTTGCCAAGTCCGGGGATGCCTACTTTGGAACGAAGAGGACAGAACCTCGCATAGGAGATGGTGAGTATGTATTTTTTCACAGGTCCCCTAGGGATACTTTACCGGACAAGTGGACCGATGCTACAGGTTACATAGGTGAGTATGTGTACGTGTGTGTGTGTGTGTGTATGTATGTTTAATAAACTTATACTGTCACGGTGTGTGTGTCCTGTGTTTTTTTAAACATTTTTTTTACAGGTGAACTACAGGTACTAGTGGGCCCTTAATGCCCTGCATGCTGGTACTTGTGGTTCTCCAAGTACCAGCATGCGGGGCAGGCTAGCTGGGACTTGCAGTTCTACTTGTAAAGACAATGTTTGATATTCTTTATTTACACCACACCACACAATCAACCCGCCACCCACCGCCACCAGGGGTGGCGGGGATAGCCCCGGGCTATCAGCCTGGGCCTGGGGTGCCCTGGAGAGGGTGACCCCTTTATTGGGGGGGTCCCCAGCTCTCCAGGGATCCCCGGCCTGGGCTGACTAGCGGTCAGGGTTGATGCTGCGGCTGGGGGGCCCGGTGAAAGGGCTCCCCTGGCTGTGGCATCAGCCCCCCGCTAGAAAAAGTCCAGTGCTGGTTCTGGAACATACAGGGGAACCCTACTCATTTTTTGTCCCCTATATTTCCAGAACCAGGACCGGATCAGAGCCCAGAGCTGGTTGCGCAGAATACAGGGGACCCCTACGTCGTTTGTCCCCCGTATTTTGGCAACCAGCGCTGGTTCTGACTAGCCCGGTGCTGGTTGTGCTTAAGTACAGGGGACCCCTACATCGTTTGTCCCCTGTATTTAAGCACACCCAGCACTGGGTTACTAATGCCCGGGGCTGGTTGCTCTTTTTTGGGGGGGTGCACGCCATTTTTTTCTTTTTTTACACAGGTTTTTTTTTTTTTTTTTACCACAGCAGCACAGACGGGTCTCACGGACCTGTCATTGCTCTGTGCCAATCACACAGATGCATGTAGCACGGATCTCCCGGGTTCGTGCTACATGCAAATGGGCACCATAACGCTGATTGGCTTCCTGTCTGCCACTGCAGTGCCACTCCTAGATGGGCCACGTGTTTGTGCCGCCCCCTTGTGTCGCTTAGCATAGTCATCCAGCTTCCTCGGTACAACCTTTTGGCCTAAAAACAATATTGTGAGGTGTGAGGTGTTCAGAATAGAGTGGAAATGAGTGGAAATTAATGTTATTGGGGTTATTAATAGCGTAGGAACAAAAAAAGGCCCATTTATGTGATTTTAGCGTTTTTTTTTTATTTTTTAAGAAAAAATCCAGATCCAAAACACAAAACCCAGAACCCAAAACACGGAAGGGTGGTTTTGGCAAAACCAATCCAGATCCAAAACACGAAGAAAGATCCAGATCCAAAACCAAAACACAAAACACGAAAAGTGTCCGGTGCACACCCCTAATATATATATATATAAATATAATATACATGCGCATGGGGTGTGCATGCTTCTTAGGCATAGCCGCACACTGACGCTCCAGCCATGGATCCTGGCCCAACAGCGTGGGAGCTACTCACTGCAGTGCCCATATCAGTGATGTGAGATGATCATCATCTCCTAAGATGAAACAGTCATCAAATGGTAAATTTACTAAGCATCGATTTGGGCTTCAATTACAAACTGAAGGGCATTGCTGGCAATTTAGCACTGAAATATACAACATTTACTAAGCATCAGTTTTGACTGTGGTTTGAAGGGCGGCGACGATGGTTTGGAAACCCCTGTTCCAGTGCAAATTAGATACTTCTCATTCATCAGTCTGTGTTGAATTGTGAAGCACTGTACAGATCATAGTGATCTGTGCAGGCTTTGTTGTTTTAAAAGTTGTTAAAAAATGTAAAATTAAAAAACATATAGTGTGGGGTCTCCACCATATTATTAATTAGCACCAGACCTTTGACCCTAGGCTGGTATTGAAAAATAGGTGAGGAAAATGACATGGGATTCCACCCTATTTATCAATAAAAAGCACTAGGTTGTACCAGCCAGGGCTGCTGACACTATAGCAGGCGGACACACAGAGTGGGGTCACAGCTGTAATGGCAATCAGCCCAATAGTGGCATGCACAAGGGGTGTTCACACTTCATAGGCATAGCGCACACTGATGCTCCAGCCGTGGATCCTGGCCCAGCAGCGCAGGAACTAATCACTGCAGTGCCCATGTCAGTGATGTGAGGTGATCATCAACTCGTGAGATGAAAGAGTCACCAAAGGGTAAATTTACTAAGCATCAGTTTGGGCTTAAATTGGAAACTGAAGGGCATTGCTGGCAGTTTAGCATTGAAAAATGCAGCATTTACTAAGCATCAGTTTTGACTGTCATTTGAATAGCGGCAGAGATGCCCATCGGTTTGGAAGCCCCTGTTTCCGGCGCAAATTAGATACTATTCCACCATCATTCTGTGTCGAATTGTGAAGCACTGCACAGAAACCAGCCCTTAACTGGTCTCCTGAATACTAGAATCCCTAGGGAAGTGGAGACCCCCCCCAAAAAAAATTATTGGGGATCCTCCCTTCCCAAGGACAACTATTTCCACATAAGCAGGGCTTTGAGTGAGGTAATAGTATAGATAATTGATTAAATAATATTATTCTGTACAGGAGGACTACAGATCCCTGCAAAGCTTCCCAGGCACACACCACAAGTGTCAGCATGCCCTGACATCAAGGGCTGCTGGCACCTGTGCTACACCTGTAAACCAATATTAAGCAAAAAACACGGAGTATTGAAGTATTTTAATAATAAAAACCACCACACAACCTTCCTTTTCAAAATTATTATTTAGAGAATGAAGAGGTTCACATCCTCTTCAGTCTATGTAGCATCCCCGAATTTTGGCAAAACAAAAAAAGCAGCTACTGCTCTGGCGGGAGAACCATCACGTATGAGAAGTCATTGGGGGGCGCTCTCCGTAGGAATGAATGGGGATGCACTGTTTTGTCAGAGAGTTGGATCTGCTGTATTAACCAATCAGCATGTTCTCTTTCATTCCTATGGAGAATGCTTCACACAAGCTCATCTGCCAGAAGCAGGTCTATTATTTGGGCAAGTTTGCCGTCATATTCTCGTTGGCTTCAAAACTGAAGCTTTATAAATCTGGGGTTTGTATACTTGTCTATTTAAAGTATTTGATAGTTATTCCAATGTTGTATTATGTTTTAAAGTTGGTCTTTCTTTTGGTTTTCATTGGTTTGGCCTTTAGTAAATGAGAGGATTGCAAAACTGATGGAAAAATTCCCAAAAAAGCAAAACTGATTCTTAGTAAATAAACCCATTAGTCTTTATGCTTCTCTGGTGGTGCTGGAGGCACCTGCATGGCTGATAAGTGGAGGGAGGCAAATGGGAGGAGAGAGGAGGGGGAGGTGGGGTAATGCAGGTGATATCTGTGAATCCTCTGGCAGTGCTGATGGTGTATATCTGTGTGTCCTCTGTGCGACGTTGGAAGAGAGTCTGGACTGGAGAATGATGCAGTAAAGTGAGGTTTGTTAGACTTTATGTATATTTTACATTGTTTTCATTATTTATTTCATTATCTATTATCTATTTCTTATTTTATATTTTATCTAGTTGTTGTGCGATGGAGAGCATTCCACAGATTGGTTCTTGTAGCCATAAATAGGAGCAGGTAATGAGTGTGGATATGCAGATCTTGCACAGGGTGGATGGGCAGTGTTAAGAGAAATTTTGTGATAAGCAAAGAGATGTATTGTATGTTGGTGTAGTTTTGATGATTGGCTTATACACAGGTTCTTATTTATAATGGGTGCAGTGTGTGCGGTGCACATGGGCCCCTGAGTCCAGGGGGGACCCAGACCGCACACCTTGCACCCATATTATACTTGCCTCTCTGAAGTCCCAAATCTGCTGTAAAAATGCCTGGAAAATGGCCACCGCGGCCATTTCCCCATCGTTTTGCGCATGCGCAGTACAGAGAAAATGGTTGGCATGGCCATTTTTCCAGTGACCTGCATGTGTGCTATAGTCTCTGGGCACGCTCTAGTGCCCAAAGTCTATCAGTGCAGTGCAGTCCTCAGTGCGCTGCTGGCCGCCGGACTGAGAGGAGGGGGCTGGTGATGGAGACTGCACATGGGCCCCCTCCTCTCATGAAACGCCCCTGATTGTACAGTATTTAAACTGAAGTATTTTATATTTTTTTTGGTAAATAAACAGCCAACCACTGAAAGGTCTGACAAAGAGGAGCAGCAGCAGAAGAACATTTTGCAAGGAAAAACAGTTAACTCACTGCATTCAAAATAGATTGTAAGGGCAGAAGTCTGTGTAGGAGAAGACAGTAAGAATGCTATTGCAATAATGAATGAGAGAGTTAATTAATGTATATATTAAATTTAACTATTATCATGCGTCGGTATTTAATATCTATTTCATAAATCCGAGTAGGTTATTGCTGTTTACAGTCTTATAGCGGCCTATTCATTAACAATGAATTGCTTTGGTGGATAATTAACTACTGGAGCAACTCAGCATTGCTTCGGTGTGGTGACAGATAATCCAAAAATTAGCTGTCCTAGTGATCCCTAACATTGCTATCAAAGTAGCAGTGATACTTAGTACTGCTGATCCTGTGCATGTTCTGAGTTCATGCAGGTGCATAGCTTCAGGGGAAGCAGGACCGGAGGGGGTAAAGCACACTTGCCTACCCTCCCGATTCGGCTGGGAGCCTCTCGAAAATCGGGTACAGCTCCCAGCCCTCCGGAAAGGCAGGCAAGCCTCCCGGTGGCTGCCGATCCCCCCCAATCCCCCGCGTTTAACAGTTAAACCCCCGCAGCAGAGGGGGCCGGTGACGCGATTCACGCTGAATCGCTTCATCTTGGCCCTGCCCCCTGCTTCACAATGCCTGTATTATCGGCATTGTGTAGTGGGGACGGGGCCAAAATGACGCGATCATGTGGCCCCGCCCCGTCACGCCCACAAAATGCCAGTCACCACCCAGCCATGCCCCCTTGTAAAGGCCACGCTTCCAACCCTTCCGATCTGGCTGCTCCCTCTCTGAAGGAGCAACCAGAAAGACGACAAGTATGTGGTAAAGGGATCTGATTGTATCCCTTTTAGTAACCCAGACCTCTTTCCCATAGAAAGGGGCAAGGCTCCGAGCTGATGGAGCTGATGCCATCTAAAAATGGCATATGTTCCCACAGGTAAACTCTAGAAATGGGCCCCTTACTAATTACTGTACATGTGGAAATTAGCATTTCTGCATTTGTAACAAACCCATTAGTGATAATTAATATTATTTTTTAAAAGACAGGTATGATGCAGCAATGCGAACTATTTGGAACAAAACATAAAGAAACCCTTGCTACTTATAAATATAACCACATAAAGGGAAAGTACACTTTAAGACAATTGGGGGAGTTGTTAATGTCACTTTTAAAGGCACACTACATTTTTTATTTTCCTTTTGTATTTGTCTAATGACTCACACAAGAGATTTCTTCATTTTCTTATGTTGCGTTCCCAATTGACCATTAATCACAAGAAAAGTACCACAAGCCTAGGGATCGTCAGTCCCTGTGCAACACATGTGTGTCATTCACATAAACACAAAGGGAAAACTGAGGTAAGACCAAAATAGACAAAATGTGAGTATAGTCTGTGCACTGTATTCTAGTTATTAAAAGGGTTACCCTTGGAGACATTCCCTTTAAGTTTCAGGAGTTACCTGCTCAAATGATTATCTTCTCTACCTGGTCCAGAGGTGCGAATGAAACACATCAGCTTTCTCTAGGAGGTATTTAAATTGATGCCTAAATCCAAACAAAATGTAAAATTATCCTAATAAATTATTGGTGGAGAAAGACTATGCACACATTTTAACAGCATTCATATCACAAATTTAATCCATTCCAAGTCAAAAGGGACCATCAGCTAAATGTATAAATCATGTCATGTATTTCTATGCATGAAATATCACATCAGGCACTAAAATAGATGTACATATTTACAGTGATGCTGACTTTAATGTCTACTGTGTGAAACACAAAATAAAACATTTTAGTAAATATGAAAAATGTAAAATAGAAAAAAAAAGTAAATCAGTCTCCAAAGTTATTCTGCACATTTTCTTTGCAGTTACCTGCGAGTGAAGTATTGAAAAGTGACCCTGGGTAAATGTTACTGCAGGTCCTGTATTTTTCCTCCTCATGTCAGATGATAATGTAGAACCATCTATTACATACTGTAGATTAGACCAGATGAGGTGTGTAAATTTAAATGTATGCTGCATTGCTATTATCATTACAACCGTCCCCCCCCCCCCCCTGTTGAATAATGTTGCGAATCTTGGGGGAAGGACCATAATGATGAACATTTCATCATCAATTCCCACCTGCCCCGTTTATTTCCCTGCACTCCCAGGAGTCAGGAAGAGCCCACTAAAATGTAGGAGAATACTGAACATCCCTGGACAGTCGGCCAGTATGATCCTGACATAGCAGGCCTGATTTAGAGGTGCACGTAATATCGATCCCACATGCAAGCAAGTGTTTTCAGTCTGCGTATGTGTCAGAGTCGCACCGCAAATGTGTCTTAATAGTTACCACAAAAGACACAGACCAAAATTGCAAGCAGATCCATGCATTTCTGAGGGCATTACTGGGATACCGGAGGGTGGCTTGCCAGACATAGGCATGTTGCGGGCGTGTTGTTGTCAGTGACTGCATCCAAAGAGGCACTTGCACCGACCCCGGCGGCCACAAATGATATTGTTTATTGACAATTTTAAGAAGGATCCTTCTTTGCAATACATATTCATCTGGACAGTCCCTATTATGTCCAATTTTCTAACAACATTTCTGTGTTTTCTACATTGTCATTGTGTGTCTAGTACCTTCGTTTTATTAAAGTGTATTACTTATTCAACCAAGCCGTACTATTAAGATTTTTAAATTAAAACTGGTTATTTAATGTCATCACCACACTAGCACTGCTCTCTAGTTTCATCAGGGCTGCAATAGCGTCTGCCTCTGAATTAACCTCAGTATGTGCATGCTGCATTGTATGTATACAAGCATATAACTTAAGTGTAGTGCATTAATGCAATGTGTATATTTTATATGTTAAGATTTAAATAGCTGACCTCAAAATACTAAAAAAAAAATTCCAACATCCTCTTATAAACAGAACTGTGGTTTAAAGTGATTTTCTGGAAGAATTATACCACTCTGAACTACAGATTCTCTTTAGTTTTTAATCTATTTTATACAGAAAGTACACAAATTCAGCAGAGAGATGTCATTTCCAGAGACTGGAGGAGCATGCGAGTGACAGATTTCAGAAAGCAATAGAAAACTAAAGTAGGACACGAGGCAAAACACTTCAGTAGCACACTCAAGGTTTTTCAGGTACACTGCCAGAAATGTAACTCATTGGTATCCTGACCCCAAACCCATCTCTCGAGTTGGTGGAGCTAGATGTGAGAGTGAGCCACATAATAAGGTGGTGTGCTTACATGCCAGCCACTCACATCTGTTGGCTCCTCTGTGGTGCAGGTCCTGTATCCCACAGGTCACCATGTGACAGTGCATGTGGTGTGTTGCTCTATGCTGCCCCTGTGCTGCTGCTGTCTTCCTTGGTGATGAGGAAAAGAAAATGGTGGCAGGAAAGGCATGTGAGAGCAAGGAGTACTTCCATAACCTTACAGCTTACCAGCGATAAACTCCTCACCGAGCTCAAAGGTTGGGTGCTTCTCTCTTACTTTCTTGTCCTGCCCCATCCCTCTTTCTAATGCTGACCCTTGCCTTGCTCTCCCTCAGCTTGTGTGTGCTACGTGCAGTACAGTAGGGGGGTTTGCTGTGTTTGTGCTGATTGGTGCCTAAGTCAAGTTTATTCGTGAGTTTTTATTTCTGTAGCTTTTTCTCCCCTTTACTCCCTACCCTGTATTTGGTGTCCTGTGGTGTGTGACCTGCCAAATTATCAGTGGATTGTTGATAGTCTGATGCTGATGGCTTGAAGCTTTGTGAACAGAAAGATAATCAGTGCTACAAAATACAGTAAAGAAGAGATCTACCCACAAAATTTATTGGGCATTATATTTGGGGGCGTATTTACATATGGTTTAATATATGCTATGACTATAACTGATGTAATATGTGTTAAATAATATTCACCATATTAAAAAGGAAACTACCTCTCCAAATTCTGAGTTTGCCCCTGCACTTTCTACATGGCAACTATTTTTTCTTACTATGTCATATGCAGTTTTTTTAACATTAAAGTTATTCTGTAACCAAATCCATTAGGCAAACCTTCATTATGATTTCAAGTACAAAAATGGTTAAAATTAGAGATGAGCAGTTTAGTTTTTGATAAAACCAAACACACCTGAACTTTGGGTTTTTAGAGTCGTACCGAGTCCCAGATCGGAATCCCTTCCCAAGTGAACCAAGTCCCAACTCTGGTCTTCTCACAAGTTCAGAACTCTGATCTAAAAATCAGAACTTGCGTCTTATGGATTGCCCTTTAGTTCCTCCCTTGTGATTTCAGGTGCTGTGAGCTGATCAAAATTGACTGGAAATTATTGGAAATTAAAGTTATTGATGTTAATAATACTATAGGGACAAAATCAGATTCAAGTTACATGATATTTGTTGGTTTTATCAATTTCTAAAGTAATCTAAAACCGAATCAAAAATCAGAATCAAAACATCTGAGGGTTGTTTTGGCAAAACTATAGTTAAAAATCTATAGTTAAAATGTGATAATGTGTGGCAGATATTAATGAATCATGTTGTATACTGTCAAACTGTTTTTCTTGTTGTTTAAACCTAGGGTTCCCCAACCCTCAAATAACACCAATAGGTTTTGTGGATTTCTATAATCATGCACAGGTGGAGTAATCTATTTTGCTGGGTCAGTAATTATCCGACCTGCTTCCACATGCAGAAATCCTCAAAACATGGTTGAGAACCACTGCTTTAGAAATGTTGTAGTATCAATTTCACATCTGTTTTAGTCACTAACAACTGATTTTATGTTATATTTTTTATTCTTGTATTAGTACATTAGTTTGGGAAAAAAAAAATCCATTATTTAACTAATCTTATTTACAAATGGATTAGGCATGCCATTATATAAAAAGATACATTGGACTAAGGGGCCTATGTATTAATAATCATGGTACTGGCGCGATTATTAACCATCCAACTCGTTGGGAATAATTACATTTTTAATGAAAATATCCCAGCTATGTACTACCGGGAACTCGCAGGGACTGCTGTCCCCGCGAGTTATATCCCCAGCATTTTGGAGAAGTCTTTCACTGTAGTGAAAGACTTCCCCAGGGGAAACTGACACTGTGCATGCGCACAGTGTCAGCTTCCAGGGCTGGACAGGGGCTGCAGGGGGAGAGATCGAAAGATCTCTCTCCTGCCCTTGGAGACCCCATAGACAAACAGCAGTTTACACCATCAGAAGATGGTGTAAACTACCGGTGCTAAACGCCAAAAAGCTTCACTTTTTGGAGTTTAGTACATAGGGGTCAGATTGTTGACACTATTGATAATAATTTGGACTGCAACCTCTAGTGCTAATTAGCACTTTGCTGGAGATTTCTATGAAATCCCCTGTATTGTGCTATTAGTACATAGGTTCAATAACAGTTTTTGCATAATTTTATGTAAAAAATAGCTTAATACATAGGCCCCTAAGTGAGAGAAAATTGAATGAAAATTAATTTATCCACACTTTTCATGTTTGTGTTAAAAAAAAAGTTGTGTGGTGAGTTGAAATTTAAATGTGTTTGAGAGGAAATGCAAATCCAAACAAACAAAGACTGGATTTTATAGTATTTCAGTACTTAAAAACATTACCAGAACAATCTGCTTCTATGGCAACTACTGTTGTCAATACATATTGAATATGACATTGTATCACCTTAAGAGCACAAACAGTATTTAGCAAATGGCTGATTATAACATGGTAAAAACAACCACTAATTAGTAATTAGTGTATAGACATATGTAATTGAAATGGTTGCTACAAGTAATTCCTATGCAATACAATTACACTAACACTACTGCAGTGACTGTAACAGGTTGGTTTCCTTTCGAAAACAGTCCGTACATTTATTATTGGTGTGTTAAATTTGCTAGTTAACACATGTTTTTTTTATATGAACAATCTGATGAAAACCCTCATGCTCATCAGAATTCTTATTTCTTATGCACAATTAGAAATAGGTTGGAGTATTTCAGCAATCTCTGCTTTCGCCTTGTTGCTAGGAAACATGTTATCTCACTCGTACTGCTATACCATAAACAAAGCCAGGTTGCTTTGGTAACGAAGTCTTGCAAAGCAATGAACGAAGATGGAAAAAAAATGGCTCACAGTATAGCATATATTTTTAAAGTCTAAAGAATATATATAGTTGTTAGATAATACATTGTGTTATTTACAATATTGTGCATTAAATGCAATTTAAATTGTAAAATCACTAATTTAGGGACAGTTATTCTTTTTGTCTATATTATTAGTGGTTTTTAAACCTTCATATTCTGTAAATGTCTATGACCTGTCACCCAGCTATAAACTGCTTTATCCAGATGCAGACAAATTCTCTCTGAATTTTACTGTGTATCCAGTCTTGCAGGGGAACAGACCTTCCTGCAGAAGTGCACATTTCCAGTGATAGAGTCTTTGAGATCTGCTTTTTCTTAACAATTTTGTAGAATGCTATTTCACACCGTATTTGTAAATACTCATGGAATTAACGTTTTTTAATAGAGTTGGTACAACTAAAGTCAATTCATTCTATTCTGTGGAGTGTTTGCAGTAGAACTGGGGACATTTATTTACTATACAAAATGCTGTGATTATTTTGTCATGTAGTTTTGAAAATATAGGGTCAAGCAGGAAGAATTCACAAATGGACCAAGATTATTTTTATTTTATTGTGAAGCAGGTAAAATACAGACAATCCAATAATTACATGGGAATACGTTAGTATAGATAATACGTCAGAAGCAGAGGTGGTTCTGAAGCTGGTACTGTAGCACAGCCCAAAACTAAAAGAGGGAGAGCCACACCAACTGCATCACTAAACGCTGCCAGGCCACCCCTACATTGCCGGCCAGGATTCAGCCGGAAGCCACCATGGACCAGACAGGTACAACAACAATGGATTCTTTTGATCTTTAACGGTCATCCCTGGGGGTATATTTACTAAATTGCGGGTTTAGGTTTATAGAGGTGGAGGTGTTGCCCATAATAACCAATCAGATTCTAGCTATTATCTTCTAGAAGTTGATAGATAAATGATAAGCATTGGATTGGAAGTATAAGGATTGTAGAGGATTTCAAAACTATTGTATGAAATATTCACCTTATTCCATATTTAGCTGCATCATTTTGTATGTGTATCCTTATGGGCTCTATTTTTCATATCATGTTTTTTTCAAGTGGAACACAGAATAAAAGCTGTCCTACTACAGTAACTACGAGTCCATAGAATCGGAGAAAGACACACGGAGAGTAAAAAGAAGAGCAAACAAGAGAGAAAACTTAGTTAACAAAAAAAGAGAGAGAAGAAATCAAACATGTGAAAATCAGAGAGAATAACAGAAATGGAGAACAAAAAAGTGTGAAAATAAAAAAAGAGCTAGTGACAGAAAATGAGAACTAAGAGAAGAAAGAGAGCTAGATAGATTAACAGGAGTTAAAGAGTAAAAAGGTTAAAGATAGTGAAAATCCACTTACTGTCTCTTGTCTTCTCCAGTGCCGCATCGCGACCCCCTACCCTCCATCATGACCCCTTCCACCAGGTACAATTTGCTCTGCTCTTGGACTTCCCACCTAATGTATGATTGCGGTCACCTGTGTTAAACTAGGTAATTGATGAGACAGGCCTACCCTCCAACATAACCCATTCCATTAGGTACACAATGCTCTGCTCCTGGACTTCCCATCTAATTTATGATTGCTGTCACCTGTGTTGAACTAGGTAATTGATAAGACAGGTGTTTCACCACAGGTGACTGCAATCATAAATTAAGAGGGAAGTACAGGAGCAGAGCATTTTGTACCTAATGGAATGGGTCATGTTGGAAAGGTCTTTCAACACAGGTGGCTGCAATCATAAATTAAGACAGAAGTACAGGAGCAGAGCATTTTGTACCTAGTGAAAGGGGTCTTGTTGGATGGTCTGCGACCCCAGGCTGCCAGTAACTGCTTTCTTCTAACTTGTCTTTTGCAATCAGGAAGTCCATGCTGTTAATTTTTTACTGTGTTAATAAAGTTGTTCTTGAATCTTAAAAAAACGTAGCCCAGCTTGAGTCAGAATACTAAAATTAACCAAGGGGAGAAGCCATGGAGGAGATCCTGACTATAAGCGAAGTCCTGCCGCTGACGTCTCTGTGCTACCAGGATGCTCTGCGCCAGAGAGGTGATGTCAGCTAACGGTAACAAGGAAGAAAGAAACTTCTGAGGGGTGAACTTAATGTTCACCCTTTTTGGCAGCAGGTTTTTTAGTTAAAAGCTCTGTAGCCACCTCCTGCTTCGCAGCACTAGCAAGTGGAGGTAGCGGCATTAACTCCACGGTACGTGGAGTGTTAGTAAACAGACCCCTTTTCAAAGTTATGTAATTAAGCTTGTTGAATCTGGTTTAGTGCAACAGGCTGTGGCAGAGTTCAGGTTGGGGGAGATTTTACATTTTGTAAACCTCATTGACAGTTGTTATTGTCCAAAGATGAACATTTCTTTATGTACTACCTTGCCAAACTCCTCAAATTGCATTCACAGGTGGCCACCCACAAGCCACTACAGGCTCTATAGGCCTCTTCACCTCGCATGACATTAGTTTCTACCTTCATTGAAATTATTTGTCCCCTCCTTGATCCTGTTGTCATTGAGGCACCAACATGTATTCATCATGGGTGAATATGTTGATAAGAATATGCTTCAAGTATTAAGTGTTTGGCACATGCGACCACAGGTCTTTCTTTTTTATTTTAGATTGTGCATTCTTATATATAATGTGTTAGATGTTACGTAATCCATTGATTTAATTTCATATTTTACCATTTCTTCATTATTCCCGGTTTAGGTAAAGATTACTTTTTCCCAGTCTTAATGTGCTCGGCACACAATTAAATGGTCTAGTGCCGCCACTTCCTCACTATTTTTACATAATTAGGTGTAAGACAAATTATCCAAATATGCCCACTGCTTTTGGCATGTACTGGTTGAATTCACACATGATGCGCTACATCACCTGGCATACACTCACTCAGCATCAAGACCACATTGTAAAGCCCCATACACACTGGACGATGTGTGTATTGAACGATATATCAGCAGTGGCGGGCCAGGCGGGGATGTTGGCATCGGTAAGTGCATACATACTTGCCGATGGCGGCAATGACAAATGACGGCAGGGGGGGCGGGGCTATGCTGCATTCGAGAGGATGGCATGGTTAACGATCTCCCCAGATTGAGCTGCATGTACAGACGACTGAGTATATCATTAACGACCCGCGGAAGCGCGCATCGTTCATCACTTAGTGTATACACACTGGACGATTTGAACGATATATCAATCAAAGTTGACGTTATCAATCATATTGTTCACAAATATCATCCAGTGAATATGGGGCTTTAGACTATGGCAGCAATGAAGAGTCTGACCAGCAAGTTGCAAGTGTTACTAACTTCAGAGCCCCTTCATAAGCTTATAAAAGAAAATTACTAAATGCAAAATTAAATGTATACATTTTAGTTGTTATACAGCTGTTTTGTAACTTTTTCTTGTCTATGATGCTGTGAATGGACAATATTGAATTGCAGTAGGCTGTGCACACAATCAAAGGCAGTCTGACCACCAGCAACTTACAAGTGAGAATGACTACAAACTTTGTAAGTACAGTGTAAGTCAAAGACAACTACCAAATTTAATAGGCTATAACAATTCTCAATAATCAATAGGTTTGTTAGCCAATACCTGCATAACAAAATGAGTGATCAGTGCTAGTAATACTAATTCTAGTACAACAAATCAAGATCATTTGTATGAATATAAGTTGCTGCATTTATTACTCGTTCAATGCTTTGCTGTCCTATTTCTGTCCCTAATCATACTGCAATCACATGAACAGAATCATCCCAGCTCAGCAAGATATGGATTTACAAATAATTATTACACTACTTTTAGCAAAGTTGTGTTAAAATGAAGACAGTTAAATTTACAGCTGGCTAACAACCTAATACCCTCCCCACTGTTGATTACTCTATATTTCCTTTATATTTACAGCTGGACCCACCCCCCCATTTCCCTCTAAGGTCTTATGTTTGGCTTGGTTCCAGATTTTATTTATAATATGTTTGATTTAATGAGATGAGCTTGTATCCCAAATTTTTTAAATATGTATATACTCCTATGTATATATATTTATCTTTATAATATATTGTATGCATATTGTTTATTTTATCTCATTTTGATGCTTCAATAAATAAAGATATATTTTTTAAAAATACAGCTGGCTAACAACCTGTAGTTTGGTGCCTGTGGATAAATGTACAGAAGATGTCAATTCTTTATTGACCTTTTTTATTTTTAATTTACCGCTGGCCAACCACGAGGAAACCAGTAAATAGTTTTAGATAATGTAATTAGTATAACAGTTGAAAACTGGAACATCAGCACATGTTCTGAAAGGCAAATTTTAGTAAGATAAAAAGTTTGGCTGTGCTTCTACTATCCTGAACACACAACAAGATGAAGAGAAATTAGACAAATATAGTAATATCTACCTATATAACATGACAAATGTTACGTATTCCTCCAGTTGTTTGCTATACTGCTACTGTACATGTCTCTGCATAATTTGTGCTTGCTCTGCCAGCAACTAGACATTGTCCCAGGCTGTCCAAGTTGTTTCCAGCAGTGTATTCATAGTTCAGTAGAGTAATATGAATTATTGCAACAAAAATAGCTTGTGAGATAACATTATACTGTAGAGTGAGGAATATTCTAGTATGCAGTATTAAAAATTTAGATTTTCTTACCTGACACAAGTTAATCTTGTATATCCACATATAACACGTTTAGCATTCCTGCACAAGTAACTTTATTCTGGGCTTTTCAGGATCATGAATTCTGGGATAATAAACATTCCACATGTAATTTAATGGGTTACTATAGGAGCATACTGAAGGAAAATGTATGTATAATAATGTTCTGCGGAGCTGCATTATGATAACTTGAATGCTGAATTCTATATGTGAAAGAGTTTTTATAATGACCTAGGGGCCTATTCATCATCGATAAATGGCCTGGTAACCATGTGGAAACACTAATTTCCACATATTTTGCTTATCGGGCCATTCATCATCAAGGGTCCGATAGGACCCCCTGATATTCAGCAAACTCAGAAAACTGAAAGTGTTCGGAGTTTGCTGCCGAGAACAAGCGCCATCTTCAGATGGCTCTTGCTCTCGTAGCCCCACTCCTTCCTATGGGAAGGAGTTCTGGGGATGCGAAGAGGGATCCTAGTTGATACCTCCACCACCTTCTCAAGGACTCCCTGGCTACTGTGCGCATGCGTGACCTCGCGTCACGTATGCGTAGTCAGGCCGACGGGGAGGAAGTAAGTAATGCAGCAACTTATGTAGCTGCGATACTAACCGAGGGGCTAGCTGCTTTTCGCAGCAGCTGTCCCCTCATCGGAGCAATGATGAATTGTTCCGGTGTAATCTATCCCCCACTGTGAGTTGGATACTTAAGTAACCCTCGCAGCGAGATCAATGCTAAATCATCAGAGGCCATATGGCCTTCGATGATGAATAGGCCCCACAGTCTCCCGTGTAGCAACTAGTGAAGTTTTATTATTCCTCTTTGACTGTACAATCACTTTAACTTCTTGGTACAGTTTTAAAGCAGATCTTTAAGGTACTGTAAAGATGTGAACTCAGTAATGTTTTATATAAGATACGAAAATGACCCAGGCATTCATTATTATATATAAATTACATCAGGGGTGTGAAACATGTGGCCCTCCAGCTACTGTGGAATTACAGTACATTTCCCAGCATGCCCTGCCACAGTTTTAGCATGCCCTAAATGCAAAACTGTGGCAGTGCATGCTGGGATGTGTAGTTCCACTGCAGCATGAGGGCTGCATGTTTTACACCCCTGCTTTACGTTATTCCACTTTCTATTCTTTTATGGCTATTGACAGCAACAAGTGGTTCTGTAATGGAATCTTTTCCTGCACAAATTAATAACTGATCGGTTTACCAGGAAACTGCTGAGTTTCTTCTAAATTAAACCGATTATAATTTCATTGGATGGAAGCCACTCAGTGGTGCCACTCAATTGATTCTCAATATTAGCTTGGTGGTCTACTAACCATTATAATAAGTGGCCGGATGCTGGTGACAGTCATCACTGGAATCTGCTATTTACATCTGCCCCTGACCACCAACAAATAATAGTGCTCCCTCAGATGTAAAGATGTCTTGTTCCCAGCCTTACTCTACTGGTCCAGTCCTGTACCTTCCTGTCTATTTAAAGACAAACAATTAATTCTTCATATTAACAGGATGGTCTCATCTACAAAAATTTGTAATATTGACATACTGTAACTTTGAGTAATCAGCATTGGGGAGGGGATTAGAGAGAGAGACAGAGAATACTGCAAAGTGGAGTGAAAAGATTGAAGGGGAGATGTATCAAACCTTAAGGGGAGATGTATGAAACCTTAAGAGGAGATGTACTAAGGCTTGGAGAGATATACAGTGGAGAGAGATAAAGTACAAACCAATCAGCTCCTGTCATTTAAAGACTATGTTTGAAAAATTACTGTTAGGAGCTGCTTGGTTGGTACTTGGTATCTATCTCCAAGGTTTAGTACATCTACCCCTTAGATAAATGTTGTCCATAGCAACTAATCAGCTTCAGAACATTTATCTTGCCAATTTATGAAATGACCACTAGAAGCTGGTTGGTTGCCATGACAATTTCTCCATTTTATCTCTCTCAAAGGATTGCTACATCTCTTCCTGAGGCATGGAGCTGTGCATGAGGTATGTGTTGTTTGGCATAGATTGCATGTTGTAGGCATGTGACTATAATAATGAACCTGGAAATGTGTGTGGTGAGTGAAAATCATTTACTTTCGGACAGAAAGTACATACAATAAACTTTTTGGACTTGCCACATTTATGTATTTATTTAGTATTTTGATAGTCTTGGTGTACTATGGTACATCCATTTATGACATACTGTACAGTGAACACTATTTTTCAAGAACACTGCCCTCCCAACAATATCTGGCCCTCCACAACATAGGTCTAAAAAAAATTTTTCTTTGTTATCTAATAGGACAACACTGGTTTATGGCATTACAGGTATACTTCAGGCTACTACAGGCTTTAATTGTGGAGCCAAATACTATTACTGTATCAGGAACATTCAGAGATGATAAATGTCCTGTAACAAAACCATAATAACATTCTCATAAAAAATATTTGTGATCACATTTCTGAAGCTTAGTTCTATGTAGAAAACCTAACAAATGACTAACTGTTTGAAGCAAATATAGCAATATATATTTGCATATATAGCAATCTGATCAGGTTCTGCCACACTGACTGACTCATACATGCGTTAATCCATTTACTGTGTAATGGAAGAATCCAGTTTATATTATATTGTATTACATTGTAAATCACATTAATGGCATATTATAAATTCATGGACGCTCAAGTTAAGCAAACAGCCTCTTGCCTGTTAGGATGTTGTCTTATAGATGAGAGAAGAGAGGGTCTAATACTTCACTTTTTAACAGAATTTGAGTGCATGTCAGGCTGACACTAAACAGTGTATATTACCTGAATATGTTAATTTGGGGACTTAGTGGTCTTTTAAGACCCATTTTAGAACTGAAAAACATTTTTCAACAATGTTGTAATTTCTTTTTATTTACTATTTTCTTTTATATTTATCAAGATCTTTAAAATCATTAATAGTGTACAATAACTGGTTGTTTTTATTATTATACAAATACAGTGTATGAGTCTTTATGTTTTTATTATTATACAAATACAGTGTATGAGTCTTTATGTTATTATTATACAAATACAGTGTATGAGTCTTTGTTTTTATTATTATACAAATACAGTGTATGAGTCTTTATGTTTTTATTATTATACAAATACAGTGTATGAGTCTTTATGTTATTATTATACAAATACAGTGTATGAGTCTTTGTTTTTATTATTATACAAATACAGTGTGAGTCTTTATGTTTTTATTATTATACAAATACAGTGTATGAGTCTTTATGTTTTTATTATTATACAAATACAGTGTATGAGTCTTTATGTTATTATTATACAAATACAGTGTATGAGTCTTTGTTTTTATTATTATACAAATAGTGTATGAGTCTTTGTTTTTATTATTATACAAATAGTGTATGAGTCTTTATGTTTTTATTATTATACAAATACAGTGTATGAGTCTTTGTTTTTATTATACAAATACAGTGTATGAGTCTTTATGTTATTATTATACAAATACAGTGTATGAGTCTTTGTTTTTATTATTATACAAATACAGTGTATGAGTCTTTATGTTTTTATTATTATACAAATACAGTGTATGAGTCTTTGTTTTTATTATTATACAAATACAGTGTATGAGTCTTTATGTTTGAGTAAAATGACAAGACCTAATCTTGCACTAAATCCAGGATGGTATTTTGTTACCTTCTCACTCTTACCAATGTACTGTATGCTGTGTTTGTGCAATGAAAATGTTGCGACACATCAGAGGTGAAAGGCTGTGCTTCGCTGCACATGCACCGCCAGCTCTGGCTGATTCCACTCAGATAAGTAATGAGAAACTACCATGGTGACACTTTTTCTCAGACCAAGTAGCACCAGAAGCATTTTTTTTGTGGATACTGCGCATTTACAGCTTTGTCATTAAAATATGTCCATTGTATTATCAGTAGAATTATCCTAAAATGCATGTTTACATGTAAAACATGTTTATGTAAATTTTAGCTGTAGAAAGAAATGCAAAAAAGTGTGTCTCTTTACAAAACCATGAAACATCACACAATGTTTTTGCAGATAAAAATATCTTTGGACCAGTCAGTAATATGTATGTAGAATTTCCAATACTTGAACAAAGTTTACGATGTTAAACATTGTGGGGTTTTTGAAGTGTTGAACATATGTATAGTAAGCAATTCCTATCACACGTATGTAGACTTACTGTACACCTATGTTTGCATGCAGATTTGCAGGGAATATAAGTGTTTTCTGTGGGTTTTTTTTAAATAAAACTTGGTGGGAGGCGAGTTTCATGCACAATAGTTTCAACGTGCATATGCTAACGCCAATGTGGTGACATAATTTTTTTTATCACCATTTAGTTTTATTAAATAGATTTCCATGCATCTCAAGATGTGCATGGGACTGCATATTAACAAAAATATACAATTTTTGCATGCATATTTTCTGGAGTAATTTTTGTACATTTTGCGACCAAATCTGGATCAGCCTCATATTATATAAATTTTTAATGTGGGTGTTACATTATATAAAGTTATTTCACTATTTGTATTACTTAGTTGCATTCAGAATACAGCACTTAAAATTATTGAAATTTTATTTTTAAAGGGGAAGGAGGCAATTGTTTGTATTTAATATAATTTAATTTGTACTTTATTTTGTGTTTTTGTCTATTTAATTGTATTTTACATAGTAAGTTTGACTCTTTCATTTCTGAATTACATTTATTTATTAAGTTATTTATATAGCACATACAGTACATATTCTGCAGTGGATATGCTACTTTTTCTCCTGGCATAAACCAGCTACTACTGCAGCACTTTACGCATCTAGAGATGTGTCCAACTCATCATACACATGTAATGGTGTCTTCCATCCAGCCACATTTATCACCTGCATGTTTTTATGTCAAATGCATTCAACTCTACATGAGGCCCTGTAATTAGAATCGCTTTACAGCTTAGTGCAGACAACTGCTTCTAGATATCAGCTATTTCACAATCTAATAAGATAGCTGCATTACTCTTACGTCGAAAAAAAAAAAAGAAAATTACAGTACTGATGCTAAGTTGGATGCATTTACATCTAAAATGCTCACAGAAGATCCAGATTGCAAAAAATGTTGCATTTACATGTTTATTCTTAATTGCACATATCTAAAGAAATGTGCTACTCAGTAAAGTGTGCTAAATTGTCTGCTGTATGAAAATGTATTTAATGTATACTGTATGGTAAACTTTGTGTATCATGATGTGGCGACCATTCCTCATCATTAAGAGGCAACTTAATGATGAGGAATGGTGTTTTAGTTTTGTAAAAATTTATGAATTCAATAATTCTCATAGCCCAGACTATGAGCAAAGGTGCACAGAACACTTTTAGGGAGCAACATATTTTTTATTATTTATTTAAACCTTCTTTTTAACTCTGCAAACGTCCTTGCTCATAATCACCATTATCAGCACAGATCTTTGCACCAAGGTTCAAGTATCAATAACAGATGCACTTCCTAAAAGGCATATTTGTAGCTACATCCACCTCTGATTAATTTCCAATTCCATTCACACATACATTACACACACACTTATTGTACTCAGCAGAGCTGGATTAAGGGGGAGGCACAGTGCCTCTGAAGGCCCCCTCCTTGGCCGGAGCACATTGCAGCACTATGCAGGGGAGGCATGCTTGCCTGCCCCCTTTGTTCAGTAACTTTTTTTTTTGACAATCAATAGAAAAAAATACTTTGCAGATTGCAACTTTAGGATCTTTAGACACATAGTGCCCCATTTATCAATTAATCTAAATATCAGTGCCATATTTTGTTTAGTATCGCAGTACCTCCTCAGTGGTTTCTTCTCTTCCAGTGCTGGTAGTCTATTGCTGCCAGCGATGAGTTTCTGTGTCATGCGCATGACACATTCACCCGGCGTAGACCCGGCAGTGCCTGGAAGGCTCAGTGAAGCTGGAAAGGTTGCTGTCGGGTCCCCGTTGCCAACAACCATCTAAAGATGATGAGAGCGATGTAGTAACAAGCAGCAGTAATCTTAGATTACTGCTGTTTGTTAAATATTGATAGGATGACATAACCCCTTTAGCGAGGCTAAAGGGGTTATGTATTGTTGATAAGTGAAGCCCCTAATACCAGTACCTGAAGTGACGTAACACAACACCATGTGAGATTGAATTAAAGCAGTGACAATTAAAGCTGACTTAGACTCATTCACAAATATACTTTAAAGCTTAGACAAACTATTTATGTTTATGTAAGCCTATTGAAGGTAGGATTACCAGTTCTGCTATCATATTAATAGCTAAAAATAGAATTTAAGATAAATGCATGTAATCTCTAGATAGTGTTTGTTTTGTGGCTCTTTTTGCTTTTATTTTTCTAAGTATTTGACTTTTTTTCCTGTTATTAACTGTGAACAGATTGATTTTATCATATTGATTTTCAATTCACTAGATATAACCTATACTGGTCAGTAATACATTATTATAGTGTTTGCTGGTAGTATTTCAGAGAAAAACAGTAGGCAGATATTTAAACTGCAATTACATTACTATTTGAAAATATAAACAATTGTTACAAATATAAAATCAGTAGATAACTGCTAGATAGAAAATACAGAGATAATAAAGGGAGACCTGTACTAAACAATGAAAATCCAGTCAAGTAAATTGGATGGAAAAGGAAATGCAATAGGTATAGATGTGTCTTCTTAAACTGTGGCTTCAGTTGTGCTGAATTGCCCCTCTCGGTACTCCAGTTGCCAGGAAACTCGGACGAACAATTTTTTTGCTCAAAATATTCATCTTATTTGCATAAATAAAACATCAGGAAGCGACAAAACTGCACAGACCACTTGAGCTTGTGACATTTCTACATCTGTGTTTGACTGAGTCTGAATGAGTATATAAAGGGCTCAGCTGTAATGTTTACAGAATTCCGTTCAGCTTCATCTGCAACTTCGTACTTATGTAAAACCCATAGGCAAATGCAGGGGGGGTTTCCGTGTGCCTGGAAGCCCCCCTCCCCAGCCCACACCATGACCATAATAGAAATAGTAATATACTATAATAATTATTATACTATTATAATTAATATAATAAACATAATAGAATGTTACTAGTGCTGCATGTTCTTCTCAGTATCACAAATGAAATGATTAGCACCACCTGTGGATCTTTTAAAATGTGTCAGCCAGTAATAAATACACCTGTGCACCAACTAGGATGTGTGGAAAACATGCACTGTTAGGGGTTCACTGCTATAGACCATTAATAGGGTTAATTATTAATACTGTATAATAATACACTATCCAGTACTTAAGGAGACCAATATGTACATATATTTCCAGGGCAGTGCTAGGTTCTTCTGCTGCTCCCTCAGACTCCCAGACTTGCTCCGGAATGGTGCCCACATCTGAAAAAAAAACATTCAGGTCAGACTGGAAGGATCTACTGCATCATCTAATGGCTTACTGTGATCGCTGGTCCTGTATATGCTGGAATTATGCAACACAATATACTTTGTATGTAACATATTAAAGCTGGATAAGCGCTAATTCTGCCCTCTTCATGGACTGGTCACACTCGTTCTAAAATCAAGCATTTGGAACCCCCCCCCCTCTAGAAATCCTGCCTTTGCCACTGAAACCAATTCCTGTGTGGTTAAAGTTGCAGCCTGGCATCTCTGGTACACTGTGAGCAGCTTTTCACTGTGTCTGCGATGTGACTAACATGCAAAAAGTAAAAACGTATAAGGTATGCGATTCATCTAGAAACGTCTCAATCACTCCGGGCATCTCACGCTATGTGGCTTACGGACGCTCATATAAAACTCCAAACTACAGTGTCACATGAATGTGTGAATAGATTTGTCTAAATTTACGATTACAGAATAATTAGCTGAACTCTATCATCTGCAGATGAGTCATCAATCCACACTGTCCGGGTACAGTGATGTGGCCAATATGTATGCTTGTAGGCAACAGGCAGCACACAGCCCAGATTCAGCCTGCAGAGATTTCAGCTCAAATAATTGGTCCAGTCCACCCTGCCCCCATACTGTATGACATAATGGGAAACCATCAGTGTATGGGGAAAATTCCCAGTAAGGTCTATTACCAATATACCTCAATATCAACCACTCAAATGTTGTATATTTCTAGTGTATTTTAGAATCAACTGAATATGATCATAGTACATTTTCCCTCTGCACCAGTTTTCATATATATGAAGTGAATTGATGTATACTAACATTGGTCAAATATGTTTTCCTTTTGTTTTTAATATAACATGGTTTCTTACTGATGAAATTTTAATCCATGTTAACTGGATGAATATTGCCCATCCATGCAAATACATGCACTGCTTCAAAAACTAATTATACCAAATCATTTTGATGCTAATTAAGGTGAATAGAGAAATGAATTATTTACTTTATGCAATTTTAAAGAGTCTAACATTTAAACATATTTTATGGATAAATGAATGCACAAATCAGTGTCCAATTAACCCCATAAATAAACAACCCAACACAAATTCAAACCAATTGCCAGCATATCCCTCTACCATGTACAATGTTATCTAAAAGAAAACTTTTTTCCTGTACAGCAGGATAACCGAAGAAACTCTTATGTGGGGGCACTCTTATTAGTTAATCTTTGTAATGAATCATAAAATATAACTTTTATTAAATATACTTCTAAAACAAAGAAAAAACCTTATACTACATTTATACACAGTAATATCAAAAACAAAATGCATGTGGTGGTATTCCTGAACAAATATTTGAACCACACACGATTAAGAAATATTTGGGATATGGCCTAATCAGACCACTGTGTGTTTATGATAATTATCCCATTACTGTAGTACCCTTTGATAATTAGGTTGAATAAGAAAAGGCGAAATATATACAGTGCTTGTTACATCAGATAATTACAATATTAATATGTTATAACGCATTGGTTTATTCATAGTAATCATACAAGCATAATGTAAACCCAGCGTCTGAATGGTTAAACAGCAAGTGCTCTTTACGTAACTGGATCTTATCTGTATCCTTAAATATCCTTTAATAGATTCCAGTAGAGAGCACCCAAAAGTGTTTTTTGGTAAAATATTTTAACAAATCATAATATTATTAATAAGCTGTAAACCATTGATCTTACTACACAGAAATGTATATAGGTACCCTTTCTTTAATAATATTGGCATAAGCATTTAACCTAAATTGTATATACACACCACCTTGTGTCAGATTTCATTGCTGTATTAAATCACTAGTCTATATATAACACACTGTACCTACACAGACTCTGTAACTAATATACAGTACACTGTTCAGCACCCATTAAATGAAATACAGTACTGTATGCTAGTGAGATATGAAATAGCTCAGCACCGTTGTATAAGTGTAGCCTAATTAGATATTATATAATTAGACATGTGTAATATATACAAAGTTGCTCTATCAGAAATAACCATAGGTGAGTATAGAAAGAGGCTCTTTCAAGATGGCCGACAGCACTGGACATTCTGCCCCACTTCCTGTTACACTATTAGCCCCACTTCCTGCTGTGCCATGCTGCTTTAGATTTGTATTCCTGCAGCTGTATATTAGTTCATATACAAGTCCAGCCAGCTTCTTAGAACTGAGCAAACACCACTATTGGACATACAGGCACTTATAATACGGTGCACTATATCGCACATGCACGCTTCCGGTTTTCCGGCAGTGCTGACGCACTTCCGGTCGCGGGGTATATAAACCCTGGTGTCTGACACAGCGTTTGCTCCAGCTGATCCCTTGACAGACCAGTGCACAGGTAGGACACAATTATGGCTTGCCTTTAGACCTTTGTTATTTTTTACATAGACTCACCACGCTGTCACTCACCTATGGTTATTTCAGCATGATCTGATATGTGGCGTGTGTTAGTTTTTCATTATTTTTCAATATTTTTTATTTTTTTATTACTTATCATATCTATTATCATGTTTCATGCACTCTTTGGTGTGTTTTTTTCTATAATGGCAGTCACGGTGTATTGTGCAGGTATATGCATAATACACAGTCACTGTATATTATGCAGCTATATGATGTATACATATCAGGATTCACCCAAGATTAGCATATGTGTGTGGTTTACGAGTAGACATATGCTTTATGGTTATATTTGCCTGCACGGACAGCTTTCGTGCTAGGTCATCTTCATTATTCCATTATATGTCTGAACACTGCTTTCATGATCCATTTATAAACACAGAGATTATGGCATTTATACACATGTATGATTGAAGGGCCTGTTAGACTTTGCATGCTGACGTTGTTTATATGTACTCCCATGCAGTTACTATGATGTCTAGAAACTCAATGCCTTGACAAAGGTCCATGTTGGACCGAAACGTTGGCTGCCAAATGACATTGGTATATTATTAAAAGCTGATTAATGTTGCTGAAAATCTGGAGAGTGCTTTTTTTCTTTTCATTAAGAAATACAATTGATGTTTATGGAAATTTCTCCGCAAGTTTCCTTAAAAGGCACCCCAGTACTATGAACCCTTTTATATTGAGAGTGCCGGACCTGTTTAATATATATATATATATATATATATATATATATATATATATAATGGCATATCATATTATATTTAAAATGAAACTGTCTCACTTACAGTATTTATAACTCTGTGAATTAACTGTACACTATTGTGTTTAGTTACACATTGCTACATCTAACTGGATCTTTATAAGTTTGCATTTGGATGCAAATTAATTCAAACCCTGCATCAGCTCTATTAAAATGAATAGTGCCAGATACACATTGTACCCATTAGTGACCACTAGTTCCACACACACTTGGGCTGATACAATGTTGCATGCAGAGCAGCTGCATGTGTAATTTCTCGCACTGCGCTTACTCACAGGAGTGAATAAGACATATTTGTGCATTTCTCTCGATCTGTGGAGCAATACAGAGTAGAACAGAAGTCAGCTGGATCTCCACTTGGGACTAATTGAATGTAACTAGTTAGTAACTAAACATTTGCTCTTAGCATATGCTTGCTGTCTGTGTGAAGATGGAATTGCATCCTATTCAGAGATACAGTAAGTAAGTAAGATCTGGCAATTTCAGTTCTTGCACCTAATATAGGACTGATACAAATGTATGCTGATAATGATTTTGGTGCTATCACAAGTGGATGTATAGTGACAGTGCAGCCATATAGTCACAGTCTGACTCCGAATTCAGGTGGAAAGCTGCAGCTATTTTGAAGCACGCACATGGCCACAGGTCAATTTTTAGGATTTATGTATCCTACCCTGAGTATGGCCATTTCCCACCACAGCCACAGTAATGGTGTGAACATACAGGATGATCGACAGCGATAATGATATCGTTGTTTGATCTCCTGGGTGTGCTGGATGATTGATATCGATCATCCAGCAACTATGTACCCACCAACGACTATAACGAGTGGGTCCCTATAGTAACCAGGTCGATATCAATCAGGTTGGCCTGCATTCACAGGCGATGGTCGATATCGTTATCGACCATGCGTGCCCGCGCATCGCAGGTAGTTGGTGGGTGAAAAATGCACGATATATAATCGATATCGTTATCATTCATACTGTATCATCCAATTTAATCGTACCATGTGTACGCACCTTAAGGCCTCTTCTATACCAGTCTGTATGGCCTCTCTACATATACCCCTGAGATCCTGTACCCAACCCCTCTTTAGGTACATTCTATTTTTTTCTTTAACTGCAATCTGTTTCTGCAGTTTTCATACTCGCCAACTCTCTTTACTTCAAACTAACTTATTACTGATAGCACTAAATTTATTCTCACACCCCAAAACAGTGAGTATGAGTTAATAATGAGTAGGTTTTAAAAAAAAAAATGACAATATGATAAATTTTGGTGGTGCACTGCGTTTCAGTGTAAGCTGAGGCCACAGTTAAGAGGTTTGGCATGCTGGCTCTTGTAGAACTACAATCTCCAGCATACCTATGGCCTTTAAGATATGCTGGCACTTGAGGCACTTGAGGAACTGCACAAAAGTAAATTTTTTAACAATTTTTTGCCAACCTATTTTTTGGGGTCTGGAAAGTGGATCCTCTTTGGTCTATGTAAGCATTCTTGAAATAAATAAAAAAATACTAATTGTACAATTTGGGGCTCCATGAAGAGCAAATCACAATGTGAATGAGCCAGATGTGGAGTATCACTCCAATGTATAAAGTGGGTATTTCCCGTGTTCTGTGGTCAGTTTATAACAATAAAGATAATAGTATTAATTACCAAAATATACACATTTAACATAATATGCTTAGATGAAGGCATTTTTAGTCACCTGTGCCTCAATGTTTCTCTCTTCTCTTCCTCCATTACATTTACCTCAGATTTTACTCCAAAACATTCACCAGGCACCACCCCTGAACCTCCACAAGCACCTGTGTGAAAATGATAAACAAAAATGTATTTATATTTGAAACTGACACATAATTGAATCAAATTACACTGTACAGACTATAAAGTTTGATATATTTTTCAAAAACTTCTACAGTACTTACAGTATGTGTTAGAAGACATTGCACACTCTGGCCCCCATTTACTATCAAGTTTTATCACCAAAACATGTGATAAATTTCACTGTGTATGATAAATGGTGCTCCAGCCAATAAGCTTCCAACTGTCATTTTTCTAACAGTTGACAGTTAGGAGCTAAATGGCTGGAGCACCATTTATCATACACAGTGAAATTTATCACTCATTTTGGTGATAAAACTCGTTAGTAAATGAGCCCCTCTGTACTGTAAATATATGGATAGGGAGTTGTTTAGCCAATGCTTATGCTTTTGTAAAACACAGAATTTCTCTGTAACTTCTAACATCCTTATACTTCACAACTGGTTTTATATTATCACTAGCTGTTGTCCGCGACTTCGCCCATGATGAAATCACTTCTGAAAACTTCTTTGTATTTGAGATGTTCTAGTTGTATTGCTTTGCATAGGGCCCTGTCATGGGATTGGCCCACATGACTAGCAGTGGTGTAACTAGGGTATTTAGAGCCCAGGGCAAGATGAAAAATGGAGCCCCCCCACCTATGTGCGCGCACTTTTTGGCAAAAAATGGGTGTGGTCACATGCCACAAGGGGCATGGCCACTGAAAAATGGGGCCTGTCAACATGACACACACCCCTTTCTCGTCACTCTGGGAACATTCCTTTCCATTCCATATGCACCTTAATGCCCCGAGTAGTAGTGCCCCTCTTGCAATGCCCACTGTAGTAGTGCCCCTTATGCAATGTCTCCAGTAGCAGTGCCCCATGTAGTAGTGCCCAGCGAAAGGAACCGGACAGGGGTGGAGGGATCCATAAGGGTGAGCGCAGCATGGTGAGCTCAGTGTGCAAGAGAAAATGCCTTATGAAGATGGCAAAAGGTCCCTCAATCAAGCTCCGAAAATATTGTAGCTTGATGAATTTAGGTCCCCATACTAGTGTATGAGGGCAGTGGCCACATCAGGAGAGAAAGGTAATCTGGAGATAGTAGTGATATACCTTTTTGATGAATGGCCCAGAAACTTAATTTTCACAAAATCAGGTGAAAATGTAAATTTTCATCTGCTTTTGTAGAAATTAACTGATAATGAATAGACCCCTATATCACTTCTCTGCAAACATAGATACTAGCAATGGAATTGGAATCCTATATAAATGTTGGGGGATTTGGATATTTTCCAGATTTAAATGTGAAATGACTTTAGCACTCTAATAAACAGTAATTAAGCCTATGTACACAGAGAAAATAATATAGTTTTGATATAGCTTATCTTCTAACAAAATGAGTTCTATAATGCAGTAAATGCTTCCAAACTACAAATTAGCAGTTTCTCATTTGGCATTTCTTTTATCTAATAGAATTGTAGAATCAGATTTTCTTTAACTGGTTCCTGCCCAGTCATTGTATGTACTGTATACAGCTTGACTGGCGACACCTATCTCTGTACTGACAGGTAGGCACTGCAGCTGGTAATGGTGGTAAAGTGCTGCCTTGATATCTTTTGGTTCAACATACTGTAGCATGCAAAAAAAACATACTGTAGTGCATAGGTTTAAATATTTGTAAGTGAAAATTAAAAAATTGCACACTTGTTTAGATCCTTCCCATAGCATAGGTATACGTAAATTATATGAAGAATATATAATTGTGACATATAACAGGGGTAAATGAACTCCCAGTCAGAAATGACACTAAAACATTTTCCTCAAAAACCCGACCATAATATAATAACCCTGAGCTCCCAGGGTGTTAGCTAGGTCAGACAAAGATTTAGCAAACAGCGCTTGTGTGCGTATATGTCCCTCCTTTCTGAGTCTGATAAAACATGACTGGATCTGTCTTTCCATGAAATAGCGCTTTCAGGTTACAAACTGAGTGGTGACAACATGATCGCACGTAACTACCCTGACTTGTGGGATTGTCATGGGAATGTTATGGGCATGTATCAAAAGCACTATCTATAAAATGATCTGTGTGCCCCTGACATGTGCAGTGACAGTACATTAGGATGGCACACACCCATGCACACGCTGACATTTCTTTGCTGCCACTAATCACAGACAATAATGAACAACAAGCCCGATCCCACCTCCTCTCACAGTTAACCTCAATTCCATGTACCTTCACAGCTCAACATGATCCCTCCTCTCCTCACAGCTCACTCCAATCCCAAATCCCCTCAAAGCTGAAAGTTCTCCTTTCCTGCACCAGAGCCTGCAGAGGGAGCTCTGAGCTGGCATTTAGGTAACAGCAAAGTCCCTTGCACAGTGTACACCACACAAGCCTCTACATCCAACACATACTTAGCAGCAGCTGCAGCCAGTATGCTAGACCAGCTCCAAACACAGTGAACAGAAAGAAGCAGCTGCTAGGAAGGCAGCTAAGCACTCCAGGGTGCAAAGTGGGAAGCAGAATGTGACCTTAGCAGTGGTTGGGGTGCACAGGGCAGTTAACAAGATCAGCTGCATCCCAAACCGCTGCATTCTAGTGACTCATAACTGAGATCAGCAAGATGGTTACACAACTTATTTCAGTGCTCTGAGCTCAGGATTAGATCTATTGACCCTATTCACCCACACACCTTGAGTTTAAGGGGTCTATTTACTAAGCAGTGTTTGGAGACAAAGTGAAATGAGATAAGGTACCAGCCAATCAGCACCTAACTGCCATGTCACAGGCTGTGTTTGAAAAATGACAGTTGGGAGCTGATTGGCTGGCACCTTTTCACGTTTCAGTCTGTCTCCTAACACTGCTTAGTAAATAGACCCCTAAATCTCCTATCCTAGCCTTATTTTTCTTGCACCTTAATTTTATTTCCACTGGAATTTATTACCACTCTCATTCCCTCTCCCTTGGCTTGGATCTAACCTTCCTTGCCATTTTGGGTCTATTGCTACTTAACTTCCCTATTCCTGACACCTATTGACCCATTGATTTATTCCTCCTTTCTCTCCCTGTGATTCACCACAGCTGGAGGAGAACATAGCAGAGGTTTTAAAAGAGGGGAGAGAGAGAGGCCTATTCATCTACATTTAATTTTTACAACAGTGGGTGAAAATGAACATTTTCACCTGCAATTGTAAAAATTAAGTTATCGGGCCATTCATCAAAAAGGTAAAGCAGGATATATCACAGATATCTCCTACTTACCTTCCTCTGGCGGAATGACCCGCTGTCCCCATACACTAGTATGGGGACAGAATTTATCAAGCTCCAAAAATACAATATTTTTGGAGCTTGAGTGATGGCAAGTGCTCCTGATACCCGCACCTTCTCTATGGGAAGGAGTCCCGGGTCATGAGGAGGGATCCTTTCAGATCCTTCCGCTCCTGTCAGGCTCCATCCACCGGACGTCAGGGCACTTGTGCGCATGTGTGACCTGTATGTCCCGCATGCACACTTGTATCACTGCTACAAAAGGGCAGTGAAAAGAATCACTGCTCCAAAAGGATCAGCTGTCTCTGCGCCGGAGCAATAATGAATTGCTCTGGCGCTCACACCAAGATGGATTGTTAATTATCAGTGTCCATTCGGCCCCCGATAAATAACATAATGAATAGATGCCAGAGAGAGAGAGAGCAGTGGACATAGTGGGAGAAAAAAAAATAAAAGAGAGAGACAAGAGGGGAGAGAAAAAGGAGAGGACTTCTTGATGAAGTCCAGATAAGGACGAAATGCGTTGGGACCCTGACCTTGTGCCTTATGAACTCTTCCTAAATACCAGTTGAAAAAGATAAGCTAACATCCGATTTTTAAAAAATATATTTATATTTTTTAACTAAAAATCGCTATTCACTGTCTTTTAGTACCAGCTTTTATCTACCCTTTTGAGTATCTATGTATTATATATTTTTGTGTATTGTTTTATGAAATGTTTTATTTAATAAAAAAAAAATGTAAATGCACAATATTTAGGAAATTTATGACGTTTTAAAGTATGATTTTATTGCACTAAGTCACTTTTTTCATCACTGTCCTAAATAGGGATAAGCATATTTTGCACAGGTTGCACAATTTTGCACAAAGTACATTGGTACACTTTATATATGCACTAATAGGCACTTGTGGTCAACTATATTGTTTGATTGATTCCTGTACCAAGGTGGCTGAGCCACTGCCACCATTCTGTTGACCAAGCAGACACCTTATATTTAAAAAGGGAGTGATACATATACAATAGTTTATGTACATATACACATATTATTATATAATTAATTATATAACATACACCGGTGAAAGATATTTTACGTTGAACAGAGTGGATATATTTGGCGCTGTTTTCTTCTATTGATCTATATATATATATATATATATATATATATATATATATATATATATATACACACACATACGTACACACACTCAGCAGGAAGGAATGGTGGCACTCAGCGTCTTCAGAAATACTCTAATTTATTCTGACGCCGCCATTCTTTCTTGCTGTGTGTGTGTGTGCATGTATGTATGTGAATGTATATATTTGTGTACATATATATATATATATATATATATATATATATATATATACACATATATATACACTGTATTTTTTATTTTCCTACACTAACCCATACATGAGCTAGATAGAGAGGATACAGTCAGTTTGCCAGCAATCGGGATGCCAGCTGATAAATCCCATAGTCGAAATCCCAACCTGGAACTAAACAATGGCGTCTAAATTCCGACGCCAGTTTAGATACCGACGCTGGAATCCTGAAGGTATAGCAGGTCGCCTTAGCTGTAGTCGCAGGCAGGGAGGGTTAGTTTTAGAAACCACGGTGGGGGGTTAGGCACCACTTTGGGGGTTAGGGTTAGGCATAAGGGGGACTGTAAGTTTTAGGCATCAGGGAGTGAGGAGTAGAGAGAAGGGGGAGGGTTAGGATACCGACAGTCAGGTGTCGATATACCAACCCTGTCAGGATGCCGGCGATGGGATTCTGACCGCCGGGATCCCGAGGAAGTGGGGGCCCCAGAGATATCAGTGTACCGGGCCCCAAGGTTTCTGTTGCCAACCCTGTGCATACTGTATGTATTATAAATACTGCTGGGGTCCTATGTGTTTACTAATTATATAAAATATCATGCATTTATGTTGCACTTTCACATGTATTTATTTAGGTGACATGTACATGTGAATGTCACCTAAACAATTACTACACACGCAAGTCCAACGTAAGTGCCACTGCCAGCATATTTTATATTAGTAAGAAACACATAGGACACTTTACTATTATATTTTGCAGGGGTCCTCCTATACTATATGTAATTATTTAGGCGATGGAATGATATATAGTGTAGGTGTCTTATGTTTTTGTTACTTATGTATCATGCACATTGATATTTATGTAGGTTGTACTTGCACATGTGCATGTCACCTAAATAATTTGTACATTTGCCCCCTACATAAATGTGCATGATACATAAGTAACAAACACATGGGACAGCTGCAATATATTTCATCCCATCCCATAAATAGCTATCACATATAGGATAGGATCCCTGCAAAAATAAATACAATATTTTCTGCTCTGCAGCACCACATTACGCAAACCACACCCCCAACATTATTGTCACGCCCATTTTAAAATTGCATTCGCTGGTAGAAAAGCTGGGCCACTTGCCCTTGTTTGCCCCCCAGGCTGAAAGTTGCCAGCCAGCCCCTGCTGCTACCCATATACAATACTAGCTGGTGACTTGTATGTTCCACTCAAGCTCTGCTATGTCAAGATACCAAGTGTATGTAACTGTGAGCAGGGCGTTGCCAAGAGAAATCCTGGGCCCCGGTACAGCAAATTCTGGAGCCCCCCTAGCCATATGTAGCGCTTGACATTACTGTTGTCTATTGGAGGAGACGGCAAGATCTTATTGGCCGCAATGTATAGCAGCTGGATTAGAGTTTCCACTAGACTGCGTGCAAGACAGGGAGTCTCTGCATGCACATTCCGAAAAGTGGGCGTGGTCAACTGGAAAGGGCATTTCCTTGTGACATGCCACCAATTCTTCACACATGGGGCGTGCCCAGCACTTACGGAGGTGCTGGGCTTCCTCCAAGCTCTCCCATCATGGTATAAAAATGCTGTGCGTCGTGCATGGCTTCTATTAACACGGTGGTGATTGGTCTTCCCACCAGCGGGACACTGCGGCCCGCTGATGGGAAAAGCAAAGGGAAGGCTGTTTTAGCGGGGCATCGCTAAAAGGGGAGGGCACATTTTGCCCTTTTAAAATCAGGCAGGGCGCAGCGCCGCACTAAAACAGCCTAGCGGGAACACTACCTGATGCTATATTCTGCTGTGCATCCCCCAGGACCTATAAAAAATATATATTTATCTATAATTGGAAGAGCCGGCACTCCTTTGCTGTGTACCAGCACACCTGCATACAGCGCCTTCCTCCTGGGTACTCGGCAGGGTACCAACCATAGAAATCCAACAATAGAGGCGGCACTCCCCATTTACCAAGTCGTCTGAGTGCCGCCTCTATTGTTGGATTTCTACACACATTATATATATATATATATATATATATATATATATACATATAGACACACAGTATATACAGTGTGTGTGTGTGTATATATATATATATATATATATATTAGGGGTGTGCACCGGACACTTTTCGTGTTTTGTGTTTTGGTTTTGGATCTGGATCTTTCTTCGTGTTTTGGATCTGGATTGGTTTTGCCAAAACCACCCTTCCGTGTTTTGGGTTCTGGGTTTTGTGTTTTGGATCTGGATTTTTTCTTAAAAAATAAAAAAAAAACGCTAAAATCACATAAATGGGCCTTTTTTTGTTCCTACGCTATTAATAACCCCAATAACATTAATTTCCACTCATTTCCACTCTATTCTGAACACCTCACACCTCACAATATTGTTTTTAGGCCAAAAGGTTGTACCGAGGAAGCTGGATGACTATGCTAAGCGACACAAGGGGGCGGCACAAACACGTGGCCCATCTAGGAGTGGCACTGCAGTGGCAGACAGGAAGCCAATCAGCGTTATGGTGCCCATTTGCATGTAGCACGAACCCGGGAGATCCGTGCTACATGCATCTGTGTGATTGGCACAGAGCTATGACAGGTCCGTGAGACCCGTCTGTGCTGCTGTGGTAAAAAAAAAAAAAAAAAACCTGTGTAAAAAAAGAAAAAAATGGCGTGCACCCCCCCAAAAAAGAGCAACCAGCCCCGGGCATTAGTAACCCAGTGCTGGGTGTGCTTAAATACAGGGGACAAACGACGTAGGGGTCCCCTGTACTTAAGCACAACCAGCACCGGGCTAGTCAGAACCAGCGCTGGTTGCCAAAATACGGGGGACAAACGACGTAGGGGTCCCCTGTATTCTGCGCAACCAGCTCTGGGCTCTGATCCGGTCCTGGTTCTGGAAATATAGGGGACAAAAAATGAGTAGGGTTCCCCTGTATGTTCCAGAACCAGCACTGGACTTTTTCTAGCGGGGGGCTGATGCCACAGCCAGGGGAGCCCTTTCACCGGGCCCCCCAGCCGCAGCATCAACCCTGACCGCTAGTCAGCCCAGGCCGGGGATCCTTGGAGAGCTGGGGACCCCCCCAATAAAGGGGTCACCCTCTCCAGGGCACCCCAGGCCCAGGCTGATAGCCCGGGGCTATCCCCGCCACCCCTGGTGGCGGTGGGTGGCGGGTTGATTGTGTGGTGTGGTGTAAATAAAGAATATCAAACATTGTCTTTACAAGTAGAACTGCAAGTCCCAGCTAGCCTGCCCCGCATGCTGGTACTTGGAGAACCACAAGTACCAGCATGCAGGGCATTAAGGGCCCACTAGTACCTGTAGTTCACCTGTAAAAAAAATGTTTAAAAAAACACAGGACACACACACCGTGACAGTATAAGTTTATTAAACATACATACACACACACACACACACATGTACACATACTCACCTATGTAACCTGTAGCATCGGTCCACTTGTCCACGAACTTAGTACCGTTCTATAGAACCCCGCTGCTAAGCGTTCATTGGCTGAGAGAGGTCATCTCCCGTCTCTCAGCCAATGAACGGCTCCCTCCATTGTAGTCAATGGTGGGAACCGCAGGGTAAACTTTAATAACCTTGCGGCTCCCAGCATTGACTACAATGGAGGGAGCCGTTCATTGGCTGAGAGAGACGGGAGATGGCCTCTCTCAGCCAATGAACGCTTAGCAGCGGGGTTTCCATGGTGATACCCCGCCGCTAAGCTCTCATTCGGGAAGTACCGTTCTATAGAACGGTACTAAGTTCGTGGATCGCGTTTTCGTTTTTTTTTTTTTGCCAAGTCCGGGGATGCCTACTTTGGAACGAAGAGGACAGAACTTCGCATAGGAGATGGTGAGTATGTTTTTTTTCACAGGTCCCCTATGGATACTTTACCGGACAAGTGGACCGATGCTACAGGGTTACATAGGTGAGTATGTGTACATGTGTGTGTGTGTGTGTGTGTATGTATGTTTAATAAACTTATACTGTCACGGTGTGTGTGTCCTGTGTTTTTTTTAAACATTTTTTTACAGGTGAACTACAGGTACTAGTGGGCCCTTAATGCCCTGCATGCTGGTACTTGTGGTTCTCCAAGTACCAGCATGCGGGGCAGGCTTGCTGGGACTTGCAGTTCTACTTGTAAAGACAATGTTTGATATTCTTTATTTACACCACACCACACAATCAACCCGCCACCCACCGCCACCAGGGGTGGCGGGGATAGCCCCGGGCTATCAGCATGGGCCTGGGGAGCCCTGGAGAGGGTGACCCCTTTATTGGGGGGGTCCCCAGCTCTCCAGGGATCCCCGGCCTGGGCTGACTAGCGGTCAGGGCTGATGCTGCGGCTGGGGGGCCCGGTGAAAGGGCTCCCCTGGCTGTGGCATCAGCCCCCCGCTAGAAAAAGTCCAGTGCTGGTTCTGGAACATACAGGGGAACCCTACTCATTTTTTTCCCCTGTATTTCCAGAACCAGGACCGGATCAGAGCCCAGAGCTGGTTGCGCAGAATACGGGGGACCCCTACGTCGTTTGTCCCCCGTATTTTGGCAACCAGCTCTGGTTCTGACTAGCCCGGTGCTGGTTGTGTTTAAGTACAGGGGACCCCTATGTCGTTTGTCCCCTGTATTTAAGCACACCCAGCACTGGGTCACTAATGCCCGGGGCTGGTTGCTCTTTTTTTGGGGGGGGGGGCACGCCATTTTTTTCTCTTTTTACACAGGTTTTTTTTTTTTTTTTTACCACAGCAGCACAGACGGGTCTCACGGACCCGTTAGTGCTCTGTGTCAATGACACAGATGCAAGTAGCACGGATCTCCTGGTCCGTGCGTGCATCTGTGTCATTGAAATACACAGCAGCACAGACGGGTCTCACTGACCCATCTGTGCTCTGTGTCACTGTCAATCACACAGATGCATGTAGCACGGATCTCACGAGTCCGTGCTACATGCAAATGAGCACCATAATGCTGATTGGCTGAGAGCCGTGACAGACGGCTCTGTCAGCCAATCAGCACTTTGCCCATTAAAGGCAAAGGCATTTTTTTTAAAATGGCCGCTCGAGGCAAAACCTCGAGATCCGACAGCAGATCTCGAGGTTTTGCCTCGGGAGAGGGATCCGGGGCAGACAGGGAGATCCGAGCTTGGGCTCGGATCGCCCCGGATCCCCGAAGTTCGGGTGGGTTCGGTTCTCAGGGAACCGAACCCGCTCATCCCTAATATATATATATATATATATATATATATATAGGTGTATTGTGATATGGATCAATACAAATATCTTTATATAAGACCTGGAGTGTTGCCTCATTCTTGTATAGCTTTTACTTTATCACTTTGGAGGGCACCCAGGCAAAACAAACCAGTCTGGAGACTGAGTGCCGGTCCGCTTGTACAAATATATATATATATATATATATATATATATATTCGCAAATGACAGCGACACTCCAGGACTTTTAGAGCAGACGAATACTATACGTAGAGGAGGGCACCAATGTAGTTTTGCCATTTGCTACACTGTAGTGCCAGTTCATCTTTACTATGTATATACACATCCAGTACATATTTAAATATATACTCACACAAGCATATCTAGAGTTACCTAACTATAATATATATAATGCATATTATATATTGTGATAGGATCACTGGTAAAGTGGTCTGTGGCAGTTACATTGGTCCCAGATTCCTGTCTTTAGTGTTCTAAACCCCCAGGAGAAAGTCTGCACTGTAGCAGGCTTGAGTTTTGGCTTTTTGAAAAGCCGGTTTGGGACCAGGGGGTTGTGGGTGAGAGGAGAGGGAGGGCTCCACCCACGGCCACTCCAGGTTTTGGTTCTCGCAGCCTGGTAACAGGCTTGATTGGGTTCCCACCTGAGAGTGGCCAATATAAGTCTAGTGTGTTGAGGGCTGATTGTCTCACCTGGGAGAGCAGACAGGGAGTTTGCTCAGAGACACTTGGAAAACCTATCTGTGAGTACTGTGCTGTGCTTTGTTGCTGGCGAGGGCATTAGGCCCTGCCAGTTTCTGGTAGTGAGGGAACTACCTGTGAAGTTAGTGCCCCGACAGGGCTAGGATTTACGTTTATGTTTTCTTTGTGTTATTTCTGACATTGTACAATAAAGACTGGCGCCGACCAGCTTGTACTTGCATCCAGACTGGTGTGCTGCTTCCCTGCTGCTGTGTGTGTGTGTGTGTAAGGAAGGAGTCCTCTATCCAGGAGAGGGACCCCCTAACCTAACTGTGTCACAATATATATATATATATATATATATATATAAAATATGCTAATACACTAAAGGATGGATGCATTTATACATTTAAAATATAGAAATTGCAGGAACCACAGTGCCAGTCACTCACAGTAATCAGCGTGGCACTCCTCAGCTCTTCCCTTCCCCTCAGTTGCATCACTCCGTCTCTGAGCCCAGGGGCCATCCAGATTGATGCCTGCCTCCCTGTTCTTTCTCCCAATCCCCGCCCGTCTCCTGGAGCCTGGTGTAGTAGAGTGAGAGCCTCGCAAGATGATGAAGTCATCATCTCGTGAGACCGTTAGCTCCGCAGCGGCGCGGCTGCTGGGAGCGAATGAGTGATGCAGCAACATAGTCTGGTAGCCCGGTGACCCACTATCCCCCACCCTCCCACCAACACCATCATATGAACGAACTGCCGCCCCTGGCGGTGGAGATTGAATAAAGGTGATTTGTCGTTTTTTATTAAAAAATTAAAAAAAACAGTTGCTGGGCCTGGGTAATCAGTACCCGCTTTCCCCCCCTCTCGGCGCCCCTGACTGTGAGTATGGCTGTACAAACACATTGCTGCATAAATAAACCAATATACAGGTTAAGTCTTGGGCTACCTAGTGTATCTGGTGATTCTGCTGGCAATTTACTCTGCTTATAACCACCATCAAATAATACACACATATCAACATGAGCCTCATAGAAGTTGCACCAACTGAACTCCTTGCTTCTACCACAAGAACATACACACATACTATGTTTAATTTTTTCAGGAGCCAATTAACCTAATGGTGCATATTTGTAGTGTTGGGAAAAACCTACACAACTACAGGAACAATATACTATCTTCGCACAGGATATAATTAAAATATTGTAGGGTATCAGGTTTCTACCAAAATCCTTTTTTGCATGAGGAATCAGGTCACCTGAGGATTCTTATTAGTCGAGAAAAAGAACATTAACAATACTGTTTCATTCAAGATCTGACAGAGGAAGCCTGGCTGCAACACTGGTCCTATTCTGTATACATTTCCAAAGTGGGACTATGCTTAAAACTAAGAATAGATCAATATACTTTACTTAGTTTTAGGTATGTCATCACCAGAGTGACTCCCTGCAAAGGTTGTTGTGCATCTACCTCTGAAAATGCAAATATGTATTTTGGGAAGAGTTTAGGACAGATCCAAATACATTTTGAATCAAAAGAAATATCTATGAACAGTTTGGTTAAAAGAAAAGTAGATTTTTTTCCTAATCAATACAGAAATCCTTATATTTAGATAAACTAATAGTACAGTATATGAAGAAAGTGAACAATATTAAAACATATGCATGTTGTTGCACATTGTAATACATCTTAAAGTAATATGTGCTATGTAAAGACCGAATTTACATAATAGCAAGGAAAATTATGCATATTTTTTTTCAGTGTTTGATGAGGGATTAGCATTACAAGTTAATTCCATTTGCCTTCAATTGCCTCATCACATCACAACACTCCCACTGTAACATAATCACAAGTGTGTAGGTCACTGCTGTTGACAAGATCAGAACACTGATATCCTGAAATACTCTGTGCTTTGGTAAATATTTACAACACTGACCTGGTTACAAAATGCTTTATCCCCACCAAATGTAAAACCAAACAAGCAGGAGTTTAATATTGAATACATTATTGAATTACGTATAACCCTTATCAAATGCACCTTAACAATTATTGCATGAAAGATAACTTCTGGGCAATTTACAGATTTCCACTTGCATTCTAACTCTTCTATAAAAAAAACTTTGATTTTTGTGCTGTTTCCATTCCCTTATTTTTCATATTGAAGTTTATTAAAAACATAGATTTTGTCTGCACTGTGTTGACATTGTTAGATAAATTGTGCTAGGATGTTAGAATATTAGGTTACGCAGATGACCTGTCAATTTATCACAAGTGGTTACAAACTATAGAGTTAGGTTCCGCACCAATCAAAGGTATTTTAAGGTTAGTAATGAAAACATAGCTAACAGTGTAAGAGCGATTATGAGGTATATAACCTCAATATGTTAGTTTGGCGGTGCACCTCAGTAGGTAATGTATGTCACATAGAAGAAAAAAGAAAAAAATACTTTTTTTGGTGCACTCTTAATGAAAATGAACATATGATCAGTTGAAAACATACATTTAATTCCATATGGTATAAAATAAAACATTTTTCCTTACATTCCCCTCTTCCCATCACATTTTTTCTCAAATGCCCCTCCGCCGCCCATCAGATTTTTCATCACATGCCCCGAACCAATCACCTCTTTTCTCACATGCCCTCTGCCATCACATTTTTCATCCCATGTTCACCCACCCATCACATTTTTCATCACAAGCCCCCTTCTCATCACACTTTTCAACCCATGCCCCCTGCCCATCACATTTTTAATCACATGTCCCCCTACTCATCATAATTTTCATCATATGCACCTTGCGCATCAAATTTTTTATTCCATGCACCCCATGCCCATCACATTTCTCATCCCATGCCCAACCCGACCATCACACTATTCATCCCATGCCCCCAGCCCATGATGCTTATCACATTTTCCTCACATGTCCATCACATTTTTTCCTCATTTGACATGCCCTCTGCCCACAAGTCCCCCCACTGCCCCATCTACTTACCTGATTCTCTATCCCTGAGTGTCATGTCTGCAGCTACAACCACAATTCAGGCACTGTCTGAGATGGTGGTGTGAATGTTTTTAGGGGAGAGGGGGCACCGACACCCAGGTACCAGCACCCTGCACACACAGATGAGTGGTGCAGAAGCAAAGGGTAGGAGCTGTCCCAGACACCTAATTATCTATATCATCTGGAGGGGGCTCCTGCAAAGTTTGTTTCTCCTAGGTTTTAAAACCACTGTTCTAACTCATCCCAAAAATGACAGGGGGGCACATGCCCTTGTGCCCCTCCCCCCCCACACACACACTGAATCTACCACTAGTATGCATGTATATTGTTCCAAGTATGAAGTTGATTGCAATCATCTATAAACCAGATTTTGATATTGGAAATGTTATTCTCTATTGAGTGCAACATGAAGGTGAATGGTCATATCAAAGTATGCATGGTATGGAATCCCCACAAGAATGTTTCTTCTCTATAACTTTATTTCATTACAATAATCAAGTTCTATAAAATTATACTCTATCTTGTTTCTGCAATGATTCACAACATGAGGCACGAGGATGTGACTGTACTACTGTATGTCCCTGTAAAATACTGTTGCACTTCTCCAAATTAGGGAGCACAGTGGGTCTAAAGCTAAATGTGATGTTCAGAGCAGCAGTTTTATCCTTCATAAATTACCTCCACTATTGTTATTACTGTTGATATGTCCTATTGATGTAGAACCTACTGTAGGAGGTTAACAATAGGCCCCAACGGAATTGTGAAATGGAGTTTAGGCCACACAGTGATCCTTAGCAAGGCTTGCAATGGGTACTTACACTCTTAGGGGTCTATTTACTAAGATGTGTTAAGAGATAAAGTGAACAGAGATAAGGTAGCAGCCAATCACATCCTAACTGCCATTTTTCAAACACAGCTTGTGACATGGCAGTTAGGAGCTGTTTGGCTGGTACCTTATCACCGTTCACTTTATCTCCTAACACTGCATATCCATGCAGTACTGCTACTCTTATTACACTAAGATGGTGTGGCCGGGCATGTGCAGTAAAACACCTGGCGGCCATATTGGTAAAGGTGTCTGGCTAGCTTCACTACAAGGAGAAAGGAGATAGCATAGATGCACACTCCTCTCCAACAATTACTTTATAGCTATTAGGCATATTTGTTTTTTTTACATATAATGAAAGAAGCAGCTTTTTGACAAATGCTTTCTATAGATAGCAATTGCAGCACTGTCATCAGTAGACATACTGTATATTAAAAATATATAATTATGTGTAAAGCATTTACTGAATATACTGCAATATTTGCTAATGGAATACATTGCAAAGGGGAGTTATAGTTATTCTTTAAAACATAGTTACAATTATATTCTATTCAAAATTCTAAAAATAATGAGTTTTCCTATTTCGAAATATCATGTACAGTAAAAAATAAAATAAAATTGTATAAATAATACTTTAAAAAAATCTGTGCACAGTTATGCATAGTAATGTCCCAGACTGAGATATTAGATGACGCGTTTCGCTTCCGTATTGGAGGATTTGTCAAAGATGCTCTTTGATAAAGCCTCCAATAAGGAAGTGAAATGCATCAGAGATTTGGTTCTGCCACTGGATAACCATTTTGAAGTGAGTGCTAACATCAAAATACATTCTTCTCTATCCATTATCAACTGGAGATCTGCAGACTGGAGGGACTACTCACCCTTCTCTTTTGCTGCTTGGGGCTGTCACAAGCTGACTTTGCAAGGTGACGCTCTTTACTGCAGGTCTGGAGACCTGGGAGTGGACTTTGTTTTCTCCTTATGGATGATGTGGTGAGGTCCCCATGCGGTCACTTATGCATGTGCATAAACCTATTCAGCATGGATAGAGGAGGATTTCTTATGTCACGCAATATGCAGGAACTATATCCAAGTGGTTTGCTATTATTAAATATGCTGCTTACAATAGGAGATTAATCTATATGAAGTTTTGTTTTAATGTTATTGCTGCTATTGTTAAATTTATATATATATATTATTAAGTGATTTATTAACTAAATTGAGTGCTGTCTTTATCGTTCATTTTACCATTTCCAATAGAGATAGTGATACTTAGGGGCAGTTTCAATCAGCCGCGGGGTTGTCCCCACGACTGATTGCTGTCCAAAATCCCCGCTGCGCGGGGAAAACCTATTCAAATAAGTACACTGTTCCCCGCACTGTAAAATCAAGACTTGCGCATGTAAACACATTGATTCCGTGTAAACTGTGGAATCAATGTGTTTTTTCCCCGCGCACGAGGCCTATTTGGTTGTTTAAATGTGGATTTTACCTCACACCTCCAGGAGCTGCGAGGTGAAGTCCGACTGCGGGGACTCCCACGCGGGGTCTCGGGGACTCCTGCACGAGGAATTCCCGGCAATCAAATTGGTCTGGCGCAGCCATTAGCCATGGGGAAAACCCCACGGCTAATTGAATGTGCCCCTTAATATAACATTAGCGCAAAACTCTTTGTTTGGATTTTGGGGTTTCCAACTAGGTTGGTCATGGGTTTGAGCTTACACAGGCTCATAATTTGTTTTGCTGCTTTTTAAACTCATCATCTATACATTTCTGATTCGCGCCTGCTAAGTGTGTTCTTGTCAATACAGACATTTTTGGAGCCCATATCAAAATTTTGTAGAGATTCCATGTACTGTTCAGTGGTGAAAAATTCACATAAACACATGGGATTATGACAGTGAAGGTGTGGGCCTCAAAGAAGCTGCATCTTATTCACATAACTCATATGCATTTTTAACTTACATGTGGTCCTGCACTACTGTACTTGTACATACTGTATAGTGCAGATACAACCTCATTTTCTATCCAAAGTCCATATAATATAAGACCAGTCAGCACAGAAGTCAGAAACGTGCTGCTGCTCTAACAGAGTTCAGGATTAAATTAACACACCCTGTCCTAGTCTCCTGTTTAGATTTTCTAGAGTGTAATCTGGCCAAATGTTTTGATACAGGTAATAGCAAATATCCTGATTACTATAAATCATTAAATAAATCAAAGGTATCTTCTTACTTAAAAGCAATACAGTGGATCCACTACATCACAGCAAAAAAATCAATAACCCTCTGATACCTAAATAAAATGTAATCATGACACTCCTTATTCCCTCTCTACTAATTTGTGATACAGTTAAATCCCTGTATCCCAGCAACGATCAATAGAACCACTAACATACAGGGTGGGGTATACTAAGAATCGCATCTGCGGTACATCCCCCCGGACTTCGGGTACATACCACGGTTCATTACCGTGGTATGTACCAAGAATATCGCAAAGGACAGCTCTCCCAATAAGAGCTGTCCTTTGCAATGGCTCTAGACAGAGTGACTTCCGGGTTTAACACCCAGAAGTCTCTCTGGCGTCCTTCTGCGCATGTGCAGATGGACGCTGGCCGTGGGTGGTGATGGGAGGGATCCGATCGGATCCCTCCCAGCCTGGAGTGTCCTGATAAGAAGCCCATTGGCTTCTATTGCGTAATGCCACCTTCCATCGGGACGAAGCACCCAAATGAATCGAATTCCAGTGCTTAGTACATTTGGAGAATGCAGTAAAACCCATGAAAACTGCATTTTTCAGGGGTTTTACAGCATTTTTCCCTTTAGTACATCCAGGCCACAGTATGATTTCACTGTGATACCCCTTAATCTACCATTTTCTGTATTTTAGTACCTAGTAATGATGTCCATCATTTGGCCACACACGGCATCAATGCTAGAAAAATCCACATAATAGATCAAAATAGCCAAAATATTATTTATTTATTGAGCTTGATATTAAAGCTAATTTAGCAATGCAATTGTACCGCTACTTACCTCTACTTACCCTTTCTGTTACTGCAGACATAAACATCTGCAGTTCTTTCAGTATAAGGGATTATTGAAGTGAAATATTTGAATTCCTTATTGATCACTAAATTCGATCAAGTTTTTATTTATCACTTTGAACTACCTTTTCTAGTAAGATATAATTTGTTATTGAGGAGTCTATTTATGAAAGGGAGAAAAGTTCTCCCTACATACCAAATACCCTATCTATAAAGGGCTATGGTTGTGCCTTCACCGGCGGTAGCACCTGCTAGTGAAGAGGTTTGTTGAGCTTCTAGTGGCAAAAGCTTCCCTGGCATAGCATTGCAATGCCTATTCATGCAAGATGATGGTAGTACATGTATGGCTGCTATCACCAAACCATTATTACCATAAACCTTATCTGTCTGGAAATTAGAGATGTGTGCAGACCCCACATATTTTGGTTTTGGTTCTAAATAGTTGTAGTATTTTGTTTTTGTCAAAACCACCCTCGAGTGTTTTGGTTCAGTTTCAGTTTTGGATTTCTTTAAAAGTTAATAAAAACAGCTAGAATCATGTAACTTGGACCTGTTTTTGTTCCTATAGTATTATTAATATACATAACATTAATTTCCTGTAATTTTCAGTCAATTTTGACCACCTCATAGCACCTGAAATTTCGAGGGAGGAACTTAAATGCAATCCAAAATATACAAGATCTGGTTTTTATGTCCGAGTTGCAAACTTGTGAGAAGAACCACTGTGGAACTCGGTTCTTCTCAGAGCCCTCAAATTGATCCAAACTGGGAATCTGTTACACTTGGAACCTCAACGTTTGGGTGTGTTCGGTTTTCAGCAAAACCGAACCACTCATCTCTACTGGAAATATTTTCTTGTTCTGTTGTGATGGTACTGTAATAGATTTTCTATTAGTATGATAAGTGGCGATAGAAAATTTACGTTGAGTGATAACTAGAATAAAAGCCTTAAAATGTACCCTGCTGCATTGAAATTAAACACTATATCCTTTTTTTCTCAGAATTTGCTGTCATATGCAATCAGAAAATCCATTGTTTCAAAAAAGGGGATATGTTCTAAGTACCCAAGCTAAATTAAACTCATCTAAAATTCAACCAAATAGTTTTTTATTATAAACCTAACATAGGGCTAAAATTAACAGATAATATGAGTGGATTTATAAAGATTTAAATAATAGTAAAAGCCTGTTGGCTATGTATTCCTTAGTGCCCTATTTATTGCCCCATCAACTTGTGACACCTCTTGCTCAGAGCACAAGAAAGTGTAATTGTGTTCTCTTTAAATATAGGTGATGTTTGCTATTGCTGAAATCCATAAAATCATTTAACAAAACTAGGGGTGAGCGGGTTCGGATTTCTGAAATCCGAACCCCCCCGAGCCCCCCCGATCCGAGTCCGATCCGAGTCAGGCTCGACTTTTCCCGCCTGACTCGGATCTGACATCGAGGCAAAACGTCATCATCCCGCCTTCCGAGTCTCGCGGGTTTTGGATCCTATATAAGGTACCCGCGTCGGCGCCATTTTCTCACTCGGCTGTGGACAGTGAAGAGGGAGGGTGGGAGTTAGTGCTGTGTAGTGTAGTGTAGTGTAGTGCTGCTGTTGTCCACTACTTCAAAGTCCATAGGGGCTGGCTGTGTTGTGCTGTGCTGCTGTTGTTAATAGGGGCTGTGTCCACTACTTCAAAGTCCATAGGGGCTGGCTGGACTGTGTTGTGCAGTCAGTTCTCCATAGGGGCTGTGTCCACTCCAAAGTCCTGTGCAGTGTCCCAGTCCTAAAGGGGTGCTGTAGTGTTGTCCAGGGGGTGCTCTGTCCATCAGGGGTGCTCCCCCCAAGTGCTAAAAAAATAATATATTTTCTGTGTTTGTGAATTGTGTGCGCAGTAGCCGCACGTGCATCAACAAAGTAGTGCCAAGCGTGCGCCTGTGTCATAAGTAAAGGGCCGGCTGGCTTGACCGTTAAAGGGTGCTGTAACCCCCGAAAGTACACTCCAGTCCAAACCAAAAAAAAATTATTTTCTGTGTTTGTGAATTGTGTGCGCAGTAGCCGCACGTGCATCAACAAAGTAGTGCCAAGCGTGCGCCTGTGTCATAAGTAAAGGGCCGGCTGGCTTGACCGTTAAGGGTGCTGTAACCCCCGAAAGTACACTCCAGTCCAAACCAAAAAAAAAATTATTTTCTGTGTTTGTGAATTGTGTGCGCAGTAGCCGCACGTGCATCAACAAAGTAGTGCCAAGCGTGCGCCTGTGTCATAAGTAAAGGGCCGGCTGGCTTGACCGTTAAGGGTGCTGTAACCCCCGAAAGTACACTCCAGTCCAAACCAAAAAAAAAATTATTTTCTGTGTTTGTGAATTGTGTGCGCAGTAGCCGCACGTGCATCAACAAAGTAGTGCCAAACGTGCGCCTGTGTCATAAGTAAAGGGCCGGCTGGCTTGACCGTTAAGGGTGCTGTAACCCCCGAAAGTACACTCCAGTCCAAACCAAAAAAAAAATTATTTTCTGTGTTTGTGAATTGTGTGCGCAGTAGCCGCACGTGCATCAACAAAGTAGTGCCAAACGTGCGCCTGTGTCATAAGTAAAGGGCCGGCTGGCTTGACCGTTAAGGGTGCTGTAACCCCCGAAAGTACACTCCAGTCCAAACCAAAAAAAAAATTATTTTCTGTGTTTGTGAATTGTGTGCGCAGTAGCCGCACGTGCATCAACAAAGTAGTGCCAAGCGTGCGCCTGTGTCATAAGTAAAGGGCCGGCTGGCTTGACCGTTAAGGGTGCTGTAACCCCCGAAAGTACACTCCAGTCCAAACCAAAAAAAAAATTATTTTCTGTGTTTGTGAATTGTGTGCGCAGTAGCCGCACGTGCATCAACAAAGTAGTGCCAAGCGTGCGCCTGTGTCATAAGTAAAGGGCCGGCTGGCTTGACCGTTAAGGGTGCTGTAACCCCCGAAAGTACACTCCAGTCCAAACCTAAAAAAAAATTATTTTCTGTGTTTGTGAATTGTGTGCGCAGTAGCCGCACGTGCATCAACAAAGTAGTGCCAAGCGTGCGCCTGTGTCATAAGTAAAGGGCCGGCTGGCTTGACCGTTAAAGGGTGCTGTAACCTCCGAAAGTACACTCCAGTCCAAACCAAAAAAAAATTATTTTCTGTGTTTGTGAATTGTGTGCGCAGTAGCCGCACGTGCATCAACAAAGTAGTGCCAAGCGTGCGCCTGTGTCATAAGTAAAGGGCCGGCTGGCTTGACCGTTAAGGGTGCTGTAACCCCCGAAAGTACACTCCAGTCCAAACCTAAAAAAAAATTATTTTCTGTGTTTGTGAATTGTGTGCGCAGTAGCCGCACGTGCATCAACAAAGTAGTGCCAAGAGTGCGCCTGTGTCATAAGTAAAGGGCCGGCTGGCTTGACCGTTAAAGGGTGCTGTAACCCCCGAAAGTACACTCCAGTCCAAACCAAAAAAAAATTATTTTCTGTGTTTAGCCGCACGTATATATCAAATCGATATAACATAAATGGAGGACCAAACTTTCTCCGATAAAAATAAAATAGAGAAAGATCAAGAACCACTTCCTCCTAGTGCTGAAGCTGCTGCCACTAGTCATGACATAGACGATAACATGCCATCAACGTCGTCTGCCAAGGCCGATGCCCAATGTCATAGTAGAGGGCACATACAATCCCAAATGGCAAAGTTCAGGAAAATGACCTTGAAAAAGACATTTAAATCAGCTGAAGAGAAACGTAAACTTGCCAATATGCCATTTACGACACGGAGTGGCAAGGAACGGCTAAGGTCGATCCCTAGTATGTTCATGACTAGTGGTTCAGCTTCACATGACGATGGAAGCACTCCTCCCACTAAAAAAATCAAAAGAGTTAAGCTGGCAAAAGCACAGCGAAGAACTGTGCTTTCTAAGAAGATATCACAAATCCCCAAGGAGAGTCCAAGTGTGGTGGTGGTTGCGATGCCTGACCTTCCCAGCACTGGACGGGAAGAGGTGGCTCTTTCCACCATTTGCACGCCCCCTGCAAGTGCTGAAAGGAGCACCCACAGTCCACTTGCTGATATGCAAATTGAAGATGTCACTGTTGAAGTACAACAGGATGAGGATACTGGTGTAGCTGGCGCTGAGGAGGAAGTTGGCGAGGAGGATTCTGATGGTGATGTGGTTTGTTTAAATCAGGCTCCGGGGGAGACAGTTGTTGTCCGTGGGATGAAAAAGCCCATCACGGTCATGCCTGGGCAGAAGACCAAACATTCCACCTCTTTGGTCTGGCAATATTTCTATCCAAATCCGGACAACAACTGTCTTGCCATATGTACCATATGTAAAGGTGAAATAAGTAGGGGTAGGGACGTCAACCACCTAGGAACATCCTCCCTTATACGGCACCTGCAGCGCGTTCATAAAAAGTTACTGTCAAGTTCAGAAACTTTGGCTCAGACCGTAAGCAGTCCAGGGACACCTAAATCCCGTTGTCCTGTTGTATCCAAGCGCCTGCAAACCACACCGTCAACTCCCTCCTCGTCAATTTCCTCCTTAGTCAGGATCGGAAGTAGTCCTGCAGGCCATGTCACTGGCATGACTGACTCTCCTATCCGGGATTCCTCCGGAGGATCCTGCATTGCTACGCCTACTGCTGCCGCTGCTGCTGTTGCTGCTGCTGCTGGGAGTCGTTCATCATCCCAGAGAGGAAGTAGGAACACCACTACTTTTACTAAACAATTGACCCTCCAACAGTCCTTAGCGAGGAGGATGAAGTACGACAGCAGTCATCCTGAAGCAAAACGTATAACTGAGGCCTTGACTGCTATGTTGGTGTTAGACGTGCGTCCGGTATCCGCCATTAGTGCAGTGGGATTTAGACAATTGATGGAGGTAGTGTGTCCCCGGTTCCAAATCCCGTCTAGATTCCACTTCACTAGGCAGGCGATACCGAGACTGTACAGAAACGTCAGAAAAAGTGTCCTCAGTGTCCTGAAAAATGCCGTTGTACACAATGTCCACTTAACCACGGACATGTGGACAAGTGGAACAGGGCAGACTAAGGACTATATGACTGTGACAGCCCACTGGGTAGATGTATCACCTTACGCAGCAACAGCAGCAGCGTCACCAGTAGCAGCATCTCAGAAACGCCAGCTCGTTACAAGGCAGGCTACGCTGTGTATCACCGGTTTCAGTAAGAGGCACACCGCCGACAACCTCTTAGAGAAACTGAGGGAAATCATCGCCCAGTGGCTTACCCCACTTAGACTCTCCTGGGGATTTGTGATATCTGACAACGCCACCAATATTGTGCGGGCATTACATCTGGGCAAATTCCAGCACGTCCCATGTTTTGCTCACACAATAAACTTGGTGGTGCAGAATTTTCTGAAAAGCGACAGGGGCGTGCAGGAGACGCTTTGGGTGGCCCGAAAAATTTCTGGCCACTTTCGCCATTCAGCGACTGCGTGCCGAAGACTGGAGCGCCAGCAAACACTCTTGAACCTGCCCCGCCATCACCTGAAGCAAGAGGTTGTGACGCGGTGGAACTCAACCCTCTATATGCTTCAGAGGATGGAGGAGCAGCAAAAGGCCATACAAGCCTATACATCCACCTATGACATAGGCAAAGGAGGGGGTATGCACCTGACTCAAGCGCAGTGGAGAATGATTTCCGTGTTGTGCAAGGTTCTTCAGCCCTTCGAACTTGCCACACGTGAAGTCAGTTCAGACACTGCCAGCTTGAGTCAGGTCATTCCCCTCATCAGGCTTTTGCAGAAGCAGCTGGAGAAAGTGAAGGAGGAGCTAAGACGGAGCGATTCCGCTCGGCATGTGGGACTTGTGGATGAAGCCCTTCATTCGCTTTGCCAGGATTCCAGGGTGGTCAATCTGTTGAAATCAGACCACTACATTTTGGCCACCGTGCTCGATCCTAGGTTTAAAGCCTATGTGGTGTCTCTCTTTCCGGCCGACACAAGCCTGCAGAGGTGCAAAGACCTGCTGGTGAACACACTGTCAGCTGAAGCGGAACGTGACACGTCAACGGCTCCTTCTTCATTTTCTCCCGCAACTGGGGCTGCCAGGAAAAAACTTAGGTATCCTAAGCAACCCGCTGGCGGTGATGCAGGGCAGGCAGGACCAAGTTTGGACATCTGGTCCGGACTGAAGGACCTGGCAACAATTTCTGACATGTCTACTGTCACTGCATATGATACTGTCACCATTGACAGAATGGTGGAGGATTACATCGGTGACAGCATCCAAGTAGGCATGTCAGACAGTCCATACCTGTACTGGCAGGAAAAAGAGGCAATTTGGAGGCCCCTGTACAAACTGGCTCTATTTTACCTGAGTTGCCCCCCCTCCAGTGTGTACTCCGAAAGAGTGTTTAGTGCAGCCGGGAACCTTGTCAGCGAAAGGCGTAGGAGGTTGCTTCCACAGAATGTGGAGAAGATGATGTTCATCAAAATGAATTATCAGCTCTTCCAGGGAGACCAGCCTCCAGAACGTACAGAGGGACCTGTGGTGGTGGATTCAAGTGGGGACGAGTTAATACTTTGTGAGGATGAGGATGTACACACTGAAGAGGGTGAGGAATCGGTGGATGAGGAGGATGAGGATGACATCTTGCCTCCGTAGAGCCAGTTTGTGCAGGGACACATTAATTGCCAGCTTGTTTTGTGGGGGCCCAAACGAACCAATCATTTCAGCCACAGTTGTGTGGCAGACCCTGGCGCTGAAATGATTGATTTGTTAAAGTGTGCATGTCCTGTTTATACAACATAAGGGTGGGAGGGAGGGCCCAAGGACAATTCCATCTTGCACCTCTTTTTTTCTTTGCATTATGTACAGTTTGGGGCCTAGTTTTTCTAACTGCCATCCTGTCTGCCACTGCAGTGTCACTCCTAGATGGGTCACGTGTTTGTGCCGCCCACTCGTGTCGCTTAGCATAGTCATCCAGCTACCTCGGTGCAACCTTTTGGACATAAAAACACTATTGTGAGGTGTGAGGTGTTCAGAATAGACTGGAAATGAGTGGAAATTAAGGTTATTGAGGTTAATAATAGCATAGGAGCAGAAAAACCTACAAATTCTGTGATTTTAGCTGTTTTTATGCTTTTTTTCAAAAAAATACAGATCCAAAACACAAAACCCAGAACCCAAAACACGGAAGGGTGGTTTTGGCAAAACCAATCCAGATCCAAAACACGAAGAAAGATCCAGATCCAAAACCAAAACACAAAACACGAAAAGTGGCCGGTGCACACCCCTAAACAAAACGTATGTGTGGAACATATTTCCTGTTAAGAATAGGACAGAGTCAATATTAAATGTCAGAAACAACTGTTGTATGGTTGAAACAGCTCTTCATGTGGCCTCCCTTGGACCATACCCATGGTCAGGCTTGTATTTCTTGGTATACTCCAGAGCTGTAACTAGACTTTTTGGTGCCCTGTGCCAGAAAGAGCATTGGCGCCCCCCTCATTTTTCAAAGGGACATAATGCACCCATGGCTTCATGGAGAAGGGCCAGGGAAGAGATAGGAGAGGCCAGGAGATGCCGGGGATGAAATAAGAGGAAGCTACAAGCAAGAATGATAATAAACAGAAATTTCACAGGCCCAAACAGCGCCCCCTGACCTGTGGTGCCCTGTGCAATAGCACCGGCCGCACTACCCTAGCTACGGCCCTGGTATACTCAAGTTATAGAATTCATAAATGTGTTGTCAGGCACCCACCAATGTAAACTAGTGAACTTGTATGTATAGTACAAAGTGTTTTACAGCTAAACATTACCATGTACAGCAGAAAACAAAGCAACATCTCCAGTCTATAAAAAATATACTGCACAACATAAAATTTACATTTAAAAGATTTTTTTATTATAGACTTAAAATGGATAGGACACAATGCATCTGAGTGACTGGCAGCAGTGCATCATACCTGGCCAAAGAGGTTGTCCAAGAATCATAAGATGTTAATATCACATTCTACCTTTTTATTTATTGTTATATGTCTTTCCAGTAGAGATTTGTGGTTCAGTTCTCCAGAAATCCGAATTCATCCGAATTATATGAATCCGTACAGATCTGAGTCACGGGTGTGTTCATCCCTTGGTTTGGAATTTTAATTTTAGATCCGAATTTGGGGTTTTGGTTTGCAAAAATTACATGATTTTAGCTGTTTTTTTTAGTTTTTAAATAAACAGGTTCAAAACCAAAACACTTGAGGGTAGTTTTGCAAAATCAAAACCTGTGGATGAATCCAGATCCAAAACCAAAATACGGTGGTCAGTGCACATCTCAAATTTCTTAGTATTATATATTTATTTTTTTAGAAAGAACCGTGTTATTTTTCTTGTTCACATAATAAGATAAGAAATATGGTATTGTGCAATATAGTTTGTAGAAAGTTATAGAGGTTAAAAATATGTCTATAGTGTCTACTTCCATTGGTCACTCTGCACATAATACAGATCTAGGTCAATTTGCTGCTAGTTCAGATGTATACTTTTATACTATAGCCTCTCTTGGTGCACCAGGTCCCGGGTGACTCGACCTCACTGAGAGTCTTTTTTCAATCAACATGTAATCTTATCCACATAAATAAAAAGCTGGAAGCTAAAAAACTGCATTGCTAGTATACGTAGACCATTAGGGCTTGCAATATTTGTACATCTGTGTGCGACAGTGTAAAAAGGGTCGTACCTCATGCTAAGTTCCATTGAGCTTTACCTAGGACTTTGTACGTATGTAAAACCAATTATTGTTTGGTTAAAGTCGCAGCCTATTGTCTCTGGTATACTGTAAGTGACTTTTCACTGAATCTGCAATGCGACTAAGGCCTGTATTCAGTTTGAGCTGAGCCACGATACTTTTTCGCCTCCAGGACTTTTCGCCTACATCGCGTGTTTTGCAGGCGGAAAAGTATCACGTGCGTGCCTGCGTGTCGCCGTATTCAATTTGAAAGTAGGTGAAAACGGGACCCAGCGAAACATAAACAAACGGAAAGTACTGTCAGTTTGGGTGAAATCAGCCTGATACCCCCCAAAAGATGCTCTAACATGGGGGTTCCCTTTGGTACCCCCCGATTTGGCTTGCTGAAGGTATTTGGTGTTTTTAAACGGGCTCAATAGCTGCTAAATAGCGTTTTTGTATAAGTGGTGCAGAATAATATTCAGGAGATTTTTTTGCAGAAAATAATTGGGGTACTTGAAAATGGGGGTATCAGCATATTTAAAAGTTGCTAAAGTTAAGTTGAAAAAATCGTGAAAAATCCACCTGCTGCAAGCCCCTGTAATGAAAAAATCACCTGGGGCATACTTGGGGACCCCCCTGGAATCTGCTAGTTTTTAACTTTGTCCCCCAACATTTTTTTTTTTCGACCCCAAATTCCAAGTGATTTTTTTGGGGTGTTCTTAAGTCTTTTTATAAAAAAATTTGACACAGTTTACCTTTGGGGGACTGTCTGAAGGCTGCACGGGGTTTCCCACAACGTTGCACCCCAAAACCCCAATTCTGCACTTTTTCCCGCCTGCCATTCATAGGCGAAACTTTTCCGCCTATTACATTGCATTGACTTTCCACCTAGGCGAAAAGTCTTCCAAATTGAATTCGGAGTAAAATCAAAATGGCGATATGACGTCATCGGCGAAAAGTTTTTGCCCAAAACACGCGAAAATGGCCTTTCGCCTTAAACTGAATACGGGCCTAAGACGCAAACTGTAAAGAAAACTAAGTAGGACACTACCTGCTTTAGAGCATCTCAGTTGTGCTGTGCATCTTGTGCCATATGACAAATGCTCAGCATTTAAGAACACATCTGTAGAGATGGGTGAAGTTGTGGCGGATTTTGGTGCACATTGAAATCTGACAGAACAGGCAACTTTGCAAAATCCCAGTGTTACAAACTTCGTGGTCTGATTTGGTTAGATATGTGAAATACTTTGGGCTGATTCAGTGACACAAAACATGGTCATAAATGACATTGCATAAATGTGAATCTCTGCCTATATTCACAGTTGGTTGCACCTGTTGCCCCTGGTTTGGGTATGGGATCCCGGCAGTCAGGATGTTGATGGTCAGAATACAGACAGCGGCATCCTGACAGTCAGAATCCTGACTTAATTTGCTAAGTATCCTAGTCTTTACCCTAACCCTCCCACTAACCCTAACCTACCTTTCCTGCAGCCTAACCCTAACCCTCCCCTCCTGCAGCCTGTCCCTCCCCTAGTGCCTAACCCCTATTCCTAACCCTCCCCTCCTGTAGCCTACTGTATCACTTCCCCTATTCTTTAACTCTAGCCCCTAACCCTATCCCTCTAATACTCATCATCAGATTCCTGGAGCCAGGATTCAGACTGCTGTCAGGATTCATTCACCGGGATTATGATCGCCAGAATCCTGACTGCTAGGATGCTGACGCCAAGTTTCACCCAATCAGCTGCAAGTGGGATGCCGCTAAAATGTGTGTGACTCTAAATTGCCCATAGATGCTGAAAGTTGGGAATGCTCGGCTAAGGAGCATGTGCTGTTTAAAAAATTAAATTGTGTGCAACTGTGAATCAGCCCTTTATTTATAATTTCCTCATTTCACCCAGCTCATGTACAGTGTGAGTAGAAACATGTCATGATGGTCAATTTATTTTGCAGTGTGAAATGGTTGAGGTATAATATGGCAGAATTCTTCATCAATCAAAACTCACTGGTTGAAACCACATAAAGCATTAAAGCCAAATTCCATTGGGGAGAAATATAAAATTCTGCATGCAAAATTAAACAAATATTCTGCAGTTCAACACTTTTGAAAATGTTATCAATGTTTGAATCTTGTTTAAAATTTGACAAAGTAGACCATTAATATTTTTAACATTAGCTATATTTTAATTTAGTTTAATAAATTGGGTATAAGGTTTATCTAGATACAAGAAAACAGACTACAGGCATACTTCAGGAGAATTGTGTGGTCAAAATGTCACATGCTGTAGGGACTGATTCAGAATTAGGAGCAAAGCAAAAAAGAGCAAGTCATTTTGCACCTGGGCAAAACCATATTGCACTGAAGGTGGGGAATTTGTAAGATGTGCAGAGATATTTAAATTTGGGTGGGGCCTGCCCAAACAAATCTAAAGTGCAGTATAAAATAGAGATGAGCAGTTTGTTTTGTTGAAAACCGAACACAACCGAATTGTGAGGTTCTGAGTCAAACCAAGACCCAGCTCAGATCACATTTAGTGTTCCATGTAGAACTAAGACCCAGCTAAGGTCTGCTGTAAGTTTGGGACTCTAAAAAAACTAATCTCAGGTTTTGGATTGCATGTAAACAGGTCAAAATTACTACATGATTTTAGCTGTTTTTATCAAACCAAAACCGAACCAAAACACTTGAGTTTGGTTTTACCAAAGTCATAACATTTGAGGGTGGTTTTGCCAAAACCATAACCAAAACAAAGGGATCTGTGCACATCTCTAGTGTAAAATAAAGCAGTCCAGTATTTGTTTACTATATGCAAAAGCAGCCAGTATTTACTCTGCATTCCAAAAAATTTTGCATTCCTTGCATTGCAACATGGTTTATACCAATTTTTTTTTATTTGCTCCCAATGCAGACTCAGCCTATTATGTTAAGGATCTACAGTATTGCCTCAATTGAATATGTACATTATTGGTGAGCTCTCTCCTCCGGTCAGCTGGTGTCCGGGCTCCTGGTCTGTGACACCGGTCAGCTGTGCTGTAAACTGAGATGCTGTTTTTCAGCATAGCTGACTGGGTTACAGTGCAAGAGCCCCAGCAAACAGTTGACCGGATGAGAGAGATCACCGATCAGCAGATCCCCGGCTGCAGGTAAGAGTTTGAAGGTTTTTTTGTTTTCAACCTTTTTTTTTTACTGTATCTATTTAGACCACAAAGCTGATCACAGGGGGCCAGCTCCCGGCTCTGCTGTATAGGGAACTGGGGGGGAACCCTGCTTAATGCCATCTCCAGATGGCATTGTTATAGCAGGGCTCCCATTCTGTATTTTTTCACAATTCCCCCCTAGTAAATTTCAAGCAGATCACATTTCCCATTACAATTATGGGAATTGCGATCTGCTTACTAAAGAAATACGAATTAAAGGTCTTGGAGTAGTTTTTCATGAGAACTGCTCCAAAAGTCCTTTAATATATTTCAGTGAAATTAAAATAATGTAAAAAGCATGTGAAAACACCCTTTTTTACATTAATTTAGTAAAAAAGATTGATAATTAGAGCCATATGTGCAATGTTATATTAATGTTATATTAAAGATTAGTGTTTAGAAATAAAGTAAGGCATGTGTGATTATTTTAATGAGCTACAATTTGTCAAAATTTTACATTTTTAGCGAAGTTTGATGCAAGATTTAATTTGCCAATTTCAGAAAAACCAAAACCCAGCATGTTTTCTTTTTTTTTTTACGATATTTGCTTTTTTAATGTAATAACAGGACAAACAGAACCTGCAAAAAAGATTTACACAATGAAATAACTGCTCTATGTTTTAATAGTCTTAAACATAGCATTAACAAATACTATTATATGTAAATTAAAGCATTTTATTTACTTATGTTCAATTTTGCATCTTCAAAAATTTAATGCTTTATTGCCTGCAATCTCTGAGCAGTTTTCGGGATGGTTTGCTTGACATGGTGTATAGAAAAATGTTTACCCTGTAAAGGGCACAATAATATTTTATACTAAAGTGATGACATTTCATTATGAATACAAATGAAATAGTGACAATGACAAATTGACATGTTTTTAGAACAGGAGATTTTTTACTTAAATCTTCTGACTAAAAGAGAAACATTGTTATGAATTTGCTCCAGATCAAAGGAAATGAACTATGGCAGGCTTATAAATGAATGATGAGTGAATAAATGAATTATGCTTTCCTTATAATTATGTAACAAAAGATTTCAGTTTTGACTTTTTGATATATATAATTTCCCTTGATAAGTAGAGATGTGCAATTTACTGTGATACAATTTGATTCTGTCCTATATTTGTCCACAATCATTAAAATTTGTTTTTTTTATCTTGTATTGGTAAATTGAAAATTGAAATATAAGATGGTCCATTCATTTTCAAACAAATATCCACAAAATAGTTTGAGCTGGATCTATGCTGAAAAAAAAAGAGAATAGAAACCCTTTCCAACCCAATAAAAAGGGGTAGACATCATACCCCTCTTCTCTGCACAGAGGCTCGCAAGTGGGTCGATGGTGGCCCAGTGCGCATGCACACGACAGAGCCGGCTCCGTCGTGCACATGCGCGAGACCCGGATAGCGACGGGCAAACCGTCGCTCCGGGACTCGTACCAAAGAGGGCGTGCTGTTGATGTTGAGTGACAGCACGGCCCCTTTGGTGGGCGGGCCGGGGGCGTGACTGCCCAGACGGAGGCGTTCTCAGGGGAACACCTACCATCTGGGGCCAGCCCCACTGACATCACAAGTGATGTCAGTGGGAGTGCTTTCGGCTCTGTTAGAGCCGAAAGCACTCTAGGGCTTGCGGCAACGAGACCCTACCACAAGGGTCTCGACACAAGCCCGATCGTCGCAATGGTCTTGACCATCGCAACCATCTTCCTGGCCGCCTGGCTGTCACCCGCAGCTATGCGAGCGGCCAGGAGTCCGCTCTAAAAAAACAGAAGGCCGGTCCTGATTCAGAGCGAGCGCTCTGTCAGAGCGTCCGGCTCTGAATCAGGCCCAGAGTCAGGTAGAGGCTTACACAGGGAACAGTTGCAACCTACCCACCTTGTTCCATATGTCTTTATGCAATTATGACTATGGGTGAATGTTAAACTAATTTATTAACAGTCATTTATATAGCACCAACATATTCCACAGCTATTTATATTTAATCATCAATCAATTACTTCAGTCCCTACATATACACACATGCAAACCAGGGATATTTTTATCAGAAGCCAATTAAACTGTCAATGTTTTATTGGAGTGTGGAAGTAAACTGGAGAACCCCGAAGAAACTAAATCAAGGGAAGAACATTCAAACTCCGAACATATAGGGCACATGTTGGAATCGAACCCATGAACCCAACCATGCTAACCATTATGACACTGTACTTCATCTTATTTTCCCCACATCTAACGAATTGGAAGTTACAAACCATCAGGTACATAGAAACTGGTGGAAATGTGTCTATATTTGGAATAGTAAAGTCATATTAAAGGTAGAGATGCGCACCGGACCATTATTGCTGGATTTGGATTTGGCTCTGATTCGTCGTTCAGCTTTGGATTTGCCAAACCGCTGTGACTGGTTTTGGATTTGGATTTGGATTTTTTGCAACTATTGACAAAAAAAGATAAAATCCCATAATTTGGGCTTTTTTTGCTGAAGGATAACAGTGCTTATATACACAGTGGGGTATGGCCAGCAGAGTCACAGTACTTGTTTAAACAGTGGGCTACGGCTCAATGAGTCACAGTGCTTGTACACACAGTGGGCTACTGCCTAAGAAGTCACAGTGCTTGTATACACAGTGGAGTATGGCCAAAAGAATCACAGTAATTGTATACACAGTGAGCTACGGACCAAGGAGTTATGGTGCTTGTATACACAGTGGGGTACTACTCCACAAAAAAACTATTTTTTGTTTTTACTTTTTAAACTTCTTTAAAAAATATTATTTTACTTTTTTTTACACTGGAGCAGATGGGCATGAGTACAGCGCAGCATACACCAGCATGCCTTGTACACACAGCCACTTGTGAGTCTGGACACAGCCAATTTAATCAGCAGAGTATAGCGCAGCAAACATCAGCGTGCAGTGTGCCCCCTACAGTCACTTTACCAGCCAGCCACTTGTGAGTCTGGACACAGCCACTTTAATGAGCATAACAGTGCAAAAGCGTGTGAGTGAAATGGCGCCAAGTCCCGGTCACGGCGCTCTATACAGAAACAAACTCTCATGAGTATCCAACGTCGGGAGGATGAGGTTTGGCCTCGAAGTGGGATCCGAGTCAGGTGGGAACACCCGTGCCACGGCTTCAGTGGACTCTGATCCCCGGGGTTCGGAACAGTTCGGGTCCCACAGAATCCGAACCATTCAACTCTAATTAAAGGCTGTCCAATAGTTCCGTCCATCTTGGATCTCAGGGTTCTTTGATTACAGGGTCATTGAAATTTCACATTGTTTATGATTTCTCTTTGTTTTGATTTTGATGTATTTGATCTGGTGGGCTCTCTGTTCTTCTGTTATAAAAATTTAAAATATTTACAATTACCTCTTTTTAAATCAGAGTCTATGTACTATTGATGGTGTTATAGCTATGCCTAATGAATAGATCAGGCTATCTCAGATAGTAATCTTTACAGTTAAAATGTATTAATTATTATGATTATTATTATTAAAATTATTAGTACTAGTATTATTATTGATAATTGTTTATATAGCACCTATATGCAAACCAATTTAATCATCCATGGCAGTGGCCCCTATAGATATCCCTGTTTTACTCAGACTATGGCAAGTGCAATAACCATATCAGACAAATTGGCACTATACTAATGTCAGGACTGCAATTACACAGATCCCCAAGTCCTAATGTAGTGAGGACAGAGCCTAATATAATACTCAAAATTAATATATTATCACTCTGCCCAGTATACCATATAACTTTCATTCTTGCAGGGACGGACTGGGGTTGCTTAGCAGCCCTGGCAATCCCCCAATATGCGCATCTGGAAAAGGGGTGTGACCTCACTGCAAAATGGGCGTGACCATGCCTACAGGGGCGTGCCACGATTCATGAGGGCATGGCCTCACTTTACCCCCTCGTCTTTCAGTGTCCTGAGCAGAGCGCTGGGAGCAGAGCGCTGGAGCTGCTCGGCAGGGGTTTGCAGCCGAACCAGCCCATCTGTCCACCGCCCCTTCTGGCATTTGCCAGAAGTGCCAGATGGGCAGTCCGGCCCTGCTGTCTCCACTCATGGAAATAAAAAAGGCCACAGGTGCCCAAACACTCTATCACAAATGTACATTTAAATTTTCCTGCCCAGTTGTGATGTCAGTGTCGGCAGTGTCTGCAGCCAGTGTTCAGGCAATCAGCGGATCGCCCGTACACACATGCAGATGCACTGACACCGGTACACACATGCAGATGCACTGATATACTGTATTTGCTTGATATATCAGCATCGGCTGTGCTGCACAGCTGCCGTGATATATCTGTGAGTGACCTCATTCACAGACATATTGGGTATACACAACGACCAAAGTGTGTACCCGGCTTCAGTCTCTATTGACTGCTAAAGGAAGATGCTTACATCCATATTCTTTTATTTCAGAAGAAACGTGATTGGAATGTTTAAAGTTGCACATATCCTTGTGCGACTTTTGTTTATGAATATTATTTATTTTACTTTTGAGTAAGAGTATAATTAAATATCTTAAGTTATTGTGATACTGTGATGTTTACCTTGTAAATTCCATGAGGTATTTCATTTAAAGCCATATTTCTTGGGGATTGAGTGAATTAAGGTATTAACTACGCTTCACCTATTTTAATCTATTTTATGCTAAGTGATTGAAAATTATTGCAATCAGTCCAGTTTTCACTGACTTTGATGAAATATGATAACACCCTCTTCCTTATACTTTATGTAATATAAATCTTTAAATTCATTTGAATGTGTTTAAACAGATCATAGTATTTAGGATACGTATTGGTTTAATATTGATATATGGATATTACTTTGGAAAATACATTCAATCAGTGTTATTGCTGTAGACTGCATTTAATCTATTGGGCTTCTGGTGAACAGTGCTGGTTCCACAGTGTGTTGGTTCATAAAACAACCGTTATAAAGCTCAATAATTTTTCATGAAAAATTGATCATATCATAATATTTATTGGTAAAGTACTTGAAAGATACCAGCAGGTACCGGCCACTAGAAAACATCTGTGGTCATCTTCTTACCATATGTCACATCATTTGTTTCAAATATTGGTGAGGCTCACATCTCTTCCTAATCAGCCATGTACAGTGCAGTATCTATGTAGTCTAATTTGACTTTGATCCTGTCAGGGTTGTATTGTATGTGGCTGGAATGCAGCAGCAAAATCTATAAAGTACAACAACAGTACTGCATCTAGAATCATCAACTGCTCAGTGTAAGTACCTGCATGACCACATCCAGAAATTAGCACTGTGTCTCTAATCATCAACTGCTCAGTGTCAGTACCTGCATGACCACATCCAGAAATTAGCACTGTGTCTCTAATCATCAACTGCCCAGAGCACTAGCACTGTAACTGTAAGTACTAATTGCTTGAGATAAGAATGATCAAACTGCCTGTATCAATGGAAATGTTTCCCAATAGACAGCAACATTTTTATTCTGCTACTTTGTCTAATATCATTATTAGTATTAGAGATGTGTCGTTCAGTTTCCACAAATCCGAAAACACACAAACTTAGGGTTCCCAATCAAAACTGAGCAGGGGTTTAGGTGTTCCCGCAATGTTTTGATCTCAAAACAAGGCAAAATGTAATCTTTCTGGCATTGAATCACGCGTGTTTTGGATTACATATTAAAGTTCCTCCCGCATGATCGGACACAATTTCAAAATGGAGATTGGAGGATGTGTGTTGAGTTAAAGGCAGGGGCACTGTGTACTGTGGGCTGGCTGCAACTCTCTGTGATGCACAAAAAAATTACATACAGGCACTGTTAAACATTTTTAATAGAAAACTTGTATTCAAAAATATAAAGTAATTATTAGGGTGCAACCTTAGTTATACTAGGGGTGCTGTGAGGCAGTTTGTTATGTGTTCAGGGTCTTCAGGAACTTAAAAAAAAATGTAATAGAAAACTTGTGTGTTAAAAAGTATAACGTCATTAGGGTGCCACCATTACTAGGAGTACTGTGAGACATGGTCTTGTGTGTGCAAGCACTGTTATAAAAAAATTAAATATTAAACTTGTGTTAAAAAAATATAATATTATTAGGGTGCCACCCTTAGAGGAGGAGCACTGTGAGTTTAAACGGATGGAAATGGAATAAACAAAAACTAGTTCTTGCTCTAGAAAATGCCATTGTACCCATTATCCATTTAACCACATATATGTTGACAATTGGTACTGGTCAAAAGTCTTAAGCAGCAACAGCAGAAGCAGCATCAAACACACAATGCCAGCTACTCTCAATATCACCAGCCTCACTAAGAGGCATCTTGGTGTCAACCTGCTTGAAAAACTCAGAGATGACATAGCAAAATTGATTACCCTGCTAGTACTCTAAGGATTTGTCACTTCCAATAATGCATTTAACATTGGGAGAGTACTACAACTGGGTGAATTTGAACACATCCCATGTTTTGCCCACACCATAAACATGGTGGTTCAATTTTTTTTTTAAATTTAAAGAAGCGTGCTTTCTGTGGCCAAAAAAAATTCTGGAAATTTTAATCATTCAGCAACTGCATGTAAAAGATTGCAGTGGCTGCAAGAACAGTTCAATTTTCCATGCCAGAAACTGAAGCAAGAGGTAGTGATCAGGTGAAATTCCACCCTTTATATGCTTCAGCGAATGGAGGAACAGCAATAAGCCATCCAAACCTACACAACAAGCCATGACATAGGGCAAGGATTGGGAATGTACCTTAGTGCAGCACACTGGAGAATTGTTTTATGCAATCTACTGAAACCATTTAAAGTAGTAACTAATGAAATGAGTTCAGACATTGCCAGCTTGAGTCAGGCGATTCCTTTAATCAAACTACTGGAAAAGCAGGTAGAGAATATGAAGGAGAGGAAACAGTGATTCTGCTAAGTATTAGTTTCAGAAGTAGAGAACTGTCCGGATACAATAGAGTGCAACAGCTGCCTGAATCTAAACTAGGGTACACTTAATCCCACGTAATCACAATATGTATAGGAATGTGTTTAGATATTTGGCACTGGTTCTAATGTTTAACCTAGCTTACTCCTTACACATATATTAACAAACAGGTGAACATACAGCACAATTGTGTAATTTAATGAGGTATATACTTAATCCTTACCTTAAGATGGCAATTCTCCTCTTGTCGCCTTATAACAGTATGATCAATATTATAATATGAAAGATAAAAGAATAGAAATTCTCATAGTGTATCATATAAAAAACAAATATTTATTATGTTCATCCATGAACCTAGTTAATAGCATATAAATATATGCTTCCTTGTAAGTTGCAGATAAAATGACAAATATAATAAACTTCAATCACAATGGTACAGATGGGGAGTTAAGCTCGATATGCATTGGCCTATGACAGGAGACATTGTGGTTGTCTTGTTGGCGGAGGAGTGACGTTGTTGTTGTATGTGACGGGAGCAAGTGAGGTTTGGAGGTTCCGGAGCTGCCAACTTAGAAAATGTTCTATCCATTTGCGATACCAATTACATTCATCTGGTAACGTCCCCATCTGTACCATTGTGATTGAAGTTTATTATATTTGTCATTTTATCTGCAACTTATAAGGAAGCATTTATTTATATGCTATTAACTAGGTTCATGGATGAACATATTAAATATTTGTTTTTAATATGATACACTATGAGAATTTGCCTTTAATATTTATGACACAATATTGATCATACTGTTATAAGGTGACAAGAGGAGAATCGCCATCTTAAGGAAAGGATTAAGTATATACCTCATTAGGTTACATGATTGTGCTGTATGTTCACCTGTTTGCTAATATATGTGTAAGGAGTAAGCTAGGTTAAACATTAGAACCAGCGCCAAGTATCTAAACAGCTTTCCTATACATTATGCTATATTGGACTTGTAGATTAGCTTCTTTATTTGCTACATCATGACCAAATGGTTGTCATGGTCTTGCAATTGGATCACTACAATTTGGCAACCATGCTTGATACTAGATTTAAGTTGTATGTAATGTCTTTCTTTCCAACTGACACAGATCTTAAGAGATGCTAAGAGCTCCTTGCCAGCAAGTTGTCAGCTCAAATGGCACATGACATGAAAATGGCTCCTGCTTCAGTTTCTCTTACAAATGCTGCTGCCAGGAAAAAAAATGACCTTTTTCTAGAGACACCTTGGGGGTGTGGATAATGAGTCAACTCAGAGCACCAAAGTGAAACACCATTTTGACATCTGGTCGGGCTTAAAATTGACACTTCTATTGTGTTTCAATCTGATACACTAAGCATCAATAGGATGGTGGAGGATTATTTTAATGACAATGTACAAATTAACATATCACACTGTCCTTTTGGTTACTGGGAGGAAAAAAAGGCAGTTTGGAGCTCCTTGTACAAAATACTGTAGCTTTGGTGTACTTAAGATGCCCACCCTCCAGTGTGTACTTGGAAAGAGCATTTAGCACTGTCGCTAACCTTGTGAGCAATTAATGTTGGAGGCTACTTCCTCAAAATGTGGAAAAACGAATGTTCATAAATATGAACTACAAATTCTATGAGTAAGACCTTTGCTGCCAACTGCAGCAAAGTACAGAGACTTTTCTAACAGTGGATTCCAATGGGGATGAGCTAATATTATTAGTATGATGATGATGTTGTTAAAATTGATGAGGGTTAGGAGGATGAAAATTACATCTTCCCAGTGTAGAGAGGATTAACAATGCTGTTAACTACCATAAGCTAATTTATAGCTTGTTTTGTGGGGGTCCAAACAAACCAAGCGCTTCAGCCACAAAAGTGACAGTCATTGTCACTGAACTGCTTGGTTTGTTAAACTGTGCATGTCCTTTTTAATATACAACATTAAGGTGGGTGGGAGCCCAATGACACTTCCATCATGGACTGCTATTTATTTTATAGGCTGTTTGGGGGCATTGGTGATGGTCTTTTTTGCATAGACAATCATTTTTATTGGTTATTGCTCTAACACATATCTAATTTGCAAAACATTTTTAACCAGAAATAATGTGGTGCCTCACAAAATATGAAGAAAAAAATAGCAACAGAATTATGGATCATATTTAGTATTATTTGGTAATTTGTACAAGAAGAAACAAGGCCAAGTCTCAGTTTTACATTTTTTAATCTATCAATCGATTATTCTTTTTTTACCTGTCTTCCACTACATACTCCACCTTCTTTTCCCTGTACTGCCCTCAGGCCTCTGAGCTATTTCTCCTCATACTTAGGCCCACATTCAATTCCAGGCAAAAACCTGTTATCGGCGATAATTTTATGCCAATGTAATTTTTGCCTATTGTAATTATCCCCATATTCATTTACAAAGACTTTTCGCTGGTGCGAAAAGTCAATGTAAAAAAATGGGCATAAGTGTTCTCCATCCTTTAGCTGGTGAAAAAAAGGGCAGAATTGGGGTTTAGGGTTGCAGGCCTAAAAATAGCCTGCACCCCTGGAAATGGCCCCTAAAAACAATGTGTGTAAAAAAAAGTTTAAAAAAAAAATTGGGACACCCAAAAAAATAACATTTTGGAGTCAAAAAAATAAATAGGGAAGACACTTGTAAAATAGCTAAATTCAATCCAGAGGGGTTTCCATATATGCGGTAGGTGTTTTCTTCATTGTGGGTAGTAGCGGCAGGTGCATTTTTGATAATTTTTTAAAATAATTTTAGGGACTTAAAAATATGCTTGCACCCATTTTCATGTATCCCAAATTTGATGGGCATAGTTATTTTTCTCCAAAAAAATTGCTAAATGCTCTTCTGCATCACTTTCTTTAAAGCCGCATTTATGCACCTGCTGCAGCTATTTAAAAACCCAACTTCCCTTCAGCAGGTAAAAACGGGGATACCCATAGTGATCCCCCATGTCTGGACATCTTTAGGGGGGTGATAGGATGTTTTCCCAATAATTCCCATTTTTTTTTCCCGCTCCCAGTTACGCCGGGTCCCGTTTTCGCGTCCTTTGAAATTGAATACGTTGATTATCGGGCACACGCGATACTTTTCCACCTGGAAAACAGGCAAAGGAGGCGAAAAGTCCAGCAGGCAAAAAGTCTGGACTTTTTGCCTCAAATTGAATATGGACCTTAAACTCTCTGGTGCACCTTATAAATTTATTACAGTGGTGTGTTTCCCAAGTAGCAAGGGAAATAGTCTGGCCAGCTTCTCTTGCAACCCTTGTCAGGAATCCTTGGCTATTAACATTGTAGTTTTTATGGCCTTTTCTCTTCTCAGTTGCTGCAAAACTGCTCTTGCAAGGCCATGTCTCAAGTTAAATTTTTTTAATTAATCAATCATTCTTTTTTACCTGCCTTCCACTACTCTACCTCCATTTTTCTGTACTGCTCTCAGGCCTCTGAGCTAATTCCCCTCATACTCAAACTGTCTGGTGCTCCTCATAAATGTACTACAGGGCTGACTAACCCATTTAGGAAGGAGACAGGCAGCAGGGGGAGAGGAGTATGGCCAGCTTCTCTTGCAAACACTTGTCAGGAATCCTTGGCTATTAGAATTGTATGTTTTATGGCCTTTTCTCTTCCTATTTGCTGCAAAACATGATTCGTAAGGCCATGTCTAAAATGTTATTTTCATAATAAAGCAATCAGTCAGTCAATCAATCAATAATTGACCTGCCTTCCAGAACATACTCCACCTCCATTCCCCTATACTGCCCTTGTGCCTCAGTCTGATTTAGTTCTTGATTAATGAAAACATTATTTCTGTGGGGTTGTATAGTTTATTAAAATGCAATCCTGTCTGCCACAGCTGTGCCTCAATGTTTCATAGATGTGCTATATTCTTTTAAACTGCCGTATGTTTGTGCCACTGCTCTGTTGTTTAGGTTAGCCAGCCAACCTTTGGCCAATTTTGGTAAACAGTTTTGTGACCTGTGAGGAAATGAATGGAAATGAATGTTATTGAGGTTAATAATACTGTAGGAACAAAACAGGGCCACATGACATGATTTTAGCTGTTTCTTTAAAAAAAATCCAGTTTCAAAACTAAAACACATGAGGGTGGTTTTGGCAAAACCCCCCCAAAAAAACGCGACAATGAATTAGATCCAAAACCAATACATGGGGGTCCGCACACATATCGTATTATTATTATTATTATTCTGTATTTAAAAAGTGATGACATAATATGTAGCACTGCACATTGAAGGGATCATAATACAACATTTCTGATATATATGGATCAAGTTTACCCTACACTGTCAGACTGTAAACTCCTTTGGGCAGGTACTTCTGTTACTTTCTGTTTTATGTGAATGCATGAAATTTAATTTTATCATAATCCCCTGAATCTACAATGCTGTTTAAAATACCTGTGCTATATAATGTAGATAAGAAATAATAAACATAACAATAGTAAAGGACATAGCAAGAATATTTCAGTAGGAGTAATCTCAAAAATGTGCAAAAATAAAAGAAACATCCAGATTAATCATTGTGTAACAAATCATAAAATATTGGTAACACATCCAAACAAATTATATTTCATATAATTGTATTTTGATATATTTGACCATTTGATACATGTGATGATAAACTATAATAATTTAACAGGCTGTCAACACTAAAAGGAGCAGCAAAAAAGGAGGAGGGACAATAAGACCGTTCTTTATCAGTTACCAGTAGTGCCTCACGCAAATCAGTAGCCAGGCCACAGTACAGATAGGTAATTCAGGGTAATGTCAGATAGCAGATAAGTTAAGGCTGAAAAGCAAAATAAATATACAATATAAAGCATCATGCAGGAAAATATTGCAATGTATCTGCATCATTGATGAGGGTGATAATGATGATGATGGTGATAATGAGGACAACTTGTACTATATGCATGGGATTTGATACTTCCTTCAATTTCTGACATCTACTGTATTTGCTTATTAAATGAATGACCTACATGATGATACATTCAACTGCATACCTGTATGTAGAGATTAGTGAAATATTAAAAATGTTACAACCACTATATTTACCTCACTATTCTCTTGGATATAACATTTGTCATGTTTTGCTGGAGGAATTTGGCTTTAATAATTCAACTGCACCATACAACAGAATTAATTGATTGCTGTCACCCAAGCTCATTTAATTCTGTGAAATATGAATTTGCATATATGGTGCAGCATGGCATGAACAGGATGCAGCCAATATCCTAACCTCTGGAATACCGTCAGTCATAATGCAGATGGAGGAATTCTGACACTAGTCAGAATACCAGCGCTGTGATCCCGACCGCCGATATCCCAAAGGTAAGTACTGGGGTTAGGGGGATGGTTATGGTTAGGGGTTAGGCACTAGGGGGAGGATTAGGGTTAGGCACTGAGGGGGGAGGGTTCGGTTTGGGGTGCGGGGAGGTTAGGTTGAGGCATTAGGGGGGGAGGTTAGGTTCAAGCAGTGCCGGCCCTCCCTACATGGAGGGCTGTAGTGCATACGGTGAACCACGTGCTGGCAAAAAAAATAGGCCATGGCTTCGCAGGTAGGGGACATGGCCTCATGACAGGGGGAATGGTCTCGAACTCCCATTGTAATCACTCTGGGGGAGTCCCGGAGATGCATACCGGAGACCACTCTGTGTGCAGTGCCGGTTCATTCACTGTGTCAGGAGCAGAGTGCTGCACATTATGCTTCAGTGCTGCACCCGGCTTCTCTCTCTGAGGAGGAGTCAGCACTTTGGTGTCACCCGTCGGCGGATGACAGCCGGATACAGCCTGCATCCCCGCACCTCCCTTGTGACGCCACTGGGTTCAGGCACCAGGGTGGGAGGGTTACGGTAGGGGGAGGGGAGGGTTAGAATACCAACTTACAAAGTGTTGGCATTCTTACCCTGTTGGGATGCCGGTGTCAGGATTCCCGTATGTATGCTGGCATGAACAGCAAAGCATAAGCTGAACTGAAAGAGTGCTTTGCTAGTTTCCTCACCAATGTCACAATTTAAGGGAATGAGACAGATGTTGTATGGTTGAAGTATACATGGCTTGTCCTTTAATTTTACCACCAACAGTAGTCATAATCAGATATAAGAAACTCAACCAGTGACCAGAACAATCACAATTTGCCACTGTCAGTTTTCCTACACATAATCTATTCAATTATCTTAATGTCTTTTAACTCCTTTGCCATCAAGCAAACGTGGCAATGGTTCTTATGGGAGTGAAAATTTTCTCAGATCTGGGCGAAGTAAGGGTTTCATTATATCATCATTCTAGGAATGAGATAATGTCATTAAGCTCCCCTCCCCCCTTTCATGTAAAACTCATACAGTATCTTACATTTTGCATGCCAGGAAATTGAGGAGATAACTTTAAAGTACTATATCTACACCATTCTAGCACACATAGGCTCAGTTAAAGTTAATCTCTGTTGTTCATGTGTGTTCACAAGTGCACACCCCTGCACTGTAGAAAGCATTACAAAATGTAGGGATGAGGGATTACAGTCAGGTGCATAAATATTGGGACATTGACAGAATTTTCATATTTTGGCCTCTATCCACCACCACAATGGCTTTGAAATGAAACAAACAAATGTGCTTTAACTGCAGACTTTCAGATTTAATTTGAGGATAATTACATCCAAATCAGGTGAACGGTGTAGGAATTACAAAGGTTTCTATATGTGCCTCCCACTTTTTAACGGGCCAAAAGTAATGGGACAAACTAAACAATCCTAAATCTAACTTTCACTTTTTAATACTTTGTTGCAAATCCTGTGCAGGCAATAACAGCCTGAAGTCTGGAACACATAGACATCACCAGATGCTGGGTTTCATCCCTGGTGATGCTCTGCCAGGCCTCTACTGCAAATGTCTTCAGTTCCTGCTTGTTCTTGAGGCATTTTCTCTTCAGTTTTGTCTTCATCAAGTGAAATGCTTGCTCAATCGGATTCAAGTCAGGGGATTGACTTGGCCATTGCATAACATTCCAATTTTTAGCCTTACAAAACTCTTTGGATGCTCTTGCAGTATGCTTCAGGTCATTGTCCATCTGCACTGTGAAGCACCGTCCAATGAGTTCTGAAGCATTTGACTGAATATGAGCATATAATATTGCCTGAAACACTTCAGAATTCATTCTGCTGCTTTTGTCAGTAGTCACATCATCAATAAATACAAGGGAACCAGTTCCATTGGTAGCCATACATGCCCACGCCATGACACTACCACTACCATGCTTCACTGATGAGGTGGTATGTTTTGGATCATGAGCAGTTCCTTTCCTTCTCCATACTCTTATCTTCCCATCATGCTGGTACAAGTTGATCTTTGTCTCATCTGTCCATAGGATGTTGTTCCAGAACTGTAATGGCTTTTTTAAATGTTGTTTGGCAAACTCTAATCTGGTCTTCCTGTTTTTGTGGCTCACCAATGGTTTACATCTTGTGGTGAACCCTCTATATTCACTCTTGTGAAGATTTATCTTGATTGTTGACTTTGACACATATACACCTTCCTCCCGGAGAGTGTTCTTGATTTGGCCAACTGTTGCGAAGGGGCTTTTTTCACCAAGGAAACAATTCTTCTGTCATCCACCACAGTTGTTTTCCGTGGTCTTCCAGGTCTTTTGGTTTTGCTGAGCTCTCCGGTGCGTTCTTTCTTTTTAAGAATGTTCCAAACAGTTGATTTGGCCACACCTAATGTTTTTGCTATCTCTCTGATGGGTTTGTTTTGATTTTTCAGCCTAATGATGGCTTGCTTCACTGATAGTGACAGCTCTTTTGGATCTCATATTGAGAGTCGACAGCAACTGATTCCAAATGCAAATGTCACACCTAGAATCAACTCCAGACCTTTTACCTGCTTAATTGATAATGAAATAATGAGGGAATAGCCCACACCTGTCCATGAAATAGCTTTTGAGTTGATAGTCCCATTACTTTTGGCCCCTTAAAAAGTGGGAGGCACATATAAAAACTGTTGTAATTCCTACACCGTTCACCTGAATTGGATGTAATTATCCTCAAATTAAATCTGAAAGTCTGCAGTTAAAGCACATCTTGTTTGTTTCATTTCAAAGCCAATGTGGAGGTGAATAGAGGCCAAAATATGAAAATTCTGTCAATGTCCCAATATTTATGCACCTGACTGTATGTCCTCACCCTGACTTCATTAATCTCAAGCACACCCTTATTTGAAAGAAGAGATGACCTTATTCAGAGGCAGCCGTATGGTCTACGACCGCACGGCCGCCTCGATGTTTTGCCAGAGCGCATGCGCACGAGGGAGCCGGCTCCCTCGTGCGCATGCGTGAGACCCGCTACGACCGTCAGCGCCGGTCGTAGCGGGTCTCTTTCCAAAGGGGGCGAGCTGTCGATGTTGATTGACAGCTCGCCCCCTTTGGAAGGCGGGCCGGGGGGGTGGCAGCCCAAATGGAGGCATTCCCATGGGAATGCCTGCCGTTTGGGGGAGGCCCCACTGACATCACTAGTGATGTCAGTGGATAGCTTCCGGCTCTGACAGAGTCAGAAGCTTTCCGGGGCCTTACGACAAGTGAGACCCTACCCTAAGGTCTCGTCGTAAGCCCCGATGGTCGCGATGGTCAATGACCATCGCGACCATCACCCGAGCGGTCGTTAGAGCTGTGGGTGTTAGGCTGTGGGTTAACGACCGCAACAGAGGCGGGTGGTCAGGATGTAAGTGGCCACCCAGTTTCTGAGCGACCGCTTGCATCCTCCGACCGCCTCTGAATGAGGCCCAGAGTCCCCTCAAATGATGTGGCCTCTTAGTGGTCATTGTTTGACAATCACCAGACAATATCAAGCTACACTACTGAAATACTAGTAGATAGTAGAGTCAGTGGATGAGGTAATACACTTAACATGCACATTTTCACCCATCTTAGAATGTACACACTTTGAAAGGGGTGCACTCTCATTTGAAAGTGGTGAATCCCCTCTTTCAAGCAATATTTTAAAAACTCCAAAGATGGGGTTGATGGACAAATCTACACCATCCTGCATCAATAAATACAAAAGCTCCTTTATTTGAATGTCTTTTTTTTTATTGAAATGCCTTGTTAGGATACTACACAATTTATACATGTAATTCATTATAAACAGATTACAACAATGTACTGTATCATCATTTTTATGTGCAGATTTTGTGAAAAAATATAACTTTTTGCTGTTTTGGAAAGGTGTATTATTGCCAAAGCAAGAACCACAAATGTTTTCCATGATGGTTAGAAAGAAAAAATACAGACATTTGCTTTAAGTTTACTATCTTGCAATATCAATTAAAAAACTCTCTTTTCGGGCCATTTTGGGTGCATTAGAAGGGTTGGACTGGCCACAAGGGAATTCTACCAGTGGGTTCCACTTTCTGAGGATCCCACCCCATCCTCTAGGGGTCAGTAACTTGGTGGAGCAGGATAATATACACTACATTGGGTGCAGGGCCGGTGCTAGACTTCTAGGCACCCTAAGCAATAGTTCTGCATGCTTAAAATAAACATATAAAAATGACACTTATACTCATACAGAATACGCAATAGTATATATATGAAACCTGTTCAATGAGATTAGCATACATGTACTAAATTATACAAAAACGCCTATATGTAATACATTTTCAGCTATAGATATATGTACTAACCCTACTATCATTAAACAACACATTATAACAAATGGCTCACAAGTTAATAATGGGTCACAGGTTTCCATGATTATTCATCCAACAACAAGTATTATAGTGTATATTGTTAAAGAATTCCTTAGAAACAAAAACGGTTGAACTACAATGAAATGATATATAGTAATGTACCTTATATTTATAAGAAGCATTGTAAGCCTAGCGTTTCATTGAGACCTTTGGGGAATATAGTATTTAGCGTAAATATCCATTTACTTTCTAATTGTAACAAGATTTTAGCTCTGTTTCCCCCTCGCCTTAATGGTGGAACATGATCAATTAGGATAGCTTTGATCATTGCCACCCCATGCTTAGCTGCTATCCAATGTCTGGCCACAGGTTGGTCTGCCTGACCAGTCTCTATAGCCTGTCTTATAGCGCTACGATGAAGGGCCATGCGCTCTTTAAATTTTCTCTCCGTTTTGCCCACGTAGCGCAAGCCACATGGGCAAAACAGCATATAAACAACGAAGGTTGATGTACAAGTTAATGCATAATTAATTTTGTATCTTTTCCCTGTATGAGGGTGCGAGAATGTATCACCCACTAATAATGACCTACATGTTACACAGCCAAGACATCTATAGCAACCCATACGATGGCTTAAAAAGAGAGTGGGTCTAGTTGCCGACATGCCAGTAATATCTAATTTAACTACTTTGTCTCCTATGTTACGACTTCTAGTATAGCAGGGCATAAGTCGGGTTCCAACCAAAGCTGGTAATTGTTGGTCAGTATTCACAATGGGCCACCACTGTTTAGCTTTCTTTGCTATAAAGTTGCTATTGGTAGAATATCTATTCACCCAAGGCAAACATTTCTCTCGGTTATTTGTATTCCTCATTGAATTTGATGTCAATACTTGTTCTCTCGTCATATTAAGCACTTTATGTTTAATTTTATCCAATTCATGTCTATGATATCCACGATGGACAAATTTTTCCAGCATGTCATTTAGTGCTGGTTCCACTTGGGTTTCATCGGAGGTGATACATTTAACGCTAATGAATTGGGAAAAAGGTAGACCTTTACGCAAAGGTAGAGGGTGAAAGCTATTATGTTGCAACAAAGTGTTGCGATTTGTGTCCTTTGTGTATAGTGAAGTGACCAATTTGCTACCTAACAATTTGATGTCCACATCCAAAAACTGTATATTTTTCTTATCTATTTTGTAAGTAAGTTTTACAACACTGTCAGTTTGGTTGTGCGCATTTAGTAATTCCTCCAACTGTGTTGTAGTGCCTGACCAGACCAAAAATAAGTCGTCTATATAACGAAGGTATGTCACAATAGGAGCATGTAAGTGACCATCGTCATAAAAGAGTTTACGTTCCACATCATACATAAAGGCGTTGGCGTACGATGGGGCCACATTCGACCCCATCGCACACCCCGCCTGTTGTAAGTAATACTTTCCATTATATAAACAGTAATTTCTCGTAAGTATTAGTGTTAAGAGTTGTATAAAGAATTCTACCGGAGAACCAATGTAGTGTGGATTGTCAGTAATCAATTTACGTAATGCCTCTACACCTGAAGCATGTGGTATACAGGTGTAGAGGCTAGTAACATCCGCACTACATAGGAAGATCTGGTCCGATAGAGTACATTGAGCGTTCAAAGATTCAATAACATGTAGTAACAAAGTTGTGTCCTTTAGGTAAGAAGGTATCTGTTGTACACATGGGTTGAGCAGCGAGTCTAGGTATATAGATATGGGCTGATACAGCGATCCTCTGGCCGATATTATGGGATGTCCCGGCGGATTATTCATATCCTTGTGTATTTTTGGCACTGTATAGAAGAGGGGTGTGATGGGATATGTTGTAATGAGGGCCCTGGATAATTCTGAGGTAATTATGCCTTCATTAGAAGCCCGTATAATAATGGCATCTAGTTCCTCTTTATATTTGGCAGTTGGGTCTCCTCCTAATAATGTATAAGTGCCTGGATCTTGCAATTGCCGGAGACATTCTTTGTCATATGCTGTAAGGTCTTGAATGACTACTGACCCTCCCTTATCCGCTGCGTGGATAATTATATCCTTCCGAGTTGATAACCCTTTAAGCGCTGCTGTTTCTTCTTTAGTGAGATTGTTATGTATCCCATGTGGAACTTTACACGGTTTCCCTTCATCCTCCAATAGCCGAGTATATGTTTTAATGGAGGTATTCTGTGTATGAGGATCAAATTTAGACCTGTCCTGTATTTTACAGAGTTGTGGGGGAATAGTTCCTTGTTCTCTAATAGGTAAAGGTGACGTGCCAAAGTGCTCCTTCAGTCTAAGAGATCTACCAAAACGGTAAGTGTCAATTTTCCACTGAAATGGATCGGGATAATTGGTAGGCACAAAAGATAGGCCTTTCGACAGAATTCTATGTTCCACATCAGTTAAAAGATGTGAGGACAAGTTGAAAACTGCATCACTTATTTGCGTGGCAGTTTTTTGTTTAAATTGCCTTTTGTTTTGCCCCGACCTCCTCGTGTGATGATGGTAGGACTGTATGTGGTTGTGCGTGTTTTTAAGCCTAAAGGGTAAGCACCTTCAGTAGATGTTGTAGGTATAGATTCATTATCACTAGCTGAAGTGCTGGTATAGGTAATTTCACGCCCAAAATGTCATTGCCCTCTATATCTCTGTTGCGGGGGTTGGTAGATATTATAATTAGTATTGTTCCCTAACCAGGGATAATCTCTTCTTTGTTCATAGTCCAATATCACTTTTTGTTGTTTCATTTTTTTAAAATTAACCAATTCCCTTCTATATTGGTCCATCTGTGTTTGGAGTTTTTCTGCCCAGTTGTTATTGGTATAATGTGCAAAGGTTGATGTATACTTTAATTCAAAGTCTTGCAATTTCACCTTTGTAGTGTTCAGCTCTTTCGTGGACTCCTCTATAACCAAAAGTATGAGGTCCATAGAACACTTATTAAGTATGGCAATCCATTTTTGGCAGAAAGCCACATTGTACCGTCCTATAGTCGGCATATTTTTTATGCGAAAGCCCCTGGGTAATTGTTTATTTTTATAGTATTCAGATAGGCTTATCCCATGATATAGGAAATCGCACTCTTTTTGTTTAAGTTTCAGCCATTTTTAAAATAAATTATCAATCGATGGTAGTATCAAATCATCATCTAATTTTTGTGTATACAGAATCCCCTCTGCTTCCATATCAGAGTAACTAAACATTTCTTTGGGGTCTATATGAGCAAAATCCAATGCATTATCACTGTCTGTATAAAATGCAGCCATCATGCTGTTCTTAGATCAATTAAGTGCAATGATATAGTAAAAGTGCAGACTGTATTAAGAAAGTGCAATATATAAAAACAAAGTCTTGGAAATCACTAAGAGAACCATAGAATTGAGTCCTGATGCATATATGTAGATGACAACATTATAAGTTTAAGTGCTGGGTGCCCTGATATAAGCAGAGCTTTGTAACCTTACGGTTCTGTAGATCCACTTCATAGAAAGATTCAACTGTATCCGGAACTCCTGTCGATATAAGCAAATGCTCCGGTGCCCTCCTAGGGCTGCAGACCCATCCACATGATACCAATGTAGGCGGCACTCTGGAGACTGTCGTTATGATGTATATAAAAGTCCTTTAATATGCCGACGTTTCGGGAGTCACCCCGTCATCAGGGACAAGATACAGACATATGACAAACAACATATATATATACATACACCAATCAATAACATGGACACATAATCACACTCACCTGGAGGACGCCAGTGCCGACCGCCCTCCGGAGCACGCTGAGACCGTGCTGCGCATCCGTATGACGTCAACACCATGCGCCTGCAGTGTGAGTGGACCACTGACGGCTATACATGGTTGCCTGGCAACCAGCCGTTTCAAATACGAATACTTTAAAATAAACATATAAAAATGACACTTATACTCATACAGAATACGCATATGGTGTTACAATAGTATATATATGAAACCTGTTCAATGAGATTAGCATACATGTACTAAATTATACAAAAACGCCTATATGTAATACATTTTCAGCTATAGATATATGTACTAACCCTACTATCATTATACAACACATTATAACAAATGGCTCACAATGAAATGCTAGGCTTACAATGCTTCTTATAAATATAAGGTACATTACTATATATCATTTCATTGTAGTTCAACCGTTTTTGTTTCTAAGGAATTCTTTAACAATATACACTATAATACTTGTTGTTGGATGAATAATCATGGAAACCTGTGACCCATTATTAACTTGTGAGCCATTTGTTATAATGTGTTGTATAATGATAGTAGGGTTAGTACATATATCTATAGCTGAAAATGTATTACATATAGGCGTTTTTGTATAATTTAGTACATGTATGCTAATCTCATTGAACAGGTTTCATATATATACTATTGTAACACCATATGCGTATTCTGTATGAGTATAAGTGTCATTTTTATATGTTTATTTTAAAGTATTCGTATTTGAAATGGCTGGTTGCCAGGCAACCATGTATAGCCGTCAGTGGTCCACTCACACTGCAGGCGCATGGTGTTGACGTCATACGGATGCGCAGCACGGTCTCAGCGTGCTCCGGAGGGCGGTCGGCACTGGCGTCCTCCAGGTGAGTGTGATTATGTGTCCATGTTATTGATTGGTGTATGTATATATATATATATGTTGTTTGTCATATGTCTGTATCTTGTCCCTGATGACGGGGTGACTCCCGAAACGTCGGCATATTAAAGGACTTTTATATACATCATAACGACAGTCTCCAGAGTGCCGCCTACATTGGTATCACATATATATATATATATATATATATATAAATCCAAGAAAAGTTCGGCACTCAGAGTTGTCAAAAATGCATATAAAATGTATAGTACGAGGACCTCATACAATACATTTTTTCTATGCATTTTTGACAACTCTGAGTGCCGATCTTTTCTTGGATTTATGTTGATGTCTTGGATTGTGCATCGGAGGTAGCTGTGGTGTTGTTGGGAGTGCCAGCAGATCGTGGATTGTATATATGTATATATATATATATATATCACTAAACTTATCCGCCACTCCACCTGTGCTAAGTCATTTTCACCTGAGGGGCTAAATGAGTACAAAGAGGGGGGCACAGGAAGAAGTATGTATGAATATATATATATATAATATATATATATATATATATATATTAGGGGTGAGCGGGTTCGGATTTCTGAAATCCGAGCCCCCCGATCCGAGGCCGATCCGAGTCAGGCTCGACTTTTCTCGCCTGACTCGGATCTGAAATCGAGGCAAAACGTCATCATCCTGCCTTCCGGGTCTCGCGGGTTTTGGATCCTATATAAGGTACCCGCGACGGCGCCATTTTCTCACTCGGCTGTGGACAGTGAAGAGGGAGGGTGGGAGTTAGGGCTGGCTGGGCTGTGTAGTGTAGTGTAGTGCTGCGCTGTGCTGCTATTGTCCATAGGGGCTGTGTCCACTACTTCAAAGTCCATAGGGGCTGGCTGGACTGTGTTGTGCAGTCAGTTCTCCATAGGGGCTGTGTCCACTCCAAAGTCCTGTGCAGTGTCCCAGTCCTAAAGGGGTGCTGTAGTGTTGTCCAGGGGGTGCTCTGTCCATCAGGGGTGCTCCCCCCAAGTGCAAAAAAAAATAATATTTTTTCTGTGTTTGTGAATTGTGTGCACAGTAGCCGCACGTGCATCAAGAAAGTAGTGCCAAGCGTGCGTCTGTGTCCCATAAATAAAGGGCCAGCTGGATTGACCGCTAAAGGGTGCTGTAACCCCCAAAGGGCACTCCAAACAAAATAAAAAAATATATTTTTTTGTGTTTGTGAATTGTGTGCGCAGTAGCCGCACGTGCATCAAGAAAGTAGTGCCAAGCGTGCGTCTGTGTCCCATAAATAAAGGGCCAGCTGGATTGACCGCTAAAGGGTGCTGTAACCCCCAAAGGGCACTCCAAACAAAATAAAAAAATATTTTCTGTGTTTGTGAATTGTGTGCACTGTGGCTGCACGTGCATCAACAAAGGAGCAGCGCCAAACATGCGCCTGTGTCCCATAAGTAAAGGGCCGGCTGGCTCATTTCTTAAAGGGTGGTGTAACCCACAAAGTGCACTACTCTCCAGCAAAAATAAAAAAATATTTTCTGTGTTTGTGTGCGCCTTAGCCGCACGTATATATAAATATAACATAAATGGAGGACCAAACTTTCTCTGATAAAAATAAAATAGGGAAAGATCAAGAACCACTTCCTCCTAGTGCTGTTGCTGCTGCTGGGAGTTGTTCATCATCCCAGAGAGGAAGTAGGAACACCACTACTTTTACTAAACAATTGACCCTCCAACAGTCCCTAGCGAGGAGGATGAAGTACGACAGCAGTCATCCTGAAGCAAAACGTATAACTGAGGCCTTGACTGCTATGTTGGTGTTAGACGTGCGTCCGGTATCCGCCATTAGTGCAGTGGGATTTAGACAATTGATGGAGGTAGTGTGTCCCCGGTTCCAAATCCCATCTAGATTCCACCTGCATCCTTAAAGCAGCAGCGACAAGCATGCGTCTGTCTGTTAAAGTGTGGTGTAACCCTCAAAGTGCGCTACACAAACAATAAAAAAATTCTTTTTTTTTCTGTCTTTGTGAAATGTGTGGGCTGTAGCCGCACCTGCATCCTCAAAGCAGCAGCGACAAGCGTGCATCTGTCTGTTTAAGGATTACATCGGTGACAGCATCCAAGTAGGCATGTCAGACAGTCCGTACATGTACTGGCAGGATAAAGAGGCAATTTGGAGGCCCCTGTTCAAACTGGCTTTATTTTACCTGAGTTGCCCCCCCCTCCAGTGTGCACTCCGAAAAAGTGTTTAGTGCAGCCGGGAACCTTGTCAGCAAAAGGCGTAGGAGGTTGCTTCCACAAAATGTGGAGAAGATGATGTTCATAAAAATGAATTATCAACTCTTCCAGGGAGACCAGCCTCCAGAACGTACAGAGGGACCTGTGGTGGTGGATTCAAGCGGGGACGAGTTAATACTCTATGAGGATGAGGATGTACACAACACTGAAGAGGGTGAGGAATCGGTGGATGAGGAGGATGAGGACGACATCTTGCCTCCGTAGAGCCAGTTTGTGCAGGGACAGATTAATTGCCAGCTTGTTTTGTGGGGGCCCAAACGAAAGAATCATTTCAGCCACAGTCGTGTGGCAGACCCTGGCACTGAAATGATTTCTTTTGTTAAAGTGTGCATGTCCTGTTTATACAACATAAGGGTGGGTGGGAGGGCCCAAGGACAATTCCATCTTGCACCTCTTTTTTTTCTTTGTATTATGTTCTGTTTGGGGCCTAGTTTTTCAAACTGCCATCCTGTCTACCACTGCAGTGTCACTCCTAGATGGGCCACGTGTTTGTGCCGCCCACTCGTATCTCTTAGCATAGTCATCCAGCTACCTCGGTGCAACCTTTTGGACATAAAAACACTATTGTGAGGTGTGAGGTGTTCAGAATAGACTGGAAATGAGTGGAAATTAAGGTTAATAATAGCATAGGAGCAGAAAAACCCACAAATTCTGTGATTTTAGCTGTTTTTATGCTTTTTTTAAAAAAAAATAGAGATCCAAAACACAAAACCCAGAACCCAAAACACGGAAGGGTGGTTTTGGCAAAACCAATCCAGATCCAAAACACGAAGAAAGATCCAGATCCAAAACCAAAACACAAAACACGAAAAGTGGCCGGTGCACACCCCTAATATATATATATATATATATATATATATATATATATACACACACATGCACACAGTATCAGGGGTGTAACTAGAACTTTCTGGGCCCCATAGCAACCTTTTTAAGGGGACCCCTAACTTTGGTCTTACACAATGCCCACAGTAGTAGTCACCCTAAAACACTAAATGCCCACTTGTAATGGTGCCCCTTATGCAATGCCCACTGTAATGGTGCCCCTTACGCAGTGCCCCCAGCAGTAATAATGCCCCCTGTAGTAGTGCCCCCAGTAGTAATGCCCCCTGCAGTGCCCCCAGTAGTAAAGGCCCCTGTAGTGCCCCCAGTTTTAATGCCCTCAGTAGTAATGCTCCCTGCAGCGCCCCAGTAGTAATGCCCCTTGAAGTGCCCCCTGTAGTAAGGGCCCCTGTAGTGCCCCCAGTTGTAGTTCTCCCAATAGTGCCCCCAGTAGTAAGGCCCCTGTAGTGCCCCCAGTAGTAAGCCCCCTGTAGTGCCCCCAGTAGTAAGGCCCCTGTAGAACCCCCACATGATGCCCCCAGTAGTAAAGCCCCTGTAGTGCACCCAGTAGTAAGTAAAGCCCCTGTAGTGCCCCCAGTAGTAAGGCCCCTGTAGTGCCCCTATATGATGCCCCAGTAGTAAGGCCCCAGTAGTGCCCCCAGTAGTAAGGCCCCTGTAGTGCCCCCAATAGTAAGGCCCCTGTAGTACCCCCAATAGTAAGGCCCCTGTAGTGTCCCCAGTAGTGCGGCCCCTGTAATGCCCCCTGTAGTGCGGCCCCTGTAATGCCCCCAGTAGTGCGGCCCCGCGCACACACATACACACATAAAAAAAAAAACACTTACCTTAAACCCCGCTCCAGTGCCTGCTGCTGTCCGTCTCTGGTGCCCACTCCTCCACCCATAGTGCAGTGTGGGACCCGGAAGATGGAGCTTGGGTTGGTCAGGAGCCGAGTGCCACCGGGGGGGGAGTAGAGAAGGAGCCAGGTGCCCGCTGGTAAGACAATCTCAGCGGGCACACGGCAAATGGGAGGGTGATCGGAGGGCCGGGTGCCCTGTAGTGGCCGGCGCCCCTAGGAAGCTGCCTAAGCTTACCTAGTGGAAGCGCCAGCCCTGATTGGGTGCTTGGTTTGTTTCCATGGAAACTACACCAAGATTAGCCCTTTTGCCAATCAAAGTGGATGGTCCTGACACAACCCTTGTCCCCTCCTTCATAAGGAGGCCCTGTTCTTTGCATGTCCTATCTTATGGTTGGCCAAGTCCCTCTGGTGGCTGATCACACACCCTCTGGTGGTTGGTCACATCCTTAAGCTTTGGGCCCTACCACTGCATTCTCTGGTGGGTCTTTCATGCTCCAGTTCCACACTGTGTATTCGTTTTGCTGTGTTTGGAAAAATATGCAAACTAATGCTATTCTGAAGACATTCATATTCCTCTAAGGTATAATTTGTGTTGCTACTGCATCAATAATGAGACTGATGTTGGATGGTGAGTAGTCCAAAAAGTGCCAAAATAGGCTCAGCAGTGAAGGAGTTAAATGCTCTGGGATATACATGCCAAATTTCCATGCTGCGGGACATAGCAGTCCCAATGGGGACAGTAGGAAGCAGCCCCCAACTCGGGAATGTCCCACCTAATAGAGACATTTAGAAGGTATGGTTTAGTGGAAAACATATCAGTGGTAATATAAAAACAAAATTCACATTAATGAATTACAGCACTCCAACTGCAATAATTCTCAGCACTTTATAACACTTGTGTACATACCAAGTTATCTTGAATATGCAGTACTGTATATGAATTTGAGGATATAAGTGTTCTAATTCTCAGGTGATGAACAAAGATATCATGGATAATGGAAAATGCTCAGGTGCCACATTACATTCTGTCATAAATGAAAAACCTTGTTTAATCTGTAAGTGAATGAGACCCCGTCAAAGAGGAACTTAAATAGTTTTCATTAGTTAAACATCTCAGAGTAGTTGCACTGTGAGAAGGTCAGAATAATACATAGCCTGAGCTATGAGACCAGAATATTACAGAGGAAATGCTGCATTGAAAAGCAACACTAATAGAAATAGACTCATGTATCAGATAAGAAAGTCTGCCTTTGTCCATTTTTCTTATTTCATAGTAATTGGAGTCATTTTGCATCATGCAATATATGCTGTGTATATATCATCACATTCACTTCATATTCAGCTCAAGGGCAGCAGTTTGTTTGTTTTCTTCAACTCTAATAACAGTTTCAACCTGATAAAACAGCAGTCAGATTATGTCCTTTATTATTTTTAGCTGGCTGTATTTTTTATAGCTTTCTTTTATGCCCTTTCTGGGATTTCTTTTAACTGTTACGGAAGTACTACCACGTGATCCGTGACCCGGTACCCCATTGTTCACTTTATCTCCTAACACAACTTAGTAAATACACCCCATATTTCGGCTGGATACAAAAATAGAACAAAATCATTACAAGGTAGATATAAGCACAATACAAAATCTATATTCAAAGCTGAAACATTGGTCCATGTATATAAAGGGATATATAAACCTAATAGACTCCGCTTTATGTATATTTTTTTAGTACACTTGTGATGTTATAATTATCATGGGGTTTGTGAGGTTGATATATCGCTTTATATACATGGATCAATGGTTCAACTCAGTGGCGTCACAAGGGGGGTGTGGGCCGCACCTGGGTGTCACCTGCCGAGGGGTGGCACCAAAGTGCCAACTCCTCCTCAGTGACAGGAGTCGGGTGCTGCACTGTAGCTTTATGTGCAGCACTCTGCTCCTGACACAGTGAGGGAGCTGTCACTGTACAAAGAGTGGTCCCCGGGGGCAGTCCGCACATCCAGGGACCACCCGAAGTGATTACAACTGGGGTTCGGGCCGCGAGGCCATAACCCCTACCCGCACGGCCACACTCACTTTTACCACCATGCAGCTTTGCCACATGCACTACAGCCCTCCCCGCACCAGGTGTCACCACAAGGAGGGACGCCACTGGTTCAACTTAGAATATGCACCATACAGCCTGTCTGTCTCATCAGGGCTGGTGATGGCAATGTGATGGCGGGGTTTTTGCTTTTCATGATAAACTTTGCCACTTGATCTAAATAAAGCAATACCAGATTGCTTGAAGAAATTAAAGGTTTTTGCAAGGTACATCATTCATGGCAGCAGTGCACCACTTTTTTCAGCAAGATAATGCATTAATCCAGATGATAAAGGCAGGCCTCAGAGCCGTAAGTAGACTTTTTGGTGCCCTGTGCCAGAAAGAGCATTGGCGCCCCCCCCCCATTTATTAAATAGGGACATAAGATTGTGCACCTGAAAAAGGGCCATGGCCTCATGGGAAGGGCCAGGGAAGAGATAGGGGAGACCAGGAGATGCTGGGGATAAACGGAGAGGAAGCTACAAGTGAGAATGATAATAAACAGGAAAATTGACAGGCCCAAACAGCGCCCCCTGCCCTGCGGTGCCCTGTGCCATGGCACTGGTCGCACTACCCTAGTTACGGCCTTGGCAGGCCTTGAATAGTTCCAACGACATAATAGTGAATCCATTTGAGTATTTGATAGTACATGCTATTTGAAATAGAAATCCACTGCCATTAATTTACACCAATTACTGTATGGGACACATTGGAGGCAACACAGGTCAGCATTCCTTTCTGTACTGATCATCCAGGCACCTCATGAAACTAAATTCTTAAAAAAAAAAAAACACAAAAGTAATTATTTTAAATTCCAAAACATTGAAGAGTTAGAGGCCCCAAATTAAAGGAATTTAAACATCTATTTGCTGTCATAAATAGAATAACATTACATTTTTAAATTATACATTTTTCATTTGAAGAATCAAAGAACTAATGTAGACATTTTATTGATTCATCCATATTCATTTCTGCAGCACAAATGAAAAGAAATACGTGTGTCAGTGCTAATATGGAATTATATCCAATATAAGAACATCATTTTGATTTAATAATTTGGCTGACTTTAATGATTCACCATCTCTCATCGTAGCGAAGGAAGTGACATGCAGTTCACATTGAATCATCACCTGAGATTTGTTCCTCCATATGTCACTCTATTGTACAGTGTTAAATCAGTGACTCATCCCCTGTCCCTTCTTAACCATATTTTCACCATAACATTATTTAACATTACAGTGATTCACATAATTATGTCACATCTGCTGTATATGTGCCTCCTGCCATGAAGCATGTTGACTCATAGAGCATTACATTTATTGAAACAGATTTTCACTAAGTTTGCAGTCTGTAGTGAGCACTTTTTCTTGTTTGTTGCAGTGAAGCAAATTTTCTTCAAGTTTTATTATTTTATAGGGAGGGAGCTACAGAAAGCAAGAAGGTATGGGTGGGTGGGACATGTTCTTATATAGACACACAAACGTAAGTTCAAAATTCTAAATGAATACAAGGACACCCAGTACAAAAATAATCATGCAAATAATGATAAAAATATGCAAAATAATGAAATAATACAAATATTTTAAATAATGAAAGCAAAACAAGAACTGTATGCAAAAAAAGTATGCTATAATGTATAGTATTAGCCAAGTTTCCCAAAAGAAAATTGTATTTATCCAGAGATTACTTACCAAAACAAAATCTGTTTTTGGTGATAGAAATGTAAATGTCGTGCTACTGTTACTAAGGTGACCATTTAGGAAGTGTGTTCTTAACAAGAAACATTTTTTGCTGTCAACAAACTTGCTGCCTGAGGTTATTACATGATATGCACACACTTCAAGTTAGTGAATATTAAGGAAATGGCCTATAAAGTTTTACACAATCATACCTTAATTTCCATACTCCCCAACTCTCTTGATATCAGTGGACAATCCTGATTTCAATACATAAAATGAGGTAAATCTCTCATGAATGGTAACATTGTCTCTGTTAATTAGGGATTAAACTAAACTAGTCTTAATATAAGGGGTTATTTTTACACTTTTTTACACTTTTTGATTTCTGTTCATTTTATTGCATGATTTTCCATTATTTGTTACAATGTGGTCCTAGTTTATTTTGAGTTGCATCAATATTCTGAGTTTTTATAGTATGCACAGTCATCCAATAGCTGTATTGTACTGTAAAAACAAGGAAGGTCTGCGCGTCACAGAATGTCACAACTCTCGGGTAAATAATGGATGCAACCCGTATTTGGGGATTGGCGTGACCTATTTCTGAGGTGCGGAGTCCAATGTGCGGGCGGTGTTCACCAGGGACCCTCGCAAGAAGGTATGGACTTGGCTGCATCCGACTCACAGGTTGCAGCCCTCAGAATAGGTTCCCCTATACAGGTGCTGGTGAACTCTGGATTGGGTGGAGTAGACTTTCTGCATAGTTGACAGGCCGGGTCAGAACCAAACGGACAAGACGGTACCAGGGAGCAGATGTATGCAGGTCACGGAGGATAGCCAAGGTCAGAACCAGATTACCACACGCAGTACCAGGGGTCAGACAAAATCAGAGTTATGAACAAAGCCAAGGTCAGGAACGAGTAACTAAGTATACACAGGAATGCTGGAGTAAGGTAATGGAGCCTATACTCTGGCACAGGAGTGCTCCCAGGGACTTCCTTTTATAGGCAGGGCTTGAATGAGGCGCTTCCTATGACATCACTGAAGAAGTGTTTCTGGCCCTTTAGATTAGTTAGAGGAAGGCGCGCGCGCGCCCGTAGGGAGCCTCAGCCGCCTGCACCATGCTGCCATAGGGAAGGAGCATCGTCCAGCAGCAGGTGCCCGGGTCTCCCCGCCCGCTGCCCCGCTGCAGACCAAAGCTGCCAAATAATGTACTATGCAATAAGTTTTTGAATGAAATAATACTGTCTTTTTCAAATAATAAAGTATTATCCACATTAAACAAAAAAGTATTTACCAAATTTATGCCGTATATTTTTTAATTTATTTTCACAATTTTGTCAATTATAAGTGAAAAGATAATTGCTATTAGTTGCTAATAGTTACAAAAAATTTATATTTTCACTTTGATAGTGAATGTATTCATACCCTTATGTATTCATTATGCTGTAAATATAATTCAAATACTTGGCAATACATATCTCATAGCTTGCATTTCCTAGTAGGCAATTTATGTGGTTATCTTTCTCAGTGTGATTTGATTAAGATACTTTTCTTGCCATTGCAGCCTCCAGTTTTTTTGATTTATTATTCCTTCAATATTATGTAAAACAGGATATGTTCCAATCTTTTATCTGGTTTTGCATAAAATGAAAGCATTCATGAGCATATTTCACCACAGTCTTTAACACTTTGATTTTGAAGAGGTTCACATCATTTGCAAATTAAGCACTGGCAGAAAATAAATTTAAGTAAAAATAATATGTAATAAATGTAAAAAACAATTTAGTAGAAAAAGTCTTAAAAGTAATTAAAATGTACTCTAGCAATTTGCAGTTCACAAGCAATAAAAATTAATTTCTGTGACTTTCTGTAATATTTTAACACATATAGTAGACATTCAGGGCAGGATACACTACCATCAAAGCTGTCAAATGGCTTTTTCGGGGGTTTGACCACATTTCTCATATGCACCAAGCTTCAGAAACCGAAGCTGTCCTTTGTGATTTTCTTCATGCATACCGGTGTTATTAATGCCGGGAAGCATGCGATGAGTGGTGGGATACATCGCATGCAAAATGCGATTTTTTTTGATGCATTCCGCCCACAGTACAGTGGATGCCAACTTTTCATTTGATTTTCAAAGAAATTTTGCTGATTATAGTGAAATGTAGTGTTCTTCATTCATTCCAAAAAAATCCTTTCCCAGTGAAACTTTAAAAATATTTTCTCCAGCACAGACAGAGGAACACGCAAATCAGGGCCACTTTAGTCAAACACCAATAATTCTACCATTTTTGAACTACAGTATAAAAGTAAACTCATGTAAAAACTAGGAGAAAATGCAATATTGACTAACACTCCCAGCACTGAAACTTGACAATTCTAACTACTGTGCAAACTGTGCCACCAATTTTTAATTTATAACATCACTTCAAATTATGAGCAGGACAGCAGGTCAGAGTCACTATATCTGCATGAGATGCTTTGGGCAGAAGCTGAGATGGGGGTGTCTTGTCTAACTTGTCCTATCGATCATTTGAAGGTAAATCTACAGGGCCAGAGAAAGGAGGCTGTGTTCTATTGATTTCCTAATCCAGCACTGTTTACCTGCACACTAATGACAGCATCCTGCATTGTAAATATTGAAACTATTGTTGATGACTGGGAGCTCAGTGGTATTCCCATGCACCTCAGCTTTGTAGTTAAAGACACATATAAAAAAGAAAAATCACAACCAAATATGCTTTTACTCTATGCCCCAAGAAGAAGCTGAGCATTTTTAGTTAACAACCACTAGTTTATTTGGCTGACACAAAAGTGATTTCATTAGGCAGAACCCCCACAAGTCATATGTATCAATTTGTGGCAGTTCATCGTCTATCTGCTTATCCCAGGCAGTAAAGGAAACCCTGAACCATACTGCCTACTTTTTTACATGTCCACTCCAGGACAGATCCCAGGGAGTATGTACAGGTGAGAGGTGTGGGTGGTTTGTTATGTGTAGCCTGTCATATTAGTCCTAACTTCTTCTGTATAATGCACAAATTGCAGCAAATTCCATAATAAATCCAGCAACATCCATTTCACTGGGGAAGTGGGCAGAATCAGGGAGTTTCTTCTACTCTCCAAATGCAAAAAATATAAATTACAACTGTCTATGAATACATGCCTAAGATGTTAAGACAATGCAAAAATACAGTAGTTATTCTACTTAACACAACAGAAAAAGGGCTGTAGACATTTAAAAACCACACTAATCATCTCTTCAATAAATGTTTGGTTGAAACACAATATTTAGTCATAGAAACATTTGCACGTCTTTAATTATATTGTACACTTCTTATATTTTATAGACAACTCTGTATGTTGGTGTTATAGTGCCTCCCTCTTTATAACACCAGCTTAAACACAGGTCAAAAATTGGATCATTGTAAATGTAATAAAAGAGGGGCATAAATATCTTCTGTTAAGCAATGGTGGAGTTATATAAGGCATTAGTATATAGAGTTCATCGAAGGCTTGCCCCCTAGCAACAGTTGGAACGTGATGAACAAGCCTTGTGGTTATAGCATTTTAAAGTGAAAATATTTTGTACCAAATTTCATAGGGAAGGACAAGGCTTGTTACAAGGTGTGTAGGTCAGTCTCAGACAGGTGGCTCCTAAAAATGATTTGCTAGGTTGCAAGCCTCCCAATGAACAAGCAGTAGTTTGCAGGAATCTATTACCTTAAAACTTTCTTTGTTCTAGGAAATAGGATTTCCACCTACAAAAGCAAACACCCTGCACATAGATTTCTACAAACTGCTGTATGGTAATGGTTGTTGTCACAGGATACAGTATAAATAGTAGTAGATGATGGGTCTAATTACCACAGCTATCCTTAACAGCAGAGTCTGCCCTAACCAATTTGATGCCCTAGGCAAGATTTTTGCCTGGTGCCCCCAGGCATCTTCATTAGTTCTGCCTTTGACCCAGAAACCCTCTCCCAGCACAGCATTCATCACTCAGCAGCACAGATCACAGCAGCAGCCAGCAACACCCATCACCCCTCACCCATAGCAATCCTCACAGAGCTGTAATTTGACATTTTGGTTTCCTGTGCCAGCAAAAGCAATGGCGCCCCCACCCCCATATTTTAAATAGGGACAGTGAGTGCTGAAGGGGTGTGATCTTGCTGGCAAGGAGTGTGGCGACACAGTAGTGCCCTCAATTCAAATTACACCACACAGTAGTGCAAGCTAATTCACATTACATCACAGGATAGTGTCCCTTATTTATGTTACGTCACACAGTAGTGTCCCTTATTCACATTACATTACACATAGTGTCCCTAATTCACGTTACACCACACAGTAGTACCCCTTTACATTACACATGTTATGCCTCACAGAAGTTTATTCATGTTACGTAACACAGTAGTGTCCATTATTCACATTACACCACACCACATTGCTCCTTATTCACATTACACCACACCATAATGCTCTTTATTCACATTACACCACACAGTAATGCCCTTTGTACACATTGCGACAAACAATAGTGCACATTGTACACATAATGCCACAAAATAGTAGCACTCCTTATACACATAATGCAGAAATGCCACACAGTAATACCCCTTACACATGCCTCTCATTAGTAATACCATCATACAGATAATGACACACAGTAATGCCCCTTACACATTATGCCATACATTAGTAATGCCCTTATACACATATCGCCACACAGTAATGCCCTTGCACAATATGCCATACATTATTCCACCCCAACCTCCCCACATCTGCAGCACAGCACTCACCTGGGGAATAAAACTGTGACCTCATCACCTCAGGTAAAAAACAAAAATAGGTGCGCCTATCAATCAATTAATATAAGTATAATAAAACTAACTGCTCCAACAGCAGGTTCTGCAACCTGCTAAAAAAGTGTGATGAGGAAAGTGTGGAATGCTTATTTGAATAAGTCACAAGAAATATATTATATACAACACAAAAATAATACATAAAACAAATTATAAAAATGGGTGCAGTATTCTGCTGAGGCTAAATCCACATTTGGTATGCAAAAATGTATAAAACCCTAATAGGGGGTACAAAATGTAGCAGGAATAAAATAGGACATACTGGGTTTGAATACAAGACACCTTTACAGTCCCTCTCCTTTAATGTGTCCACAGTATATGTTGAACTCATATTAAAAAGGAAATCCCTGAATGGGCAATATTACTCACTGTCCTTTCCAGCCAAATGGTCCCACTGCTGCTTGCTTCTCACTTCAAGCTGAGTCGGCCCTAGGCATGGAATACATTCCCCTCGGCAGTGGCGAAACTAGGGTATTTGGAGCCCAGGGCAAATTTGAAAAGGGAGCCCCCCCCCAAGATCCCGAGATGTGCGCACACCGAAGGCGCGTGCGGGAAAAAATGGGCGTGGTCACTTACAAATGGGGCGTGTCAACATGACACACCCCTTTATTTTCACGCTGAACATTCCTATCCATATGCACCTTAACCCCAGTAGTACCCCTTATACAGTACCCCCAGTATGCAGTTGTGGTCCCTCTTATGCAGGCCCATAGTAGTGCCCCTTATACAGTATCCCCAGTAGTGGTCCCCCTTATACAGCCCCCAATTAGTTCCCATTACTCAGTAACCCCAGGAGTGGCCCCCCCAAATGCAGTGCCCCACGTAGTGTTCCCCCTTATGCAGTGCCCCCAGTAGCAGTCCCCACAATGCAGTGTGCCCAGTAGCGGTATCCCCTTATGCAGTGCCCTTTATATGGTGCCCCCAGTAGTAGTCCCCCCCATGCAGTTTTCCCAGTAGTGGTCCCCTTATGCAGGCACCCTGTAGTGATCCCCCCTATCCAGTGCCCCCTGTAGTGGCCCTTCCTATTATTGCCCCCAGTAGTGGTCCCCCGAGTGCAGTACCTCTAGTAGTAGGCCCCTTTTATAATGCCCCCAGTGGTAGTTCCCCCCCAAGTAGTAGTCCCCAGTAGAGTAGGTCCTCCCAATGGTGCCCCCAGTAGTAGCCACCCCTCCCCCAGTAGAAGTCCCCCCAGTAGTAGACACCCCTCCCCCAGTAGAAGTCCCCCCAGTAGTAGCCACCCCTCCCCCAGTAGAGGTCCCCCCAGTAGTAGCCACCCCCCTCCCCCGTTGTGCAGATAGGTTAAAGAAAAAATAATATATATATATAATAATATACTTACCTGAATCTCTGCTCCTGGTCCTGGTCCTGCTCGCGATGCCACTCCCGCCCGGGCTGGCGCGCTCAGCATTATGGGACAGACATCATGACGTCAGTCCCATTACCCACTGCAGGAGCCGGACGGAAGTCCGGCTCTTGCAGTGGGTACTGTAGCAGTCAATGAGAGTCTATCTGACTCTCATTGGCTGCTGTTTAACACACGCATCGCCGCCAGCGCTGACGGCGATGCGTGTGTTATGCACAGCCTGAGCCCGCCTCCTGGCGCTATTGTGCAAGCGCTCAGGGGGAGGGAACGGGCTCAGGCGTGCAGCACAGGACCAGCGCTGGAAGCCTAGCGCCGGTCCTGTGTAAATGTGTAGCGCTGACCGCACTCATTGCGGTCAGCGCTACACTAGCTAACTAGGGCGAGCGGGCCGGTACCGTCCAACGGCGCCCAGGGCACGCACCCCGCTCGCCCTGCCCTAGTTACGCCACTGACCCTCTGCATTTGCCTAGTTTGCCTATGCCTAGGGCCGGCTCTGCTTAACACTTATCTTTTGGCATTTTTATCAGCAGTATTTTACAAGTTCTGTGCAGCAACTTTCTTCCTGCAAAGGAAGTACCTATTTGCCTTGCAGTGACAAGAGGAAGTTTTATTAAATAGCCAATAAATAGAGCTAAATGTCTTAAAAACTATAGTTTTCTAGAAAACAAATAAGTAGCATTGTGCTGGGGATGTTAGTCGCTGAAATACAAAATATTTCTTAACATTAAAAGTTTTAGCAGTCTTGCCCAAATTCCAATCCTTCATGTGTACATTTCCGAAAGTCTTCCTTATAAAACCTAATCTAATTGACCCCTACTAAATTGCTTACTGAAAATACATAAATCTCTGATTAATTCTCCTGGCAGGCCAATAATCTCAGCAAAAGGTTATTTGTATTCATTCATATTGCAGCTGATTGATTTCTATACACAAAGGCAAAAAGGACACAATGGATTTTGAAAGGAGAATATAAAGAATGATGTATTTAAAGAAAAATCAGTTTGTTACTGTATTTATTTAATGTGTATATTCCTTTATTATGTAATGTACATTACAATAGCAGATGTGGCATACTCACACATTTGTTCTGTCCATTTTAACTTATTTTTTATGAATTATTTATATAAGTTCTATATAACTTTACATTACATAAATTCATCACTAACTCCCTTGAGAGTTTATTGGAGTTAAGGTGCGTACACACTGGGCGATAAAGTGGACGACTGAACGATAACGATATCGTTATCGTTCAGTCGTCCACTTTATCGTCCGTTTTTAACCCCAAAAAGATCAACGATAACGACGACGCGCGTTCCCGCGGGTCGTTCGTCATTATCGTTCATCGGGCTGACATGCAGGCCAACCTGACGATCTCGTCAGGTTGCTGCATGTCAGGGAATGGGGGAGAGAGCCCGGCGCTGAACGATATCGTTAATGATATTGTTCAGCGGCTGTCGTTCATGACATTGAGCACAGCCTGCCGGGGACAACACTACACGATATCGCTCAGGGAGCATATCGTGTAGTGTGTACCCACCATAACTTTGTTTCCTTTTGTTGGGATTTATCCAGTCATCACCTATAGCCAATCATCACCTATAGCTGGTTCCATTACAATATTTGAGGTTATTAAAATAAACAATATAACAAATACCACAGATTTTTTTTTATAATTCTTCTTTATTAGTTAGATGGTTTGACACAAAATTAAATGCAATTGGTGGATAATGTTTCATAGATGCAGAAATATATCTTCAGTTATTCTATCAATACAACTTGTCTGTTCTTAAACATTTATGCACCAACACCGAAATACTTTTAGCAGAAGCAGAAAAGTGCTTTATAGGGCTTACTTGAGTAATAAAACTGCAATATTCATGTAATAAGCAGCAGACAGTAATCCCCTCTCATTTTTTGAAACTCACTTCTGAAAATTAGTAGCACACAACCTGATCTGGCAGCATTGGATTTTTGTTTATATAGGGCTGGCTTCATGAGCTGGTTGGCTGATGGTTGCAGCCTTTTCTGATAGATGTTATAAGAATAAAGTTAATTTTTTTTTTTAGCCTGAAGACATATAAGCTCCCAGGTCATGGGACGAATACAGCATATTCGGTCATCATGGGGGTTTAATAGATAATGTGTTGGGAATGCTGTGGTGTTTAGAGTCTGCATCTAATTGTTAATTTTATGGAGGTGTAAAGAAGTTAAATGTAGATTATGGGAGAGCTCTTCTTCTAAAGTGGCTGTGTGCATTACATGTTGCCCACCCATTTGGTTGGTTGGGTTTTATTTGTTGACTGCAGTTTTCATGTTCTTGTTTAATCTGAATTATGGTGAGGCAGTAAAGCATTGCTCTGAGTAGTCTGAGGAAGTAATTGTGGAGCTCTTACCCAGGGAGCATGACCAGGGATCCACAAACTGCCTGGGCACAACCTAATGGGATGGTCCAATCCAAAGGAAATAGAGCCAAGTTAGGAATTTCCAGAATAACATTTCCTAAGGTCTATCTACTTTTTCATTTCATTTATGTTGTTTAACATGTCCTTCACATACTGGAGGTAAGAGTGACTATATTTACAGTTCTTTTGGAACTTTTATCCATATCCAGTGTGTAATAACATATTTTTCAAATATATCCATAGTTTTTATTTATTTATACCTGTTTTATATATTTGTACCTGTTTTATATGTGCTTATTTTTGTATTTGATGTGTTTATGTTTCTGTGAGCTGTGTTTTATATTAATTGTTTGATAAACAAATTGTATTCATATTTATTTTATTTAACTTTACTAGTTACATTTATAATTTTGGCCAGCACCACAGCCTTTCTTAATTTCTTCTTCTATGCACTGAAGGGAGATTACAATCCCTTTAGGCTGAAAGGCTTTTCTTTATGCACCTTTAATTTAAACTTTTATTGTATATACTTATACAGTATCTAACAAAGCGGAACAAAAGGGGTGGAATTCAACACATTCAATTCAAGAACTGAGTTGCTTGACTGGATTGCTAAGAGCCACACTAAAGAAACTGAGTGCAAGTCTGTTGAAACAAGGGGATGTGAGCCCACTCATTCAGTAACTCTTACCCTAATCCAGTGGCGGCTCCATAGGCGGGGCAGCAGCGCAGTCCAAAATTCAAATATTGGAGCCACAACAACTGTCAGTTAGTTCCAGCCAGAGATGTTTGGCAGCTATTGAAATGGCAGTTGGTGTGGTTCCCCTGTTTGAATTTTGAACTGCGCTGCAGCCCCACTTCTGGAGTCTCCACTACTCTAATCCCACAGACTCAATTATTGCTGATACTAGCAAGTCCACTTACTTGAAGTGGGTAGGCCAGTGCCTATGACGCTTCAAAACTGCTCTGATACAAAAAGAGTTTATCCTCAACTGACAAAACTCAACACTCTGTTTGGGGGAAGGCTTTACAGACTAAAAGGTGCACTCATTCCCATTAAAACTACTTCCCTTTCTATGGAATTTTGGTTTACAAAATAACCTATTCTTCCTGGGTATTTCTACTAGGATTTCATAGCTTCCAGACATACAGTATTTTACTGGTTACAGGAGCTCAAATTGTCCTCCATTAAAACCTCTGTCTCAATTCAGCATTGGAGAGATGTAAAGTGGCTCTTCCTGAACATCTTTCGATTGTTATTTGAGAATTGTGTAACAGACAGACTCCTACTCTACTGACATGCTCCTCCCTTCCAAATGTTAGTAGCTGCCATTGGACAGATGTGTGCCTGTCAATCTTTCCTTATTTGACAGCTGATTCTGTGAGTTCAGTGGAGTCCCTATGAGATTGTACTCGAATCTTAAGAGTTTCTTTAATCCAACTGTCATAGAGCTGTTGATTCCTGCTAATCATCTCTGGTTATTAAGCTGGAGAGAAACTGTATTGAAAGTTTTGTTCCTGATGTAGAGCTCCCACCCTCCCAATTGTGTTCTGCTTTTTGATAATGAGGAAATTTATTTCATTTCAATAACAATTGAGTTTCATCCGAGGCTTTCTACTGCACTTACAGTTGTAATTCTTGTGTGTTGTGTGGTCTGAGCACCTTGCTGCAATGTTTCATCTGGGATGTCCTGAGTTTTTATGTGCTTGGGCTCAGAACATTCTGTAGCCATTCAGCTCTTTAGAAGGATTACAGCAGCAATGGTGTCTTCCTAGCTGCACAAGGCATTATATGGTCAGTCTAATGATCAGGGCCGGATTAATCTCTGTGTGGGCCACTGGGCAACAAATATGGACAAAATGGGGGTATGCACAATGGAGGCCATATCGCTCATAAGTTGTACATTGACAAACTGCGATAAGCTAAGCTTAGCACTGTTTGTTAAATACTGAAAGGAGGCTATAACCCCTTTAGTGAGTGCTAAAGGGGTTATGTCTCATTTTGAAATGGGGCCCATGGGCTCCACATGAAAAGAAAAACACAGACACACGCACACAAAAAAACACAATAAACACCCACAGGGGAAAAAAAGCATATAGGCACCCACATTAAATATTACTCACCAGTTGCACAATCTTATCAACATTACACCGGATATACAGCCCCTAATTCACATTACACCACATAGTAGCGTCCCTTATTCATGTTATGACACACAGTAGTGCCCCTTTTACACAATGCCCACAGTAGTAGTGCTCCTTATACACAATGCCCACAGTAGTAGTGCCCCTAATACACAACATGCCAACAGTAGTAGTGCCTCTTATACAATGCCCACAGCAGTAGCGCCCCTTATGCAATGCCTCCAGTAGTGGTAGTACCCCTTATGTAGTTCCCTCAGTAATGGTGCCCCTTATGCAGTGCCTCTAGTAATAGCAGTGCCCACAGTGGTAGTGCCCCTTATGCTGAGCCCACAGTAATGGTGCCCTTTATGCAGTCCCCCAGTAGTAGTGCCCCCAGGAGTGGTGCCCCTTATGCAATGCCCCCATTAGTAGTGTTCCTATTAGTCATACCACCAGTAGTAGTGCCCCTGTGGTAGTGCACACAATAGTAATGACCCAGTAGTGATGCCCCCTGTTGTAATGCCCCTTGTAGACATGCCCCCAGTAGTAATGCCACCTCTAGCAGTGCCCCCAATAGTAGTGCTCCCTTTAGTAGTGCCCCCAATAGTAATGCCCCCTGTAGTAGTGCCCCCAGTAGTAGTGCCCCCAATAGTAATGCCCTCTGTAGTAGTGCCCCCAGTAGTAGTGCCCCAATAGTAATGCCCCCTGTAGTAGTGCCCCCTGTAGTAGTGCCCCCAGTAGTAGTGCCCCCAATAGTAATGCCCCCTGTAGTAGTGCCACAGTAGTAGTGTACCCAATAGTAATGCCCCCTGTAGTAGTGCACCAGCAGTAATGCCCCCAGAAGTCATGCCCCCTGTAGTAGTGTCCCCAGTAGTAATGTCCCCTGTAGTAGTGCCCACAGTAGTATTGCCCCCTGTAGTAGTGCCCCCTGTAGTAAAGCTGCTTACACAAAAAAAACAGTACTTACCTTAAGCCCCACTCCTGCATCCACGTCCTTCTGGCTGGCCCCTCCTCAGAACTATGGGAGAGATGTCATGACATCATGATGTCTCTCCCATAGTGCATTGCACACTGTGGGAGCCGAAGCTCAAGTGTGAGCTCCAGCTGCCGATGGCGCTGCAGGGAAGGAGCAGGGTGCCCGCTAGTAACAAAAACTCAGCAGGCGCCCGGCAAATGGAGCCTCCTTGCTGTTCCAGGGTTAGGTGGGCAAGAGGAGGCGAAACTGGTTCCGTCACCCGTTCCGACACACTTTAACCTCTACATTAATCTGGCCCTGTTAATGACATCTTCACCCTCCATTTTAACATTATCATTTATCAGTCTACAGTTCCTGGTAGAGTAAATACACTAGTCTGTCCATTTGTGATAATGTTGGTGAAGACACAACTGCAAGTGACGTCACCAGGTGGTAACATAGGCAAACAGAAAGCCACCAATAGAGAGGGTTTTTTTTAAACAAACAATATAAATAAATGGAATTATATTTTGGCAAAAACATCTAATCTATTTTTACCTTAAAAAATATCATTAATGAAATCCACAGCTGAAATTAACAATGTACTGTAGAAAGACCAATTGTCATTAACGTCTTTAGTACTTAGTGTACATTCCCTGAATTGAAAGAACTACAAAAATAAGATTTCAGAATACTAAATATTCTTGATATGCTTGATATTTAGCAGAATTTCTTTAGTAACCTGCAAAGGAAATAAATTTAGTTGTTACATTCTTATCACAATATCTAAATATATAAAAGGCAAACGCTTCTCATCTCTATGGGGGGAATTCAAGTGTGTAACTTGTGCATCCATTAGATGGCACCCAATGGAGCAAATCAAACATAACATTTCTGCTCGTAGCCCCCCGAGCTGGCAGCCACTAGATGGCACCTGATGCAGTAGCAGTTCAATTGCTCTGCACAGACGTGCATGGCCAGGTCTATTAGGTGGATAACACGATACAGGAGATGGCATTATACAAAGGACAGGTCTATTAGGTGAACTGACTGTATAGGGGACAGCACCATATAGAGGTAAGCACTATGCAAGGAGGCAATACTATATAATACTATACAGGGTGGTAAAACTATACATGGAACAGCACTATACAGAGGACAGGTCTGTTAGGTGGACAGAATCATAGAGGGGCAGTAATATATATATATATATATATATATATATAGTTCCAAAATAATCCGGCACTCTCCTACAGCTAGTACATCTCACTGGGTGCTCGTGCTGTATAAAATAGATATCCTGATAGGCGCATGTAAATCAAACACACCATGCTCGGCACTGCAGTATATTCCAAAGAGTATATTAAATTTGAATGATTTAATTGTGAAGGCTTACACAAACCATATTTTTTTTAAATATCATAAAAAGTCACCTGGCGCAATTCGACCTGGACCCCAACCACTCCTTTAGGCATGCCAGACCAATTGCCCCTCTGTGAAGTTTTCATGAAAATACATCCAGTGGAGGGACCAGAACAGGCTACCTGGGACAAATTTCTGCCCAGCGTACACCAACAGGAGGTCCAACCGGGACCTCAACCCCCTAATATGTCTCATGGGATCCAGTGTTATCACTCTGAAGTTTTCATCCAAATCCATCCAGTGGAAGGCCCAGAACAGGCTCCCCAGGTCAAAGTTCTGCCCAGTGTACACCAACAGGAGGTCCGTCCAGAACCCTAACACCCCTAAAACCTGTCCAGGATCCAACTGGACCAGCTCACATTGATTTCATCCCATTCAGTGCAGTGGTGTCCAAATGCATACCTGGACAGAAAAACAAACAGACCAATTAATTTTTATATATAACACAATTTCTGGTTTATTAAAAAATTTTTAAGATTCGACATTGAGATCTGTGGCTTAGTATAGGTCATTAGCACGTTGGCAGTATAAAGCTGTTTTAATGTGTAGCTCTGGCATACTGTGCTACATTTCAAATCTTCTTAGACATTAAACATGGGTTCCATGTACAATAACAAAACTGAGGCTACTGTTTGTCAGTCCTGTCAGGTCTCCCTAATTATTAGTAATTTATGTGGATAGCTTCTATAGGGTCATCCTAATGCCATTGATGTGTATTGGTGACTGGTAAAATGTTGTAAAAATACACTTAAGAGCAGAGCCGTAACTAGACTTTTTGATGCTCTGTGCCAGAGAGAGCATTGGCGCTCCCCCCCCGCATTTTTAAATAGGGACATAAGATAGTGCACCTGAAAAAGGGCTATGGCCTCATGGGGAAGGGCCAGGGAAGGGATAGGGGAGGCTAGGAGATGCTGGGGATACAAGAGGAAGCTACAAGTTAGAATGATAATAAACAGGAAAATTGACAGGCCCAAACAGCGCTCCCTGTCCTGCGGTGCCCTGTGCCATGCTCTAGTTACAGCCCTGCTTAAGAGTCATATGGAGTACAAGCTACTTTGTGCAATACAATTTACATTAATTACACACTTCCTACATACAGTATAAAAATCAAGGAAATATATATATTAGTTTTTACATCCAAATTATATAAAAGATTATGAATACTAGTATTTAGCCTATAATATTGCAAATATAGCAAATATTGATTTAAATAAATATGTATTGCATTACTCAGTATCTCGAGATCTGCATTTATCAAATCTATAGTTTAAATTATTTTCATAGTTTGGAATATATACAAAACAAATATATTACATAATATAGTTGCTTAAAGAGAATTTCACTTTAGCTTCTTTCATATAATTATGAGACCTATAATACTCTCCTTGAAATTTGATGAAATTTCAAGTTGTCTGTTTCCATGATGAGGGCAATCTCACAGATTTCATTTGGTGTGTTACTTGACAAATGGACACTAGTATCTACAGTGCTTGTGCGTCGTCTAAATATTCTAATGTCATTTAATTAAATGTATAGAATTTACATTAGCTTTTTCTATGCTCAGCAGTTCATATCATCACAAAAGGGCTTATCAGGCACTGGACATTGAACTTTGCTTAATAGTTGACAGCTTGAAACATTTTATATCTAGAAATTGAAAATTGCACTGCCTTTGCATATCCTGGAAAAAGCAGCAGTTTAGCAAATTAATTTATTTTAACACTATCTACTAAAAGATAATGTGCAGATTGATATGCCTCTAACCTTGTTGCTTAATTTTAATTGGATTAATTTGAGTTGCAGACTGAAAGTTAAAACTCTGATCAGCAGAGAGATACTAGTTCACTGGTTTCGGATAGAGATTTTTTTTTTAAATGCTCTGTGAAACATCAGCATCATTCCACATTTGGTAATAAAATTCAGATTTTTTTTCAATCAGAAATTGGTCCAAACCAATCCCATTTCTGCTCCAAATGTGTCATACAGCATAATTAACTACCATCATCCTAGCTCTGTTAAAAAAAAAAATATAACATCTGTAAATTTAATAATACAGTGCATAATGGCATTCTGCATTCTGACTGCGCAAAAGTATACTGTAACTCAGATATTGCATCAATATAATTTCACAACTTCTAAAACTGCTTCAAATTGCATCAAGTTTTGCCATAACTTTTGTAATATGTCAAAAGCCTGGAACTTACTTTGTAAAAATATAGCACAAATAATAGATGGTGTTATATTTCCCAATGATGTTATTATTTGATTAATATAATATGCCCGTTATTGTCTACTTAAATGCTGTAGAATCAATTTCCTGCAATGGTATTTTTCTACATATCTTCAAAAGAAGTACAGTACTGTTAATCCAAGAGTATGTGCATTATAACTTTACCATGAGAGGGTTGTTAATGGAAAAGTCAGTCCAATTCTTAACACTTATTATGATTATTATTTTTATGTAGACAAATACCTTATACTGGGTACACACTGGCAGATATATTGGATGCCCGTCGACCACTGTGTACCAGCGATACGTTTGTGAACGATGTCTTTCACAGACATATCACATCGGCTGTGCTGCACGGCCAATGCCCAATATATATGCAGATAGATTGGGGCATTGTGCTGTGTGTAAGGGCGGTCTGGCGAGGCCGAGCAGGTGGGACCCGTGGCCAGAAGGCAGATGATGGTTGTTCAGTGTGTATGAACGACCATCATCTGCAGATAAATCTGTCAGGTGTGTACCCAGCATTAGAGCTTCAAATACAAGGGAGCTTTTGTCCCAACATTAATGGTAGCATCAGGGGTATAAATTAGGTACATTTGACCTCATTGATTCAATTGCAGTTGCTTTATACATTGTTGCTTCGACCATTTGGTTATTAAGTTACATTTATTGTATTTATAAATATTTGATATTCTTATAATTTCTTTAACATTGAACATTCTGATGGTAATGGAGTTTTCCACTTCTGCCATGTCCCTTGTTGCAAATAGTTTTCAGTTCCAGGGGAAACCCTGTGTGGACTGATACCAGGAGCTGATGTAAGATAATGGTTCCTGAAAGGGGAAGAGAGTTGCCCTAAAGTCAAAATCCCCTCTAATTTTACACCTGTAAATAGTAGAGATGAGCGGGTTCGGATTTCAGAGATCCGAGCCCACCCAAATGTAGCAGATCCGAGTCCGATCCATGCCGGCTCGGATGTTCCCATCTTACTCGGATCTCTCAAATCGAGGCAAAACATAGAGACGAAATCTCGCGGTTCACAAGCTTTCGTCTCTATGATCAATGTAGTATATAAGGGACCACGCGACAGACGCCATTTCCACTCTGGCTGTGTAAGGTGAACAGGGAGGGTGGGTAGTGTTGGGCTGGGAGAGGTACTAGTGCTGTCCGCTGTGTCCCGGGCTGGTGACTGAAGATCCATTCTAGGCTGGTGCTGTCACTGTGCTGTCTGCTGTGTCCATCTGGGCTGTTGCTGATCCATCTGGGCTGTCTGTGCTGTCTGCTGTGTCCTGGGCTGGTGCTGCTGATCCATTCTGGGCTGGTGCTTTGCTGTCTGCTGTGTCCATCTGGGCTGGTGCAGAACTGCAGATACAGCTGGGCTGGTGCTGTGTCCATCTGGGCCCAAGTTCTGGACTAAAAAAAAAAAAATATAGTAAAAAAAAAAATCAATCATAGTGTCTTTTATAGTTTTCTGTGTGTGTTTGCGTGCATGTTAGGCTTAACCACAGTACCGCACAAGATCCAGCCAGCAATGCAAGTTGCAGCCTACTGCTGCCCGACTCCAGTCGTGCTAAAAAAAAAAAAAAATCAGTCTTTTATATTTTTCTGTGTGTGTGTATGTGCGTGCATGTTAGGCTTAACCGCAGTACCGCACAAGATCCAGCCAGCAACGCAAGTTGCAACATAGTGCTGCCTGACTCCAGTCGTGCTAAAAAATAAAAATTAATCAAAGTGTCTTTTATATTTTTCTGTGTGTGTTTGTGTGCGTGTGTGTTAGACTTAACCACAGTACCGCACAAGATCCAGCCAGCAACGCAAGTTGCAACCTATTGCTGCCCGACTCCGGTCGTGATCAATCTGTGTTCTGGGCCCAAGTTCTGGAGCTGAAAAAATATAAAAATCAATTGCTTTTTTTTCTAATATTTGTCTGTGTGGCTGTGCGTGTTAGGCTTAGCTGCACAAGATCTAGCAAGTCGGCAATGCAATCTAGTGCTGCCCGACACCAGTCATCATCAATTTGTTCTCTTTGCCCAAGTTCTGGACCCGAAACCAACCCCCCAAAAAATAGTGTTTTCTGTCTATTTATTTTTTGTGTGTGCGTGTTAGGCTTAGCCACACAAGATACAGCAACACAACCTAGTGCTGCCCGACTCTGTGCTCTGGGCCCAAGTTCTGGACCCGAAAAAAAAAAATAGTGTATTTTGTATATATTTTTTTCTGTGTGCGCATGACTGCACGTGTGTGAATTTTGTAACCGCACCTTGGCTACACTATTGGTGCTTGTGACACTGCTTCAAGACCACAGAAAATATGGAGGGCTGTCACATGACAGGAGAGCAAGGCCAAGAACCACATGTTGTAGCTGCCGCCAGTAGTCATCATGATAATGCAAGGCCCTCAACTTCCTTGTCCTCTATGAAGGCCCATGCCTTCAATCCTGAAGGGTATCCCAAAAATCATCTTTGCACAGTCCTCAACTCTATTAATAATTATATCAATCAGATTTGAGCCAGCAAGCTTGATGCAACCTTTTGGCCCTTTAACTAGATGAAAAAAATCAATATTGTGAGCTGTGAGGTAACCAAATTTGACTGGAAACTAGTGGAAACAAATGTCATTGAGGTTATTAATACTGTAGGAACAAAAAAAGGCACATTTTATGTGATTTTAGCTGTTTTTTTATTTTTTAAGAAAAAAATCCAGATCCAAAACCAAAACACAAAAACAAAACACCAAGGAAAAAAATCCAAAACCAGATTCATATCCAAAACCAGGGGAGATCCAGATCCAAAACCAAAACCAAAAAACGAGGGTCGGCGCACATCTCTAGTAAATACTACCTGTATCTCCCCTTACTTGGAAAGTGCAGAGAATGGAGCAAACAGCCAAGTAAACAGGGTAGTATCCATTAAAGTATCACCTCAGCTGCGACCATGAAGTGTCTAAGTTCAAACACTTCAGTGACACGTCTGCAACACTCCCATAACACTTTGGATCCACATAGTGACCTCCCTCTCACCTCCCAGTTAATGCCTAGGAATGCCCAGTACATGTTCAAGACATATCTGAGACTGTGCGTCTCAATCACTCTGGGCCTATTTCATCATGGATCTCAACTGCAACAGTGTACACAGATCGGTCGATAGTGCGTACTGCACATGCATATGCACCGCAGTTCATGTGCATGAGTAGCATTGCGATCACTCACACAGAAATAAAGCCATCACAGAGTGAGTGACAGGTAGTCAGTGTTTGGGGGTGGTGACATGAGAGTGGTTGGAGGGGTGCCTGTCCATTTGAACTCCGTTGCATGGGCGTACATAAATTAGCCACTGCGACGGCATACAAAGCTTTAGTAGTCTATGCATACAACGAGGTTAGCAATGTCTGTGTAAGGTCAGACCTGTTGTAATTCTACATAGGGCCAATGTTACTCGATGTTCCCGATGTACACGCAGGACTGCAAGGTATTACGGATGTGAGATAGGGGTAGTGGGCAGTAGTTTGCGATTGCATTCAGAAGCATATTTTCGCAGCAGACCCCCGTGTGTAATTGCAGCTGCGATCGCAATAGCGATCCATAGTGAATCAGGCCGTCTGGGCACAGGTGTTGTGTGACCTAGATGAATGCACAGTATGCCTGCATAGGATCATGCCTATTGTGTTTGCTACTACGGGCAATAGCAAACGTTATTAGTCTGGTCCTTACTGGGGCTAGAGGCCCAGCCACAAAGGATCTCATATCAAATTGCTCACAGGGAAACTCTTTGTATAACAAAAATGTTTTATTATTACTAACACTGTTTTCTCCACATTTGCAATAATCATGGACACCTGGGGAGTATCTATTGGGTTTAGGATGTTCCTAAGGGGCTCATATACAAAAAAGACTGCTCTGATACACTGAAGTACCTATCATACCTTCCTGTGCACTACAGAATATACAGTATCTTTAACCCATTGATCCTTGATATATATGTTACAGGCAAGTGGGAAATCCAGGAATTCTGCACAATGCCTGAAGCTTTTAGGCAAATTAGGAAAAGAAGAAACTATTGCCTGCTTTGCCTAGGTGTTGTGCACAATGCATTCAGGCAATGTGGTAGATACTTTCTGCTTCTTCACTTTCTACAATTCAAAATAATACGAGTATGTTATAGTTTTAAACAACCCCTCAAAATGCTAAATAACAAGAGTTTTAGATCTAACAGATCAAAGTTTATTACAGATTGAAGCAATATTGCATTTTCAAACACTGCAGCAAAACAAAATAACACTATTTTTAACCCCTCAAAAACAAAATAACACAAGTTTTAGAAATGTCAAACACCCCTTTTTGTTGTCAGTGGAGCCGAGAGGGGAGAAGTGGGTAGTAATTACCCCGGCCATGGTCTCTATAATGTTACTCCCTTGTTACTCTGTAGTCATGCCTCCTTATGATGTGCCCATGCTCCCAGGTGCTGCTTCATTGCCGTGCACAACATATAGAGATATTGGGCTAGAGAGTGCAGGGGATGTGCTGCACCCCCTCCCCATTACCCAACACTCTCAATGGCCCTGTCTGATGACACAAAATAACACTGTAAGTCATCAAAAAATAAAATCACACCTCACAAGACAAAACAATCACTGCCGCATGGCCGACGGTTCAAATCCCGACAGCGGAAGCCCGGCAGGGGTGAAGATCCCGACAGCTAAAAAGGTAAGTATAACTAACCCTATTCTACCCCCTAATCCTAACCCTCCTTTAGGGGTGCCTAACCCTAACCTCCCCCCCTAGTGCCTAACCCTAACCCCACTCTAAGTGCCTAAACCTAAATCCCTCCCGTCCCCACAGCCTAAACCTAAGTCTCCCGGGGGGCTGCCAAACCCTAACCGCCCCCTGGTGGTACCTAACCCTAACCCTCCCAGGGGGGTGCCTAACCCTAAGCCCCCCTCCCCGGGAACCCTAAAACCAAACCCTCCCCCCTGCGGCTGTCCACGTCCGGTGCAGACAGCAGCAGGGGGGGGGGGTTAGGTTTTAGGGCTGTTGAGAGCTGGGGTGTCGGGCTCCCGGCGTAGGTCCAATGACAGGTGTCGAGATTTCGACGCCTGTCATTAGTACCTTGCCGGGATTTGACAGTCGGGAAGGTACTGACTGCATCCCGTTACAACAAGTTAGGCTTGAATGACATTATTTCCCATATTGCTTAACATACAGTACATTAGGCATTGATGACAAATCCTGTGCAAAGTAGGCAATGATCATCATTTCCTACCTAGCCTAACACATTTTAGGCATTGTGCACAATCACAAAATTGTCAATGTGTCTCCTATTCTCCATTAACTTGCACCTCACTCTTGACCAAGGCATGTTAGGAGCATAGCTGAGCTGGGCTATTCCACACTTTATCTGGACTATTCAGCACTATGCTGTGCAACTATAAAATCTGTACATAAAACATTGCATGATGTCTTTACAAGCAGCTGTCAGTGGTGGTAGTCACTCTACACGTTAACTATAAAATAATCAATGTGAACTTGAATAATCAAAACACTGTTAACCCTAGGATCATGTTATATTGTCATGTTTATTGCAAAAAAAATCTCTCCTTTACAGCTTTGTGACTAAATCTATTGCATGTGCCAAATTTTATTATTGTTTAGGCTTGATTAATATTTCCCATAATTTTTTGGTCCACTGAGTTCCAATATATTTTACATTGTTCAACCGTGTAATACTAATTGATATTCCAATTAATTGCTATATTCTTTTTCCACAATATTTTCTCTCAGTGTCTAATCTAGTTATATGCATGGCAAAATAAAAGTCAGCAGGTAACCTAAATGGAATAAAGGGAATTTAGAGCTGTCTGTCTTCATCTTTGTCTGTGTCCTATGGGTATTAATTGTCTTGACATGAAATGAGCAGAATCTTTCACTCAGATTTCAATGGAACCTCAGCAATACAGTACATAGAGTACCACTGTAAACGTCCCATTCATACAATATCCCAAGTGACCGTGATCTATTACAAATAGAACTAGTTAAATAATAGATAGGAAACTTAAGGATACATTAACTTTTGTCAGTTGTATTGATATACATGGATAGGGTTTCTAGGAAATGTTTATTTAAAGCTACCCCATAGTCCAACAGCAATCATATATTGGTGTTGGCGACAGATTTATTTGCTGCTGCTGTAGGTCTCACTTCATAGAATCTATCGCAATGACTGATAAACATAAGGGGGCTTATGTAACAGGGTGCAGGCTTGTGCTGCTTTGGGAATTCATGTAAGTGTTCCCGTATTTTTAAAGCGGCAATCATTTTAAAAGCAAAACCAAGCTGGTTTTGCCTTCAAAATGATTGCTGCTTTAAAAATATAGGAACACTCGTATGAATTCCCACAGCAGCATAAGCTTGCACCCTTTTACATAAGCCCCATTGTGTAGGATGTAAATTATTTTAAATGTGTTGTAGGCATCACAGTCTACTGGCAGGATTTGTAGTCATTATAATGACTATACGTTCATACCTCTCTGACATAAGTGCATGCTGCTTTTGACATCACACAACAGCCAGCAGCTTCAAGACTATCCACTTACTGCTTTTGTGCTCCTTATCATAAATCACAGCTGACTAGGATTCCCTCTAGATAGTTAATCTCCAACTTCAAATATCTGTAACTAGCATATCTTATATAGATTCGTGTGCAGACAGCACATTTCTTTAGGGTGTGCACCTCGAAAAACTATCTGGATCAAGGGGCATGTCAATCCCCCCACTCATCATCATGTCCCACCCAATCGTCCCCACATCGCCATATCAAGCATCTCCTACCTTACCGATGTCCGTATTATGGGACACAGTAGTGCCCCCAATTAATATTATTCCAAACTGGATGGTGTATTTTACATGGATCATGTACAACTCACTGCACTGCTCCATCATTAACTCCTCTGAGAATGGAGATAATTAGGGTATGAAGTGAATTGCAGGAGGACTGCTGCACTGTTACCTCTCTGGCACTGATAATTTTGCTGTCAACCACACAGACGATGCCTGACATTAAGGTGTACCTGGCACGCCCCCGACACTATGTGTGCGTCCGCATGCTCATAGTTATATATTTATGATGATTATATATGATTATTAGAGCTTTAAATTATTTAAAGCATAACAATATTATAAATGCCAAACTAAAGCTTGAATAGACAACTGACTTTCAGTATCCATGATTTGAGCTTCTTCAGCTACTATTTCTCAGTTTGATAAATACATATGCTTAGAATATGTGATGTGTTATGATGTGATCTTAGTCATTAAGTAATTTGGCAGTTTGAGATAGAATACATTTGATAGCCATCACTAAAATATTTAGTACTAGTATATTGGACATGGAACATCTCTGTCTACCCCCCCAGCTCTGTTTGTCTCCATCCCTGCTCCTCCCCAGCCTCATTCCCACATTCACTCCATCCTGCCCTGTCCAGCAACCCCCTGCCCCATTCCCAGTGGTCAGTCCACCACTCTTAGGTCATGTTTGAGTCGGAAATGGTTGAATAAACTGTGGGATTCTAGGCCTCTGCGAATGTTACGCACATGTTCTGCAGTTCTGATTTTAAGTGGTCTTTTTGTTCTCCCTACATATTGAAGGCCAAAGGGGCATTCCGGGCATGAACATGACAAAAACCCATCAGGACTAAGCATCATAGGCATAAAACATGTACTCAGGAACTGGAAGGGGGCAACTTTGACCCAGTTTTAGATAAGGAGGAATTGAAGTGGATCTTCACCCTCAAAACACAGACCCCAGATGGACTAAATATAGATTATTAGCCACTGACATTTCATAAACAAAATTTCTCATTTAATAAAAAAAAATAAAAAATTGGGAGCTGCCATATTGATGTTTTACAAACACAACAAAACACCATTAAATACACGAGTAAACCATCAAATCACCATAGTCATCATTAAACATACCACATAATGAAGCCAAGGAGAAGGAGGTACAGATAGATAGCCCCACTAGTGTGCCACATAAAATGTGTGATGTGCAACTGCCACCCATCACATACTTAGTACCATAATTATGTGACAACAAACATACACTTACACTTACAAGAATACAAGCACTTACAAGAATAACTGTTCCCTGAGATCCTGCAAGATCTCTCAAGGATTCGCTCAAATTCAGGAAGCCAAAGGCCAACCGGAGTATCCAGGAAGTGTGCACACGGCACACACCATAACTGCCTCCGTACGGACCCAGTCTCCCCACCACCCGGTGGGTAGAGCGGCCGGCTGCAGCGATCGATAGCTGGCGACCACGTGATCAACTGTGATCATTGTCCCGGTGGTCACACCGCGTCTGGTGAATCAACGGGACCTATAGAGAGTGTGTAACTTGGCACACACTCCAACGAAGGCGGAGAGGCTGTGTACCTGAAAGAACCTTTCACACAAAGATTAATTCCGTCTGCAATATATATTATTTAAATTTTTTCCTATATTTAAAGGACACTGTTTATTATTCCCCCCCCATTTTTTCTATGTTCATTTGAGCACATTCTTATATACTACCCATTCCCTGTACTTATTATCCCTGTGTGCCTAGTATTATTAGATCTACATACACATATTGATTGTCACATTAGGCACTTATAGAATTACGCAAACTAGCGCAGGCACTATAACTGATATATTATTATTGTCATGTCGGAGATCTGGAATTATCTCCATAGTGCCTGCAGCTACCATTATCCTATACCAACCAACAAGCACAGGTTTTGCATCAATGTCATACAATTTTTGGGCTGTGCGTCCAAGCTTCCAATGCACGCACATTTAGGAGACAGGACAAACCTCCTGAAATTATATAGATCCTTATACATATTATGATGCCCAGTAGATAAAGTGCTGTGTTTGTGTCAAATTAGATGAGATATGAATGGTCAAATTGGACAAGACCCAACTTTGAGTATTGTCGGTCTATATTCACATATACATTTTATTATTACTATTAGTAGTAGTAGCAGTGTAATACCTAGCTACATGAGTAATGTGCATGTCATTACACAGGAAGACCATAGACTGCAATTCCCAGCAGCCTCTGCAGCTGTTCAAGAAGGTAGGATGACGTCACATGAGCAGTGTCAGGTGGTAAGGAAAGTGACAGTTGGAAGCAGATAGCAGCTGGTGGGGGAGAAGTGTGATGAGGAGGTGAGACAGGAAACGCTGCTGTCAGGTAGGAGAGACAGAGAGAGGAAGCATTAGAAGCTGGCAGCACTGACAGAGAGATTGATGTGAGAGAAAGAAAAGAGAAAGAAAAGATGGGGACAGCAGCAGCAGTCATAGATGAGCAGTAAGAGACTATTGGGTAGATGTACTAAGTCTTGGAGAGAGATAAAGTGGAGAGAGATAAAGTACCAACCAATCAGCTCATAACTGTCATTTTTAAAACACAGCCTGTAAAGGTAGGACAGTTAGGAGCTGATTGGTTGGTCCTTTGGGCCTCATTTATGAATGAGTTTTATCATACGCAACAAGTTGTAAAACTCGTTGCGTATGATAAATGGTGATCAAGCCAATCAGCTCCCAACTGTCATTTTTCAAACAGATGACAGTTAGGAGCTGATTGGCTGGAGCACCATTATCATATGCAATGAGTTTTCAAATTTATTGGGTATGATAAAACTCGTTGATAAATGGGCCCCTTTATCTCTCACTATTTATTCTCTCTGCAAGATTTGATACATCTCCCCTTATAGCACTGAAAGAGACTTTTATTTATCTGCTTATAAGGGGAGACTCCTTCTGAGAGGCAGTCCCCTCAATACAGCTCTGCCTGTAAAAGAGGGAGTGGTACTAAGCCTTGTAGAGATAAAGTACCAACTAATCAGCTGCTGTCAATTTACATTCTGTGTTTGAAAACTGACAGTTAGGAGCTGATTGGTTGGTACTTGGTACTTTATCTCTTTCCAAAGGGGAAATTCAATAAGCCACGATAATGTGGTACATTTTCGCACACTAAATTTTTTTGTACCTTTTGCATACAAATTTCGCTTATTTTAAGAAACCTTCAAAATATGCCTCTAACACTCACCTGCGATAAGTGTAAATTTGCACATTAAGCCATTTTTTGTGAAATATAGCTTATTGTGGCTAATTGAATCCCCCCCCCCCAAAGGCTTGGTACGTATATCCCAAGGAGTGGTACCAGGAATCTCGGCCAAATGGCAGACACAAGGCTGTGAGTAACATCAGTGGCGTAACTACTGCCCCCGCAGCCCCCGCGGTGGCTTGGAGGCGCCGGGTGGCGTGGGGGCACCGAGGGCAGTAGCCTCGCCACTGCAACTGTGAGCACTGGCCTCTGAAGTGATCGGAGGCCTCTGATCACTTCAGAGGCCATCGTTCCCAGTAATGCAGTGCGCGGGTGACGTCATGACGTCACCTGCGCGCTGAGGAACCTAAGCAGCCGCGTCTGCTGGATCAATTTAGATCCAGTCAGCGTGGCAGTTGAAGAGACAGCCCGGATGATAGCCATGTGGAGTCAGGTAAGTAGGGGTGGGGGGAGGGCAGGACTACAGGAGAGGCCACAACTACAGGGGGCACAACTTGAAGGGGCACACCTTCAGGGGGAACTACTTGAAGGGGCACTACTTGAAGGGGCACAACTACAGGGGGCACAACTACAGGGTGCACTAGTTGAAGGAGCACAACTGCAGGGGGCACAACTACAGGGGGCTCTACTTGAAGGGGCACAACTGCAGGGGCACACTGCATATGGACACAGCTACAGGGGCACTGCATATGGGCACAACTACAGGGGACACTACTTTAATGGGCAGAACTACAGGGGGCCCTGCATAATGGGCACTACTACAGAGGGCATTGCATATAGGGCACCATTACAGGGGGCATTGCATAAGGGGCACTAGTACAGGGGCATTGCATATGGGGCACAACTACAGGGGGCACTGTATAAGGGGCAATAACTTGATACAAGCAATTTACAGGTTATAAACTATGTTCTCAATAATCTGGATCTACACAGACATAGAAACTGTGCAACCTGTCTTGAGCTGAGGTGACAGACTGGCAGGAGCAGAGAGGAGGGTTGGTGAAGTAGATCTGTCAGGGTGGGATGTAATGGGCATTACTGTTTGGCATAATGTGTATTTGGCATTACTGTGTGCACAATGTGCTATTAGGGGCATTACTGGGTGGCATAATGCGTTGTATGTGGCATTATGGTGTGGTATAATGTGAAATAGGGGAATTACGGCATGGCATAATTTGTTATAAGGGATTACTGTATGAAATGTGTTACATGTGGCATTATTGTGTGGCATGTGTAAGGGGCATTGCTGTGTGGCATAATGTTGTAAGGGGTATTATGGTGTGGCATAATGTGTTAAAGGAACACTCTGGTGTGGCATATTGTGTTATAAGTGTCATTACTTAGTGTAGGGCACATTACTGTATCATGCAATCACACACATTGAACGTCGTCTTTGGGTGTGTTTGATTTATTTATTTTTTGCGGGGGGGGGGGCGCCTGAAACTTTTTTAACATGGGGGAGCAAAATTTATAGTTACGCCACTGAGTAACATTGTGTTTTGGTGGAAATTGAATGAATTTGAATACAATCAGTGCTATTCCAGAGAGTGTAAAGAGTTGTTACTCAACATACAACATACGGATGTGAGAGTAAATGTGATTAAAATGTACCTTTAAAGTGAACAAGCTAAGCTTGAGCTTAGTGAATTCTGCTTGCAAGGGAGAGAGCATGTTAACTAACATTTTACCTGCTAACTATTGTCACACGCCAGGCAGTAGCCGCTGTATGAGTGAATGCATGTTAGTGCTGTCAACATCAGCTGCCCTGAATAAAATCCTTTTTTTTTTAACCTGCATTGCAATTAGCACTTTCAACATTGAAGATTGCAACATCTCTATGGCAGGTGAAATTTTGCTGACTGAACATGGCCCCCTGTGTCAGTGCACAAGAGCAGACTGAAAAGATTTTCTGCTTACATTATATATTTTTTGAACCCAGTGTTAGGAAAAGGTTCTTAACTTCTTTCTGTACACTAATAAATGGAGAAAGGCAAACCGATGGCCGCACCAGGGGTCTTGACTGAGCAGCCTAAAATACCCTGGGGTCCTATCACCAAGCGGGACTCAAATGAACAATAGACACAATAAAAACAGTGGGTATTATTTGGCGCTTCAACATCCAACTTCCAAAATAATATATGGATAAAAATGGTATAAAATCACAATTCAATACACGGGAATATTGGTCACATCAAACCAATTTATTTATAAACAATTTAGGATTTTACTCTTTCAAAAGGGAATAAAAACAATCCAAACAATAAATAGTGGTGGTGTACAATGGAATTCACTTATAAAATGGTTAAAAGAAGTTCACACCATAGGTATAAACAGAGGGGCCCCTTGACACCCGGACCTTGAAAACTTCCAGACGTATATCAAGGGGATGAAGGTAAAAGGGCCTCAATGCTTACAATGTGATGTCCTTCACTCCAATGCATTTCGATCTTCTATATGGGTCTTTTTCAAGGCCTTGAAAATGCCTTTGAAAAAGTGTATTTCATTGTTTTCCAATTTGAAAGGGTAAGATCTGAATTGTTTATAAATAAATTGGTTTGATGTGACCAATATTACCGTGTATTGAATTGTGATTTTATACCATTTTTATCCATATATTATTTTGTAAGTTGGAGGATGAAGCGCCAAAAAATACCCACTGTTTTTATTGTGTTTTCTGTACATGTTGACAGTCTATCAATATTGCGGCTGTGCTCTACCTAGGAATTAAAATAACATATATGTAAAGAAAACCTGACAGAACCTTTTAGGTTCCTATTAGAAGAAGAACAATGATCAGGAGTTGATTAACAAAAAAACTATTTAATATTAAATAGTGCCCCCAATTTCTGTCTGTACACTGTTCACGGGGTATTTTTGTCTCTCTGCCTGGGGTGTGTCCCTACAGGAACTTTGGGTCAAGAGGATTTCATAGAAGATTGAGGCTGTTCAAGTGAGTTTCTGTGGGCAGCATCTCAAGGATACACACATCCATTTCATTACTCCACTATCTGTGTGTTGCAGCAGTAAAAGTTGTACTATACTTTATTTACTGTACAAACTGCTGGCACATTACGTTGCTAGATATGGAGGGGATCAAAAGCAAATGACACACAATGACATGGAAAAAAAAGGGCAATGATGGCGCTGCACAAATGAGCTTACTATTTAAGAAGTGTGAGTAACACTTGATGCATAAGATAACAAATGTAGCTGCTAGAAAGGTAAGAGCCTGACAGCAGCATTATCTGCAATTAATAATAAAGCAATAAAAAGCATTAGAAAAATAAAGCAGTTGTAAAATGAAGCTGTGTTACAGTTGGAATGACGGAGAGAAAATGGTACAGTAGGTAGATAAGTGAAACATGAATTGGTCACTGTAGAAGTCAAAGAGTTAGCTGCTGACAGCCATATCTGTAATTCACCTCTTATCTTAATGGAACCACTTTCCTGTTCTGGTTCTACATACAGCTGGCACAGTTGTGCTGAATGGTCGCTCTTGTGAGTTGTCTACCAACTTGTTGTAGTTCTGTCTAGCCTGCTTCAGTTTTTTTTAGCATCATGATTCAGAGTTGTACACTTTTAACGTTGCTGCTGCGTACTCAGGATGGCTGGTGTTTTCACACAGCTGAAGCCAGTGAAGCTGCGTAAAGGGATGCAGCCAATGACATGCCCCCATTTCCTGGGACACTGCCTGATGTCACCTCCATACTGCCCCCTAACGGCCAAAGCAGTCAATCAGGCTGTGACATCTGGGCACTGTGAGCAAGCTTGCAGACATGTGCACTACAGATCCTGTGCATCAGAACATGTGCACTACAGATCCTGTGCATGCGATGATTGGCCACCATTGGCATTGTGTGGAACTCTGAGACAGGGCCCAAAGACAGTGCACTTGCTCACTATGTTTGGCAGCAACTACAGTTATCAAGGAAGCAGCAAAGGAACAGAGATACCAACTAAATAGAGATAGGGACTACACTCAACAGAACATTCTTAATATCAAGATGGATTTTTATAATTCTCAGATATTTTTGAGACAGTGGGCCTGATTCAGACCCACTCGCGAGCACTGAGCACTCGCAAGCAGGTCGATGTTGGCCCAGTGCGCATGCACAAAAACCCGGATAGCGACGGGCAAACCGTCGCTCCAGGTCTCGCACCAAAGGGGGCATGCTGTCAATGGTGAGTGACAGCACACCCCCTTTGGTGGGCGTGCCAGGGGCATGGCTGCCCAGACGGAGGCGTTCCCATGGGAACACCTACCGTCTGGGGCCGGCCCCACTGACATCACAAATGATGTCAGTGGGAGTGCCTTCGGCTCTGATAGAGCCGAAAGCACTCCAGGGCTTGCGGCAACGAGACCCTACAACAAGGGTCTTGTCAGAAGCCCGATGGTCACGATGGTCTTGACCATCGCGACCATCTTCCTGGCCGCTCGCTATAGCTGTGGGTGATCACCCACAGCTATATGAGCGGCCAGGAGGCCACTCTAAAAATTAGGAAGGACGGCCCTGATTCAGAGCGAGCGCTCTGTCAGAGCGTCCGGCTCTGAATCAGGGCCTGTGTGAGGTGATTTTAGGCCATTGTTGCCTAAAACTGTAAAATAAGGAAGACTAAATTACCGAAGCTATGACAAGTAAATTGTGGTTATCAAATGAAATTAATAATCAGAGACACCTAAAAAATTTGTTACACTGTTGTTTATGTTTTAAAGGGATGTCAATTGTACAGATAATCTGGTTGTATGTATGGGTTGGGTACGGGAATGCCGGAACTCAAGATCCCTGCAGTCAAAATCCCAATGCCGGCATCCCGACAGGGTTAGGATACCAACACCTGACGGTCAGTATCCTAACCCCACCCTCTCCCTACCCCTAACTCTCCCTCCCCGCTGCCCAAACCAAACCTCCCCCCTAGTGCCTAAACAAATGATGGTGAACCTCAGACCCGGGGCCGTATAAGGCCCCTGGAATCAATTGGTCTGGTCTCTGACCTTTTTTCTGCTAGCCCCATCTGGCCAGCAGGGTGTCTAGAATTGCACCCTGCAGCCTGAGTCTAGCAGCAATGCTGCCTGGGGCGTCTTTAAGATGCTTCAGATGGTCACACTGCTGCCTCCGGAGCATACTGAGGATGCTCCGGGCATTGGGCATTGCTGTAATCACCTGCGATTGTGGCCCCGCCCCTGTGTGACATCACATGGAAGGGGCATGGCCTGCACCGGGCCCATGAATAATGTTATATCAAAATGGACCTCGGCAGAAAAAAGGTTCCCCAAACCTGGCCTAAACCTACCCCCCCTGCACCCTAAACCTAACCCACCCCTCTTAGTGCCTAACCTTAACCCTCTCCCTAGTGCATAACCCACCATCAAGATGCTGGCGCCGGGATGCTGACAGGTGTCAGGATTCCAGAGCTGGCATTCTAGGCGCCGGCATCCTGGCTGTCGGTATTATGACTGCATCCCGTACGTATTAAAGTAAGATTTTTATTAGTACTTTGTAGTCTCTAGAAATATCTACAGTTCATTATATATTAAATCGCACAGCATATGTCCCCTGTTGACTTTAAATCTGAATGTTGCTTCTATATGTAAAAACTAGGTTTCATTTTCTGTTTCAGCCATCATCAGTTTACATTACTTATATTATTATGAATTACCTAATGAAACAAATGCAATGTAAGTGGCAGGCAAGAGAAAGTATGCACATTTAATTATTTTCCAACTTTAATTTGTTTGTGTTTCCAGCAGAATACAATAAATTAATGTTTTGTCTTCATTACTTCCAGACTGGCCACTAACCAAACTTTGGGGTCATTCAGCATAGGACGGAAGTGCAGAGCTGCACAAAAGCAGCTTTGCAATTCCATCCTTGCTAATATGTTAATGCAGCAGAAGGCATCCTTTGATGCAGCATTGCATCATCTGCATGATCCTCGGCTAAATGACCATGCAGGCCGGCAGTCGCAGAGCCAGTACACTTGCTCCCTATGTTTGGCAGCAACTGCAGTTATCAAGAAATCAGCAGAGGAGCAGAGATGCCAACTAAATAGAGATAGGGAAAGAGGAAAAGTTGAGGGAAATTATGAGGGGAAGAAGGCAGTAAATCTCCGTCAGCCGAAGGAGATCCTGGCCTCTTCCCTCCCCCGCAATGATGGCGACCCGTTTCCGTTTTAGGAAAAGGAGGCCGTCGCCGCCCCCTCCCCGCCCAGAAACAGCAGCAGATTGTCAATAACTGACAGTCTGCTACCAGACTGCATGCATTCACACGGTATGCAGTCGGGAAGCCGGTGGACGTAATCCCGACAGCGGGCTTCCCGACTGCTTTATCCCGGCAAGGGTTAAATGACAGGAGCCTAAATCTAGACACCTGTCATTTTACCGATTCCGGGAGACCGGCGCCCGGCATCCCATTCGAAGGGATGCCAGGCGACGCTGTGGACAGCCGCGGAGGGGGGGTAGGTTTGGGGCTCCCAGGGGGACTTAGGGTTAGGCACCCCCCTGGGAGGTTAGGGTTAGGCTAGGGGAAGGGAGGGTTAGGGTTAGGCACCCCCCGGGGGACTTAGGTTTCGGCGGCAGGGAAGGGGGGTTAGGTTTAGGCACTTAGAGGGGGGATTAGGGTTAGGCACTGGGGGGAAGGTTAGGGTTAGGCACCCCTAAGGAGGGTTAGGGTTAGGGGGAGGTTAGGTTAGTCAGTACTTACCTTGGGACGATCGGGATTTTCAGCCATGTTGGCCAGCCGCTGTCAGGGTAATTCATACCGATTCCGTTCACACAGACCCGTACTGCACATGTGCATTACAGGTCCGGCACCTGCGCAAGCAATGCTGAATCAGGCCCTTTGTATACAGTAAATTGTGAACTTCTTTCTGCTCCTGCTAATATATAAAAGTAGACTGTGTTACACTTTTAATAGAAGTTATGATCAATTAAATCATAATAAGTTTAGAAATGTAGCTTTACTAACACTACAGCCATTTGTTGGAAAAATAAAGAATATGCAATAAAAAAAGCTTAATTAACTTTATAGTTGAAATAAATTAGTTTCTGTTTGTTGCTTTGAAATTCTACATGAACAAAGTTTAATAATCACAGCACTGGGTACTGCAAAATCTCCTATGTTAAAATATATCCATTGTAAAAAGTCAATGAGGCTTGACAATGGCTTGAATGATTACAGAATGAAATATGACATATTTGTAGTGTGAAACATGAGTACGGTCCTCAGTATAGCCCTGAACATCTGAGAGTCCCGAGTAAAAAGGAATTAAAACAGATCATTCATTATATGAATTCGTTTTTTTTTTCTATTGTCTCTGTTTTTCAGGTTTCCTTATGCTAATGTGCATGAACCTGCATATTGTGAATAGGGATTAATTATTCCTATTCTGTGTTCTCTTGTAGATCTATTTATCATAGACCCTCATATTTCTGTGGTACTTAACATTCTGTGGGGTCTATTCATCATGACTTAATTTTTACAAAAGCAGGTAAAAATGTACATTTCACATACTTTTGTATAAATTAAATGTCAGGGCCATTCATCAAGTTCCAAAAAGCATGACAGGTGAGAGGATGCGGGGAAAGAGAGGACACGGAGGACAGTGGGGAGAGGATCTGGGGGGATGGGAAACAGCAGTACCACAGGGGAACGGATGCAGTAGGAAAAGAAACTAGGGTTGGCGGCACAGCAGAAGGGGGGGTTACACACAATTGTGGAGTTAGCAGGGGGTACAAATGGCGGGTGGGGGCTGCAACTGTGGGCGGTGGGGGCATAGACACTAGTGGGGAAATACATAGGGACAGGGCAAGTGTATGGGATAAAAGCAGGCTTGCCGACTTTCTGGCTGTCCTTTCCGGGAGGGAGCAGCCAGATCGGCATGACACTGTGGGCGTGGCTAACACAAGGAGGCGGGGATGGCCAGACGACGGTTATTGTGTAGCGGGGGAGGCGCCATGAATGCACAATACTTCTCCATGAAGTACTGTGTTAAAGACAAAGTAAGTACCCATAATAAGATTCTGAGATGGTGCTATGTTTTCAGCTCAAACTGTTTAGCATAGCTTTTAACAGTTTGTTAAATTAAACACATTTAACAGTCCTCAAAGCAGACTATAATGTACATTGTGAAAATAAAGGGACCTAATGTGAAGCCTGCAGTTTATCTGTGGTATTCCTCTTTGCGCCCATATAAATGTTTTGAAAAAACCCTGTCTCAATGCTTCTAGAGTGACACCTCTCATCACAATGGTTGTTCATTTTATTTCCCATAGTAGTGCCCTAGTTAATGTAAGTCAAACAAAAAAACTAACAAACATAGTCGATTCTAAAAAATTCACTTTGCTGGCAGATAGTTATACTGTAGGTCTACTCGGTTGTGTAAAAATATTCTGACAAGTGACTGAATCCTGTACGTACGGTATGGATACGGTAGTCAATTATCCGTTATCAATTATTCATATAGCCTCACAGAGAATGCAGGATAACTTAAGCTACATAGGGTGCTTTGATGTTGCTTGCTTTGAATTTGTGGCACTCTGGCCACTCACCATAAGTGTTGAGTCAGTTGAGTGGATAGAGTCATTAGTTTGGTATTTGCAGTGCTCCTGCTGCACACCAAAGGTTTATGGGAAGTGTTTTGAAGTTTAAGTCCTGGGTGCTGTTCTGTGTATGGAGATTACCACTGTCTGGGCAAGCTTTGTGAAGCATATTTGCAGGGACAAAACCAGTGTCAGCTACAATGCTGAATGTATGTATTCCGTTCCTTGTCAGGGTTTATGTGCATGGCACAGAGTTCTTGTAATAATCTGACTGCAGTGGAATGTGTGGTAGACTCTGCATGGGTCATCTTATACCTGGAAAGCCGGGCCCCAGTATTATATTCCCTCCCTCCCTCTCTCCCTCCCTCGTTTAGCCATTGTTAGATGGTGTGACAGAGGCTGCATAGGAGGCAGTTGTTACTCTCCATGTTAAAAAGCATTGATAACTACATTTTCCAGCACAAATGCTATAAAAAGGTATATCACAGCTTGATAAAAAAAGACCCCTGAGTTCTCTTGTAAAGTGTGCTTTTCTCCTCCACACAATGAAGACAGACATTTTATGTGTGTATAGATCCCACAGCAGAAATGTACTGTAGGTCCTGTTATAATACCTGTCTAGGGTTCAACCACTATGATATGTATTCATAATTACTAGGTGTTAACCTGAATTTGAAGTTCAAACTCAAAGTTCAAACTTCAGTTTCACAGCTCACAGTAAAACAATATAAAAAGAATCTATAAAATGTATGAGTTCAACTATGTTAAAGCTGGTTCATACATGTTCTAGATTAGGGGCGGGCAATAAGCACCCCCCAGCTGTTGTAGAGCCACACATCTCAGTATGAACAGCCACAATTTTGCTATTTGGCCATGCTAAAACTGTTGCAAGGCATACTGGGATGTATAGTTCAACAACAGCTGGAGGGCCACTAATTGCCTACCCTGTTCTAGATTGTTAATGCTTAAATGGTTATGTTTTGTTACTGTTGTTCAAGTTGGAAGTAGAAACATGACTAAAATACTGTGCAATGTGGTACTTTAACCTCAAACAAGCTCTATCATGTTTGATCTACCTCAATGATATGTATAACCACTTAACTGACAATTATGTTACAAAATGGGTCTCAAAAATTGTTGATTATATTAAATTCAGTAAAAAAAAACAATTTTCAAATTAATTAAAATATTGTATTGAAAGAAAATATGATTAGAGGGTCTCACATTGCTTTCCATTAATATTACCCTTACCCCCGTAGTGGTAGTATTTCACCTTTTGTATGACCCCCCTCCACCCCAGTGACCAGTGTTATTTTTTAACCATTTTAAAAACCCTCCATGACTGAGTTTTTTTATGGGGCATTACACACCTACCTCCAACCTCCAATGCCAATAAACCATCCCCCTGTTTGTATTACACCCCACCTCCATGGGGCATTACCCTTCCCACACATGCAAAGTGCAGCGGAGTCAGTCCTTTATGCTACAGCTGATATCTGCACTAAGTTCCCCTACTTGCACTTTTTTCCCCGATGCCATCCCACCAGATTGCCAGTCGCACAACATTCCAGGGAACGATATCGGCAGTAATGCCGGTTATCCCGGACCACCGCATTGCTGCAGGAGGAATGGACGAAGTGGAATTCTGTTTTGCACATGTGCAGAATGGTTTTCCTCTTTAAAAGCCAGTGGCCGTAGCAGGATGGCACAGTCGCATGGGGTGCGACCATGTTAGCTAAACTGGCTGTGGTCGCATCCATTGTGACCGCACCAGGTAAGTGGTTAAACCTGGTCAAACATAAATGATTCTATGTGGTGAATCTAGATAGAATCTTTTAGTCTAAATAAAATAATTTATTGCAATTTTTTAAACTATAGAACCTGTTTTTTATATCTCTAATATTCACAGCTGTTAAGCAACAGTTTATTTATACCAGTTTATATTTTTTTTATCTCTGCATGGCAAGACTGAAACGTGCCAAAAAACCCTCACTCAATAAATAGATTATAGAATAGCAAATTTCAACTGTATATTTCCTGCTTTGAAAAAAAAATTTGCTCCTGAATTGTTATTTCACAGATGAGAAATCACCAGTGTAGCGCAAGCGACAGAATGCCGGGAATAGGTTATAGGTGCTACAAACGCTTACTCTTGTTACAATTCACTCTGAAAGTAAAAACCTTTAGCAAAGTGTAAAAGCTACTAATAGTGAATAATAATTAATTTCATTATTTAATAAACAGGTAATATTTACATTATACAAATTATATTGTACAAATGACGCACCTCTGGCAGAAAAAAACAAGCAAAGGGACTGTACATTACTACCTAATTCCTTTATCCCTTACACCTGTTTATCCTAATACTGTAGCTATACCCACTGGAATTTTAATTGAGAACAAAGACAACTGATGCATTTCTAATCTACTGGAACAGAATATCTCAAGATTACCAAAGAAAATCAGTTTGTGAATGTAGCAAATCCAGTTCAAGTTATCAATCCAATAGCTTCTTGTGTTTAGTTTTTGGTTATTAGAAGATGTTATAGATGCAGTTGGTTGCAATACTGTATGTGACTGGCTCTATTTATTAACATTATTTTTACTAAAATAAAGTGAAAAGGGGTGTTTTCACACCATTTTCACATTAAAAGGCTTGGCAACGGGGCGGGGCTTAGCGCCGGTGGGGGTGTAGCAGCGGCGGCCAGTCAGCGCATGCGCGGGGCACTAGTTATGGTAATTTTTTGCGAAAATACCGTGACTAGTGTGCTGAGGGGATTTGCAGGGACAGAGCTTTCTCGCAAGCTCTATCCCTGCAAGAGATTTGTAGTAAATCCCTGTGATATTGCCTGAATTCACAATGCGAATTCACTCGATAATATCACACTACAATCTGCATTACAAATGCGGATTGTAGTAAATAGAGCCCTTAGGAAATTGGAAATGACAGATTTCTAAAGATGTTGTTCACTACACGCCTCAGAGCGACCATTCTCTGCATAAACTGTGCCAATGCTATTATTAACAGATGTTTGATTTATCATATATTTCTTCTTTTTATGTTTTCCTTAGTGTGACAATGCAAGAGGACTAAAGTCGTTTTATGATGCAATTAAATATGGACCTAATCACTTGATGGTTTTTGGTGGAGTATGTCCTTCAGTGACTTCGATTATTGCAGAGTCTCTAAAAGGATGGAATTTAGTTCAGGTAAGAGCTTGTTCATTTACTTCATAGAGTGACCAGAAAATTACATGGTAAAAAAACAAGAAAAAAGCATGTCAATGTATTTAACATATAAACACAATTTAGTTATGTGTTTTCTTATAATCTTAAAATACTATATAAATAACACATTTCTAATTATTAATTTGTCCTTGTTTGATATGCTTTCTCAACCTTCCACCTATAGACAAGATGTAAGAGCACACCGCCATGTTTTAAAGGTATTAAATAATCCCATAGTAAAAAAAATACATTGAATAGGAAACCCTATTTTATTGTGCTGGTTGCCACAATTTCACAGCTGAATCCCTCCAGTGTGAGAGGGATATCATATATACTCTAAAAATTGCCATAGAAATAGTTATTGTTTAATGAAGCTAAGTTTATGATACCAGAACATGGATTGCTGAGGGGTACATTTGTCACCCTTAGCAGTGCTGCAGCTGGCGGCGAGGCCTCTCTGCTTCATGCGTAGGATCATTATTATTATTATTATTATCCTTTATTTATATGGCACCACAAGTGTTCCGCAGCGCCTTACATAGTACATAGAACTAATAGGTGAACAAGAAACAAGTAACTTACAGTGCAGGACAAGGACACGATTTATATACATTGCTGCAATAGCGATTAAAGCACTCACAATAAGCAGCCGGGAGTTGGCAGTCATGTGTTAGGTGCCCTAATGGGGAGTAAAGAGTAGAAGAAAATGTAAAGAGAAACACATGAAGGTAGAGGTCCCTGCTCATGAGAGCTTACATTCTAAAGGGGTGAGTAGATGAGTGATGTGGTGAGTGATGTGTTCCGGGTGAGCTGCTGAGGGGGATATTCCCATTATTCACCTTTTCAGCACAGCTCGGCCCCTCTCCTAGGGACCTGATTGGCCAGGATCCCGTCACGCTGGAAGTAGGGGATGTAAGTCACATGTCACACCATTATGTGACAGTGACATGTGAGTGAGAGACCCCAGAGAGAGGATACGCGCTGGGAGCACACCTTTGCAGCACATATTACTTTTCATTATTTTGGGGGGGGGGGGGCATGGAATACCCCAGATTTGGACACGCCTCCAGTATTTGCGCCCATCCCTGCCCTTGACCGCCTTGCCTTTAATAAATAGGCCCTTAGGTGTCGATAAGTATCATGACATTGGTAATGGTCTGCACTTATGATTTATTACATTGATCCTAATGGAAATCCTAGAGCAATCATTGAACTGCAGAAGGTTTCAATACAGTAGCGCATATTAGAAACACTTTTATGGATCTACAGATGTGCCCACATACACCTATTCTTCAATCCTCCCAAATAGCCCTGTTTGACTTTCCATGTACTTTACGATTTGCACATGTGCCACATAACTGTTTCTTAATATATGCATCTTAAGCTGCTATCCTAAGTACTTAGGGCCTGATTCAGCGTTGCATGTTATTGCACTACCGCTGTGACCTTGTACGCAGAAACAGAAGCCTACTGCCAGCTTCTGTGATCCGCTGCTGTGACCGAAGATGCAGCATCGGATCACTCTGTGCCAACATCGGTCATCTGGCTAACCTTCAAGTTTTGCAGGATTGCAAGCCTTTTTATACAGCTGAAGCCAGTGAAGCTGCATACAAGGACACAGCCACTGGCTTCAGCATGCCCCCATTTTCTGGTATGCTGCCTTATGCCACCCTCCCTCCTTCCCATCCCCAAATGGTAACAGCCTGTTATTCAGGCTGGGCGTCCGGGCACTGCGAGCGAACTCACAGAATGAGATCTGCACATGCACAGTACAGATCCTGCGCATACACAATTCTTCAAACATCAGAGATGTACACAAACCACCAGGTTTGCCTACAACTTTGAATCAGGCCCTTGGTACACTATTTGTCAATTCAGACAAATTAAGGAAAAAGTATGCAATCTGGGAAATAAGTTTAAAGACTGAGGTCCTATACGACTGACTCGGACCATGTATTGTACTTAGGGTCTGATTCAGAGATTATTACCAGTTATTTATATAGCGCACACATATTCCGCAGCGCTTTACAGAGAATAGTTGGCCATTCACATCAGTCCCTGCCCCAGTGGAGCTTACAATCTAAGTTCCCTACCACATGCTCACACACATACACACTAGGGTTAATTTTTTGTTGGGAGCCAATTAACCTACCAGTATATTTTTGGAGTGTGGGAGGAAACCGGAGCACCCGGAGGAAACCCACGCAGCACAGGGAGAATATACAAACTCCACACAGTTAGGGCCATGGTGGGAATTGAACCCACGCCCTCAGTGCTGTGAGGCAGTAATGCTACCATTACACCATCTGAGATGTACGCTAATGCGACCGCAACTGCGTCTCTGTATGCAACGTAGTTGCAAAAATATGCTAATATAGCAAAGATCACCCGAGCATAAAGACGCCCACTACCTGCCTTCTCATCTGCATACAACTACGCATACCTACTTAAACATCGGTACCATCGAAGTACATCGGCAGCCATTTTACCCTAGCGGGCAGGTCTGACCACACGCAGCCTAGGTAGCTCTTCTGCCATGCAGAGCCACGTATGCAATTATAGTGGCTAATTTATGCACGCCCACGGAACGGCGTTCAAACGGCCACGCACGCCTGCGTTTCGCTAACCACCCCCAGTCTCCACCCCCAAACGATCACTTCCTGTCAATCAATCTGCAATGGGCCTCCCAGGGCTGCGTGAATGCACAGCGGATCCACTGCTGACTTCGCGCATGCGCACTGTGATGCATGCGCAATGGCAAATAATCGCTCGATCTGTGTGCAAATTGCAGTTGCATTTATCTCTGAATCAGGCCCTTAGTTCACTATTAGACTATTACATCTTTTGTCATCATGCATGGGGAAGCGTTCTTGGGGTGATGGTTTTACCTTATAGTGTTTGGCATGATTTGTGCTCAATGCATTCTTCTTTTTATTGTATCATATACAGTAAGTGAGGCACCATACGTAATGCATATCTCCTGGTAACACCAATATGACTGGCAGTAAGACCCCAGTGTTTGGTTTCAGCAAGGAATTTTCATCTACTTACATTTGGTCCTTTTTTATTGTAGATAATATCTTAACATAATTACAGACACAACTGTGCTTCTAAACTGCCACACAGATGGGATGAAAGAGATATTCATCATTGTGCAGGGAGTTCTACGTACATTCATAAAATGTCATCCAGAGTGAGCACAAAATGAATAGACATGTCTGACTGCCATGCCCATATTACACCAATACACACAGTATTTGTATACACTGTGTTGGACATTCATTTCATTTAGTTGATGTACAGTAGTGCAGCAAAGTTTGTTTCTGAACTTTGAATGGCCTATTAAGAGTTATTGTTTCAATGTTTGTTTTTACTTCAAAAGAACATGTACAAATTTTCTGTATATTTTTAGCCTACATAAATGTTCAACAAAACAATTGAGTATGCATGATCTTACATATATGTATATCAATTTAGTGGCATGAGTGAGTGGAAGTACTGTATTTTACACAGCAAGATGAGCTCTTCAACACATTTCTAATAATTACTAATACTTCAGTACAATATACAGTACAGTACCTTACAGGGATTCTTTAGCCAAGTGGTTCCCAAACGGTGCCCTGGAGTAATGTATCCATAGGGTCAGTTATGTAGTGGTGGACAGGCTTGCACTTCTGCTTATCCACATATTTTATACTTGGCAGTCTCAAGCACTGCTTTCACCTATCACATTGATCATAAATAATTTGATTTCTTTCTGGACCACCATCCCATAGCACCCCTGTATGTGTCCAGTGGCATCCAGTTTGGGAACCACTGCTTTAGACATTGGAAGGCCTGGATCAAACATATTGGGCCTGATGCTAAGTTGCACATAATGCACTGAATCCTATGCATCCATAAGTTTGCACTGCCAACAGCCCTTCTGCTGTCATTACTAGTAATGGTACCTATACCTACCCCATGCTTGGTGCAGAAGATCAACACACCAAATGCACAACATGTATGAAGAGGTCTCTACTCTGACTGCACACCCAAGATATGCCGATGGGACAACTTTCTTATGTGCAAAAGCTCAATTACCACCCAATAACACCCATTCAGGCATCGCTGAGAAGCAGCTGAGATGCCTATATATCATCATAATCACTCTTAAATGCTTTAGATTAGTTTTGGTGCAAATGCGGTTTGCTAAAAATCATAAGATGCGCAGATGGTTTCTGGATAGCAATCACAATACTGTCACCTGGAGTGTATGTTGAATGTTATAGATTGCATATTCTATCTAGCAACAGGTGTGATTTTGTCAGTGGAGAACTTCAGTTCAGGGGACTAGGATACAGGAAGTGGAAAGAGTTGTGTGATCAGAGAAGGTAAGATGCTATGCTGCACATTGCGAATGTAGTTCCCATTACTAACTCTGAAGGCCTCTCTGTTATGCTGTCAACCAGTCACAACCTTTGGGTTAGTAGCATATCAGAGTTCTGAGCACCTGCACACTATGGACCTCATTCAGACCCGGTCGCAAGAGCCGAGCACTCACAACCAGGTCGATGTTTAGGACCCGCACGGGCAGCGGCCGCACTGCGCGTGTGCAAGCCCCGGAGCAAGAGAGAAATTCTCTCGCTCCGGAGCTCACTACAAAGGGGGTGGCTGTCGATGTTGATCGACAGCTCGACCCGTTTTGTAGGCGTGGCGGGGGGGTGGTTTTACAAACGGAGGCATTCCTTAAGGAACGCCTGCCGTTTTGTGGGCGGCCGCACTGACATCAGCATTGATGTCAGTGGGGAGCTTCCTGCTTGATCACAGCAGTAAGCTCCCTGGGGCTTGTGGTTGCCGACATCCAACCTTAGTCTCTCGTCTCAAGCCCCGATGGTCGCGATGGTCTTGATCATCGCGACCATCAACCTGGTCGGTCGCTAAAGCTGTGGGTGGTAACCCACAGCTTAGCTAGTTACCAGGAGGCTGCACTTCAGAAGGCAAGCGGCCGCCCTCATTCAGAGCGAGCGCTCGCTTCTTGCGACCGCCTCTGAATGAGGGCCTATATCCCATGAAACCCCCACGTTACATTATATTCTCTTACATAGCCGGCAATGTAATGTAAGCAGTGTCTCGTTACACAAGGTGCTGTGTGTTCTATGAATTCATCTAGATACCCAACTTTAAAACTTAAAGGTGCTCAAAGCCTCCAGCTTTGAGCACCTTTATGTCCAGCAGTTCTTACTTCCAAACTTTTAGCTAACTTGGAATAATTACCATAAAGGGAAATGTCTCAAGGATCCATTAGATAGATGTCAACTGGATTAGAGTCAAATGCTGACTAATATTTTCATGTGTAATACTAGCATGCCAACACACCAAAATAAAAACTCTTTAGCCATGGCCAACTCCACCCAGTGATATTTTTATCTTTGGTACAACTATAGGCATAGGCAAATGCAGGGGTGGTTTCCGGTTTGCCCGGAAACCTCCCTCCTAAGCCCACACCATGACAACAATAGAAATAGTAATATAGAATTTTACTAGTGCTGCATGTTCTTCTCAGCATCACAAATGAAATAATTAGCACCACATGTGGATCTTTTAACATGTGTCAGCCAGTAATAAATACACCTGTGCACTAACTAGGAGATCTGGAAAACATACACTGTTAGGGGTGCTTTGCTATACACCATCAATATGGTTAATTATTAATACCATAATACACTATAAAGTGCTGCAATGCTCTGGAATGGTGCCCATATTTGAACTAAAAGCTTCAGCTCAGGCAGGATGGCCCTACTGCCGCATCTAATGGCTTACTGTGAATGCTGGTCCTGTATATGCTGGAATTATGACACACAATACACTTTCTATGATACATATTAAAGCTGGATAAGTGCCAATTATGCCCTCTGCATTGACTGGCCACACTCACTATAAGCATTTGAAACCCCTCCTCTAGAAATCCTATTAGTTACTAGATTGCATTTTCACTGCTCCTTTATAATTTTGCACATGCATAACTGACCCTTGTGTTTCTAATGAAAGAGTGCTTTAATGGTAATGTTGCTTTTATCAGGTTTTTTGTGAGGGCATTTTCTATACTAAGTAAATTCTACACTTTTCTATTCCCTGTAAATTCTACACTTCTTCTACTAGCAAGAGCTGTCTTTATTGTCCACATCCATTTGTTTTTATCTAACGGGCAGGATTGTCCTCCTGAATAAAATGCTTCTCTACAACCTACTGAATGGTGGCATCTAATATATAATGTATGCACTACTTAAAAGCCTTTCATAATGTATACTCAAACATTACATTACATTTTACTCTGCAAAGTTAGACGTTTGCCTTTAGCTATGCCAACAGGCTTTCAGCCTTCCAGGCTTAACTTCTAAACATATAAATGCCTTTTGACATTAAGTGAGAACAGGTACTTGCATCCAGGCAGAATATAAATTCATTAATGTATTTAGTTTAAAACTGTGATGTTTCCTAAAACAGTATATTAATTTAGGCTATTTAAAAGCAAGAATTTAAAATTGTTTAAAATATATACTAAGCATTCAAACAAAAAACTGTGACAGTTCACAAATCACTCTAAGGGGTATATTTACTAATGGTCGATTTTTATCAATTTCAACATCAAATTGTTGAAAAATGATCAAAATCGATCAACATCAGTGTTGTGTTTCTGGGGCTAAATCACTCAGTTACTAACAGATAATTTTTTATTCGTTTTTTTAAGTAGTAGTAAATGTGTGATTTAGCTCCAGAGACACAACATCGATGTTGATCGATTTGTGATCGATTTTATAATCGACCTTTAGTAAATATACCCCTAGGTGAGAAGAATAAATAGGAATTAATTGTTATGATTCCTGGAGACAATCGACGGTAGTAATGTAGAGCCAACTGATGACAGCCTTGTGGGCTGGAATGTATTGTACTAGTCGTGGCTTAGGGTTAAGGATTTGGTTGCAGCCATTGGACTGTTGATGCTGCCTTGGGGCCGGTTTGTTTTGACTAGTTGTGCCAAGGGCAAGAGGTGTGATGCAGCCTGTGGGCCGTAGGAGCAGCCTTGAGAGCTTTTTGTGGCTTTTATAGTCGTGGCCAAGGGACTGGTGATGTGAAGCAGCCTTGGGGCTGTTGGAGCAGACTTGGAGGCTGATTGTGGCCTTTATAGTCGTGGCCAAGGGAATGATGGTGTGAAGCAGCCTTTGGGCTGTTGTAGCAGCGTTGGGGGCTGATTGTGGCCTTTATAGTCGTGGCCAAGGGACTAATGGTATGAAGCAGCCTGGGGCTGTTGCAGCAGCCTTGTGGGCTGATAGTGACCTGGGGCCCCAGGACCATTGCAGCCTTTGGGCTGATGAGATTCAGATGAGGTATGCAACAAGAACATGGGGCTCCTGCCAGTGCCGCCAAGATGACACTGGCGATCGTGTGCTTAATAGTACTCCTGGAACGCAGAGTTGCTACCAGTGCTGCCGGGATGACACTGGCAATGGTGTGCTAATTTGCGCACCTGGAACACAGAGTGGCTACCAGTGTCGCCAGGATGACACTGGCGACAGTGTGCTAAGTTGCGCACCTGGAATGCAGAGTTGCTACCAATGCCGCCGGGATGACACTGGCGACGGTGTGCTAGATTGTGCATCTGGAACGATAAACTGTGACTGGTGCCGCCGGGTTGACACAAGCCACTGGATGGTGACAGACGCTTCTGGGGTAGGAAGCCCAGATGGTACAAGCAGCACGTGTGGACGAGATGCAGGTGGAGCCGCCTGGATGGAATACACATGAAACACACATGAAACACAGCTAGACTGACTCAGGAACTCGACTGACAAGCAGGAGACTAGAAAACCAGAAGTACGGAAAACTCTATCACCGGCATGGAGTGGAGGGCTGGCTGGAATTTAACAGGATCAAGGCCCAACCAGAGCAAATCTCCCTTAATGATAGACCAGTGTGCAGCTGTGCTGTGCACAGACAGGAGAATCAATTAACTTGCACCTGACACTGCACACAGACAGGCAGTATTTAATGCAGTGCCTCAGGCTGGAAGCTGCAGATCCTGATATTAATTTGAAACTCAAAACAGCAACAAGCTAATAAAATAATACAAGGACATCTAGGACTGAGGTTTATAAATGACCAGGTTGTGATTGTAACTCTGGCATATTGATACTTTGAGAAGAGAGAGAGGGTTACTTTTATTGCTTCTTGGCTAGTATCCAGGCTATATAGGGAGGTGTGCTTTTTCTCTTTCCCTCTTTAGTTCCTGCCAGCTTTGTTAATTCCCTCCCGCCCATGCCCATGTTTGGGTTTTTTGTTTTTCTTTGATGTTCAGGTAGGGGCTCTATTGTCCTTATATTTTTGAGTGTTGGATGTTTTGGTTATGTAATAAGACATTCTGTCAGCATACACATGTGCACATAATGTGGTTTCAGAGTACTGACATGAGTAATGGGCTAGTTGTTCCATCTTTTGCAGCGGAGAGCCTGACTATGTGTGAGATGTACTGGCGTAGCTCTGGCTGTGGCATGTGTTTCATATTCACACTTGTTGAATGCAGCTGGTAGATGTATCTGAGTACAATTTTGACCAGGTTATTTCCAATTTGTCAGAAAAACATTGCTGTCAGTGGACACATGGCACAGGAGGTTGTTGCTGGGTACTGTCTTTGGTTGTGAGCTGGTGCCACAACCCACAAGAGGGGGGTTAGCTTAGTTATAGATGAGCTGGAGCAAATCGGGCTGCAGCATGTGTCTAGTGGGCAGCTACAAGCAGTATGTTTTGTGGCCACCTAATTTCACATTTTTGATCTCCAATTTATTAATAAAAAAATGTGATCTTCTATTCTCTAAGTCAAATCTTCATGTGCTTATTATTAGCTTAAGAAGTTATACTTATATTTTTATTGTTAATTATGCGGAAGGGAAATCATCATTTGCTACTCAATTTATCATGTTTATATATTTATATTAATCATTACATATCAGCCAATTGCAGAAAAAAACATTAAAGTTTGGGAATAATATTTAATTTCATTTCTTAGGAAAAATAACCATAACTACTATGGTGGTTGTTCATGTAGAGACACAGAAGCAGCTGGAATCATGGAAGGTGTTTAGCCCATTCGTCCTTTAGATATTCCCCTTTTTTGACTACCTGTCTAGGTTGCCTCCATTCTGTTGCTTTGTTTTTGTGCCTTTGAACATTTGAGGTTTGACACCCCTCAACATAGCTGCTCATATTTATGTATGATTCTAGTATTCTGCACCTTTTGGGGTTCTTTCTCTGTTGTTATTTCTTTGCCAGATACTTGTCAAAATTGTTATAGAATTATTTCAGTCTGTATATATTTCACACTTTATATTCCATAGCGCTGTGTATCATCTCTGTGGCCGTTTTTGTGCCTTACCTTATCTATTCCTATTATCTGCTGCTTCATTGTTCTTCCCAATATTTAGTCTGCCCTCTTGTCTCTTTCTTAGGAGCATAGCAAATGGCGAGTGCCATCCTGGCCAATAGTTAGATACGCCCCTGGGTATCTATGGAATGAGACTTCAACTAGTGTCCTATAACCTATTTTTTGTCTAACCTTATTGTCAGTTAGCTAAAACATTTTAATGAGAGCTTCTTATTTTGTAGTCTAAAATAACTAAAGTCCAGCACCACTGTCTGAGCACCGCTGGTTTTCTTGACAGTGTGTCTTGTAACTTGTAAACACTTGCAGTAGTGTAAATACTCCCATAGAAAACAAACTGAATGTGCCAACACTCAAAAGATAATCTCTGAATTCCTTTACTTTTAAGCCCATGTATGTGAGGTATGCAGCCTATATAATGTGTTCATAATAGCAAGTCTCACAAGTTGTATTACTGCACAACTCTGTTAGCCAAAACCCCAACCATGATGTGGCCATTTTCCTAAAAACAGACATAATCTAAATTTTTGATTGTATACACTGAACCTGTTTCAACTATTAGCATATTTTCGCAGCTACGTTCCATGTAAAATGACAGCTGCGATCGCATTAGTGGCACCCATCTCTGAATCAGGCCCTATATCCAGAGCATGCTTAAATTCTAGGAAAGCATCATCTATTTCTAACAATGGAATGAGAATTAGCTGAAAATTGATGGACTTTATGTCTTTTTTATTTCACTCTATTATCTATGGGGCTGAATTTGAGTTGAGCGCAAAGAAAAAAAGAAAAGTAACTTTACACATGGACAAAATTTGTTGCAAAGTAAATGATGCAACTACAATTATCATTTTTACTTGCATGAATACTGGATGCGTTTGCATGTAGCCCACAAATGCTGAACAGCTTTATTTTTACACTGCAATTTAGATTTGAATTTGGACTCATCCCTCCCAAATCCAAATCTCTCTGCACATTTTATATCTCCTCTACCTGCAGGATGCAAAGTTACTTGCTCTTTTTTGCTTTTCTCCCCAAGCTGGAGCCAAATCTTCTAAGCAGTAACATCATAATAAATAGCTTATCTAAGTCCAGTAATAATTAAAAAAATGAAGACTCTTATGCTGCTAAAGATTTTAGCTGCTTTATGTATTGTGTTCATGGAAAATTCACAATATTACTATCATACTTGCTTACTTTCATGGAAGTTACGGGAGGGTCCCAATGTTTTGGGTAGCCCACACGCACCCCTGGAAGAGAAGGCAGATCTCCTGCATCCTGCCCACTTTCTAGTGAAGTGCGCAACATGGGGAGACTTTACGGGGAATTTGCAGGTCCCTAGGGAGGAGGCAGGGCTAAAATGATGCAACTCAAATAGTTTAGGCCTGCCCCCTATGCGCGAATAGTGGCCTTTCCTCATGAAGGAGCAGGGCCTAATGACATCTACAGTCAAGTCCCGCCCCCTGAAGCTGTCAGCAGCATCTCTTCTCTGGGCTGCTCTGGAGAGGAGATGCTGCATAAAGGCGCTATTCCAGAGAAGGCACAGTAGTACGGCCGGGGATGACAGTATGGAAACTAACTTATGGCATAACTTTTCAGCTCTGGTTTAATCTTCCGGGAGGGCCAGATGCTGCCAGTGACCTATAAACAATGATGCAGCAGCCGTGTTTCATTACAGATCACGCAGTCACACACCACCATGCTCAGTGCATTGCCGTGCCATTCACTGGCTCACACACAGAGTCACTGAGGTTGCTGACTGCTGTGTACTGGGGCTGAGGGCGAGGGATGGACAAGGAGCTCCTCTCCTGTAATCCGGTCAGGTCAGTCTTTTGTGTATTTTATTTTTTTCCTAAGGGCCAAAGTGTTTTTTTTTTCTGTTGGGGCCAATCTGTGTAAATTTCACCTGTGGGGGTCAATGTTTTTTTTTTTTCCTGTGAGGGCCAATGTGTGATGTTGTTTTTACCTGTCAGGACCTATGTGTATCTTTATTTCTTTGTGTGTGCGCATTTTTTTTTGTTCCTGTGGTGTACTTTGTTTCTCTTCTGTGGAACAATTTGTTTAATTAAAAATTAGAATTTTATTTTGGTTAATAAAAATAAAACTTATGGATATAGTAGGATTGGGAGGAGGGGGGGCTCCAAAATTTATCATACAGACTGCTAGTAGACCATACTTGCCTACTCTCCTGGAAGTTGTGGGAGGGTCCCAGTTTTTTGGGTAGCCCCCCACACTCCCAGAAGAGTAGGCAGATCTCCCAAAACCAGCCCACTTCCTAGTGAAGTGCACAGAATGGGGAGATTCTACTGGGAATTTGTGGGTACATAGGGATGAGGTGGGGCAAAACTGATGCAAATTGCATCATTTAGCCACACCCCCTCCTCACGGACCTGCAACTCGCTGCCTTTACCTGTGAGGGGTTTGCGCCTAATGACGTCCACCCCACCAAGCTGACAGCAGCATCTTCTAAGTATGTAGTAGACCTCGGGTCTGCCCTAATTAGCAACATAATATGTGTAGGATTACTATGCTATCCCTTAACCCGGGACACTCATAAATTACACAGGTTCTGTGGCTGCTTAAACCAGGTGAAATGCAGGCTTGAAGTCAACCAACCACAGAATCTGTGTAATTCATGAGTGTCCCGGTTTAAAGGGATAGTATGGTAAGCCTAATATGTGGGCATGTGAAGGAATCTGATAGTTTCCATAACTAGTAATTGTAGTGCAACTGGTTTAAATGCTATTTTAAAACACAAGTATACAATGGAAACAGATTTTAGGCATTAGTAATCTGTCCTGTTCCTGACTTTGATAAGGTAAGGGAAATTACAATAATGGTGGTTGGGTATACACTGGCCAATATATTGGCTGTTCAATTGAATGGCCGATATATCATGTGTGCGGTGGCCAGTGTGTACAGACGATATGGGCCAAATGTAATAGGGTGTCAGTTTTAGTAACAGTACAAACTCACACTTTCTTGCACTTTTAAAAAGTGCGAGTTTTTACTGAAACTCGCAAATTCAATAGCCTGCGAACTTTTCAGCTCGAGGCTACTGCATTTGCGAGTTTAGGCGAGTTTAGCACTATGTAAACTGACACCTTTTAATGCGAGTAGCATTAAAAGGTGCGAGTTTTAGAGAAGCCATCACAGATCAGTGAGATCCGTGATGGCTTCTGTGTGTGTTTTAAAAAACCCCCTCCCCAAAAGCATAACCCGCCCCAGGCTTTATAAAGACTGTTCTGGTTCTAAAAATACAGGGGACAAAATGCATAGGGGGCCCCTGTATATTAAGAACCAGCACAGGGCTTTGTTGAGCTGGTCCTGGTTCTGGAAAATCAGGGGACAAAACGAGTAGGGGTCCCCTGAAAATTCCAGAACCAGCACTGAACTCTTTCTAGCGGGGGGATAATGCCACAGCCAGGGAAAACCTTTCACCGGTTTCCCCGGCCAAAGCATTATCCCTGACCGCTAGTCAGTCCAGGCCATGGATCCCTGGGGAGTTGGGTACCCCCCCAATAAAGGGGTACCCCTCAACAGGGCACCCCAGGCCTAGACTGATAGCCCGGGGCTATCCCCGGCACCCTATGGCCGTGGGTGCCGGGTTGATAGTGTTAGTGTAAAGTGTAAAAATGAAATTTCCATATTGTCTTTAGTTGTAGAACCACAAGTACCAGCAAGCCTCCCCTGCATGCTGGTATTTGGAGAACCACAAATACCAGCATGCGGGCATTATGGGCCCGCTGGCCCTTGTAGTTCCACAACTAAAGAAATGCGTAAATAAACAAACATACACAGTGAAAGTAAAATTTTAATTAAACATACATGCACACTCACACTCACACATACTCACCTAGTATCCGAAGTAATCCATAGGGGTACCTGAAAAAAAAAAACATACTCACCTCTCCTATGCGTCTCCTATGTACACATACCTTTGCTCCGCGTAAATGACCGGGGCAGCTCCCTGATTAGCTGAATGCGGCCAGCCTGTGTCTCCCATAGACTTCTGTGGTGTGAAATCCCCATTGAAGTCTATGGTGGGAACCGCTACATCGTAGCCGCAAGATTAATAGAGGTTAATCTTGTGGTTACATCAATGATACAATGTATTTTTAGAACCAGAACAGGCTTTATAAAGCCCGGGGCTGGTTATGCTTTTGGGGAGGGGTTGCACGTCATTTTTTTTTATTTAAAAACATTTTACATAAGTACACACAGAAACATGTACATATCTCATGGATATTTGCATGTTTCTGTGTTAATCTGACCTGCTCAGGATGTACTCGCTAGCCTGAAGCAGGTCTATTAGTTGGGGATTTTTTTTTTGGTAATCTTTTTTTTGCGAGTCTGAAACAGACACTCTATTACATTGGGCGAGTCGATTGTTTTCAATGCGAAAACATCTGGATGCGAGTTTGAGAATGGGGAGTTTTAGTAACTCTGAAAAATGCGAGTTTTAGTGAACAGACACCCTATTACATTGGAGAGTTGTGAAAAATTGCGAGTTTAGCACCAAACTCGCAATTTACCAAAACAGACACACTATTACATTTGGCCCCATGTCTGTAAACAACGTCAATAACAGACATATTGCATCGCCTGTGCAGCACAGTAGATGCCCAGGATATCTGCAGATATATTGGCGCATTGTGCTGACCACCCATAAATTTGCTGCAGAGGCCACCTGTGACTGACAGCTCAACTGGGCAGGCACATGTAAATGCTCACCAAGCTGTGACTTCAGACACAAAACATCGGACTGACGATTGGTAAGTGTGTATGCACTTACCAATCTTCAGATAGGATGGAGGATCACCCTGGTGTGTACACACACACTTAAGGTGTAAGTGGCAGGGACACTGATCTCCAGGATGATGTGCAATTAATTTAAAAGTGATTTGTATACTCTGTAAACCATAGACAAAACAGAGACTACTGTACTGTGGGCCTGATTCAGCAAGGAACGCACAGATGCAGGCGCACGCAATTGGCCGATGTTTGCAGTCTGTGCATGCATCTAGGTTGCAGTGTGCGTGCGTGAACCGCTCACTGCATCCACAAAAGCGAGTGCAGTGAATAAACAGACCCAGGGAAAATTGATTGACAGGAAGTGCTGTTTGTGGGTGGATACGGGGAGAGGTCGGCCGAACACAGGCGTGCCAGTGTGTTCACACCCCATTCCAGGGGCGTGCATAAATTAGCCACTGAGATGCCGGATGCAGCCTGGCTTCCCTCTGTGTGCAGGAAGTCTCTCAATTCCTGCGGCAGGATCAGGTCTACCTTTATTCTGCGTGCGGATCCCATGTCACTCTATGTTCCCAATGTTTTCTCAGCTTTGAGCATCAGTACGGATGTTAGCAGAGGGTAAAGGGGGCGGCATTATGTAGTGCTGGGCGTCTGCATCTTTGCACTGCAGTTGCCGTGCTTATGCATTCATTAGCATATTCTTGCAGCGGCCGGGTGCGTGCGTCTGCATCCTTGAGTTCCTTGCTGAATCAGGCCCTGTATCTCATTGGATTTGCAATAGTGCCGTAGGTTTTCCTTCAGTACAAAGTATCATAGTACAGTACTTTTTGTGGTTCAGTAGCACAAACCAAGAAAAATTAAAATAGAACAGCAAAAATGTTGGTGACTTTCAAATAATATAGTGCAAATTTATGTCTAATTGACTATAGAATAATTAGGTTTGATTTATTTACGATTGATTTCTTTCTCGTAGAACATGATAAACTTTTAAAAGCCATTTATTTATAGATTTATGTACAGACCATGAACATTTACCAATGTATCCTATGTATGCGTCTGGGTCCGATGTTACTCTATTTTGGCCAAATGTACGGATGTGAATAAGTGGGCGTCCTTATGTCAGGCTGCGTTCACAATGCGAATACAAACATTTAAATATTACCGCTGATATTAGCAACGCAGTTGCATGCGTATAAAAAGAATAGCGATCCATGCTGAATCAGGCTCTCAGTTCCAAAATGGGTGAAACTTGGGACAGACCCTCTTTACACTGCTTTGCCAATCTGGGTTATTCCCAGATCGGCACCATTCACACTGCACATGGGAATGGTGTTCCACTGCACATGGGTGCAGTGGAACATTTCTCCCAGCACTTGGAGATGACATCATCTCCAAGCGACAAAGGAACACGAAAGTTCCCATGCTGTAAATGGGACCCGGATCGGACAACCCGGGTTACCCCTGTAAACTGCAGGTTTTCACGAGTCTTTCCCATTTTAAATCCTGCAAACTACCCGGGTTGGATTGCTGGGTCACTTAACCTGGGAATCCAACCCTTGCCCCTTTTACACCTAGCAGCAACCTGGGTTAACCCTGCAATAAACCGGGTTTTAGCTGTGGTGTAAAAGGGGTATTACGGTGCTCTGCTGGGTGGGGCCTTCTTGTTTTTCCAGTGCAGTCAGTGTCTTGCGCGACTGCACCTCCTTTTGGCTCCTCCCAATTCCAATGACGCAGTCGCCACATAATTCATCAGGACTTTCCTGCCCTGCAGTGTGGCTCAGTCCACTCTTCATCAATGGAGATGCCAGTGTAAGGTAGTGTTGATGGGCTGTGGGAGTTGTTAATCAATCGGGCCGCAAATGCAGTTACTCCCCCTCAGTAGTGGGTGGACCTATAATACAGAAGCACACCAGGGATAATACTGGCCCACAGCCTGGCCAGTCTGACACTGTAAAGTGATAACAGCATCTTTAAATAGTTTTGATGATATATATTGATCATAGATTCATAAACAGCCAATAATTATGTCTACATTACAAACCTGCGCTATTAAAAATATAGTTTGCATTGGATGTATACATATTGACTATAAGGGAGACATACGAGATACTTGCTGGGGCCTCTTGTGAGCCTCCCCATAGTTTTAATTATAAACACTGTGAAGAACATAAAATAATAATAATCACTAATGAGAGTACATTGTAATCGGTTAAACTAACAGAATGCAGGCAAGTATGTAAAGAAACCTCAGAAGAACAAGCCAATTCAGGTAATATTAGAGCAGAGCATGGCTGGACACATTGGGAAGATGGCACACCTTACCTTACAAGTTTAAAGTGGAGTTTTTAATGTTAATTAATAATCCATTGTTCTAGATTTCTTTGTCCACTAATAAAATTTAAGTGCAAAGATTGAATTGTTATCCAAATTTTACAAAATATAAAATCAAATAAAAGGATTTACTACTATAATAGTTGCTGAGTTAGTGATTAATTACATAACTAATGAGAACATTATTGATTAAAATCTGCCTGTGAACAGGCATTCAGTTTGAATAATGAAACACATTAAACCCCTTCACTGCTGAGGTTTTTTTCACCCTTGTGCTGAGGTTGGTTTTTCACATTTGTGCTGGTCACATTCCAACATCAGTATCCCTGATTTTTTATGTGGCAGCCACACAAATTTTCCCTTTTTTTTTAGAAGACTTTGTATTTTCAGAAAATACTGTAAGTTTTCTTACCATTAGTTTTCTTACTCATACTAACATGTCATTTTTTAAAACCAACTGGCCAAAAAAGTGTTGGTATTTCAATTTCAAGAAAGGGAACCAAAAGCAAACATTATTTTTCTTTGCTTATAAACACCACAAAGAAACATTTTGTGATCCTTATTTCACCAATAATCCACCTTTCCAAAAAAGTAAAAAGCAGGAGTCTATGTTTAAAGCTGTGACTCAGAGATGCGACAAGCGATGTAGCGGAGCACCACCCGTGCTGTACACACTGCATGACCCTGTGTATGATGGCGCAATGTATCATAACATGCTGCATATACCGTAACTGCACTGCATCATTCATTGCATCGTCCCATCTGATGTGCAGAACAGCAGATGGGACGATGTAAAGAACGACCATTGTGAACAACAGATCGGGTATACATACTATGTGTACACTATAGAATTCTGATGTGCGTCGAAACGATATATCGTACGATACATCATATAATATGTACCTATCTTGAGTTTTGACACAAAAAAAAAACCTGTACATGAAATCAATTTTCACATTTTCTCTGTCTGAATGTAAATGCCTACAATACTGTATGTAGGGAGAATATGGTGGCTGAACAAGGGCAACTATTGTATAGACTAGACAACCTACCACATTAAATGAGGCACCCATTTTTTTATTTGACACAAGATAGGGGAGAATTTGTGTACTGTTTCCGTTATTGTCTGATGATCAGACAGTAGCTACTGTCGTAAGGGGGCATACTGTTTAAAAGAGGAGACTCCCCTCTTTCAAGACAGGGTGTTCCCATGTGTGTGCAGGCTAGTATGGGGGAGATAGGGTACAATGTGCCCTTCCCCATCTATGGAAAAGTATTGTTTTCCGTAGCGCTGTGCGATATTGTCCAGTGATCATAAGTAATAGCTTTTAAGGGGGTCATAATTTAAAAATGGGAATCCCCTTACTCATATGTGGGTGGCTTCATATTTACAGATTTAAGTATGAGTTAAACAGGCCACATAGTGTAGTGCCCTCCCACCCATATACAGAAAACATATGTTATCTGTAGCGCACAGGTGATCACCAGACAATAGTTACTAGTGGGCAACATATTTGAAAAAGCGGACTACCTTCTTACAAATATGGGTGCCAACACAGTTGCTGGTGTTATTATGAGGGTGATAGGCATATAGGGTCCACTATATACAGTATGGAGAAGAGTATGTTTTCCGTAGTGCAGGATAACATTGTCTGGTGATCAAATGTGATCACCAGAAAATACCTAGTAGAAGGTTACATCAATTCAAATAGAGAAACTTTCCCTTTCAGATGTGGGTGCCCCTGTTGGGGGTCATGTTCCCCATCCCTGGACTCCAACATTTTTCTGAAGTCCAGGGATTAATGCTGTCACACTGATCACCAGGCATACATTTCAACAGATGCACACAGTGTGAAAGTGGGGACTCCCCTCTTTCAAACAAGGGTGCCCTCATATATGTATCTAATATGAAGGGGGACGATAGATGGAGTTAAAGTCCCTCCACTCACCATTTCAATTTCATTATTTGTTTTTTTACAGTTCAGTGCCGTCAGCGAGTATATTCGCCCCCAACAGCACTGGACCAACGGGGAAGGTGAGAATCATCTAGGGTTTTATGGTCCCCCTCGAAAGTGCATGACAAGTCCCACTCATCACCCGCAGTTTTAGTACACATGCGAATGACAAGTGGAACTCGTCATCTGCAGCGAGGAGTTTAAAGGATGAAAAAATGTACACTTCCATTAACAGCAGTACCATTCACTATAAACTTCTTCAGATGCACTACAAACCATGTCACTCATTATCCCAAAACTTTTTAGCTGAGATATCCTGAAAAAGTTAATTATTTTTATTATAGTCCCGTACCTGCATCTGAAATATTTGAGATAATCCTTCTTTTCCCTTGAGGCAATTTCCTTAATAAAAACTGCTAGAATAAGATTCATGTGCCCGTTAACTTTTGAATATGGAAATGAATTATTCGCTGTAGGAGTATATTTATCATAACAATAATTAAAAGGATAAAGTATACTATTTTAGATTTCTCTAATCCAAAAAAAAGTATTTGTGTTTAGGGGAATCGGTATGAAATACCGGCGGCTCAATAGCATCCTGACATCTGATAAGTATGCTCTCCCTACCCATCTCCACCCCCTAACCCTCCCTTAGTGGTGCCTAACCCTAACTTCCCCTCTTAGTGCCTAACCCTAACCCCCCTTCCCGCACCCTAAAACTAACCCTGCCAGGGGGTGCCTAACCCTATCCCCCCGCCCGGTGGTGCCTAACCCCTCTCCCCGTAGCCTAAACCTAACCCTCCCGGGGGGGGGTGCCTCACCTAACCCTCCCGTCTGCGTCTAAGACCTAAGAAGCCCTGTTTACCATCATTTGGGATGCTGGCTGTCGGGATTTCGGCATTGGGTTAAAGGTAGGCGTTGGGATTCCAACGGCTGGCATCCCGGCAGATGGTAATCTAACTACATCACTGTTTAGGGGGTAAATGATTGAAATACATCTAAGTGTTGTTTCAGCTTACAAATAGAGACAAATGAATTTCAATGATTCACAATTTGCAAAGAATTTGTATACTAAACAAACATGAGAATCATGAACCCTGTCCTTATTTACAAAACAGCCATGACAGGGACAGTTATTGATAGAATCCAACCGTTCTGTTATTTCCTATGGGAACTGGTCTCGTTATTGCTGATTATACAGAACCGAAGTCCTTAAAGTAAATTAAATAATTCAATAAATACAAAAAACGGACAGAGTGCCCTACACCCAAACCCTCCAGCAGCCACATTACTAAATTGTCTGAGCTGAGTTTCCATTATAACAGGGATACCAGAAGTACTGTATGCAGTCCCTGTGCCTTAGAGGAAATCAGCCAGTGATGCCAGTATAGTGTTTGGTACAAAAATCAGTGTGCCCCCTCCCCCTATCCCAGAATCTACCAGCACTGAGGCTTTGTATGACCACCTGTGCTGTTGGGATTACAGTAATGAACAAGGTCACGACCCTTGGTGTGACAACTTTGTTTTTAAGATCCTTTTAGCACTGGAACTGTTTAATGTTTTAGGGTGATTGGCATAATTTATCTATTTTCACTTTAAATAAGTGTTTTCCAGGTTTTTATTTTTATTTGTGTTACTAAATGTTAAACCAAAATGTCCAAATTTTGAGTAAATATTATGTCATACAGTATTGCTGCAAACCGGATTTCAGAGCTCTCACATACTTTTATTTACAAAGCTAGTGTGTGCCTTTTTTTCTTGTTTCATATCATAGTCTATTGTTGTTTTTTGTTATGGTCTCAAAAAACTTATACTAAAATGATGCCATTTATACTGGGTATTGGCCATCACTAGTTTAACAAATGCAAGTAGTCCACATTCAAATGACTTGTATAAGCCTCTGATACAACTAGTGCAACAAATGCAAGATGCTTGTTACAATGTCTACATGAAAGATCACACTGCCTTTGCTTGTAGCACCAAATTATGTACTGTATTTCATCTCTTACTGCTTTGGTGATTGACAGCAGGTCAAAGACTGTACCTTTTCATTGGCATGGCAAACAGGCTTACATACTGTAACAGTGATGATGGAGCTTGAAACAGATTCAAGGTATAGTTGAGCATAAGAAGCAATAGGCCTCATTTATAACAAGTTTTATCACTCACAATGAGTGATAAGACTCGTTGTGTATGATAATGATGCTCCAGCCAATCAGCTCTTAACTGTCATCTGTTTGAAAAATGACAGTTGGGAGCTGATTGCCTGGAGCACCATTTATTATACACAATGAGATTTTTCACTCGTTGTGAGTAATAAAACTCGTTGATAAATGAGGCCCCAAGTCTGAAAGTTCAAACTAGAGTTATACAAATCTAATAACATAGCTGTGAATGAAACTTAATTTGCATTGTGTTTTATAAAACTGTATGTCATGTATTTTGGTTTGCATTTAAGTCCCTTTCTCGTGATTTTAGGTGCTGTGATGTGGTCAAAATTGACTGGAAATTAATGTTATTGAGTTCATAATACTATAAGACAAAAATAGGTCCAAGCTACATGAATTTAGCTGTTTTTATAAATTTTAAAGAATTCCAAAACCAAATCAAAAAGTTTGGGATGGTTTTGCCAAAACAAAAACATTTGAGCATGGTTTTGCAATACCAAAACATACCAGGCATATCTATTGTGTGTCTCTGCAATTTCCTGTAGGTCCAGCCTATACTACAGAGTAATTACTGTACATTCACTAGGGTTTTGTGACACATATAATTTACAAGAATAGTTCTTCCCATTAACAGAATTGAAGTGCCAGTTGACAGTTCAGTGCTGATTAAATCAGTGTGTTCAAAATACCTCAAAGGTGGAAGCTGACAATACCAAACTATATTCTTTTTAAAATATACAATGTTTAAATAAAGTTTATATGAATAAAACACTATCCAAGTCCTTGTTTATCACTATTAAAATAAAATAAAGCTTTTGTTCTTGATCTGTCATGGGCAATTGAGAAATACAATTATCTTTCCTATGTTCTTCGCTCTTGATCTACCATAGTCCAATTGGAATAAAATTATTCTTATTTTTGTATCTGTCGTAGTCTAATAGAGGGTGGAGAAATAGTTATCATTGTCTCTATTGATGTGGAATAAAAGCAGACAGACCTCATGCCTTCCATACACTGTTAGCCAATCACAGCGGTTTCTTTGCTGGTTCTTATATTTGATTAAATTGCAAGAGTCCTGGGTACTATCTGCTGTGATTCCTGATCAGTAGAGAATAAATTAATTTCTACTAATAATGGAGAAAAAAACAACAATACAATGAAGTTATTTTCCTTTTAATTGGCCTATTTATTTGGTTTTGGTCATTGTATATTTTTGAGTATCAGTCTAGCAAAATAACATATAACAATAATAGATGTAGCTTCTTTGTAGTTTGCTGATGGTGATATATATATATACAGTCAACTATATAAGTATATTTATTTTAGTTTTGTTATATGTTGTATTCAATTAGCATGTCACCATCAACACCTAATTGGCTATGTAGTAATCAAGCTAGCAAAGCAATGTCACCCTCTTTTACCAATGCAAGTGCATTTGTGCAGTGCAGGTGAATACAAAGTCCCCACATATCTTAGTGCATGTGACCTTGGAATTCTTTCTTTTGATTGTGAAATTGAATATGTACTGTAGTCTTAAAAGTAAATAGAACAGTTGATACATTATCCTATATTGATGTTCACATAAAATGCACACAAAGCAATGTTCTTTGCTGAACAAGTCAATAAAATGTTTTTAAGGAACATATAATACAGAGAATATAGAACAGTTCTGCTGTTATGAGCAATTTAGACAGTTCTTTTCAGGTTAACTAGTTTATTAGACAGTATTTTCTTTGTCTGCCATGCAAGATTGTGGGCCAATGACTCCTGCACTATAATTACATTTACATTGCAATTGTTTTCTGTTCCAATGTTTTGAAACAGAATATACACAAAAGAAACGTCAGCAAGCACATTTCATATTTCACTAACTTACAGTATGTCCACTTACACCGTTTCTCGGCCTTTATCAGCTGGCCGTTTCCTCGGAGGACGTCGCTTGAGCAGAAGCGGCTTATGTACATCCAAGAGCCTCATCACTACAGACGACCTGCTTTTCCACTCTTCTTTCTTGGCCGTCCCCCACGAGAGTGTACACAACGGAGTTCATTTTGCCACATAAAACCCGGACTTTATCATTCATCTAGCGGGTAAACTACCAGAGCTATTTACATTCCTGTGGCACCATTCACTAATTTACCAGCAGTTACAGGAACTTCTTGTGAATACCTCTGCTCCCTGAAATACAGTTCATAGTATTTTTGAATACACAGTGACTTTACCCGTTCAAGAATATACCATCTGCTGAACATCTATACATCCTTATGGGTACTTTTTAATTGAGATATGACATTCTCACCAGTATTGGTTAGCAACTGAATCAATACTTACATTTCAATTTTCATATTGTCGGAGTATTACATATTTTTACATTCATGTTTTTATTGTCATGTATTTCATATGCTTTTTCTGATTATCTTTTATTTTTATCATAATTTATCCCATGTCAATTGTTATTAAATGTGAGGTTATTTTTCAATTTGCTATAACCATTTAAGTGTGTGATTTTTACCCATTACACAATCATTAGTGCTCCCACATTTGCATTTCTCATTTTAGCCTTCCCATATCCCTTAAAAAGAGTTTAGGGATGGGCCAGTGCTTTTGAAGTCTTAAATACGCCTCTTAGGAACATGGCATGACCCCTCATGAAAAGGTTCTGTCCCCAACATTACATAATCTCATGTTGTCATGCTGCCAGGCACACTTTGTCCCGATATTAATCAGAACCAATGTTGGGAAGTATGCAACTGTAAGGTGCACATCTAATATTTGAGACTATTGAGTACTTTGCTTATGAGCACTAGAGATTTTTGTATAAGCTGTTACAATACAGAGGACACTACTTTTTCTCTACCTAGCTTACTGCACTTCTATAAAATTAACTTCACAAAACTTATAACACAAATTACTATAAATAAACCCTTTTTGCATTTAGAGATTTTTGTATAAGCTGTTAAAATACAGAGGACACTACTTTTTCTCTACCTAGCTTACTGCACTTCTATAAAATTAACTTCACAAAACTTATAACGCAAATTACTATAAATAAACCCTTTTTGCATTGAATGCATGAGTTCTAAGGTGCAGAACCGCCTAGAGCCGGTGCATGAGTTCTCGGCATCCAAAGCCTGCGCTGACCACCCCTCCTCCCCTACCGACCTGCAGGCTCTACCCTTGGTGAAGCTGGGAGTGGCATCCTCTTCTATTTTTGAGGCTCTGGGTTTTGACATCAGAGCAAAAGTAGGATATTGTCTCAGTGTTTGCAGATTTCACTTGCCATGATTTCCACGATTCATTTATGAACCACAAAAAATTCAGACCGGCATTGCTTTTTTCTCTCGCAGGACAGATTTTGCTATAAAGCCCAGACCCAACGAACAGTTGGAACCAAAGTGATAGCAACCGCTGTCACTTTGCTTCCATGTTTAGAGCCAGAGAGTGTAATGTGTATGTGTAGCCATTTGGCTCTGCATGCATCAGTTCTGACCAGTAGGGAGGGTTCCATTTATGAAAACAGAATGTGCTACAGTAGCCCTTAGGCTACTGTGGGCTAATGCAAATTGAAGATATAAATGTAGCAGTTTATCATTCCCCATAGATACAGTAAAATTGATATCTGCTGCTGTAAGATGAATCTTTTACCTAGGTTCCTTAATCTTTTTCAAACACTTCTAGTTAGCCTTCTGAGAGACTTGCAGTGCAGCATTTCACATTTTAGTTGGTCTGAGAGAAGGCCACAAGTCCACCTTTGGATTATATGTAAAGAGAGAAGGGAACCTCGATTTACCAAACTTTCAAAATTATTACCTAGCTTCTCACCTAGCCAAGGCATCTTCAGTCATGTTCCGCCCATACGCTCTCCTCTTGCTTTTATCAATATTTACAATTTAGCCATTTCTACTGTATACCTCCACTTTCTCCTTTCAGTCTGTTCCCCACCTTACCACTCTCGAAAATCTGTGTATCCATAAGACTTACTCAAAGGCTATTATCTTTGTATCACACCATTTATACAACCAACCATACCAGACCCCAACAAACTGTAGTTGGAGGAGGCCATCGGGGAGCCTCTTAAGCCTTAGGAATGAGAAAATATCTGCAAACATCTGTCAAAATTGTCAATCTGCACTAAGACTAGAGAGGAAGCTAATATGCTACTTTTATCTATGCTATTACTATGACTGTAGTAGGTGGCAGCAGTGTGTGATGGAGGTTATTCCACACAGCAGATAAACGTAACCAGATAATGGTTTATTAACTAGTAGAAAGTGGATAACACGGGGTTGTCAGTATGTAGCAGGTAAAGGTTGCAAGGATATTCCAGTTGTAGCCAAGAATGTTTAAGGTTTGTGTTGGTTCCTGCGCCTAGTGCATCTGGTGATTATATGTGCAGTGGTGGCTGCGGGATATCTAATATGTACGGCAGAGGTGGTACAGTGTAGTTAGGGCTCCATTACCTAGTGACACTCAGGAGCAGGGACATTTCTAGAGAGGAGGGGACCCATGTGCAATCTCCGACATGGGCCCCCTCCTATCCGTACGGCGGCCGGCAGCGCACTGAGCTGTGTGCGCAGCACCGGAGTTATAGACTCTGGGCACTAGAGTGTGCCCAGAGTCTATAATGTATGCACAGGTCACCGGGAAAATGGCCACCGCGGCCATTTTCCAGTCATTTTACATTGCCGCCAGTGCCGACGTGGGATGCCGGAGAGGTAAGTAATATTATGGGTGCAGGGTGTGAGGTACGGGGCCCCCCTGGACCCAGGGGCCTGTGTTCCCCGCACACCCTGCACCCATTATAGATACACCCTTGCTCAGGGGCATGTTCATTACTTAGGACAGTGCAGGAGAGAAAGACATGCAGGGAGCCGTCATAGATCCCGCCTACGGCTGCTGCACTGGGTCCTAGTGCTTAGTGGCTAAGGGAATAGAGGTGCCCACATGCATACCGATGTCCTCACGATACGATTTTATGGCCAATTTCCTCAAGAACTTTCACGGGAGCTCCCTTGCCGTCGTGATCACGATTTGGAGTTAAAAATGTCCAATCTGACTAAAGATCTATCTTGCAGCCAATGCATTGTATCCCAGATTGGCTAATCTGCCCTACAGCACGGCAGATCAGAAGATGCGATATACGACTAGCGGGGACGCGCATCGGCATCATGCTCGTGAGTATAAACTCACGATTTGTACTTTTTTTACCGGATTCGTCGTCACGATTCGTCGAAATCGGCCAAATCGTGTAAAATGTCGCTATGTGTGTGGGCACCTTTACTCCTTAAATCCCCGCACACACCCCACTTGTAGATAAAACTAGCACATAAACTTCCTCTTTAATCTTAGTGTATATTGACCACTCTGCTCAGTTCATTAGTCATATCCTGCATGCAGCATGTGCCCTGATTGCAGCTATTTGCCTTCATCTATCTCATTTCTTATTAAGGTGTGCAAATTCATTGTTTGGAATCAGTCACCAGCATAATCTCATCACAAATTTCATACATTTTTGTAGTGTTTAGTGTTTAGTCTGGTAGACCACTTTACCTGATCTCAATAAAGGGCCTATTCATCAACACTAAAATAACGGTTTTAAGGAAATTTTTCCTTAATTACCGTTTTTTAGTATTCATTAACACACTTAACACAGGAGAAGTCTCTGATATCTCCTGGTTAAGTCCGTCTGCATTAATTTCCACACTCCCCATACATTAGTATTGGGATATGGAAATTAGGCTATTCATCAAATTCCGAAAATTGTGTATTTTCGGAATTTGATGGTGTTACTATACACCACTTTCAGGTGGCGTACAGCGGATTATACTTATTCAGCTGGGCAGGTCCTCCTTGGCTCCCTCCGTCGGTCCATCTGCTGCGCTGTGTGTTCTCCCCTCTGCAATGCTGCTGCTGGGTAGCGTCTCTCCTCTGTTTCCCGGTGACACTTGTAAGTGCCTCTTCAATTAACTGTACTTACAAGTGCAACCGGGGAACGGAGCGCAGACGCTACCCAGCAGCAGCATTGCAGCGGGGGAGAACATAGTAAAGTTTAAGAAGAAAATCAAAAAATCTTCAGCCCAACCTCTCTGCCTTGCCGGGCAGGTCTGGGTCCACGGTGGCAGCCTTTGACTGGCTGTGAGGTAAGGAGGGGTAGGGGGGCAGGCGAGATTTGGACCGACACAGAATTACCGCAGCTGTAGTCAGTGCTGCGCATGCGCCGCTTTTTGTGAACGTAACGGCGCATGTGCAGCACTGATTACAGCTGCGATAAGTTAGTGTAGAGAGGGAAAAGTATCTATTTTCTGAAAAGATGTCATCGCAAAATTGACAGCTTCTCGGAATAAATACTTATGGAGAGGAGGAATGATGAATTCCTCCGGTAATTAGGTAGAACGCCATGCGAGTTCTAAACCTAATTACCTCCATCAAGTTTTTAGTTATGATGAATAGGCCCCTCAATCTCCTTCAGCATGTGCTGTATGACACCAAGCTCTACCCTTTACCCCATCACTCGTGGCCCTTACTAACCTCCCTGACTTTTCTACCCAACCCGTTTCCTTAAAATTATATTGCCAATTACATTTTCAGACAGCATGTTATGTTAGAATGTTACTTACATGCTATATGTTTGATGCAGCTAATTTGGAATGTGTCATCACATCACTCAGTAGTTGCCTCAGCTCATATTGTTATACAATCTATGTGATATCCCCCCCCCTTTTTATGTAAAAAATTCAACAAATATAAAAACATATTATTTTAATATACCTTTAATCAGGAAATTGTACTTTATTTTCTTAATAAACATTTGTCTTCTTTCTTGCATCTACTATCAACGTCATTATTAAATATGCAGTAACCAGCTGTCTGTATCTTCAGATATATCAGGCACTATGGACAAACAATCATAGATACTGTACAGTAACACCAATTGTAAAGTGCAACATAATATACTGGTGCTATATAAGTCATTGTTAATAAATAAATAATAATAAACGCAGTAAGATACATTCCAGATAAGTAATCTGAATGTCATAACAAAATCAATCGCCAACCAATTAGCTTGTCTAGCTAACTATAGGCTAGAAAAGTAAATATCTGATTGGTTGCCATTGATTACTGCACTAAATAAGTGAATAATCCCCCAAAGGCATGGATATCCTTAGAACCTGGACTGTAATGGTGGAGTTTGGAAAACTCATAATATCGACACCATAACATCGAAATTGCACCTTAAACTTAACCCAAATTGTAGCCTATCTGTAACCCTAACCTTAATTTCATGTGTCAACATACTGACTGTTGAGATTCATAATTAACATTATGTTGGTGTCAACATCCTTAATGTCGATACCAACATAATGTCGATTCTGAATGGCAACATTGCAGTTAGGCTGCAATTCGGGTTAAGGTTAGGCTAAATGTCAACATTACATACCACGGGTTGGGTACGGGATGCCGGCGCTTGGGATCTCGGCAGTCAGAATCCTGACACCGGCATCCCGACCAGGTTAGAATTCCGATGCCCCCAGGACAGGTAAGTAAGCTTAACCCTCCCTCCCCGATGCCTAAACCTAACCTCCCCTCCAAGGGACTAAACCTAAACCTTCCCTGCAGCCTAAACCTTACCTTGCCCCCCACAGCCTAACCCTAACCCACCCCCTAGTGCCTAATGTAACCCGTTACCCTAACCCTCCCCCTAACTACAGTACTTACCTTCTGGATTCTGGCGATCGGGATGATGGCGCAGGTATTCTGACAAGTGTCAGGATTCCAGGATCGGCATTCTGACCAGCCGAATCCAAGCGGTCGGCATTCTGACCACATCACCACACCCTCTCCTAAACCCTGTTACTGTAACAATTGCAAAGACAATTACATTCAGTTTGAGTGTGAAACTGTACATTGAGTATGTTATTAGAGTTGCAGTAAAGTTACTGTATTATAGTACTGAATGAAAAAGTAAAAAAAGAAAATGCTTATGTGTGAGTGTATTTTGTATTTAACCAATTCTAAATTTAATTGAATTCACTTCCTTTACAAATGGACAAACATTTCTCAGTCTTCGTTTGTTCTTTAATGTTTGACAATGCATAAAGGTTAAGTGAATTGAAAGGTTTTCCATTAAAAGGGTAAGGACACCTTCCTTCATTTGCCCTACATTAATGTTATGTTGGGTTAAGAGAACATATGCTGCTATCTCCATGACATTAAGGAAGTAAAGTGTTGTATTTGTCACTGAGATGCTAAGTTATTGTTGACATTGCTATACAAAAAAATGTGCCTGGAACTGTGCATGTCATTAATTTTTATATAAAATAATATGGATAATATAAACATCAGTATAACTATCAATTTAATGGCCTCCCAAGCAAAAAAATGGATTGGGCCCTAGTCTGTCTATTTTTTTAGGGTTCAATACACTACCTTCCCCTCCTTTCTTCCTTACGTTTCCTATTCTTATCAAGTTAACTACTCCCTTCTTGCTGCTCAGTGTTGACATTTTCTCTGAGCCAAATTTAAGTTTTGGTTTTTGGCAGAGAGGAGCAGGACTTGGAGTAACATGGATAGCAGGCACATTGGACTTAGTAGCTGGGGCTCCATACCAGCTGCTACCTGTGTTACAGGTACATCAGTTTTTATTCTCATAATATAAATTAATATTATTATTTTGCTAAAGTCTATCTCTCTGCTCTCAAGTAAAACTTGCTGCAGATACTTGTACCAAGGCCCTGGACTGGTGTGCTACTAATTTGCTTCTGCATGCTAGATGCTGCCATTCACCCCAGGAGATGACAACCCTAACCTATCTAGTGACATTATAGGGCCTTGGTGGGAATCCGAACCAAGACCTCAATTCTGTGAGGTAGTAATGTTAACCATTATGTAATTTTTTTGATTGATTGATTTTGCAAAATACATTTGGAATTTCTATACTTGTCATTTTTGTAAGCCTTTTATCACTTTTATATAAGATACATATATATATATATATATATATATATAGTACATACATACAGTGTTGGACTGGTACACGATGGGCCCACCGGGGGAATGCAGAGCTAGGGGGGTTAGGTTTAGGGAACCCCCCGGGGAAGGTTAGGGTTAGGCTAGGGGAATAGGGGGTTACGGTTAGGCATTAGGGGGGGGGTTTGGGCTTCCCACACACACATATATACTGTGTGTATATATAAATATATATAAATACATACACACATGTAGATATACACACACATACATATGTCACACATACCTTACACACACACACACACTTACCTTCCAGCAGCTGTGGGTTGTAGACTTGAGGGACCTTTCAGGCTGGCACCATGTCATTAGGCCCCTCCACCTAGCAACAAATTGCAATGATTTGTGGGTCAATCGGGAGGGGGCAGAGCAAAATTATGCAATTCTAATGGAATCACATAAATTTGGCTCCACCTCCTCCCAATTGACCAGTGAATCGCGTAATTTTGCCACGAGGGGGTGGGGCTTAAGAAGATTGTGCCTGCTCTCCAGTCTGTCAGATGGGTTTCTGGGTACTCAGAAACCCCCCCTGTGTGCACTAGTGAGGTTTAGGGTAAGGGTAAGGGGGTTAGGTTTAGGCACCCATGGGGGGAGGTTAGGGTTAGGCAGTAGGGAGGAGGATAGGGTTAGGCACCCCTAAGGGAAGGTTATGGTTATGGGGGAGAGGGGTGGGTTAGCATGCTTACCTCCGAGAATCGGGATCTTCATCTGTCTGCCTGTTCCCGCCGTTATTTCAATCCCACTCCGACAAAAGACATAGGGGTCCCCTGTATTTAGCAAAACCAGCACTGGGCTCAGTGAGCTGGTCCTGGTTTTGGAAATACAGGGGACAAAATGAGTAGGGGTCACCTGTGTTTGTGTAACCAGCACCGGACTCTTTCTAGTGGGGGTGCCCTGGTCCCCTGGCCGCTAGTCAGCCCAGGCTGAGGATCCCTGGGAAGGTGGGGACCTCCCAATAAAGGAGTCCCCCTCTTCAGAGCACCCAAGGCCTGGGCTGATAGCCCGTGGCTGTCCCCGGCACCCCTGGGTGGTGGGTGCCAGGTTGATAGTGTAAAGTGTAGTGTAGTGTAAAAATAGATGTTAAAACGGACAAACACAGGGCAGACACGATTTTTAGTAAATTTACCCCTTAGGACTTATGGAAGAAATGCCGTTGAGTACATGCTGATCACATGTTAACATTAGTTTAGAATGAGTATGCAAGTATGTATGCTGTTGTAATTTTGGACATTTATTTTTTGCACTTATTCTACTTGTAATAAAAATATGCACTATATTGACCTGTGACTAAAGAAATGATTGAGCTCTACTGAGATGTATAACGGCGACCAATAACATTTATTTCTGCTTCATGTCGTGGTGTGCTGGTTTTTCATAGCTTATTTCATATATATGTGTATATATATATATATATATATATATATATATATATATAAAATAAAATATCTAAATGGACCTAGAAGTCCTCTGAAGATAACTATTGCTGTACCTGGATAACTGTGGAATGCTAGACTGCTGAATGTTTAACCCTTTGAGTACTAGTCAGAGAATTGTTTACCCTTTACTACTAGGAGGCATGAAGGGTACTGAGTGTGTGCACTTAGGTTAGGTCCTATCTTACAAAAGGTAGTGAAAGTGGCCCTGGAAAAAAAAAATATGAAAGTGGTCTCATGTGGGGGAGACCAAATCAGCTTTAAATTGGGACAACATAAGATTCAGTGGAGTTAAAATTTCCCCTAGCAATGTAAAAAAAACATATATATATATATATATATATATATATATCACATAGTGTCTGCCTATCTGTATCCAACACCTACAGTATTCTAGTGGCATACAATCCCAGTGATTGATATCCAACACAGAGAGCATATTAGTGACCACTATACAATACAGAAAGCTTCCCAGTGACCACAATACAACACAGAACATGTTACTGACTGCATAACAATACCCATCTGAGCTCTCCACTTTCCAAGCTGGCCCTCTTATTTGACTAATCTATTGATCTTTATAAATGTATATAAAGGCTAATAATAGACTCGTCTGTCTAATGCCCATAAACACAAACACATTGAATCCAATATATTGTCAAAAAATAATTATCTCTTTTCAAACAAACTATATAAAATCCACGTAGTTTGACTTAAAATTCATGTTTCCCTACTTAATTAATGCAATACAGAAATACAAAGATTTTGAGAATTAAGATGCAAACTACTTCTGGTTACAAGGAGGTTAAGCCAGCGAGAGGCAACCGAAACAATTCAGCAGGCACATTAGGTGGTCCTCTAACCTTAAAAAGGGCAGCGCATTACGCTTAATCTGAGCAATAAGAGAAATCAATATATTTAATCAATGAATGACACACCTTTCTGTAAAAGCCTAGCAGCAGGCATTGTAGTCAAGCATTAACAAACAAATATGACAACAAAGCAGTAAGGAGAAGGGGCCATAGGGCAGCTTGCTATCCATTGCTGGGTTAACAAGGGTGTCAGTCTACAAGCAATACAAGCAAGCTTTTTTTATTTTAATTACATGTATTAAGTTTCCTTCTTTAGACCTTTCAGTTTTTAATGTACTGTGGGCTCATACCCAGTGTAAGGAATGTAGGTGTACAATGAAGAGGTTGAATGATTCACTTTTTTAATTTGATTTTATATTAATTTTACATTAACAACTAAATATTAACTGTATGATTTAACCTTCTTTTTATGACATTTAGTTTCAGGTGCTTAATATTAACTTGGACAGTTTAATATTAATTTTCTAGTCTTGAAATGTGTGGGTAGATGGATGCTTGCAATCTCAACACTGTCCTTTAACCTGTGTGCTACCTTCATCACAGTTATTTTAGGTTAGCTGTACATGGTAATGTGAATGGTTATTAGTAAAGATTATGTGGGAAAATAGTGTTTTGTAATCTATAAATTCATTAACTTTTCACTTCTAGAAAACTTTCAACAACTAGAGGCAGCATACATGATGTATCACATCTACATTTGCATATTAGTAGGAAAATAAACTGAAAGTAAATAGCAGTGTTGTGTACTTACATTTTTAAGTAGTGTGTGGCAGTGACAAGTGAGGACTAGGATCTGGTCATCTAGTCCATGCCATGTCTTTATAGTCATCAAGGGGGTCTGTTCTTCAAGTAGACACCTGATGCATTATTTCCTTATTTTGCAGATTGTGTCTCGAGCTTAAGAGGTGAGCTTCACATACTGCTCTGCGATAACAATCAGCAGGTTGCACGACACACACCATGTCACTAAAGGGATGCCCGGGGCTAGTCCCTCATGAACCTGAACACTCTAGGCAGCCCCAGTCTCTCACTGTATCATAGTTACAACTAAATCCAACTTCCACTGGTTATAAAAAAATCTCAAATCCACCCCTGATTGTGTGCATCATATGGGAAATATAGAGAAATATAGAGAGATGTGCTAGAGTATAAGAGCATGAATTAAAATGTTTTATTTTGTTAATTTCTTGCTAATTTGTGTGTGTATGATTGAATATCTAACTACTAAATGAACCTTTTTATGGCACTTATTAAAGGTCCTTCATACTGTAGACTGAAAACAATCATTGGGTAGATAGTTCACTATGTGATAAGGTAATAAAGATTTGAAATACATTTGTTAGATTGAATGCTGCCTGTCTTTTGACTTTTTTTATTTGCCTATATGTACATTTACCTTGCACCAGAGCTACATCACAGTATGTGAGTGCTGACGCAGCCTAGCATGTTTATGTTATTGTGTGTTCATATATCCATTTTCTAACTATGTTGGAATTATATTTGTCAAGTAACTTTACCATGATTCTTCCTCAGGGCATCCGTGTCTCCAGAATCCAGTGGGTGGATGTGTCAGGTCATTGAGTAGAATGCTACAGCTAGCCTCCATGTTACTAAGGGCTCTATTTATTAACATTATTTTTACTAAAATAAAGTGAAAAAGGGTGTTTTCACTCCCTTTTCACGTTATTTTAGTATCACCTATAGTTATTACAGGACAATTGGAGTAGAATTCGTAAAATTCTACTCCAACCCCTAAGTATCACTTATTTTTAGTAAGCAGATCGCATTTCCCATCATTGTAATGGGAATTGTGATCCGACCAAAGTTACTAAAAATAAATTGTAAAAAAATACCGGGGAAAGCCCTGTTCTAATAATGCCACCTGGAGGTGGTGTTATCCAATGTCTTCCTCAGTTACCGGACTCCTACTCTGCTCTAAAAGGCAGAGCAGAGCCGGAAGGCGGTCCCAGTGACCAGCTGTGTGGTCTAAACAGACCACACGCTGATACACTGCAAAAAAAAAAAAATAGTCAAAAAAAAAATTCACTTACCTGACTCCAGGGACCAGTGATGGTGGTGATGACTCCCCTCTGGTCAACTGGTCTCCCATACTGCACTGCGGGCCGGTCATCAGGTGATCGGGTCCCAGTGCAGTATGGGATATCAGCTGACTGGAGGCATGGAAGACATCACCGGAGCACTGATGACTACAGGTAAGTGCTATTAATGGAGGGGGGGTTGCAGGGGGGTGGGGCTTAGTGTCAGGGGCGGGGCTTAGTGCCGGGGGGGGTAGCAGCTGTGGCCGGTCGGCGCATGCGCAGGGCACTAGTCATGGTATTTTTTTGCAAAAATATCGTGACTAGAGTGCGGAAGGGATGCGCAGGGCAGAGCTTTCTCGCAAGCTGTGTCCCTGCAAGGGATTTATAGTAAATCCCTGTGATGTTGCCTGAATTCGCAATGCGAATTCAGTCGATAATATAACACTACAATCTGCATTACAAATGCGGATTGTAGTAAATAGAGCCCCAAATCACAGGTTGTATTTACGCAGCATTGTCACAAATGCTGTACGCTATGGCAGGATCAGGTGCTATCAGATACTATGGCAAGATCAGCTGCCAGCACAATCATGCATGGGTGACTGAGCAACCAGAGACAAAGTCTGACAGTTGCTGAGAAGATGTGATTGTTGTGGGCATTAAAGGGAAATTATAGTAAAGCATTTTGCATACTATAATAAATGTCTTCCTATGTCGGGGAGAAGCTGTGTTACAAATTTACTACTTGGTAAATTCAAGCAGGTTTTCGATGAATTCTCTACAATTTATTTTTACCTCAAAAAAGACAACATATAGCTCCCGGACGCATTTTGAGACACTGCCTTATCTGTTGGGCCATGACTTGAGCTTAATAAGTGAGCTCTGCATGCTGTCTATAGGCTGCCTTTTATACACCATGTCACAGCTGGGGTTGTCCCCTTTAGGATGGGATTGGTCCCCTAGTTAATCCTGACAGCCTAGACAGTCCTAGACTCCCACCATGAGTAACAATCATCAGTCCCCCTTCCCTCCACCCCCACTTCTCCGAATGATTAAAAAAAACACAATCACCTCGTCAAGGCAGCAACCTACCTGGATAGTTCCTGGGAAGTTCTATGATCATATAGATAGGGGAAAGGGGAGGCATGGAAGGATTGATTGTACAGGAATATTGGTGGGTAACAAAAATCGTTATAAAGCAATAAAGATAGAAGGTGCACCCTAGGAGTAAATTGTGTATATCAGAGAGGAGAAAAAAAGGACTCCGTATGTGGGGCACACTCCTATAGTATCAACAAGCTATAAAAAAATACATTTTATTGATATTCATTAAAAAGGGAAAAGAGAAAAAAGTGGCCAAAAACACCTATCAGGTTTGAACAATACAAACAAACAAACAATCCTCCAATCGTAGGAGATACACTGCAATATTACTGCAATTTGTGTTATCAATACCTATGGAAAAAATATATCATGTTCATATCTTTCAAAAACCACAAGGCAGGACTTTAGCATATAGCAATGTAGGTATTCAGGATTGCTTCTAAGCAGATTCCTGCTATGCAATCATCTCAATTTGTGTTATATATTTAGTCAAAAACTATAGAATAAGTATATATATATATATATATATATATATATATATATATCATGTTATTATTATTAAAAACCACAGGATAGGACATTTAGTGTTGAAATATACAATTTTGAATGTAATTGGCAATCACAATTGTTTCCCGTGTATATTGAAATATATATAACAATTGGTGAACACAGTTGTTACATATATATACACTACCGTTCAAAAGTTTGGGGTCACCCAGACAATTTTGTGTTTTACATGAAAACTGACTTTTATTTATCAAATGAGTTGCAAAATGAATAGAACATATAGTCAAGACATTGGCAAGGTTAGAAATACTGATTTTTATTTTTTAAATAATAATTTTGTCCTTCAAACTTTACTTTCGTCAAAGAATGCTCCTTTTGCAGCAATTGCAGACCTTTGGCATTCTAGCTGTTAATTTGTTGAGGAAGAAATTTCACCCCACTCTTCCTGAAGCACCTCCCACAAGTTGGATTGGCGTGATGGGCACTTCTTGCTCCCACGACAGCTCAATGAGGTTGAGATCTGGTGACTGCGCTGGTCACTCCATTACAGACAGAATACCAGCTGCCTGCTTCTTCCCTAAATAGTTCTTCCATAATTTAGAGGTGTGCTTTGGGTCATTGTCCTGTTGCAGGTGGAAATTGGCTCCAATCAAGCGATGTCCACAGGGTATGGCATGGTGTTGCAAAATGAAGTGATAGCCTTACTTATTCAAAATCCCTTTTACCTTGTACAAATCTCCCACTTTACCAGCACCAAAGCAGTCCCAGATCATCATATTACCTCCACCATGCTTGACAGATGGCATCAGGCACTCTTCCAGCATCTTTTCACTTGTTCTGCGTCTCACAAATGTTCTGTGTGATCCAAACACCTCAAATTTCAATTCGTCTGTCCATAACACTTTTTTCCAATCTTCCTCTGTCCAATGTCTGTGTTCTTTTGCCCATATTAATCTTTTCCTTTTATTGGTCAGTCTCAGATATGGCATTTTCTTTGTTACTCTGCTATTAATTCCTACTTATCTATACACCCTAAATGTCGCTATTTAGCGTTATAAGTCGCACAAGAAATAATTGCTTTCCAGACTTTGATTGTGGCTCCAAAGCACAAAAAGATATCATTCACCAAAAAGCAGATAGTTACACGCTGTGATCTAAAATACAATTAGACCAAAAGATTATACATAAACAAGGTACAGTCAATACATTACGCAGGCACTCTGGATCCAGATATCCAGCATCAAAGGTGAAGCCTCCATCAACAGAAAGAATATGATGACTCCCTACTGAATATAGAGCACCTGAATATATACCCTTACATAGAGCAGGCAATACAATAGAAAGGAGTTGGCATAATCCTATTGGTTCTTCTTCTTGGTTCTTCTGTCATAGGTCAGTTGGTACAATGGTAGTTCAGCCCGTCAATGGCTCTTTGTGTGTGTTTAATCTAATCAAGAGACACTACACACAAAGTACATTCTAACACATAATTCTCTATAATCCATAACTTGCAGATGCATGTTACGATCTCCTTGCCGATGGAACCAGATATCTGCAATTAAAATGTGGTTTAGAATAGCACCAAACACGATGTGGCTACTACATACTAAACCTTAGATATCAAATACATGCGTTTTATAACATTATACAATAACAAAGAAACCTTCTAATATTAGCCTTTATACTAAGGAACCTTTTAGGAAATTTGTGTATGTGTAAGTGTAAGAGAATATGCGTAAAGTTGCTAATATGTGTGGTGCGTTTATGTGTAGAGTGCTTATGATAAACAGGGCAACTGTGCATAATGTTCGGTGTCTATGTATGTAAGTCTATGTGTGTGTGTTATGCAATTCAGTGTATTTATGATGGATTAATATACATATATTATCCCTTTCTAACATATTTCAAAACTACAGTGCAAGGTGCTACAAGCAGCGAGGTTCACTTTCAAGCAGTGTGGAGACTCCCAGCTGTCTGCTGTTGCCAATTCATCTGATAGCTAATTCAAAGGTTTTCCTCTGCCTATTTAGAATACACTTGTCAGTACTTCTTAAGCAAACCTCTGACCATTGTTTCTAACTCTTCATTCAGACAAATTCAATTGTGCATATCAGTGTCTGGGTTATATTTCAATTGCCACAGCCATACTTGTCTCAATTTATATGTAAAACACTCACAGTATCCTGGTGTATTTTTTTCTTAATTACTTTTCTCAGACATGTATACAGAAGCTGTTTCTCATTACTAACGAAACCCTGCATGAATATTGTGTTTGTCATTGTGAGAGTGTTGTATATTATTTGCTATTTAGTGTTGTGCAAATGTGTGGATACGTGCGCACACTGGGTACGTGCGCACGCAATGGTGCATCTTGGATTGTACCAACATAAATCGGACAGTTGAATTGCAGTCGCATGCAATTATTCGACTTCGACAGTCCACCCTTTGATAGCAAAGAAGAGGCTATCACAATTTTATCCTAGTTAGTCATGCATAATAAATTTTTATCTAATGTCCTATATTGAACCGTTAGTAATGCGTCTTGGGAAGGGTTAAAACAACCCTTATATGTGCTCAGCAGATCTATACAGGACCATGGGCAGGATGTGGGATCTCATCGAACCTATAATAGTGGAGCGGGGGAAATGGAGACTACATTACCTAGGATGTTTAAAGGAACATTTGTAATATTTTATCATATATGACCAATCCTAAGCAATCACCTGATTGTACACTCTAGTTCAGGATTGTAATACAGTGTGTCATTTACCTTGGTATCCATATTATTGCACCTAACCACCATCATGATGTCATTCTCCCTGTTAGTTTTAGATGTACCTTTTCCACACTTCATCACAGTAGGAACACACCTGACACATAAGCCAATTACTAAGATGACAACCACTATGAGAATCAGGAGTTTACCTACACTAACAACCAACTCCTGGACCCACTTTCCTAGACCGGAGAACCATTTTACGGGGTCCAACCAAGAGAACCACTCTTCTACCTTTTTCTGTACTTCAGCCACTGCAGAATCTCATCCATCTTCCAGTCTATCACCTCCTTGGGGTCATTAGTGTTATTGGTGATGTACGTACAACACTTGATACCAAACTGGGTGGCTAGAGTCACACAGTATCCACCAGTAACAGCTGTTAAATAATTTAACACTAACCTCTGTTGCACAAGTTCTTTCTTGTAGGCCTGTAACTTCTTACCCATGTACCTAAAAGTGTCGTCATACATCTCGGTGATATTATCTATCAATTTGGCAAGATCTTGTATATATCTGAAATTTAGAGTACCCCGAGCGATCCTGGTGGGATCCAATGCTACTAAAATTTGAAATCCAGTTGTTTCACTAATCATTTGTGTAGCTTTATGTACATCACCAGGTATCATGTTTCTTTTGTCTTGGTGTTCATACTATGAATGAAGATATGGAGATGGTGTATTCTTATGGATACCAAGCATTTTTCCATGTGTTAGTGTCATAACCTCTGGGAGTACACTTCCCAGGTAGCATAAACCTTCTGAACTCGGAGAGAGCCACTTATACGCTTTCCTTCCACATCATTGGAGAGAACATAAAGAATAGTATGCATCATGATCATCAAACACATTTCTTTAGCAAATGATCCCATCTCAGGTTCTCCCATCTGACTAACACACATTTCTGGTTGTATAACCCTAGCACAGTACCCTTCTGGTACCCAACCAACCATTTCTTTAGTGTCATTATGTGTGTACCGATACCGGAAGTGTCTCCCACTTAACCTTATTGTGAGTAAAAGTAAAAAATTTAATGGTTCATTATCAGCTCTTAGTGTAAAGGTCATCGTCTGGTTATTCCCAGTCACCTCCCAACTTCCTGGTTTGTTGAAGTTGGTGATGTTTAAACATAACAGTGATCTATCTACTAGGTACTGGTCGAGTTTAAAATGCGGTGGTTTGGACGTAAGAAATTTTCCATCCAGTGTCTTGCCTTTTTGCAATTCTAAAACCTCAGAGACATTTAATGGAAATGACACTAACCCTACATTATACTGTCCTTGAGGCACGTGAGAGCACACCCAACATTCAGTCTGGTTTAAGACTTTGCCCACCATGGTATGATAATCCTCTAAAGGATACCCACCCCAATACTGGTTATACTTAGGCTGGCACCGTTGGATGCATCTCTCATCGACTAGGGAACCACAAAACTCACAAATACAATATTCCTCAGACAATAAACCTTCACACTGTATCCGAGTTTCCAGGCTAACAGATCACTTAACAATTACTGTAATGGGTTTGGACAGATACCGCCCTTGTGTCTGTATTGCTCCTTCTCTCAACTCCACTCCATCGATGCCACCATCGACATCTCTCTCCATCCTCTGCTCATCATTACAGAAATGAGACATCCCAAGACAAACTAAAATGAGAAAAACCCAGGAAGAAGGACCCCCCATAATCACAGCCCGCCACTCCATTGCTGGAATAGTGGTCTTTATATTTCTCTAGCTCAGGTGTTCCACTGCAGTCACCAACTCTCCTGGAACAGGCTTGCAATCGATAGGTCCACATTATCTGCCTCGATTCCACCTTGTATCTCCTCTGGGTGATTAATCTTTCTGCAGTGGCTGGAATGGACCCAGGTCGGCTACTTTCACAGATGTCATACTTGTCAGCAGCATCTGATAGGTCCTTCCCACCAGTCAGTCAAACAACCTGAACGCAAGAATTTACGGATCATTACATATTTTCCAGGTTCAACATCATGCCAGTTTGTCTCAGGCATATCAGGTGACAATATTTTCAATTTCTGCTGTTGTTGTTTCAGTTGCTTACTCATTTTTATAAGATACCCCACAGTAACCTCGTTATTACCCTTTAAATCATCCTGTGGACTTACAATCAAATGAGGTTGCTTACCAAACAGTATCGTAAATGGGGACAGATTAAGAGGTGGCCTGGGGGTGGTCCTGATGCTATTATTACCCATCAACTTACACTTGTTCTGGAAGACATCACCTGTGAAATGAGTACCCCTATCAATTTCAATAATTCTAGGGATACCGTATCTGCATACAAACTCCTGTACAGCCCTTTTGTCAGTGAATATAGCAGTATTAGTGGCAGCTGGATATGCCTCTTATCCAATTAGAAAACACATTTGCACAAACTAATACATACTTAAGATTCCAGCAGGGTGGTAATTGGATGAAATCAATTTGTATTACCTGAAAAGGTCCGTCTGTCGGAGGGATGTGTGATGACTCAGACGGTATTGTTTTCCCAATGTTTTTCCTCAAGCAGGTCAGAGTCAGAGTCTGACCATGCCCTGCCTCAGCCAAGATTGGGTAATATGCCTTGGGAGCCACTGGCTTACCTTGTCCATCTCTCCAGAGTCCAGAGGACTCTGGCTCACATCCCTTTGATCTCCAGACTGCCTTTTCCTGAATGGAACATAAATTTTGCATCTCAATTAATTTCTGCATATCACCAGTTTGAAAAACCACCCTTTGATCAACCGTCATATTTATTCTTAAACCTGCTGCCCCTTTTTGCAGCTTCGTCTGCCCTGTTATTTGAACAGCTGTTAACAGTAATGTTGTAGCCCCTGGGTTTAGACAAAGTCCCAAGTATTTGACCCAGGTCTGGCATGGCCATAGTTTGTCCTTTGCAACCTTGTGCCCTTTTTATGAAAAATGAAGCAACACAGTTTAGTATCATTAAACATGACAAACAAAATCAGAGCACAGCAATAAATCATCTACATATCAGATCCATTGCTTTAAAAACATGCCCTGTATAGTTTCACTGCAGATATACTATAGTGTGCTTCAGTTCTTAATCTTAATGTTTACTGTAAACAAGGACACTTGATTTTACCAACATGTACAATGACTTGAGGCTTACACACACTTATTACATTTCCTTAGAGGTGCAATGTCCTAGAGGTCACTTAAAACACATTATTTTTTTTTTATTATTGCTGGACTTACTCTTTAAGTGCTGATAATATTCCCCCTCCTGCCACGCTCTCCACTACTCTCACCGGTTTCAACTGCTGCCCCTGGTGGTTGCAGATTAACAGCTTGGGCAATGGCTGAATTGACGGTGGATTCATCACCATCTATAATTACATTTTCCTGTAGGTGACCTAGATCTGGGTGTAAGTTATTTATTATGATTTTTTTATGATTTTTTTTTTAGATTGACTGTACCTTTACCCCATCCGCATAGGTCGGAGGTGGTGAACATGCGCTACTAACATTCCCTTCGGCAACGCTACCTTGCCGTGTGTGCATGCTCTTTTGTGGCATGAGTGTGATGCTAGTTTGTGTCACGTGCCCACCGCTAAGCCACATGTTCCCCTCGTGCTGCCACAACTTTAAACAGTCATTATATTCTTCAAAGATTTCACCATACAGATGTGATCTCTGACATTGTTCAATATCTCCTTATCAAAGCTGCCAACTTTGGGAAAAGGTTTCACACTCATTCTCGTCATCTTAACCCATACATCACAGTACATAGTTGCATATGCACCGTACTTAGTATGCATTATATGCCGTGCCGAACCGATCGGCGCTTCCATGAGCATCACATCATCTAACATCTCTACCGTTTGTTTGGCTCTCATCTTGGGAAAAAAAACACTAATCTTTTCAATAGAGATTTAAATCGGCGAAACAATGTCAAGGCTACTTTCACTTACCTGTGGACGATTTAACAGGTTGCGCACACACACTTATGGAAGAATAACCAGGTTGCTTCCATGCATTTAAGCCCTTCTTGAGTACTTTGCACTGCTAGAATTTAAGCATTCCAATAACACTTACTCTTTTCAGTGATTTCGTCCACCACAACTCAGTTCACAATCACTATATGCCACAACCGTGCAGTTCAATCACAATGCCCAGTAACCCTAACTGATCACTGGATACTGCGATCACACTGAGAGCCGATACCAACACAAACAACAACAACTACACCTGCTGTGTGTATAGACTCCAGTATCTACTACCGAACCACTAGGCCGACACCAGGTGCCTAGCCCTTAAGGGTCCTGCGATACCCCTAGCTGGGGAACATGTTACCCCGACAAACACACGTTCACTGTTACACACCTTTTTCTGCACAGAAAAATAAACATTTTCCCAGATATGGCAGCACTGACTAAGATATTTAAAACAATGCTATCGCGCTATCAATATCACAATGCAAACTCAACAGCTTTGTTTAAACACGTGGCAGCAATACAGGAAATATGTATACACTATTGTGCGACTTCCCCTTTTAACATGAAATTTTATCAACGAAGGAAAACAAACTTTTTCCTTCCTTGTCCCTGGATTCTAATCAGCGCTCATTGAACTCACACAATAATGGATAGCGGTCTCTCTGCAACAAAGTGGTAGCAGGTATTCAAAGGCACATTGCGTTCTTTCCTGCATATGGTGCCTCCACCCTTTGCTGAGAGATCGATAACCATGAGTTACCGTGTGAATGGTAGCGTAATTTCACTCTACGAGCCCCCAACTATTAATTCCTAGTTATCTTTACACCCTAAATGTTGCTATTTAGCGTTATAAGTCGCACAAGAAATAATTGCTTTCCAGACTTTGATTGTGGTTCCAAAGCTCAAAAAGATATTATTCACCAAAAAGCAGATAGTTACACGCTGTGATCTAAAATACAGTTAGCGCAAAAGATTATACATAAACAAGATACAGTCAATACATTACGCATGCGCTCTGAATCCAGATTTCCGGCATCAAAGGTGAAGCCTCCGGCAACAGAAAGAATATGATGACTCCCTACTGAATGTAGAGCGCCTGAATATATGCCATTACAGAGAGTAGGCAATACAATAGAAACGAGTTGGCATAATCCTATTGGTTCTTCTTCTTGGTTCTTCTGTGATAGGCCAGTTGGTATACAAAAAACAGAGTTGCAGATGCACTATGTGATCATTACTGTATATATTTAAATTTATTATATAGAATTTCAGAGGTAGTTTGCATAGCAATGGCCACTGATACGGGCCTGCCCACCAGCATCAAGGTCATCTCATTGAGCAGGTCCCTAACACTCTGGGGTTCACATCTGGGATGCAGGGCACCCCAAAAGTCAGCCCAGCCAAAGACCTCCCCAGGGCATCACACGAAAAAAAGGGTGACAGTGAAGTGTTAAGGTATCAGGTGTGTAAAGTAATTAACAAGTGTTATAATGATAAGGGTAGAATATGTGTGAAAAAATACATAAATAATAAACAAACATGAAAGTGATATACAAATCACAATGGTTGGTACAATGGTAGTTCAGCCCTCCAATGGCTCTTTGTGTGTGTTTAAACTAATCAATAGACACTACATACAAAGTTGCAGATGCATGTTGCGATCTCCTTGCCGATGGAACCAGATATCTGCAAATAAAATGTGGTTTAGAATAGCACCAAACACGATGTGGCTACTACATACTAAACCTTAGTTATCAAATACATGCATTTTATAACATTGTACAATAACAAAGAAACCTTCTAATATTAGCCTTTATACTAAGGAACCTTTTAGGAAACTTGTGTAAGTGTAAGAGAATATTGCGTAAAGTTGCTAATATGCGTGGTGCGTTTATGTGTAGAGTGCTTATGATAAACAGCGCAACTGTGCATAATGTGTGGTGTCTATGTATGTAAGTCTACGTGTGTGTGTTATGCAATTCAGTGTATTTATGATGGATTAATATATATTATCCCTTTCTAACAAATTTCAAAACTACAGTGCAAGGTGTTACAAGCAGCGAGGTTCACTTTCAAGCAGTGTGGAAACTCCCAGCTGTCTGCCGTTGCCAATTCGTCTGATAGCTAATTCAAAGGTTTTCCTCTGCCTATTTAAAATACACTTGTCAGTACTTCTTAAGCAAACCTCTGACCATTGTTTCTAACTCTTCATTCAGACAAATTCAATTGTGCATATCAGTGTCTGGGTTATATTTCAATTGCCACAGCCATACTTGTCTGTATGCGGGGCTTGTCAATTTATATGTAAAACACTCACAGTATCCTGGTGTATTTTTTTTTAATACTTTTCTCAGACATGTATACAGAAGCTGTTTCTCGTTACTAACGAAACCCTGCATGAATATTGTGTTTGTCAGTGTGAGTGTTGTATATTATTTGCTATTTAGTGTTGTGCGAATGTGTGAATATGTGCGCACACTGGGTGTGTGCACATGCAATGGTGCGTCATGGATTGAACCAACATAAATCGGACAGCGGACGGCCAAATCATCCGATAACAGTTGAATTGTGGTCGCATGCAATTATTCGACTTCGATGCTGCCTAGAAGGCCAGCATCCCGGAGTAGCCTCTTCACTGTAGATGTTGACACTGGTATTTTGCGGGTACCATTTAATGAAGCTGCCAGTCGAGGACTTGTGAGGTGTCTATTTCTCAAACTAGAGACTCTAATATACCTGTCTTCTTGCACAGTTGTGCACCAGGGCCTCCCACTTCTCTTTCTACTCTGGTTAGAGTCTGTTTGTGCTGTTCTCTGAAGGGAGTAGTACACACCGTTGTAGGAAATGTTCAGTTTCTTGGCAATTTTTCGCACGGAATAGCCTTCATTTCTAGGAACAAGAATAGACTGTTGAGTTTCACATGAAAGTTCTCTTTTTCTGGCCATTTGGAGAGTATAATCGAACCCACAAATGTGATGCTCCAGATACTCAACTAGCTCACAGGAAGGCCAGTTTCATAGCTTCTCTAACGAGCAAACCCATTTTCAGCTGTTATAACATAATTGCACAAGGGTTTGCAAGGGTTTTCTAATCATCCATTAGTCTTCTACCATGCTTAACAAACACATTATACCATTAGAACGTTGGAGTGATGGTTGCTGAAAATGGGCCTCTATACACCTATGTAAATATGCCTTTGAAAAACAGATGTTTGCAGATAGTATAGTCATTTACCACATTAACAATGTATAGAGTGTATTTCTGATTAATTTAATGTTACCTTCATTGAAAAAAAACAGTGCTTTTGTTTAAAAAATTAGGACATTTCTAAGTGACCCCAAACCTTTGAGCAGTAATGTATATAGCATTTAGCAATGCAGGTATTCAGAATTGCCTCTGAGCAGGTTTCTGCTATGCATCCATTCTCAATAGAGAAATAAGCAGGGAATCTTACTAAGGGTCTCATTCAGACCCGCTCGCGAGCACAGGACGCTCGCAAGCGGGTCGATGGTACCCAAATGCGCATGCGCACGATGGAGGGAGCTCCATCGTGCGCATGCGTGAGACTCGGCTAGCGACGGGGTACCATCGCTCTGGGTCTCGCACCAAAGGGGGCGTGCTGTCGATGTTTGACAGCACGCCCCCTTTGGTGGGCATGCCGGGGTGTGGCTGCCAGACGGAGGTGTTCCCATGGGAACGCCTACCGTCTGGGTCCGGCCCCACTGACATCAGTAGTGATGTCAGTGGGAGTGATTTTGGCTCTGATAGAGCCAAAATCACTCCAGGGCTTGCGGCAGCGAGACCCTACCACAGGGTCTCCGTCGCAAGTCCGATGCTCGCATAAGCTGTGGGTGGTAACCCACAGCTATGCGAGCGTCCATAAGGCCGCTCCAAGTTGAGGTAGGAGGGCCCTGATTCAGAGCGTCCGGCTATGAATCAGGCCCTAAGTGCGGTAGCAGCAATAAAATGCATGCATATTAAAGTGAAATAAGCACACATACATATCTATATATGCATATACACATAGCACTTAGCAACGCAAGTATTCAAGTATTGCCTCTAAACAGATTCTTGCTATGCAATCATCTCGATTTGTGTTGTATATTTAGTCAGAGCCTATGGAATAAATATATATATCTTGTTCATATCTTTCAAAAGCCACAAGGCAGGACATTTAGTATTGAAATATACAATTTTGAATGTAATCGGCAATCACAATTGTTTCCTGTGTATTTTGAAATATATATAACAATTGGTAATCACAGTTGTTTCTTATATATATATATATACATATATATAGCATTTTTCAATGCAGGTATTCAGGATTGCCTCCGGGCAGATTCCTGCTATGCAATCATCTGAATTTGTGTTGTATATTTAGTCCAAAACTATGGAATAAATATATATATATATATATATATATCTATATCATGTTCATATCTTTCATAAACCACAAGACAGGACATTTAGTATTGAAATATTGAAATATACAATTTTAAATGTAATAGGCAATCACAATTGTTTCCTGTGTATGCTGACAAAGCCCCGGTAAAACACGTGTCGGTCAGCCTGATGGGGGTTCGCACTCTGGACCCCGCACCATGGTTACCACTGTCGAAACTAGATTATTGGCTGAGACAAGATCAGTTTAAAATTGAATCGCAGCGACACCATCTTGCGACTGGCCGCAAGACGCCATTTTGCGAGATGGTCGCCTAAGCGGCATTTTAGATAAACTCACACTTTAGTACATGTGGCGATAATACTATTAGCAAGTTACGGCGATTCACCAGAAGCCTATTTCATGACTTTACGTATTATAAAGGATATATTTCAGAAATGACTTTACTGTATGCCAAAATTGATTGCATTAGCTGAATAAAGCAAATGACTACGTGACAACTAGCTTGTGTAGATAAGCTTCCTGGACAGTGTTTGCCCTTACAACAGGTGGTCTGGCTCGAATACACACCTACATTAGCAAGCTTCCTGCAATGACATGATTTCAAAGACTAGAGTGTCATCTTATGTCTGTCTCTTGTAGCTGGGTTATTTGCATTTCACACAAGTGACTGGAAGAATAAAAGAGTTTTTCTTTTGAAGTCTGGGACAGGTGGGGGGCACTGCTCACAGAGTGGGCATGTGGAACTACCTGGCTCAGCATGTCACACTGCTAAAATGTTCACTCAGTGAGAGTTAACTGCACCCCTTCCTCATACACACATTAATACGTCTTTATACCAAACCCCGAATACTCACACATTACATATTCACACATAAGGTTTAATAATTCTTTAAAGTATATGATTTAAGTTGGTTCAGTTAGTTTAAATGCTGTTAAATAAAGATATTTGATAACTAAGGTTCTATACATGTTAAGACAGCAGTGTCTGGGTTCGTACTGATGCATACTCTTTCAACAGAATTCCGGTGCTATCGGTGTGGAGATCGCATCATGCATTCTCAACTTATGGATCGCAGAGCCTACAAGCAACAAAATGTATATTTTAGGAACAACTGTTAGGATGCAGCATGGGGAGGCGGGAGGGAAAAGACCCTCAGTTATTAGAGGCTGGGCGAGTCTATTTGAACCAGCCTGTTAAATGCACTGTAACATATGCTTCTCCCCTGGGAACCAATGGCATAAGCAAGAAACTTCTCTATTGTCCTGTCTATTCTGGGGGGGTATAAACATGTGTGCTCAAGCACTGAGTCTTTAGTCTTCTTGCTGAATGCTGAATGACGACGGGGTCTCTTGCTGATGCCTATCACCGGGTCCGGAAGCGCGGCGTATGTATACTGTACTTGGGGGTCTGTATAATTCCTTTGCGTCTAATTGTGTCTGGATCAATAGCGTGTAACTGACTGTACTTTTTACTTGAATAATACTTTGTGCTTTGGAACCACATGTTCTAAGTCTGGAGTCTCTATTAACTGTATGACTGCGTACGTAAATTAAGCGTCATCCTTAGAGGTTTATAGGTAGGATTTTAGAAGGTACAGGCAGGGGTATATAGAGGTTCAATTTTAATATCAACACTACATATGAATGGAGACTATCAGGTACTTCCTTCTACTCCCTCTCTCATTTCCTGACCTCTGTATATTTAGTCAGGAAACAGCAGATCCCAGGTGTATAAGTACACAACTCTTTCTTCTATATCTATCATAATTTTGTTATACTTAGGGGGTCATTCAGACCCACTCGCGAGCGGCAGTACGCTCGCAAGTGGGTCGATGTTCCCCACTGCGCATGCGTGAGACCCGGGGAGCGACGTGCTTCCCATCGCTCCGGGACTCGCACCAAAGGGGGCGTGCTGTCGATGTTGATTGACAGCACGCCCCCTTTGGTGGGTGTGCCGGGGGCGTGCCTGCCAGATGGAGGCGTTCCCATGGGAACGCCTACCGTCTAAAGCCGGCCCCACTGACATCACTAGTGATGTCACTGGAAGTGATTTTGGCTCTGATAGAGCCAAAATCACTCCAGGGCTTGTGGCAGGGAGACCCTACTGCAGGGTCTCCGTCGCAAGTCCGATGGTCGCGATGGTCAAGACCATCGCGACCATCTTTTTGGCCGTTCGCATATGCTGTGGGTGGTCACCCACAGCTATGCGAGTGGCCAGGAGGCCGCTCCATTTTCATGGAGGAGGGCCCTGATTCAGAGCGAGCGCTCTGGTCAGAGCGTCCGGCTCTGAATCAGGCCCTTAGTCTCATAGGTAGAAACGAGGGACGCCTCTACTACCAATATTAATATATTACTGTGGTTATCCGTGGTGTAGAGCAATTTTAATTGTGTGTATTTTTTTCACTTTCATATGATTTATTATCTATTTATTACTTCGCCCTTTTTTTGCACTTTTGGGCCCGTATTCAAACTGAGAACTGGTCCCTGCAGCCTTGGGTTGGTTTCTAAAATATGGTGGAACCCTACCCTTTTTGTTCCCCATATTTTTAGAAACCACCACTGGCTGGCAAGCCTGGGGCTGGTTTGGCTTTTGGGAGGGGACCTTATGTCATTTTTTTGTAAATTTTTACCTCTTTTTTTTATAGGTACAACACAATGGGAATTTTTGGGAAATATTCTAGGGGCCCCCCTAAAGATGTGTAGACATGGGGGATCACTATGGGTACTCCCATTTTTAACTCATGAAGGAAGTCGGGGTTTCAAATAGCCGTGGCAGGTGCATTTTTGCAGAAATTTTAAAAAATGCGTTTTGGGACTTAAAAATATGCTAGTACCCATTTTCATGTACCCCAAATTTGATGGGACTATTTTTAAAAACGAAAAAAAAATAAGCTAAATGCTCTACTGCATCGGGAAAAAAAACACCTGCCAAGGCTATTTAAAAACCCGACTTACTTTTGCAGCCAAAAACGGGGGTACCCATAGTGATCCCCCATGTCTGGACATCTTTAGGGGAGTCCTAGGATTATTTCCCGAAAATTCCTGTTTTTTTAACGCCGATCCAAGTATTGCCGGGTCCCTCGCCTACTTTCAAATTGAATATGGGGATACGCGGGCACGCGCATGATACTTTAACGCCTACAAAACAGGCAAAGGCAGCGTTAAGTCCGGGCTGCGTTAAATTATCGCGGCTCGGCTCAAATTGAATACGGGCCTTAGAGTGCTTATTTCACTTTAATATGCATATGTTTTATTGCTGTTACCACACTAAAGAAGATTCCCTGTTTATTCCTCTATTGAGAATGGATGCATAGAAGAAATCTGCTCAGAGGCAATCCTGAATACCTGCATTGCTAAATGCGATATATATATGTATATATATATACAGTGATGACTAAAATTGCGGACACATATTGAAATTTTTATGTTTTTCAACTTTGAATGCTTAGAAAAACTGTTTCACTTCACGCAGTGCAATGATTCATATATCAAATGAAAGGAAATTTGATGCTGAATTCAACACAATAACCAGAGGTCAAATTTTTGCATTGCTAGGGAAGTTATGCTACTTTCAGTCAGATAAAGAAGCACAGATGCATGAGATTCAAGGAGCGGATTGTAGTAACAGCTACTAACAGCCAATCAGAATCGTCATTCTGAGGACCAATCAGCTGTCGTTTATGAGTAGGTGTAAGGTCATGTTCAAAGGTGGGAACGGTCAGTTTGGCTGTTTCATTTTGCAGAATAAAGTTGGTTACTGAAGTGCAATTATGGTTGGATGTTTGTGTGTATTGTTTAGTGCTATTGACAGTGTAAAAAATAAATACAACAATGTCGTCCAGGCAATGTGGTGACTGGTCACTTAGGAAGAAATCCAGGATTGTGGCGTTACGTGAAAATGGTCTTTCGTATGCAGCAATTGCAAGAGAAGTTGGTGGGAATGTGACAACATCAGGAGTATGAAAGTTTTGTTTACGCTATTAGGAAACACAATCCATTCAAAACATAGAAGGAAATGGTCGGAAAAAGTGCACAACAGCTGTTGATGATAGGAGAATAAAACAAATTTGCGTCAGGGACAGATGGATGTCATCTGCGGCCATTAGCAGTGAACTGAGTGCAACTAGTGTTTTTGTCAGTGCAAGAACGGCACGGAGAAGACTAATGGAGGTTGGCCTAAAAGGTAGGATTCCCCGAAAAAAGCCATTGCTGAATAAAAAGCTGTGGCAAAAACAAATACAGTGGGCAAAAGAACACATTGCATTGACAGATGGTCAGTGGAAACAAGTGATATGGAGTGACAAAACTAAGATATCGATATTAGGCAGTGATGGGAGAAAATATGTGAGACGTCGCATCGGGGAAGAGGTACATCCAGATTGCAATCAAGCGACAACAAAGAATCCTACAAGTGTTATTATCTGGGCATGTATGACAGCAGATGCTGTAGGCCGCCTTTATGTCATAGATCGCACACTGAAAAGCTGAAAGTACATTGACACCATCCTACAACCAAAATTTCTACATTCTATCAGGGATCTTTTTCCAGATAATGCCCCATTTTTTTTCCAGCAGGATTCAGCTCCCTGCCACACTGCACGGATATACAAAAAGGGGTTCACGGAGAATGACATACAGGTGCTGGGATGGCCAGGAAACAGCCCAGACCTGAACCCCATAGAAGATTTGTGGTTCTGTTTGAAAAAACTGGTACATCTGAGACGTCCATCCAATATAAGACAATTAATTGAGGCTATAATTGTCTCCATGGCACCACATAATAAAGAAGGAAGAGCCCCAAACATTGGTTGGCTCAATGCCATGTTCATGAATAAAAACAGGAATACAGTGTAATATATAGCAGATCACTCACCCAAGTGTCAATCACCTCCACCATCTCCCCAGCCGCGGCTCATGCTGATGACGTCACTGTCGGGGAACACCAGCGCGCGTGTAGGCCTGGGGGGCATGGTCAAAACACCAAGTGCCATCACCATGACTACCTAATGCGCAACACAGGGAATAAGCTCAATGAGACAGTGTAACAGAACTGCGGCAGCGCACGATGCTGTTGCACAGAAAACAAGGCTAATGTGTAAAATATAAAATAAAGAGAGTCACACCATGCCACAGCAATAATGCATGTGTGAAACAAACCTGTGTATATAAGCGCGCTGCACTGAAAGAGACGGAACCCTAAGCCTCTGAACCTGATTTATAAAAAGCACGATAAAGAGAGATATTCATTTAAGCCAAAAGGGTTTACTGTTTGCAGAGTGTGAATCCATTTGGCTTCCTTTTGAAGCAAAATTCGACCTCTATCACCACCTCTAGTGCAGGGAGGCACCCAATCAATCATTTTATATCTCATACTAGATAAATTATGTCGATGCTGCAAAAAATGATGTGCGACCGGCTGGTCACAACTTTTGCCCTCAAGAGCTGCCCTAATAGCCCATTGTAGCTACAGATAGACAGATCCCATCCTTAAGGGGTTGCTCAATTCTACCTTCATTAAAAAGAGGGAGAAATATTCGGGATACTGTAGTACATGATGACATTAGTCAGTTTGCAGTCCAGCGGCCGAGTCACGTTTTGACCCGCAAGCCAGGCAACTACAAATGTATGGGCTGCACGACGTGTAGTTTCTTAGAGACAGGAGATATATTTATCCATCCCAGATCAGGTAAGAAATTCTCCATCAAATACGCATTAACATGTTCCAGCAAATTTGTAGTGTATTACATCAAATGCCCATGTGGTTTATTTTACGTTGGGAAAACTACATGACAACTGAAGGAACGTATGGCATTACATTGCCCCAATATTAGGGCAGCTCTTGAGGGCAAAAGTTGTGACCAGCCGGTCGCACGTCATTTTTTGCAGCATCGACATAATTTATCTAGTATGAGATATAAAATGATTGATTGGGTGCCTCCCTGCACTAGAGGTGGTGATAGAGGTCGCATTTTGCTTCAAAAGGAAGCCAAATGGATTCACACTCTGCAAACAGTACACCCTTTTGGCTTAAATGAATATCTCTCTTTATCGTGCTTTTCATAAATAAGGTTCAGAGGCTTAGGGTTCCGTCTCTTTCAGTGCAGCGTGCTTATATACACTGGTTTGTTTCACACATGCATTATTGCTGTGGCATGGTGTGACTCTCTTTATTTTATATTTTACACATTAGCCTTGTTCTCTGTGCAACAGCATCGCGCGCTGCCGCAGTTCTGTTACACTGTCTCATTGAGCTTATTCCCTGTGTTGCGCATTAGGTAGTCATGGTGATGGCACTTGGTGTTTTGACCACGCCCCCCAGGCCTACACGCGCGCTGGTGTTCCCCGACAGTGACGTCATCAGCGTGAGCTGTGGCTGGGGAGATGGTGGAGGTGATTGACACTTGGGTGAGTGATCTGCTATATATTACACTGTATTCCTGTTTTTATTCATATATTGATAAAAGCACTAGAAACAACTGTGATCATCAATTGTTATATATATTTCAATATACACAGGAAACAATTGTGATTGCCGATTACATTCAGAATTGTATATCTCAATACAAAATATGCTGTCCTGTGGGTTTTCAAGATATTAACAGGATATATATATACTTATTCCATAGCTTTTGACTAAATATACAACACAAATTGAGATGACTGCATAGCAGGAATCTGCTTAGAGGCAATCCTGAATACCTACATTGCTGTATGCTATATGTATAATATATATATATATTAGGGGTGTGCACCGGACACTTTTCGTGTTTTGTGTTTTGGTTTTGGATCTGGATCTTTCTTCGTGTTTTGGATCTGGATTGGTTTTGCCAAAACCACCCTTCCGTGTTTTGGGTTCTGGGTTTTGTGTTTTGGATCTGGATTTTTTCTTAAAAAATAAAAAAAAAATGCTAAAATCACATAAATGGGCCTTTTTTTGTTCCTACGCTATTAATAACCCCAATAACATTAATTTCCACTCATTTCCACTCTATTCTGAACACCTCACACCTCACAATATTGTTTTTAGGCCAAAAGGTTGTACCGAGGAAGCTGGATGACTATGCTAAGCGACACAAGGGGGCGGCACAAACACGTGGCCCATCTAGGAGTGGCACTGCAGTGGCAGACAGGAAGCCAATCAGCGTTATGGTGCCCATTTGCATGTAGCACGAACCCGGGAGATCCGTGCTACATGCATCTGTGTGATTGGCACAGAGCAATGACAGGTCCGTGAGACCCGTCTGTGCTGCTGTGGTAAAAAAAAAAAAAAAAACCTGTGTAAAAAAAGAAAAAAATGGCGTGCACCCCCCCAAAAAAGAGCAACCAGCCCCGGGCATTAGTAACCCAGTGCTGGGTGTGCTTAAATACAGGGGACAAACGACGTAGGGGTCCCCTGTACTTAAGCACAACCAGCACCGGGCTAGTCAGAACCAGCGCTGGTTGCCAAAATACGGGGGACAAACGACGTAGGGGTCCCCTGTATTCTGCGCAACCAGCTCTGGGCTCTGATCCGGTCCTGGTTCTGGAAATATAGGGGACAAAAAATGAGTAGGGTTCCCCTGTATGTTCCAGAACCAGCACTGGACTTTTTCTAGCGGGGGGCTGATGCCACAGCCAGGGGAGCCCTTTCACCGGGCCCCCCAGCCGCAGCATCAACCCTGACCGCTAGTCAGCCCAGGCCGGGGATCCCTGGAGAGCTGGGGACCCCCCCAATAAAGGGGTCACCCTCTCCAGGGCACCCCAGGCCCAGGCTGATAGCCCGGGGCTATCCCCGCCACCCCTGGTGGCGGTGGGTGGCGGGTTGATTGTGTGGTGTGGTGTAAATAAAGAATATCAAACATTGTCTTTACAAGTAGAACTGCAAGTCCCAGCTAGCCTGCCCCGCATGCTGGTACTTGGAGAACCACAAGTACCAGCATGCAGGGCATTAAGGGCCCACTAGTACCTGTAGTTCACCTGTAAAAAAAATGTTTAAAAAAACACAGGACACACACACCGTGACAGTATAAGTTTATTAAACATACATACACACACACACATGTACACATACTCACCTATGTAACCTGTAGCATCGGTCCACTTGTCCGGTAAAGTATCCCTAGGGGACCTGTGAAAAAAAACATACTCACCATCTCCTATGCGAGGTTCTGTCCTCTTCGTTCCAAAGTAGGCATCCCCGGACTTGGCAAAAAAAAAAAACGAAAACGCGATCCACGAACTTAGTACCGTTCTATAGAACGGTACTTCCCGAATGAGAGCTTAGCGGCGGGGTATCACCATGGAAACCCCGCTGCTAAGCGTTCATTGGCTGAGAGGTGTCATCTCCCGTCTCTCAGCCAATGAACGGCTCCCTCCATTGTAGTCAATGGTGGGAACCGCAGGGTAAACTTTAATAACCTTGCGGCTCCCAGCATTGACTACAATGGAGGGAGCCGTTCATTGGCTGAGAGAGACGGGAGATGGCCTCTCTCAGCCAATGAACGCTTAGCAGCGGGGTTTCCATGGTGATACCCCGCCGCTAAGCTCTCATTCGGGAAGTACCGTTCTATAGAACGGTACTAAGTTCGTGGATCGCGTTTTCGTTTTTTTTTTTTGCCAAGTCCGGGGATGCCTACTTTGGAACGAAGAGGACAGAACCTCGCATAGGAGATGGTGAGTATGTTTTTTTTCACAGGTCCCCTATGGATACTTTACCGGACAAGTGGACCGATGCTACAGGGTTACATAGGTGAGTATGTGTACATGTGTGTGTGTGTGTGTGTATGTTTAATAAACTTATACTGTCACGGTGTGTGTGTCCTGTGTTTTTTTTAAACATTTTTTTACAGGTGAACTACAGGTACTAGTGGGCCCTTAATGCCCTGCATGCTGGTACTTGTGGTTCTCCAAGTACCAGCATGCGGGGCAGGCTTGCTGGGACTTGCAGTTCTACTTGTAAAGACAATGTTTGATATTCTTTATTTACACCACACCACACAATCAACCCGCCACCCACCGCCACCAGGGGTGGCGGGGATAGCCCCGGGCTATCAGCATGGGCCTGGGGAGCCCTGGAGAGGGTGACCCCTTTATTGGGGGGGTCCCCAGCTCTCCAGGGATCCCCGGCCTGGGCTGACTAGCGGTCAGGGCTGATGCTGCGGCTGGGGGGCCCGGTGAAAGGGCTCCCCTGGCTGTGGCATCAGCCCCCCGCTAGAAAAAGTCCAGTGCTGGTTCTGGAACATACAGGGGAACCCTACTCATTTTTTTCCCCTGTATTTCCAGAACCAGGACCGGATCAGAGCCCAGAGCTGGTTGCGCAGAATACGGGGGACCCCTACGTCGTTTGTCCCCCGTATTTTGGCAACCAGCTCTGGTTCTGACTAGCCCGGTGCTGGTTGTGTTTAAGTACAGGGGACCCCTATGTCGTTTGTCCCCTGTATTTAAGCACACCCAGCACTGGGTCACTAATGCCCGGGGCTGGTTGCTCTTTTTTTGGGGGGGGGCACGCCATTTTTTTCTCTTTTTACACAGGTTTTTTTTTTTTTATTTACCACAGCAGCACAGACGGGTCTCACGGACCCGTTAGTGCTCTGTGTCAATCACACAGATGCATGTAGCACGGATCTCACGAGTCCGTGCTACATGCAAATGAGCACCATAATGCTGATTGGCTGAGAGCCGTGACAGACGGCTCTGTCAGCCAATCAGCACTTTGCCCATTAAAGGCAAAGGCATTTTTTTAAAAATGGCCGCTCGAGGCAAAACCTCGAGATCCGACAGCAGATCTCGAGGTTTTGCCTCGGGAGAGGGATCCGGGGCAGACAGGGAGATCCGAGCTTGGGCTCGGATCGCCCCGGATCCCCGAAGTTCGGGTGGGTTCGGTTCTCAGGGAACCGAACCCGCTCATCCCTAATATATATATATATATATATATATATAAGAAACAACTGTGATTATCAACTGTTTTATATATTTCAATATATACAAAAAACAGTTGTGATTGCCGATTACATCCAAATTGTATATTTTAATACCAAAAGTCCTGCCTTGTGGTTTTTGAAAGATATGAACATGATATATTTTTTACATAGGTATTGACAAAACATATACAACACAAATTGCAGTAATATTGCAGTGTATCTCCTACAATTGGAGAATTGTTTGTTTGTATTGTTCAAACCTGATAGGTGTGTTTTCCATTTTTTTCTCTTTTCCTTTTTTAATGAATATCAATAAAATGTATTTTTTATAGCCTGTTAATTCTATAGGAGTGTGCCCCACATACGGAGTCCTTATTCTCTCCTCTCTGATAAATTCTATGGTCAGTCTGGGTGTAAGAATACTGTTTAGGCATAATTTTGCTAATCTGTACCTGAGTGACATGTGAATGTGAGATTGAGAATTGAAATATGAAAGTAACCTTACAGTAGCATCTATAGTGTGGCACGCTGTAAATGCTTGTGTGTATGACAATTGTCGTGACTCAGGTCGTGGCCTTGACAAAAGATTTTTGGATCCCTTAATGTGCATGGATTCAGGATAATGCGGAATGTGGTTTAGGATTATCTGGATGTGGGTTGGATGTATTTGGGCATGGTTTGAGTAGATCAAGGAAGGGGCTTATTTGTGCCTTTATACTGTCATTTTTATTTTTTGATTTACTGTATGCAGATCAAGTGCGAGGGATATTATTTAATAATTTGATAATAACAGGCCCAAGTTTCTTGCTGCAAAGTACAGCCTGGGAAGCTGGGTGCTGGGAGTGTAGAAATGGGGTGGACTTACTGCCTGGGGAAGTCAAATGCTTGCACATCTGCTGTATGATGTAAATAGTATGTGGACTTACAAAGTAATGAAAATATCCACAATCTACAAAACTTACACTTTTGCAAGTAGGTATATAACTGGGTGTATTCACGTACCTAGAATGACCTCAGGGTGGAACACACTAAGCTGTTCAACTCTTCCTATCAGACAACACAAAATGTATGCTGGTGGTTTGTGTCATAAGGGCTTGTGTATTGTGTAATTTGACTAGGAAGTAGGAGGGATGCTGGAAGGTGACCCACTATTCCAGGAGGGTGGACAGGTATGATTATTTGACATTAACCAACTTCTACTAAGAGCAGACCTAGTAATGCTGACAACCATTTGACTGGTGTGTAAAATTAGCCTTGTGTAATTGATTAATTTTAAAAGTGCTTGACTTAATTGTATAGCAGCAGAAAACTGGTGGGAGTACCATCAGTTTACATAAAAAGTCTGCTCAATAATTGTAACCCCTGATCTCTGTGGAATTCAAATGAAATATGATCAGCTTGCATGTATTTATAACCTATGTGCTGCCTACTGAAAGAGGTGGACAGCATTGCATTAAACCATAATTATCTATACAAAGCTACTTCCAGATTGGTATATAGTTGGAGTGTAATTTGACACTTCAGATATGATTTTGATATGCTCCTAAAATACCTCTCCATTGAATTGAATAGAATTATAAAACAACACATCCATACAGGGTATTGACTTTAGAAAACAGCAAATGCAGGTGTGTAAAATGATTCCTTCCTAATTTTCTTCATCCTGTGATATAAAAATAACCAGTCTATGGTGATTACGAACAGAGAAAAAATCTGCGACGGAGATGTACGAAATGTTGGTGAAAGTGTACACATCGTACACAATCGTACACACATTTTCTACTCACAGCATCCTGCTGATACACTTTCACTAACATTCCGTGCGTCTCCGTTGCCGATTTACCCAATTTGAATCAGAACTTAATGTTGTGTCATTGCTCCATTCTTGTTCAACGCACACTGCTCGGGACACTCTGTTGAAATGAATGCAATGGCAGTGCGCTGGTGGCCTTGAGCCAGAAATGTCAGCATGCATGAGCAACCTTATTGCAAGCGTTGCATACAGATATATCAGACCATACACCAAACTTTTTAGACAGACCACGTATTTATACATACATTACACATATATATATATATATATATATATATAGTGTTGAGGGGGTGGTCTCTCACCTGAATTACCCACATTCTGGTGGGATCAGCACCCTAAAGTGGAAAGGAAAACAAGCGTGGCACATTCCACAGTTACAATAGCAGTTTGGAATTTTCTGGGCTGCACAGCCCAAAGTGGAAATATGGAACTCCTTGTTTTCCAGGTCACTCAGAGCCAACAGGAAGTCAGCAGAACGGGGGGGGGGGTTAAAACTCTCACACACCTGTTGCTCATTGCTCCTGATACTGGACAAGCTGGTCAGGTGATAGACAGGAAGTGGTGGTTAGCATTAGGTTGCCCGGACCTGGATTTTGTAACTGCCAACTGTTAAGCACAAGGGGTGTTGGGACATTTACTTACTTATGTTTATTAGCTTATTTTCTGTTATGTGGCTGTGTATATCCAGGCCTATGCTCACGTATGCTAAGGTGCAGTGTTTGCTGCCATTAAAAAGACACTGCTTCACCGAGTACCTGCCTGTCTGGAGTCCTCATTCCAATACCACATGCTACAGTATATATATTTATTTATTTATCGTTTTTTGGCAGCACTGTACCAAACGTACTGTTTGTTTATTCTATATGTATATTAATGTAATATATTTGATACAATTGGTTTATAATTCAATTAATAATGCGATTATTTCGAAAATAGCTTATAATTAATGTAGTCTATGATGTCCTCCTTCCCTGTTTCAGATGTTATTTTACTTAATCTGTCGATATGAATTTTGAGGAAAATATGAAAATTCTCATGTTGAGCTCAGGCTTTCATGTTGGTTGCCAGGGAAACAAGAAAAATGTGGCAGATCCTTGCTGTTTATTCCATCTGAAGCAGATCTGCTAAGTGTACGCTGTGTACAACACATTAGCTTCTCCTAACTAAAATCCCAGGCTAATCATTTGATAAGCAAAACTTATACTATTCTGTAAAAAAAGATTAATGTGGTATTTTTGCCTTTATCCATATGGTACATTGCTCGAATGCATACAGTATTGCGATCCCTTATGTGCATTTCTAATATATAATGTCCTACTGCCCTTTATTCTTTGGTGGCAATTATTTTTTACGTGTCAATAAATATAAACAATATGGCTGCTATTGCTTTTGCATTCTTGCCCCACATTAAGTCAATTTAACAGTCTGATTGGGTGTAATTAAGATACTAAGGGGCATATTTATTATTGCGGCAATAAGAAATGATGTACTGTATAATAGGGATGTAATATTAAACACATCGAGGGCCCGGGGCTCCAATAGGAGTCCATCTATACAATGTGCTAAAGTAAAGTGATCACTAATGACAGTGTTAGATAGCGGGCCCAAGCTCCAGAATGCTTTGCATTTCACAGCTTAGTAAATCTCAAAATGGGGGTTTCCCTCTACATACAAACAGGATATCTTAAATTTGCAGATAGCATCCGAATTCGGGTATTTTCAGGTGGTATATCACAAATTTATTTTGTTAAATAGTCCCCTTAAAAACAGGTTCAATGTTTATAGGCCAGTCTATTTGATTGCAAAAAAATATGGTAGTTGCATAAATCAGCTTAATTGCATACCACAGGTGCTTGTAAAGGGCGGGGTTTTCACTGAACACAGAAAAAAGGGATTTGCCCCCCAATGACCCAGAGAGGGTGCTACCATTATGTAGCAATAATTATTTTGGGGTGAGGATGTGGGAGTGGGGCCCACGGGGGGTTCTGGCTGGACCTTTCTCATGGCATCACCACTTAATTCACATAGAATATTTTTAACACTTCTCTATTTGTTAGTATATTATTTATGTCATTTTAATTCTTTCTCATTTCATTAACACTTATTGATTTATCCTTACACATCTATTCTTTACACTTCACTATCACCTTTTTTGCCTTTTTCGTGTGATGCTCTGGGGATGGTTCTTGGCTGGAATTTTTTTTGGGTGCCTTGCTTCTCAAACGTGAACCCCTTAATGTTAGGGACGCCAGTATAGATGAGCCTTGATGATTGGCCTGGTGCTTATTCATATATTTGCAAATGTATGTAACTAATACCTCTGAATCTCTATTATCATGTAGGATTTAAGTATTGTTTTTGCTGCAGTGTGCTGGGGGGCAAATCCCTTTTTTCTGTGTCCAGTCTATTTGATTCCAAACTTGATGGTAACCTGCCTAAAATTTTACAGAATTGCTGATAGAATCAATGTCATCTTCAAGAAAAAGATATATTATATAATACACTCAGCAAAATGTATTGTCTATTGCTATCCCAGCTCTATGTACAGAAAAAAGTTCTGCAGAATGTGAATTTATAAACACAGCAGAGCTGTAACTAGACTTTTTGGTGCCCTATGCCAGAAAGAGCATTGGTGCAACCCTCATTTTTCAAAGGGAAATAATGCACCCAAAAAAGGGCCATGGCTTCATGGGGAAGGTCCAGGTAAGATATCGGAGAGGCCAGGAGATGCTGGGGATGAAATAAGAGGAAGCTACAAGCAAGAATGATAATAAACAGAAATTTGCAGGCCCAAACAGCGCCCCCTGACCTGTGGTGCCCTGTGCGATGGCACCGGCTGCACTACCCTAGCTACAGCCTTGAAACACAGTGATATGAATGACGAAGTAAAAGAAGTGCCACGAGCTGAATCTTGGCTTTCCCTTACTGGACTCGGTATAGTGCTGGGTTTTGTGTAGCTTGGATGCAGGGTGCTGCGCTGGTCTCCGGCAGCTTTGGCGTATGCGGACTGCATTCTTGAATGTAACGTGCAGCTGCTTTGGTTTGCCATCTTCTGAGCTCTGAACATGTGCTCGGGCTTGACCAATGTCTGAGCTCCATCATCTTCAGTGGGCTGTTTAAACCTGCTTACAGTAGTTCTGGTATTTACTAATTATTGTCAGAACTTCATCTCCTACATAGTGGATGCTAAATCCCTGGATCCCTCTTTGACCAGTCCTGCTGTTTGCAAACAGGGGTTGTGTCATCTCTGCGATTGGGTTACTCTGTACCTCTGGTGCCTCATGACTTAAACCTCTTGGGGTGGCTTAATCTCTGCCTCCTTCCCTGGTTCTCCAACCTGGTGCCTCCAGCATCCAGATACCCCTACCATTTTCATTGGAGCCATACATTTGTTTGCAGCTCTTGGATTCCCATTTCGTTCTCTATTAGTCTTCCCCAGTGCTAACTCAGAAGACCTTGACTGGCAGGGTACTTCAGTGGAGTACAAACTCCCTGGTGAAGACCACTGTCTCATTTAGCCAAAACACTATAAATCATTGTAAACAATTATTCTGCTGCAAACTCACATCATATAAACCTCAGCAGTTTCAATGGGGATGTAGTCATGTGACACAATCCCGACAGCGGAATGCCAGCTATTAATTTATGATAGGCATTGAAATACCGATGCCTATCACAATCCCAACGCCGGAACGCCGAGGATGACATCCTGTATTAAGTTAAATCCGGGCACCCTTGGCATTAGCCATAGGTGGGCAGGGTTAGAATTAGGGAGTATAGCGGGGTTAGGTTTTGGGAGGGAGATTAGTGTTAGGCACCTCTAGGGGGGAGGATTAGGGTTAGGCACCCCCAGGGAGAGGTTAGGGCTAGGTACCCCCCCGGGAGGGTTAGGTTCAGGGAGCGGTAAGGGGGGGTTAGGGTTAGTCACCCCCGGGGGTAGGTTAAGTTTAGGCACTAGGGGGAGGCTAGAGTTAGGCTAAAGATTTATTACGCATACATACAACAAGTATGACTGGGAAAGACCTGTGCCATTTGGGAACCCGGGCGGAGGCGGTGAGACATCATATGTTTAGTGTTCTTAATCCGGATTTTGGGACAACTTGTCATGTGTTTTCATCCTGCCTTGGTCTGAAGGCCATATTTGGTACGCAGGCAATTTGTTGTATGTATGTGTAATAAATCTTTTCAGAATTACACTATGGGATATTTTTTCTATTGCTTTTGAGGAACTTTTGGGTCGACGCAGAACCTCTATACAAGGGGATATATCTGATCAGAATTAAGATCGAGGGGAGACGGATATCTAAAACCTAGATGTAAGTAGGAAAAGCACATTTGTATTACATCTACTTACATCCATTGAACGGTCCCTTTCTTTCTTTTTTGAGAAAAAAAGTAAAGAGAAACCATCTCTAAAGGAGAATTTACTGGAATTCTCTTAGAATATACCTATGGGCTGACTTCCAGGAAATCCAGCTTTCACGGACATTTTAAATCTTTGGAACCTTAAAAAAGTTTGCACCTGGTATATTGTATTTTGTGTTTTATCTATTTATGTGTGGTGTGGACCACAACTTTACTGAGCAGCATTCTCATCATTGTGGAGCGCAGAATCTATTATCTTATTTTCATATATACCCGGCCGATAAGATGTTAATACGTCTCATCGTTAGTGCTTCCTGCTTTGCCTCGGTAAAAAGGCGAAGCAGGAAAAGTTATAGCGGCACAATCGATATGTGCTGCTATAATACATCTCCTCCACTAGGAGGTATTTTCAAACAGGTCCTTGCATAATCTGCGTTAACTGCAGAAGGTAGATACTGCTTGCAGCCTATGTAGCTGCAAACAGAATTTGCCTACCATAAAGCGTGGAAAAATGCACAATGAGAGCTGTTGATGGCAGCTCACGGCTAATTGATTCTGCCCTTAGGGTACCTAATTATTAAGCTGAATATTGAGTTCAATTCTGGATATTTTCAGAGGATTGTCGCATTTTATAGTATCAAGGTTATTTTAGAAGGAGGTAACACAGCAGATATAAGATCTATCTGTGACTGTCTCTTTGTTTCAAATCATTAGCAGTTCCTCCCGTACAGTAGCTTTCTATTGTCAATGGCCAGAAATGGCCAATTTTTCAAGCTGGATAAAACGTAGCTTTTTGGAGCGTAGACCGTTTACATAGCATAAGCCATTGTTGTATATACAGTAGGATACAGTTTGATTTTTTTATTTACAGAGAAGGATGCTTCAGTTTCCATCCCTGGCACCCTAAAGTTGCACATGCAAATGGCTGTGTGTCTGCAGTAGGCTTCCCGAACCCAACAGTAAAGTGGTAGAGAGTGAACTTTCACTTTAATATTTACTGAGCAAGAGAACCTTCATAAATGGGGCTGAATAATCATTATTTTATGTGGCATTAAGATAGGTGATGGGTGAAATCTGCAAAGCTACATATAGTAACTCATGCATGCACCTCAGCAGACATGACCACACAGCAGACATGACCACATCCTTCTATGTTCAAGGGGTTGTTCATGCAAACTCCAAATAGCTAAGATTTTAACAGTATTTTTTAAAATAATTTGGTTTAAAGACATTTAATTAAACTAACTCTGTCTTTCATTACTACTTCCATTGTAGTACAGATCTAAAGGGGGGGGGAATCACATTTTTGTTTTTGAAGGCTGGTATTTATTATTCAACAAGGTTAACCTATTAGCAGCTAATATTTCCTTATCTCCTGAGAAATGGAATGTAAAAAAGCAAAGCAGCAGTGTCTTCCCAGCAGGCACCGCTTCACAGAAACAGATTGGCTCAAACAATTAATAATCCATGACATTTGCTTTCTGTTACTGCATTAAAAAAATAAGTGTCAGACGCTGCCATCTCCACAGTGTATTCTGGGAATTATCGTAAAACGATACTGTAGAGCATTTGAGAGAGCACCACATAATCATCCAATATACATAAATGATACCATGAAACAAACTTCGTTTGCAATTAAATTATTAGCTATTTACAAATTATCGTTATATGTCATGAGTAAGTGATCATTAATAATAAGTTTCAAGACATTCATCTTTGCAATACTGATTATAAATATATGGATCAAAAAATACAAATCTAAAAAATTCTAGCACTAATTGATGACTAACTAGCTTCTCTCATGCTTGGAAAGAATGTTAGTCATTGTATAGGTTACTCCCATCGTAGTACCTGTAATACTATAAGTACACAGAAAAGCAAATTACCGGGTAAAGCACTTCGACCCTGGTTTTTACCAGGCTGCTTTCATCACAGATAAGACACATGATCTACCTGACTGACAATGTCCCCTCAAGTTCTGACCAATCTGAAGATAAATTGCAATCTAATGAATTGAAAATGCAATCTGTCAGGGTTATATTTCCTATCTAATGCTCCAAGTCCATTTCTAACACAACAATTTGCAGATCATTCAGCTCACTTACTGCTAGGACTCATCACATGGTCTTTACCACACTGAGCTTTTCTAGCTGGAAAAATTAGGCAATCATTCAGCAAAATGATTCAGCTGTGTAATTTTCTGTGACATAACACTGTGGATCAGCTACAATTATTCGCGAAAAACCGCGTATTGGCAAAAGGTTTGCACTTGTGCGAACCTTTCACCAACAATGCGTATCGTGCTATCCTATTAACTGCAGTGTTGGAAAATTGGTTTAAAGAAGTGTGGTAGATATTTTGGGGAGCTGAATGGATGGGACACAGTTATTTGGGAGTGTAGGTGGCTGCACCAGGTGTATTTTTAACTTTTTTTAAAAGTACTCTAAAATAACACAAAAATATAGTTGCACCCATTTTTATGTACCCCTAATTTAACTACAGCATTTATTTGGCCCAAAAAAATGTTTTCTAACATTTTTCTACTGTTTAAAGAAAAATGCATATAACAGCAATTTGACCCTTTGAATTTGCCTAATAATACACTTCTAAACAATTACCCATTGTTAGTTTACCTTTTTTGGGGGTACAGGCACTTACACACATTTTCATGCGCACTTTTTGCCCTATTTTTTTAGGGTGAATGCCGCATGACCATTGCTGCTACATACGATGCATTTACTTTTTAGTTGTTTTTTTGTGTGTGTGTGTAGTGGGGAGTAAAAGGAGTAAAATATGAGAAACAATTGATTATAGTATTGTGAGGGCATGCAATTATTTGGACTGGTATCTGGATCTGGTTCAATAAGGTTTCTTTAGTTGGAACTTTAAGTCGTCAACTGCCTCTTGGAACTAATGCAGAACATTTATTTACAAACTATTAGCTACACCTAGTTTATTTAAACAACCAATATCCTACTAAATATATGTACTAATGTTCTTCCATGGATAATAAATAATTGAACTTTATAACAGGTTACTGGTTACTTTACAAATATAATTTGAGAATCAGTTATCAGAGTCATTGATCAGGTCTGTGCTATTATGATTGTGTAAATAACTTTAAGAGAAAACATTGAACTGATTTAACCATTATTGTCAGGTTTTGCTTTAGCCATATTTTCCTTTTCAAAACTGTGGTAGAACCATAATTTCTACTTTTGGCAGTAGAATACTGGGATGCAAAGACCTAATTTTTTTATGCCTTTTGTATCATTTGTAGGTAAATTCTAAGCAATATAGACAGCAACATCATTTTATGTTCATTAACTTTAATGAATTTCTGCTGAATGCATACAAATGCATTTTGTATGGCATCAACACAGTTTTAAGTTTTATATGAAATGAAGCAGGGATGAAAACATTCATTGCTGGTTTCCTGAGCAAAATGTAGTGAGGGCCTGGTGATGTCACTCTAGACTCCCACCCCTGCTCTCATCTCAGAACCCCTAGGGATGGCTAATGACCATCGATGATTCATAATCATCGATGGTTTATGGCCAATGCCAAATGCTTTTGCCATTGATGGGGGAGAACCAGATGGTTTCCCTCCATCGATGTCTAAGCATAACCAAATGTTTTTTCGTTATTTTTCACAAGGTGCCTGGACACGGAGCATCAGGGGCGCCGAGAGGGGGGTTTGGGGCGCGGGTACAAATTGCCCTGAGGGGCCCAGCGGGGGCCCGGGTCCAACGCCGCCGCCCCCCTCCCTCACAGCAGCCCAGCACACAGCATGTGCTGAGCTGCAGTGGGAGACTGCTCGTGGCTGCTGAGCAGCAGCCACAGCAGTCTCCTATGCCTGTGATCACACTGATTGCGCCCCCCCCTGGCTTTGCGCCAGGCTGAGGGGGCTCCGAGAGCCCCCCTCACCAGCATGAAGCGGCGCTGAAAATATTTTTTTATCTGAAGGGGGCGTGGCCATGCCTCCCGCGATTAGGCCACGCCCCCTGTTACCCGGGCCAGCCGCGGCTCTTGGCGGGCCTGCAGAGCATAGCCCAACCCCCAGCACCCGTGAAGCCTTGCCCCCAGGTTCTGATTGACCCACGGGCCATTCAGTCAAAAAAAAGTAATGACTATCGGTTGGTGAAACCATCGATGGTCATCCATTACATATTTTGCCATCGCTGTTAACCACACTGATGGCCATCCGTAGCTGCATCCCCTGCTGATTGAGCTTTCAGCTGATCTGTATAAAATGCCACTACAAGTTCTGTTGAGTCAAGTGACAGTGGCAGTTCCAGCAACAGAGAGAGAAGAGTAAGAGACAAAGAGAAGCATAAAACTTGGAAAGTTACAGGACAAATAAATAGCATGATGATAATGTGTTTCATTTACTATTGAATGTTATTTTTCGGTAACACATAAATGTTTATCGCTCCTTAGTACTTAACTAATTATTCAACGTGAGTGTAAAGCATATTAACATAACACATATATGCACTCATGCAAGACACATTATGAAGATAGTGGTGTATTGTAGATAGACAACTTAATTATTGCTACTCACTGGTGTTATTGATGAACTTGGAGACAGTTTATGCAGGCTCCCCTGAGAAAATGCCATATCGTGCTGTGGTAACAGTTGTCTGTAAGAGATGTATTGAGATGCTGCTATGAAAAGCTTATTTTGCCTACCACGTTCAGTAATTTAACTAGCGGAGTAGGAGAATGCCTAAAATATTTGCATTATAAACCTGCTCTATTTTTCCCCATCAAAGCCACGGCAGGAATTATATATGAAAGTCTTCCTGCTGTAAATACATTAAGAGAGCACCAAATCCATCAAATGCAACAAATTAGATTTTTTTTTTATGAATTATTTAATCGTTATAATACTATTTCAGAACAATTAGCTTCAACCGCAACAGGAGATTGAGTGATATTGAGGCTGGCATTCATGTTTGCTTTTTATGAAAATGTATAAGCAGGAATAAAACAAAGGATACCCTATCTTTATAGTACTCTGTATTTTTTCCCCCAAATGTGAGACTTAACACCTTGCTTTAACCATTCCCTTGAGTGCTTTCCTGTGCACACTTCATTTTAATAAAATCCATGCTTTGACAAGTGCCCTCTTTATGATAACATGGCCTGGACATCTTTGGCTCCAAGTTGCAGGTATTGCAGTAATGAAAACTCCCTGAGCAACCAGTGTTTTCAAAGGTTGTACAGATTGGCTTGCTACAGTAAATTTTCACTCACTGTCTTAACTGAAAAAAAGTAGAGTTTGTTAACTGTACTGAGTCATACCTGATTTCTGTGCTCATCTCTGCTGTGCGGAGGTGTGACCAAGGCAGAAATTGGAAAGCATTGTTGCATGACATGTTTCAGTCAAGCCGAGAACTGAAAATCTCTGAAAATTAGAGAGGAAAGAATATAAATGACCACAAGGTATTAGTTTTGTACTGTGACCACCAAAACAAAAAAACAGCTGGCTGAGGAAATGGAGTGTTAAGCAAGAAAGTGGTTATAGTATGCTTTTTGTGGAAAATATACCTCTGCTCGTTATATACTGTAATTGGATACTAGCTACTGTAGTTACACTTTCCAGAACACTTGTATATTGTTACTTTTTGATGTTTTGAAAAATTCATAAAAAATATTGCCTGCTAAGGGGACTGCGATGTCTGCAAAAAATGTATCAAGTAGTGGAACACTTTTCTGCTATCCATATAGCCAGAGAGGAATGTAGTTGGCATCCGGGCGCACTGAATGCCGGTGCTCACAACCCCAGCACCAGCATCCCGACAGGGGTCACCATACCAGCTCGACAATCCCAGGGGCTCTGATCCCAAAGGTAGGTTTTAGGGTTCAGTTTAGGGTTAGGGGATAGGTTTAGTCACTAGGGGGAGGGCTAGGGTTTGGCTGTGCAAGGGGAGGGTTAGGGTTAGGCTGCTGGGTGGAGGGTTAGTTAGGCTGTGGGAGGGGAGGGTTAGTTTGCAGGAAAGGTGAGTTAGGGTTAGGGGAAGGGTTAGGGGAAGGGTTAAATTACCTGCAGGCGTTGGTATTTCAACCATCGGGATTCCGACCGATGGCATTCTGTTCGCCAGGATTGCATACCGAACACGCCAGAGAAATGATTTGTACTTTAGCTGTGCCTAGTGATCCTCATCTACTGAAATCTAAGATGGTCTTGTTTCCTACCTTAGAGCCGGATTCAATTAGCGGCGAAAAGCCGAGTTCGGCGATGAGCGCAATGTTTTCACCTTATTCGCCTGTTTTGAGGCGAAGTTTTCGCCTACTTACAAAATGCGCGCTACCGCTTTTCGCCCTATTCAATTGTAAAACAGGCGAAAACGTGTATGTGCAAATGCAGCGAATAGCGAAACTACTGAAAAGGACAGTTTTTTTTGGGGGGAGATCAGTCTGTACCCTCTAAAAAGCCTAACTGATCTGGCAAATCAATATAAAAGTGTATAAATAGACCTTCAGCTTCTTAAATTGACTCATAGGGCTGTTATTTGCATATTTGCATTAATGTGGAAATATTATTAAAAGCTATTTCTTATGGGAAAAATAATTGTTGTAGTTAAATTTGGGGTTCATTTAAATGGCTACTAGTATAGTTTTGTGTCTATAAAGTGCATTATAAAAATTTTTAAAAATACACCTGCTGCAGCCTCCTGCAACCCTAAAGACACCTGTCTCATCCATATAGCACCCAAAATACCAGACCCAGTACTTTATACCCATTTTACAACACTTTTTAAATTTTCAGCCCAAAATTGACATGTGTTTTTTAGGGTTTATTTAGATATTTTTTTTTTATTTTTTTTGCCTAATTAGTCATTAGGGTGGTGTCCAAAGGGTTCTGAACCAAGGGCCTGATTCAGACCCGGTCGCAAGCGCTGAGCGCTCGCAACTGGGTCAATGGTGGCCCACAGCGCATGCGCACGACAGAGCCGGCTCCGTCGTGCGCATGTGTGAGACCTGGCTAGCAACAGGCAATCCGTCGCTCCGGGTCTCGCACCAAAGGGGGCGAGCTGTCGATGTTGAGTGACAGCTCGCCCCGTTTGGTGGGCGGGCCGGGGGGGTGGCTGCCCAAACAGAGGCGTCCCCAAGGGAATGCTTGCCGTTTGGGGGCGGCCCCACTGACATCACGAGTGATGTCAGTGGAGAGCTTACGGCACTGTTAGTCCCGAAAGCTCTCTGGGGCTTGCGATGAACGAGACCCTAACACAAGGGTCTCGTCGCAAGCCCGATGGTCGCGATGGTCTTGATTATCGCGACCATCATCATGGCCGCTTGCTATAGCTGTGGGTGGTCAACCACAGCTATGCGAGCGGCCAGGAGGCCGCTCCAAAAAAAAAAAAAACGCCCTGATTCAGAGCGAAAATCGTTCTGGAATTGAATAGGGCGATAAGCAGGAATGTGACGAAAACATAGCTTCGCCAATCGCGGCTTTTCGCCTTTAACTGAATACGGACCATAGTAGGAAGTTGTGACCTAAATATTTACATTACATTTACATTTCATAGTGTTTCCAAATGCATCCAGGGACATCAGTAAATAAGTATTTGGGCTTATGCTGTTCTACAAAGTTCAGTGCCACAGCATCTTAATGTGTCCTCAAATGTACTGAGGCTGTAGAGTAGTACAATTTCCTCAAAGGAGTGTTTATTTTATTGCTTTACTGTTGAGAAAACTTGAAGTATAAACGTAAGTGTGCCAAATAAGAATACCCTGAATCGGAATTGGTATGAAATACCGCCGGCCGCATGGTTCGATTCCCGGCAGCGCCTGGCCGACAGATGAGCAGAGCCCGGCAGCGGAAGCCCAACAGCGCTGGAAATCCCGATCGTCGCTAAGGTAAGTATAAACTAACCTAAACCCCCTAACCCTAACCCTCCTTAGGGGTGCCTAACCCTAAACTCCCCCCCCAAGTGCCTAACCCTAATCCCCCCTCTAAGTGCCTAACCCTAACCCCCCCTTCACCGCTGCCTAAACCTAAGTCCCCCGTGGGGGTGTACGATTTTTCATATGATCATACGATCCGATGCTTCGTTTCACGATTACTTCAATCTCAACCATGGGCGTCGAGAGGGGGGGGGGAGTGGGTACAGTTTACCCGGGCCCGGGCTTGCTAGTGGGGCCTGGTAGAGCCCGGGTCCAGCGTCGCCCTCCCCTCTCTCACATCAGCCCAGCACACAGCTTGTGCTGGACTGCTGTGTGAGACTGTTCATGGCTGCTGCAGCAGCCAGAGCAGTCTCCTATGGCCGTGGGGAGAGCGATCACACTGATCGCACCCCCCCCCTGCTTAGCGATGGGCTGGGGGGCTTACAGCACCCCCTCCCCGGCGTGCAGCACCACTACGCAGCACTGCAAAGTGGTATTTTTTCCTTCTTTATTCAAGGGGGCATGGCCACGCCTCACACGATTAGGCCACACCCCATCCTTTACCTGGGCCTCTCTACGGCCCTGATCTCAACACACACACGCTGTGATGCGATGCTGCTGCTCGGAACGCCGTCTCTCATGACAAAATGGAGGAGTGAAGTGGCTAGGGATTTTTATACACCTCGTAATCAGACATCGGATCGTATTACCTGCCAAAAGTGATACGATGTGTGTCACATCATAGTAAGATAGGTACGGTTTTCTGGTACGAGAGTCGATCCAATTATATGACTGCATCGCCATTGTATGTACACCATAACAACATACGATGTTGCTCGTTACTATCGGTCAAACTTGTACACATCGTATAAAAAATCTTACCATGTATGGCTGGCCTTAGGAAACCCATGTTTTTTGTCTCACTTTAAGAGAGTTTTAGAAATACAGTTTGGCCCTCTCAAAGCTTCCGTTTAGCAAAGTATACTATGGGTGCGATTCAGACCCGGACGCTAAGCTGCGCTCTCTCGCAGCCAAAAGGGGTCGGGTATGCAAATTCCGCAATCGCACTGTCTAATGTAAGAACGCCCACTATGTCTTAGAGAGCGACGGCAGAGCGAACGCACGCCGGTCTAAAGACGCCCGCCTTTCTTTCTTAACACACGTCATCTCCAGGAAGTGTATGGTTAATCAGAACCATTGAGAGCCATAGGAGCAGCACGCAGCGCTTGAAGTAGACCAGGGCCGGTTCTAGTCATTGTGGAGCTCAGGGCGAAAGTTCATTTATGACACCCACCCACCCCCCCCGCAAAAGAAAACAACTTTTTTTTAGATGCGCATGCGCTTCTGGAAAGGGGGCATGTCCCTGCGGAACACCCCCAATTCATCACACTGTGGGGCGTGCCCAGCACTTATGAAGGTACTGGGCTTCCACCAAGCTCTCCCCTCATGGTGAACAATTGCCATGTGCAGTACACAGTAATGCCCTTTATAAACCCATTATGCCACATGCAGTAATGCCCTTCATAAACACATTATGCCACATGCAGTAATGGCTTTTATAATACATTATGCCACATGCAGTAATGCCCTGTATAACACATTATGCCATACGCAGTAAGAACCTGTATAACACATTATACCACACGCAGTAATGCCCTGTATAATACATTATGCCACACGCAGTAATGCCCTGTATAATACATTGTGCCACACACAGTAAAATGCCCTTTATAATACAGTATCCCCAAGTCAAATTACGCCACACATTAGTCCCTTATTCATGTTATGACACACAGTGGTGCCCCTTTTACACAATGCCCAAATCAGTGCCCCTTATACACAATGCCCACAGTGACCCCATTCGTAATGCCCCCTATAGTAGTGCCCACAGTAGGAATGTCCCCTATAGTAGTGCCCAAAGTAGTAATGCCCCCTATAGTAGTGCCCACAGTTGTAATGCCCCCATTAGTGCCCCCAGTAGTAATGCCCCTTTATAGACATTCCCCCAGTAGTAATGCCCCCTTATAGACATGCCCCAGTAGTAATGTCCCCTTATAGACATGCCAACAGTAATGTGTTCAAGCTGTGTTTGAAAAATGACAGTTAGGAGCTAATTGGTTGTCATTTTATCTCTTTCCAAGGCTTATTAAATCTACCCCACATAGTGTAAAGAGTAAAATGTTACTTTAAAGTCCAGCTTTGTTATTAGTATTACCATCATCCTTGATTACATGCCAACATATTGCAGAGCACGTATTTAAATCTTGTGTTTGTCTACAGTTTTAAGTGTGGGGCTATATTGAGCACGTCTCTAACAGCGACAGCTCCTACCCTCTTAGATGAGGGGGGCAGCCGCTGCCGAGATTGAGAGGGTACAGAAGCAACACTGACGGGTTCAGATGCCTGAGCAATGGATCTGAGAGGTGCCAGGACCGCCACAAGTGCACTAGCGGCAGGGAGCCGCGCATGCTCATATCACTGGCTTCCAAAGGGCTGCATCGTCTGCAGCCCCTTGGAACCAGGTAGGGCTGTCCGAAAGGTAGAGGAGCGGCTTCCTACTAGACGCCGCTCTCTGGTAATAGCAGCCTGGACTGGCAGTCCCTGGGGGAGGAGACTGGCAGGTAGTGCTTCCAATGGGAAGCCACTGCCAGTCACAGAGTGTAGCCAGTGCAGTCACGGATTGCAACTGGCTCACTGAGGTGGCGGATTTTACTGGGGGGGGGCTGTGGACTTGCAGCCCCTAGGTAAAATCTGCCACTGGTCACTACTATGTATTTTTTATATGCAGTCACAATGTCAGTGGTCACAATGTCGACATTCACAATGTGGACAGCGTAAGGGCGACATTGATGATGTCGTCATGGTTAAATGCGATATCTGCAAAATGTCGACATTGACAGAATGTTGGAATGGGAATTTGGACATTGTCATAATTTCAACATTTCCAGGAAGCTTAGGGTAAGGGTTAGGGTTAGTGATAGGGTTAGGGTTGCTGTTGGTATTAGTGTTACTGTTAAGGTAAGGGTTTTGGACCGAATTATATTAAAAAAACTACCATGTCGACATGCTAACAATGTCGACATAACATCTGTGTTTACATGCTGAATGGCGACATGACCGTCATGTGGACCCTATGAACATGTCTAAATGATGATCATGTCAACATTCACATGTCATGATGAATCCTGACATTCTGATCGTCAACTAGATATACCACAACCATATATTTGCATTGTCTGATTATGCTGCACAGATGAATTTTGTTATGTAAGGTTTGTCTGGAATAGTTTCAATGTGTCCCATTGAAGCTAAGCAATGTCAGATGTATGATTTCTATGACCTCTGCAGATGTGTAAAAGGCAAGGTATGACCCGTCAAATCTCTTTATGCCTGTCACTAAAAATCTCATCCTGAGTGCAGGCTTTTTAATGTGGGTGTAAAAAAAGGTGCACAAATATTCCTAGGTTACCTTTACATTCAGTTATTCAGAACAAGTACATTTTGCACAATACATAAAAAACACCCAAATATATACTCACTTTGGCACCAACATAAAGGTGACTCGTCTCCTGGCATCACCAGGCAAACAGCATAAACCATTCTTTTATTGGTTTCTGGAAAACCGGATGTGATGTGATAAACACAACCCTTACATCAAAAACAGAGGGACATGGCTGTGACTCTCTGTAATCAGGAACCAAAGCTTTAATATGCCTCAATATAATTTAGCATGTAATTTGGGCCTACTGGTGTCTGTATGTCCAAATTAGCTATAGCACCCCAGCATCAAGGATTGTTAATATTTATTTTACTCTCCCAAATCGTAATTATGTGCTCATGATGCTATAGTTAAGATTCCACCTAAATGAAATGCAACACCCTGGCCACTGGGGTAGTCTCGCAAATGTTGCCCGTTCCTTGCCACATCACATGTCACATTGCGCTACACTACATCCATTGTGAATATTTCTAATAGCATAGTACAGATAAAGTTTTTGTATTAGATTTATTGTGGGCTGTTGTATGCTGTGTAATTGTAAAACTGACTGTAGCAGCTATGTTTTTCTCTTTGCTATAACTTCAGTATGTTACAACGGGTCTCAGAATTAAATTCTTGGAAAAATCTATAGTTATATACTGCTTCCACTTAAGTTTAAATAATTGATTAAAATATATACTAGTCTAACCACAAGAGACATTTTCAAAGACATTGGCTTGAAACATCATGTTTTTTTCCAATATTTCATCCTACATGTTCAATATGAAGATTAATTTCGCATACTTAAGATTTTCTACATACTACCTTGGAAAAATATGAAATAAATCAATGTATTGCGCACAGTGTAAAGTAATTTATCATATAATGTATGGCTATTTTAAATCTCACTGACTCATCAACGTCCAGCCCAAACTATTAGACCTGGACACATGAAAATTGGGGGGAGTGTATTCCTTCCTTGATGTAGGTACCCACTAAGCAGGAGAAAAGGGCTAAAATATGTCTTCTCCCTGTGCAATGTCCTGACAGACTGAATCATCGTGGCTGCAGCACAGTTTAATATTCAAATAAGGGCGGCACACCAACTGCCATCCCAAATGCTGCCAAACATCACTGGCAGTTGGTGTAGCTCCCCTATTTGAACATTGGACTGTGCTGCAGCCACACGTCTGGAGCCGCCACTAGCTGCATGATCCTGACGTGGCTTATGAGGCTGACAGCACTGCAAAGGGGTAAAATGTATTTTCAAGGATTCCTCAATACCTTTTAGGCCATAGGTGAGGGAAGGAATGCGTTACTACAGAGGTGAAGGAGGAAAATGTGTTACAACAGCAGTGAGAGGGGAATGTGTTAATATAGAGGATAGGGAAGGGAATGTGTTACTACACAGCTATTGGAGGGGAATATGTTACATCACAGGTCAGGGAGGGGAATGTCAAATGTGTTACTATGGGGTGAGGGAAGGAAATGTGTTTCAGCATGAGCGAGGGAGGGGAATGTGTTGATACAGGGGTGAGCAGGGGTAATGTGTTACTACAGAGGTGATGGAGGGAATGTGTTACTACAGAGGTGAGTGAGGATAATGTCTTACTACAGGGGTGAGTGAGGGTAATATGTTACTACAGGTGTGATAGAGGGATTGTGTTTATACACAGGTGAGGGAGGGGAAAGCTGAATATTTTACAACACGGGTGTGGGAGGGAGATGTGTTAATACAGAGGTGAGTGAGTTTATAGCAAGGAAATAGGTATTCTGATTAGAAATGAAAATAGCAAAATGTATAAGACAACTATCACACAAATTAAGAATAAAACAATATGACCTGTTTATCCAATAAATGATGTCCTTAAAACATGCAGAAACTGCTATTTAAACATTTTTAACCACTTATCTGGCATGGTTGCGTAGGATGTGATCGCAGTTAGATGGTCTTTAGCTGACATGGCCGCATCCCATGCGACCTTGCCGTCTCGCTCCATTCCCTGGCTTTTAAAAAGGAAATCCATTCAAATGGATATCCCCTGACTCCCTGGTCCCCAAGGTGATGTAGCGACCTGAGATTGCTGACATCCCTGCCAGAATCTCGCCCTGGAATGTTGTGCAAATGGCATTCTGTAATGCATACACTGGGGACAAAAGTGCGAGGAGAAACTTGCTGTAGTTCAGAGTGCAGAGATCAGCTGTAGCAAGGGGTCTTGTCTGACACATGTTCCGCTCCTCCCTGCATATGGGGGAGTTGTAACTCCCATGGGGGGCTCTATTTGCTCTGGCAGTTGGGGGAGGGGGTGTAATGCCTCCATTAAAGAAATTTGGGGGATGGAGGGATTTTAAATCAGTTAAAAAATAACATGGTCAATGGAGGAGGGGGGTGGGGGAAAAAATAAAGACCCATTAGACTGGGGGTGGGAGGTTTACATAACTGGGGATCTATTACCACTAGGGGGTTAAAGCTAATGGTGAGCAATTGCAACTGGGGGAGTCTGTTACCAATGTGGGTGGAAGGTACTGTAATTTTATCATGGGAGCCTGGGGACACGTGGTGGTGCAGGGCACTCCCTAGGCACATAGGCATATTTTTCCAATAAAATATTTTAATTTAAAAAAAGGCTTTTAACTTAATTACATTTTTAAAAAATCAACAATTTTCCAGGGCCATTTGGTAAAAACAAATCATCAGTTACAGTAAGTGGTTAACGCAGAATTGGGTAAAAAAAAAAAAAACTATATAAAAAGTCTGTAAAGCAGGATATGTCAGAGATCTCTTTTTGGACAAAAGTGTTCACAGCAGCTGTCTTTATGCAGATGCCCCCCTTGCGGCAAGGGGGGCAGCAACTTTATAATTAGTTCTGAAATAACATTCCAAATCGCCACAATATCCGGTGATAACAAATGTTTTGGGGCTGCACCACAATTTGTGATAAACATATAGCATTGTACAACGAAACTAATGTTTACAATTGAAATTATTACAATATTTCACATTTTACATATGTAGCTTTCATTCCCCCTACATTCAGTCTGAGTTGACATTCCACTGTACTTCACTCTAGAAGCACCCAGAAAGGATATTAATAGTTAAGCAATACTCTTTTAAACTTTGCTGAATGTGAAGTTATGCCTTAAGTACAATTTTAAACTATTAAGCTTATTTTTTTTCAGAAATATTGTAACAATAATACATAAATACAGAGTTTATTAAAAGCAGACATTCAGTCTGATGTGTTACCTGGGTTATTTAAACTACTAACTTCTGCTTATGCTTAGTATCATGTATGTAATCATATAATCATATTGGATTGGCTTACAGATGTGTCCTCACACATCTTTGCTGCAGTCGCACAAACAGTTCCTTTCAGAGCACCAAATCTCCTGTCACATATCAATTTATTCAGCACGGTCTCCTGGTGCATCCTAGTTACATCACATTGTGACTTAGATGATTTTTTTGGTAAAAAAAAGACAACTGATGCTAGCAGAGTTGCATGGGACTTGGCAGCTCACTCATGCCAGGCATGTTGCGCTGCATGGCGTCTTGAGAATAGATGTAGGAGGACACATCTGTAGGTGCCCAGTATACTGCCTCTCACACAGGGCCAGCAAGCTTTGACTAGTGATGTTGTGGTAATGGAGGACTGTGCAAATATCTAGGAACTCTAACTAAATCAACACCTGCAACCACTATTAACAAAACATCAACTTTTGTGGAAAAATGGTGTCACATCTCTTCATTAGGGTTGCATGTATATACATCTATACAACTTATTCCTAGTGTAAATGTCTAACCTGGTCACAAAAACATTAAATAGATTTGGATATTAATGAACTAAATAGATGTCCTTACAGTAATACATAGTACTCTTGTACAGTTGTTATTCACTACTCATCCAGTCCAGGAAAACAACATTTAGGAGGCCTATATATCAAACCTCTGCTTCCCTTAAAGTCTGCAAAAATTTACATTTTCATAGGCATATAGTATTTGTAATCAGGAGGGTAACTAGGTATATGAAGGCCCCATAGCAAAAGTTTGTAAGGGCCCCTATGTACTACCCAATGGTGAAAAATGTATATAACATATGTTACATTGACAAGGAAAATGGGCCCCATAGCAGCTGCAACATTTGCACCTTTGGTAGTTACGCCCATGTTTGTAATTTCTGGATGCATTTATTACTGTATAATGACATTTCAAGTGCCTAATTAACAAAAGGGCAGAATGTAAACTGGGAGTTTCTGTGAGGCATAATGTGAACTGGGAGAACTACAAGTGAGTTCAACACATGTGTGAGTTTTTTCACATTATCCTTTTTAATAACATTGCCAGTATATCATTTTGACAATTTTATTGGTAAGGGCTCACACAAGTTATTTGCCCTGAGGCCCCCAAAAACCTTACTCCTTACCTTGACATGGCAGCAGATGTCGGAGATATCTGCAGCAATGCATTAAACACTGATGGCAGCAAGTGTCCCCATAGCTGTTTATAGGTTCTGTGAAACAGATTAGCTTTCTGGTACTTAGCCTCTGTTACAAATGCCATTTGATGATTGAAATCGGTGTTAGCAGCCCCAAAGGAGAGAGCATCTGTAGGGGAATCTTTCCAGATTTCTGTTACGCGTCATACCCCTCCTATCTTGGTAGGTTTGTGCTTAAGCAGAGGGATCAGTCCAGGAGTGAAGCCAACACTGGAATTTGAGTCATTGCTAGGACAGCCTCTTATCGGTAGTGCTGGTCTGACATGTCTGTGTTGATAATTAGCCACAATAAAGCATCTATTATTGTTGCAGAAAGTTAAGATAAGATTTACTTGTTTATGGGGGAACATTGCATTTATTCATAAATATAATAAATATTGATAGAAGTAAATTCCCTTTACTAAATGAGAATGTTTCAATCTGAGCTTCAAATTCACCATTAATTTAGTAAATGTTGGGTATGTTGAACATTTCCGTTAAATGGCTTCAATTTTAATTTTGTATATTTTTTTAATGTTTTGGAACAACACATACAGTAGTCTAAATAGGCCACAAAGAGACTGCTTGCCCCGAATGTTTTGGCACACTATATAAATATCATGATTATGTACAGATTTGAATGCCATCATTGTCAAACTTCATACAAAACAAAGGACTATCCATATTTGTTTATTTGATCTATGTAATATCCATATTATAAACTGGAGGAAAGTAATTTAATGGCAAACTGTCACACCTTTGAGTCATGCAGTTGCTAAATTCTATAGTCTATTATATATCTGTCAGTTATGTTAGTCTGTTATGTAACTCTATTTGTACACTTGTCTGAGACAGTATCAAAGTAATAATGTTTAGCTTTTTAAAGCTCCTATTCTTTTAAAATACATACAAAACTGACTACTTTTTTAGTTGGACAAAATTTGATTCTCAATGTCAGAATTTTTAAAATAAAATATAATCTACCAATGTGATTGAAATTAAACTTTTCTATAATAATAAAGAATAGGGTAATAGAGTGACCATAGGTGTCCAAACCACATTAAAATATGACTGAGAACTGTGTCCATAGGTGTCCAAACCACATTAAAATATGACTGAGAACCGTGTGTAAAAAATATATAACATCAAATTTATTAAAATCAATCCAGACAATAAAACAGCATATAGTAGCAGTTAAAAAAAAAATATATATATATATATTAGGGGTGAGCGGGTTCGGATTTCTGAAATCCGAACCCCCCCGAGCCCCCCCAATCCGAGTCAGATCCGAGTCAGGCTCGACTTTTCCCGCCTGACTCGGATCTGAAATCGAGGCAAAACGTCATCATCCCGCCTTCCGGGTCTCGCGGGTTTTGGATCCTATATAAGGTACCCGCGTCGGCGCCATTTTCTCACTCGGCAGTGGACAGTGAAGAGGGAGGGTGGGAGTTAGGGCTGGCTGGGCTGTGTAGTGTAATGTAGTGTAGTGCAGAGTAGTGTTGTGCTGTGCTGTGCTGCGCTGTGCTGCTGTTGTCCACTACTTCAAAGTCCATAGGGGCTGGCTGTGTTGTGCTGTGCTGCTGTTGTTAATAGGGGCTGTGTCCACTACTTCAAAGTCCATAGGGGCTGGCTGGACTGTGTTGTGCAGTCAGTTCTCCATAGGGGCTGTGTCCACTTCAAAGTCCTGTGCAGTGTCCCAGTCCTAAAGGGGTGCTGTAGTGTTGTCCAGGGGGTGCTCTGTCCATCAGGGGTGCTCCCAGCAAGTGCTAAAAAAATTATATTTTTTCTGTGTTTGTGAATTGTGTGCGCAGTAGCCGCACGTGCATCAACAAAGTAGTGCCAAGCGTGTGCCTGTGTCATAAGTAAAGGGCCAGCTGGCTTGACCGTTAAAGGGTGCTGTAACCCCCAAAGTACACTCCAGTCCAAACCCAAAAAATATTATTTTCTGTGTTTGTGAATTGTGTGCGCAGTAGCCGCACGTGCATCAACAAAGTAGTGCCAAGCGTGCGCCTGTGTCATAAGTAAAGGGCCGGCTGGCTTGACCGTTAAAGGGTGCTGTAACCCCCAAAGTACACTCCAAACCAAATAACAAAATATTTTTTCTGTGTTAGTGAATTGTGTGCGCAGTAGCCGCACGAGCATCAACAAAGTAGTGCCAAGCGTGCGCCTGTGTCATAAGTAAAGGGCCGGCTGGCTTGACCGTTAAAGGGTGCTGTAACCCCCAAAGTACACTCCAAACCAAAATAATATATATTTTCTGTGTTTGTAAATTGTGTGCGTAGTAGCAGCACGTGCATCAACAAAGTAGTGCCAAGCGTGCGCCTGTGTTATAATTAAAGGGCCGGCTGGCTTGACCGTTAAAGGGTGCTGTAACCCCCAAAGTACACTCCAGTCCAAACCCCAAAAAAAAATTATTTTCTGTGTTTGTGAATTGTGTGCGCAGTAGCCGCACGTGCATCAACAAAGTAGTGCCAAGCGTGCGCCTGTGTCATAAGTAAAGGGCCAGCTGGCTTGACCGTTAAAGGGTGCTGTAACCCCCAAAGTACACTCCAAACCAAATAACAAAATATTTTTTCTGTGTTAGTGAATTGTGTGCGCAGTAGCCGCACGAGCATCAACAAAGTAGTGCCAAGCGTGCGCCTGTGTCATAAGTAAAGGGCCGGCTGGCTTGACCGTTAAAGGGTGCTGTAACCCCCAAAGTACACTCCAAACCAAAAAAATATATATTTTCTGTGTTAGTGAATTGTGTGCGCAGTAGCCGCACGTGCATCAACAAAGTAGTGCCAAGCGTGCGCCTGTGTCATAAGTAAAGGGCCGGCTGGCTTGACCGTTAAAGGGTGCTGTAACCCCCAAAGTACAATCCAAACCAAATAACAAAATATTTTTTCTGTGTTAGTGAATTGTGTGCGCAGTAGCCGCACGTGCATCAACAAAGTAGTGCCAAGCGTGCGCCTGTGTCATAAGTAAAGGGCCGGCTGGCTTGACCATTAAAGGGTGCTGTAACCCCCAAAGTACACTCCAAACCAAAAAAATATATATTTTCTGTGTTTGTGAATTGTGTGTGCAGTAGCCGCACGTGCATCAACAAAGTAGTGCCAAGCGTGCGCCTGTGTCATAAGTAAAGGGCCGGCTGGCTTGACCGTTAAAGGGTGCTATAACCCCCAAAGTACACTCCAGTCCAAACCAAAAAAAAAAATTTTTTCTGTGTTTGTGAATTGTGTGCGCAGTAGCCGCACGTGCATCAACAAAGTAGTGCCAAGCGTGCGCCTGTGTCATAAGTAAAGGGCCGGCTGGCTTGACCGTTAAAGGGTGCTGTAACCCCCAAAGTACACTCCAAACCAAATAACAAAATATTTTTTCTGTGTTTGTGAATTGTGTGCACAGTAGCCGCACGTGCATCAACAAAGTAGTGCCAAGCGTGCGCCTGTGTCATAAGTAAAGGGCCGGCTGGCTTGACCGTTAAAGGGTGCTGTAACCCCAAAGTACACTCCAAACCAAAAAAATATATATTTTCTGTGTTTGTGACTTGTGTGCACTGTGGCTGCACGTGCATCAACAAAGGAGCAGCGCCAAGCATGCGCCTGTGTCCCATAAGTAAAGAGCCAGCTGGCTCATTTCTTAAAGGGTGGTGTAATCCACAAAGTGCACTACTCTCCAGCAAAAATAAAAAAATATTTTCTGTGTTTGTGTGCGCTTTAGCAGCACGTATATATCAATATAACATAAATGGAGGACCAAACTTTCTCCGATAAAAATAAAATAGGGAAAGATCAAGAGCCACTTCCTCCTAGTGCTGTTGCTGCTGCTGGGAGTTGTTCATCATCCCAGAGAGGAAGTAGGAACATCACTACTTTTACTAAACAATTGACCCTCCAACAGTCCCTAGCGATGAGGATGAAGTACGACAGCAGTCATCCTGAAGCAAAACGTATAACTGAGGCCTTGACTGCTATGTTGGTGTTAGACGTGCGTCCGGTATCCGCCATTAGTGCAGTGGGATTTAGACAATTGATGGAGGTAGTGTGTCCCCGGTTCCAAATCCCGTCTAGATTCCACCTGCATCCCCAAAGCAGCAGCGACAAGCGTGCGTCTGTCTGCTAAAGGGTGGTGTAACCCTCAAAGTGCGCTCCACAAACAATAAAAATATTCTTCTTTTTTCTGTCTTTGTGAATTGTGTGGGCTGTAGCCGCACTTGCATCCTAAAAGCAGCAGCGACAAGCGTGCGTCTGTCTGGTAAAGGGTGGTGACACCCTCAAAGTGTGCTACACAAACAATAAAAATCTTCTTCTTTTTTCTGTCTTTGTGAATTGTGGGGGCTGTAGCCGCACTTGCATCCTCAAAGCATCAGCGACAAGCGTGCGTCTGTCTGTTAAAGGGTGGTGACACCCTCAAAGTGTGCTACACAAACAATAAAAATATTCTTCTTTTTTTTTCTGTCTTTGTGAATTGTGTGGGCTGTAGCCGCACTTGCATCCTCAAAGCAGCAGCGACAAGCGTGCGTCTGTCTGTTAAAGGGTGGTGTAACCCTCAAAGTGCTCCAAAAAATAAAAAACTATTTTTTTAATGTGTTTGTGACTTGTGTGCGATGTAGCCGCACATGCATCAACATAGTAGCAGCACCAAGCGTGCGCCTGTGTTATAAGTCAAGGGCTGGTTTGGACATCTGGTCCGGACTGAAGGACGTGCCAACAATTTCTGACAAGTCTACTGTCACTGCATATTATACTGTCCTCAAAGCAGCAGCGACAAGCGTGCGTCTGTCTGTTAAAGGGTGGTGACACCCTCAAAGTGTGCTACACAAACAATAAAAATATTGTTCTTTTTTTTTCTGTCTTTGTGAATTGTGTGGGCTGTAGCCGCACTTGCATCCTCAAAGCAGCAGCGACAAGCGTGCGTCTGTCTGTTAAAGGGTGGTGACACCCTCAAAGTGTGCTACACAAACAATAAAAATATTCTTCTTTTTTTTCTGTCTTTGTGAATTGTGTGGGCTGCAGCTGCACTTGCATCCTCAAAGCAGCAGCGACAAGCGTGCGTCTGTCTGTTAAAGGGTGGTGACACCCTCAAAGTGTGCTACACAAACAATAAAAATATTCTTCTTCTTTTTTCTGTCTTTGTGAATTGTGTGGGCTGTAGCCGCACTTGCATCCTCAAAGCAGCAGCGACAAGCGTGCGTCTGTCTGTTAAAGGGTGGTGTAACCCTCAAAGTGCGCTCCACAAACAATAAAAATATTCTTCTTTTTTTTTCTGTCTTTGTGAATTGTGTGGGCTGTAGCCGCACTTGCATCCTCAAAGCAGCAGCGACAAGTGTGCGTCTGTCTGTTAAAGGATTACATCGGTGACAGCATCCAAGTAGGCATGTCAGACAGTCCGTACCTGTACTGGCAGGAAAAAGAAGCAATTTGGAGGTCCCTGTACAAACTGGCTCTATTTTACCTGAGTTGCCCCCCCTCCAGTGTGTACTCCGAAAGAGTGTTTAGTGCAGCCGGGAACCTTGTCAGCGAAAGGCGTAGGAGGTTGCTTCCACAAAATGTGGAGAAGATGATGTTCATAAAATGAATTATCAACTCTTCCAGGGAGACCAGCCTCCAGAACGTACAGAGGGACCTGTGGTTGTGGATTCCAGCAGGGACGAATTAATACTCTGTGAGGATGAGGATGTACACAACACTGAAGAGGGTGAGGAATCGGTGGATGAGGAGGCTGAGGACGACATCTTGCCTCCGTAGAGCCAGTTTGTGCAGGGACAGATTAATTGCCAGCTTATTTTGTGGGGGCCCAAACGAACAAATCATTTCAGCCACAGTCGTGTGGCAGACCCTGGCGCTGAAATGTTTGGTTTGTTAAAGTGTGCATGTCCTGTTTATACAACATAAGGGTGGGTGGGAGAGCCCAAGGACAATTCCATCTTGCACCTCTTTTTTTTCTTTGCATTATGTATAGTTTGGGGCCTAGTTTTTCAAACTGCCATCCTGTCTGCCACTGCAGTGCCACTCCTAGATGGACCACGTGTTTGTGCTGCCCACTCGTATCTCTTAGCATAGTCATCCAGCTACCTCGGTGCAACCTTTTGGACATAAAAACACTATTGTGAGGTGTGAGGTGTTCAGAATAGACTGGAAATGAGTGGAAATTAAGGTTATTGAGGTTAATAATAGCATAGGAGCAGAAAAACCCACAAATTCTGTGATTTCGCTGTTTTTATGCTATTTTAAAAAAAAATACAGATCCAAAACACAAAACCCAGAACCCAAAACACGGAAGGGTGGTTTTGGCAAAACCAATCCAGATCCAAAACATGAAGAAAGATCCAGATCCAAAACCAAAACACGAAAAGTGGCCGGTGCACACCCCTAATATATATATATATATATATATATATATATAGCATAGGAAAATATTAATTAAGAAAGTTGTAACTTTACACCTTGGAAAACCCATGGTGCAATGCAGGTTAGATAGATTTAAAATGAGCATAGAGATTTAGATTTGGGAAAGGACAGTCCAAACTGAAATCTAAATTGGAGCGAAAAAATTATGCTGTTGGACTACATACAAATAATGCATTTGCTTCCTTTGCAGTGCAACATGGTTTGTACTGGTACAAAGTTAAAGGTTTATTTTGCTTTTCTCCCAAATCAAATCAGAATGAGAGATGTTTCTGGCCTTCAGTATGTGAGGTTTTTCTTTTTCCTAAAACTTTCAGAAAGCTAATCATTGTGTAACTACTAGAGATGGTGCGGTTTGGTTTTCCTGAAAACCGAGCACACCCAATCTTCTGGGGTTCCGAATTTAATCGAGTCCCGGCTTGGATTATTATTGTGGTTCCGAGTAGAACCAAGTTCTGGCACGGGTCTGCTGTAAATTTAGAGCTTGGATTTATAAAACAGATCTTGGGTTTTGGATTGCATGTATAAATAAACAGGACCAAATTACATGATTTTAGCTGTGTTTTTTTATCAATTTTAGAGAAATCCAAATTCGAAAACGAATCCGAACCAAAACACTTGAGGGTGCTTTTGCCAAAATCAAAACCATAACATTTGAGGGTGGTTTTGCCAAACGCTTTAAGAACCCACTGGTTCGCAATAAAAGTATAGTCTGGCACAATCTGTGCAAATGTTAACTTTATTTGTGGTTGAAAACCTTTGCCAACCAAACCACTGTGTGTGTGTGTATATATATATATATATATATATATATATATATATATATATATATTTTATTTTATTTTTTAAATACATGCAAATGATCCAGCACGTGTGCAGTATGCGCTCACTTTCTACAGTGTATGCGTAATTTGCAGATAGCAGACTGGGTTGATGTGATGCGAGTATTGACACTTCTATCTACCTACACACACATTCACACTGGTACAGTTGTTAATCATATTGGCCATGTTTTATCTATAAATTATACTAATTTTTTCTGTTGGGCAACAAGAGCTTTTATAAACCTGTAAGAGATTTCTTCAGAGTTCAGCACAATCAATTAAATGACAAATTAAGCCCCAGTTCAATCTGTCAAGTGAGATTTTGGCATCAAGACTTATTAGAACCTTCAGTGCCACGTTCTTATTAACTTGATGTATTAAGTTTAATATCCTGCTGTCACAACCTGTATTTTTGGGATGCATCCAGCCTACTTTATGAAGATCAATTATGTAATGAATCATTCTAATTTAGTGTTTGAATAGAAAGTTTTATAACCATCCTAATCATTATATGCAATTGATACATACAGATTTCTATAGATTTTTTTTATTGAAGATAGGTATATTTCATACAGCCAATATAATTATACATTGCAATCATAACTCAATTCTTTATTATTTTATTTTACAAAGAATGAATGAAAACATATTGAAATCATATACTTTGACAAGTGGTCAGAAATATACTTTTTATAAACTAAAGGTGATTAAAAAAAAAGTTTAGCTTAAACCGCCTGTTTGTTTTTAGTGCTTGTGAGCTGTAAAGCCAATAAAAAATCCTGAAACCTCTCTGTAGGTGTGACATGCCATTAAGTACACCTATTACAATGTTCAAGTCATTTTTTTTTCCTAAAAATTCATCATACTGTTCAGTATGCGGGATGCAGTCATAATCTGGTCAGGATGCCAATGACAGGATTCTGACCACTGGGATCCCAAGCACCCATCCCCAGTATGAATATGGGATTATAGATCTAGTGCAATCAAATATAGTGGCTAAATCAATCGATAATTTCATCAGTTTCATTGCAAAATTTCAGTCATAGGAGATTGGATAGTGGATTGAAAGCGTGTGTATGGTAATTGTGCTATTACATTCAATGGGCGGGATGTACTAAAGGGTGAAATGCGGTCAAAACTTTGAAAACTCCCATTTTCTGAGTTTTGGCCACATTTCCATATGTACTAAGCTCTGGAATGCGATACATTCCAGAGCTTGGACCCATTGGGTAATGCCATCTTTAGATGGTGTTACCAAATAGAAGCACTGCACTTCCCCCTGAGAGGGATCCAATCAATTCTGGGATGGGATCCTTCTTAATAACCTCCGTGGCACTCACATCCTTCAGTGCATACGCAGAATATCGCCAGAGGGACTTCTGGGTCATAAACACGGAGGTCCCTTTATCGCAAAGAACAGCTCTTATCAGGAGAGCTGTCCTTTGCGATTTTCTAGATACATACCAGCGATATTATTGCCGGTATGTAACCGATAACTGGTAGAATGTACAGCATTGGGGATGCAAAGCTTAGTACATCCCGCTCTAAGCAATTTATATTTCACACACACATACTTCAAATTGATTTCTACTCTGCAATAACTTATATAAAAAATGCTAAGATTAAAACAATTGTATGGTGTCACATCTCTTCATTAGGGTTACAGGCAATTCTGATGTGCAACGCTAAACCCAAGTTTTATCTGAAAAAGTGCATGTATATACATCAACACAACTTATTCCTAGTGTAAATGTCTAACCTGGTCACAAAAACATTAAATAGATTTGGATATTAATGAACTAAATAGATGTCCTTACAGTAATAAATAGTACACTTGTACAGTTGTTTTTCACTACTCATCCAGTCCAGGAAAACAACATTTTGGAGGCCTATTTATCAAACCTCTGCTTCCCTTAAAGCCTGCAAAAATTGCCATTGTCATAAGCATATAGCATTTGTAATCAGGGGTGTAACTAGGTACATGAAGGCCCCATAGCAAAAGTTTGTAAGAGTCCCTGTGTACCACCCAATGGTGAAAAATGTATATAACACATGTAACATTGACAAGGAAGATGGGCCCCATAGCAGCTGCACCACTTGCACCTTTGGTAGTTACACCCATGTTTGTAATTTCCGGATGCATTTATTATAATGACATTTCAAGTGCCTAATTAACAAAAGGGCAGAATGGGTTGTCTGCATAATGTAACCAGTTACCTAATTTTCCCATTAAAATGTGGAGAAATATAGTAAATATTTAATTTTTGTCTTGTGATGTTACGTGAAGGGATTTCAAAGAAAGCATTCAGTAACCCCTTGCAGAGCTGGATTAAGACCTCATTGGGCCCTTGGCAAGATACTGGTTTGGGCCCCCCATCCTGATCCATTTAAACAATGAATATCTTTTCTAGACATACTGACTGGGGTGATCATTCATTCTTTCAACTTATGACTAAACTGAAATGAAAAAAAAAATTAACAAAAAATAAAAGAAGTTGTAACACATGTGCCTCATTTTTACATTGAGATGACTGTATTGACATGCAATGATAGGACAAAACAGAGCATACATGGAAAGCTCAGAAAAGATGGGAGCAATAAAGAGCAGATTGGAAAGGGTATCAAATACGGGACAAAACAGCAGACAGAGAAAGGAAAGCAGAGATTGGGAAAATTTAGCAGACAGGGAATGAAGAGCAGAGACAGGGGTAAGAATAGCAGACAGGGAAAGGGCAGCAGCTATGGTGCAATAGAGAGCATTAAGGGGAGCAGCAATGGGGGGATGAACATGGCAGACAGAAAAAGGGCAGCAGCAACAAGTGGCAAATAAAGCAAATGGTGAATGAGCAGCAGCAATGGGTGCCAACAGAGCAGACGGTACAGAGGAGCAGGGGCACGTGATCCCATTAGAAAAGGGATTCATGATCTCAGCATCTCAGCGGGGGTGGAGACTTTGCCATGTTGCAGAGGGCTTCCATCTCATGGCGAGCAGGAAAATGATAAGGATTGCTCTATAGGAGACAAGAAATTACCTACACACAACACTGCAGACTACTATGATTTCACTCCTGAAGTAAGGAATAAAAAAAAGTAGTAAGTAGTAGATAAGAAGTAATAGGAGCACTTTAACCCACTCTCATCTGGCTCCACCGCATGGTATTATAATAGCCCCCCCACAGCTACCTGGCAATATCACCATCTAGGTCACATCCCAGTTCACATCCCCACATCCCCAGAGGAAGTATTTTCAACACTGCAGCGCAGCCATGGACCCATCTCTCTTTTCCTCATAGGCAGCAGCCTCCTCCCCCAGTCTCTTTCCCTCTGATGGTCCAGGTGATGTTTGTAAGAAGGGGATTTACACCAAAACCCCCGCACAGAGTGTAGTGACACTGAGTATGACTCACAGGCAGTCTTGACTCCTGATACACACCTGTCCAGCCTGTAATCCCCCCAATAAGCATGTACTCTACATGAACCTCCTGGAGCGAATCCCCACACTCAGCCCCAGTAGCATTATGGCAGTGGCGGCCAGGTGGGGCCGGCTGGACCTGGGTGGCAGCCCCCCCTCTCCAATGCACTGCAGACTAGAGTACAGACACAGTGGGACTCTGGGTGTGCGGGACAGGTCCCTGTAGAGTCACAACATCATGCAGTGTTCCTCTGGGAACGTTATGCAGAGGCATACTAATGGAACCCAGTGCCAGTGTTAGTGATATTAATACTGGTCTGAGCCCAGTTACTTAGCTCTAGTAAAACATTTACAGCTACACTTGCAAGCTAATCAATTGATGGACAGGCCAGATTTCATGGGGCCCTGCCACAGGGCCTTTGGGACCCGACATGCCCTAGGTGACTGCTTAGGCTGCCTTATTGCAAATCCACCCCTGACCCTTTGTTACACTATGTTAAAGGGATTATAAGGATATAGGCATGTATGACCATGCATAACCAATATATGTATTTTTTATAATCTCATCAGATACCACATCAAATTGATAGTGCTTAGTTTGTTCCCTCTACCTACAATCCTAATGTCTTTAGTTATTACATTATGGTATCTGATCTGTGAATGCTTTTAGTTAATTATGCAAGCAAAACTTGTGTGTTATTAATGGCTAACTATAAGTAATCAGCATTTTTATAAATTATAAGTTAATGGTAAGTTAGGTTAAAGAGTTTGAAGATTATAGGACAAAACAAATAGGATCGGGGCTGGGCTGAGTCACAAGATTCTGACAGATTGAAGCTTAAAGATGTGGATACTTTGATAAGCACAACATAAGAGAATACAGTTTAGCACAAAACTTCAGCGCATACTATGACAGGTATTGTATTTTATTATTTAAATAGTAAAATCCACTTATGCATAGTCAATAAATATAATCACAACCTAATACCGGTATAAGTACAAAAACTTACAGACACCACACTTTACAACATATAACATATAGGGCTAACATATAGGGCTTTATAAAATCTCAAATGTCCTTCAACCAAATGGTTAAAAATCTGCTGTATTCCACAGTAGTTCTCTGTGAGTGTTGCAAACGTGGTATATGCATGTATGTTTTACTCGCCCCACTATTAGGAAACAGGCCTGTTAAAACAAACTAGGCAAGATATGAAAACTGTCCTCACTCCCAAGGAGTCGATTGGCAAAAAATATATTAGCCTTCTGTAGTAAAACGGTACCATTCTTATATGCAAACGTCCAGCTTATAGTGCACATCAGCAGTTAATACTGCAGCTATTGTATAGTTCCGTTTTTAAAGTAAGCTAATAGAATGCATGGCGGCAAACCTGAATTCTTTACATGAATTTGGTCTGGGGCACAGGGTGCAGCTTGAAGGTCTGCCAGCAGACTCCCATTGCGTTCATCCAAAGCTTCACGGCATGGCAGGATCGATGTATGCAACGCTCAATGCGTTTCACCTTGGCAGGCTTCCTCAGTATTGTAGAAGTATTTATAAATTTGCCATACCTGTATAGCAACATGTTTTTCATTTGTTTAAGTCAAGTTTTTCTAGTTCTATAACTTTTGAGCTGATTATTTGTTGGGAGCCAATCAAAATGAAAGCCCACAAATGCTGAACAGCTTTATTTTTATACTGCAATTTAGATAAGAGTCTGGACACCCCCCCCCCAAATCTAAGTCTCTATGTACATTTTACATTTGCAGTGCAACATGGTTTTTACAAGGTGCAAAGATCCATGCTCTTTTTTTTCTTTTTTGCTTTACTCCCTACTTAGGATCAGCCCCTATATATGTTTGTCTTAAGCTTAGTTGTTAAAGAAACACTGGAAATTAAACTAGATCGGCAGAAGAGGTCAAATTTACTTTATTTGAATATAATATATAGATTCAAGAAAATAATGTAAACTGTAATAAAGTTTTATTTAAGTTTAATCTGGAAGTATTTAATGCATTTCTTATGGGGGGGGGAAGGTCAAAATTACCTCTTCCCGCTGTTCTAGGAATATCAGATTCTCTGCATTTCTAGTTTTAAGTATAACAAGTGTCAGAAAATGTTTTTTCAAGGCTCGTATTATTTTGTATTTTTCACTTATAATTTATGCTGTTATTCTCAAATTATAAAAAGTTTTAATTACATTTTATAGCAAAATAATTGTTATAATGTTTCAATATTTTATGCATTTGAGTGAGCTTGTTAGACTGAAAATACACTGATTTGTTTAATTGTTTAATAAATAGCATTTCTGCAGTAATTGAATTTATTTTTAAACATTTTCCTCTATTGGGCGTTGCTGCAACATAATAAAATAGCAATATGTAATTAAAAGATGAAATTCATAATAAGAAAATACAATTTAAATATTTAAACAAATTTATTGGCCCCAGATGGACATTATTATAATGGTTTTTCATATTGACTGCAGGAATTTCATACTAGTTTATGGAGTTAATATACTTTGTTGCTCTCCTTAGGGCAGTATGGCATATGGTAGCAATTTATCTAACTGGTAATTCTAAAGGCTGACCATATAGAATATACAAATGCAGCATAAGTTGTACAGTATATATAATAAATTATATCTGTAGAAATTATTATAACTCCTATGTAGTTCAGATTTATAGGAAACTCTGAACTAATGTAAATATTCACTAGAATATAATAACCACTCTGACATTCAATTTCTTTTGTTCACTAGAATACATTATTTAATAAATATTTCCCATCCCACAACATATATACAGTCAGGTGCATAAATATTGGGACATTGACAGAATTTTCATATTTTGGCCTCTATTCACCACCACAATGGCTTTGAAATGAAACAAACAAGATGTGCTTTAACTGTAGACTTTCAGATTTAATTTGAGGGTAATTACATCCAAATCAGGTGAACGGTGTAGGAATTACAACGGTTTCTGTACGTGCCTCCCACTTTTTAAGGGGCAAAATGGGACAAACTAAACAATCCTAAATCTAACTTTAACTTTTTAATACTTTGTTGCAAATCCTTTGCAGGCAATTACAGCCTGAAGTCTGGAACTCATAGACATCACCAGACACTGGGTTTCATCCCTGGTGATGCTCTGCCAGGCCTCTACTGCAAATGTCTTCAGTCCCTGCTTGTTATTGGGGCATTTTCCCTTCAGTTTTGTCTTCATCAAGTGAAATGCATGCTCAATCGGATTCAGGTCAGGGGATTGACTTGGCCATTGCATAACATTCCACTTTTTAGCCTTAAAAAACTCTCTGGTTGCTTTTGCAGCTTGCTTCGGGTCATTGTCCATCTGCACTGTGAAGCACCGTCCAATGAGTTCTGAAGCATTTGACTGAATATGAGCATATAATATTGCCTGAAACACTTCAGAATTCATTCTGCTGCTTTGTCAGCAGTCATATCATCAATAAATACAAGGGAACCAGTTCCATTGGCAGCCATACATGTCCACGCCATTGCACTACCACCACCATGCTTCACTGATGAGGTGGTATGTTTTGGATCATGAGCAGTTTCTTTCCTTCTCCATACTCTTCTCTTCCTATCACTCTGGTACAAGTTGATCTTTGTCTCATCTGTCCATAGGATGCTGTTCCAGAACTGTAATGGCTTTTTAAGATGTTGTTTGGCAAACTCTAATCTGGTCTTCCTGTTTTTGTGGCTCACCAATGGTTTACATCTTGTGGTGAACCCTCTTTATTCACTCTTTTGAAGTCTTCTCTTGATTGTTGACTTTGACACATATACACCTACCTCCTGGAGAGTGTTCTTGATTTGGCCAACTGTTGTGAAGGGGTTTTTCTTCACCAGGGAAATAATTCTTCTGTCATCCACCACAGTTGTTTTCCGTGGTCTTCTGGGTCTTTTGGTGTTGCTGAGCTCTCCGGTGCGTTCTTTCTTTTTAAGAATGTTCCAGTTGATTTGGCCACACCTAATGTTTTTGCTATCTATCTGATGGGATTATTTTGATTTTTCAGCCTAATGATGGCTTGCTTCACTGATAGTGACAGCTCTTTGGATCTAATATTGAGAGTCGACAGCAACTGATTCCAAATTCATATGTCACACCTAGAATCAACTCCAGACTTTTTACCTGCTTAATTGATAATGAAATAATGAGGGAATAGCCCACACCTGTCCATGAAATAGCTTTTGAGTTGATAGTCCCATTACTTTTGGCCCCTTAAAAAGTGGGAGGCACATATAGAAACCGTTGTAATTCCTACACCGTTCACCTGATTTGGATGTAATTACCCTCAAATTAAATCTGAAAGTCTGCAGTTAAAGCACATCTTGTTTGTTTCATTCCAAAGCCGTTGTGGTGGTGAATAGAGGCCAAAATATGAAAATTCTGTCAATGTCCCAATATTTATGTACCTGACTGTAAACGTGCAACAATTGAGGTGGGTGATGGAATGCATCTAGAGTCACGATAAATTTATATTAATCTAAAATAATGGTACTGTATTTGGCTATATGTTGGCAGAATGTTAAAAATGAATATTATTTCTAAATGTTATTTTGATTTTTGTTTAACTAACTTTGTTTACTTCACTTCTACGAAAGTTCAGTGCTGCTCTAAATACATAGTTAATAACTTAAACTTTGTACAGATAACTTCACAAAATCCTTAGAAACTAAATAAACTGTATTAACTGTACTATGCATTTTGCTTGATTTATCACTCATTTCATTTATAACTATCTTTTATTTTTGTTTGAATAGCCCTTCCCATTTTATCTCCCACCACGGATTTGTTTGCAATACTTTACTCATTGTTCAAATTTGAATGTTGATTTGTAAATGTGGTCACCAGTGCAAGCAAAAAAGTACCATAGTCATCTACAAAATAGATTGTAACTATTTCAAATGTTATATAAAAGAAAAAAAAAGTATAATTGTCTTTATGGAAGTGATTTAAAATTTTGGCTTCTAAAAATATAATAGAATGTGTTCTGTATATTTGTAACTAACATATCTTTTCATCATTTATTTGCTTTTAGCTATCTTTTGCGGCAACAACTCCTGTTTTAGCAGATAAGAAAAAATACCCCTACTTTTTCCGGACCGTACCATCAGATAATGCAGTCAATCCAGCAATAGTAAAATTCCTCAAATATTTCAAATGGCAAAGAGTGGGGACATTAACTCAAGACATACAAAGGTTTTCAGAGGTAAAGTAAAAGCTCTTTTTACTGATGTAAGTTGTGTGACTATAAGACCTTATGAAGATTATTATCCATGGGGGTGACTTTAATTTGTGCCTGAATATGAGGAAAGTTTGGGAAATAAACTATGTGCTTAAATCAAAGTTTAATACATGTTTTATATAGAGGCATTTTGCTTAGTAATCATGTCAAAACATTAAGGAATGTATTGTTAGTATTGATGTAAACAACGCAATCAACCTTGATCTCTAACAACACTGTACAAATGTACAATAATACTTTACATGAGATATTTCATAATAAAATTATCTCATAAAATTGGGCAGCACAGATGGTGTTATGGTTATCATTACTGCCTCACAGCACTGAGGTCACTACGGCCCTAACTGTGTGGAGTTTGTATATTCTCGCTTGTGTGGGTTTCCTTCGGGTACTCCCACACTCCAAAAATATACTGGTAGGTTAATTGACTCCCCACAAAACTGACCATAGTGTGTATGTTTGTGAGCATGTGGTAGGGAATATAGATTGTAAGCTCCACTGGGGCAGGGACAGATGTGAATGGTAAGATATTCTCTGTTAAGCGCTGCGGAATATGTGTGCACTAATATAAATAACTGGTAATAAATAAATAAGTAATAATAATCTCCTAATGACAAAGCACTCTTGGACAGATGTACATGCCTAGGCTCCCTCTTAACCCTCTTTATATAAGAATTGGTAGAAAAACTAGGATATACAATATAATGGCGCCTTCACCTTACAAACTATTATGAATATAACAAATTACTATGATGACATATTGTCTTTAAAGAAAATGTTTTGATGGCTCTACAATTTATTTTTGTTGTAAGACTATGACATTTCTGGTTTTGTAGTATACATATCACACATGTTCTTAAATGATAATTGCATCAAAATTTTCAAGGGCGGATAAACGGATTGAAAATGTTGCAGGACAGTGGGCAAAAATCTAAATATATCACTTTTTTATGCCAAAAACTATTTTATTAAGTAACCCCACTGTATGTTTTCCATGTAGCGTCCGAATAAAATAAACTAATATATATATATATATATATATATATATATATATATATATATATATATATATATATGTATTTCACTATACACTTTACAGATCATTAAAAGGCTCACTTATTTTGATAAATTTTAAAAAAAAACCAATATAATTTAAAATAGTAAGGGGGAATTCAATTGCCCTTGATAAATGACGGCAGGTAGCAGGTATGGGAGGTAGCCTCGGGCTTTATCGCCCGGGGCGATTCAAACACATTTGCCCAATAGCCGTAATACGCTTTAAACAAGTGCGTTAATATTGGTGTATAAGCGTTATCGCACAGGATTATTATTATCCTGTGCATTAACTGGCATTTATCACCTTATAACTGCCCAGTTAACAGGGATTTCTTTTCGGGTCTCAGGAAACCCAAAAATAAATCCCAGACAAGCGGAGCTAAATTAATCCTGCCCTAAGGCTGTGTCTACACAAGTTACTACTCACTGGTTGTTTCAAACATACAGAAAATGCACCCAGTAACAGCCTTGCCCCAAACATGTATATTGTGACATTGGAACAAGGGGGTGGTGTAGCCAGGACCAAGGACAAGTTTCGTGCCACAGGGACAGCCTAAGATAAATCCAGGTAGTGACTTTCTAGGCTGCAGGATGCCATTCCAGGCGCACTGCATGCTAAATACAGGTGTCACTGGGACAGGGACAGTACCATCCCCTAGGCCCTGTGCCTGGGTGGCAGCTTCTCTGTACAGCATCCAACAGTCATCTCCAATCATGTTGATGTTCCATTTTCCCTGTTATCATCCTTTACATCTTGGTAGAATTTTTCTCCTTGCTCCTCACTAATGGCTCCAAGGATTTCATGAAAGTATTCTAAGGAGGGTATCCAATTAGCCACAAACGTTGAAAAAACGGGGATTTTGACAATGTTTTTTTTCTCCCTATCCTAGTATTTCAGGTGAAATAATAGGATATTTCAGCCGAAAACAAATAGGATCCGTGATAAATTCATGGACCTATGTGTTTTTTCCTTTGCGGCGGGGAAAGAACTGCACTTTTCGTGGATTTTTTCTTGGGACACATCAGGTCCCGGATAAAACCTCCCACAATAAGTGTCGGCGTCAGACAGCACTTCGGGGCTAATAGGATAGCCCTGGGGATCCATTAGCACCCAAACAATAGTCGGGGCTAATTGAATACTGCCGTAAATGATCATTTTAAAATGACACTTTAAAGCTCATCACACAACCCAATACTTTCTATTTTTCTAGCATGTTATCCAGTATTTGGTTGTATTTGGGATCTTTAAATATCCCCAAAAACTTCTACACAACTTCCTAAAAAATTAAAATGCTCTCTTTCAACAATTTCCTTTTTTTTAGGAGTTTTCAAATGTCTGGTACAAGAAAAATGTCGGCTCTCAATTTGGCATCTATAAAAATTATTATTTTGTTACAGTGTTTATTGGCTTCTTTGATGTTATGTGTTTTTAGACATATTTTATATGTGTATGTATATTTTTTACATTGGCCAATGATGTCTACTTTATATTATTAAATTTGCATATTTTGTACACACAAGTCACTTATACTTTATAAAAAAAATAAAAATTCTCATTTCTGGCACAATTTTTTATTCACTATTGATTCAGGTTTTAGGTCTTACACAGCGCTTTTTCTTTATGTGTTTCCTTTTGGCTTGCAACCATACACAGTTGAATGGAAACAGTTAACACAATTAAGATTTCTTAGTGTTTAATTGGCTATAGAATTCTGTTTTGTTTTTCTTAAAATCAGTTCTACTTGCCCATTGTTTTTCAATCCAGTGTTGGCCCTTTCCTTGGCAGTCCCACAATCATGGAAACTTTGTGTATCCCTGAGGAGCATAGATAATATCAGCACATACAGGGGGTCATTCAGACCCGGTCATTAATGCCAATGCGCTCGGACCGGGTCGATGGCCCCCCACAGAGCATGCGCACGCCGGCGCCGTCGTGCGCATGCGTGAGACCTGCTATGACCGACAGCGCCGGTCGTAGCGGGTCTCGATCCAAAGGGGGCGAGCTGTCAATGTTGATTGACAGCTCACCCCATTTGGAAGGCAGGCCGGGGGGGTGGCAGCCCAAATGGAGGCGTTCCCATGGGAACGCCTGCCGTTTGCGGGAGGCCCCACTGACATCACAGTGGAGAGCTTCCGGCTCTGACAGAGCCAGAGGCTCTCCGGGGCTTACGACAAGTGAGACTCTACCCTAGGGTCTTGTCATAAGCCCCGATGGTCGCGACCATCACCCGAGTGGTCGTTAGAGCTGTGGGTGTTAACCCACAGCCTAACGACCGCAACATTGGCGGGCGGTCAGGATGCAAGTGGCCGCCCAGTTTCTGAGCGACTGCTTGCATCCTCTGTCTGCCTCTGAATGAGGTCCACAATATCATCCATCCATTATCCTTAAGCTTGCCAAGAACTAAATGTTCATAAGTTTCTTTTAGGTGCATACAGTAGATTGACCCACTGTCACTTATGGACCCCAATATCTTCTTTATGTACCAAAAAATAATCCTTTTACAGTAGATTTGTCAAATGAAACATATCTGTAAACAAAAGAATAAGTTTTACATGTAAGAATATTCAAATTAATGAGTAGTGAAATAAAATTTTCATTTTGACAAAAATATGTACATGATGGAATTTTCAGTATTATTTTTACTGAAATCAAAACCCAAAAATCCATGGAAAAGTGTTAAAAATATTGCAAGCAATTTTTCCATTGCAGATCTGTGTAATCTATTTGTATTGGTGGTAAGTGAAAAATCTCGTCTCCCCATACATTCACAGATTATTGTTTGACTTCTGAATTTACTATCAATAAAATTAAAATAATGGGCTGAACAACATAAGCACATATGAAGAGAAATTAGGTAAGCTCCACTTCTGTTAAATATTAATAATATATTTTTTAAAGTGTTTGGATCCCCCTACATTGTAATCAGCACTAGTGCTTTCAGCCTGTTGCTTGTTACACCAAGATCCAGTTAAAATCCAATGTGGTTTCCTTAGGATTTTAGGGTAACCAGGACTAAGCTTTACCAGCCAAGCTTGTGGAACCATAGAGGGTGTGGGTTCCCTCCAGCCAGATTCCAACCAGTCCAAGACCAGTTGGCACCAGGTCTGGGTTTTCTAAATGGTTTGGGCCTGCAAAAATGCAGCCATCCATCTAAGGGTACTAAGGGCTAGTGCCAAAATCACTGGGGCTCTTTGGTGGTGGGTTGGGAATAATTGACACAAAATATAGAAATATTACTCTTTGTCCTTGGTTCACTACAGGTACCGGCATGGTCTTTTGCCCAAAATTGTTGCCAGGGCATGCTGGCCCTTAGATAATAACAATCAGGGGGAACCCCTTATAGGTGTTTCCCTTTATTTTGAGGTAACCAGCACTAATGTTGATTACAATGTAGGGACAATACTCATGAGTATAAAAATATAAAATATTTATTCAATTCATTTATTTTGTACTATAGCGCATATTTACATATGTCTACCAAAGAATGCAGGAACCTATTAGGAGAATTGTCAACAAAGAATCATTAATTTATATACGATTTGGAATATATCTGCTGAAAAACGGTCTGGCAGATCAAACCTGCTGGAAAATCAAATCAAAAGAGATCATGAGCGTATTTTGCAGTTTTTCAGCTAAGCCGATTATCGTTCATATCCTTACAGTACACTGGTAGATAATCGTTCAGTACGGTCATTAAGTGTCTTGATTTCAAAGATTATTTTTTAGTGTATTGCAGTTTTATTTTCTATTTTAAATGTCATCTCATAAACTTAGAGTAAGCATATCAAATACGATTAGGAATGGTTTATTTGTATTTTTCTACAAGGTTCTTAGATAGGTTTCCTACTACAGTAGTTGAAACCAACTTTTGAGAATGCACTTTGTGAATTTCTCTATACTAATTTGTTGATATACAAAATGTGCCCCATTGTTTCATATTTCCTACTTAGCTACTGATCACTGTTGCTAGCAGCAGTGTGCTCGTTAATGCTATTAAGGTTTAATAGTTCCTTTCATTAAATGATATCTGTATGAAAATAAATAAATAAATTAAATAAATAACTAAAAAGAATGCATTTTACTTACTAAATGTAAAAAGAAATACCTTTTTTTTACATTTTACATCTATCATATAACTAACCGTACTCCTTACCCTAACCATAGCTTTTGTGCTAATAGACACAATGAACACATGTTGACTCAAACCACAGCCTCTGAAACATTTATCTGTACAGTCTCAGGGAAGTGAATGTGGTTTTTCAAGTACAAATAGGCTTGGTGAACAACCCTGTTAGAGTGACTATATTACCGCAATGACCTTAGTCTTAAATCAGTGTTAGTTCTCTAATCCATAACAGTGATCCTTCTGGTGAATTTTATTTAAAAAAATTTAATCTGAGAAACGATCAGTCTCCCTCCTTTTCATCTCTAATTTATTTGCTTTAGTAAATATGTGTTTTTCTTTTGTGCTCATACTGTACAGTACAGATGCGCCCAAGTTCATTGTGGCTGCTCGCGCCACAAGTGTGCTAACGCATCGCCCCATGCACCACTATATGCTATGGAGTGTCCTTATGGGAGTACGTTTCCATTCAATCCAATAGAGACGTGAATGCACATCTCTGATCGTGGGAGCTCCTCTCCCATTCATTCTTATGGAGATTCAAATGCACATCTCTGATCACGGGAGTACATCTTGCGGCACACATGGCGCGATTCGTTGCGCTACTGACAAAGATGTAGCTGGGCATATCTGTATGTTACCTTTATTTTCCTGACACGTGTTGACTTCATACAGCCATATCCAATTAACCACAATAACTGCTTTTTCCCCGATAAGTTTTCATTTCGGAGAACTTTTTGGGAAAAATGGTTATCACAAAATCCTATAAGCTGCAGTTTTCGCATATGCAAAAACTGTATAGAAATTATCGCAAATTACTTTCACAATCTCTATAGAGGTGATAACTTGTGCAAACATTGCAGATAGCTGTGCCAGGTGTATTTTTATATTTTTTTGAAAGTGTCCTAAAATGACGCAAAAATATACTTGCAACCATTTTAATGTACCCCTAATTTAACTGCAGCATTTATTTTGATGAAAAAAAACCTTGCTTTTTTGTCACTTTTATAGAAAAATGCATATAACAGCCATTTTATGCAATTTAAGAACTCCAAACCCTCAGATTATGTCCACTAACACACTATTAAACTATGTTAGTTTACTTTTTTTGGGGGGTACAGGCTGATTTCCCCATGTTCACCTGCACTTTTCACCGGACTTCAGGCGAATGTGTTATCGAGCCTTTTGTAATAGGATTCATACGTGCACGCAGGGGGGGTTTCCGAGCACCTAGAACCCCCCCCTGTACGCCACTCCATCGCAGCACAGCTTAAAATTCTTTTTTTTTTTTTTTAAAGAACCTGAACTGCTGCTGGCTGAGCTGGCTGTAGGGGGAGCTGCAGCGGTAGCGCGCAGCTCCTCCCGGGCAGTTCCCATGGTACCCTTGTCATTGTGGGAGGCTGAGAGATCAGAGCCTGCTGGGTGAGTCACACAGTGACCGGCACTCTCTCCCAGAGCAGCACCGCAGGTGGGTTTAATGCATTACACGTGGGGGAAGCCGGTGGGGGCGGAGAGGTGATCTATAATTAGTCATGCCAGATCTGTATTTACAGTATATTGCTGAATTTGTGTTATTAAGTGAGAGGTGTGTTTGTGTCAGTGTGTATTTCAGTGTGTGTCAGCTTTTTCAGTGTGTGTGTTCGTGTGTCAGTCTGTGTGTGTGTGTATAGGCTTTGTCAGTGTGTGTGTGTGTATATACTTTGTCAGTGAAGTGTGTGTGTCTTTGTCAGTGTGTGTCTAGGCTTTTATCAGTGAGTGTGTGTGTGTCTGTGTGTATAGGCTTTGTCACTGCAGTTTGTGTGTCTGACAGTGTGTGTGTATGGGCTTTGCCAGTGCAGTGTGTGTGTCTCTGTCAATGTGTGTGTGTGTGTGTGTCTCGGCTTTCTCAGTGTGTGTGTGTCTCTGTGTCAGTGTGTCTAGGCTTTGTCAGTGTGTGTGTCTCTGTGTCAGTGTGTCTAGGGTTTGTTAGTGTGTGTGTCTAGGCTTTGTCAGTGTGTGTGTCGGCTTTCTCAGTGTGTGTGTGTGTCAGTGTGTGTGTGTTGGCTTTGTCAGTGTGTGTGTGTCTGTGTCAGTGTGCGTGTGTATGTTTGCAGTGCCGCCTTTTTATTTCTTGGAGAATCTGAAAAGCTCCACATAAATATAGTCAACTAGACCGGTACTCCAAATAAAAAATCTCAACGGCCGGGGTGCAGATCTTAAAAACCAAGCAGACCACTCTTGAACATATAATCAGATACTGGCAGCGCTCCTCGGGTACTCAATAATCCAAGCTTGTTAATACATTACGGTGCAACGTTTCAGATGCAATTATTACATATTTTGTCATTGACGAAATATGTAATAAATTAATCTGAAACGTTGTACATTAATGGATTGACAAGCTTGGATTATTGAGTACCTGAGGAGCGCTGCCTGTATCTACTGAGATTCTTTGCCATTGGTTTTGTACCCAAGTATTGGAAACCCCCCTTTCAAAATCCTGCGTTTGCCACTGGGATTGCTGATAAACTGGGTGTGCAAACAGGCAAAAAACTTTAAATTTGAGCGAATGATCTGAAAAGTTTTATCCAGAGAAAGGTTAAAGTTATCGCGGCTAATTGGATATGACCGATAGTCTGTTCTATATTACAAAAAACAGTATTACTTTGTTAGTATATTTTTTCATAATTGTAGTTTGCTATGTGGTGGGTATCAAAATTGTATCAAACAGTATCAAAGATCAGATGCCTTGAAAATAAAGAAAGCTGTATAGTTTATCTTAAAGATAGTATAAACCATTGCTGTCAAACAGGACTTTAAAGAGTGGGGAGTGACTGGTGCTGATGCCCAGGGTACAAGGCCAAGGGGGTGGCATTGTTGTTGCCTTGACAGTACCTGTTTTTATCTTGCGAGGCATTTCGCAGCACAGTAAGGTGCCAGACATGTCCTTTGGATGAATTTGATACCAATCTTCCTGGTCCTGGCACTTGTTCTGTGATGTATTGTGTGCTGGGGGTGGGGGGGGGGGTGAAGCACCTGCCAAGGTCACATAAGCATCCTGCTATTGCACAGGTGGTACATTTACTAAGTGGTGGGTTAGCTGTTAGTTCAAGCCTGCCAGAACCTACTACAGACTGATGGTCGGTTCTACTGCAAAAAGTCAGTATTTACTAATGGTCATTTTGATACTCTAAATTGACCCCGTCATCAATCCCTGATGGTTTTTTAAATCCCTATTCCGCTGGTATCTCACTACATACCTGCCACAATTATGCAGTGGTTTGCAAGCCTGCTCAAATCCCTAAAATCTGTGAAGGCCTATGTTGTGTTAAAATAAAAAAATATATATATTTTTTTAAATGTATGGGAATCCCACTTATTTCATAACCAGCCTTGGGTTATTTAGCCTATGCTATAGTGTTTCTAGCCCTGGCTGTTTTAGCCTAGTGATGGATAGTGAGGGGGGATGCTAAGCAATATTTTCCCCTATTTTACACTGTACAAGCTTGCACGGATTTTGGGGATCTGTGCATTGCTTGCAAACCTGACTGTTAGAAGCAAGTCATTTATTTCGGTGGGACAGCGGCAGGTTTGCAGTGGGTTCTATACTTAAACCTGTGATTTCTATTCTTCTAAAGGTAAAATCATTGATTGTCATTCAATGTTCCATTCTCTTTTAAAGTGTAGTTTCTCTGTGGTAATGCCAGGATTTCAAACCCGCTGCTTAGTAAATTTACATTCTGGTGTCAGAGTAAAGGTGCCCATACATGGGACGATTTTTCACACGATATGGCCAGTTACGACAGGTTGGACAGCCCAATATATGTGAAAATATGTGTATTTTGTGTGTTCTGCGACCCCGATGCGCGTCTCCGCCATTGTCTAGTAGGATCGCTGATCAGATGGTTTTGCAGAGAGATTTACGATCTTTTGAGTACAATGTGATACACTTCTATGCATCTTATCCTATGATCGTAACGATCAGTCGTACACCATTTCACCACATCTTATGAAAAATTTCAAGGGAAGAATTTAAAGGGCAATCGTACAACTCATCTTACCAACTTTGAATCGCACCGCGTATGGGGGCCTTTACATTACTGAGCATTAGCAGCAAACAGTATATCTGATCACAACTGACTATTAGCCGCTGTCATCTGAAATTACAGTATTAACTCTTCAGCGGTCAGATACAAGTCTGCTTAATTTGCTTATCGTCACAAAGCCACAGGGAGACAGATCCTGTAACAGATGTCAGGTAGTTTATCATTACCTGAACAGCAATATAATCCTGCAGATCAAACAAAGTATGCTAAAGGGCATCATGTTTACTAACTGTGTTTCCTAAATCCTAATCTATCATCATTGTTTTTGTGATTCACTATTTTTTGTTGTTGATGTTTTACTTTTTTGGTACATTTCTCGACATCTGTCGATTAGGCCCTTTGGACATACATTTTGATTGCCTAACTTTACTTCAAAATATTATTATGATTATTATATTTGCTGTGATGCATCGGTCTGTATAGATAAAGTTTATTTACTGCCCAAATATCTGCTTGTATTCTAATTTTCAGTTAAAACCTTCAAAATGAAAAAAGTGTTTGAATGTTTTGCTATGAAAATGAGCCTAACAGTGTGTAGATTTTAGTTCCGATGCAGACTTGGAACGTATGTACCCTTGCTTGCGTTGGGTTTCTATGTTTATTTGCACTGCGCTCTCTCAGAAAATGAATGCATGCAAATATGAGAATGCAGAGTGAAACAATTATTGTTTTCTAATTATGTGTTTTTATTGTTTTTTTAATCAAGTAAATACAATAAATCATACAATACAAAACAAATTGCACCTGTGAAACAGTTACATATAATTATAAATGCACATACATGTTCGAGAAATCAACAATCATTAGCGAAGGCACATAATAATATTAACCATACCAATCTTGATTGTATACTGTATATTACACACTATCCAAAAATAAAGATATATGACACTTAAACATAGACAGACATAAGAGTCTAAATGCATTTAAAAAGACCAAATTCATAAAAAACAAGCAGATGTGCAAAGGCTCAAATAACCATTGGTAATAAAGGTATTGGTTTAAGTATAGGACCCTTTGTCCAAAACAAACTGAGACAGACCCCTGCCATCTTGTCAACATTTTCTCATACTTACTACTTTACTGCAGTCATACATTAAGCTTTCATGGCCAACAATAGAGTTAGCTAAGACCACCCACTCTTTGAGAGCATAGGCTGTGTTCATGTATATGTGATCCTTGCAGATATAGCACTGAAAAAGATGTATTTTATTTGATTTATGTAAATGTGTTTTAGTAAGTTTTAGGCATGAATGGTGCACTAAATTAGAAGTAGGCATTGTGAGGCACTCCTGCTGCTGTGGAACTACACATTCTAGCAATCCATTCCACAGTGTTAGCATGCCCTAACAGCAAAACTGTGGCAGGGCATGCTGGGATGTGTTGTTCCAAAGCAACTGGAGTGCCACATGTTTATAACCCCTTCTCTACATAATGGAAATACACAAGCCTTTGGGAAACTAAATTCAATACCTGTATTAAGAAAAAGCCTAATGACTAGACTTAACTTTATGCCAATCACAGCACAATACCTCAAACTTCCTTAAGTCTTAGGAGAAAATTTTCTTGCCTCCCCAAATTCTAAAACTGTAAGTAAATTCTCACTGCACACTGTATGCTAGAGTAAATAAATATTTTAGTTTTTTTAAATTTGTAATTTACTTAAAAGTTCCCCAACAGAAGCACAGTACTGTGCACATAGAATCCAGGCACATCGTAATGTCGGAAACCGTCTCTGCACGTGTCACCAATATTACCAGAGCCACCAACATTTGATGAGGTGACAGTGTTAGTGAGTGAGTCACATGATGTGGTAGTGCAGTAGCACCTTCCCTTTCACTTTGCACATTAATTATCTCCATCTCCAGAGTAGCCGGGGATGGAGCAGTGCAGGGAGTTGTACATGTACTATATAAAACATACTCTTCAGTTCTGTTTGTCAAAACAAAATTGGGGGCACTGCAGTGTGGCATGATATGGTTATAGCATAGGTTAGTGGAGTTTCAGCATCCGTAGATATAGAAATACCGCTTGATGCATCTTTAGACTCATCATCGGTTGCACCATCGAAACTTTCACCAGCCCTGTGACAGGTGCAGTTTATCTGTCCAAGTATGAGCGTCTCTGTACATAACCACTTTCAGTGACATGCTTGTGACAAGCCTGCAATTAGTGCGTCTTTTAGCCTCTCCTTGTTACCTCCGTGCCAATGTCCAAATATGTCCCTTACATTTCTGTTACTGCAAACACAGAAAAATGTATTATAGGGTGCTGGTCTACCTGGTGACAATAATTACCAATAAAATTGCAGCTTTCTAAAGGGTATTGCTCCCTTTCAATTGATACAACCTAAATTTTATGAAATCTTAATAAAAAAAAGTGCTATTTAATTAGTAGGAAATATATTCAATTTATTAAAAATTATATTATAAATAAAATAGAAAAATACTTCACTCATAAAGACAATAAATGATAATATCCATTCACAAAATTGATAACTGAATTCAATTCATATATTATCTTTAAATTGAGTACTTCCAATGTATACAATTAAAAACTTTTCCTTAGATTGATGAATCAATAGATTTTTGTTCCAAGAATGGGATTATTCTTATATAGGCAATTGTTTTCCAACAGTCATTAAGGTGACCTGTATATTGATCCTTTTGACAACTTGTAAAAAAGGTGGCCTCTTTTACTTGTATACAGTCACTAAGCAACTATGTATTCACAGGATCCTTTTCCCGACTTGTTAGTTGAAATATTGTTACTTTGTAACTCTGCAATTTATACAGATACCATACAATCTCTGGTAGGTTCCTTATGATAGCTGCACAAGAGCAGTTGATCAAATAATCACTTTATATCTCCTGCTGCTGGTTATAATACTGGATTATACAGCCAATCTGTTGACAATTGTAAACAATGTACACTTCTCTCCTGGGTCTGGTCATCTGTTATCAAACCAATTGTGCAGCCTTCTGAGAGTGTTGGGGATAATATAATGTGCTTCTCCTGCTACTAAGTGCATCAGTGGCTTCCTCAGATATAAAAAACTAGTCCCCTCAGACTCGATATTTATAGTGGGGATCTGCCCACCGTTATTATCTGGTCACGCATGCGTCATCCTATGCCATGTGTTCCAAACCTCATTATGAATGCTGTCCTTAAATAGACTCCGGTGGCCATCTTTGGATGAGCTCCAAGCCTCATTTTAAGGTTGTGGCAACCATCTTTATTGGTCCTAAGGTCTATATTTCTCCGTCTTATATTCCTTAGGTAAGACATCTATTTGCGGTGGCCATCTTTGTTTACCCTGAATTATTGTATTCCTATCTCTTAACCTTCTGAATGAGACATCTATCTTTATATACCCAGAATTTGGTAGTGGCAGCTATCTTTCTCCACCTATGTTCAGTGATTAGCGAAAAAACTTTTTACTACTCAATATTTGTAAACTATATCCTTAAGACTTTAATATAGATTGAAAACCTACACAAAATAAATCCTGCCTTTATAAGTAATAAGGGATAAATAGACATCTTATCCCAAAAGACATATCATATTCCAATTCCCAATTACTTATCTTATTACATAATATAACAAAATACAACATTTATATATCTCTAAATTCCTCTATTGTCACCAGAATTAACTCATATCTATTATAATTTACTAAAAGCACACCTATACAATTAATTTTCTAAAATGACCAGACTCTAACAGATATGTATCCACACATATATCAATAGGGAAAAAAATTATATATACACAAGAAGCACCAGGTAGAGGGGAGAGAGACTATACTGCATTCAATTTGATGGTATCATTTAACCCATGGGGAACCAATGTTTGTAATCTAAATATCCAGTAATCCTCCCTCCTACAAAGCCTAGCATATCTAACACCTCCTCTTACAGTATTTCCCACTTGTTCTATGGCTGCAATACTAATTTTCTCAATTTCACCCTGTTTATATAATGCATTATTTCTTGTTTCTTCATGATGTTTTGTTTATGTTCCATAAATCTAGTATGCAACATTCTTGTGGCTTGGCCCACATATTGTATACCGCAACCACAAGTTAATACATATATTACAAAAGTGGATTTACAATTTATAAAGGTTTTTATCTGGAATTTTTCTAGAGATACACAAGATCTGATTTCAGTTATTTTCCTTTCTGTATGCTTACAGGTATTACAATTTACTTTCCCATAGTTATGAACACCTTTCGGTTTTTGTTGTATCCAAGTACTTTTTTATCCTAAAGTGTGGGACTTTTTACTGAAAAAACAAGGGGCTAATTGATGCTTAAGGTTATCTGACTTCCTAAAAATTACCTTATCACATAGGTATGGGATCTTATTCAGGGTCTCATCAAGTTTTAATAAAGAAATATTATTTTAGTAATTCTCTTAATCCTAAAAGCTTCACTATTATGTTTAGTTACAAACACCATGGACCTATCTTTTCCCCCTCACTTGTTCTGACTAGTATCACTTTATAATGTCTTTCGATCAATATCTTTAATCTCTTCTACTGCTTTATCCAAAACCTTTGTCGGATAACCTTGTTCTACAAAGGAATAATACAGACTGGATGCTTGTTCTAAATATAATTCAGATGTATAGCAGTTCCTTTTTAACCTAAGGAACTGGCCCTTAGGAACATTATTTTCCCACTGTTTCAAGTGGCTAGTTTTGTAATTTATATATTTATTTTGTCCACCTTTTTAATATGTCTTTGTTGTAATGGTATGATCCCTGACAGTAAGCACAATATCCAAGAAGTTAATCTCTACCGGGTGTGTATACCTCGTAAACTTAATTCCAAAATTTTTCTGATTCAATGTTTCCAAAATCAAATAACTAGGTGATAATGTCTCATCCTAAACAAAATTAAATCATCGATATATCGGCTGTAGAGGACCAGTCCCGCCCCCAGCCCAGTCCCCCATACATGGTGCTCCTCGAACCTTCCCATGCATAGGTTTGCAAAGCTGGGGGTGAAACTGGTCCCCATCGCCGTCCCCCGAATTTGTAATGAAAATTGGTGATCAAACAAAATGATTATGATATATTATAAATCTTATGACTTGTAAAATACATTTTCTCATGTATTCTGTAATGGAACTGTCACTTGATAAATAATAATCTACCACTTTTATACCCAATTCATGATTAATATTTGCATAAAGTGACTCTACGTCACATGTAATAAATGCATAGGTAGATTTCCATTGAATACCATCCATCAGTTTCAAAAACCTTTTGTATCCTTAATATAAGATTTCAATTCACTTACATATTTATGTAAAAAACTGTCAACAAAACAAGAAAGGTGACTAGTTAAAGAACCCACACCCAAAATAATAGGTCTCCCTTGTGGTGTATTTTTGGTAAATAATAAAATGTTGACTTGATCGGTAGTGATATAAACAAAAATTGAAAAACCTCCTTGGATATTACGCTAACTGCCAGGGCATCTTCCAATGTAAGTTTTAACTCTTTCTAGAACATAGCACCCAGAGAAGAATGAGATCTAACTCTTGGATTAGGCAACAATCTTATTGCTTCACTAGATCACAGGATAGGCAGAGATTCAAAGATAAGTAATTGTATTATTAAAATTATAGTATTAATAAGGATTATCATCACAAATCAGAAATGCCTAATAGAAATTGGAAAACCCAGTGGGGGAGGAAAACATCAAGAGAAAGATATCTACCTGTGAGTAATATATATGAGACTTTAGACAACATACCCCAGAGAAATTATACAACAGAATGGAAACAAGAGAGAACTAATAAAATTGTATGGAAGGGCTCAGATGACCTTCATGATTGGTCCCCAAGGATGGGTAATTATTTTTAGAGTAAACCCAGGAATTACAAAATCATCCAAATCGAAACCAAATGAGACTAAAGTGTTCAACAAAAAGATCAAGGGATTAAAAAAGAGAGGAACAAGAGGAGGTAGAGGTAAACCCCCCCAAAAAGTACATCTAAATTACTCTCTTCTAAAATACTACATTAAGATTAACTGAAATTATTAGGAAAAGGACTACATTTTGCCCCTACAAATAAGCCCAATTTGTTCAATGTTTTCAAGGATTTAAATTGATTTATAACAACTCTTAGCATAAAACATTTTTTTGCTTTAAAATCAATGAGGAAACAAGGAGAGACAGGGTCCCCTGTTGTCCTGGATGCCACTGATAATTTAGCATTAGAAATACTACACAGTTATAGAGTCTGTGGACCTTATTCAGAGTCGGTCACGAGCGCTGAGCACTCGCAACCGACTCGATGTTGGTCCACAGGGCATGCGCATGACGGAGACTGCTCCGTCGTGCGCATGCGCGAGCCCCCGCTAACGACGGATCACCCGTCGTTAGCGGGCTCGAAGCAGACGGAGCGAGCTGTCGATGTTGATTGACAGCTCGCTCCGTTTGCTGGGCGGGCAGGGGGCATGCCTGGCCAAATGGAGGCATTCCTTTCGGAATGCTTGCCGTTTTGTGGGCGTCCCCACTGACATCAGTGTTGTCAGTGGGGAGTTTCTTGCTCAAACAGAGCAGGAAGCTCCCTGGGGCTTAAGGTTAACGAGACCCTACCCTAGGGTCTCGTCGTAAGCCCCGATGGTCACGATGGTCAAGACCATCGCGACCATCTCCCTTAGCAGTCGTAAGAGCTGTGGGTGTTAACCCACAGCCTAATGACCGACATGGAGGCGGCCGTTCAGGATGCAAGTGGCTGCCCTGTTTCTGAGCGACTTCTTGCATCCTATGACCACCTCTGAATGAGGCCCTGAGAATCAAAACAAAACCAAATTACTTTATGATGTAAAACAAAATAGCATAAATAGATTTAAACCGAAGTTAGAATTTTACCCACTTCAATATAGAGGACCCTATATAGAGAGTTTCTATAAGAGTACTTTGGAAGAGTTCAGAAAATTATGTAGTGAAACTGAGATAAAACCTATAAGAAACAATCTTGATAAAAAAGAAACAAGGGCACTAAAAGCGTTATGTAGTGATCCAAATATTATTATTAAGCAGGCGGACAAGGGGGGGGAGTTCATCATCTTAATATATCTGACTATTTCATTGAATCATATAGACAATTGAATAATACCTTGTTCTTCAAAAAATTGTTGGGAAAGCCAGGTGCTATGTGCCAGAAAAAGTTAAAACTAATCTTGAATGACCCTGGCAGTTAGTGTAATATGCAAGGAGGTTTTTATTTTTTTTGTATATCACATCCAACCACATCAACATTTTATTATTTACCAAAAATACACAAAAGATGTCCACCGGGGATACCTGTTATTTCGGGTGTGGGTTCTTTAACTTGTCACCTTTCTTGTTTTGTTGACAGTTTTTAAAAAAAATATGTAAGGGAATTGAAGTCTTATATTAAGGATACAAAAGGTTATTTGAAACTGATGGATGGTATTCAATGGAAATCTACCTATGTACAATGTGACGTAGAGTCACTTTATTCAAATATTGACCATGAATTTGGTATAAAAACAGTAGATTGTTATTTATCAAGTGACAGTTCCATGACAGAAGACATGAGAAAACTTATTTTAGAAACCATCAGATTTATACTATATCATAATTATTTTGTGTTTGATCACCAATTTTCTTTACAAATTCGGGGGATGGCGATGAGGACCAGTTTCGTCCCTAGCTTTGCAAACCTATTCATGGGAAGGTTCAAGGAACACCATGTGTGGGGGAGTGGGCTGGGGGCCGGACTGGTCCTCTCCAGCCAATATATTGATGATTTCATTTTTGTTTGGGATCAGGCATTATCACCTAGTTATTTGTTTTTGGAAACATTGAATCAAAAAAATTTTGGAATTAAGTTTACGAGCAATACACACCCGGTAGAGATTAACTTCTTGGATATTGTGCTAACTGTCAGGGATAATACCATTACAAAGAAGACGTATATTAAAAAGGTGTGCCAAAATAAATATATAAATTACAAAAGTAGCTACTTGAAACAGTGGAAAAATAACATTCCTAAGGGCCAGTTCCTTAGGTTAAAAAGCAACTGCTCTATGTCTGAATTATTTTTAGAACAAGCATCCAGTCTGTATTATTCCTTTGTAGAACAAGGTTATCTGACAAAGATTTTGGATAAAGCACTAGAAGAGATTAAAGATATAGATAGAAAGACAGTATTAAGCAATACTAATCAGAACAAGCGAGGGGGAAAAGATAGGTCCATGGTGTTTGTAACTAAACATAATAGTGAAGCTTTTATATTTAAGAGAATTATTTAAAATATTTTTGCTTTATTGAGACTTGATGAGACCCTGAATAAGATCCCAGACGTATGTGATAAGGTAGTTTTTAGGAAGTCGGATAACCTTAAGTGTCAGTTAGCCCCTTGTTTTTTCAATAAAAAGTCCCGCACTTTAGAAAAAAAAGTACTTGGATACCACAAAAACCGAAAGGTTTTCATAAATGTGGTAAAGTAAATTGTAGTACCTGTAAGCATACGGAAAGAAAAATAACTCAAATCAGATCTTGTGTATCTCTAGAAAAAATCCTGATAAAAACCTTTATAAATTGTAAGTCCATTTTTGTAATATATGTATTAACTTGTGGTTGCGGTCTACAATATGTGGGCCAAGTCACAAGAATGTTGCATACTAGTTTTATGGAACATAAACGAAACATCATGAAGAAAACAAGAAATAATGCATTATATAAACATATTATGGAATGTTTGCAGGACGAAATTTGTAAAAATTAGTATTGCAGCCATAGAACAAGTGGGAAATATTGTAATAGGAGGTGATAGATACACTAGGCTTTATAGGAGGGAGGCTTACTAGTCTCTTTCCCCTCTACCTGGTGCTTCTTCTCTCTCTCTCTCTCTCTCTCTCTCTCTCTATATATATATATATATATATATATATTTTTTTTTTTTTTCCCTATTGATATATGTGAGGATACATATTATCTGTTAGAGTCTGGTCATTTTAGAAAATCAATTGTATAGGTGTACTTTTAGTAAGTTATAATAGATATGAGTTAATTATGGTTACAATAGAGGAATTTAAAGATGTATAAATATTGTATATTGTTATATTATGTAATAAGATTAGTAATTGGGAATTGGAATACAGGTTGAGTCTCCCATATCCAAAATGCTTGGGACCAGGGGTATTTTGGATATCGGAATATTCTGTTTTTTGGAATATTTGCATACCATAATGAGATATCTTAAGAATGGGACCCAAGTCTAAACACAGAATGTATTTATGTGTTATATATACCTTATACACACAGCCTGCAAGTCATTTTATGCAATATTTGTAATAATTTTGTGCATAAAAAAGTTTGTATACATATATGAAATTAATTTATGTTTCATATACACCTTATACACAGAGCCTGAAGGTTATTTTATACTGTATTTTAATAATTTTGTACTGTAAACAAAGTTTGTATACATTGAACCATCAGAAAGCAAAGGTTTCATTTTCTCAGTCATGCTAAAAATATTCCGTATTTCGGAATATTCCGTATTTTGGAATATTTGGATATGGGAGACTCAACCTGTATGATATATGTCTTTTGGGATAAGATATCTATTTATCCTTTATTACTTATAAAGGCAGGATTTATTTTGTGTAGGTTTTCAATGTATATTAAAGTTTTAAGGATATAGTTTACAAATATTGGACCTCATTCAGAGTCGGTCGCAAGTGCTGAGCACTCGCAACTGGCTTGATGTTTTGGTCCTGCGCACGCGCAGCGGCCGCCATGCGCATGCGCAAGCCCCGGAGCGAGAGAGAAACTCTCTCACTCCGGAGCTCACTACAAAAGGGCTGGTTGTCGATGTTGATCAACAACTCAGCCGATTTTGTAGGCGGGGCGAGGGGGTGGTTTCACAAATGGAGGCGTTCCTGCCGGAACGCTTGCCATTTTGTGGGCAGCCACACTGACATCAGCAGTGATGTCAGTGGGGAGTTTCCTGCTCGATCAGAGCAGGAAGCTCCCTGGGGCTTGCGGTTGCTGAAACCCAACCTTAGGGTCTCTTCGCAAGCCCTGATGGTCGTGATGGTCTTGACCATTGCGACCATTACCCTGGTCGGTCGCTAAGCTGTGGGTGGTAACCCACAGCTTAGCTAGCGACCAGGAGCCCGCACTAGAAAAAAGAAGCAGCCACCCTCATTCAGAGAGAGCGATCGCGTCTTGCGATCGCCTCTGAATGAGGGCCATTGAGTAGTAAAAAGTTTTTTCGATAATCACTGAACATAGGTGGGGAAACATGGCTGCTGCGAGCAAATCCTGGGTATATAAAGATAGACGTCTCATTCAGAAGGTTAAGAGATAGGAATACAATATTTCAGGGTAAGCAAACATGGCCACCTCAAATAGATGTCTTACCTAAGGAATATAAGACAGAGAAATATGGATCTTTGGACAAATAAAGACAGCCACCGAAACTTAAAACAAGGCCTGGAACACATCCAAAGATGGCCACCAGAGTCTATTTAAGGACAGCACTCATAATGAGGCTTGGAACGCATGACGAAGGATGGCGCATGCATGACCAGCTAATGACGGTGGGCAGATCCACCATTATAAATATCAGGTCTGAGGGGAGTAGTTTTTTATATCTGAGGAAGCCGCTGATGCACTAAGTAGTCGGAGAAATGCGTTATATTATCCCCACCACTCTTAGGAGGCTGCACAATTGGATTGATAACAGATGACCAGACCCAGTAGAGAAGTATACATTGTTTACAATTGTCTCTAAATTGGCTGTATGAACCGGTATGATAACCAGCAGCAGGAGATAAAAAGTGAGTATTTGATCCACTGGGAATCTGGACTGTGTTCTTGTGCAGCTACCATAAGGAACCTACCAGAGATTTTATGGTATCTGTATAATTTCACAAGAAAAGAAATTGCAGATGCACTATGCGATCATTACAGTTTAAATTTAAATATATTTTGTAATTAAATATAATTTCATAGTTAGTTAGCATATCAGTGGCCAATGATACGGGCCTGCCCACCAGCGTCCAGGTCACCTCGTTGAGCAGCTCCCTAACACTCTGGGGTTCACATCTGGCGTGCAGGGCACCCCAAAAGACAGCCTAGCGAAAGACCTCCCTAGGGCATCACACAAAAAAAAGAGTGACAGTGAAGTGTTATAAAGTATCAGGTGTGTGGATGTAGCTAATAAGTGTTGGAAATAATAATAAAGGCAAATAATATGTGTGAAAAAATACATGAAGAATAAACAAACAAAAAGTAATATAAAAAGTGACTATGGGCCAGATGTACTAAGCTCTGAAAAGTGATAAACTGGAGAGTGATAAATGACCAGCCTTATACACACAGCCTTAAGGTTATTTTATACAATATTTTACATTGAACCATCAAAAATCAACGGTTTCATTATCACAGTCATGCCAAAAAAAAATTCTGTATTTCGGAATATTCCATATTTCGGAATATTTGGATATGGGAGACTCAACCTGTATATGAATTGAATTCAGTTATCAATTTTGTGAATGGATATTATCAATTATTGTCTTTATGTGTGAAGTATTTTTAAATTTTATTTATAATATCATTTTTAACAAATGTAATATTTTCCTACTAATAAATAGCACTTTCTTTTATGAAGGTTTCATAAAATTTAGGTTGTATTTCTGTTACTGTTTGTCTAAATTTGTTCTGCAGCTCTGTATGAACAAAACTGGGGTGCATAAACAGTGCGACTCAGATGCCTGCACACGAAAAACATCACTACATTCTGTCCAACATGGCTGCTGCATCTGACTCAGAATCAGGCCCCATATGTCATGTGACTATTACTCCTATTGTAGTGATAGTATTTAATAGCAGCTTAAAAAAATAAGGAAATATGAAATTGCTCCTGTGCGAAGCTGGGGCGGGTCGCTAGTTAGTAAAATAAAGCAGAGTTAGTTATGTTAGAAAAACATTTTTCATGGATTGCAGCTTTAATATTTAAGTGTTTATTCATTGAACAATATATAGGTTTTCTTTCCATCTTTAAGGTTAATGTCCGTACACATGGTACTATTAAACTTGACGATTTGAACGATAATGATATCGTTTATATCGTTATCATTCAAATCTTTCATTTTTTGGCCGCTTCCAACGACCAAACAACCATCGATGCGCAGGCACAAATGGTCGATAACGATAATGACCATCGCCTGTGCATGTTGGTCTACTTGGTCGATATTGAACAAGTTAACCAGGTTACTATAAGGACCCACGATCGTTGATCGCGGGTCATTATAGTCATTTGGGGGTTGGTGCTGTGCAGGATGATCAGACAATGATATCTTTATCGTTGTCTGGTCTGAATGTGTGTATGCACCATTAGACTGATACTTTACTAACCTGACTTCTAAGATTAATACCCCATTATTGATATTACAGTATCTATGCATGGGGATAACATAAACTAGAAAGATTTTGAAGGGGCCCACAAATATTCTAGGGACACTATTTTGAACCTTCTGCTTGCATTCTGTTGCAGAATGTGCTTCTTTGTTTAAGCATCGAACATGCAGTGATAGATTGTAGAATAAACGGCACCGTGACCAAAACAGGTAAATATCATAATATGACATGATTATATAAGGGAATATAATTGCACAACAAACAGAGACTACATAGTGATAACTTATAGTACCTAATCTCTCACTAGAATAGTTTTCAAAGCAATACTCAGCCTGTAGCAGTTGTCATACTCCAACACCCCTTCTCAACATCTGAGACTAAGGGCCTGATTAAGGGCCATGTTGAGATTTTCACACTGTTTCCTGATTACTGGAAAACTGCGCATGTGCATTTCGGGTCCTGTGATCTCACTCGCAGATCCCCCAAGCTGCAGCATGATTACCATGCTACAGTGTTGGGAGGTGGAGCGGGGGCATGCCGTTGGTGTTTCCTGTTAGTGCCAGGGCCAGGGTCTGCATCTGTGGATTCAGATTTCCTGGCCATGCAAGCTGGCAGCCTGAGAAAGTTGAAGCTTACTCAGACTGGCTTATGCTGCCACCATTGCGACCGATGATCATGATGGTGATCTGATGCATTGTCTATGGACACTATACTTTGATCGCAATTGCTGTCAGGAGGAGTTTGCTTCCTATAGACACCTCCTGCAGGGATGCAGTCTGGAACCCGATGGTCTAAATGCCGGCTTCCAGACTGCTTTATCCCGACTAGGGATGAATGTCAGGCGTCTAAATCTATACGCCTGTCATTCCCCCGACGTCTGGAGACCGGCGCCCAGCATCCCGATCGAGGGGATGCCGGGCGCCGCAGCGGACAGCCGCGGGGAGGGAGGGTTAGGTTTAGGGCTCACGGGGTGGACATAGGGTTAGGCACCCCCCGGGAAGTTAGGGTTGGGTCGGGGGAGAGAGGGTTAGGGTTAGGCACCCCCGGGGGGAGGTTAGGGTTAGGTACCCCCCGGGGGACTTAGGTTTAGGGAGCGGGGAAGGGGGGTTAGGGTTAGGCACAGGGGGGAGGTTATGGTTAGGCACCCCTAAGGTGGGTTAGGTCTAGGGGGGTTAGGTTAGTAAATACTTACCTTTAGGACGATTGGGATTTCCTCCTTTGTCGGGCAGCTGCTGTCGGGAATTGAAACACCATGCGGCCGGCGGTAATACATATCACACTCCTCCTGCAGTATTTATATATTTGCTGGACAGCATCCTTGCAACCGTGCAGTACTGTCCACATCTGAATCAGACCCTCAGTCATTAAGAAGCATTGTTCTTAGTAACTTGTGTTGTCTTTCCCAAGATAAAGGCTTTGTGATGACAAACTTTGCCACCTTTGACACACAAACATCCATTTGCAAACTATGGCTTTTCTACCCACAGCAGTTCAGTGAGTTTCTAGGTTTGGTTGTCCCGTATGGACTTTGGAGCTCATTCAGACCCACTCGCAAGATGCGATCGCTCGCTGGCCAAAAGGGGCCTGATATTTAAATTAAGCACTCGCACTGCGTTGCGTGAGGACGTCCTCTATGTCTTAGCGATCTACGGCAATGAGCGCTCGCTAGTATATAAAGACGCCCCCTTGCCACTCGCAACACACGTCATCTCCGGGAAGTGTAGGATTAATTGGTAACATTGAGAACCAGCGGAGATGCTCGCAGCCCTTGGGGTTGCATTTCGTCGCCGCAAGCACTGCGATCAGTGCGAGCTGAAATACGTGCAGGTGACGCATACAATGATGCTACTTTGCTAATTATGCACGCCCTTTAAATGTCGTTTTGGCGGCCTGACATGCCTGCGTTTGCAGCACCACTCCCCCTTCACAAGTACCTTCCCCTGTTACCACCCGCAAACGGAACTATCTGTCACTCAAAGTAGCGACCTGATAGTGGCTTACGAGCAATCAAAATCAGATCGCAACGAATGGCTTGCGCACTGCAAATTATACGCATGCGCAGATGGGCGAAAATCGTTCACAGCGATCGCGCCTTAGCGAGCGGGTCTGAATCAGGTCCTTTATTTCCTCTTCAGTCGCTTTATTCCATCTGTTGGCTTTCATTTCTTAACAATGCGATATGTTTTCCCAGAATGTGGACTTATGGTTACAAATTGCACTTGCTTTGTATGACAGGTGTGCACTTGTTTTATTTTTATTTTTTTCTTGTTAAATGCCTTGCTTTCTACTTTGCTCTTGAGGGTGTGCTCTCATACCTGGTGCCTGACCCTACACTGAAAGCAATTGATTATTCAGAAATTTTGGTCTGTTTAGTATTGCATTTCTGCTCTATACCTAAATTATCCCCTAAGTCTGTCCTGAAGTCTAGCAAGGTCATAGATTTATCCAGTGGCGTAACTATAAATTTTGCTCCCCCATGGAAAAAAAAGTTTCAGATGCCCCCCCCCGCCCAAATTTCAAACACAGCCAAAGACGATGTTTAAGGTGTGTGGTTACATGATACAGCAACGTGCCTGACACATTATGACACACTAAGTAATGCCACTTATAACACAGTGTGCCCCCAGTAGTGAGCCCACAGTAGTTGCCCCAGTAGTGAGCCCCTGTAGTGCCCCCTGTAGTTGCCCCCAGTAGTTACCCCCTGTAGTGAGCCCCCTGTAGTTGCCCCCAGTAGTGAGCCCCCTGTATTTGCACCTAGTTGATCCCAATAGTGAGCCCCCTGTAGTTGCCCCCAGTAGTGAGCCCCCTGTAATTTCCCCCCAGTAGTTAGCCACCTGTAGTTGCTCCCCCCCTCGCGTGCACACAAACACAAAAAAAAATCCCCGCTCCAGTGCTGCTGCCGTCCATACCTCGGGATCCGCTCCTCAGCACTATGGGAGTGACGTCATGAAATCACTCTCATAGTGCTCTGCTGGACCCGGAAGACGGAGATCACTCCTGAGCTCCATCCCCGGCGTCCGCTCCTCGGCACTATGGGAGTGACGACATGACATCACTCCCATAGTGCCCTGCGGGACCCGGAAGACGGAGGGAGCTACATCCTCCAGCTGCCGCCGGGGTTTGAATAGGAGCCGGGCGCCCGCTGGTAACACACTCAGCGGGCGCCCGGCAGATGGAGGGTGCAGGGGGTGCGACCGCACCCCCTGCACCCTCCGTAGTTACGGGAGTTCTGCCACTGAGTGGCGTAACTACTGCCCCGTCGCCCCCAAGCTACCCAGTGCCAGCCACCATGGGGGCTGTGGGGGCAGTAGTTACGCCACTGGATTTATCCTTTAGGTATTCAACAAAGGTCATCCTGTTGCTAATAGTCACATTGTTCATTTGATTGTAGTTTTGTAGCTTTTCTCCTATACTTCAGTATTATAAATTATGACTCTTTGATCAAGCTTCAATACACAGGGAAAGTTTGTGTGATAATCTTTACTGTAACCAGAATATATAAACTTCATAATAAAAGATGGGAAATAAAAGAAGATATGACAAAGTATACTGTCACAACAAACAGAGAAACTGTACAATTATAACTTTCCTTCCTACTATATCTTCTAAAAGAGTATTCAGCCTATAGGTATTACCATACTCCTAGGAGTATATTTACTAATGTGTGAGTTTTTAGAAGTGGAGTTGTTGCCCATAGCAACCAATCAGATTCTACTTATCATTTATCTAACACCTTCTAGAAGATAATAGCTAGAATCTGATTGGTTTCTATGGGCAATATCTCCAGTTCCAAAAACCTGCACTTTAGTAAATATACCCCCAAGAGCGTCCAATCTGTAGTTCCTGCTGAGAGCAGACATTTCAACTCCTTTCTGCTCTAAGTGGAATCTAAATTTGCAAGTTCATTGGCGTTCTAGAGCTTTGAAATTGCAGTCAGACAGCAGAAAGTTTGTTCAGCTCCCTGCCAACTTTGGCAATGCTGTTCATGGCAGCACTAGTAGAAGCTACACATGAGCCAACTACTGATAGTTATATCAGGGGCTTATTATTGACAAGCCCTTAATGTATGTATTTGTGTAGCTTTACTAGTACAGTAAATATGTTCTTTACTTTTATGTTTGCTGCTTGAAGTTTTGTTTCTTCTAACTCTTTTTATCTTTCATTTCAATGCTGGAGTCACCTCTTTTTATGTTTATTCTATTTTTGAGAGCTTCCGTACTGTGGGCCTGATTCAGAGCCGGACGCTCTGACCAGAGCGCTCGCTCTGAATCAGGGCCCTCCTACATGAAAATGGAGCGGCCTCTTGGACGCTCGCATAGCTGTGGGTGACCACCCACAGCATATGCGAGTGGCCAAAAAGATGTACGCGATGGTCTTAACCATCGCGACCATCGGACTTGCGACGGAGACCCTGCGGTAGGGTCTCGCTGCCGCAAGCCCTGGACTGATTTTGGCTCTATCAAAGCCAAAATCACTCCCACTGACATCACTACTGATGTCAGTGGGGCCGGCTTCAGACGGTAGGCGTTCCCATGGGAACGCCTCATCTGGCAGCCACGCCCCCGGCACGCCCACCAAAGGGGGCGTGCTGTCAATCAACATCGACAGCACACCCCCTTTGGTGCGAGACCGGAGCGATGGCTACCCCGTCGCTAGCCGGGTCTCGCGCATGCGCACGACGGAGTTCCCTCCGTCGTGCGCATGCGCAGTAGGGCACCATCAACCCGCTTGCGGGCGTCCTGCGCTCACGAGCGGGTCTGAATCAGGCCCTGTATATCTCCCTTAGTGCTCTTTGTTGGGTTCAAAGTATATCGTACAAATTAATGAGCCATATAGATATTTGTGTGCACAGGTTGACAGTTTCTCGTCTAATATGGAATTTTTGTTTGTTTATGTTTTCTTTTTTGTTTTTTATGAACCAATTTAGGTTTTCAGGTTGCATTACTGCTAGATGCAGCAAACCACTAATAAGGCAACTATACTGGAGCTTAATGAATAAAGGTGACTAACTTAGTGAATATATGTAACTGGGAATATTTCATGAGTGAACACATGATAGAGGTTAAGTTTAACACAAGTCCTGTTTAAGTATATGTGCATTTTCACTACTATTAATACACAAAGGGGTACATTTATTGTTCCCAACAGATTTCAACATTCATATCAAATCATATCAAATTCATGAAAAAAAACTGTACTTAAAATTAAAATATAAATTATTAAGCTAGATATTTGAAATTAAATCGATATTTCAATTCTCTTCATAAATAGCCTCTACATCCTTTCAGACATATTCCTTTTCAGAACTTTATTTGTGTAATACTTCTGCAGTCTAGTATTATGGCACACATATCTGTCTAAAGGCCCCCACACACGGTGCAAAATAGCGGCCAGTCCAATGGATTGGAATGATATCGCCACTATATAATTCCGTGTGTGGGTCTGATATCATCCGCTGTGCACTCCCGTGTGGTCATCCATCGCTCCTCCAGATCTTCATGCTGCATAAGAGATCTGGAGATGCGCTGTATGATATCATGCAGCGCTATGCGGGGGGGAGGGGGGGCGGCATATCGGGCAGTTTGGCACTGCATCATTCCATGTGTAGGGACCGCCCAATATGTCGGCCATCGGATCGCCTGTCGCATCACCGGCTACACCTTGTACAGTATGTAGCCGGCTTTAGAGAAGACTTTGGTTGAGAATCATTGATGTACAAGTACCTTCAGCTGGCTCTGGGCTGTTCCCCTCCACTGCATTAATACAAATGTATTCATTAAATAACTATAGCAAGGTTTACTTGACACAATAGTTGATTAAAGCATTATTTCCTTCTGCTAGTTGTTATGTGCAGAATATTAGTTAAGAAAAAGTTGTTTTAATAGAGATGTCTTTTTACACTATGGGCCTGATTTAGAGCCGGACGCAATTAGCGCTCGCTCGTTCAGAAAAAGGGGGTGGCTATTCAAATGAACCGTTCGCTCTTTGTGGTCTGTTCACGCCTCTATGTCTGAACGAGCGAACAAAACTTGCGGTCGTTTTTTGGAAAACTACGCCCCCTGGCCGCTCGCATCCTACGTCATGTCCGCTATTTATTAGATTAATCGAGTACATCGACCAGCGTATGAACTGCTCGCTATTCTTGGGGTTGGTTTTTGCTACCACAATCTTGCGTGCAGTTCTGGCTATAAAATAACCCAGTGACGTGGTCAATGATGCTGCTGTATTAATTATGCACACCCATAAAACGCCCGTTTTGACCTTTAAGCACGCCTGCGTTCTGATCTACACTCCCCGTTTTCAAGCACCTTCCCCTGTTACCACCCACATACGCCTCATTCTGTCACTCAAAATAGCAGGCATTAGCTATTTAGCGAACAAACGATTTTCGGCCGCACTGACTGGGTCGCGCATGCGTATTACGATCCATACGCATGCGCAGTTGGGCAAACATCGCTCGGAGCGAACGAGCGGCCGCTTACGAGCGGCTCTGAATCAGGCCCTATGTTAGTTAGTCAGTCAGTTAGTGATCTAATTCAGTGATAGGAAATATTTCACATGCTGAATTGGACAGCCCTCTAACATTGAACAGGGTCACACATTACCCATAATCTCAGTAGTAAATTAAAATGTATTAACAAATCAGCAGGCATTTTAAATAGATGTTACAAGAAATAACAAACAAATCTGAAAACAAAGCAAGATGTAGAACTGTGGCTGCAAGTGAAGGTTCAGAGAGCTGCCCATAACCCATGACCAGGACTCTGCTTTTACCACATTCACTATTGAAAAAAAGCACTGTAAAACATTATATATATATATATATATATATATATATATATACAGTCAGGTCCATAAATATTGTGACATTGACAGAATTTACATATTTTGGCCTCTATTCACCACCACAATGGCTTTGAAATGAAACAAACAAGATGTGCTTTAACTGCAGACTTTCAGATTTAATTTGAGGGTAATTACATCCAAATCGGGTGAATGGTGTAGACCACGTCCAGACCACGTGGCGCACTTCAGTCGTTGCGCCACGCTGACACCCCATCCCTGGGTTGCACAGCATGACGCATACGCTGCATCACCCTGTAGCACGCCCACAGCCGCGTGGGTCACACAAGGCTGCTCGCGCACCTCAGACGCGTCACCATAGCAACGCAGCCAATCACCTCTATCCATAGTAGGTGAATGGCAGCAGATGATCAAAGTGGATTATGGGAAAAACGTATAGAAGGGGACCATGTGGTTCAACCCAGGGAACATAGTGGACGCAAGCAGTATGAAGGGGGATTTTCTGTCTGGTCAGTCTTGACAAAGGCTCTGTGGGAGCCGAAACGTCGACTATGTTTATGGATTAAAAATTGGAATTTTTTTGATACACTTCTGGTGGAAATTTGTGAAGTCTGGTGAGTGCTCTCCCATATATCTACAATATATTTGGGAGCCCCAGCAGTTGCTGAAGTTTGAGGCTCGGGAGTGCGTTTTTTTCCAGTGGATTATATATATATATATATATATATTTACGAATATATTTATATGTAGTTACTAGTTAGGCACTCAGGTAACAATAGTTAGATGCTGGGGTGCCCTCCTACAGAGCCGATATACTCCAATAAACTTTGGCAAGACAAAATAGAGGCAGCACTCCATGGTCTTAATGAAAAAAGTTATTGTATCGGATGCATCAAAATCTATAATCCATATGCCAATGTTTCAAGACCTCTGCATTCTTTTGATTAGGGTGCATCATGACATACACACCAAGCCATGAGATAGGGAGAGGGGGGACTTTTTACTACCTTACTGCAGTACACTGCAGAATGCTCTTGGTTTAATGTATGCTACTGGAACCATTTGAATTGTAACTTACAGTTTGAAGCTAGCTCAGACACTGCCTCCTGAGTATGGTTATACTCTTAATTAAACTACTGGAAAAGAAGCTAGAGAAGCTGAATGAAGAGATGAAACTAAGTGATTCTGCTAAATATGTTGGACTTGTAGATTGGTTCACAAGAACAAAAGGGTTTGCAACATCTTGCAATTGAATCACTACATTTTGGCAACCATGCTTGATCCTAAGTTTAAGTCCTATGTAATGCTTTTCTTTCTAACTGACACAGATATTAAAAGATGCAAAGAGCTCTTTGTTTAATAAGTTCTCAGCTTAAGTGGCACATGACAATGCATCCTGCTTCAGATTCTCCTGCAAATGTTGCTGACAGGAAAAAACTGACCTTTTTCATAAGACCCACTGATGATGAGTCAACTCAGTGCACTTGAGAGAAACATTATCACATTTGGTCAGGCTTAAAAGAAATGCCCTCATATATTGACACCTATACTGTGACTCAATCTGATACAGTAAGAATCAACAGAATGGTGGATTATTACTTTACTGATAATGTACAAATTAGCATCTCACACAGTCCTTTTGAATACTGGGAGAAAAAAAGGCATATTGGAGCACCTTGAATAAACTAGCTATGGTGTACTTAAGATGCCCACCCTCCAGGGTCTACTCTAAATGAGTATTTTCGCACCACCAGTAGCCTTGTTAGCAATCAGCATAGGAGCCTACTTCCTCAAAATGTGAAAAACTCATGGTTATAAAAAGGAACTACAACATTTATGAGGAAGACAATTGCTGCCATATGCAACAAAGTACAAAGATTCAGTGGGGTTGAACAAATATTGTTTGATGGCATCTTGAATTTTGAGGATGATTAACACTGTTAGCCTTAAGCCCATTGGTAGCTTGGTTTAACAAAACCACCAAGATGTTTTGTTTGATAGGGGCCAAAAGCAAACCAAGCACATCAGCTGCAAAAGTGGCAGTCCCTGTCACTGAAGTGCTTGATTTGTTAAAATGTGCATATTCTTTTTTTTTTTTAAACTCTTTATATCAGGAAACAAATATTCGTAAGACAATCACAGAAAATTGAATATAGATTGACAGTGCAATATGTTTCCTGAGGTATTTTTACAAGAATATAGAGGGGGGAAAAATATAGGCGAAAAGGTGGAGGTAGCAGGTACAAATCAAACATATATATACATAGGCTCTAAATAAAAAAAAGATATCGATATATATAGATTTGAACTTACTGCAGAGGAGGACCAGAGGACAGCAAAGCACTTAAGGATCATAGGAACCGTACGGTCAGTGGGGAAAAGCAATACCAGGGTTGCCCACACAAGATCAAATTTATGAAGGGCATCATGGAGGAAATAGGTACTCTTTTCCATTCTTGCAATATACTGGATATAATTTGTGAGGGCAGAAATAGCAGGGAGGTCTGGGGATTTCCAGTTCCTAGCAATTAAAAGATTTGGCTGCAGCAAAAATATGGGAGAACAATTTATTCAGTAATGAGTTCACATCTGGAATAGGGTGAGAAAGCAGGAAAGACCAGGGGTCTGGGATATTGAGTGGTCAGAGAGGGAATTAAATGTAGAAGGACCCCATTCCAAAAGGGGACAAGTCAAGGACATGTCCACCAGATGTGGACCAGTGTTACCCCACAGTTCTATCCACAGTTCCGCCTACAGCTTGGAGCAGAAGAAGGAAACTTTGAAAATCTAATCAGGTGTATAATACCACTGATAATAAAGTTTATATGCAGTTTCCTTAGTTTGTGTAAAAGCTCTTAGAAATCCCTTCCCTCATTTCTTCCAAGCAGGAATCATGGGGGGATGGGCCATATGAACCCTTGGTGGTCCAAAAGGACAGATGCAATATCAATTAGACCTTTGCGAAGTGGGGAGCTAAGGCAGAGGCTTTCTAAAAGGGTGGGGTATACAAAATATACACTTAGGGAAGGAACATGAGAAAGTGGTGAACCTGAAAGAATTTAAAAAAGGCAGAAATGGCTGAAGGAGAACTTTTGTTGGATGTCAGTCATAGATGCCCAGGTATCATGAACATTAGATCTTTAGCCAGTCTAATCCCTGAGCATCTCCAGAGCTAAAAAAATAGGGAGAGGAAACCCTGGGTGGGAAATCAGGATTGTCCCAAAGAAGGATAAGGGCTCTAACGGGGAGGGTTTGGAACATGTAGAGCAATTTTGGAAGCTGGTTCATTTTAATAGCTATAATCCTCCCCAGCTATGAGATAATATCGCCCCTCCAAATGACCGGATCACATTTAATTTTGGAGAGAATCCGTGGAAAATTCTCTTGGTAAAGATAGTTATAATGAGAAGTGATGTAGACCCCAAGTATACAGATTCTACGGTCCTGCCATTTGAGAGTATAAGTTGATTGTAGACAGATTTTCAATTGTGAGGGAACATGTAACAGCATGGCTTCAGGCTTGGATTTTTTTTTTATAGCCTGAAAGGTTACCATCCATCTGCTTGTAAAGCAGTGGAAGAGAGGACTGGGGATGAGTATGGGATCAAAGGACATTGGCCCTCATTCAGAGCCACTCGCTAGCGGCAGTACGCTCGTTCCGAGCGATGTTCGCACATCTGCGCATGCGTACGGTTTTTAGTACGCATGCGCGAACCAGTCAGTGCGGCCAAAAATCATTTGTACGCAATATAGCGAGTGCCTGCTATTTTGAGTGACAGAATGAGGCGTATGTGGGTGGTAACAGGGGAAGGTGCTTGAAAACGGGGAGTGGAGATCCGAATGCAGGTGTGCCAAAAGGTCAAAACGGGCGTTTTATGGGTGTGCATAATTAATACAGCAGCGTCAATGACCACGTTACTTGTTTTTTTTTAACTCAGAACTGCTCGCAAAATAGCGGTTGAAAAAACCAACCACAAGAATAGCGAGCAGTTCATATCCTGTTCGATGTACTCGATTAATCTAATAAATAGCGGACATGACGTATGGTGCGAGCGGCCAGGGGGCGTTTTTATCAAATAAACGAGCGTATGTTTCGCTCGCTCATTCAGACTTAGAGGTGTGAACAGACTGCAATGTGCAAACGGATCATTTGCATAGCCACCCCTTGTTTTTGAACGAACGAACGCAAATAGCGAACGGCTCTGAATGAGGGCCATTGTCTGCAAATAAGGATATCCAGGGATTAAAAGTCGTTCTCCTAGTTTTGTCCCTGGCCTGACACCCTGGAACAAACCCCATTTGTTCATAGTGTACTAGGTCAGGAAGGATCCTATTTAAGAAGGATATTTGTATAAAGTTTGACATCTGTACATATTCCGAGTGGTCCTTCCCTTCCTTAGGGATCACTACGATTTTGGCTTCCAACATAGACTTAGGGTAGGGAATGCCATGTAGCACAGCATTACAGACAGTGTGGCGGTATGGGACCAGAATGGCAGAGAATTTCTTATAGTAGGCTGCAGATACACCATCATGGCCAAAGGCCCTAGAAGACTTCTGAGCCTGAATAACTGCAACAATTTCCTCAGTAGATATATCTTCACTCAATTGTGGGTGGCTTTCTTTGAGATCTTGTAGCTTAATGGCTAGGGATAGGTACTGGGAAGCATCATTCTTTTTGTGCCTCAAGGCCATACTAACTAGTTGACCCCATATAACCACCTTATGGGATCCCCATAAGGGCATGGGTGAAATATCAGGGAGGAGGTATTCTTTGGAAAGATCTCAGATTTGCTGGACATAGGTTGGGTCATGGAGAAGAGATTAATTAAGATTCCAGGTATAAGGATGAGAGCGAAAGGCAATGCATGAAAGATCTACAGTAATTTGACAATGACCCGACCAGACCATTGGGTGAATATGGGCCAAATGAAGCTTCAAGGTCATATAGTGGCTGAGAAGGATCATATCTACTCTATAATAGGTGTTGCTGTGTGTCACGGCCAGGGTATTTCAGCATGGCGCTAGGCGGGTGTTACCTGTGAGGTCGTTGTGGCGCGGGCTGTCTGGTGGCGGAGCTGGTGTCTGGCGGGGGCTTTGGCTGCACGCGTTGTTGTGCGGCCCTGTTGTCACTCTGCGCTGGTGAGGCCTGGTGGCGTCTCCGTTCCGTTTGGCATGGGCGCCGCCATCTTACCTTCTGGCCATGTGATGCGGCTGGCCAATCCTGGTGAGTCACATGTTCCCTCCGGCCAGTATCAGCACGGCATGGGGTATTTAGGAAGGGTCAGTGCCTTCCTTCTTTGCCAGTGCAACGTGTATCTCAGCCTAGCTGAGAGGGAGTTCTCTGTGCTTATCCTGTTCCTGTGAATTCGCTGTCTGCCAGTCTGCCTGTCAGCTCCCATCTCCCACTGGACTACCCTGCTTCCTCCATCACCCTTGCCCATACCTGAGTGCCTGAGCCTGCTGACATCCTGCACTTCAGTTCACTACCTGCAAACCTGGCTTGATTATTTTCAGTTCACTACCTGCAAACCTAGCTTGATTATTTTCAGTTTCACTACCTGCACACCTGGACAGCTCTAATTGTTTCTACTTGGACATTAACCCTTTTGCTCCCACCACAGAACTCTTGTGCACATTTATATATTCCTGGACTTTTATTTACTGCCACATTATATGTCTACTCAAGCACTTATTAAAAATCCTAGTTTTATTTTCAAATCTGCTTCTGTGATCGCTCCTGCTACCACTCCGGGTCCACAAATAACCCAGAACATAACAGTTTGCACTGGCCCCATGGAGCCGGCCACGGATCAGGAGTCAGGAGTGGATTTGTTCAGGTGCATTTCTGGTCGTTTAGAAAATCTGGAAAACATGCAGCATCAGATGGCTCAATTTCTGCAAGAGATGTCCAAGCGACAGGATAGTTTGCAAACTTCCTTTTCTACCCCTGAAGTACCAGCATCTACATCCGCATCAGCGTCTGGGAATACAGGAGGCAGATCATCTCCCTGCTTACGTCTTCCTTTACCAAATAAATTTGACGTCAATCCTAAACTCTGCCGAGGATTCCTAAATCAGTGCGACATACATTTTACCCTGCAGCCTGACAACTTTCTAACTGCAAGAACTAAAGTGGCTTATATAGTCTCTCTGTTATCCGGCCAGGCCTTGGAATGGGCTTCCCCACTCTGGGAGCGCTCAGATCCGCTGCTGGATAATTACGCAGGCTTTGTGTCATCCTTCAGGAGGATTTTCGATGAACCTGGGCGTACTGTATCAGCATCGTCAAACATCATGACACTGAGACAAGGGGTCCGTCCTGTCAGTCAATATGCCGTGCAATTTCAAATTTTAGCATCAGAGCTCAAATGGAATGAGGGAGCCCTCACCTCGACCTTCTGGCATGGGTTGTCAGACCGACTAAAGGATGATCTAGTCACTCGAGAGCTTCCTACTAATCTGAACGACATGATTTCATTGTGTATCAAAGTTGACCTACGCTTCAGGGAACGTCAGGCTGAAAAAAACAGAACTGACAGGCAAAGGTCATTTACCCCCTCCATTTCTACCCGTCCCATTCCTTCCCCTACTGAAGAGGAGCCTATGCAGGTGAATCATACACACCTCTCTATAGAAGAACGTCAGAGAAGAATGCAAAAGAACCTCTGTCTGTACTGCGGAGAGTCCGGTCACCTGCTGATCTCCTGCCCCCGTAAACCGGGAAATTCCAAATCCTAACTCACCCTGGAGACATCAAGTTAGGAGTTATGAACCCGTCTCCAAAAATTAAAGATTTCACGATTACCCTAGCCTTGGATCTTAAACCCAAACCTGTCTTTGCTACTGCTCTACTCGACTCAGGAGCAGCCAGAAATTTCATAACGTCTAGTTTCATAGATAAATTTCAGATTCCTTGTTTGTCTCTCAACCATGCCATCTCTCTGACCTCTATAGATGGACGCCCTCTAACTAACGGGATAGTCACCAAAGAGACTCAACCAGTATTGGTCCGAATTGGGGCACTTCATTCTGAGTCCTTAAAATTCCTGGTGATATCAGAGGCCTCTCAAGAAATTGTTCTTGGTCTACCCTGGTTACGTCAACATAATCCCCAGATTCTGTCATGGGGTATGGACTGTCAGAAATCCTGTCTTCCAAAAATTCGACCTGTGAGAAAGACAGTTCCATTAGTTTCTTCTGCCATTCCCAAGGAATATCAGATGTTCGCCGACGTTTTCTCTGAACAGCAAGCAAATATCTTACCCCCTCATAGGGAATGGGACTGTCCAATTGAATTGATACCTGATAAGATACCACCTTGTGGTCGTACCTATCCGCTGTCCTTGCCTGAGACTCAAGCCATGACCGAATACATCCAGGACAACCTGGCAAAGGGGTTTATTCGCCCCTCTACTTCACCTGCCGGAGCTGGGTTTTTCTTCGTTGGCAAGAAGGACGGTGGTCTAAGACCATGTATCGATTATCGAGGCCTTAATGACATTACTGTAAAGAATCGATACCCTCTTCCCCTGATTACTGAGTTGTTTGATAGGGTCAAGGGCTCTGTCATTTTTTCGAAATTAGATCTAAGAGGGGCTTACAACCTCATTCGTATCCGACCTGGCGATGAATGGAAGACCGCTTTTAATACCAGAGATGGACATTTCGAGTATTTAGTAATGCCTTTTGGATTGTGTAACGCCCCTGCTGTCTTTCAAAGTTTCGTTAATGAGATTTTCCGGGATCTGTTATATGTTTCGGTTGTTGTCTATCTGGATGACATACTGATTTTTTCACCCTCTGTGGCTAAACATCAAGAACATGTTAAAGAAGTTTTGACCCGTTTGAGAGAAAACCACCTTTACTGCAAACTGGAGAAGTGCGTCTTTGGAGTGCCCAGTGTACCTTTTCTCGGCTATGTAATATCTGGCTCCAGTTTAGAAATGGACCCCAAGAAGGTACAGGCAATTCTGGATTGGACCCGACCTCAGACACTGAAGGCCATCCAGAGATTGTTGGGCTTCGCAAATTATTATAGACGCTTCATTAAGGGATTTTCTACACTGCTGGCCCCCATTACAGCCTTGACCCGCAAAGGTGCTAATCCTGCCCAATGGTCACCTGAGGCAGAGTCTGCCTTTCATCTTCTAAAATAGGCCTTTATCTCAGCACCAGTTCTTCGACAACCCGATCTGGACAGGCCTTTTTTGTTGGAAGTAGACGCATCATCTGAAGCTGTGGGAGCAGTCTTGTCTCAACGTTATGAGGACAACCGAGTCCATCCGTGTGGGTTGTTTTCTAAAAAATTCTCTCCTGCCGAAAGGAACTACGCCATAGGTGAGCAAGAACTACTAGCTGTAAAGTTGGCGTTGAAGGAATGGAGATATTTGCTAGAAGGCGCCAAGTTTCCATTTACTGTATTTACGGACCATAGAAATCTCCTATTTCTCAAAAACCTCCAATGTGTGAGTCCTCGTTTGGCCCGCTGGGCAATATTCTTTGCCAGGTTTCAGTTCACCCTGACCTTCCGGTCTGGAGCACTTAATCAGAAGGCTGATGCCCTATCGAGATCTCTCCTCTGTGACGATCAATCTGAAAATCAAAGCAATTACCCCTGTCTTGGAATCAAGAGTTTTCGCCGCATTACAACTTCAGCCTCCTACGGGAAAATCATTTGTGGCCCCGGAATTAAGGAAGCAGCTTCTCACTTGGGCACATTCCTCTCGCTTCGCAGGGCACTCAGGCACTCGAAAGACCTTGGAGTTCCTGAAAAGACACTATTGGTGGCCTTCTATGAAGGCAGATATAATGGAGTTTATCTCTTCCTGCTCCTCCTGTGCCCAGCATAAATCATCATGACAAGCTCCAGCTGGGGAATTGCTTCCATTACCTACTCCATCACGTCCATGGACGCATCTCTCCATGGATTTCGTCACAGACCTGCCAGTCTCTCAAGGTTTCAACACTATCTGGGTTGTAATAGACCGATTTTCTAAGATGGTCCACTATATACCGTTGAAGAAGTTACCTTCTGCCCCTGACCTGGCACAGTTGTTTGTCCAACACATATTTCGTCTACATGGCCTTCCTGCTGAAATTGTCTCTGACCGTGGTGTGCAGTTTACTGCAAAATTCTGGAGGGCTTTGTGTTCTGTGCTTCAAGTGAAGTTAAACTTTTCCACGGCCTACCATCCGCAAAGCAAAGGCTCCACCGAGAGAGTTAATCAAGATCTAGAGACTTTCTTAAGAATTTTTATGTCATCTTCCCAGGACAATTGGGCTGCCTTGCTGCCGTGGGCTGAGTTTGCACATAATGCTTCCTACCACTCGTCAACTAACCACACGCCATTTCAGGTTGTATATGGCCTTCATTCTCGTGTTCCCGAATTCCAAAGCCTGCCTGTTTTCGACGTTCCGGCCGTGGAGGACACGGTGTGGAATTTTGCTGCCATCCGGACTCAAGTACGGTCTGATTTGTTAAAGGCATCCTCTCGCTATAAGACCCAGGCCAATAAGAAGCGTAGAATAGTTCCACGCATGCAAGTAGGAAACCAGGTCTGGTTGTCTACTCGGAACCTTCGTCTAAGAGTTCCGTCTATGAAATTCACACCCCACTTCATTGGTCCCTTCACCATAACAGAAGTCATTAATCCAGTGGCCTACCGTTTACAGTTACCCCCATACCTAAAAATTCCCAATTCCTTCCATGTTTCCTTATTAAAGCCCCTAGTCCTGAATAAGTTCCATAATGCTCTACCTGCTTCTCCTCGAGTCCAGACGGAGAGAGGAGTTGAGTTTGAAGTCGCCCAGATCTTGGACTCTCGTCTGCGCAGAGGTCATCTTCAGTATTTATTGGACTGGAAAGGTTACGGTCCAGAGGAACGTTGCTGGACCGATGCTCGTGATGTCCACGCTCCCACGCTTATCGGGAGATTCCATTCTGCCCATCCGGAGAAGCCTGGTGAGTGTCCTGAGGCCACTCCAAAAGGGGGGGGTACTGTCACGGCCAGGGTATTTCAGCATGGCGCTAGGCGGGTGTTACCTGTGAGGTCGTTGTGGCACGGGCTGTCTGGTGGCAGAGCTGGTGTCTGGCGGGGGGCTTTGGCTGTGCGCGTTGTTGTGCAGCCCTGTTGTCACTCTGCGCTGGTGAGGCCTGGCTGCATCTCCATTCCATTTGGCATGGGCGCCGCCATCTTGTCTTCTGGCCATGTGATGTGGCTGGCCAATCCTGGTGAGTCACATGTTCCCTCCGGCCAGTAACAGCACGGCATGGGGTATTTAGGAAGGATCAGTGCCTTCCTTCTTTGCCAGTGCAACGTGTATCTCAGCCTAGCTGAGAGGGAGTTCTCTGTGCTTATCCTGTTCCTGTGAATTCGCTGTCTGCCAGTCTGCCTGTCAGCTCCTATCTCCCACTGGACTACCCCGCTTCCTCCATCACCCTTGCCCATACCTGAGTGCCTGAGCCTGCTGACATCCTGCACTTCAGTTCACTACCTGCAAACCTGGCTTGATTATTTTCAGTTCACTACCTGCAAACCTAGCTTGATTATTTTCAGTTTCACTACCTGCACACCTGGACAGCTCTAATTGTTTCTACTTGGACATTAACCCTTTTGCTCCCACCACCGAACTCTTGTGCACATTTATATATTCCTGGACTGTTATTTACTGCCACATTATATGTCTACTCAAGCACTTATTAAAAATCCTAGTTTTATTTTCAAATCTGCTTCTGTGATCGCTCCTGCTACCACCCCGGGTCCACAAATAACCCAGAACATAACACTGTGGAGTCAGAAATCACAAAAGTCAAATATGAGATGGTGCCTACAAAAGGTAAGCAAAGCTGCAGATTTATGGAGTTCGGGCTGGGCGATAGAGGAGGTAAGTGGGCAAGATCTATCTAAAGCACTAACAGCAACTACATTAAAGTCTAGGCATGTCCTTTTAAATATACAACATTCCCAAGGATAATGCCATTGTGCACCACTTTTTCTTATGAGCTTTTCCCACCTTGCTGTATAGGTGTAAATGCTACTAGCTTGTTAGTCCATCTCCATTTACCTGTACTAGCCTCAGTCCTTGGAGTAAGTTTGATAGTGATCTAGTTTTCTACTAAACTTTACTCCAGCAGTAATCACCTCTGCTGTCCTGAGTCCTGTTATTTGCTATTTGTTTACATTTGAAAACGCACAATTTGAAGCTTGGTTTTTAATAGTTTGACCCATGTTTCAGATTTACTTTTCCTTATAGTAAATAATCAATGCTTTACCTTCTACTAAATACTCCACTTCCAATTACATGTACTGGCTAAGGGCGTGTGATTTGCTATTTGGATTAAGTTTTATGGGGATTTAGATTTCTACAAGACTTTACTCCAGCATCAAACACCTATGAGGCCTGTGATTTGGAGAAATGTGTTGGTAATATATTATATTTTCTATCAGGCTTTTACTTTTAGGCTATTAGTTCTTGATTAATCAAAACATTCTCTTGGGTCATATTAAGCTACCATCCTGTCTGCCACAGCTGTACCACTATGTTTCTTAGATGTGCTTTTAGTTAGATTTGAGGAGAGTGGAGAGTATCCATAAAGAGGTAACACTGCTCCTTATACAGTGACAATCTTGAATATTACTGTATTAATACTTTCTGGGCATGCACAAGTTAATGCAGCCTTACGATGAGAGTTTATTAATAACTCAGAGGTTCTAAATGTAGCCTTTCTCCTGCTTATCTCCCATTAAGTTATCTGAAATTATGACATCCTTCACTTAGTTTCTAATGCATTATTGTTGCAGAAATGTATCAAGCACTTTGATGCTGATTCTGAGTCACACGCAATACCATTGTTCGTTCAAATGATCAATGTACTGTGTTTCAGCTGCTCATGCATCTAAGTTTCTAAAGTCTCTCAACGCATGCATCCCATGGTGTGTATACAGTTGTGATTGAGATGCATAAAATCTAGAGTGTATTGGATATAGGCTGGGCATTCCCAAGCAGTGACTGGGAGGTGGCTATTCAGACATATGAAAATGGTCCATCTTATGGATGTGTTATGGGAGTGTAGTGAGCATATCCCTATATTAGTTGTTAATTTAGATGCTTAATCATTCACATTGTAGACCATTGTTCTATAAATAGGGGTTTTTGATTCAGCTCAGGACCCCTTGTGAAGCAAATAAAGGTTTTCTGGATAGCACTGGAGAAGAATGCTGTGAAGCAATACTGGAGCAGGTACTGAAGCAGGAGCCAGGGTACTGATCCTCAGAGAGAGAAATGTTGTACTGGCAGTGTGGTGTCAGCAGTTCCTGTTTGAAATAGGGAACCCCAAGTGCTGATAGGCTGCATTATATATGTGACCAAGCTGGTTAGATAGAATAGATCATGTGATACAGTCTAAAATGACAGCAGCCCATGATATAGAACAGCAGGACCTGGTAATGGGGACTTTGACCCCGATATGTAACAGCCACACTCTGAATCTGCACCTAGCATGGGGATGATGCAAGTTTTGATGGGGCGACTGACGCACCAAGCATTATCTCAGCATTTAAAGATGCTCAAGGAGGGTATCTCAGGCCTTGCACAAGCAGACACATGGATGTACACCAGGGAATGGCTTGTAGATGTATAAGCATAAAGTCACATATGTGAGACCCACAAAAGATGCAGCATCATCAGACTCAGAATCATCCCCTTTGTGACAAAACAGTTGTAAAAAAAATGCGGCTAGGGCTGATTCTGAGTTGGAGGCAGTACAGTCTGTGTCTGCATTTTTTGCCACTGTAGTGTCTGCAACTTTATGCTAATGACACTACAAAGCCCTTCCCTGGTGTACAGCCCTGCGCGTGACTGTGCAAGGACTGAGACGCCCACCTTCAAATGCTGTCTTCTGCGTCTTTAGATACCACTATGGGTCAACTCATCAAAACCTGTACCAGCCCTATGCTATGTGCAGATTCTCCATCTGAGTATGTCCCCAGAGTGAGTGATTAAGCACCTGTGTAGGCAGAGGTGTAGCATGTGGCCAGGACACCCGGAGCACGAGAGTGGTACGATGCCCCCCCCCAAAAAAAGTGTGTACTAATTAATATAAAGGCTATATATTTATATATATATATATATATATACACACACCCACATATATGGCAGGGTCACACATACATATAGGGGCAGGCTAACACATACATACATACATACATGCATGCGTGCACAGACCCTCCTACATGCCCCATTCCATTTAGGTACAAAATGCTCTGCTCCTGGACTTCCCTCTTAATTTATGATTGCAGTCACCTGTGCTGAAACACCTGTCTCATCAATTACCTAGTTCAACACAGGTGACTGCAATCATAAATTAGGTTGGAAGTCCAGGAGCAGAGTGTTTTGTACCTAATGGAATGGGTCATGTTGGAGGGTAGGCATATATACATACATACAGGCAGGCAGGGTCACACATACATACTGTGACACAGTTAGGTTAGGGGGTCCCTCTCCTGGGTAGAGGACTCCTTCCTTACACACACACACAGCAGCAGGGAAGCAGCACACCAGTCTGGATGCAAGTACAAGCTGGCCGGCGCCAGTCTTTATTGTACAATGTCAGAAATATAAAGAAAACATAAATATAAATCCTAGCCCTGTCGGGGCACTAACTTCACAGGTAGTTCCCTCACTACCAGAACCTGGCAGGGCCTAATGCCCTTGCCAGCAACAAAGGCACAGCACAACACTCACAGTTAGGTTTCCAAGTGTCTCTGAGCAAACTCCCTGCCTGCTCTCCCAGGTGAGACACTCAGCCCTAAACACACTAGGCTTATATTGGCCACTCTCAGGTGGAAACCCTAACAAGCCTGTTACCAGGCTGTGAGAACCAAAACCTGGAGTGGCCGTGGGTGGAGCCCTCCCTCTCCTCTCACCCACAACCCCCAGGTCCCAAACCGGCTTTTCAAAGAGCCGAAACTCAAGCCTGCTACACTGCAGACTTTCTCCTGGGGGTTTAAAACACATAAGACAGGAATCTGGGACAAATGTACCTGCCACAGACCACTTTACCAATGATCCTATCACATATCCCCCCCCTTTGTTTTGACCTGTGGGGCGGAACAACTGAAGCCCCCAAACAATGAACGCGTGACAATGCATCAGCATTGGCCAGCTGGCTTCCTGTCCTGTGTTCCACTGAAAATTGAAAAGTTTGTAACGCCAAGAACCATCTCGTAATTCTCGCATTACTGTCCTTATTTTCGGACATCCACTTCAAAGGGGCATGGTCAGTGATCAATTTGAACTTTCTTCCAACCAAGTAGTACCTGAGAGCCTCTAATACCCACTTTATAGCCAACGCCTCCTTCTCCACTGTGGCATAGTTTCTCTCATGTACATTCAACTTTCTACTTAGATAGAAAATAGGGTGTTCCTCACCCTCCTTGTTCTGGGACAGGACCGCTCCTATACCCAATTCTGATGCATCGGCTTGTACTATGAATTCCCTTTCAAAATTAGGAGTCATCAGGACTGGTTGGGAACACAACGCTACTTTCAACTCCTGAAAAGCTTTCTCTGCCTCAGGACTCCATTCTACCATGACTTTTTGTTTGCCTTTGGTCAGGTCAGTCAGTGGGACTGCCATGGTGGCAAAGTTGGGTATAAACCTCCTGTAGTACCCCGTAATTCCCAAGAAGGCTCTCACCTGTTTCTTATTCAGAGGCCGTGGCCAGTTTTGTATGGCATCAACTTTATTGAGCTGAGGCTTTATCAGGCCTCTGCCAATGGTGTATCCCAGATATTTTACTTCCTCCATGCCTAGACAACACTTTTTTGGGTTGGCTGTCAAACCTGCCTTATAGATGGAGTCCAACACTGCTTGTACCCTGGGTAAGTGAGACTGCCAATCAGGACTATGAATGACCACGTCATCCAGATAAGCAGCCGCATACCGTCTATGGGGCCTTAGAATCCTGTCCATCATTCTTTGGAAGGTAGCAGGTGCCCCATGTAGCCCGAAGGGCAACATCTTGTACTGAAACAAGCCCTCTGGCGCTGAAAAAGCTGTCTTTTGTTTGGCACTCTCGGTTAACGGTACTTGCCAATACCCTTTGGTTAGGTCAGGAGTGGTTAAATACCTTGCCGTCCCTAGTCTCTCAATCAGTTCATCCACTCTTGGCATCGGGTAGGCATCGAATTTTGAAACACTGTTCAACTTTCGGAAGTCATTGCAGAAATGCACACTCCCGTCGGGCTTTGGAATCAACACAATGGGACTTGACCATTCACTATGTGATTCTTCAATCACCCCTAACTCTAGCATATTTTTAATTTCTTTCGACACCGATTCTCTTTGTGCTTCTGGTAACCTATAGGGCTTTAGACTAACTTTAACCCCTGGGTCAGTGATGATGTCATGTTTAATGACCGAGGTTTTCCCAGGTACGTCAGAGAACAGCACCCTATTTCTGATCAGAAACTCCTTGACCTCTTGTTGTTGAATTGCCGACAGGGTTTTTGCCACTGTCACTTCGGGAACTAAGGGCCCTGGATTTACTGGAGGGGCTCGGATGGCCGACAGTACCGTTCTATCTTTTCAGGGCTTTAACAGATTTATATGGTATATCTGTTCCGGCTTTCTTTTCCCCGGCTGGTAAACTTTGTAATTGACCTGCCCCACTCTTTCTAAGATTTCAAAGGGCCCTTGCCATTTAGCCAAAAGTTTATTTTCCACAGTGGGAACCAACACTAACACTCTGTCCCCAGGAGCAAAGTTGCGTAACCGAGCATTGCGGTTGTATACCCTCTGCTGTGCCTGTTGAGCCTGTTCCAGGTGCTCTCTCACTATCGGCACTACCGCAGCAATTCTCTCCTGCATTTGAGAAACATACTCGATCACCATTTTGTAAGGACTAGACTGCCCCTCCCATGTCTCTTTGGCAATGTCTAGTAACCCCCTTGGGTGTCTCCCATACAACAAGTCGAAGGGTGAAAACCCGGTGGAGGACTGGGGAACCTCTCTTATGGCCAACAATAAATACGGCAATAAGTAATCCCAATCCCTACCATCCTTGTCGACCACTTTCCTAAGCATGTGTTTTAACGTCTTGTTAAACCTCTCGACCAGCCCATCGGTTTGGGGGTGATAAACCGAAGTTCTTAACTGTTCAATTTTGAACAGGCGGCATAACTCTTTCATGACTTTTGACATAAACGGTGTACCCTGGTCAGTTAGTATCTCCTTGGGTATACCCAGCCTGCTAAAGACATGAACTAGCTCTCTGGCAATGGTCTTGGTTGACGTATTGCGCAACGGGATCGCCTTCGGGTACCTGGTAGCGTAATCCATTATGACCAGAATATATTGGTGTCCCCTGGCAGACTTCATTAAGGGTCCAACCAAATCCATCGCTATTCTTTCAAACGGCACCTCTATAATAGGCAATGGAACTAGTGGACCCTTAAAATGTGGCCTGGGAGCATGATACTGACACTCAGGGCAGGATGCGCAAAAGTCAGACACCTCTTTATGAAGCCCGGGCCAGAAAAACCTCTGCATTATTCGCTCAGTGGTTTTCTCTACCCCTAGATGGCCTGCCATTATATGACCATGGGCCAGATCCAACACTGTTCTTCTGTAGGCTTTGGGAACTATTAGTTGTTCCACAATATCTTGCCCCTTCTTAGTCACCCGATATAACAAATCCTGACACATTGCCATGTGGGGATAGGACAAAGGACTATCAGGGTCTACGGGTTTACCATCAACTACTTTACATTCTCCCTGGCTTTTACCAAAGTAGGGTCATTCAACTGCTCCATGGCAAAGACCTCTCTTCTGACCTCTAAATCAGGCAGACAATCACCTGGCCCAACAACACTTCCCACCTCAATGGGAGGCACATCAGTTGGCGGGCCACCGTCACGTTCCGCACTCTCTAGTTCGCCAACCATAGTAGAAAAAGGGAATAACTGACTCAGAAGAAACTCCCTCCTCCACTACATCGACAACCTTCTCAAATGGATCGGGGTTGTTCACCTCTGGAACAAAACGGCTTTCCCACAACTTCCAGAAGTGAGCAAAGTCTCTCCCCAATATTGCATCGTACACCAGACCATGCACCAAGCCCACAGAAACTATAGAAGAGCCACATGGTGTCTCGATGTTCACCTCGGCCGTAACATAATGTCGAGTATCCCCATGTATGCAGGTCACACCAACAGTTTTCCCTGTATGCCTCAAGGGGTTCACCAGCTCAGCTTTTATAAGTGTCACCAAGCTACCAGAGTCTAACAGTGCCTCTACTTGGTTGCCATCTACAGTGAGTACACACATGTGCTTATCAGTCTCAGCCTGCCGGTCAGCCGTACAGGCTGTCTGTGCAAAGAAAGACCCCCTGCGGTAGACATGAGCAGTATCACATTGCATAGGTTCAGTTGTAAGTGAACAATTAGCGGCAATATGGCCGAAGCCACCACATCGGAAACACTGAGTCATATTAATGTCTAGTCGTTTACGGGGCAAGAACCTTCCTGGTCTGGCAGGCCTGTCTCCAGGTTCTACACCCTCAGTCTTAGGTACATTCCACCGCCCAGCATCCTTCTCCCCTGGAACAGTCTTACCAGTGTCTGTGGGAGTTCGCTGGTGCGCCATCGGGGCTCGGTGGGGCATACTCATCAGCTCCTCAGCCGCCACGTACCTCTCCACCAGCTCAACCAACTGGTCCGCGGACTTAGGGTCTGCATGGCTCACCCACTTGCGCAGAGTCACAGGTAATGATCGCAGGTACCGGTCCATCACGACCCTTTCCACGATCTGTTGTCCCGTGAGCGTCTCGGGCTGTAGCCATTTTGAGGACAAATGGACGAGGTCATGCATCTGTGAACATGGAGGCTTGTCCCTATGGAACTCCCAGCGGTGGACCCGTTGGGCACAAACAAAGGTGGTGACTCCCAAGCGAGTTAGGATCTCCTGTTTTAGTTTTTTATAGTCCTTGGTATCAGCAAGGCATAAGTCGAAATATGCTTTTTGTGGCTCCCCAGACAAAAAAGGTGCCACCAGACTTGCCCACTGCTCCTTGGGCCAACTCTCCCTTTCGGCCGTTCTTTCAAATGCGGCGAGATAGGCCTCCACATCATTGCCAGAAGTCATCTTTTGGAGGAAGTGACTGGCTCGTACGGAGTGAGTGGTGGTGGGAGGACCAGTATTAACATCTCTGGGCCGGGCGACCAGGTGCTGTACCACCTCTCTTATGGCCTGGCTGTTTTCCGCTAAGGCCTGGCAGGTTTCCTCAATGGCAACCTGTTGAAGTCTGTTAGTCTCCTGCTGAGCTCTAGTAGATTCCTGCTGAGCTGCTGTAGCTTGGAGCAAGGCCTTAATAATTTCCTCCATTTTGTCCTGGGGTGTAGATTGGAAGCTGAACCTTGCCTCTCTGAGCATTGGCTGATGCCTCCTCTATGGGACTCCACGGACACAGTGTTATTTCCACACTCACAAATTGGGTGTCTGTCCCTTTAATTTTTAAATGGAAAGTTTTCCTCTTGCTGCAACTTCAGTGTGTGTGGTTGCCCGCATTCTCCACCATATTTTGACAGTTAGGTTAGGGGGTCCCTCTCCTGGGTAGAGGACTCCTTCCTTACACACACACACAGCAGCAGGGAAGCAGCACACCAGTCTGGATGCAAGTACAAGCTGGTCGGCGCCAGTCTTTATTGTACAATGTCAGAAATATAAAGAAAACATAAATATAAATCCTAGCCCTGTCAGGGAACTAACTTCACAGGTAGTTCCCTCACTACCAGAACCTGGCAGGGCCTAATGCCCTCGCCAGCAACAAAGGCACAGCACAACACTCACGGTTAGGTTTCCAAGTGTCTCTGAGCAAACTCCCTGCCTGCTCTCCCAGGTGAGACACTCAGCCCTAAACACACTAGGCTTATATTGGCCACTCTCAGGTGGAAACCCTAACAAGCCTGTTACCATTCTGCGAGAACCAAAACCTGGAGTGGCCGTGGGTGGAGCCCTCCCTATCCTCTCACCCACAACCCCCAGGTCCCAAACCGGCTTTTCAAAAAGCCGAAACTCAAGCCTGCTACACTGCAGACTTTCTCCTGGGGGTTTAAAACACATAAGACAGGAATCTGGGACAAATGTACCTGCCACAGACCACTTTACCAATGATCCTATCACAATACACATAGACATACATGATCACTCATACATACACATACAGGCAGGATCATATATACATACACATACAGGCAGGGTCACACATACATACATACAGTACATACATACATACATACATACACACACATACAGGTATGATCACATACATACAGTACATACAGACATGAAGGGTTACACATACACACATACAGGCAGGGAGGGTGATAGACATAACTGGGGTACCTATCTCACCTTAATGTGGATCCTGCAGCTTCTTCCTCGTCGACATGCTGCTGTAGCCCCGCCCTCTGCTGGGTTTAGATGAACATGTGCTGAACTCCACCAATCTGGGCTCAGCACAAGCTCCTCTGACTATGGAGTCTCTCACTAGAGCAGCAACAGGAACTGGAAGGCAGGACTGGACGCTGCTGCTCTGTATACACAGCACCTGGCAGGCTGGATATGGACCCAGCAGGCTGTCAGCTACTTGACAGCTGCTTCCGGAGTCTGGGTTCAGGGTGCCCTCTGGCAACTAAGGTGCCTGCAGCTCGCACTCAGGTGGAACCGCCCTCCGTACGCCCCTGTGTGTACATAACCACTATTAGTAACACTCCTGTAACACATAAGATGCAGCTTCTCCATGCACCATAATAGCCATCCCTTCTCACCTCCCAGTCACTGCCCAAGAACGCCCAATACATTTCTAATACATTTCAGAGACCATGCGCCTGACTCGGTACTACGGCTCTGTGTACAATGCAGAATCATGCCCTGTATGTATTTTGCACTGTGCAATGTCATACCAATAATACTATCCTGTATCCTTGTTAAAACTATTGAAAACAGCTTGAAATCTCAAGGAAGCAAGACAATGCTAAAGCTTAGTCCCATGACAATGTAACCATTCTATTCCATTTTCCATGATGACACACTACATGTATTCCATTTGCAATACTGTAGATACATTATTGTTATGCAGTGAACAAAAGAGATATTGATGTTTGTCTAGGACCACTATATAAATATAACTTTATTACAAAACTGCAAAAAAGTTTGTAAACTTGTCATGTTTTTCAGGAATACCCCATTCTAGAAATCTACAAGTGGTTCATTCTGAGTACCCTTCATTGATAAGGTTACAATACAATTCCCACAAATGGGTCAAACTTCATGTATATCTATGTACGCTATTGCACATTTTCCTTTTCAATGTATTGCTATCTGATAATTCCAACAGAAACCATATTTGGGAAAACTACTTTATACCACTTGAGAATATGCTAGATTGTCTCATGTGGACTGTTGGTGAAATTAAGACCATAATCTCAAACAGACATATTGGGCTAAATGTAATAGGGTGTGAGTTTAGTAAATATGACAGTTTAGCAGTAAACTCTCACACCTTTTAAACTCGGCCAATGTAATAGAGTCTGAGAACATGCAAACTTGTATATTTAGACTCAAAAAACTCTCACGATTTAAACTCTCATCAAGATGTTTTCCCATTTTGAAAATAAATCTCGACCAATGTGAGAGTTTACTGCTGAATTCTCACATCTTCTAACTCTCACCATATTACATTTGGACCATTAACTCTGGGATCCTCTGTAAAAACAGAAAATATTTTCATGACCTATAGGAAAGGGTATACATTAATTTCTTACCCAGTCCTATATCCCAGAAGGTCACTAGCTCTAAGATTGCCTTCACACGCTATCATGCTGCAAATGACTGCTTTAACTAATGTATGTATGAGTTTACAAACAGGATGGGTATGAAATACCGGCAGTTCAAATCCTGGTGCCGGAACCCCGCATAGTCAAGATCCCAACAGGGGTGGTAAGTATGCTATCCCTAACCCTCCCTTAGTTGTACCTAACCCTAACCTTTCCCCTAGTGCCTCGCCTTAACCTCCCCGTGGTGTTGTCTAACCCTAACCTCCCCTTCCTGCACCCTAAACCTAACCCTCTCTGGGGGGGTTGCCTAGCCCTAACCTCCCTCCTTGTGGTTCTTAACCCTAACCCCCCCTCCCGCAGCCTAACCCTAACCTGCCCGGGGGGTGCCTACCCTAATGTCCCCCCAGGGGTGCCTAAACCTAACCCCCCATCCCTGTGGACAGTGCACTACTTACCTCCATCCGGATGTTCAGCATTCCAGCATTTGGGATGCCGATGCCGGTATCCTGATGTCATTCGGGTTAGCGACGTCTGCATTTTGCTGGTTGCCGGGATTCCGGTGTCTGTGTATCGTCGGCCGGTATCCCATACTCCGGCATTTTAACTACATCCCTTTACAAACATAGGGGCTCATTTATCAAATCCTGCATTTTGAATGTGGTTTGGATATGATAATAGCATCTAAGGGCCTGTCCGCTCGCAAGTGGGTCAATGTTCTGGACTGAGCATGCGCACGATGGAGGGAGCTCCGTCGTGCGCATGCGCCAGACGCGACGAGCGAAGGAAAGTCCTTCGCTCATTGTGTCTGATCAAAGGGGGCGTGCTGTCGATGTTGATTGACAGCACGCCCCCTTTGGTAGGCGTGCCGGGGGCGTGCCTTCCTGACGGGGGCGTTCCCACGGGAACGCCTCCCGTCAGAAGCCGGCCCACTGACATCACTAGTGATGTCAGTGGGAGTGATTTTGGCTCTGATAGAGCCAAAACTCACTCCGGAGCTTGCGGTTGAAAACCTCAACCGCAGGCTCCGGCTCGCAGTTTCGATGGTCTCGATGGTCACGACCATCGCGGCCATCAAAATGCACGCTCGTATAGCCTGTGGGTGGTGACCCACAGCTATACGAGCGTCCAGGAGGACGCTCCATTTTCATGGAGGCCGGCCCTCATTCAGAGCATGCGCTCTGCTCAGAGCGTACGGCTCTGAATGAGGGCCTAAATTCACAAAGTGAAAATGAAATTATCATGCAAATTTAGTATAGTTCTCTTGCCATGTAGGCTCCGATAAGGGAATTGGTATTTAGCGGCAGCCCGACAGGAGCAGAGTGCGACGCAGCGGAAGCCCGACAGCGCTGGAAATCCCGATCGTGGATAGGTAAGTATTTACTAACCTAACCCCCCTAACCCTATCCCTCCTTAGGGGTGCCTAACCCTAACTTCCCCCCCAAGTGCCTAACCCTAATCCCCCCTCTAAGTGCCTAACCCTAACCACCCCCTTCCCCGCTGCCTAAACCTAAGTCCCCCGGGGGGGTGCCTAACCCTAAGTCCCCCCCGGGGGTGCCTAACCCTAACCCTCCCTCCGCCTAGCCTAACCCTAACCCTCCCAGGGGGTGCCTAACCCTAAGTCCCCCCTGGGAGCCCTAAACCTAACCCTCCCCCCGCGGCTGTCTGCTCGCGGCGCCCACCATCCCTACGATCGGGATGCCGGGCGCCGGTCTCCCGGCGTCGGGGAAATGTGGGCATCTACATCTAGATGCTCGGCATTTCACCCTTGCCGGGAAATGGCAGTCGGGAAGCCGGCTGCCGGTATTTAGGCAGTCGGCTTCCCGATTGCCTCCCCCGATAAGAGCCAGTCCAGACGAAGAGCTGGAAGCAGATGAAAAGCTGGAAGCAGAGTGACAGCTTATGCTATAGCTCTACTTCTGGGTTTGGCATCAGTGTACATGTTGGCGATTATAGCCCATATGTGACAAAGTAGCCCATAGTTTTCTATGGGCTAACACCATCTTCAGACTCTGGAATGCAAAGCATTCTGAAGTCTAATAACTCTGACAGCTTAGTAGCCCCATAAAAACCTATGGGGGCTGCTTTTGTTGTCAGAAATATTGGCAGATAAAGTATCAGTCCCTGGTTCTTAAATCCTGAAGATCCTTCTTACATCCTGGGATCCTTACTATGTGCAGGTGTTTCATGGGGATGTCCAGCAAATATTATTTAATAAATATGCCCCATATAAAGAAAATGAAGCCTGATTCAGAGCTGAACGCTCTGACCAGAGCGCTCGCTCTGAATCAGGGCCCTCCTCCATGAAAATGGAGCGGCCTCCTGGCCGCTCGCATAGCTGTGGGTGACCACCCACAGCATATGCGAGTGGCCAAAAAGATGGTCGCGATGGTCCTGCGGTAGGGTCTCCCTGCGACAAGCCCTGGAGTGATTTTGGCTCTATCAGAGCCAAAATCACTCCCACTGACATCACTAGTGATGTCAGTGGGGCCGGCTTCAGACGGTAGGCGTTCCCATGGGAACGCCTCCGTCTGGCAGGCACGCCCCCGGCACACCCACCAAAAGGGGCGTGCTGTCAATCAACCCCTTTGGTGCGAGACCCGGAGCGATGGAAAGCCCGTCGCTTCCCGGGTCTCGCGCATGCGCACGACGGAGCTCCCTCCGTCGTGCGCATGCGCAGTGGGGAACATCGACCCGCTTGCAAGCGTACTGCCGCTCGCGAGCGGGTCTGAATGACCCCCACAGTTCCACCACAATGCCATGTTTCTCAGCTATCATAATAACACTCATAGCTTTATAGAGTCTGCACTAGTGCCAAGCCACATTTGAATTTAACGTTAGGGACTTGGTCCGATTACATATAATATATTAGTTTCCTTATTGCACATAAGTTGTGAAAAAGAAAAGGAGAAAATAAATGTTTGTGTGTGAGAGGGGGAAAGCATGCTTTTGGTAGCTAATGCCATGAATACCACACAAGAGTTGATGTACTGGTAAATCACAATTTATTGTTTGGCCTCCTCTGATTGAGGAGACTAAACTCTAACTAACCCTCCAGTGAGAAACTGAATGACATTTGGCAATGTTGTAGCATGTTCTGCTACCAAAGCTTGTAGCATTTTGTTATATTTACAGTCATCTCCAACCTTAAATATTTCTAAATATCACAATATTTCACTGTTTCATTCTTGTACAAAACTGAGCATGTCTTTGGTAAAATAGATTTTTTCAACCACAACGTTTTTATCTACATCTAACAGGATTTTCTCCCATTCCCGGTCGCACTGCTTATATTTACTATAGCAACTAATTTATATAAATTTAGTGTCTTTTACTGTATTTTTTTCACAAAATGGAGGCAAATTTTCTCCAACATGGCTTATTACACATATTGGTTTCCCTATATTCATATCAACCAATGACCTGGAAAGTCCAACTGTGGTATCACTTAGCAGACATTTTAGTTAGTAACTTTATTATTCTTATTTATTTATCAAGAGCTATTTTACTTATTATGTAGCAATGCAAACTAAGTGGCGTGTGACATAAATTTATTACATACAAATAAATCAAACAGAATGTAAAAATGGCTCTGCCCATATAAACATGTAATCTAACTTTGTAAACTTAGTGACATTTTACTATGAAATTTTTTCACAAAACTGATAAAATGCCATATCAGCAATGTTTCACATTTATTGCATTCAGTCTGTTTTATTTTTAGTTTCTTTAAAGATTGCAATGTTTTGGAATCTTTAAATAGAGTCCATAAATAGGGCTTCTACTTTTACAGTGTCAATACATTTTGTTCTGTGGTGTACTTTTGTTGGTTTACAATAGGGAAAAAGTCTGAAAAGAACAAAAGCAAATTGTTTTCGGATTGAATACAAATTATAGTGGTACTTCCATATACAGGTTGAGTCTCCCATATCCAAAATGCTTGGGACCAGGGGTATTTTGGAAAACTAAATATTCTGTATTTTGGAATAATTGCATACCATAATGAAATATCTTGGGAATAGGACCCAACTATACACACAGAATGCATTTATGTGTTATATACACCTTATACACACAGCCTGCAGGTCATTTTATACAATATTTTCAATAATTTTGTGGCTCAAACAAAGTTTGTGTACATATATGAAATTCATTTATGTTTCATATACACCTTATACACACAGCCTGAAGGTAATTTTATACAATATTTTTAATAATTTGTGCCTTAGACAAAGTTTGTGTACATTGAACCATCAAAAATCATAGGTTTCATTATCACAGTCATGCCCCAAAAAAATCTGTATTTCGGAATATTCCGTATTTCGGAACATTTGGATATGGGAGACTGAACTTGTAGAACATAAGAAATAGTAATACATACATAACAAGCCTGAATTTACGTGTATCTCTATTGCTTCTTCAAAACCAATGTATTGTAAATATACAGTAACCTGCTGGTGAAGTGTGAGAATTTAAACAGCCAAATATGGAATGAGGTACATATTCTGTGAGACAGTTTTGAAATTGGAGAGTGTCCTATAAATCAGAGACCTGTCTGCAGCAGGTTATATTGGTAGGCTGCACTTACAGTATATTTACAGACTTAACCACAAAGCTTGAATGTCTTTTGGGAGTAGAATCCCTATGCCCATTTCACAGTATATGGATTTATATTTCAATGGACTGGTAATGCTATTAGTTGACATAGTTACATTGATTTACATTTCTAATCAAGGTGGATAATTGTCTGAATACATTTATAGTTGTCTAGAGACTTTTGTAAATGAGGAAATTGCTCTCTGCTGCACTATAAGGATTTCTAAGATTGGATCTGTCTGATTGAAACTTTATACTGTACTTTTATGACATAAGATTAGTTTTTATCAATCTTAAGTGTAGGCAAGTTTTGCTGGGATGAAATGTATTGCTATTTTATCCATTTCCATTCTAATTCTGATATTATTTAATTTTAAATGTACTTCAGTTAAAGGGAAGTTTAACTTTTGAATAATAAAGAATCTTTATTTGAATATCAAATATCTTAGATGTTTATACATTTAAATTGTTATTAATGCCAATTATTTAATTTTTTTATAATGAGGTGAAAACTTTAAATATTTTAATTGATTATTATTTAGTTATTTATCTATCTCAAACCAGGATCTATACTTTTCTCTTTGATTAGTCATAGGGCAAGAGGCAGGACTGGATTATGATTTGTGGGGGCCCCAGGGCAACTAACTTGTGCGGTCCCTACCAATTAAATTGTCAATATGATATGCTGGCAATGTTTTTAAAACATATAATGTGTAAACACAGTACTCCAAGCACCACAAACATGTAAAACACACTGTAATGCCCCAAGTTCACATTATGCTGCACAGAAACCCCAGGCCACATATACACAGTGCCCCCCACATTGGTGTTGTAGCTACGTGAAGAGCCCCCCACTCATGTGTGGAAGCCCCTGGGTGATTACCGCAATTGCCCTGTTGGCAAAACATCATTAACTTCCATCATCGCCTACTTACCTGCTGGTATGTCTGCTGGTATGCATAATCAAAACCTTGCCGGGACAGCTCCACGATAACCAGTTGTCCCAGCAATGTCTTCACTTCTGGGTTTATGTCCTGGCCAATATAATGTGAATTTAGATTGTAAGCTTGCGAGCATGCCCTCTTACCCTTATGTATGTCTTTTATGTATGTATGTATGTCTTTTACAACCCAGTATATTATTAATGTCGATTCAAATTGTAAAGCGCGACGGAATTTGCTGCACTATATAAGAAACTGTTAATAAATAAATAAATAATTTGCAGACATCGTGCCACACATGTGCTATTAACCACTATTGGAGAGGGTTCAATTTGTGATAATGTAGCCAATAGGCTACAATTATGTATTCAGCCAGATAGCAGTCCCATAGAAACCTATGGGGACTGCTGTGCTGTGAGACTACAGTAGTTCTTTCCAATATCTGATGCTGTCTCTGATAATAAATTTGGGGAACATAAAGTGATGCTGAATTCCTCAGAAAACAGAATTTTCTGGAAATTTTACTGCACAAAATAGTTTGATACATATTGCATATAGTCTTCGATTTAAGCAATTACCAAAGTCCCAACATACAGTAGCAGTATATTTTGTAGGTCATTGTCATACCAAGAATCCATAAACCAAGTAATAAAATTCAGCCTATCCCGAAAACTTTTTATGAGAAAATTGTTGCTACCATAACAGATAACTAATTATGAAAATGTAATACACTGCAATCATTTTCCTCTTTCTGTGCATTCCCAAACTTACTATTTCATAACCCCAAGGTATGCATTTGTGACCAGCAGACAAAAACAATTACATGGAAATTGACGTGAATGCATTCCTGGAGACTCAGTAATTCATTCCATCCAGTCCACTGTGACACCCAAGTATATTATAGATCATTATTAAAATGTGTTAGCAAGGGAAGTTGAGTCTGTGGAATAATTCCCATATGTGTGATGTCATCAAGTCTTTTAACAACACTAGTAGGCTAGACTCTTACCTCCTTGTGCAATGCATACTGTAGCTTCATTGTGAAAAGAAAGAGGATTTGTGCAGCTTATGACAAGTTAAGCTTTCTTTATCACAATTTATTATAGTAGGAATACAATATAAATAGACAAACATTAACAATAACCTGCTAGTGCATTTATGAACATACAAACGGTATAAAAATGTCTGAGTGTGCAAACCATCTGCCATGGCTAGTTCTCATTAGGACTCTCTTATGATCAACATCTGGTGGGATTATAGACTCCTCTGAATGACAAAAGGATTTACTATTCACTGCTTACATGTAGCTTTAGCTTCAGAAAAAGCAACTGAAAATATGGTTAAAAATACATTCTTTATTATTTAAATAGTATAACAGTTTTCTCAACTAAAATAACAACAGTCAAATTCTTGAATGTAAAAAGGCATTAAATAACTCAGTATTAGTCTTAAGTGAAAAAAACACATCCCATCCGTCCATATGGTTTAAATCAAAACTTTTGTTTTATTTCTGGTAGACTTTTCTATACATATCATACCTAAGTCATGGCTAATACTGATCATCACAGATTAATAACTATAAAATATCAATGTTGCGGAAAGAAAGTACAGAATCTGGCGGAGTCCAGAAGCTTTGTGCATGTCCTGGAAATACAGTTTGCCACACAATTAATGGAGGCAATAATTGGATGTGTCCATTACCATTCTATAGAAATGCCCTCTGAACAGCTTTTAACAAAATTATGCTAACATTTGTTTTATAAAATCAATTGGTATGAGTTACCTCCTATTGGTACTTATATATGTTTTGCTTTCCTTATCTAGAATTCAAGATCCAAGTCATTCTATTCATGAGCATATACAGTATGGTGCATCCTGCCCTAACTAATTTGGACATACTTCTGAAAATGTCAATTACCTCTTACTACACAGTTCCCAACATGTACTCATGTCACTCCAGACTTGGTGGAGTAACTGGATTCTAGTTTTCATGTGCCACTCTTAGCTTATTATCATGTGTTATATTTCATATTATGATAGAGAATTATAATGTGAGATATATTATAACAAGATTTCAGAATACAGTACATTGTAGTAGCATAGATACCAGGGATGAATGTGGAAGATGAAACCTCACCTTTGTCAGTGGAGAAGCTTTTTAGAGCCGCTAGATAAGAATATTACCATTCAAAAACAACTGTGTGCTAAATAGCATTGTTAATGCAGCTAAACAGCATTGACTTGCATACAGACAGCAGCTTAGGATGTATATTCAGTTCAATTTAGGTGGAAAAATATGTTAACATTTAAAAATGTTAAACTGTCGACATTACGGAAGCGAAACGTGTCAGCGGATACCTGTTGTACTGCCAGACACTTACCTGATGTGTGATTGATTGATTGATTGATTGATATTCTATCCTGTGGGAGCCATCTGTTAAGTTGGAGCAGAGTTCTGTCCATTACGCTGAATGCACACTGTGCAGAAACTTGTGAGGCTGTCATGGGCTGACAATTATTGCCCTCGGAATTGCTGTGTTTCTCGGTTGACGTGGATACTGAATTTAATGCTGGGTGCCCCACCAATTGTTGCCCCCTGGTTCACCATAAACAGATTTGGCTAATAACACTACATACCCTGAGGTCTGAAATTTGAGGATCAAACTATACTGACCATTTAGGAGCTGTCTGGTGAGAACGCTGTTGGACCAGTTGCTTCATTAAGTATGCTTTGGGGACATCTAAGACTTATTTTTTTTTAATATAGTGGTTTATGTCACTTTCTTTATATTAATTAGATATAACCCATGACGACATTGGGGATTATGTAGTGAATACTGTACAGAGTGCTTTTTACTATGTTTATTTATTCAATGTGATTTATATTTCATGCTTATATAAATGATACATTAACTAACTGAATTGGTGTATTGATCCTTTATTTCAACCTTTTCCAGTGAATATATAGTGTATAAGATATTAGCGCAACACCATCTGTAGGTAGTCTTTTGTGTGGGCTTACACAAGCTCATAGGTGTGTGTGGCTGTATATTATACAGGTTGAGTCTCCCATATTCAAAATGCTTGGGACCATAATTATTTTGTATATTGGATTTTTCCATATTTATAATTTTTGCATACCATAATGAAATATCCCTAGGGGATGGGACCCAAGTCTAAACACAGACTGCATTTATGTTTCATATACACCTTATACACACAGCCTGAAGGTTATTTTATACTATATTTTTTAATAATTTTGTTAATTAAAGAAAGTTTGTGTACATTGAGCAACGAGGAAGCAAATATTTCACTATCACAGTCATGCTCAAAAAAATCCTTATTTCAGAATATTCTGTATTTTGTAATATTTGGATATGGGAGACTCTACCTGTATTATATTTTTTTAGTGTATTAGCGCCTTGCTTAGTGTTTTTCTTCCAGAGAGTTTTCTGTAGAGAAAGAGAGTGCATGTACATTTTATGTGAACTGTGTAGAGGGATAATAATTGGATACAGTAGGCTAGGGAAGTTAAGGGGGTACTTAGGAAACTTGATAAGCTTATCTGAAAAGATAAGTTGTAAAGGAATACTTAAAGGTTTAAGGCTTGAGGAAAGTCTTGGTGTTAGACAGAGGGCATTTCCACAGTGCGTGCAGTCCAACAAATCATATAACCACAAATGGGAGCAGGTAATGAGTGTGGATAAGAAATTCAGATCTTGTGCTGGAATGGAAGAATTGAGTTTGGAGCTTTTTTTGAAACTAGTGAAGATATGCATGTTGGTGTAGTTTAGTTTATAGACATTTATGTTAGTATTTTATAAGTATTTTTTATTGGATTTGGTAATATACTGTAGAGGAAAGTAATGCAGGCAATGACAAAGGACAGCAGAAGCAGTTTTAAGAGAAAAAATAGTCTAGCTGCTGAAGGGGAGAAATCAGTTGGGCATGCTCATAAAGTCTTTGGCCAGTGGTCTACTGAAATCTAATCCTGATTGGTTGGCTTAGTGACGTCTAACTTTTCCACTAGGAGGAGTTTATTAGTTTTCCAAATTAACTGGTAAAAGAGGAAGAGAGAGATGTCCATCTTTAAGAGTATTTCTCAAATTGAGGAGTGCAATAAATACATCAGGACCATCTTTGTAACATTTATGTAACAGGTGCTTTGCAGAACTTACTGCCCTTTCTGCTAGTCTGATTGTGGATTTTAAACGCCATTGCATGTTTATTAGACTGCACATGCAGCATGCATCTGTGCATAGCAATGTCCATTATTAGTTTCTACTCACCTAATAAATGTGCAAGGTTACATCATTCTAAGTCCCACTATCCTGTTCTTGATTAGCCCACTTGCTAATTTACCATAATCACATTTATTTGCTAGTAGTTTCAATCTGGCAGCATAAAGGGTCGCATCCAGAAGAAAATGACAGGGGGGTACCACAATAGGGGAGGGGGGATAGCGGTGATAGGGACATTTGTTCACACCTTAGAAAAGGGCCATGGCCTCGTCACAAGGAATGTGTCCTCACAGGATATTGCCATACCCGTGGGTTTCATAACCCTGTTTTCATCATGCTGTTGGATGGGGAATATACAATAAACAAGGCCAAGACAAGATATGTCTGCACTTGCTGCGTGACAACTTTCCGCAGCTACCAGTTGGTGTTTATGCTCTATGCTCCAATGGTGCTTTTCTAAATCTTAGAAAGTTTTAGACCTGTCTGGAAAAGATATAGGGAATAAATACCTGCATTTTAAAGTGTATCAAATAAATTAGATCCCTCCCCCTAAATCTGCAACTACTGTACCAGCCAACATAAAGTATTAGAATGCATGGATCTCTCTCATTGCCCCCTCTGACTATCTGTAACTGCCCCTTAATACATCTCTCAGTGCTCAAATCTATTTTACTGTCCCCATCATAGCTGACTCATTGCTTCTCCCTCCATATCACTCTGATTGCCCCCTCTATTGTTGTCTCATTACCCTTGCGTAGCTTTCAGTTTGCCCACTCCATAACTGTCTCATCGAGCCCTCCATGCATGACACCCTGATTGTCCCCGGGGCCCCACTACATATTAGTCTCATTGCTTCCTCACTCCATATCACACTGACCCACTCAACGTTCTCGCTGCACCCTCACCCCTGCCAGCACACTGACCTCCCTCCAGGTCACTCATTGCCCTCCCGCAGCACTCTGACCCCTCACTGCCCACCTTACAGCACTTACTGACATCCTACTGCCCCCTCTCAGCACTGACACTCCCCCACATCTCAAACATTGACCCCACACACACAGCAAACACTGACCCTCCTCACAGAAACACATATTCCTCTTACACTGCTTACCTTAAATCACATACTGACTCCTTCACAGCAAATACTTCCTCCTTCACTGGCCATCTCGTAGCACATTCTTCCCACCAGAAAATGTACCTGCTTTCCATGCCTTGGGTCTTGTCTCCCATTTTGTGACAGCATCCTCTTTGTGGCAGTTTTGAGCGATGGCAGCCGGCTGGCTCCTGCAGAAAGGAGCACAGGGAGGCAAAAGGTCCACCAAAACTGTTGAAATACTTGTAGCCTATTGGGACGGTGCTCACAATAGGTGCACAGCGGATGTGAAAGGAACTGATACGCCACACATTAACTAGGGAACTGGGTTTTTTGGTTATGGAAGGTACATGATTAATGCAGGGGTTAAAGTAATGGTGGTATTACAGTGTGACAGCCTGGAGTACTCTGGGTTTTCTGAGCATTGTAGTGTGCTTGGGGCACCATCAGGCTGCACACTTACTGTGAAGACAGTGGGGTGCTAGTGCACTAAAGTGGTGGTGATATAGTAAAGAGTGACAGCCCTAGGAGCTGTAGCAGGGACTGGGAAGCCCAGGATGCATCCATATACATAGGACACCAGAGGAAAAGAGCACAATGGTGTTGTCAAAAACCAGTAGATCTAAGCATCAGAGACTTTGTGCCACTGCAGCCAGACTTCAAACACCATGTAACGTGGACTGTATGCAAATCACCACAGAATGCTGGAGAGCAGCAGAGTAGATGCTGAGCAATGACTGCAAAGGTACTTCCTAAAAAACAAATGCATTGCAGTGATCCACATACAGCATGGATCTACAGCTACGGCTATATGATTTTGAAGGTGGTGGAGCACAGATGATGTTTGAAAACCACTTTACTGTAAACCACTTTTCAAACAGAAATCATTTTGCCTCAGCTCAGTTTCTCCTCTTTCAGCCATTGTCAAATCAACAGATAGAGTTAGCCAAATATTGGCATACCAGTTTTAAGACCATAGAGTAAATACTATAAAAAGGGGGAGTAATGGAAATGTAACCTTCACTCACCCTTATGATTGTCCTTCTCTGTACTCCATATTATGTAACATAATTTTGCCATTTTTTTCTACTATTCCTTTTTCTTTTCATTCAAATGAGTAAAAAGTAAACTTGGTATAGTTGACTAAAATAAGATACTAAATATTAGAATAATGACATTTATAATTTCTAGTTGCTTTCAGACAAATAACATCTCTAACACAGCTACAATTATTGGTGCATAATTACAATTATTGGTGTATAATTCAACTAGAACTGTAGATAAATAGAATGTGAATCATTAGTGCAACTTCCAAAATTTCAAATAAAACCAGCCCAAAAAGACCTTCTCCTCAGTATCCCATGGGTATAATTATGTTCCCAGTATGTGCCAACTAAATTAAATAGAACAAATTACCATTGTGCAATACCATAAATATATAAATATATATATATATATATATATATATATATATATATAAAATAATTTTTATGCTGCCAGATAATTCAGACAAAAACATTTCCCTTTGCTGTGTCAGTAGTATCACACAAGTAATTTTGCCATTCTGGCTTCATCAAGGGCGCACCATGTAATGTCGGAGTCAATTCAATTTAAATATACCCTTAAACCTAATTGATTGAGGGACAGTTGGTGGTCGCATGCCCAAACGAACAGAAATGAGCATTTCAATCACCACATCTAATTTATTTCTACATCATATAATAGAATACATAGTCAGAAGAAGACCCTTTAAGACTATTTTTTGCAGCAATAATACATTGTGTATATTAATACATTGGCCCTCATTCAGACCCACTCGCAAGCGGGCGCACGTACGTTAGGCGTACGTACAAAAATATTTAAATTCAATGGCTCGCTCGTATTTTCGTTCGCATCTAAAATTCCTCCCAAAACTCTGACGACCCCTCCTCTAACTAACGAGCGTACAAAATAGCGAGCGTACATCCCCGAAATGGCTTGAAAGGAACGCACGCACAAGTATAAACAGGAAGTGGCCTTGTCAGATGTCGATTACCTGCTCCTTTATTCTGCCTACCTCCATCAATCGTATCATGCCAATCAATGTATCAATTAGCTTAATTGTTTTTTTTTTTCAACACAATGCAAGAAACTTTACTCTTGTCCGTGTTTGTGTTTACCCGCAGAATACGTACGGATGAAACATTCGTTTTTATTGTTCAAAAAACATGTGAACCACAATTAAACAATTGTACTATTGCTGTGGATCCCCGCATATTTCCCTGGGTTCATTTCTTTATTTAAATTTGCTTACGCATGTCACTGCATCAAGCCTATCCTAACTCTCCAGAGATTTCTGGCCCTGTCGAACACATGACTCATACACTAACCAATAAAATTGCTCCTGTTAATTTCCAAAATACATTAGCCAATCAGAAAATTTTTACACACTTTATCAAAAATGATTTTTAAGAAAAACACCATTGCCATCATGAGAGCCTCCGCATTCACCAGGCGCGAGCTGCTGGTGCTTACGGAGGTCATGGATCGCCGGATCACCAGCCAGCCTCAACCCATGACCAACCGGCAGAAGCGCTCCGCGTATGCGGAGGTACGGTCCCGCCTGCGGTCCTTCGGCTCACGCCGCAACATCGGGCAGCTGGAGCGCAGGTGGTCCGACCTGCAACGGCGAACGCCCCGCTTGCTGGCATGCTTTCGCATGCAGATCCTGGCAAGTAAGTGTTATGTATTGTGGTTTTAATGTTTGTGTTTGTGGGGCAAACTGCGTGTGCATGTTTTCCTGTCTGTTCTATTTATTATTTGTACTCATATCTGCGTGTGCATGTTTTCCTGTCTGTTCTATTTATTATTTGTACTCATATCTGCGTGTGCATGTTTTCCTGTCTGTTCTATTTATTATTTGTACTCATATCTGCGTGTGCATGTTTCCCCTCTATTTCTGATTTATTAATTCTACTGCTATTTGGTTTTTTTTTTTTTTTGTTTTTGTTTTTTTTTAGTTTGGTTGCCCGGATTTGTCCATAAACTAAACGCAATTTCTTTGACATATTTTAGGGGGACAGCCAAGACTCCGCCGTCACCGTCCGTCCAGACGGCGTTCCCGCCCACTATCCCCAACCCCCAGCCAACACTCCACCCCAAATCTTTCCCCTATTCCCCACTCCTCCCCATCCTTCCCAGACCCTCTCCCGGAAATGTCGGGCCTCCTTCCCCTCCGTCCCACTTCCCCCTCTCCTCCACCCACCCCTCTTCCAATTACCCCCTCCCCGGAGTCCATCATAACTCCGCCCCATTCTTTGGGTAATGACGGATCCTCCGAGGAGGATCATGGAGGTTTGCCCGGAGCTCCCGTTTTGTCTCCCGGTATGTTTTTTTTTTTTTTTTTTAAAGCACAAACTGTTTGTATGTAATCATGTGTCGTGCCTTTCTTCGTGTTTTTGTGGCTTGACTTTTGTTGATTGTGAAGGTTTGCCTTTACCTCTTCCTGGTGATTTAAACATACACATATCATACCTGTGGGAATTTGTACCTAGGCCTTGTATTTTTGCCAGGCCACCCTTTTTATTTTTGTTTTTGGGTTTAGGAGTGATTTGGTTGTTTTTTTTAATTTTTCTGGGGATTCCCTATTGTTGTATTAACCCACACACTTTTCTCACCCACAGAGGAACAGAGGCGTCGGCAAGAGGTGGCGGATGTTGTGGGGCAGATGCGCCAACATGTCATCGGCATTCTGGTGGCCCTCGACCGGCTGTCTGGCCTCCTTCGGCATTAGTTTTTTTATTTTTGTTCTATTTTCCAATTAAATTTATTAAGACAAATATACGTTGTGGCTCATTTTTAAAAACCAAAACCAAGATAGTTTAGCCTGACATAAGTAGACTGTTCCTGCAAGGATTTCCCTTTTTTAAAAGTTAGATTGTGTTTTGTCTTTGTATGTCAAACAGACACAAGAAACACATAACAGTAACAATGTAATTTCCCTTTTTGGGTGTAGTGTCAATTACATATTTCTACATTTTCCAGGTTCCTACTTGGTGCGCAAGCTGCTTAGGCCAATCTTACAAATCCCAAGGTTGGGCCAGGCTTCCTTTTGGTGTGGATTGGGAAGCTGAAAACATATTTCAGTTTAGCTCAACTGGCGTCAGTACTGGTTTACCCCTTAGTCAAATGTAACTTGTGTTAACCTGGTTACACTTGCTGTTAACGTTCCAAAAAAGGAAGACCATTTCACTCTTCAAACATTTATTCACAACATAACAGAGAAAACAAAGTGGTCACTCCCAAAAAAAATACACAGTGATAAATTCAAATACAACACATACCAAGAAATAATTAAATAAAAACACAAAATCAAGAACTGGTTGACGAAGGACCATGCCAACATGATTCCACAAACATGGCGTTGCGATATGGGTTCCAGAATATATGCCCAAAAGGACCAGATCCAGGTTTGGTAAGGGTAGCAGGAAGTAGTGAGCGTTGGAGTGCCAAAGATTATGTGAACAAACAGAAGATGGTGAGAAAAATATAAATAAATTAGATGTTCGCCACTAAACACAAACACATTAGGTATAAACACTGGAGTTTTGTTCAAACTTACCTAAAAAATCTGGCCACCACATCATCGCGTATGGCCCCCCCACATACTGACCTTCGACCAACCTCGGGGGGGCCATCCTCAGGTAAGGCATCCTCTGGCTGCATTGGGACACCACTCCTTATGGCAATGTTATGAAATATCCCACACAGGACCACAATTTTCGACACCATATCCAGCACATACATGAGCTCGCCACCAGAGCGGTGGAGGCATCTGAATCGGCCTTTTAAAAGGCCGATACAGCGCTCCACCACTTGCCTGGTGGCTGTAAGTGCGGAATTATACGCACTTTGTGGCCCTGGTGTGGGAGCCAAATAAGGAGTGAGCAGCCAGGACATGCAAGGGTATCCACTGTCTCCTGTGAACAAAAATAGACCACATCAGGAACACTGTGTATCAAGCTTAACATTGTTATGTACTAAAGGTCTCCACTTACCCAGAAGCCACGCATCACCAGCTTGTAGGTTGGTTAATTTCTGCCATATCCCTGATTGCCGGATGACGAAGGAGTCATGAGCACTTCCGGGTAATTTAGCATTCAGGGACAGGATCTGGAGGGAGGCATCACATACCACCATTACATTCAGGGAGTGATAGTGTTTCCTGTTTCTAAATATTGCCTCCAGCCGTGCTGTAGGCTGAAGTGGTATGTGAGTACCATCCACAACCCCTATGATGTGTGGGAAGCCATCTATTTGGTAAAAATTGGCCTTGGCCACACTAAGGGCACCCATATCCAAAGGCATTTTAATAAAATGATGGAGGTGCTTGAAAAGTGCCTCCATCACTGCCCTCAGGATCCTGGAAAAGGAGGATTGGGAGATGCCCGCCACTATTCCCACCGTTGTTTGAAATGATCCTGAGGCACAGAAATGTAACACCGCCATAAATTGCGTCAGTGGTGGTATTGTTGTTGGACTGTCAATTTGCCGCTCAAGATCACTTTCTATTAATGAGAGAGTGTCTATGATGATTTTGGGAGGTAGACGGTAGCGTCTTAAAACCTCATCATCGGGCATTCCAAAAAGGGTGACACGTGTTCGAAATATCTGGGGCCTTGCATGCCTACGATGCCTACGCCTGGGACGAGTTTGAGGTTGGTCGTCTTCCGGGAGCAGGGCCAGAACAATTCGCCCCAGATCTACCTGAAATTCAAAGTTTACAATGTAAGGCTTTTGACCCACCCCAAAAGTAACAAAAAACAACTTAGCCTTCTGATACCATCCATAGCTGCTTACATGCCGGGGTATTGTCATGATACGTATAAACTGTAAAAAAGCCAACAATGAGACTTCAAAAATTTAGAGGGTGATTTTTTTTAATTCAAATTGTTGCAAGCCAACACAGAAAATAGCGGAAACACACATTTGGCCATCGATGAAAACGACATTGCACACCGTACGTCAAATAGGGTTCAAATGGACCCAAAAAATGGAAAAGGGAAAAGCAAAACTGGATTACATGATGAATAAGCCGCCAAAAATGCGTTAATTAATTCGCAAATGCAAGTCACTACACCAACAGTCAAAAATGCGTTAATTAATTCGCAAATGCAAGTCACTACACCAACAGTCAAAAATGCGGTAATTAATTCGCAAATGCAAGTCACTACACCAACAGTTAAAAAATGCGGTAATTAATTCGCAAATGCAAGTCACTACACCAACAGTCAAAAATGCGGTAATTAATTTGCAAATGCAAGACAAAAAATGGACTTACCCAACTCGAATATATAAGATTTCCCAAAAAAACTTCTTTGGGTCCGAAAACCAAAAAAAACTAAAAAAGATGAAATGAGTGTTAAAAAAATTAACTAACCACAAAACAGAAGAAGACACCAATTGGCCACAAATTTGACTGCACAAAACTTACCAAATCAGGAAAGGATGTGGAAAAAAGGAAAAAAATGCGAACGGAAAAACAAAAGAACTGTAGCAAAAACAAACAAAAAACCAACTCTGCCAAATCCTCCAACCGCAAACAACCAAATCCAAACAACTTAACCGACAACACTCCAACAACCCCACCTCGACTCCACACACACCAAGCCATAAATAGTGTTTATTTTCCCGCACAAATTAAGGATGAATCATAGGGACGCACAATCAATGATGCGGCCGCAAACAAAGGACGCATGTATAAATACGTCACGAAATCACATTGAATTTCTGGTTGTTTTCATTCTGGAAGCAGAAACATGGCTTCAGACCAGGGCAACAATGGCCAAAAATCCGGCGGTAAGGCCTTCATGCATTTTGTCTCCATGATTATTTTCAAACAAATATATTGGTCAAGTTGTGAAGTGGCTAAATCTGAATATTTACCCAAATAGGTGAGGAGGATGACATGGAAGAGACTGCTGGCCCCAGTCAACCCGCCAAAGCTGCCAAAAAAAAAAGGCAGCCACATTTCACAAGCAAGGAGATGGAGGTTTTGATCCAGAAGTGCGTTGACATCCTGCCCCAGGCAGCCAGGAATATGAGCCAAAGCCAGAAGTGGAGAATGTGGGAGGAGGTCGCCGTTGCTGTCAATAGGGTGGGTGATTATGTCCGTCTAGCCCGGGATGTCAAACGGCGGTAAGTAAACACTTTCCCATCCTATAAACAAACCCCATTGTAAAAAAAAGGATAATGGTTCCAAATTCATTCCACAGATGGGCAGACTTCAAATATCGTCTCAAACAAAAACTTGCCGACAGGGCTAGGCATGCAAGGGGGACAGGTGGGGGTCCCACCCCTGTGTCATTGGAGTTGACAGACTTAGAAGAGATGGCACAGGGGTGTGTGCAGGCTGTGGAGGTGTTTGGCGTGTCCAACATGGATACAGACATGCCAGACTTTGCGGCTCCTCATGTTGGCCAAGGTAAGTCTTGTGATGTCACCAACTCTGAAATGCTATTGTGCCAATATGTAGATTCTAATGTGAGTCTTTTCTCCAATTTCCTAACAGAGACAGAGGCGGATGAGTCTGCTCCAGAGGGGAGCCTTGGCCGCAGAATTTCTGCTGGCTCTGCAGGGGAGGAACCAGTACATCCGGCTGAGGACCCTGCAGAAGCCAGTCCAGGGCGTGCCCCCTCGCAGGCAGTGGGCCTCCTCACAGAACTCAATTTTAAATCGGATTGCCATACGGAGATTCTGCAGAGGATGGACGCCAGTCTGATACGGGTGGCTGAGGCCCTGGAGCAAAATGCTGCGGCCAACGTGACCATTGCTCAGGCCCTGGCGGAAAATACAAGGGCCAACATCCGCATCGCCGATGCCCTGGAGCAGCTCGTTCGCCAGCACATGGTGGAGCCGACCTCCCTTCCTGCCGGAACATCCGGATCCTCCACCTCTGGCACAACATCAGGCAATCCTCCAAATGTGCCTAGCCCTGTGCCTAGTCCAGAGGCCACAACATCTGCCTCTGGACAGGCCAGCCCGATGGCATCCCGGACCCGGTCTGGCGCCCACCCTCACCCAGCCAAACGGGCGAGAAAACGGTGACAGCAGTGGCGACTTTTCCCACACTCCTTCTGTGCTTGGCTCATATTCCTTTCTGGTCAAAACTTCCCTCTCCTTTCTTGTGAAATGTTTTTAAATTTTGTATTTACGCTTATGTTAGCAGTTATGGTTATTTTTTTTTTGGATCAAATATCTTGGCCACAAAAAAAGGCAACAAAATATTAGGCCAATTTGTTTGTGTTTAAACAATAAATTAAAAACAAAAAACTGACATTGTATTGTGACATTATTGTACAAATGGGTTACATTTAATCCTGGCCCTAAAGGCAAAAACTGACCCTCTTAAAAAAAAAAAAAAAGGCCTCTTTAAGGAACGTTTCAAAAATCACATAGCGATGCAAATTCCACAGTAAACCAAAAAAAAGGGGAGCTAATTAAAAGATGATGACATTATTGTTACAATAGGCCATAACCAACAAATTGTGGCCAAAATAAAACCCCAAAAATGTACGCTAATTGATTGTGTAATCATGACATTAGCAGCTCTGATTTCCACCTGCGTACGCTTTTGTGCTATCCCAATAAACTGCTTTCCAAACACATACCAAGCCGGATTTCAATCCAACACTAATTACTTTACTGACCAGCCGCGATTAATCGCTGCACCATCGTGGAGTCCCGGGACGGAGGAGAAGGCCATCGCCAATGTGGTCGAGTAATCCTGACCCTAAGCTGTGCGAGCATTTTGAAGGGAAAGCGGATGTTTCAGTGACATATGAGACGGTCCGAACACATTTGACGTTCGCATCTGCTAATGTATGTACGCCCCAAAAACGCCTCGCCACGCCTGCGTTTTTTCATCTCCACCCCCGTCAACACCCAAAAACGCCCTGTTCTGTCAATCACATTTGACATGTCACTTCCTGTACGCTATTTTAGGAACGAGAGAAAAAAAGCTCGCAATCTGCCGTACGCACATGCGCAGTGTAACACCGACGCATGCGCGGTTAGTCAACATCGGAACGCAACGAGCGTACTGTTGTTAACGTGCGGCTCTGAATGAGGGCCATTGTGTAACTGTGTATCTACAGGTTCCTCTCACAGTATCTTTTGAGCCAGAGGCTAAAATGGCTAACCCAGGGTTAGCCAGGGTTTGATAGTTACATCATTCTATCTCCAATATCTGCTGTGATCCCCATACAATCATTCAGGGTATCCCTCATTTTCAGGATATATCCCACAAATATTTTTATAAATATTCCCCTTATTGTGTTATAAAGAAGAGAATAACATTGAATTTGATCTTATACTTTGAAGCAACTGACACCACAGTAATAATAATAATAATAATAATAATAATTTTATTTATATAGCGCTTTTCTCCTAAAGGACTCAAAGTGCTTTACATTTGCCTTTACAGTACAAAATACAAATTAAGCTTAAACAAGGGAAATTAGTGAAATTCTTGGGTGAAGAGGTAAGTCTTGAGTCTATTTTTGAAGGATTCTAGAGTGGAGGCCTCTCGAACTGTGCGGGGAAGTGAGTTCCATAAGGTTGGAGCCTCAAAACTGAAAGCTCGACCCCCAGATTAATTCTGGGAGATTCTAGGTACTGTTAATAGTCCTTCGTCAACGGATCGCAGTAATCGAGTGGGATGGTAAGGAATAAGAAGCTACTTTGGGTACCTTGGGCCATGGTCATGTGGGGCTTTGTAAGTTAGTAAGCCAATCTTGAAAATAAATTCGCCATCTGACAGGCAGCCAGTGAAGGGAGTAGAGAGTGGGTGTTATGTGGCTGAAACGGGGCTGGTTGTTCATAACCTGGCAGCTGCGTTTTGTACCATCTGCAAGCGGTGCAATTCTTTTGCTGGGAGTCCAAGGTAGAGGGCGTTGCTGTAGTCTATGCGTGATGATATAAATGCATGTGTGACTTTAGGCAGATCTTCTGAGGGAATTAAGTGCTTGATTCTGGCAATGTTCCTCAGATGAAAGAATGAGGATTTGATTGTGGCTGATACCTGATGTTTAAGTGTCAAGCCACTATCCAGGACAACATCAAGATTCTGCACATGTTCAGTGTTTTGTAATTCTGATCCCCCAAGTGTAAGTCCTGTTGGTTGGCTATGCTGTAGCCCTGACTTGTGACCTATCATAAGGACCTCTGTTTTATCAAGGTTCAGTCACAGCCAACTGGCACTCATCCACTCCTGAAGCTCAGCTAGGCAGTCATTTAGGGTTGTTATGGGGTCCTTTGTACCTGGAGCAAAGGACAGGTACAGTTGTGTATAATCTGCATAGCAGTGGTATACCAGGCCATGACGTCTGATTATTTCACCCAATGGTAGCATGTATACTGCAAAAAGCATGGGGGATAGTATAGAACCCTGTGGGACACCGCATGGAAGTGGCACTGGTGATGAAGAGTTTACTCCAGAAGAAACTCTTTGTGACCTGCCGGTCAGAAATGATTTGAACCAGCTAAGGACTGTGCCATCCAGTCCACAGAAATTTTTCAGGTGCTCAATTAGAATGCCATGGTCCACAGTATCAAAAGCTGCTGAGAGATCCAGAAGTATTAAGATTGAACAATCACCTCTGTCTCTTGCCATCAGAAGGTCATTGAGCACACATACTAGAGCTGTTTCAGAGCTATGTCTTCTCCTGAATCCTGACTGGAATGGATCATAAATATCATGGATAGACAGGCGGGTTTCCAGTTGCATTGCCACCACTTTCTCAATGACCTTTCCTAGAAAAGGAAGGTTTGATACTGGTCTATAGTTGATCATGTAGTCAGGGTCTAAATTAGGTATTTTAAGAAGTGGTCTAACAATTGCTTCCTTTAGTGGTTCTCTAAAAATGCCTGTTTGCAAAGAGCATTGAGCTATTTTTGCAATTACAGGGCCAATCATGTCCATGCACCCTATGAGAAACTTGGTTGAGGCAGGGTCCAGATCACAGGTGGTGGGTCGCAACATTCTGGTAATTTTGGCAATGTCTTTTACATCCATTATGTCAAAGCTGTTCCCAGGAGACAGGTGGCTTACCTTGGCAGGCTTGGTAGTTTGGCAATCCTTTGATGGCACTGTGGGGATTCCAGCCCGGATGGAGGATACTTTATCTGCATAGAATTTTGCAAACTCATTGCATCTTGACTGGGAGAGGGTTTCATCAAGCTGCAGGCATGCTGGTTTGCAAAGCATCTCCACTGTACGGAAAAACTGAGCTGGCCTATTGTTTGCACAGTAACTCATGTGCATTAGATGACTTCCTCCACACAGCACATGAAGTGCCAGCAACCCATCTGAGAAGAGAGATTTGCAGTCTACAACACTTTCTTCCATGGAATAGAGTGGAAAGAGGTGCATGAATCTTGCCTTTCTTAGTACACATTTACTAATAGACAATTTTTATTTGTTTTTTAAATGTGTGATTTAGCTCCAGAGACACAACATCAATGTTGATCAATTTAGATAAATTTTAATTTGATTAAAATCAACCTTTAGTAAATATACCAGCAATGTTAGGTAACGTTTAATATTGACCTTCAGTGAATATACCCCTTATGGGCCTATTCATCATGAGGGGATACTTATCATCAGAGCAGTTCAGCATTGCTCCAGTGTGGGGACAGCTACTCTGAACAGCATATGTCCCCACGATTAGTAGTACTTGTCACGACGTGTCGGATGCCGGCGTTCACTTACTGGGCCCAGCAGCGCTGGCCAGTATCTGGGCAGCGGGCTGAAGCCCCCAGCTTCCCCTCTGTCTATGGTTGCAGTGCATCCCCACGAACAGACACCATAGGGCAGCGTGTGCCGCTGAAAAGTAGGCGCAATCAAAGATGATGTCATTGTGGATGGCAGGATTGAAGTCCCAGTATATAAGGAGGCTCCGGGATACTTCCCTTTTACCAGAATATAGGCTCCCAAACCATACCTGCATGTTGGACGCAGCTAAGTTTAAATCTCTTTGTGGGGGTCCCTGGTGCATACCGCTGGCACGTTAGACTCCGCGCCTCAGATCTCAGTCTCGCTAATCCTAAAGTACGGGCTAGCGACCACTATCTTTCCGTGACTTGTGACAGTACTGCTACTTCAGTGGAAGCATTACTGACCTCCCGCATGGCCAGCTTCTGCGCATGTGTGACCTGAGATCATGCATGTGCAAAGCCACTGGGGAGGCAGTGAAGAGGCGGCAGAGGGATCCTTCTTTGTAACTTCAGACCTCTTTCCCATAGGAAGGAGCAGGGCTCCGAGAACCAGAGCCATCTGGAAACCCCTAAAAATGAATGGCCCGATACACTAAAAATGAATGGCCCGATACATAAAATATGTGGGAAACTAGTGTTTCTGCATGTGTAATGGAACATTTAAGTGTGAAAATTTCAATAATATATAATAAATTAAGTGTTTCAGCACTATTGTGATTTCCAATATTCTCACCTTTCTGCGTAGATCATTTATCACACTTGAACATTTGGAAAAACAAACCAAACAAAAACAATAATATAGATATTTGTTTGATTTGGATCTTCTATATTAAAAAGCTGATCCACTTACACGTTTAAAACTTGAAATAAATACATATAGGGACTCATTTATCAACAAAAGTTATCATACGCAACAAGTTTTAAAATTTGCTGGGTATGATAAATGGTGCTCAAGCCAATTAGCTCCCAGTTGTCATTTTTCAAACTGATGACAGCTAGAAGCTGATTGGCCAGAGCACCATTATCATATGCAACAAGTTTTAAAACTCGTTACTTATGATAAAACTTGTTGTTAAATTGACCCCATACTTAGAACTATGTTACATGGATGGGTTACTACCAAATATACAGTAGTAGGAACCCGAGCAGGAACCCATCCACAACTATGTGCGATGCGGAGTTGTATGCAAACCAAATACACCTCCACTTGTGAGTGAAGAGGCACAACTGTGCATGAGAGAATGTGTCAATTGAATTGCAAAGCTTCTCTCATCTTTATAAATATCTTTCATATGAAGCCCCTATTACTACCTATGTGGGCTGCAGAATTCTCACAGGAGAAAAGAAATCTGTGATTTCTCCCCACTTTTCACTAGACTTAATATGCAGAGCTGATATTTTAGGCAGCTAAAATGTTTTTAAAAAAGCCTTTCTTTAGTTCACTAAATAGACCCCTTAGGGCCAAATGTAATAGGGTGAGAGTTTAGAAAATGTGAGAGAAAACGCCAGTATAATGAAGTCACAGAACATGTTTTTCAGACTCAAAAAACTCCCAAGATTTAAACTCTCATCCAGGTGTTTCCTGTTTTGATCAATGTATTAGTGTGAGAGTTTTACTGCTAAATTCTCACATTTTCTAAACTTTCACCCTATTACATTTGGCCCTCAGTGTTTATTTTTTTTCAGTACAAAGCTATAAATACTGTAGAAATAAAGCAACCAAAGGATAAGTTGTCACTTGCCTTTCCATGTTTATTCAATAATTGCTCCAAAACTACGGGGTTATTTCATAGAGCTACTATAGCGACAAGATTTACTTGATGTATTATTTACTATTTCTATGTCTGGTCGAGAGTCATTATTCATCTTTCATGTCCACTCTCCTATGTGCTAACCTTTTAAATAGGTTAAACACTGAAGAAACACAGTAAGGTTGCAGAGCCTGACAGATGCATATCAGTCCATCACACTGCCAACAAACTGATTATCAGGCAATCCTCTTCAAATGTAATCACTTTAAGCCATCAATGTGAATTGCTAACTTTTTAATTCAGCTCACTGTCTTTCCACTAATCATGAGCAACATTAGTAATTATAATAAGGAGTTGCAGAATGTAAGGGAAAGTATATATATATATATATATATACATATATACACACATATATATATATATATATATATATATATATATATATACTGTATATATACACAATAGTGTGGCTAGTAAAATACAGAAGTACAGTAAATGGTAGGCTAAGCTTGCACTGCATATTATATTTAAATACTCTTTACATGCCCAGAGCATCAACAAAAATATACAGTATATTTCTGCATGGCATGATATTTTGCCTTGGTCTATCTTTAAGACCATATATAAACCACATAGATTCAGATGCTTTTTGTGTTTATACCTCCTTATGCTTAGGGAGGCAAAGTGGGGGAGGTAGGAGGTAAGCCTAGTACAATAATGGCATGTTGATGCAAATGTGGCTCATGCAGATCACAACAGAGACCACATATTCACATATCAAGAAGCTTATATCTTTCAGGTGCTCAACAATGCACCCAAAAAAGGGCCATGGCTTCATGGGGAAGATATAGGAGAGGCCAGGAGAGGAAGCTACAAGCAAGAATGATAATAAACGAAATTTGACAGTCCCAAACAGCGCCCCCTGACCTGTGGTGCCCTGTGCGATGGCCGCACTACCCTAGCTACAGCCCTGTCATCATTATCAGTGCACACTTGTACTGTACCACTTATTTCCCAGCCCTAAAAGTGATGAAAAAGATACATCTGAATATAGGCATCATTTTATGTATTCACATTCACAACTCTTCATAGCCCTCAATTCTGTCACATGTCATTTCTGAACTTTGATTATGTCTGAAGCCTCCCTATAACCCTAGTACCTCCCTAGTACCTAGTGGAGATGTAACTGAATATGTATCACCTGTACTTGCGTGCACACAGCTCCAGAGCATGATACAGTCTGACAGTGATGGTGTGCTAGAGAGTCGTATAGGTGGGAGTAGGGTGTCAACTAGTAAAGTAGTGGATTAACAAAGATAGTTTAAAGTGAATGCTGCTGTAGTACCTAGGGATGAGCGGGTCCGGTTCTCTGAGAACCAGACCCACCATAACATAGGGGTTCCGAGCAGGATCCAAGTCAGGCTCGGGTTTTCCCCACCTGACTCGGAATCCAAAATAAGGCAAAACGTCATCAATCCCGCATCGGATTCTCGCGGATTTTGGATGGCATACAGTATAAGTCCCTCCCTGCAGTGCTTGGTGCCATTTGCTGTTGAGTCTCCATGTAGGGAGAGCTGTGCTGTCTGAGCTGTGCATGCTGTGCTATCCATTCAGGGGTGTGCTGTCCATCCAGGGGTATGCTGTCGATTCAGGGGTGTGCTGTCCTGTCCATCCAGGGACACGCTGTCCATCCAGGGGTGTGCTGTCCATCCAGGGGTGTGCTGTCCATTCAGGGGTTTGCTGTCCTATCCATCCAGGGATATGCTGTCCATCCAGGGGTGTGCTGTCCATCCAGTGTTCTTGTCCATCCAGGGGTGTGCAGTGCTGTCCATCCAGGGGTGTGCTGTGCTGTCCATCCAGGGGTGTGCTGTCCATCCAGTTTGCTTGTCCATCAAGGGGTGTGCTGTCCATCCAGGGATTTGCTATCCATCCAGGGGTGTGCTGTCCATTCAGTGTGCTGTCCATTCAGTGTGCTGTCCATCCAGGAGTGTGCTGTGCTGTCCATCCAAGATTGTGCTGTCCATCCAGGGGTGTGCTGTCCATCCAGGGGTGTGCTGTGCTGTCCATCCAGGGGTGTGCTGTACATTCAGGGGTATTCTGTACATCCAAGAGTGCTCTGTCCATCCATGGGCTGTTCTGTCCGTCCATGGACTTTAACCACTTGCCTGGCATGGTCGTAATATTCTGGCCACACCAGACAGTTCTTTATCTGCTCTGGAGGTAAAATTCCAACCAGTCAGATAAACATGAGGGCGGCTGCAGGAAGAGAATCTTCCCTCAGCTGCTGCTCTCAGAAGGACCTTCTGGTCCTTCTGCTTGCCAGTACCCTCACCCTTTGTGTCTGTTGTGCTACCGATCACTGCTGATCTGTCAGCAAAGCAGGACCCCCCACCAGCGGCTGCAAAGATTAGCAGCCACTGGTAAAAAGTAAATTAATCTCCCCCCCTCACGCCCCTGACATACCTGGTACCTGTATCCGGTCTCAAATTGAACATCACGATGGTCACTATGTTTCCAATGTTTCCTGTGTTCCGATGGTGGTTCCGATTTTCCGATGTTTGAAAAAAACAATTTTTTAACAAATTTTAACAAAAAATTTTTTTTTATGAAACCATTTTGGATAAGTTAAAATGGATGTTCCTCACCTAATTCACTCATAAAACAACCCGACAATTTTGGATTGGTTTTTAGAAAAAAAAATCGTCAGTTAAGTGGTTAAAAAAAAATCAAGAAAAGTTTTACAAAATTTAAAAAGTAATAAGTAAAAAAGTAGATTTTTTTTGTGCTGTACCCCTGTGTATCCATATAAGCACTGTGACGCTGCAGTCCGTACCCTCCAGTGTATCCATTTAAGCACTGTGATGCTGCAGGCCATTCCGCAGTGTATGTTTCCATATCCAGTGGCGGATCTAGATTTCTTTTAGGGGGGACGGCTTATCGTTTAGTCCTGACCCCTCCCCTCTCCAGTCCCCCCCTCCCCCCCAATGTAATCAGCATGAGCAAGGATGAGCTTGGGAGAATAAGACAGCAACCCCCATTAGCTACAGCGATAGGCTCACTCCCCAGGGGTGGGAATGGCATTTGAGTGTATCTATAAGTTCCTGATATGAGATATCAGGGAGTGTGGAGCCCCTATAGCTGTGAGCCCAGTACAGGAGCCCCCACCCCAGAAGTCATTACTCCATGTATTTAATGTGCCACTTACCCCTCAGCCCCAGCAGCAGCCAGATGCCCCAGCAGCCAGCACTCCTCATCCACAGGGTGAAGTGAACCCACCACCTGACACCTGGGTGTGATAATATTGCACCAGCCTTGGTGTGGGAGATGGATGTCAGTGCCCTGTTTGGGTGACTGGTGAGATGGGTGTTAGAGGCCCGGGCACAGTCTGGGTGATCGGGTAATATGTGTTCAGAGCCCGAGGGCCCCCGCTGCCGTATGCCTGGTGTAGTCCGCACCCTGCCTGCCCATCACTGTCTCCAGTGTCCTTCCTACAGCATCACGTGTTCCTTCCTCTTCATAGTCAGAACAGTCTCTGGGTAACCTGAGGACGCTGCCTCCCCCTGTGCCTGGCCGCCAGCCAATAGGGTAAGTGGGGAGGAGGAGGGACATGTGAGATGCTGCAGCAGGGAGCTGAGCTTGGCACTGTGGTACACAGCTGACAGGACAAATGAGAGAGGGTCTGTGAGAAGAACTGTATGTGCATCCAGACACAGTCACACTGGAAGCAGCAGTGTTAGGGGTGGTGATCACCCCAATTGCCCCCTCTGGATCCGCCACTGTCCGCACCCCAGTGTATCCATATAAGCTCTGTGACGCTGCAGGCCATACCCCAGTGTATGCTTCCATACCCCAGTATATCCATATAAGCACTGTGATGCTGCAGGCCGTATGCCAGTGTATGCTTCCATACTCCAGTGTATCCACACAAGCACAGTAATGCTGCAGGCTGTACCCAATTGTATCCTTCTGTACCCCAGTGTATTTATATATACACTGTGACACTGCAGGCTGTACCCCAGTGTATGCTTCCATTCCCTAGTAAATCCATATAAGCACTGTGATGCTGCAGGCTGTATCCCAGTGTATGCTTCCTTACCCCAGTGTATCCATATAAGCACTGTGATGCTGCACTCTGCACCCCAGTGTATGCTTCCATAACCTAGTGTGTTCATATAAGCACTGATGATGCAGGCTGTACCCCAGTATATCCATCCATGTAAGTACTGTGATGCTGCAGGCTGTACCCCCCAGTATATCCGTTTAAGCACTGTGATGCTGCAGGCCATACCCCAGTGTATCCATCCATATAAGTACTGTGATGCTGCAGGCCGTACTCCAGTTTAGCTCTGCAGTGGCAGACAGATTGGCAGTTAATGAGAAACTATACAATGCTATAGAATGTTTTATTGATAAAGAACTAGATCAGAGGCCCAAGGTCAGCACAGGTAAATTGAGGTGGAGTATTGTTTAGTGGAAGCCAGACAAAGTATTGATTGATTGAGACTTCAGCCAGTCAACTGGCAGAGGAGAATGGTTATCAGACTAAAAGGACATCTGTACCATTCTTCAAGAAATCACATCCTTTTAAAAACATAATTTCAGAGCTTAGCCAAACTTGCACTCTAGTCTTACACAGTGTTGCAAGAGAATCTGCACATTAGCGAGACTAGTGATTATACTTTCTCCTCAACAACAAAGAGCTTAATGATAAATGATAGCCACACTCCCACAACAATTTAAATACTATATTTTTTGTCTTCTGGTATGCTTTGTAAATTAATATATGCAACACATCAAGCTATTACAAAATTAGATACAGCTGCTGCTGGTGAAGGCTATACACTCACCCAGTGGACTGTCACAGTCATGTAATCTTTAGTTTGACCAGTACCGGTTGTCCACAAGTTAAGTTAAGTGGATAGTGGGTACAGTTGCATTTTGTATGCCAATAATTAGTTTTTTTTAAATGTCCCAGTACAGATGAGGACTTGCTGTTCTTTCAAGATGGAATTTGGTAGCGGGGACACAGGACTTTAATTAACTGTCTAAAACCAGATGCATTGATGGCAAATATTGGATGCAGATCTAATGCTAGCACAGCCGTCATGGCTTCAGTGATCCGCTGTGCAAGTGGATGGCAGCTTTCCTACTTGCTTCCTCTTGCAAATGATTGTTTCAAAGTAATTTTTGTTTGTAACAACTTGTCTTCTTGATCCCCTTCTGGGAGGAGGATTCCCCAACAGCAGCAGCAGCCATAGCACTCAATGATTCAGCAGCCAGGTGGGATTGTGTAGACTGACTGGTTGTGTACTACTGGGAACAATTTATGTTGGCTGTGTTTAGTTTAATTTGGCAAGTCAATGTGGAGTTGCAAGGCTGTTGGTCTGATACAGTGTGTGGTCTGAGATTGTGCTCTGTCACGTTTGGCAGACACAGTGCAGGGGGGAAAACAACAACTACACAGCACTATAGAGAGCCAGCCACTGCCTCCAGTTGTCCCACATTAGCCTCACCTCTGCTTTCAAATTGGGCTCCAGGACTCCGCCTCCGCTATGCCTCCTCCCAAGGAAGTTTCCGCTTCCTGTTGTCTGTCTCCTTCAGCCACCGCGATGTCCCCAGAGTGAAATTGGAGGCATGCCTCAACTCCCAAGTCATCCTTTATCTGCCCTGGCTGCTTAAGCACCTGAAAATTCAACAGAAGGTTTCTATTAATAAAAGGACTTATCTGTGATATACAGAGACATTATTCATCTGAATAAGGAACTTTTCCTCTAAAAACATCATAAGAAGAACCGGGGAAAAAGATAGGACATTTTTCAAATTTGGTCGATTATACATACAGAAATTAATTGTGAATTTTTCAGCAACCATAGTGCCTGTATATGTTTTGTCTCTTTTTTTTACAATTCTTCTTATCATGGGTAGGAACTCCTGCCACTGGTGGCTTGCTAACTTTGACACAAATAACATCCTCATCATCAACATCCTCATTAGTGTCAGCTGCAGAACTGTCCCATTCATCTTGTTGCACTTCCACAGTAGCATCCTCAATTTCTAAGTCACCATCTTTACTTTTAGTGCTGCTCATTCCCACATTTGCAGAGGCTGTGAAAGCAGTGGAAAGAGGCTTCTCTAGGAGAACAGTTTTAGAAATGTCAGACTCACTCATAGCACTCGTTGACACACTCACAGGGATTTGTGAAGTTTGTGAACATCCAACTTTTCTTCACCCTTAGTTTTTTTTGGTGAACTGATTTGTCTGTTTTAAAGGTGACACATGTAGACTTAGAATAAGAAGGTGTTGCATGTGATGTTTCAGAAGATGCCTGACTGTATTTGGCCCCAGCTTCTGCAATAGACATGGCCTGTGCCTTTCCTTGCTAGTGTGTGGTGTTATGAATGTTGGAAATTTTATGTTTTTCAGCAGTAAATTTTCCCTTTATTATTAGAGGTGATTTCTTTTTAACATTGTGAAATATTGCTTAGATTTCAGATGTCCTTTCTTAAACTGTGTTTGCCCTGGACAATCTTTAGTAGATGTTAAAGTACTATGAAGTACTATCATGACTTGCAGCAGCCACAGCACTGGACTAGTACTGGGTTGCTGCTCCTGCTCTTCTATTGACTGACCCATGTTGACTCATAGTGCTCCTAGTAATGGCACCCTAATTACATTATTTTTTAATGGGATGTAGTCAGCTTACCTACAATCGGGATGCCGGCAGGCGTAATCCTGGTGCCGGAATCCCGACCTGCGGCCATAACACCGGTGCCGGAATCCCGACAGCCGGCATTCCGATCATAAGTACAGCGCTCCCGAGTTAGCTGTTAGCCGCACGGGGGGGTGAAGGTAAGGTTTAGGCACCACGGGGGTGGGTTAGATTTAGGCACCAGCAAGGGGGCATTAGGGTTAGGCACTGAGGGGGGAGGGTTAGGTTTAGGCACTAACTGGGAGGGTTGGGGAGGTGCGGGGTGGGGAGGGTTAGGGTTAGGATCTAGGAGGGGATTCTGAGCACCGGGATGCCTCTGTCGGTCTTTTGACAGCTGGCATCCCAACTGCTAGTCTCACATACCAAACCCTTTTTTTACACAGTGCCTGAACATACTACGTTGTTTTTTTGTTTTTTTTAACACAGTGCTTGAATACACAACACATTGCCTCACAGTTCTCCTAGTAATGGCACACTAATGGCATTATTTTTTAACACAGTGCCTGAACACACAACATGCTTCATTTTTTTTTTTTTTTAATGACACAGTGCCCCATTAATTTAAAAACAGTGCTCCTAAATGAGTTTTTTTTAAAAGGACACTGTGTCCCTTTACTCACTTTAACACAGTGCTCCAGTCTTAATGGTGGTTTTAGTGCCTCACAGTGCTGCAACCCACAGTCCACAGTGCCTCTATTGGTTTTTATATTTTTAATAACACAGTGCCTCTTTAAGTTAGGTTAAACACAGTTACAGTACTCCAATTGGTGTTTCTTACTTTAATGACACAGTGTAGTTTTACTGGCTTTAACACAGTGCTGCAGCCCACAGTACACAGTGCCTCTGTGGAATTTCTTTTTTAATGACAAGTGCCTTTTAAACTTTAATACAGTGCTCCTAATGGTGTTTTTTTATGTTGAACGGTCACCTGCACACAATGTAGCCACCTTTTCAAGCATTGTGAATATTAAACAGACAGTCTCTGATTTCACTTGTGATTCCTTGTGAATTAAGAGGCTGCATAGTGGTTCAGCACACAAAATTAATGTCTCTCTCTATTATCTGTAGGTAATAGGTCCATGTCCACTCTAAACAGTATTATTGCTATCTATGTTTCATAAGTTTTTCTGATCAACCTTTGCCATATTTGCTAATTAACCTTGGGAGGACTCTTAATTTACATATCAACTTTTTAATGATTGCAGTCACTTTAGACCATATTGAGTTAACACTGTCTCATCTGTCTTAAACGATTGGGCCTGCCTGGTCATAGGGTGGACTGGCCTGACTGTGTATAAATTATTTATTGCTTCCTTTAGACAAATGGAATGTGTAAATCCCATAATGGGACTATTTTTTGGTACCATATATTTTTGAAGCTACTTCTTTTAAAAAGTTAATTTGTCAATTATTATTGCAAAACATCTGTTGTATTACATTTATCAATTTTATCTTTCTTTTTGGGTACTAAAATACTCTTATTACTTAATACCATTATTACTATTTTTACAGCATATCTATCATGATTATATAATGATTGCTGCATGATCTCATTACACTTTAAATAGTACTTTAAAAGTCATTAAAATGGTAATGTCCTTATAAAGCCAGCTTTGCCCCCATATTCAGTATGACCTCTTTAGACTCCTGTTACAAAATGCTTGATTATTATGACCATGTGCCAGAAGATTAATTAAAGGCCACCTATGATTTTTTTAACGATTAGTGACACTGTGCATACATTTCATAATTACCATTAATAAATTGCTTTCATAAATTTTAACAGGTTGCTGGATGTAGATCATGCAAAATGTAAAAATCAATCATATGTGTTAGAGAGATCTAACATTTTTTCTCAGCAGCTTCATTTTATTATGCTAAATAATCTGCTTCCTGTGATGATCTCAATGAATTGTTTTAGAGTCCTGTAAAAAGAAAATGGAACCATTAATCATACTGTATCTATGTACTTTATCAAGATAATACTGTGCAGGCCATCTGCTCTCAACTAGCAGTAACCACTTTTTCCATTTAGCTTTTCTTTTTATTTCCTGGCAGGTGAGAAATGACTTAACCGGTGAACTGGAAGACTCCGATATCCAAATAGCCGACACTGAAAGTTTCTCCAATGATCCATGCATCAGTGTGAAAAAGCTCAAGGTATAGTATTCACACCTAATTTTAAGGTGGAAAATGTTTGAGAGGAAACTGGGCAAATGCCTAGCCACATTTTATTTCTACCAAGGTCATAAAATTACTTCTTATTAAAATGATCTAATTAAATGACCCTTATAGAGGTACAGAGATAATTTACATCTACTGTAAATTCCTAAATGTTAAACTTTATCCGTCCTTATGCACATTGCAGTTTAATGTTCATCAGTAAGCAGCCTATCAATTCACTAAAAGCTTCTGACATCACTAAGGGACTTAAGGCCTAGTTAAGTGATTGGCTTGTTTCTCATTAATGTAATCCAATGGTGCACTTTAGGCTGTAATCCAATGGTACACTTTAGGCTGTAATCCAATGGTGCACTTTAGGCTATTGAGTGAGCTGTATGGATTAGAAGTAGGCCCAATTTACTATAAAGCTAGACAAATGCATTCTATTGCACTTCTATTTACTTTATAGTTGTCTTGAATAATGGGGACATACAGTTTTAACAGTAATGACAATACTATTTAAAAATCTTTGATATAAAATTGTGATAAATCTGCTTATTAGAACAATTTACAAAATAAATTACAATATCCTCACAATTAGAAGTAAAGGCAGTTTTTCAAATTGTATACTGAGTTGTTGCAATAATATTTATGCTTTTTTATTGCTTAAATACATGATTTATAAAACTCTTTATACTGTACTTTCAATGTAACAATGTAATGTGTAATAAAGTATTAACTCTTGTATTATTGAATATTTTAGTGATGTAATAATGTAATTAAGGTCTGTTCCTTGGTAATTAACAATCTGAAAAAATAAGTAATAATATACTGAATATTAACTACATGCAGTGAATAAAATTAAATTCCTTCAGATTTAAATGTGTGGGAAATAATATAATGATAATAATAATAATAATAATAATAATAATAATAATAATAATAAATCAGTTGTCTTCAATACATAATTTATGTATTTGTTGTAGTCCTGTGTTAGGATTAAATTGTTTACATATATTTTTAAATAAATCTGTCTTTGAAAGGTCATACAAGGAATTGCCTTATTTACAAACATGAGCAAATCTGAGAAAAGGTTATGGAAAACAAACAATCAGGAGGAAGATATTTGACATTTTCAAAGACTTAATAATGTGTCTAGAAAATGTAATTCTGTAGTACTAATAATCAGTCAATAAGTGCCCTTGTTAGGGAGACTATCAAGAGGCCTATGGAAACAGAGCTACAGCATTATATGACGCAGGGGAAAAATATGATGCTCAGCACGTAATCCAGCAGAATATGATTCAAATTACACCACCAAATGCAGTTACAGACAGATATCATTAATAGGTGTAGACTATGGTCAAAGAACATGGATAACAGTGTGGTCTCAAACAGGACAGGCTAAAATGCAGGATGCCAGATAAGAGCTGGAAACACGGGTTCAGGAAGAAGAAGTAGAAGAGCAGGAACAGGAACTGCAGCCACCTACAGCATTGAATCTACAAATGATCTCGAATTGATAGCTGGAAGAGCCAGTGTTTTAAAATCCAAGCACAACTTGTAACTCGTTAGAAAAACACAGGCAGCTGGGGAGTGTATGCTACTTTCAGGTAATGGTGCAGGATGCCGGAACAGCTTTATGTAGGCACACACTGGGGTCTCTCACATGGAGATAAGTGGGAGACTTCTGTCTCCCCGCAGTGAATGAATTACAATTGAGCTTTCTATAAGGATTCACTCACAATTGATTGACAGGAAGGCACCGTTTTGCAGGCATCGTTTTTAAGGCGGTTACAGACAGTTCTGGCAAAATGCAGGCGTGTCGGGGCCGTTTCATGGGTGTGTACTAGCCAGCATCTGTGATCATGCATGCAGGGAACAAAGCTCCAGCGTCTCAGGTACCGCAGCCATTTTGAGTGACCATAGGCTCACTCGAGGAGTCGATGTTTTGAGGATCTGCGCCCAATACTGCGTTTGTGTATGCAGTTGCGGGCTGCGAGGATTCCAGTGAGCGCTTCAATACAAATTCTGCTAGCAGTAGCATATGATGAGATGAGAACTGATTAAGTTTAAATCTATATAAGAGTCCTTAGTTTTTTGTAATTGGTTGGAATTTGGTCTGCAGTTGCTAGGTAGAGTAGTTTGGGGGAGTTATCATGGTTGGTTGGTAGCTGACCATGTGGGAGCTCGTGGGAGTGACTTGGTGGACTTGGTGTACGCCCAGCAACTTCCTTTTCTGGACGGTGTTTGTCCCTCCCTCCCTTCCCTATCTTTTTACTGTGTATTTGGTCTCTATGTTTGTACTTACACTTGTTATTGTCGTGTTCGGCGAGAAGGTGCTACAAACCAGCGGCCACGTAAAGTGTAAGAATATTGTTGTGGAGCACATATCCTTTGAATGGTCGAAGTATGGCCTACCTCTGCAGGAGGACTTGGGGCATCTGTCTCTGTGGACACGCTCGTACTATGCAATATTATAGGGGTTGTGAGTCTTCACAGCTCAGCTTACAATGACCACAGGGGGGCGTTTCAGTCGCTCCCTAATATTGGTCACAATGGCCACAGGGGGGGCATATCAGTCGCTCTCTAATATTGGATAAGATCCTATGGCTGGAGCTGATTGTTTGTAGCATCCTTCTTTGCCTCCCAATAAATTAAATAAAATTATTAACGTAAAATTTAGGGTCATACTTTTAATAAAAGCAAGTTATGACCATTTAACCAAAGCAGTCCATGTCCATGTCTTTATTTTTAGTATAAGTTAGTGTAAGCTGTTATATATTGTATTTTAATTGCAATAAAGTTATGGATGCCTTATTGATCAATTGCTAAGTGGCAAAATTTGCAAATGCGTTTTCATTAGTATACAACTCTGAATCAGGCCCGTAGTCTATTATATGAATTGTAATTACTCAAGAAAAATAATTTACAGTTACCTATGCAGCTCTTTCAGCACTGATCGAGTTAGCTCTTTTGCTCATACCCTTCAGAGAAACTATATTATGCTGTATATGATAGCAAACTTCAGCGATACCTAGTTCTATAAGCTGCATGAGAGGTAGTCCACTAGCCTGTCAAATAGTTATTTGGGTGACAGAATGTTAACAGCTGCAATGTTAACACAGGATTTTATGGTTAAGGTTAGTGAGATTTACATGTAAAATCACATTGTTGACATGGTAACTGTCAACATCGCAATAATCATTGTAAAATCTTCCACATATCAAGGATACTTATGGATCATTAATCACAGTCCCAGAGTGCATTCCACTGTGGTACATATACTGCTGTAGATCTAGAGAGAAGCCTTGATTACACATTGCAGAGACCTAATCTGAAACAACTACAGCTAAGACTATGCATTGGCAAAAAGATGAATGTAAGAAATACATGGTTAAGTTAAGCCACACCTAGTTGCTACTGATGCCCCAATTGTATAACCTGCATAGGTATGAATGTGTGGATGTATTTCTCATATCCACACCAAGGAAATAGAATTAAGATGAAGTACCGGTTGATGTGTACATCAGACTTCTGCTATTTATAGACTGCTATTTAGATTTTGCCATGCCCCTGTGGGTTGATTTATTTCAAGAAAACTAAAACCAAATTTGTAGAAAGGACCGCAAACCACAGAACTGTTGGAAAAGATGTGTGTGCAGGTATTGATATTGCAGAGCTATATAGGCACACACCAGGGGATGACTCAAACTATGAACAGCCCAGTTACTTAACCAGTGGTGTTAGTTTATTGATAGCTAACAGGTACAGCTGTACTCACTGTTACATGTACACTGGTAATAGAGCATAGCTTGAGCGGAATAGGATCCTTTACAGCTCACCAGCTGGGGAGTGTATGCTACTTTCAGGTAGTGGTGCAGGATGCTGGAACAGCTTTATGCAGGCACACACTGGGGTCTCTCACATGGAGCTAAGCAGGAGACTTCTGTCTGCCACCATGTCATTCAACACAGTAATAAGATGGCTGCAGTCACATCTGCAGGAGCACATCAGGTTGGAAGACAGACTGCCCTGTATGCATATTAGGCAGGAAGTGCAAGACCACAAGAACATCAATCAAAGAGGCATAGGAAATTGAGAATTTGCATAAGCCACTGGCACATAATTTTTTGATGGCTAAACACCAATTGTCCAAATTGAGATGTATGGTAATTGACTGGATCTTGCCCCCATATAGAGGAGCCATAAACCGCACCATATTGCTATATATATATAAATATATATATATATATATATATATATATAAATATATATATATATATATAAATATATAAATATATATATATATATATATATATATATATAGCAATATGGTGCGGTCTATGGCTCCTCTATATGGGGGCAAGATCCAGTCGATTTAATTATATATATTAATCCATAGATAGTTTTTAAGTGTTTGTATGTGTTTGTATTTTTAAATTGATGATTGATATATTGCTGGAACCTGGTTCTAAGTGTTATTATAAAATATGTTTAGTAGGGCTGTGCACCGGCCACTTTTCGTGTTTTGCGTTTTGGTTTTGGATCTGGATCTTTCTTCATGTTTTGGATCTGGATTGGTTTTGCCAAAACCACCCTTCCGGGTTTTGTGTTTTGTGTTTTGGTTTTGGATCTGTATTTTTTTGGAAAAAAGCATAAAAACAGCTAAAATCACAGAATTTGGTTGTTTTTGTTCCTACGCTATTATTAACCTCAATAACATTAATTTTCACTCATTTCCAGTCTATTCTGAACACCTCACACCTCACAATATTGTTTTTAGGCCTAAAGGTTGCACCGAGGTAGCTGGATGACTATGCTAAGCGACACAAGTGGGCGGCACAAACATGTGGCCCATCTAGGAGTGGCACTGCAGTGGCAGACAGGAAGCCAATCAGCTTTATGGTGCCCATTTGCATGTGGCACAGACCCGGGAGATCCGTGCTACATGCATCTGTGTGATTGACAGAGAGCACGGATGGGGCACTGAGACCCGTCTGTGCTGCTGTGTATTGCAGTGACACAGATGCACGCATGGACCAGGAGATCCGTGCTACTTGCATCCATGTCATTGACACAGAGCACTGTGTAAAAAAATAAAAAATAAATGGCGTGTCCCTCCCCCAAAAGAGCAACAAGCCCTGGGCTTTATGACCCAGTGCTGGGTGTGCTTAAATACTGGGGTTAAACGACGTAGGGGTCCCCCATACTTAAACACATCCAGCACCGGGCTAGTAAGAACCAGCCCTGGTTGCCAAAATATGGGGGACAAACGACATAGGAGTCCCCCGTATTCTGCGCAACAAGCAGTGGGCTCTGATCCAGTCCTGGTTCTTGAAATACAGGGGAAAAAATTAGTAGGGTTCCCCTGTATCTTCCAGAACCAGCACCGTACTTTTTCTAGCGGGGGGCTGATGCCACAGCCAGGGGAGCCCTTTCACCAGGCCCCCCAGCCGCAGCATCAACCCTGACCACTAGTCAGCCCAGGCTGGGGATCCCCTTGGGATCTGGGGACCCCCCAATAAAGGGGTCCCCCCCTCCAGGGCACCCCAGGCCCAGGCTGATAACCCAAGGCTATCCCCGCCACCCGTGGCGGTGGGTGGTGGGTTGATAGTGTGATATGGTGTAAATAAAGAATAGCAAACATTGTCTTTACAAGTAGAACTGCAGGTCCCAGCAAGCCTGCTCCGCATGCTGATACTTGGACAACTAGAAGTAGCAGCATGCAGGGCATTAAGGGCCCACTGGTACCTGTAGTTCACCTGCAAAGAAATGTGTAAATAAACACAGGACACACACATACCATACACAGTATAAGTTTATTAAACATACATGCACTCACACATGTACACACACATACATACACACATGTACAGTAAAGTATCCATAGGTGACCTGTGAAATAAAAATATACTCACCGTCTCCTATGCAAGGTTCTGTCCTCTTTGGTCTGAAGTAGGCATCCCTGGACTTGGCAATAAAAAAAAGATCAGCGCGGAACAACAAACTGAAGTACCGTTCTATAGAACGGTACTTCCCGAATGACATCTTAGTGGTGGGATATCACCATGGAAACCCCACCGCTAAGCGTTCATTGGCTGAGAGAGGTCATCCCCTGTCTCTCAGCCAATGAACAGCTCCCTCTCACACTAACTTACAAAGCCCTTACCCATTCCTCTCCCATTTACATCTCTGACCTCATCTCCTGTCACACTGCGACCCACCCACCCACTTCACAAATTAATTCAGATTTTCCTCCCAAATGATTACGTCCTTCCACACCTGCCTCAACTGTTTCACCCCTGTCTGTCTGCCACTCCCCTTTAGATTTTAAGCTCTCACATGCAGGACCTTCTTACTCGGGGCCGTAATTAGGGTGGTGCGGCTAGTGCGCTCGCACAGAGCACACATGCTCCTTGAGTGGAACCGGCTGCCTCCACCCATGATTTCCCCCTCTAATTTAGCTACATTAGCCGTCCGTGGCAATGTATAATAGTAACTGTGTGCCCGGCTCCTTCTCTGCTGGGCGCACCGCTAATTTTAAGAGCTGAGAGACCTGGGAGGCTTTATACTGTGTGGCATAATGTGTAAGGGGAGAGGGGTGAAGTTGAACTGTGTGGAATCATGTGTAAGGGGGGAGGGGGTGAAGTTGTACTGTGTGGCATAATATGTAAGGGAGAAGGGTGGGGGGTTGTACTGTGTGGCATAATGTGTAAGGGAGAGGGGGAGAGTTGTACTGTTTGGCATAATGTGTAAGGGGGAGAGGGTGAAGTTGTACTGTGTGGCAAAATATGTAAAGGGGGAGGAGGGTGAAGTTGTACTGTGTGGCATAATATGTAAGGGAGAGGGGTGGGGGGTTGTACTGTGTGGCATAATGTGTAATGGGGCACTACTACAATTTAGCGTAATGTGTACAAGGGACACTACTAAAGGTATGTAGTGTAATGTAGTGTAATGTAAATAAGGGTCACTACTGTGTGGCGTAATGCGATCTAGGGGTACTATAGTGTGGCCGCACCCAATCCCTACGAGACTATGCCCTTTTTTTGCTCGCGCACCTGCGGCATGCACTGTCCCTATTTACAATTGGGGGGGGTACTTTCTGGCACCTGGCACCAAAATGTTATGGCTCTGCCCTTACCTAATGTGCTTTCCTTCCCTCACTTATACCACGATCTCCTCCACACTGCCAATAACAGTGCCAAACCTTTGGGGTCAGATGGTGCTGCTTATTTGGGTATTATTGTTAGAATAGGACACTATAGGGCTCCTCGGGGATGACACTTCATTCCCCTACCAAGATGGCCACTGTAAACTACTTCTGCACATGTACAATGCCATCTTGCAAACGTTTACGAGTGACTTAGTGGGAGATGGACGTCTTCCCCTTAGCTTCTGTGACCTGTGACCTATTACCCACAATACAACTGTTACAAGACCTGCACCACTACCACATCCAACAGAGTCACTCCGATTCATGCTTTTCAATCAGTGTAACAGTGAGTATGGCTCTACTATCATTTGCTCTATAAACCACTCTATAAGCTACTCTGGACTTTTCCTTGGGTCAATCACGCATTCTGCTGATGTGTACAACAACTCTGCCAAACCACTATTTGTGTACAAATTTCCAACAATTATGTCTGCTGATGCAGCAATGGTTATAAAACTTGTAGTCCATATTCTGCAATATTTGTAACCTAAGGAATTTATTTACTAAAGCGCAGGTTCTTAGAAGTGGAGATGTTGCCTATAGCAACCAGTCAGATTCTACTTAACAATTATCTAGCACCTTCTAGAAGAAGATTAATCTGATAGGTTGCTATTGGCAACTTCTCCTCTTTTAAAAACTCGCACTTTAGTAAATATACCCCAAAGTCTATTTTTTCTCATGTTTTGTTCATACTGTTTCTGTTTATGTACTTTGCAAGGCACTGTGGACCCCTTTTGGGTCCATATAAATAAAGGATAAAAATAATAATTATTGTGTCTTTAAAAAGGTCTATGATAAGATCGAAACATTTACATCTAGACAACCTGTATGCTATCTGGTAATTAAGTGTGATTTTACCTGCAAAACTGGTGAGGGTCCTTTATCAAAATGTATGAAAGTGGTGGAAGGATTAATGGCCCTAACTCTGTGCTTATGAAACAATGTATATTCTATACAAAGAGAATATTTATAAAGAATTTGATAATAACCTCTTAGAAATAAAAAAGTAAGTAGATTAGAAATCTATTTTGCTTTCCCTGTGCACTCCCTTTGTGTATAGGAGATGCCCTCTTTCTAATAGTAGTCTGATTGGTGGTCAAATGATAGTTCTTTGGATGGTATAAAAAGAAATGGGCCTAATAGTCTAGTATTATCAATATATAATGAGAATCATAAATAAAATGTCAAGTGCACGCAGACCAGATTGACAAATATAATAGGCTTATCTGCGGAAGTGTGGAAATACAGGAACATCAGAAGGGCCTCATGAGTTGGTCAGGTGCATATGCTTCCCAGTTCATATATAATATAACACAATAGTGTAATATTTTTTTAACCATATAGGAGATTACGAGAAATTGTGCAAAAATGAGATTATCTCTCTATCTTTCGCTCTTGAGTATCCTGGGTGTTTCTTTTCCACCAATTAATGGATCTTATAATGAAAGAAGTGATGGCCCTATGGTATGCTATCTCAACCAATGCTATTTTCAGTAAATACAAATAGAAACATACAACACAGAATTAATATACACATATAATAGTAACAAAATAAGGCTTATCTTTGTACTGTAATAGGATAGCTAATCTCCAGTTAGTGTGTAGCTGTATCCATTAGTATGGAGATTCCAAAGAATTTCTGCAAACTCTCCAATAGGATCAACCCCCAAAATAAGTCATATTCGCAGGTCAGATAAATAATTCCAACAAGGTTACAGGAATAAGCAAAATTACTACAGAATCAGATGCATCTGTCTGCAAATTCATTTTTAAAGTCAGATGTCATCAAAACAGGTTGGGTGCACAAAGCTAACTTAAATGCCTGAAAAGCCTTTACCACCTCAGTATTCCCCTTAACTTCTGACTGTTTACTCTAGGTAAGGTCAGTCAAATGGACAGCAATGGTTTCAAAATTGGGTATAAATCTTCTATAATACCCTGTGATTTCTAAGAAAGCAATCACCTGCTTCTTATTAAGAGATCGTGACCAATTTTGTATTGCTTCAATTTTATTAAGTTGGGTGTTTTGACAAATATCTGCTTATGGTGTATCCACCACTTCCATTCCTAAGCAACATTTTTTGGGGTTGGTTATCAAAAACCTACTTAACAGATGAAGTCCAACACTGCTTGTACACTGGGTAAGTGAGACTACCAATCAGGACTATAGATAACTACAGTACTTCAGCAATATGAGCTGCAGCATGCTGTCTATGAGGCCTTGGAATATTATCCATCATCCTCTGAAAGGTGGCAGGTGCCCAATGTAACCCAAATGGCAATATCTTATATTGGAACAGACCCTCCAGTGCAGAAAAAGCTGACTTTTCTTTTGCCTTGTCTGTCAATGGCACTCATCAGTACCCTTTGGTTAAGTACTGTGCTTTTCCCAGACTTTCAATAAGTTCATACACACAAAGCATTGGGTAGGAATCAAACTTGGACATGGAAATCATTGCAGAAGTGTAAGCTCCGATCATGGTTTGGAATGATTACAATGGGACTTGACCACTCACTACAGTATGTGACTCTTCCATTATATCTAATCCCAACATGTTTACACATTTGGACTTCTGGTATTCTATAGGGCTTTAGGCCTTAACACCTGGTTCAGTGATTACTGTATGTTGAGGTATATCAGAAAGCAAATCTCTATTTCTTACGAGAAATGCTTTAGCCTCATGCACTTGGCTGATAGGGTTTTGGCTATTGTTGCTTCTGAAACAAAAGGTAATGCAGTTACCAAAATGTTTGGGGTGACTAACAGAGCTACAGTACTCTATCTTTCAAAAGGTTTTAGAAGATTACATGGTAGATCTATTCTGGCTTTCATTCCCCAGGCTGGTCCATAATCTTTATAACTAACCTCAACCACTTTTTCTATGATTTCAAATGGTCCTTGCCATTTGGTCAAAAAATTGCTTTCTATCATTGGAACCAAAATAAGTACCAAAGGTGTGTAATTGGACATTGCAATTGAAGACCCTTTGTTGTGCCTGTTTTGCCTGTTCCAAGTGTTCTCTCACTATTGGCACCACTGCAACTATTCATTCCTGAATCTGAGAAACATGCTCAATAACCATCTTATAAGGAGTGGGCTGCCCCTCCAATGTCTCTTTTGCAATATCCAGCAAGCCCCTTGGGTGTCTCCCATACATCAAATCTAAAGATGAGTACTCCATGAAACATTGTGGCGCCTCTCTAATGGGCAGCAATAAATAGGGTAGCAATCACAATCTTTGCCATTTTTATCCACCACTTTCTTTATCATATTCTTTAAAGTTTTCTTAAACCTCTACACTAAACCATCAGTCTGAGGGTGAGACATGGAGGTCTTTAGCTGAGGTGGCACAACCCTTTTATGATTCTTGACATAAATGAAGCACCCTGATTAGTTAGGATTTCCTTAGGTATTCCAACTCTGCTAAAGAAATGTACTAAATCCCTAGCAATTGTCTGTGTTGATGTATTTCTTAATGGTATCGCTTCTAGGTATCTGGTAGCATAATCCATTACCACCAAAGTATACTGATAACCCAGATCACATTAATTAGAGATCCCACAAATCTATAGCTATTCTCTCAAATGGGAATTCAATAATGGGCAATGGGACATGCAGACTTCTATAATGTGGTACTGACTCTCAGGGAATCTAATGTAGATGCATCTTTATAGACACCTGGCCAGAAAAAAATCACTATCTACCCCTAGATGTTCTGCAGTTATGTGACCATGAGCCAGGTCCAACATCATTCTAAATGCCTTAGGAACTATCCATTGTACTACAATATCTTCTCTTTTTTAGGATGTACTGCCATTTGAGGGTATGACCAACTACTATCTGGCTCTGCTGGGTTTCCATCAACCATTTTTACATTCTCCCTACCCTTTACCAGAGTAGGGTATTTTAACTTTTCTGAGGCAAATATATATTTTCTCACTTCAAGATCCGCTGATGCTCCCTAAGGCTTTGGAGTCAAGGCGTCATGTGTTTAGAGGGTGTGGCCAGCACAGGGCATGTAGCAGTCCATAACAGCCCTATCCATGATCTGCTGCCATGTTAAAGTCTCTGTTTGTAGCCACTTCTTGGTGAGATGAGTAAGGTCATTTCAGAGAGGGGAGGCTTATCTATTTGGTATGCCTAGCGATTAACTTATCGTGCTCAAACAGACATTGTGACAATCAAAAGAGTTAGAATTTCAGTTTTTAGTTTATCTTGGTATCAGTAAAGCTTAAGTCATAATATGTATTTTGCAGTTTACCTGACAGGAAGGGTACCATGAGACCTTCCAACTGATTTGTAGGCTAACTTTCTCTCTCCAGTGGTCTTTCAAAAGTTGTTAGATAGGTTTCAATGGGATGTAATCTGCATTCCATCAATCAGGATGCCTGTGGTCAGAATCCCTGCGCTGGAATCCCAACAGCAGTCTGAATCACAGCTCCAGTATCCCATCAGCTGACATCCTGATGGTGATTATTTGGGTTAGGGTTAGGCACTATGGGGAGGATTAGGGTTAGACTGCAGGAGGGGAGGGTTAGGGTTAGGCTACAGGGAGGAGACGATTAGGTTTAGGCTGCGGGAAAGGTGGGTTAGGATTAGGGGGAGGGTTGGGGCAAGGGTTAGTATATTTACAAAATTCTGTTGAGATGCCGCTGTCTGTATTCTGGTCATCGGCGTCCTGACCACCAGGATCCCATACCCAACCTGCTTTAACATTATCACTCAGTGTCATCTTTTGCAAAAAATGTGTAGCATTTTGTGTAGGTTTTACAGTCTTGGTGCTGCTGCTTCCTGGTTTCTTTAGCATCCATTTGTTGTTGCCTCTGGAGTTCATTGATATCCAATTGTTGTTGCCTCCAGGCCTCCTCAATGGTCAGTTGCTGCATCCTGGCAGCTTCCTGCTGAGACAATGTAATGTAAAGCAGCCTCTTGACTTTGTTTTCCATGGTAGCTCAGGGTGTAGGTGGGCAGCAGAATCTGGCTCCCTTTAGCATATGGCAATGACAACATCAAGATTTTAACAATACTGTATAACATTCTTTTACCAACAGGAAAAAAATAGGTGCAATGCTTGCATTCTCCACCATGTCCAGCAAGATCAGGGTAAGGGTGCCATTCCTTGGGTTAATGCTTGCACTTGTCATGCAGCAACCAAGTAGTAGTACACCAGTACAGGACCTTGGTACAAGTAACTGCAGATAGTATTGTAAGCAGCACAAAATTAAAACATAAAAGTATGTCCAGGCCTGTTTGGCTATAATTATACTAAATTATTCCCTCTCTCAGGGGTAAATGTACTAAGATTCGAGTTGGGCCGAGATTGCAATCTCAGGTGAGTTTAGGTATTTTTTTTCAACTCACAAATGTACTAAAGATGAACTCGGATGATTTTGGGAGAGATTTCTCTCTTTTTACTGTAAAACTCGGGTGAGATTGCAAACTCGAATAAACTCACCATTGACCAAACTCGAAAGTACTTTCACTGAAAAATATACAACTCAGGAATTTACTAACAAACGAGATTACAGTCTCGGGTGTAATTGTAGCAAACTCGCAGCTAAATTAAAGTTTCAAATAGACCACCTCCTGAGCTGCAAGTTTGGCAGAAACATACACATATCAGTGTGATTTGTGTATGTTTCTGCATTGACTCAGTATTCTAATGGTTAATTTAAAGAAAGAAATAACATAGGGGCACCCCCCAAAAGCATAACCAGCCCGGGACTGCTCAGCCAGTCCTGGATCCTAAAATTATGAGGAAAAAAACATGCAGGGTTCCCACATAATTTAGGAACCAGCACCTAACTGCAGGGCCAGTCCTGGTTTTAAATATGTGTAGGGGTCCCCCTATATTTAAAACCTGCACCAGAATCAAACCGACCAGTGTGTAATGCCACAGCCAGGGGACCCTATCACCAGGTCTCCCCAGTCAAGCATTCACACCCCAATCTGGTCAGCCCAAGCCGGGGATCTTGGGGGAGGTGGGGATCCCCCCAAGAAGGGGTCTTCCCCCCTCCCAACATCCCAGGCTTAGTCTGAATCCCGGGGCTCTTCCCCACACCCCTGAAGTGGTGGGTACAGGGGTAATAATGTGGAAATACAGGTGCCAACATGCCTGGCCTTTGGCACTTGTGGAACTACAAGTGCTAGCAGGCAGCTGGCACCCATACTCTGACTATCAAATAAATAGTTAAATAACCACAACACTCAAACACCGTGTATAGTACAACTTTATTACATACCTACCTACTTCACTCACACATACTTACCTGTTGCCAGCTGATCTGTCCCCTTCTCCAAGTAGAAATCCACCGGGAGTACCTGGAAAAAGATTCCATACTCACTTCATCACCTCATTCCTGGCACTCCTCTCCGTAGCATCCCTGTACTTGGCAACTTAAAAACACAACTGACCCAATCCATGCTGGACATGTGTAAGTATATGATGTCACATATTCTTACACTACGCAAAATAATCAATGACCGCTGTCATCTGTATTTCCCACGGACCACTAGCCAATCAGCGGCCGCTTTACATTTAGCTGCCTCTCATTGGCTGGGACCCACATGTAACCAGGCAATGAGTGGCCGCTACATGCACATCAAAAAAAGGCCATAGGAGTATCTTATTTTGATGTTCATATTGTCTTGAAAAAGGTGCTTGTTAGCATCGAAATGTCAACATGATTTTTGTACTGTCTAAATCCAGTGGCTTTTTGCATCTAAAGGACCCAGAGAGCAGTCCCTCTTTGCATGATATACAGGATATAACTATATGGAGATATATATATATATATATATATATATATAATTAGGGGTGTGCACCGGCCACTTTTCGTGTTTTGTGTTTTGGTTTTGGATCTGGATCTTTCTTCGTGTTTTGGATCTGGATTGGTTTTGCCAAAACCACCCTTCCGTGTTTTGGGTTCTTGGTTTTGTGTTTTGGATCTGTATTTTGTTTAAAAAAAGCATAAAAACAGCTAAAATCACAGAATTTGTGGGTTTTTCTGCTCCTATGCTATTATTAACCTCAATAACCTTAATTTCCACTCATTTCCAGTCTATTCTGAACACCTCACACCTCACAATAGTGTTTTTATGTCCAAAAGGTTGCACTGAGGTAGCTGGATGACTATGCTAAGAGATACGAGTGGGCGGCACAAACACGTGGTCCATCTAGGAGTGGCACTGCAGTGGCAGACAGGATGGCAGTTTGAAAAACTAGGCCCCAAACTATACATAATGCAAAGAAAAAAAAGAGGTGCAAGATGGAATTGTCCTTGGGCCCTCCCACCCACCCTTATGTTGTATAAACAGGACATGCACACTTTAACAAACCAAACATTTCAGCGCCAGGGTCTGCCACACGACTGTGGCTGAAATGATTGGTTCGTTTGGGCCCCCACAAAACAAGCTGGCAATTAATCTGTCCCTGCACAAACTGGCTCTACGGAGGCAAGATGTCGTCCTCATCCTCCTCATCCACCGATTCCTCACCCTCTTCAGTGTTGTGTACATCCTCATCCTCACAGAGTATTAATTCGTCCACGCTGGAATCCACAACCACAGGTCCCTCTGTACGTTCTGGAGGCTGGTCTCCCTGGAAGAGTTGATAATTCATTTTATGAACATCATCTTCTCCACATTTTGTGGAAGCAACCTCCTACGCCTTTCGCTGACAAGGTTCCCGGCTGCACTAAACACTCTTTCGGAGTACACACTGGAGGGGGGGCAACTCAGGTAAAATAGAGCCAGTTTGTACAGGGACCTCCAAATTGCTTCTTTTTCCTGCCAGTACAGGTACGGACTGTCTGACATGCCTACTTGGATGCTGTCACCGATGTAATCCTTTAACAGACAGACGCACGCTTGTCACTGCTGCTTTGAGGATGCAAGTGCGGCTACAGCCCACACAATTCACAAAGACAGAAAAAAAAAGAACAATATTTTTATTGTTTGTGTAGCACACTTTGAGGGTGTCACCACCCTTTAACAGACAGACGCACGCTTGTCGCTGCTGCTTTGAGGACAGTATCATATGCAGTGACAGTAGACTTGTCAGAAATTGTTGGCACGTCCTTCAGTCCGGACCAGATGTCCAAACCAGCCCTTGACTTATGATACAGGCGCACGCTTGGCGCTGCTACTATGTTGATGCACGTGCGGCTACATCGCACACAAGTCACAAACACATTAAAAAAATAGTTTTTTATTTTTTGGAGCACTTTGAGGGTTCCACCACCCTTTAACAGACAGACGCACGCTTGTCGCTGCTGATTTGAGGATGCAAGTGCGGCTACAGCCCACACAATTCACAAAGACAGAAAAAGAAGAACAATATTTTTATTGTTTGTGTAGCACACTTTGAGGGTGTCACCACCCTTTAACAGACAGACGCACGCTTGTCGCTGCTGCTTTGAGGATGCAAGTGCGGCTACAGCCCACACAATTCACAAAGACAGAAAAAAAAAGAACAATATTTTTATTGTTTGTGTAGCACACTTTGAGGGTGTCACCACCCTTTAACAGACAGACGCACGCTTGTCGCTGCTGCTTTAAGGATGCAGGTGCGGCTACAGCCCACACATTTCACAAAGACAGAAAAAAAAAGAAGAATATTTTTATTGTTTGTGGAGCGCACTTTGAGGGTTACACCACCCTTTAACAGACAGACGCACGCTTGTCGCTGCTGCTTTGAGGATGCAAGTGCAGCTACCGCCCACACAATTCACAAAGACAGAAAAAAGAAGAAGAATATTTTTATTGTTTGTGGAGCGCACTTTGAGGGTTACACCATCCTTTAACAGACAGACGCACGCTTGTCGCTGCTGCTTTGAGGATGCAGGCGGAATCTAGATGGGATTTGGAACCGGGGACACACTACCTCCATCAATTGTCTAAATCCCACTGCACTAATGGCGGATACCGGACGCACGTCTAACACCAACATAGCAGTCAAGGCCTCAGTTATACGTTTTGCTTCAGGATGACTGCTGTCGTACTTCATCCTCATCGCTAGGGACTGTTGGAGGGTCAATTGTTTAGTAAAAGTAGTGATGTTCCTACTTCCTCTCTGGGATGATGAACAACTCCCAGCAGCAGCAATAGCACTAGGAGGAAGTGGTTCTTGATCTTTCCCTATTTTATTTTTATCGGAGAAAGTTTGGTCCTCCATTTATGTTATATTGATATATACGTGCGGCTAAAGCGCACACAAACACAAAAAATATTTTTTTATTTTTGCTGGAGAGTAGTGCACTTTGTGGGTTACACCACCCTTTAAGAAATGAGCCAGCCGGCTCTTTACTTATGGGACACAGGCGCACGCTTGGCGCTGCTCCTTTGTTGATGCACGTGCAGCCACAGTGCACACAAGTCACAAACACAGAAAATATTTTTTTTTTTGGTTTGGACTGGAGTGTACTTTGGGGGTTACAGCACCCTTTAATGGTCAAGCCAGTCGGCCCTTTACTTATGACACAGGCGCACGCTTGGCACTACTTTGTTGATGCACGTGCGGCTACTGCGCACACAATTCACAAACACAGAAAATAATTTTTTTTTTGGTTTGGACTGGAGAGTACTTTGGGGGTTACAGCACCCTTTAATGGTCAAGCCAGCTGGCCCTTTACTTATGACACAGGCGCACGCTTGGCACTACTTTGTTGATGCACGTGCAGCCACAGTGCACACAAGTCACAAACACAGAAAATATATTTTTTTTTGGTTTGGAGTGTACTTTGGGGGTTACAGCACCCTTTAACGGTCAAGCCAGCTGGCCCTTTACTTATGACACAGGCGCACGCTTGGCACTACTTTGTTGATGCACATACGGCTACTGCGCACACAATTCACAAACACAGAAAATAATTTTTTTTTTGGTTTGGACTGGAGTGTACTTTGGGGGTTACAGCACCCTTTAATGGTCAAGCCAGCCGGCCCTTTACTTATGACACAGGCGCACGCTTGGCACTACTTTGTTGATGCACGTGCAGCTACTGTGCACACAATTCACAAACACAGAAAATATATATTTTTTTGGTTTGGACTGGAGTGTACTTTGGGGGTTACAGCACCCTTTAACGGTCAAGCCAGCCGGCCCTTTACTTATGACACAGGCGCACGCTTGGCACTACTTTGTTGATGCACGTGCGGCTACTGCGCACACAATTCACAAACACAGAAAATATATATTTTTTTGGTTTGGACTGGAGTGTACTTTGGGGGTTACAGCACCCTTTAATGGTCAAGCCAGCCGGCCCTTTACTTATGACACAGGCGCACGCTTGGCACTACTTTGTTGATGCACGTGCGGCTACTGCGCACACAATTCACAAACACAGAAAATTATTTTTTTTTTGGTTTGGACTGGAGTGTACTTTGGGGGTTACAGCACCCTTTAACGGTCAAGCCAGCCGGCCCTTTACTTATGACACAGGCGCACGCTTGGCACTACTTTGTTGATGCACGTGCTGCTACTGCGCACACAATTCACAAACACAGAAAATAATTTTTTTTTTGGTTTGGACTGGAGTGTACTTTGGGGGTTACAGCACCCTTTAATGGTCAAGCCAGCCGGCCCTTTACTTATGACACAGGCGCACGCTTGGCACTACTTTGTTGATGCACGTACGGCTTCTGCGCACACAATTCACAAACACAGAAAATAATTTTTTTTTTGGTTTGGACTGGAGTGTACTTTGGGGGTTACAGCACCCTTTAATGGTCAAGCCAGCCGGCCCTTTACTTATGACACAGGCGCACGCTTGGCACTACTTTGTTGATGCACGTGCGGCTACTGCGCACACAATTCACAAACAGAAAATAATTTTTTTTTGGTTTGGACTGGAGAGTACTTTGGGGGTTACAGCACCCTTTAATGGTCAAGCCAGCTGGCCCTTTACTTATGACACAGGCGCACGCTTGGCACTACTTTGTTGATGCACGTGCAGCTACTGTGCACACAATTCACAAACACAGAAAATATATATTTTTTTGGTTTGGACTGGAGTGTACTTTGGGGGTCACAGCACCCTTTAACGGTCAAGCCAGCCGGCCCTTTACTTATGACACAGGCGCACGCTTGGCACTACTTTGTTGATGCACGTGCGGCTACTGCGCACACAATTCACAAACACAGAAAATATATTTTTTTTTGGTTTGGACTGGAGTGTACTTTGGGGGTTACAGCACCCTTTAACGGTCAAGCCAGCCGGACCTTTACTTATGACACAGGCGCACGCTTGGCACTACTTTGTTGATGCACGTGCGGCTACTGCGCACACAATTCACAAACACAGAAAATAATTTTTTTTTTGGTTTGGACTGGAGTGTACTTTGGGGGTTACAGCACCCTTTAACGGTCAAGCCAGCCAGCCCTTTACTTATGACACAGGCGCACACTTGGCACTACTTTGTTGATGCACGTGCGGCTACTGCGCACACAATTCACAAACACAGAAAATAATATTTTTTTTGGTTTGGACTGGAGTGTACTTTGGGGGTTACAGCACCCTTTAATGGTCAAGCCAGCCGGCCCTTTACTTATGACACAGGCGCACGCTTGGCACTACTTTGTTGATGCACGTGCGGCTACTGCGCACACAATTCACAAACACAGAAAAAATATTATTTTTTTAGCACTTGGGGGGAGCACCCCTGATGGACAGAGCACCCCCTGGACAACACTACAGCACCCCTTTAGGACTGGGACACTGCACAGGACTTTGGAGTGGACACAGCCCCTATGGAGAACTGACTGCACAACACAGTCCAGCCAGCCCCTATGGACTTTGAAGTAGTGGACACAGCCCCTATTAACAACAGCAGCACAGCACAACACAGCCAGCCCCTATGGACTTTGAAGTAGTGGACAACAGCAGCACAGCACAGCACAACACTACTCTGCACTACACTACACTACACTACACAGCCCAGCCAGCCCTAACTCCAACCCTCCCTCTTCACTGTCCATAGCTGAGTGAGAAAATGGCGCCGATGCGGGTACCTTATATAGGTTCCAAAACCCGCGAGACTCGGAAGGCGGGATGATGACGTTTTGCCTCGATTTCAGATCCGAGTCAGGCGGGAAAAGTCGAGCCTGACTCGGATCTGCCTCGGATCGGGGGGGCTCGGGGGGGTTCGGATTTCAGAAATCCGAACCCGCTCACCCCTAATATATATATACTGTATATGCACTGTACTTGTTATCCTCAGTAAGTGTAATCTAGCTTTATATCGCTGAGATTTCATGTACAGATTTGCAAATATTGCTGTGTTTACTTATGCATAAGTAATATTTATTTTAGAATGAGTTACCTTCCAGGATACAATGCTTACTGAGAGCTAAGATGTATGTCAGCTGAGGACAGTGGCACTGTATTGTAAAATGCTTTTAAATATTTAACTCTCTCCAAAAGTATTTTAATGATGGAACCTTGCCGTGTCTCCAAAGCTTTTTAGCTTCTGTCTTCGTTTTGCAAGGTAATTATAATGCCATCATTAGTCAAGACAATAAACATAAGGACATGATGTGCTTGTTTTCAAGGCTAAAATGTATAATTTGTAGGAAAAATGAATGTACAATGCACACAGCTTGCACACGTTTTAAAAATATTTTGTTTCCAGCAACTGTGAATGTATAGTACAACATATGATGTAGGCTGATTTATAACTTATTCTATTATATCTATATCTTCAAAAGTTCTACTTCAAGTTCAACGAACATTCTATTAATTTAGAAGATGAAAATTTTTTTTTCGATGTATGTAATTGTGAACCATCACTGTTTTTTTTAAATCAATATGATAAGCGAGAAAGCATGTCTACAGTGCCTTGCAAAAGTATTCATATCCCTTGGCTTTTTACCTTTTTTGTTACATTACAACCAGTTATTTTTTTTAATCTGAATTTTATGTGATGGATCTGCACAAAATAGTCTAATTTGGTGAAATGAGAAATAAATATATAAAAAAGATTCTTTATAAATAAAATTATGAAAATTGGTTTCTGCAAATGTAATCACCCCCTTTGCTATGAAGCCCCTCAAAAGTTCTGGTGCAACCAATTACCTTCAGAAGTCACATAATTAGTGAAATGAAGTCCACCTGTGTGAAATCTAAGTGTCACATGATCTGTCAGTATAAACACACCTTTTCTTAAAGGCCCCAGAGGCTGCAACACCACTAAGCAAGAGGCATCATACCATGAAGACCAAGGAGCTCTCCAAACAAATCAGGGACAAAGTTGTTGAGAAGTACAATTCTGTGTTGGGTTGGGTTATAAAAAAATATCCAAATCTTTGATGATCCCCCGGAGCACCATCAAATCCATCATCATCAAATGGAAAGAACATGGTACCACAACAAACCTGCCAAGAGGGGCCGCCCACCAAAACTCACAGACTGGGCAGGGAGGGCATTAATCAGAGAGGCAGCACAGAGATCAAAGGCAACTCTGATGGACCTGCAGAGTTCCACAGCAGAGACCGGTGTATCTGTGCATGTGACCACAATAAGCCGTACACTCCATAGAGCTGGGCTTTATGGAAGAGTGGACAGAAAAAAGCCATTACTTAGTGATAAAATTATGAAGACACGATTTGAGTTTGCCAAAAGGCATGTGGGCGACTCCCCAAATGTATGGAGGAAGGTGCTCTGGTCAGATGAGACTAAAATTTTACTTTTCGGCCACCAAGGAAAACACTTTGTCTGGCCCAAACCCAACACATCCCATCACCCCAAGAACACCATCCCCACAGTGAAACATGGTAGTGGCAGCAACATGCTGTGGGGATGTTTTTCAGCAGCAGGGACTGGGAAACTGAGTCGAGTCGAGGGAAAGATGGATGGTGCTAAATACAGGGATATTCTTGAGCAAAACCTGTTTCAGTCTGCCTGTGATTTGAGACTGGGATGGAGGTTCACCTTCCAGAAGGACAATGACCCGAAGCATACTACTAAAGCAATACTCGAGTGGTTTATGGGGAAACATTTAAATGTGTTGGAATGGCCTAGTCAAAGCCCAGATCTCAATCCAACTGAGAATCTGTGGTCAGACTTGAAGATTGCTGTTCACAAGTGGAAACCATCCAACATGAAGGAGCTGGAGCAGTTTTGCCTTGAGGAATGAGCAAAAATCCCAGGGGCAAGAGGTGGCAAGCTCACAGAGACTTATCCAAAGCGACTTGCAGCTGTAATTGCAGCAAAAGGTGGCTCGACAAAGTACTGACTTTAGGGGGGTGAATAGTGCATGCTGAAGTTTTTTGTTATGTTGTCCTAAATGTTGTTTGATTCACAATATAAAAAACACAATTTCACAGTTGTAGGCATGTTCTGTGAATGAAATGATGCACACCTTCAAACAATCCATTTAATTCCAGGTTGTGAGACAACAAAACATGAAAATTGCAAAGGGTGTGAATACGTTTGCAAGGCACTGTATCTGTCTGTCTGTTTGTCCTTTATGCAAGGTCAGAGTTTTTGTCCCAGCTCCACCAAAATTGGCACAAGATCCAGAGCTGGCTCAAGTGTAAATTGGCAGTCTTCCAAAAACCTGTGTGAAAGCCACAAAAGTATAATTTTAACCTCGAAGTCTGAGCAAGTGTCAAACTTTATGACCATATATATTAGTTAGCCCTATGTGTTTGCAGTAATGACCTTTACAGATTTTGCCATATTGTAGTAGTGCCCCATATAACACATTATTCCACACAGTAGTAGTGCCCATTACACATTATGTGACAAAGTAATGCCCCTTATAACATTATGCCACACAGTAATGCCCCTTACATAATATGCCCCCCCAGCAACTCACCTCCCTGTTCCCTCCAGCAGCCTCTCAACTCCACCTGTGTGCCATACGTTGAAATCTGGGCCCCCCTCGGTGGCCCTGACTGGATCAGCTCACCTTGCATGCATGACTGGGTGCAGGGGGAGCAGTGGACCACACAGGCACCATAGCAGCCGCACCCCTTGAACCCACGGTAGTTACACCACTGTTTGCCTGCATGTTAGCATACAAACGGTGGTTAACAGTGGGGTCCTTTTCAGGATCAATGGAATGGGGTTATAGGCGAGTACAAAGTAAACAAATAAAGGTTGCCAAGGTTCAGTCTTCAACCCTGGCAATGCCGGGGATCCCAGCTAGTTTAAAATAGTGAAAATAACAACCAGACAGATGCCACTCATTTAGTACAGACAACGCTAATGGGCCATTGTTAGAAACTATTTTGGTTGTGGCTGATAAAATTTGTATTTCATCTCCTCATGTGGTTAGAGTAAGGTATTACCTATTTACATGACCTATGGACAACACAGCTCTTTTCCCATTTCCACAAATTCATAACAGGCATTTCATAATTTTTTTTAAATGTCTTTAAATACACCACTGTTTATATTTTAAATCCAGACAAATTACATGTTTGCTCTACTACCTGCCTAGTTTTGTTTCTAATGGTGCATACACACGGTCAGATTTTTCTTCAGATCTGCACGATAACGATTTAAAAAATCGTTCAATTGTTCATATCTGAAGGAAAATCTGACATATCTGACATGGCTGAACGATGAATGATGCGTGTTCCCTATGGTCAGATAACGATATCTGACATCTGATGTGTTTGCAGTCAGATTTGGACGATTCCATTCTTTTTAATGCAGTCAAAAATCGTTCATTGGGCCTGATTCAGAGCCGTTTTTTGCGGTCGTTCGTTCAAAAACAAGGGGTGGCTATTCAAATGATCCGTTCGCAAATTGCAGTCTGTTCACGCCTCTAAGTCTGAACGAGCGAGCAAAACATACGCTCGTTTATTTGTTAAAAACGCCCCCTGGCCGCTCGCACCATACGTCATGTCCGCTATTTATTAGATTAATCGAGTACATCGACCAGCGTATGAACTGCTCGCTATTCTTGTGGTTGGTGTTTGCTACCACAAATTTGCGAGCAGTTCTGGCTATAAAATAACCCAGTGACGTGGTCAATGACGCTGCTGTATTAATTATGCACACCCATAATACGCCCGTTTTGACCTTTAAGCACGCCTGCGTTCGGATCTCCACTCCCCATTTTCAAGCACCTTCCCCTGTTACCACCCACATACGCCTCATTCTGTCACTCAAAATAGCAGGCACTCGCTATATAGCGTACAAACGATTTTTGGCCTGTACTGACTGGTTCGCGCATGCGTACTAAAAACCGTACGCATGCGCAGATGTGCAAACATCGCTCGGAACGAGCGTACTGCCGCTAACGAGCGGCTCTGAATGAGGGCCATAGTTCAAATCGTTCATCTGACACATCTGACAAATCTTACCGTGTATATGCTCCATTAGCTTGACTCACAAGCACATGCTGGGGAGTATCTTGTCCTGCTACAGATGTATTTTTTCCCTAAATAATTATTTATAATATATAATCATACAAATTCCTGATGCAGAGTCAATGGGAAGCTGACCTAAATTTTCAGACAAAGACTGGGAAAGTGTCTTTGCTTACAGTTGCATTTTTAAATGTTTAAATCATATTGAAAATTTAACCAAACTGAAGCACATATAAATTCCTGATTCCACTCCTTAGAAACAACTCCATGATATTTGTAAATCCAAGACTAAATACTTTTGGAGGATCTGAATTTTTTATTTTTAGAATCATATGTCTAAGTAACATTTTTAGGTACAATTACATAGCAATACCAAGATTTGACTGACACCTCAGAAATTAAATTACAGCCCCAATAGCCATGCGGGTCCTGGAAAAATGTCAGCCCTGCCCTGATTGTCCTGACTGCTGTTTGCCATCATTATAGTTAAAGATGTGCACAGACCCCAGTGTTTTGGTTTTGGTTCTAAGTCATTATCTTGTTTTGATTTTGACAAAACGACCCTCAAGTGTTTTGTTTTGGTTTTGGATTTCTTTAAAAAGAATACAACTAAAATCATGGACTGTAACTTTGACCTGTGTTTGTTCTATAGCATTATTAACATCAATAGCTTTCATTTCCAGTCACTTCCAGTCAATCTTTACCCCCTCACAGCACCTGAAATCACGAGGGAGGAACTTAAATGCAATCCAAATATGTGAGCTCTGGTTTTTAGATCCGAGTTCCGAACTTGGTGAGAAGACTTGAGTCGACACTCTGTTCTACTCGGACCCCAAAGTGATCGAGCCTGGACTTGGTTCGACACGGAACCCCAAATTCGGGTGTGTTCGGTTTTCATCTAAACCAAAGCACTCATCTCTAATTATAATTTAGTTTCATAATTAAACTGATAATTAGCATATAGTGACTTGTGTATGGGCCTATTGCATCTTTTATATTTTGCTATAACCAAAGACACTGTTGAGTAACATTAGGTCTGTATTTATCCATACTTCTTCCGAATGAGAATGTTAGTTGTTTAGCAGCATACAGTGACAAGAAACATCTTCAAGCTAAGACGGAATTATTTTAAGAGAAGCATTATGCTGTATGCAGGGTTAGACTGGCCCACAGGGGTACAGGGGAATCCCCCGGTGGGCCCCACTGCCTGTGGGCCCACCTCCTCCTCTAGGGATCAGGTTCAAAACTGTGCACTGGAACTATACATTATACATATGTTACACTATACTGCACAGGACTATGGTGTGTTTTCTACAATGCATTGCTGGTATTAGTCTGGTACATTATCATGCATGCACTAGCAGTATTTACTATACATATATTTTTAAAGAGCCCAGTCCATGCACTCTCTAATGGTTAGATAAGCCTCTGTGGAGGCTGACCACACACCCTCTAGAGGCTGGCCACACCCCTAAGTATGGGCCCTTATCGCTGCATTCCCCCCGGTGGGCCCTTCATGCCTCAGTCCGACACTGGCTGTATGTTAATAATTAGTTCAAACCTTAAATATGAGATACAGTTTTGTGTCCTGACAAAGGTATAACCTTGAAATAAGCAACCCAAATATTTATTTTGTTTACACTACACTGGAGCAAGACACCTTACAGATTCCCTAATTAATATGTGAAAATGTATTCCATTAATGACTACCACTGAGAAGAATACGCTAACTGCCCCATAATCATGGATAGGAGCTGTAAGGGAAGTGGGGTCATGTAACTTCTTCCATATTATATTGTAATGGTAGATTCCATTGTAGAATACAGAAATGAACTGAATGTCTTATCTGACAGAAATTAGATCTGCAGTTATGATGTACAGTATAGAGAATATTATGACCTGGGTTGATGGGCACTAATATCATAAGAACATTTTTCTATATGTGAGGTTACATTTTACCTTGGTCTGGATCAACATAGTCAGAATTTAGAGCATGATTGATTTGTGCTGCTTTTAAGTCTCTCTGACTATGCTACTGTGTTATTTATTATTTAGTTTCTTATATAGCGCAACATATTCCGTTGCGCTTCACAATTGGAAACATTAATAGAACACAACTGGGTAATAATAGACAGACATATAGGTAGGAAGGCCCTGCTCGCAAGCTTTCAATCTATAGGGAAATACGCATTGATATACAAGGATAGGTGTTATATATTGCATTTTGGTTCAGCCAGACTGCAGAGTTTATTGTTGGGCTGTATGATCCAGTCACGCAGGAATATCGGCCAAAGGTCAGGAGGATGTGAAAGAAAGACAGTGTATGAGGTTATGTGTGGACTGTGAAAGGGGATGTAATTAGATATGGAAGTTCTGAAGGTTATGTGGTCGGTTCTGGACTGTGAACTGTGGGCCTGATTCAGACCCGCTCGCAAGTGCATTGCGCTTGCAAGCGGGTCGATGGTGGCCCAGTGCACACGCGCTTTTTGCGCTTGCTCTGGGACTCACTACAAAATTTTGTAGGCGTGGAGGGGGGGTTCCTTCACAAACGGAGGCGTTCCCATGCGAACGTCTGCCGTTTGTGGGCGGTCCCACATACATCACCAGTGATGTCAGTGAGAGAGCTTCCGTCTCTATTTGAGCCAGAAGCTCTCTGGGGCTTGCAGCCACAAGACCCTACCACAAGGGTCTCGTCGCAAGCCCAATGGTCACGATGGTCTTGACCATCACGACTATCATCATGGCCGCTCGCTACCGCTGTGGGTGGTAACCCAGAGCTATGCGAGCGGCCAAGAGGCCGCAACTAAAAAAAACTGCGCCCGCCCTGATTCAGAGCGAGCTCTCGCTTTTTGCGAGCGCCTCTGAATCAGGCCCTGTGTTACATGTATTGCAAGATATGTGCAAATAATAGTATAAAATATAACACAAATTAGTCTAGTGTTTAGTAATTGTATGCATCTTAGACATTCTATAAAACCTATCACCAGCAACTGTCTATCCATTATGCTAAAACAGGAATTGTTTATGTATTTGTTTTCCCATTGCATAACAACCAAAGATATGTATTACAGTACATTGCTAATATTACCCTGTACAGTGTTCCATTTTGTGAGAGTTCATCCTTTATTTAGTATTGTGATTGCTACATATTTGAAGAGTCACCATTCAAATTATAATCTGAAGTTTTAAAATTTGTTTTAATAGGGCAATGATGTACGGATTATAATCGGCCAGTTTGATGAACATATGGCAGCAAAGGTCTTCTGTTGCGTAAGTAGACTCTAATTGTATTTTTCAGTTGTAAAAGGGTGATGTTCTTAAAGAGTTCTCAAATTAGTAATTGTATACCCACAAGTGATATTAACATAAACCCCTATAAATAATATCTGTATATGGCCTGTATCCATCTGTGAGTTGGTGTGGGTTCGTATTCTCTGGAGAACTTCATATTCACCACCCAAGTTTACGGCACTTTTATTCTCAAGATAGTGAAGTACAGGACACCCTGGATATAGAAGTTTTGTGATAAGGAACTTGCACACTGAGCTGCCACAGGCATAAACGTAAAGTAAAATTAGAGTTGAATGAATGGGTCTCAGATAAAACAAAGATTTTTTTTTTTACCTTTTTTTCCTTATGTGCAGCTCTTAGTTTCATGACACTGACCTGTATTGTTTCTCTGACTATTTCTTCCCATTAAGACTAACTTGAAGAGTGTTGACATGTTGGTTGGCTTTGGAAGGCGAGAAAACGATACTCCCCAGCACTGATAGTAAATATGAGTGTCTATCAGATCAGTTAGAATGAACTAACTAACCATATGATAATTGTAAGATATAAAATTATTACTCCTTACATTAATGTGGACTAATACAGGGTTTAGTGTATATGGCTAGGGTTAAATAACAAATCCATTACTCACATGTAGTGAGCTATGTAAACAAGAAATGTCCAAACAAAATCTTGAATTAAAAAAATATTTTTATTTAGAGAATCAAACGAGATGCAGTCAGGAAGTCGACAGTCAAAATGCCGTCCACCGGCTTTCCGACTGTCTAATCCTGGCAGGGATCTAATGATAGGCATCGAAATCCCGATGCCTATTGTTATCCCTATGCTGGGAGCCCGACGCCCGGCATACCGAACAAAGGTAAACCAGACGGCAGGGCGCGGACAGCCGTGTGGGGGAGGGTTAGGTTAAGGACTCCCGTGGGAGGCTTAGGGTTAGGCAACCCCTGGGATGGTTAGGGTTAGGCTAGGGTAAGGGGGGTTAGGGGGGGAGGTTAGGGTTAGGGGGGAAGTTAAGGTTAGGTACCCCCTGGGCACCCCCCTGGGAGGGTTAGGTTTAGGCTGCGGGGAAGGGGGTGTTAGGTTTAGGTACTTACAGGGGGGTTAGAGTTAGGCACTTGGGGGGGAGGTTAGGGTTAGGCACCCCTAAGGGAGGGTTAGGGTTAGGGGGGTAGGGTTAGTAATAGTAAAAATACTTATCTGTCGGGATCTTCTGTTGCTGGCCTTCCAGCGTCAGGATTTTAACTGTCCGGTGGTATTTCATACCGATCCCAATCAAACATACCCTTTTTCTAAAAATGGCAATATGGACAAATGTACTGTTTGTCGATATAAAAAAACACCTGAATCTTAATATTTCAATCAATATATTGCATAAAATTCCATAAAATCCATTTAAATGAAATCATGGTTTCAAATAGTAAAAACAAATGGCATAAAATGCACAAGAATAACCACAAAGCATAAAATAAAATCCAAGATTCACCTTATGACTGCCTGTACAAGCGCACTGGCACTGTGAAATGCCTAGCAGATTTTTAATGATTTGGGATTTTATTTTATGCTTTATGATAGTTTTGCTTAGGGAAAGCAGTGTCAAAGAGAATGCCATAAATTTGTAATATATTGTCTTTAGACATAGGGCAGTATCTTAATACAGTATACTTTAAAAAGGTGGTAAGGGAACAAAGAAGCTGGACTGGATGCAGTGAGTTTAGGAAAGAGTTCAAAACTAATTTTAGGGTTGGAAATAGTTTAGGGGTGAGGTGTGTACTTCTTATGCAAACAACTTAAAGAGGCTAGATCTGGCCAGAATAAAGAGCTAGATTTAATATCCAGATAGATTGTGTCTGGTGGGTAGTTTGAGGAGGTAATCTGGTAGAAATGATCAGCCAAGTAATTAGTTTATTATCAGGATGTCATCTTCCATCACTGGGAATAGGTTTCAAGGGTCTATCATTCTTTATAAAGTGGATAAGGGATTGTTGTACTTTGCTTAGATGTGATAGGGAGACTACAACCAGGAGGGTCTGGAAAAGGTACAGCAATTTGGGAACAATGTTAATTTTTACTGCTATTATCCTTCCCAACCTTAAGATAATGAGCCACTTCCAGGAAGTCAAAGCCTCCTGAAAATCTCAAAAAAAGTTGGGGAAAGTTGTCCTGTCAGGACAGATCATATTGTAATGTCAAGAAGATTTTATCTTTTTGTGTTACCATGTGAAGTTTTAATATGCTTTGAGGGATTTGACATCCCAAGGGAAGACGTTCTCTGGCTTAGAGTAATTTTATAGCCCAACAGTGGGAGGTTGTGTCCGGTGGGTAGTATGAGGAGGTAATCTGGTAGAAATGATCAGCCAAGTAATATAGTTTATTATCATGCAGTCATTTTCCACCACTGGGAATAGGTTTCTTAAAGATTTTAGAGTATAGTTTCAATGGTCTATCATTCCTTATGAAGTGGATAAGGGACTGTTGTACTTTGCTTAGATGGGAGAGGGGTACTGCAACCAGGAGGGTCTGGAAAAGGTACAGCAATTTGGGAATAATGTTAATTTTTACTGCTATAATCCTTCCCAACCTTAAGATAATGAGTCACTTCCAGAAGCCAAAGCCTACTGAAGATCTCAAAAAAAGTTGGAGAAGAGTTGTCCTGTCAGGCCAGGTCATATTGTAATGTCAAGAAGATCCCAATATATTTTATCTTTTTGTGTTACCATGTGAAGTTTTAATATGCTTTGAGGGATTTGACATCCCAAGTGAAGACATGTTCTCTGGCTTAGAGAAATTTTATAGCCCAACAGTTTTCTATAAATTGCAGAAATCTGTAAAGATTATGCTGGGTGATTCTTGTTTGAGAGAGTGTCAGTAACATGTCATCAGCAAAGAGCGTAACTTTGGAAGTGGTGTTCCCCACAAGCATTATCTAGATGTTGGTATCCAGTCTTATATGTTCTTGTGATATAGATAATTTATAGGAAGGGATACCATCTATGAAAATTTGAATGGAGGGATAAAGGACCATAAAACAATTCAGGAGATTCTATGTTACAGTATGTCAAAGAACTGAAAATTATGTGACAATAATCCCCAGGAGATTCTGTCAAACACTTTCTCAGTGTCTAGAGAGAGAAAAATAGCTGTGTATTTCTTGCAATTTATGATGTGCATTAAACCTATGGTCCACTACCTGTTTTCTCTCACCTGATGACCTCACATGAAGCCCACTTGGTCGTAGTGAATCATAAAGGAAGAACTTGGATTAGCCTGTTGGCCTTGATTTTAACATATATTTTGCGATAAATTGAGAAGTGATATAGACCTATATCTGGAAAAAATGTGTGAGTCCTTTTCCTACTGGTTAATCACCACAGTGATATTGTTTTGAGCTTTTCCCAATTTGAGTTTTGACGCCGATTTAGTCCACCTCATACCCTTTTCAATTTTCTAATAAAAGATCTGCTTCAGTAATTTGAGGCAATTTTGTATTTTGCTGAGAGAGAAGGGTGAGTGCATTCTTGGTCTTTGAATTCCTCTAAGTTTGTAGGAATCAGCTACTATTTATATTTTTCATTCTAAAGCCTCAAGCTTAATAGAACAGTCGTTAGTGTTGGTTATGAATTATTTATTTTACATAGAGACCATACTATCAGGTGTCCCGATCTTAAAGTATTCTTTGATAAGTATCTTGAGTTGGGCAACTGTCTCATGATTATGAAGCAGTGCATTATTTAGATGTCATTTCATTAGGTGGGAATGTTCAGTTAGACTATTAATACTGTATAAGAAGATATTTGAACATGATTAGACCAGTTCAGGGGGTGGACTTGAACCTCTCTAAGGCTTCAGGCCAACTGCTCAGGAAAAAAAATGTGTAGTCACAAGTAACAGGCTCACTGACTATCCAGAAATTATAGCGTGGAGATGTATAGGAGTGATTTGGATTTTTGAAGGTTTGATTTGTCATAACTATTGCCCCCTGGGTAGACCTGTCAAATGTGTTATTTAGTACTGTTTTAAAACCTTTAGTGTATGTAAGAGCTTCCTGTCTCTTCCAAGAATGAGGGTGTAAAGTTTGCTAAAGAAGATATGTTGGCCTTGATTAGAAGTGTATACTGTTCATTAACAATAGTACAAAGTGTATTGTTAGTATGCCTATTAGAATTTTAAAGCGACCATCCTCGTCTTGAAAGGAGTCAATCAATTTGAATATCAGATGAAGGTTGAAAGAATTGCTACTGCTCTTTTTTATGCTTTTGGGCACATTTATGGTAGGTGTCTGGGTTGGCTTTAGATCAGACCTCCAGATGGATGTCCTGTACAAAGTGGGTCTCCTGAAGGAAGATTAGGTATTCCTTATATATGGTAAGAGTGGTAAAGAGTCTTCCCCATTTTTTAGGGCTATTGAGTCTTTTCATTTTGGATGATAGTATTCTAAGACCCATTCATGATAGTCATAAGAGAGGCTGGAGCAGAAAGCAAGAGAAGAATGTGAGTTAGTCACTTACAGTAGAACAATGTCAAAATCTTGGTACTGATGTCCTATATCAGATTAAGTAAAGTCAGGTGCAGAGTAGGAGGGTGGAGAGACTAAATTAAGCCAATTGCCAGAAAGAGCCAATACCAAAATTGCTGTCAGTGGAGAGAGAGGCTACAAGCTGGGCTAGCACATCTGCAGGTCTGCAGGTGGGTACTTAGGGGGAGTGGTGATAACTGATGGTATCTTACCAAGTGAACCATGGACAGGAACAGTAGGATTTGTGGGCCCAAAATGTTAACTGAAACCAATATAAGCATGTTGGTGCTGGTGGAATAAAGAAGAAACATGGTGGGAAGGAGAGGATGCCGGCAGGGGTGAGGAGGGAAGGAGAGGATGCCGGCAGGGGTGAGGAGCAAATGATAGTGCACATGTGGACTAAAAAAGTGAAAAACACAAAAAGAGAAAATGTGACAAATCAGTAAACTTAAATGGCAAATACATGTGAGAAATGGATTAGATTGCTTTCAGGTTTCAATCTGTAGCCCTCAGTTTAAGATAATATAGAGGATAATGGAGAAATTGATGCACCAAGTAAATGCCAGGTCAAACAGGGCAAAATTCCACCAATGAACAGTAAGTTTGTGTGAGTTTACATTGAATAGGTAATGTTATAAGTAAGAGCTGAAGAACAATCTGAAAACAGATATGTTAAAATGCAGAAGTGCCTTCCCACATAGGTTATGCACCCCCTAAACTCAAGGATGTAAAGAAATAGGTAACCTTCATGGATGGTCATGGGTCAGAGGCAGGGTCAGTCATGACTGATAGGAGTATGTCTGTCAGTGCCAGTGGAGTAGAGGAGAAACATGATGGAAGGAGTGAAGTGCAGGTGCGGGGGCCAAATGGTGGCGCACACAGGTGAACAAGAGGCAAAAAGCACAAACACATAAAATTTAACAAATCAGAATGATTGCTCTCAAGTGTCCACCCATAGTCATCACTGAGATGATGCAGGGTATGTGAGGAGTTAATGTAAAGTGTGAATACATACAGTATGTAAAACCCATTAAATGCTTTTTAGAAAAATCATTTAAAAAATTAATGTCAAGTGGATGAAATCCAAAATAGGTGTAAAAATCTTAAAACCACCTATAAAGGTAAAAAGAAACCATAAACCATACAGCAACCAAAAAGAAGCCTGCAATAATTGTACAATTAGATACCATTGCATGTAATCTAAAAAATTTAATTCACTGTTAAAGCCGAGTGGGATGTGATTAACTAATGGAAATAATCAAAGTACTTCTCAGTATTAACTCTGAAGCTAAGGTTTATATGAAATTATTTAATTTGCTTGCTATATTGGGCATTAGTTAGATGTAGGAAAATTAGTGAGAATGTAGTGTGGGATGAAGAGAACATTGTGCTAAGCTATAAACATGCAGTCCATATACTAGGGCTTTTTTAACATTATCCTCATAAGCCCCCACAGTGCTGTGCTTGTTTTCCAAATCTCCTAAAAGCACCGATGTAATAATTAGTGAATGACTCATTTGAAAAGATCAAAGGCTCTTAGAAACCACAGTGCTGATACTATGTAAAAAAAACAGCATATTGTATGTGCCCTTTCTTACTCTCCTAACATTAGTAATAACCTCATCCAATAATATTCTATTTACTATAGCTACTGGATTGCTATTGTAATCACATTGCATTGCAAGATATTACATAGCACTACTTAGCAGGAGTAATGAAAATAAAATGCTAATATCCTAAAAGAGGAAATGTTTTATTGCATTAATGGACTCCTCCCGAATTATATGCACCCTCTTGCTGTAAAACAGTAATTAGGCCACACCACCAAATTCGGTCGCGCGCGAGAGGTTAGGGCACTCTCTCAAGAGCCGGCACAGGGTGCTCAGAACCCTGGAGCTGGCCCTGGTGCATGGGTTGGTACTACTGGAATCTAAACAACATGGGACAAATTACAAGCCATGTGGGGGTAGGGGGAAGTATTTAATATGATAACATACATAACTTGTATTGATCTTTTCTACTCCACCACAGCAGTTCTATGCTAATAACTCCTCCATTCAGTCACCTAATTATATGTACCTTTATGTATGAAAGCAAACAATTCCAAGTTACAGCAGATATTATTAAATTCTCACCTGCCAAAAAAGGCTTCTCGGTATAATCATTTAAAACATGGGCTTCTTTACAAAAACATCATAGGAAATATTAATTTACAAGCCATACATATAATACAATTTATCTTATATGGAAAGCCACCTTGTTTAATTCATAAATACTGTATATAAAGATGTGCCTTGAACATAAAGAATGCACAGATGTGTTCTGAGCATCATTATCAACAAGCTGATGGAATGGGAAAAAGTTGATAAAAATAAATGCTATATAATTTGTAATAAATAATTGTTTTATTTAATTAAATTATTTACTTTTTTTACATATTAGTATACTGTAGGAACGTTTTGTATAGTAGTTGCCCCATTCACACTATGCTAGGATGATATGTTACCCACAGTCAATATGTGCTAGAAAAAGTCTCAACACTACTCACTGCGGGGCTGGTAGTCTTTGGGAGGGAAGAGGTGCTCATTTTTTGTCGGCCTCTCACCCCGAATAAACTCCTGCCTTCAGCTGACAAGGCTGCTGCTGATTCACAATAAGACAGAAAGTTTCCCTATTGTATGTACTGTGATCAGCACAACCTGCTTGGTCTGGTTTTGGTTTCCACTACACTGAAGGGACTCCATGCCTACACAAAAATACTTGCAGTGCAAAAGATACACCTTAAAAAAAAAAAGACACATCTAAACATACTTGGAACTCTAAATTGTTGACATCACTTACAAGTGAAAACTCCGATCTGCCACCCCAGATGCAAGTGACCACAATTACCAGACACATGTAACTGCAAAGGTTTTGGAGCAATTTTATGTTGCAGATTCATTAACCCCCAAATGGACCCCTATATTTTAGCTTCATATATAAAAAGTAACATACATTCTATTTTATCAGCCATTTATGGAAGCAGTGTCTGCACTGTATTTCAGAAGACTTAACAGAGTTTTCCCTAATCTTCATCGTTATTTAAAATTAACTTTTATTTCTGAGAAGGAATAGTAGAAATTTATAAGGACTAAAGCGTGTGTTTATTATTAATGTTGCTATTACTGTGCACAAAGGAGAAAGCAGCCATTACTTTCCAGAAATTGATACTTGATAGTAGCTATTGTAAATCACTGCTCTACAGTGCAGTACTTCTACATCATACACATACTGTCAAATGACAGTTGATACAACAACATGACTTCCAGGGCAAATCATATTTCAATTGTAATTCAGCTGCTTGTCTTGCACCAAAGCAATAAAACAAATTGTACTCCCTAAATCTTTTTATATCTCATCACTCCTTTGTCCAATCCCTTATAATCAATCTGCTTCTACATTTGTTTATTTACAGATTCTCTGGAAAATGTGCAAAAAATTAAAAACACCCCAACATAGAGGGCCTTATTCAGACTTGGGATTAGAGAGAGATATCTCTCTCAACTGATCATGCAGAGAGATTTAGATTTGGGAGGAGTGTTTCCAAACTGACATCTAAATTGTAGAGTAATAATAAAGCTATGCAGTATTTGTGGGCTACATGCAAAAGCAGCCAGTATTTACCCTACATGTAAAAAAATGTATGTATTTACACTCCTTACATTGCAATATGGTTTGTTCAGGTTCACAGTTGAGAGAGATACCTCACTTTATTCCCAAGTGTGAATCAGGCCCAGAGTCCAACTTATTTTCTCTCTAGGTCCACAATCTTCATTAATCTAAACAATTATGTTTAGTTATTTTTTTTAAATCCTTGATTTACATTCAAACAGTGCTTTTTTCTAGTGGCAATTAGTGGTATGCAGTACCGGCATTTTTTGGCGTAATCTTTTATTCTGATAACTAATTTCAGAAATAGAAAGAAATCAGTGAAATCATTTCAGAAATTAAAATAAAAGTGGCTGAAGAATTATTCAGTGTGGAAGCTGCTATAAATGTTGTATCAACTTGTAACTTTAGATAATTTTCTGTGAGTATTGGCTGGACCCCTATTCATTGAAACAAAACACTGCCTTCATATATGTTATAAAATAATCATGAGAGTGAGGAACATTAGAAAGTAATTAATAATTAATCCGTCCCAATCATGAATTCTTATTTTACCACTTTAGTACAAAATTATTTAAAAAAAATTATTTCCTTCACCAATTAATAAGATATTCCCTTGCCAGACCTGACAAACACCCATAGAGATTACTTTGGGGGAATGATCTTCAGTGGCAAACTTTAAAGAGATATACAATAAACCACTAATAAAAACATACAGTACTTAAAACCAATTAAATGTGCTTTTTAAAATGAAGAATATCTAATGCTAAGTAGATGGAACCCAAAAATTGGTCTAAATGAGGACTAATCAAACCAAAAATATTATTCCCCACCACCTATAAAGGTAAAAGCAACTATAAAACTATAAACCTTACAATAACCAAAGTAATATCACAGTTAGTAACTGTACAAACATTATTTCTTGTAAAACATTTATTTTAATTCATTGCTAATGCCGAGTGGGATGCAATTACCTAATGGAAATGTTCACAATACCTGTCAGTTCTCGCTCTAAGGTTTATATGAAATTATTTAATTTGCTAGCTAAATAGGGCACTAGTTAGAGATAGGAAAATGAGTGAGTGCGGGTTGGAGGGAACATTGTGGTAAGCTGTAAGCATGCAGTCTATATAGCATTTTTAATATTGTCCTCACCTCATACTGTCATGTTTGTTTTACAAATCTCCTAAAAGAATTGGTGTAATAATTAGTGAATGATTATTTCTAGACTGTGGTCATTTAAACATCACAGCCATATACCTTCGTATTGTTTAAAAAGCAGCATATTGAGCTGTACTTAACCATTACTAATATGCATGTTCACTAAAATTCTAGTAGTATTCACATCCCATCTGTGACATACACGTCAATTATACTACTTAATCAGAGGAGATGAGGGTGAAGTAAAAAAACTGTATGAATATCCCAATGTCTTCCTCTTGAATCTAATATGATATTGGAAGTACAGTAACCACAGAAAGTGACAGATCATGTTTCCATATATAATTAAGGAGCAATCCAGTACCTGACCTGGAGGAATTTGTAAAAATCTCTGGTTGGAAGGCAAAAGTAGGCTCATAGTAGAGAAAGACAAAAAAATACTTAGCGCTGATCTAATTATTAAAACTGAAACTGCTGCTCTCTAAATAAGCAGTCTACTCAAACTGCATTTTTTAAGACATAAAAGATACAAAGAAGATAAAGAAAGCGCTGAATCAGCTCAGAAATTTCCAATATATTTATTATACCCTTATTGGTTCAATAAAAAAATATATATAAAATGTTTTTCAACCGTATAATATATATAACGGCCGACAATTAAATAAATATATCAACTACACACATAAAAAATGGGCCCACAGGTCACAGTCTCTCTATACCTTGACATATAACGTTATACATACAGCCTATCAATCTGCTTATACACAAATAATTTTCCTGCAACAGAGAAGCATCCACTATCTGTGGAATTTAAACAGATACAATTGTAAAAAAAAAGTTAATTGATACATAGAGGGGTATTCAATATGAAACGTTAACTTCACTGTCGAAGTTAACGTTTCATATCTGAGTTTTATCCTGCATTAAAGTATGGTGCGCGCTCCCGCTTATCCCCGTATTCAATATAAAATTAACGAAAATGGGAAACTCCGAAGTTGGATTTGCGTAAAGTTACGAATTTTTCCTTAAAATAATTGTAAGACCCCCCTAAAGTTGGAAAAACATGGGGGAACACTATGGGTACCCCCGTTTTAGCCTTTAATTGAAAGTCGGGGATTTAAATAGCCGCAGCAGGTGTTTTTTCCCGACATTGAAGAAGTGTTGCAGAAGAGCACTTAGGTTATTTTTTTTGTTTTTTTAAGTGGTCCCATCAAATTTGGGGTACATGAAAATGGGTACTAGCATATTTTGATGTCCCTAAAGTAAGTTTTTAAAAATTCTGCATTTGTGCACCTGCCACTATAATTCTATTCTTCAAAACACCTGCCGCATACTTGCAGAATAGCCCTGAACCTATTTCCCTATTGTTAAACAATTTTTTCCCTTTTTTTTTTTTTCACCCCAATTTTTAAATTCATTTTTTGGGGTGTCCCTATTTTTTTTTTAAACTTTTTTAAATTTCAGTCCCAGGGGTGCAGGCTATTTTTTTTAAGCCTGCACCACTAAACCCCAATTCTGCACTTTTTTTTGACACCTATTCAATTGTGAAAAGTTATCCCCGTTTTTTATCAAAGACTTTTCAAAACTGCGATAAGTCTTTGATATTGAATACAGTGTAAAACTAAAACCTGCGATAATGATGTCATAGCTCCGATATTAACGCAAAAACGATGTTATCGCACCCATATTGAATACCCCTGTAAGTGTCAGATCTATTTCTGCCTAAAAATCCCCCTGTGCAGTATGTTGTTTCAAACTGTCAACAGTCACAATTCCAATACATTTGTAACAATTAAAACACAATATTAAGCCTTTTTTACTGCCCAAGTATATTATAGGCAGTATGATATTTCAGACTATCAGCAGTTATGATTCAGACATAGGCCCTCATTCAGAGCCACTCGCTAGCGGCAGTACGCTCGTTCCGAGCGATGTTCGCACATCTGCGCATGCGTACGGTTTTTAGTACGCATGCGCGAACCAGTCAGTGCGGCCGAAAAACATTTGTATGCAATATAGCGAGTGCCTGCTATTTTGAGTGACAGAATGAGGCGTATGTGGGTGGTAACAGGGGAAGGTGCTTGAAAACGGGGAGTGGAGATCCGTTCGCAGGCGTGCTTAAAGGTCAAAACGGGCGTTTTATGGGTGTGCATAATTAATATAGCAGCGTCAATGACCACGTCACTTGGTTTTTTTAAACTCAGAACTGCTCGCAAAATAGCGGTTGAAAAAACCAACCACAAGAATAGCGAGCAGTTCATATCCTGTTCGATGTACTCGATTAATCTAAAAAATAGCGGACATGACGTATTGTGCGAGCGGCCAGGGGGCGTTTTTAAGAAATAAAAGAGCATATGTTTTGCTCGCTCGTTCAGACTTAGAGGTGTGAACAGACTGCAATGTGCGAACGGATCATTTGCATAGCCACCCCTTGTTTTTGAACGAACGAACGCAAATAGCGAACGGCTCTGAATGAGGGCCATAGTCCTTAATAAAAAATATGTTCTAGGCAGTATATTGTTTTCAGACTGTCAGCAGTTGGATTCATCCTTAATCTTTAATCGCAAATATATATATATATATATATATATATATATGCAAGCTGTTTCAGATCCTCAGCAGTCTTAATTGGTAGACAATCCTTTTATAACAATTTGCTAGCTGTAACTGCAACCAGGAGAGTCCTCTTATTTGTAATACATTTTACTTTCAATTATATGTCCCACATGGCCATGCAATATAAAAAAGGAGAGTTTTGCATAAACAGGAAAAAAAAAATATATATAAAGGTTGTATATATTCCTTTTTACCGGGATAAAACATCCGCCTTGTCTGGAGATTTTTCCGGCCTCAGATTTGCTGCTGCCACACACCTTGAGTTTTTGGTGCTGTTACACCTGTGTGGTATTCAGGTAGATTCTTCCAGACTCCAGAGAAAATCCTTTGGGCAGATAGCCCTTTGCGTCTTACCTCGGTAATGATTCTTGTTCTCTGTGGGTACCCTGCAGAGTATATGAAAATACGTGTGGAGCTGTACTTTGCCGGTGTCTCTGTAATATGAAAACACGTTTCTCCGCCTAGCTGTCAGCGGCTTCCTCAGTCAATATAATTAAGTAATGCCACACAATCCTTTTATCCGTCTCTCGGAGGTGTGCGCATGCGCTCCTAATTCTCATTTCTTTCTCCTTAATCACCGTCTCATTTATGTTACACCTGTGTAACACAGATCGGATATATCCAAACCTTTGTGCTCTTTTATAATCCAAAAATCTTTCTTCCTTATGTTACTCATAATGGTAAGATAAACATTCACTATATATATATATATATATATATATATATATATATATATATATATACATACAGTCAGGTGCATAAATATTGGGACATTGACAGAATTTTCATATTTTGGCCTCTATTCACCACCACAATGGTTTTGAAATGAAACAAACAAGATGTGCTTTAACTGCAGTCTTTCAGATTTAATTTGAAGGTAATTACATCCAAATCGGGTGAACGGTGTAGGAATTACAACAGTTTCAATATGTGCCTCCCACTTTTTAAGGGGCCAAAAGTAATGGGACTATCAACTCAGCTATTTCATGGACAGGTGTGGGGCTATTCTCTCATTATTTCATTATCAATTAAGCAGGTAAAAGGTCTGGAGTTGATTCTAGGTGTGACATTTGCATTTGGAATCAGTTGCTGTCAACTCTCAATATGAGATCCAAAGAGCTGTCACTATCAGTGAAGCAAGCCATCATTAGGCTGAAAAGTCAAAACAAACCCATCAGAGAGATAGCAAAAACATTAGGTGTGGCCAAATCAACTGTTTGGAACATTCTTAAATAGAAAGATCGAACCGGAGAGCTCAGCAACACCAAAAGACCCGGAAGACCCCGGAAAACAACTGTGGTGGATGACAGAAGAATTATTTCCCTGGTGAAGAAAAAACCCTTCACAACAGTTGGCCAAATCAAGAACATTCTCCAGGAGGTAGATGTATATGTGTCAAAGTCAACAATCAAGAGAAGACTTCACAAGAGTGAATATAGAGGGTTCACCACAAGATGCAAACCATTGGTGAGCCTCAAAAACAGGAAGATCAGATTAGAGTTTGCCAAACAACATCTAAAAAGGCCATTACAGTTCTGGAACAACATCCTATTGACAGATGAGACAAAGATCAACTTGTACCAGAGTGATGGGAAGAGAAGAGAAGGAAAGGAACTGCTCATGATCCAAAACATACCACCTCCTCAGTGAAGCATGGTGGTGGTAGTGTCATGGCATGGGCATGTATGGCTACCAATGGAACTGGTTCCCTTGTATTTATTGATGATGTGACTGCTGACAAAAGCAGCAGAATGAATTCTGAAGTGTTTCGGGCAATATTATATGCTCATATTCAGTCAAATGCTTCAGAACTCATTGGACGGCACTTCACAGTGCAGATGGACAATGACCCGAAGCATACTGCAAAAGCAACCAAAGAGTTATTTAAGGCTAAAAAGTGGAATGTTATGCAATGGCCAAGTCAATCCCCTGACCTGAATCCGATTGAGCATGCATTTCACTTGATGAAGACAAAACTGAAGGGAAAATGCCCCAAGAACAAGCAGGAACTGAAGAAATTTGCAGCAGAGGCCTGGCAGAGCATCACCAGGGATGAAACCCAGCGTCTGGTGATGTCTATGCGTTCCAGACTTCAGGCTGTAATTGCCTGCAAAGGATTTGCAACAAAGTATTAAAAAGTGAAAGTTAGATTTAGGATTGTTTAGTTTGTCCCATTACTTTTGGCCCCTTAAAAAGTGGGAGGCACATATAGAAACTGTTGTAATTCCTACACCGTTCACCTGATTTGGATGTAAGTACCCTCAAATTAAATCTGAAAGTCTGCAGTTAAATCACATCTTGTTTTTTTCATTTCAAAGCCATTGTGGTGGTGAATAGAGGACAAAATATGAAAATTCTGTCAATGTCCCAATATTTATGGACCGGACTGTATATATATATATATATATATATATATATATATATATATATATATATATATATTGCGATTAAGGATTAAGGCTGAATCCAACTGCTGACAGTCTGAAAACAATATTCTGCCTAGAACATATTTTTTATTAAGGACTACGTCTGAATCATAACTGCTGATAGTCTGAAATATCATACTGCCTATAATATACTTGGGCAGTAAAAAAGGCTTAATATTGTGTTTTAATTGTTACAAATGTATTGGAATTGTGACTGTTGACAGTTTGAAACAACATACTGCACAGGGGGATTTTTAGGCAGAAATAGATCTGACACTATGTATCAATTTAGTTTTTTTTACAATTGTATCTGTTTAAATTCCATAGATAGTGGATGCTTCTCTGCTGCAGGAAAATTATTTGTGTATAAGCAGATTGATAGGCTGTATGTATAACATTATGTGTCAAGGTATAGAGAGACTGTGAGTTGTGGGCCCATTTCTTATGTGTGTTATTGATGTATTTATTTAATTGTCGGCCATTATATATATTATATGGTTGAAAAACATTTTATATATTTTTTTTTATTGAACCAGTAGGGGTATAATAAATATATTGGACATTTCTGAGCTGATTCAGCGCTTTCTTTATCTTCTTTGTACCTTCATAGTTGAGAAGGGGCATGAGCGTGTTGTCACAAAATAAATATCAGAAATTAAGTATGCCATAGTAGACCCAACTAGAGAGATCAAGATTTGGAATCAGAAGATCCAAGCTCCATAATGGGAGGTTAGCCCAAGGAAGAAGAAAAGTTCCAAAAATGGCAAAGTTTCCACATGCTTTAAAAGTAGCAATTGTAATGCTAGCTATGCCTTCATGGATTACTTGGGATTGGGGCAGAAGTCATAGCAAAATTAAGGAAGGAACATAATTTTGACAGCTGCCATATTGCTCATCTATGAGTCTTTGTGGCTCACCCAGTCTTTTACAGTGGATTCCAATTCACACAATAATCGATGATAGTACCTTTTGTATATTTTTAACATGAAGGTAGATTTCATTTTTCCAGGGGGTTCTTTAATAACACAATGTTCACTGTTGCAAAAATCATTATGTACTGGAGTTAATTTGTCTACCACTATAATTAAAACTGTCTCTCTCTGGACATGATACTTGTGTAACAGCCTAGCAGGACCTTATTGGAGGTGACCTCTCCTCTCCTTTTTCCTATGAGATGGAAAGCCAACATTCCCAATGCAAAGAGAGGCATCTATCAGACAGTACAAGACCAAAGGAAGTATGACAAAGTTATGAAGTGAAAATGTTTATGAGGAAAGAAAGGTGTGGGCAGAAAAATATGAAAGTGTAGGGCAGGTTTGGATGGAGGGACAGTACAATAAATGAATTATTATTGTTAAGCATTATGATGAGCACCAACATTTCATACTTTGATAAACCCAGGAAATAAAGGTAATATTTAAATATGCAGAAACAGTTTTCTAATTATTTTAAATATATGCTTTTACAACAATTGAGAGATAAATTACTTATTTACAATAATATGATAAACCAATACATCAAATACCACTAATACGCAACTTTAATATCAACAGACTTACAATTCCACACTCAGGATAATTGAAGATTCAATGGCTTACTTTCTGCTGTAGAAGATAGCTATAAATAACTGTTAATATAGTCACTATATTGCAGCAGTGCATAAATTAGCAAAAAGCATTAATTAATAAATTATTTAAGCTATTTACAAAATATACTGCATACAGTATGTTTTTTGGTCATAATCTAGTTCCTTATACTTGCTGGAAAGATGGTTCTGGTTTTCACTATTATGAAGCACTTGGATGAATCCCATAGTATTTTGTTGCTCAAAATGAATAGTTGTCCCCATCTTATCTCTGACAATCAATGTGCAAGTATCACTCAGAATAATTGTGAATATCACCTTCGCTTGACTAGGGCTTATAATGAAATATCATTTGTTATTGGTAGCACTTATCTACAGTAGGTCCAATGATCTTAGATAGTTAGGTGATGGTGGTGTCCACTGTTATCTGGTCAAAGTCAAATCTTTCCTGCAGGACATTGCTAAGAACCTTAGATTTACATTATACCCACTTCCTTGATCTTCCTTGAGCTTCAGCAGCTCTTATGTTGTCTCTAACTTTCCATTAATTGTCTCTACATTCTATTTTACTCTCTAATTTAATGGCTCTATTTTTTATCTCTCACTTTTCTTCCATCAGTTGCTGTAACACTATTTTATTTTTACTACTAATGATTTCTACTTGTCTCTATATATCTATTATCTGTATATCTTCTATAAACATAATATTCCTCCCCTTATTTATGTTGTCTTCACTTGGATACTACTGTCTGTGTCTAACTTCAAGTGCACGATTTCTCCCTTGATTTACCACACTGACTCCTCTGTAACTGATTCAACTTACTAACTATACATTGTGTATTATTATCAATTTACTCTCTGTTACTGCTCTCTGACTGATTCTCCATTCCGACTATGATCTTTCATGTTAGTTCACTATTCGATACCCATCTTTACATGCTTTCTTCATTTACTTCAGTTTTTCTCTTGCACCCTTCACCCCTGTCACTTCTTTTAGACACCCCTTACTATAAATCCACTCTCAAGATCCTTCTGTTTTCTCTTGCATTTCCTCCAAACCACTCTCAGCAGTCTCCTTCAATTTCTGTCTGCCCTCAATCCCTCTTTTAGTCTATTGAGCATGAGAATGCAGATCCCAGCGCTGTTCTGCTTTGTTAGGTCAGTAGAGTGTATGTGTTGCTAGGACTTGCTTTGATCATGTGAGCGAATGTTAAAGGATGCTTGCACCACCTTGTATCTCCATTCCATACACTTCAGAAGTGGCTGTCTGACAGGAGGATAACAAGTGATTAGACACTAGCAAACACACCTTAAAAGAGCATTGTAAAAATTTGAGTTCTCAAAAGTGTACCAATGCTATTTGGGTACTGCTCTCCAAGAAAACCTCATCTACTTTATAATGTGGTCAGCGACATAAACTCAATGGGTCCTCAATACACTGTGGCTTCAGTCGCTCCAAACACCCCCCTCAGCCCAGCAGGTTCCAAACAGCTTGGCTGCGCAGAGCGTTTTTTTAACTCAAATTGTTCATCTTATTTGCACAAATAAAACAACTAAAACCAACAAAACTACTGACCTAAATTACACCAATAAATTTGATGTGCAAAATTTGTACATCTTGTGTGCAAATGAGTCTTAGGGGTAAATTCACTAAAGGTTGATTTGGCATTTTGAGTGACTTGGCATTTGATTTTCATTCGATTTGTATTCGATTTTGCATTTGGGTATTTACTAGAGGCCAAATCGAATGTAAAATCGAATTTCAAATCGAATTTTAGTCAAATCGACCTCATATCGAACATTGGGAAAACATTGGTACTTTTACATAGACCAACACACAAAACCCTTATTTACTATCATTCAATTTGAAATCGAACTCAAAATCGGACTTCAAATCAAACTTCAAATCCCCAAATGAATAGATCTGCTTCATGCTTTTGATTTGAGCAGGAGCAGGTCTAATTAACACAGAAACATGCAGACATCAGTGAGATGCCTGCATGTATCTGACTGTAAAAAGCAAATAAAGAATTAAATGTTAAAAAAAATGATGTGAGGTACCCCCCCAAAACACAACCAGCCCTGGACTTTGCAAAGCCAGTCCTGGTTGTTTAAGTACAGGGAAAAAAATACATAGGGTTCCACTGTACTTAATACAACCAGCACTGGGCTCTGGGAACCAGTCCTGGTTCTGGAATTACAGGGAAAAATTTGTGTAGGGTCTCCCTGTAATTTCTAGAACCAGCACTGGACCCTTTCTAGCGGGGGACTGATGCCACAGCCAGGGGAGCCCTATCACCGGGCCCCAAAGCTGCAGCATCAGCCCTGACCGCTAGTCAGCCCAGGTTAGGGATCCCTGGGGAGTTGGGGACCCCCAATAAAGGGGTCCCCCTTTCCAGGGCACCCCTAGCCTAGGCTGATAGCCCAGGGCTATCCCCGCCACCCCTGGGCGGTGGGTGGCGAGTTGATAGTGTAAATGTAGTGTAAAAATAGAATATGTAAAACATTGTCTTTAGAGTAGAACTGCAGGTCCCAGCAAGCTTCCCCCGCATGCTGGTACTTGGAGAACCACAAGTACCAGCATGCGGGGCATAAAGGGCCTGTATCTGTGATGTAAGGTGCAAAATTAAAAGAAAATGCACTTACTGAAGCTCGGTTACATTAGGCGTCTTGCGCTGTAAGGCGGATTGAGTCTTGGTGTGTGTGGACACATTTTTGACGTTGCTTTAAAGCAAATAAAAATAATGGAATTTTCACATTGTATTCTGTGCATTTAAATTCTTTTATTTTTTTGCAGGTTTTTGTTGAAGAGATGTTTGGCAGTAAGTATCAGTGGATCATCCCTGGATGGTATCAAGCACTATGGTGGCAGCAAGCCAATTCTTCTACATGTTCCACTAAAAATCTACTCACCGCTATGGAAGGATACATTGCAGTGGATTTTGAACCTCTTAGCACAAAACAAATCAAGACAATATCAGGAAGGGTGAGCATTTCACAGACAAATTATATTATTGCATGGATAATTTTTAGATTTGTTGGATTTAATAGTTAATTTTATATACATAACATTTAAAAACTTCTCACAAATTGACAAGAACAGCAACCAAAATATTTCTACTAAGGACCTGTTTTAGATACAATTGTATGTTGGGCAGCCTGTTATTTAGAGTGCCCTTATTTGTCAGTACATAAAACTATAATGACCTCTAGTAAATTCAATTAAACAAGGGGCACTGATTGATTGAATAGTGCTTATACCTGGCATCTGCAGTTTAGATATCTAAACAAAAAAATGGGCACTGATTGATATTAAACAGATACACTTGTGCTTATTTGAGGATATTTGTTCCTTGAAAAAATGATTCTAATATAGTTGACTATGTATCCACTTATCAAGAAATGAACAAATAGATATAATTAGCACTTAAATGTCTTTAAACTGTTGGTTACGGTGATAGACACTGATTTAATCTAATCTCAACACATTGATAATAATTGCAATGACCATTCAGCAGACTCTAACAATACAGGACACTCTTAAGGTGACTTAAAGCATTCGATACTAACAGTGCTGCCCGTATCAATAATTATGCAGATAATCAGTGTTCTAAGTCCTGAATAATTAAAACATTGTTAGATTAGAATTTGTTGGTAAAACTGTTTTTTGGGTTGTTTGGCATTGACATGGTTAACAAGTCATACTAATCCTGTCCGGCTAATCATGGCCATATTAATCTACTGTCATATGACATGCCCACTGTGTTGTTTAACTATCACACTCCACACACAGACAGCTTATCTAAATAAAATCAAAACTCAGGGAAAAGAGGTCAGCTTTTATTATGAAAGAAAAAGGTATGGTGGCAAAAATAAGAACACCCTAGCCTAAAGCAAAGCATAATCCTAGTGACAGGACATCTACTAAGAAAAATCCATCTACCTCGACCCAACTTATCAGTCTTGGAGCAGTGCACCTTGCACAAAACTGAATCCTCCCTGACCAAGACAACAACATAGGTGAATGGGCCCTTCTTGATGAAAGCATCATGGAAGGCCATGGCGACTGTCAGATGGAACAAAGGCATCTCATAAAGAGACACACAAATTCTGGGAACCACTCTGAGAATATGCTTGCCATCAATTGGACAACGGGTATCCGGAGAAGCAAGGGATACCCTAGACCACCCTTTCTAAACATGAGACAGAAAAAAATGATTTTATAATGTCTCAAGCCCCACACAAATGCAAAAAATAAGAAATGCTCACCGGGAGCAGCGGTAGCAAGAACACAGCTCGGATCAGTAATGCATTCAGGAGGCATGACACCTCCTGTTGCATTACCATATTTGTGTTATCTCAGCTGATACCATGTTTTGGCAGCTATGATAGCCTCTGTGTTCTCTGCTGAGTCAGGCCCCTAGTTGCTTGCTCTGTGTCCCCTGCAGAACCAGTTTCGCACCCCTGCATAACTAGAAAAAGACAGACTTATACCTCAATCAGAATCAGAAGTAGACTGACCAGCGGAGTGCCCAGATCCATGGGACACCACACTCCCATCAGATACCACTTCAGGTTCCATAACCGCATCTCCACCAGAAGATCCTGCAACTGGGTGAACAAGAAAGAGGACAACTTCTTGCACAATATTTAAAACAGACATACTGTACTACCAAAGCTAAAAACTCCAGGTCTGCCCGGAAAAAGCGGCAGTAACTGCCGATATAATAGCCTGCACTATGTCAGCCATAAGTGCTCTTGGGTTGGAGCACAATCCTGCCCCCTGCACCGTGCCACCAGGTTTGGTGGTCAAAATGGGAAACAGGCAGAGATTAGGGACCCAAATAAAACTGATACCACCAACACATCCATACTGTACCTCCAATAGCTAGTGTGATGGTGTGTTCAATGATGGTGGTTTCATTGGGTAATTTGGGTGGGAATTTGGTGAGTGCTTGTGATTAGTAGACAGTGTTTGTTGATATGTGACGTGCCTGAGTGATGGTGAGTGCTGGCAGTTGTTCGCATGGTTTCATTGATATCATCCTGTGTGGCACCTGCAATTTGGTGCCCTAGGCAAAATTTTGACTGGTGCCCCCTAGCAGATAATCCCACCAGCAATCTGTGTTTATACATGGATGTAGTTATATATCGGACGGGATGCCGCTGGCCGTCCATATACCAACGCTGGAATCCCACCACCCTCAATAATGCTGACACCGATATCTCAAAGGAGATCAGGATACTGGCATCGGAATCCCAAATGCCAGACTCCCGAAGGTCCAGAACCGGGTAAGTATGTTGGTTTCCCCGGGATGGGGGGGTTAAGTTTAGGCACTCCCGGTGGGAGATTAGGGATAGGCACCCCCCGGGGAGGATTAGGGATAGGCTACGGAGAGGGGGTTAGGGTTAGGCACTGCCGGGGGGAGGTTATGGTTAGGCACCACCGGGAAGAGATTAGGGTTAGGCACCACTAAGAGAGGGTTAGGGGGGGAGGGGGAGGGTTAGGGTACTTACCTCCCCCGTCGGGATCTTCAGTGATCGGGCTTCGGTTTATTCAGCCACCGGCCACCGGCATACCCCTTAAAAAGTGGGAGGCACATATAGAAACCGTTGTAATTCCTACACCGTTCACCTGATTTGGATGTAATTACCCTCAAATTAAATCTGAAAGTCTGCAGTTAAAGCACATCTTGTTTGTTTCATTTCAAAGCCATTGTGGTGGTGAATAGAGGCCAAAATATGAAAATTCTGTCAATGTCCCATTATCTATGCACCTGACTGTATATATATATATATATATATATATATACTATATACATTATACATATATACACATATATATATATATACACACATATGTATATATTTTGTACACATAACACATACATACTTATACATCCAATAAAAACACATATCAATATACACACATATATATTGTACACATAGGACTCAGTGCCTTTAAATTTAACTAGTAAAAAAATGTATAAACTGCCTGTCTTACCTTTCCTACTGTAGCTGACAGACTACATGTTCCTCTCTTCAGAGAATATCCACCTCCATGCTTAGGGGCCAGGCTGTGCCCTCCCTCCCTTCCGCCTTATCCTTCCCTGCAGCCTGCCAGTCACTGAGACGCAGGCTGCAGCATCACAACCATTGGACAGCTGAGCCGTCACTCAGCTGCCCAGCACTTCTCTGCAGCACCAGTGGCTGTCACTGCTGTCAATGCGCAAGGGCAGCGCCGGAGATTGGATCAGTATAGAGATCCGATCCGTGGCAGTTGGCTCCATCAGAGAGAGGGGCACGGGGATACTTACCTCCAGCGCTCCCCCTTAATCCTGCTCTGTGGGGCAGCATCGCGGAGGGAGGGGGGGCAGCGGCAGAGCCCTGGAATGCCCCCAAGCATTCCAGTTGAACTAGGCATTTGCTTAAAATGCGTATGCTTAGGGCCGGCTCTCAGTGGTGGTGAGGACTTGTGGCGCTCTTTTTTGCCATGGCAATGGGTAAGGCTTTAGTGATTCCCTTTGCAGTGAGAATGAATATGTTTAATCCACCTCAGTTCTATATATCAATACTTCAGTACTTCTAATGTGCATACAGTAGTACTTGCTTAAGGGAATAAGGTGTTTAGTGTTACCAATATGTTTCCAATCAGGACACTCTACTTTGTTCCCAAAACTCTAAGTTCATAAAGAAGGCAGGCATATTGTAAGCACCTTTATCAAAAAGTTCAGACCACAAAAATAAAGGTATTAGTTTATGGAGGAATATAAACCAAATAGGATTTTCTTGCAGCTTTTGAATGTTATAGGAAGTAACAGATTAAACCGCACGAGAGTACTAAAATTGTAAATGATCACAATTATTGCTTCTTTATAATATAATTTAAAATAAACCTTTTATAATATATATGTGTGACGTGCTCCATAGAATTATATTAATAGAGTTTAAGGTCACACTAAAGAAAAGCATTCTTTAATAGGGCACTCAATTTCAGCAGTGACTTATTCAATCAGAACATTTATTTATATACATACTGTATATCACTACAAATTATTCTATTCCTGCTTATAAATGCACATTTGCAAATGTATATTAGCTGTATAGAATGACTACTTTCAAATGCTGTTTTAGGAAATTATTAATATATATAATATTTTTACAAAGGTCTTATATGGCTATACCGAATAACTCATGTAACTTGTTTCTTTACTAATTTAGACGCCGCAACAATATGAAAAAGAATACAATGAAAAGAGATCAGGTGTGGAGCCCAGTAAATTTCATGGTTATGCCTATGATGGAATGTGGGTGATAGCAAAGACTCTGCACCGAGCAATGGAGTACCTTAATGCTACCAACCGGCATCAAAGCATTCAGGATTTTAACTATACAAACCACAAGCTTGGAAAAATATTCCTTGATGCAATGAATGAAACAAATTTCTTTGGTGTAACAGTAAGTACACCCCTCTATGTACTGTTTTCTGTAGCTGGGAATCATTTCACAATGTGTCAGAAATACAAAATGTATTGCAAAGTAGTAGGAATAGCATTAGTGAAAATTTCAAAAATGTATTAAATATAAATTAGATTACACAGTTACATGGGTAAATGGCATCACAAAATGGATTAGTTTTAGAAGAGTTGTGAGAGTATGTTTCTGTTATTTTTTTTATCATCTAGCCAAGCATTTTCAATGACAGGCTAATGTGTGGCTAAAATACATAGTAAAACAATATCATATGGCATTGGATTGAAAACTGTAATTAAAAAATATACATTTCTTTAAATTAATCTTGATGATTTTATAAATCATGAAACACTGGTCAGCAATGAATAATGAGAAATGCAAAAATACTAGCCTTATGGAAAAAAACTATTTTCTGATTATTCCAATGTTCTGGGCTGCCATCTGGGGGGTAAGGAGAGTACAGATGTAGGGGCCTCAGCTGTCAATGAAGCCCAGAAATGATTAACCTGTTTGACAGAGTTTTCTATTTCACTCAGTAATTACTGTAGTTTTACTATCAATTTGTCTCCAGCCATAGTTGCTGAGTTACTTACATATATGTTGTCATATAATGTATGTTGGTCTCCAGAAAAAATACTGATGCTTGTACAGTACAACTTCATCAGTAATAAAGACACACTGTAATTCACCTGAAACTGATGTTCTCAAGGCTTTATTTAGCTACTGACCCTGAGCAGAATGAACAAGCCTGAAGAACTACAGTATTTATATGCCACAAACAGGTGATTTACTTACCACTATATTCCTGCATACTGGATGCTATTCTCAGCCTCAATAATATGTGTCTGTCTGTGTTAATGTGTCTTTCTGTATCCCATTTTTGTTTTGTGACATGGGAGGGGCTGGGGACACAAAGGGTTATGGGGGCCCTGCAAGTTACACAATGTCTGATGGCATCCCTACTAATGCTGATATGCATGTAACATTGCATAGTCAGCTGTTACTCCATTGACCGTATGTTCATACTTTTCAGCTTTAATAAAAATGCCACAATGTATATATATATATATATATATATATATATATTTTCATCCTATTGTAAAATAATGAAAAAAATATATAAACCTATTTGTAAAGCTTTAGTCTGCTCCTTCTCTCCCCCTCTTTTTGCTGCACTGTCCCCCACTCTAACTGCAGCTTGTACCGTCCTGCTTCTGCTCTGCTCCATCCTGACACCCCCCTATCCCTGCTCTGCTCCGTCCTGTCATCCCCCCTTCCTCTGCTACCCCATTCCTGGTGGCCGGGTCCTCCACTCTAGGTCTGTCCTGTCTCCCTAGCAGTGGGAGTCATTGGAGGGGCAGCTCACACTCCTCATGCATGTCAGAGACAGGTCAGACCTTACACAATCATTATATAGACACACCTATGGGGTTTTTTTTGCCTAGATTTATATGTATACAGAATTTAATTAGTTGTTTGCCATTTGTGAACATCTTAATTATACTGCATGCTAGCTCACAAGAACATATTACTTGCTCTTAACTTCAACACTAATGTATTTATGTATCCTTTGTAAGCTTATTTTACTGCCCATTGATAGTATCAAGATGAATTATGCTCTTATAGCCAGCCAATTTATATATAGCATTGGAAATACAGTATGAAGTGAACCTAAGACTCCCTATATCATTGGATATTTAACTTTTAGTTACTTTCTAATGTCTGAATTTCCATTTTTACACTGCAATGCAATAGTGGGACAAAAATGAAATACCTGCAGATAACCACCAGGATTAAGTTGGTAATTACAATTACATTTGAAAAACAATTTTGTTGTCAAATGAAAACAGGCAAATTTATATAGATTAGTGACATTTACTTAAAAAATAATAAAACTAGGGTTTTTAACGTTTCTTTCGAATAGTTACAAAGAGACAGGTAAATATTGTGGAAGTAAAATACCAGCAGTATGGGCTGTGCACAAATAAGTATATCTTTATATTAGGGATGTGCAGGCTCGGATAGGTTAGAATTTGCACGCCGAGTTCGAATTTTTCCCTCCAAAAAAACGGAACTCAGAAAGCAGCAAAACGTCATCTTGCATGGACAAACATCATTATTCCTGGACAAAAGTCCAGGAATAATGATGTTTATCCATGCAAGATGACGTTTTGCCTCTTTCTGAGTCCTGTTTTTTGGAGGGAAAAATCCGAACTTGGCGTGCAAATTCGAACCTATCCGAGTCTGCACATCCCTACTTTATATGTGATTTCATTTTCTGTGTTGAAAATTAGTATCAAAATATTTTCAGTGATGTTGCATTACCTGCTCAGCTGCTGTAAATGATAAAATCTATTTCAGACCAGAGTATATTTGCCAATCTACAATGTTATCTTTGAAACAACAATATTGTATTCCAAATTATACATATTAGCCTGGATACTTTAGGACATCACCTTCCATTGCTCAGTTCTGTGTAACTAAACCATTGGAGCTGTATGACCATAGATATAATGGAATTAGACTGCCAAGAGAGTAGATTTAATGAGACAAATCTATAACATTCTTTTGGGAGATTTTCCTTTCGGAAAAGTTCCATGCACTTCATTTTTATATGTGCCTTGTGGCAGACCTGACTCTTGTATATAGAGACACTTTGCTAATTTTGACATTCATTTATTTGACAGCCATTTTGCAGCTTCTTGTCCTTCAAAAATGTTTTTCTTAACAGAATTCACTTTATTAGTCCTCATGTCAAGCTTTTCATAAAAGACTTTAGGAAAACAAATCAAAAATCAAGGGAAGTCCATACTGAACACTGCCTGGTGGATTTATTAATTATTTCCAAAGGCAACTACAGTACATAAAATACTCCCTTTTTGTGTTTCTCTCATTGTGTGCATAATGGATCTTGGATTCACATGGTTATCATCATAGTTTCTTGTAGATGAATTTGTGCCAATAGTTGTTGTTTTTTTTATTTTGTTTATTTGGATCATTATTTGTGTTTTCAAGTAATAATCCATCTGAGCTATTGTAGAAGATAAGATAACAGTTTATTTCTCTTGAGTCAGATTGGGATTTCACAGTGATGTACTGAATATTATCATAATAGTAAACATGCTCTCTGTTGAAAATATTTGTGCATCCACTGCGTTGTGATGAGTCCTACCTGGCTCACTGTATATGCTAAACATTGCCAGCATCACTGTTTTGAAAACGAGGAACAGCAGCATTGGAAGGACTTTTCATGAGGTGTATGTGTAGGGTTTCCCTATTTTGGTAGAGAAAAAAGGGTACACTGCAGCTCAGTTATGCAAATTTAGATACCCATTTCTCTGATGGGGTCACACTACTTTGTTCACCATGTCAATATGCATACCTCCCAACTGTCCCACTTTCATCATGCTTTCCTAGGACTGTCCTGCCATCCCTCTCACAGGTCAAAGTGTCCTGCAGGGTGAAAGTTTGGGGGGAGAACTCCAAGAGCTGCACGTGAATAGATGCACACACCTAGTAGCAGCCTCCTAAACTGCAATGTCCATTGGCTCCTATGGAGCCAGGTGTATCACAAATAATCACTGAAAGATGAAGAATGATTGCACCATCTCTCTAAATTGTAGTCACACAGATGTGTCCTCATACATTGTTCTCAGGTCGTGTCATACAGATGTCTAAGTCGTGGCATAAAAATATTGCAGGTAAGTGCAGTGAGGCGCAGTGAGATGTGACAGAATCCATGGCATGCAACACACAGCTTAATTGCTGGGTGGCCAGTGCTCCACTGATGGCAACTACTGATGTCAGCATTTAAGTACAAAGGGTATATTTACTAAAGTGCGGGTTTATCGAAGTGGAGTTGTGGTTCAGAGCACCCAATCAGATTCTGCTTATCATTTATCTAGCACCTACTAGAAGATAATAGCTACAATCTGGTTGCTATGTGCATTAGTTCCACTTCTATAAACCCGCACTCCCACACTCCCACATATAGTCCACACTCTCGTCTCAGTCCTGTATATCATGTAAAAGGTCCATATGTAGGTCCAAAATGTTAATGCTACATGCTATACTTTTGTTGTTATGCTGTTGAAGTGAATTGATAGCAACTTATGAAGACTGGGTCAATGCACCTCTCTATGAATATTTCAGCCAAATCCTTCCAGTGGAGGGCCCAGAACAGGCTCCATGGGGTCAAAGTTCTGCCCAGCATACACCAGCAGGAGGTCCAACCAGGACATAATGTTCAAGTTATTAAGTTAGATATCCCAGACCAATTGGCAGACATCCCAGACCAGTTGCATCCTCTGTGAAGTTTTAATACAAATCCATCCAGTGGAAGGCTCAGAAGAGGCTCCCAGGGTCAAAGTTCTGCCCAACATACACCAACAAGAGGTCTGACTGGGACCCTAACCCCCCTAAAACCTGGCCAGGATCCAATTGGACCACCTTGCATTGGTTTCATCCAAATCAGTGAAGGGGTGTCTAAATGCATAACCCGACAGACAATACAAAAAGACCAATGAATTTTATATTCCATAGACAAAAAAACCTTACGGTTTCACATGTCCCATTAAGGCTTCTTAGACGTGAATTTCTCAAAACCTACTGAAATTTTGCCACTCGAACTTAAAAAAGCAATGAAATTCCGATCATTAAGGCTGATGCCTTAATGGAGGTGTTCCTTGCGCAATACAGATATGGTATGCTATCACGCCCTGTGGTTAACTACAGATTCAGCACTCTCACAGAGTGAGATTGCTGTCACTCACAAAATGGTGGAGCTACTAATTCACACAATTGTGTGCTCATTGGAATACACACATGAATTCTATGCAACTGTGGTCTGAACAGTTATGTGGCACCCACATCCTACTCAGTGCCCACAATTTTCCCATTCGGTCACCACAACAATCCCACTGGGTTGCAACATCCTTCTCACTCCATACATCTATCTAATTTAGAATACACATTCAGCTCCCTATTTGCTAAAACTATTATACTCTGTCTATGCATGTACAATTTCTTCCCCTATACACCTCCATGCTGCTCTATCTTCCCCAATCTCTACTGCTGTTTGGTCTCCCAACTGTGCTAGTCTGTATTACCTCATCCGCACCAATCTGTCTTTCCACATCCGCGCTGTCCTGTCTTCCTGCATCCATGCCAATCTGTTTCCTTACTTGTATCTGTATCTGTTTCCTTTCCTTACATCTGCACCACCACCTTCTGCCCAGCCATGCCGCTCTGTCTTGCCATCATCTTTGCCACTCTTTCTTCATCCTTCTGCACCACTCTGTCCCCCCCACCCGCACCACTTTGTCTTCCCCCACATCCTCACCAATTTGTTTTCCCCAATCCCTACAGTTGTGTGTTCTCCCATTTGTGCTAGTCTGTATTCTGTATCCACAGCAATCTGTCTTTACCCATTTTTGCTGTTCTCTTCCCGGGTCCATGCCACTCTGTAGCACTCCATACATGTCACTCTGTACCTCAAAACCATGCCACTCGGTCTCTCCCCATCCACACTGCTGTCTTCCCCTATCCGCACTACTGTTTTCCACCCATCTACATCACTTTGTCGCCCTTATCCGCACCACTGTTTTCCACCAATCTGAATCACTTTGGTTTCCCCCCATCTCTACTGCTTAATCTTCCCCCTCTCCATGCCTTTCTGCTCAGACCTCAGTTGCATAAATTGCATGTGTGTATTCCAATGAGCACACAATTGTGTGAATTAGCAGCTCCACCATTTTGTGAGTGACAGCAATCTCACTCTGTGAGAGTGCTGTATCTGTAGTTAACGACAGAGTGTGATGGCATACCATATCTGTATTGCACAAGGAGTGGCAGAATTCAGTAGATGTTGTGAAAATATAGATAATATCTAAGAAGCCTTAAAGGGACATGTGAAACCGTAAGGTTTTTTTGTCTGTGGAATCTTATTGCTTTTTTAAATAGTATTAATTCTCATGGTTAGGAGGAGCAAACCAAGCCACCTGGAGGTGGGAAGGGCAACATAATTGTACACTAGTACAGGTGGAAGAGAGGCCGGCACACAGGAGGTGGTTTGACAAGTGCAGAGTGAGAGACAGCTGCATGGGTGGGCTGTAGGCGTGCGAGGCAGCGGCAGCAGAGGGGTCAGGAGCAGTGACAGCAGCAGGGCAGTGCACAGGGGCATCAGTGGGAGACAGATGGCTCACCGGTACTGGGCATGCACCTGAGAAGATAAAATAAATAAGTCACAGATGCATGGAAGCATCAGTGAGATCCATCTATGCATCTATGTTAAAAATTGAATGTGTAAAATAAAAAGAAGATATGCCACCACCAAAGCACAACCAGCCCCGAGTTTTTCAATGCCTGGCCTGGTTGTGAAAATACAGGGGACAAAAAGCATAGGGGTCCCCTGTGTTTAGCACAACCAGCACTGGGCTCTGAGCCGGTTCTGATTTAGGAAATACAGGGGAAAAAAATTAGTAGGGTTCCCCTGTATTTACCAATACCTGCACCGGACCCTTTCTAGCCACTGGCAGGTAGAGCCACTGGCAGGGGAGCCCTTTCACCGGGTACCCCAGCCAAAGAATTACCTCTGACCACTAGTCAGCCCAGACCAGGATCCCTGGGGAGCTGGGAACCCCCCCAATAAAGGTCTCCCTCTACCACCAGGGCTTTGACATCTTTGCCTGGGGGTCAGCAGCCTTTAAGCTCTTTTGCATGGTCGCCGCCACCCCAGGGCTTTGCCATCCTTGTCTGGCAGGCATCAAACCCACCAGGGCTTCGGTGTTTTCACCTAGGGGATAGTGGCCTTTAAGCTCTTTTGTGTGGCCGCCACCACCCCAGGGCTTTGACATCTTTGCCTGGCAGGCACCAACCCTCCAGATCTTCTGGCATCTTCACCTGGGGACTGGAAGAAAATTAGCTCTTTAGAATGGCTTCCACCTCCCCAGGGCTTCTGTTGTCCTCTTCACCTAGTGGGTGGCAGCCTGTGTCATCTCTTCTGCATTGCCTCCACCCATTTGGACTTCTGGCACCTTCCTTCTTTATATTTTAAATATGCCAGCTGAGGGGGCGAGGCGATGACGTCGCGAGGTGTGATTGGCTCGCAGCGGCCACCTTTGAATTTCAAAAATGGTGCACCATTATTGAAATGGGCTCCGCTGCCGAACAACGCAGAATGCCCTGGGAATCAATCCCCACCGCCAATGCCCGCACCGCTGCTGATTCCCCTGCCGCCACTGGGTCCCACTGCCGCCTGCATTGCCACTGCTGCTGTCTAATGCCGCCGACACCCACACCACCACTGACATCCACGCCGATGCTGACACCCACACCAGCACTGCTGATGGCTGCACCGCCGCCGGCGCTGAAGGCCGCACTGCCGCCAGGTCCCCGCCGCTGCTACCGCCTACTGCCATTGCCGGGTCCCAGTCCTGCTGATGCCTACAAACGACAGCCATCTTGGTGCACCCAAGTGAAGCCACATTGCGTACACCTTCTGAAGGCACCAACTGAGACTGCACAACAATAGTAATAGTTTAAAAACTGTAACTTTCTGATTTACCTGAACCCCAAAAGCACCTTTCCTGGAACAATAGCTACCTAATAAAACAAACCCCAAGTCTAAATTCGCCCCCTATCCTGAGTTATGCCTTCCCAAAAATCCCCCATAGAGAACAGCAGAAAAGTGGTCCTAATTGAGAATGTAAGAAAAAACTGACAGTTGGAACTTTAGATTACTCCCAAATCCCAATTTTTTATGTTTTTGCCCTGATATTCAGCATGCAGCACCTGACCGACAATTCTACCCAACCATGCCAATTTCAGCTTGGTACCTCAAATAGCTTTTGAGGTGTAGCCCCTTATACAACATGCCTCCCCCCCTCCGTAATTCTCTATGGGAGAATTCCATTTTTTTAGATTCAGCCTTAATATAAGATATATACTGTATATATATATATATATATATATATATATATATACACACATATATATATATATGTATATATATATAAAGTACAAAAAATAGAATAGAACTACGGTGCTGCCCCTTAAATTCTTCAATCACACGGGAAAGTGATACGGTTCAGGAAGTCTGGGCCTGATTCAGAGCCGAACACTCTGACCAGAGCGCTCACTCTGAATGAGTGCCCTCCTATCTGAAAATGGAGCAGCCTCCTGGCCGCTCGCATAGCTGTGGGTGACCACCTACAGCATATGCGAGCGGCCAAAAAGATGGTCTAGATGCGGTAGGGTCTCGCTGCCGCAAGCCCAGGAGTGATTTTGGCTCTATCAGAGCCAAAATCACTCCCACTGACATCATTACTGATGTCAGTGGGGCCGGCTTCAGACGGTAGACGTTCCCATGGGAACGCCTCCGTCTGGCAGCCACGCCCCCGGCACGCCCACCAAAGGGGGCGTGCTGTCACTCACCATCAACAGCACACCCCCTTTGGTGCGAGCCCCGGAGCGACGGAGAGCCCGTTGCTATCCGGGTCTCGCGCATGCGCACGACGGAGCTCCCTCCGTCGTGCGCATGCGCAGTGGGGCAACATCGACCCGCTTGCAAGCGTCCTGCGCTCGCAAACGGGTCTGAATGACCCCCTCTGTTTCCTCCTTAGATGTTATGTCACACCATGCTCCTTTCTTCAAATAAGTGGCTGCTTGTTCCTCGAGAGAACCGATTGGTAGTTCGTATAAATCTAAGCTTAACCATTTACTGCACTATCAGGCGCTGGTCTTTGCCCCTCCTTTTTTCATATATATATATATATATATATATATATATATATATACAGTGCTAGAAGTGGGAATTTAGAGGTGGGGGTATGGCGAATGAATCTCTCCCCCCCCCCTCTACATGGGCCCCTGCTTCCATATAACCCCATTGTAAATCTCACCCCCCCCACTCTCCCTGCCTGCTCCCCTCTCTCACACCCTGCCCTTCTCACTAATTCCCTCTCTGTCACCCCCTACAATACTAACTGCCTGCCTCCCTCTGTCTGCCCCTCTCTCTATTCCCTCTCACTACTTACCTCTGTCCTGCGCTCAGTGCGCTGCTGGAACGGAGCTGCCAGGACTCAGGAGCACCAGGTCCCACGTTGCTGGTGCAGTTGTGCGAGCCAATGAGAAGCTGCCACTTGGCAGCTTCTCATTGGCTGGCGGCCACGAGCCCTGTGATTGGCTGGCTGCCGCGAGCCCTGTGATTGGCTGGCGGCTGCGAGCCCCGTGATTGGCTTGCAGCCGCGAGCCTTGCGATTGGCTGGCGGCCAGCGTGTGCTGGCTGTAGCCGGGACCGGATGCTTTGCCCCAGCTACATGCCAGCGTGTCCGCTGCCGCCGATCGAGATGTGTCCCCTGCGGGGACACATCATTTCCGCCGCTGTTCCAGCGCTGGGATGCCATACTGCATCCCAGCGCTGGTGCATTCTTTTCTGCGGCTAAAATGAAGTGGGGTCGGGAAGTGGCGTTATGTCATACCGCCGTATACCGCCCCACTTCGACCACTGTATATATATATATATATATATATATATATGAACATTGGCATATTTATTCACATGTACAGTAAGCAATACAAGGCACTCTCAATTCATAAGTTCAAATCTTAAAATTTATTGTCACTGTTTACATAAGTTATTCTTTAAATGCATGATTTATCAATTGGATGATAGAACCAAGTACTATGCTATTTATATGTGTTTATTATAGCTTTGCATTATTGTTTTCATTTGGTGAAAAGTATTATCATACTGGGATTAACAGTATGTACAGTATACTCTGCAATGCATACTGTAGTTGGATAAAGACAAATCAGGCCCTGAGCAATGTACTAAGATCCTGATTCACTACGGATCGCAATTGTGACCGCGGCTGTGATTACGCACGCAGGTCTGCTACAAAAATATGCTAATGACTGCAATCGCAAAGCCATTGCACAGCCAGCATAGAGACGCCTATTACCTCTATCTCACATCCATAATACCTTGCAGTCCTATGAATACATTGGGAACATCGAGTAACATCGGCCCCTCACGCACAATTACAATAGGTCTGATCTTACTCAGAAATTGCTAACCTTATGCATGCAGTACACAAGCTGCTTATGCTGTCGCAGTGGCTAATTTATACACGCCCTAGTAACGGTGTTCGAACGGACAGACACGCCTGCGTTTCTCTGACCACTCCCCTGTCGCCACCCCCAAACGCTGACCAGACATCTCTCACTCTGCGATGGCTTTGTATAAGTGTAAGTAATCGCAGACGGATCGCAATGCTAACTCATGCATGCGCACTGTGATGCATACTCATGCGCAGTATGCACCATTGACCAACCTGCGTGCGCAGTTGCAATTGCGATCCATGATGAATCAGGCCCTAACTTTTTTTTTACTCTTGTTGCAGTAATGGCCATTTATTAGGACGTAGTAATAATTGCTTGTAAAAAAATAAGCAATATCAATTAAATTTAACAACAGCGCTGATAATCAAAAAAGAGGCTTTACTTTAGGATTATAGTTGCTACATTGAGTATTTGTATGTTTGTTTTTTTAGTTTGGTCATTTCATAGCATCATGCAGTTATCTGGGTTACACGGACAGAGAAATCATCTTTGTTCTATTTGGTGTTAAGTGTGCATGAGTATGTGAGTTGGAATTTTTTTTATTACAGTATGATTATCACCTAATAATATCATTTTGACTTGTGCCTAACGTAACAGATATTATATTGGCTTCCATCTGATTAATGTAATAACAAGCTAGGGAGCCTGTAGGCAGAACAATAACAATGATTTATTGAGTATCTTTTGTACATAACATAAGCCATTTGTGATCAGTTCTGGCAATTAGCATTATAAACAGTTGTAGCCAGTGCAATACTCACAAAAGTTCCCTATGTGTTTCTCCATCTTTCAGTTATTGGAAAATCTTATATTAATTTGTACCAAACCACACTCTCTTTCATTTAGGTATTAATAGAAACTCTCATTATGGTAGAATACTTAACACAGAGGTTCCCAAACTCAGTCCTCAAGGCACCAAGTTTTAAGGATATCCATGGTTGAGCACAGATGGTTAAATCAAAAGACTGAGGTACTAGTTAAGTCACCTGTGTCTAAAAATAGGTATCTTTAAAACCTGGGCGTTAAAGTGCTTTGTGAACTGAGTTTGGGAACCTCTGACTTAAAGTATAAACTTTAATTCACTGGCTCCACCCCATAGTATTTTCCCACAGATAACAGACATGTACTATAGATAGAGGGGTATGATTCTAAGTTGAGAGCAAAGCAGAAAAGAGCAAATAACTTTGCAGCTGGTTAAAACCATGCTGTACTGCAGATAGGGCAGATTTAACATGTGCAGAGAGTTTTAGATTTGGGAAGGGCGTGTCCAAACTCATATCTAGATTGCTGTGTAAAAATAAAACTGTCCAGCAGTTGTGGGCTAAATGCAAATACATTCAGTATTTTTCATGCATGCAAAAATAATACATGTATTTGCACTCCTTACATTGCAATATTTTCCAAATGCAAAGTTACTTACCTCTCCTCCACTGGACAAGCAGTGCCTTTGCTAGAGCAGCACCAGCAAATCGCATGTCAATTAAAGAACAAAGGGGGTCATTCAGACCCACTCGCGAGCGGCAGTACGCTCGCAAGTGGGTCGATGTTCCCCACTGCGCATGCGCACAATGGAGGGAGCTCCGTTGTGCGCATGCTCGAGACCCGGCAAGCGACGGGCTTTCCATCGCTCGGGGTCTTGCACCAAAGGGGGTGTGCTGTCGATGTTGATTGACAGCACGCCCCCTTTGGTGGGCATGCCGGGGGCGTGCCTGCCAGACGGAGGCGTTCCCATGGGAACGCCTACCGTCTGAAGCCGGCCCCACTGACATCACTAGTGATGTCAGTGGGAGTGATTTTGGCTCTGATAGAGCCAAAATCACTCCTGGGCTTGCGGCTGGGAAACCCGACCGCAGGGTTTCCCTCGCAAGTCCGATTGTCGCGATGGTCAAGACCATCGCGACCATCTTTTTGCACGCTCGTATATGCTGTGGGTGGTGACCCACAGCTATACGAGCGTCCAGGAGGACGCTCCATTTTAATGGAGGAGGGCCCTGATTCAGAGCGAGCATTCTGGTCAGAGCGTCCGGCTCTGAATCAGGGCCAATATACAAAAGTAGTGACATGAGATGTTTTTAAGAGGGGGAGCTTGTTATATTGTCTGCTGTCTTCAAAGCTTCAAATACTACAGGTTGAGTCTCCCACATCCAAATATTCCTAAATACGGAATATTCCGAAATACAGAATTTTTTTCACATGACTGATATAGTGAAAACTTTGCTTTTTGATGGTTTAAAGTACACAAACTTTGTTTAAGGCTCAAAATTATAAAAATATATTGTATGAAATTACCTTCAGGCTTTGTGTATAAGGTGTAAATGAAGCAAATTAATTTCCTGTATGTACACAAACTTTGTTTGAGATAAAAAAATTATTGAAAATAATGTATAAAATGACCAGCAGGCTGTGTGTATAAGGTGCATATAACACATAAATGCATTCTGTGTGTATATTTGGGTCTCATTCCCAAGATATTTCATTATGGTATGCAAATATTCCAAAATACGGTATATTCCGATATCCAAAATACCTGTACTACACATTCTAGAACTGTAGTAAAAAAGAAGTTTGTTTCAAAGTAGCCTTGGGGATCCAAGAAGACCTAGATGTATATGAAATCACACCTGTACTCTAGATTTGTCACTCAAAAAGCTAACAAATCCAGGTTTTACCAGATGGAAGATAACCCTATATATGTATCTTGAGATATATATTATTAAAGGGACAAATACTGTTTCCCATAGCTATAAAAAGAGACCTGTGGTCCCATGTTTGGTTATTAATAGATTATAATCTATTATATACATATATAGTATTTTGCACTAGTTGGAGATGAAATATTCCTTGCTTCTCATGTATTAACCTCCCACTTTTCTGCTGGAGTTCATTGTAGGATGAACAATTGTTTGTTGTATTTTGCTTTTATATTTAATGTTAAAGCAGCTGAATCAGCAGAATGTAGTGAATTTAGCGACGGGCAGGATGCCAGCCTTCGGAATCCCGGCATCGAAAACTCAACTCGGTATTAAAGATAACCATCAAAATATTTTACTTGATTGTACCCATCACAGGAGACGGAGCCTGACTCTCCTATCTCATGTATGGCACTCAGCTAATGGCTAGGGAGGTGTATGAGCTAATTGTGAGGCACGTGGTAGACAACTGGGAGGACTTATCCATCATGTCTCACAACAGCGAGGGGAAAAAATACAACCAGCTCCATTGAGTATCTCCTTAACATATCCAAACCCTTTACTTATGGTGGTTTATGTGAATTGGTGATGGATGTGCAACTGTGCAACTGAGGAGAGATCCACCAATGTAATTTACTAAGAAATCCTTAAGTAGATAAAAAAAGGTTTACGTACTGAACGTTTTATAACCCACCTTCAATTCATTCATATTAAAAAGAAGAGTTTATTTTAATGGAAATTACCACAATCCTTTACCCCAGAGGCATAAAATGAACTAAGCATGTAAGTTAAGCTAAAATTTGATAAAAGAAATGGAAATTGCAAATATCTTAGGTGTACCCAGGTGAAACCGGGCACATCAGCTAGTTTGACTAAACAGGTTGAGTCTCCCATATCAAAATATTCCGAAATACGGAATATTTTTAGCATGACTGAGAAAGTGAAACCTTTGCTTTCTGATGGTTCAATGTACACAAACTTTGTTTAAAGCACAAATTATTAAAAATATAGTATAAAATAACCTTCAGGCTGGATGTATAAGGTATATATGAAACATACATGAATTTCATGTATGTACACAAACTTTTTTTGATGCACAAAATTATTAAAAATATAGTATAAAATTACCTTCAGGCAATGTGTATAGGGCGTATATAAAACATAAAATCATTCTGTGTTTAAATTTGTGTTCCATTCCCAAGATATTTCATTATTTTATGCATATATTCCAAAATACGGAATATTCCGATATCCAAAACACCCCTGGTCCCAAGCATTTTGGATATGGGAGACTCAACCTGTATTATGAAAACATGTCATTGTATAGGTTGAAGGTTGAAGGTTTTCAAAATTAGCACTGTGGATGCTTGTGTGAAACAAAGGGGCATATTTTTTTTTAAAAACAATCCACCTAGCCCCCAAAAATTAAGAATATTATCAGGAATTTACAGTATTCAGTAGCCGAAAAACAGGCTCGGATAACAGCCCATCCTGTTGAGCTATTAGAAGTAAAGTGATCACATAGGCAAACACTTAACTTACAGATTCAGACCAGTTGGGCCACTGTGCATTCACAATGTGAAAATCTTGTGACTGGCATCAGGATCACTTTCAACTCACTCACTTTTAACTGAGGGTGATTGCAAAACCCTTTACGGCAGAGCTGTACCATTGAAGTTAATGGGAAATGCCATCTGAAGATCCAAAAAGCTACACTTTACCGATCTTATCACATACCGTCTACATTGAAAACTATAGAGATGGCTGATGTGATGTCTGGCAACTATTTTATTACATTTTAGGGATACTTAATTATGCCCTTAAACATGCAGAAGCAGCAAGTTCTGTATATTTTAAGGACAAAATTGTATGATAAATATGCCCATTTAAAAACAATTAGAATGTGTAGTAATTATTACTAAATATAATACATTAATCCTCATTTGTGAGGAGCCCTGTTAAAAGATTTGCTATTAGGCTGTTCATGGATCAGTGACTCCTCTGGCTTATGCTGTAGGTTAATGGCATTGCATTTTATGTGCTTATCACCATTTTCTGTTTACTAGACAGTAAGGATAAAATTATCAGAGATGTGTGCAGACTCCCATGGTTTAGTTTTGGCAAAAACCACCCTCAATGGTAATGATTTTGGGCAAAACCACCGTCAAGTGTTTTGTTTAGTTTTGATTTCTTAAAAAAATGTATAAAAACTGCTAAAATAATGTAACGTGGACCTGTTTCTGTTCTTATAGTTTTACTAACAACAATCACATTAATTTCCAGTCAGTTTCCGTGTATTTTGACCAATTTTGGCACCTGAAATCACAAGGGTGAGACTTAAGCTGGCCACACACTAGACCAACTTACATCCAACCAGCCAACTTGTTGATTGGTTGGAATGAAAATCTGGTAACGTATGGGAGTAAATGATGATCAGCAATTTGCTCCTAAATGCCAGAAAACAGATGAAAATGGTCGTTCAGACAAGTTTTTCAAATGTTTGATCTAAACAATTGTTCAAACAACAGTTTTTGTCCATTTTCCGGCATTTGGAAGCAAATTGCTGATTGTCATTTGCTGTCATACCTTACCAGATTTTCATTCCAACCAATTAACTAGTTGGCAGGTTGGACAGATAATCTGTAGATGTGTGGCCAGCTTTAGATGCAATCCAAAAGACCGGAGATCTGGTTTTTAGATCCAGGACCTGGGGGTCTATTTACTAAGCAGTGTTAGGAGACAGAGTGAAAAGTGATAAGAAAGTGATAAGGTGCCAGCCAATCAGCTCCCAACTGTCATTTTTCAAACACAGCCTGTGAGATGACAGTTGGCAGCTGATTGGCTGGCACTTTATCACTTTCTTATCACTTTTCACTCTGTCTCCTAACACTGCTTAGTAAATAGACTCCTTGGTTCTATTCGTTAACCCCAAAGTGACCTGAGCGGGGACTTGGTTCGACTTGGAACCACAAAGTTCAGGTGTGTTCGGTTTTCAGAAGAATCAAACCACTCATCTCTAAAAATTGGATGCAGAAATTTCAAGAGTGTAGTGTAATGGGCGTCATTTATCATAAACGTTGTGATGATTCTGATTCAGCCGCTTTACCATTAAATATAAATGCAAAATACAACAAACGGTTGCTCATCGTACAATGACCTCCAGCAGAAAAGTGGGAGGTTAATACATGAGTAGCAGGGGTTATTTTTATCTCTAACTAGTGCAATAAATATGATAGTTCTTGTAACCTTGTAAGCAGTGGTTTCTGAACTGTAACCTGAGTTTGACTCCTGAACTATAGTAGGGTCTGTTTTTAATACAAGTCTCCTAGGGATATATTTGTTAAGCAGTAGGTTTGAAGTCCCTGCAGGATTGCAGCAATTTCCCGGCTGGATGCAGTCTATCATGCAGTCTATCACTATTAAAGGAATGAATGGTAGCGCTTTGATAGGTCAGCTCATGGCACATTCCACACTTTAACTAAACAGAGCGCTCCCATTCATTTCTATGTTAGTAGCCAATTGTGATTTGTCATTTGTGACAGACTTCTAATTGAAACAGTACTGCAATGTTTAACAAGGTTTTTCTTTTTTGCAAAGTTCTGTACGTGGGATGTCTTTAAGGACCAAAGAAAACCTGTCACATGCCATGTGTACGAAATAAATTAATGAACAAGGGGTTATTTAAAAAAGTATTTCCCAATTCGGTGCGTGACCTTAAAATTGGGCATGACAGTGCCAGCTGGGACCTGTCGTGTGCCAGTAAAGAAGAATAATATAAAATTATTATACATTAATTATTAACGCCAGACCTACTGCTACAATATTGAATAACCATAGTGCTATTAGCACAGAGTTGGTTGCCCCTAGGCCCACATTTTATTTGCTGGCCTCTTTTCCATAGGGATACCAGCTCTGTGCTGACTGACCAAGAGCTGGTTGGTACAATTGCAGGGGGCCCTGCACCAAGTCCCTCCCTTGCTATTGTGCCACCAGCTATGTCTGGTAAAGCCTAGTGCTTGTTAGTAAAAAAGTGGGGGGGACACTTGACTTTTTTTATTTAAATGCCAATTTTTTTTTTAATTTTATAAAATAGAAGACTGAAGAATCTTTGGATCTGTGCAGCACTTTTAAACCACATCGGGTTAGGGGTTTAGAAACCAGTGAAGATCGAAGACTGCAGGCCAAATGTAGTAGGGTGAGAGTTTAGAAAAACCTTTTAAACCCATAATTTGGTACATTTATCAACTAGACTGGGATCTTCTGTTAGCCATCTGGAATAGTGTCTATTTTATGTTCAGTTTACATTAGACACAAGACTGATTTAAACAAGGTATTGTCAATTACAAGGTTGCATGCACATTAGGAGGGGGGAGCATGGAGGTGATATAAACCTTATACTTTGCATTTTCTTTTAAGTATGGGCATGTTCTCTCAATGATTCACTACAGCATAGTGTACTTTACTTAGTGTTAACATTTCTAAACATTAAAGGCAACATTAAAATTGATTCAAAGTGAACCGAGCACCTGCCAGAAAGTGTGTGTATATACACCCATTCTCTAATATATTTTTTGGACTGCAAGTGTCGAAACGTATCATATAGGCATTAAGAGTGTGCATTATATGGGTAAAATTAACATCCCTGTGTATGAGTCTTAAATAATTGACTAGTATGCTAGCAATATGACATACGGAATTGTGTTGGTCTTAAGCAGCAATTAAAGATAATACATGTTCTACATTTCATTTTGTACATACACGTTTAAACCTTAAAATGTATTACTTTTAGATTTTATGCAATATGTTTCCAGACAATAACATTATTATATAGCAGTGCTGGATCTTTCAGAGAGCAGGCTTTCTCAATCAGTACCTGTGTTGGTAGAACATCATATTAACTGGCTTTGCCTGGAGAGGCTCCAAAGTTGTCAGGTTTAATGTTGTTCATTGGATCAGTTTTTTCATACATGACTGCTCCTCTTCTCACGCAGACACAATTTCAGTCCTAAACTAGTTTACTTCCTTAGAGAGGTGCCCCAATTGCAGCCTCAATTTTGTGAGCACAGAACATGTGTAACTCTTTCATTTTCAATATATATTCAGCTGCATGAGACCACATTTAAACAGTCACTTGATTTAAATGTGCCTCTACTCCATGAATCTCCAGTAATAAATATTTTTTTAGCAATTATGTATAATTAAAATATAATATTTGTATTTAATTTAAGAGGCCTATTTATTAATGTACATTGATAGTGCTAATTTTCCATGTCCTCTTGCCAATAGTACTAATATATTGCAAGAGCAGCTGGCACAGCCCAAATCATACTTGCCAACTTTGGTGTTTCCACTCCAGAGAGGTCCAGAGGGGAGATGCAGCTGATCACTGATGGGGCAAAGCTGGGTGCTTCTCATTATTAGGCCACAAATATCATAGAAACAACTCATATTGTCCTCACCCTTATTCTTAGACCTACAAAACGTGGCATTATGCTGCCTGTCCCTCACATTTCAATAAGAAGTAAGCAGATTTCGGGAGGACCAACTGCTTTTCCATGGGTCCAGGGAATTCCCCAAACTTGTGAGAGTTTCCTCAGACGTTCCGGTCGAGTAGATAAGTATGATTTAAATGCTGTAAATAAAATCTGCATAAATTGGGATTTCCAAAGTCATTGCTTATAGTCAGTGAGGTCTAACGTTGTCAGATCAGTGTCAATAGGAAAACGTGTCTATTATAAGGAATAATTTGCCTCCTTCTGTTAGTTTCGTAATTATTATTCATATTAGAAGCTATAAAAATATTGTCACTAACGGCGCTTGGAATGATTATAAAAATAGTTTTTAGTTTGTGGTGCTACTGCCAAAAAGAAGAAAGTGTGCCCACTTCCATACAAAAATGCAAAGAAACAATATATTGGCTGCCTTCATGCAGACTAAAATAAAGGCTTTTACGTAGAATAACAATTTATTGTCAAATATTACATACATAATAATAAAAAACTATCCAGATATCGTATAAAAATGTGTACAGGGATTAAATCTGGTTTGATAGTGTTAGATAACGTTTCCTGTTGTAACTAATGCTGCGTACACACTATACGATATGCTCCATGAGCGAACTCGTCTAGTATTTCCCCTGCAGTGCCGAGATCAATGTTGTTAACAACATTGAGCACACACTGACCGATATTGTTAACGATATCGTTCAGTGCCGGCACCTTCCCTCACAACTTGACAATATCGTCAGGTTGGCCTGCATGTTCAGGCGATGAACGACATCTTCAACGACCCGCGGGAGCACGCATCGTTGGTCGTTCACCACGTACACACTGGATGATATTGGATGCGTTGAACGATAATGATATCGTTATCGTTTAAATTGTCCAACTTGTCATCTAGTGTGTACGTGGCTTAAGTAAACTCTGAATGTATGTCTCAAATGTGGCAATTAATCAACCACAAGAATACTCAAATAGCAGTCCTGTAAAGGAAGGTGTTTTGCAATCGCAATAAGTACAGGTATGAGTCTCCACAGGTATATTGGGATGATAGATTTGTAAAATCGGATCAAGTTGTAAAAATCCCGGCTGTAGGCTTAGAGATTAGTACATACACCAATAAAATAATAAGCTAACTCTTAAGCTGCATACACACACGATATCGTTTAACGATAATCATTTGAAAAAATCGGTCACTTTCCGAGTCAAACGATGAACGATTATCGTTCATGCGCGTTCACGTTTGTAGTTTGTAGTTCAGTCAGACTTGTCAACTCAACCATTTTCATTAAGTTAATATGCAAAAATCGTTTGTAGTTCAAAAAAATGTTCATTACACTTTAAAAAATCTGACAGATAATCTGACAGATAATCTGACAGAAAATCGTTAATAAAAACGTTGGTAACAAAATCGTTGTGTGTGTATGCAGCTTTACTCACCACTCGACCTGCTAATGTGCCGTGCAGGGAGGAAAAGGTGAAAGTGTTCGGGCAATAAAGATGCACCCATTATTGTTATTATTGTAAGGACTATTATTTGAGTATTCCTGTGGTTGATTAGTTGACACACTTGAGAGACATACTGTACATACATAGTTTAATTAGTCGCAACAGGGAACGCTATCTAATTCTATCAAGCCGGATTTCATTTATGTACCATTTTTATACACTATCTGGATAGTTTTGTTTTATTATTATGTATGTAATATTTGTCATTAAATTGTTATTTTATGAGCCTTGAGAAACATTTTAACTTAGTCTGTGTGAGCTCAGACAATGTACTGTATTGTTTCTTTACATATTAGAAGCTGCCTTGGATTTTTGTGTCCTGTATAAAAACACTTGACCTGTACCCTTATGTTTTTATATAGTCACAGAATTCTGTGACTTCTACAGTAATATCTATATAATATAGAGTAGGAAGTGCAGTTTCCTCTATATTAATCCAAAATAACCTAAAGAACTCACTGTGTTACAGTAGATTGCATTTCTTATACATGCAGTTGCATGTTTGCATAGCTGCAGTTGAAAAGCAAACATTTGGAATGCCTACACTTAGTTAGAACAGCATTCTATGGCATTCTCTGCTTTTAAAATGATTCAGTTACTGCTCATTAAACATTACATTCTCTGTCACATCAAGTAGATTCCAGGCTCTACTTTTGACTGGTAATCAGCTCTCAGATTAACTAATTGCTAGCAGATGGCAATGGGAAATTATGGCATTACTTCATCGATCCAATGCTGAAAACATTTTAAAAGGGTTTAAACTGTTGGTTTCTAAATGACATGAAAATGAACAGGCATACTGTATATGATGTTATTTCAACATTGTGAAAATCAACATTTAACATAACTTATCAAATCCTATTTGGTTTAAGTGTGATTATGGAACTGAAATAGCTGTATGAAACGTTAAATGTATATTTCTGATCCTCTGGCACCAAATTGTGCATTCAGTAATTCACACGTATAGCTGAAAGGAGGTACTTTTTTGTGTGTGCTTTAATTAGCGAAAAAATGAAGTGGTCAGTGAACTATGGCCCTCATTCAGACCCACTCGTGAGCGGCTGTCCGCTCGCAAGTGGGTCGATGGTCTGCACTGCGCATGCGCACGACGGAGGGAGCTCCGTCGTGCGCATGCGCGAGACGCGACGAGCGAAGGACTTTCCTTCGCTGGGAGTGTCTCATCAAAGGGGGCGTGCTGTCGATGTTGACTGACAGCACGCCCCCTTTGGTGGGCATGCCGGGGGCGTGCCTGCCAGACGGAGGCGTTCCCAAGGGAACGCCTACCGTCTGAAGCCGGCCCCACTGACATCACTAGTGATGCCAGTGGGAGTGATTTTGGCTCTGATAGAGCCAAAATCACTCCTGGCCTTGCGGTTGAAAAACTGAACCGCAGGCTTTTGCTCGCAGTTTCATTGGTCGCGATGGTCAAGACCATCGCGACCATCATCCTGCACGCTCGTATATGCTGTGGGTGGTGACCCACAGCTATACGAGCGTCCAGGAGGACGCTCCATATTAATGGAGGTGGGCCCTGATTCAGAGCGAGCGCTCTGGTCAGAGCGTCCGGCTCTGAATCAGGGCCAATATACCTTCCAAGTGTTCTGATTTAGTTGAGCAGTCCTGATTTTAGTGGTATGTTCTGCTGTGCCAACTATCTGCACATTTGTTCTGACAGTTGAAATATTGGGACGTATGACACTTTCACATTTGCCTTAATCACCAGTAATTTAAATAGCACACACATATTCTGCAGCACTTTACAGAGAATACTTGGCTATTCACCTATATTTTTGGAGTGTGAGGGGGAACCAGAGTACCTGGAGGAAAGCCATGCAAGCACGGGAGAATATACAAACTTCACTCAGTTAGGGTCATATTGGGAAACAAACCCAAGACCTCAGTGCTATGAGGCAGTAATGCTAACCATTACTCCATCCGGGCTGCCTATCAGCTTTGTCTTTTTATCACCTAAAAGAGAGTCCATCCTTTTAATCTGAGTACAATTGACATTGATCTCAAAGACCCAGACAAATGGACAAAGATACACTTTTGTCTAAAAGGCTGAAAAAATAACTAAGAAATAAGATTATTCTTTCATTTGGAAGGATCAAGAAAGAATAATTGATTTTTAATGAATTGAAGTTGAGGTTGAGGCTTCGGGACATCTTTTATTGTATTACACTATGTTTGCCTTTATTATTATCTTAAAGATTGATGCCATTTATAATGGAACAACTAGGGTGGCAAAGCTGCCACTCCCCAAGTCTCAAGCATGTTAAAGACCACTGCACTCATCTTTCCCCAGCTCTTTTAAATTCCGCACATCCACTACCCGATCCAGGGAAGACATTACAAATACGACATCGTAATCATACCATTGTTCCCCATTCCCTGCAGTGCCTACACTGAACGATCAGTCGTTCAGTGTAGGCACCCTCCATCATCCCCAAACATGGTCAATCTGTTGATATATCGGCAGATTGACCAGCATGTTCGGGCGATGATTGATGTCGGAAAGTGCCAGCGGGTCATTTCCGACATTTGCATGCCCGATTAACGAGCGATTGAACGATAATGATGTTATTATCATTCAGTCACACTGTTTAATCAGGTAGTGGATACCCGCCTTAAGAGTGGGATCAATAGTTTCCTAACTGGAGGACGTGTTGTTATTTGTATCCTCCCCCATTAAGGCACTAGCACTACGCTGAATTGGGGGAGGGTCCTGTTACAGTATTTCCATACATTCCATTTTAGATATATTCCTTATTTGTTATATTTCATACAGTATAGACTACTCACTCACTGCCCAGAAACCAGTTTGGTTGGTCCATTAGCATATGACCAGTCATGGCTCACACACAGAGCCTAGTCTGATCATTAGCCAAAAGGTTAGAGGCTCAATATACCAGCTCACACTCTTGCTCACTCTGGAACCACATAATGGAGCTAACCACACCTGGACCTAAAGTTGGTCATTTATCCCTCTTATGAAGTATTTCTTTTGTTTGTTTATCCACTTTACCCTATTTTGTTTATTTTCTTTTGTTTGTTTGCTCACATATGGCCAGATAAAGTAACATGGATAATGGCATAGTTAATGGTAATGGCTACTGTGTAATTATGTGGTAGTTAGTTCTGTGGTAGTTAGTGTAAAATAAACAGCATGCAGTATATTTTGTTTACTGTGTAATTACGGTACAGTATGTGAATTGGTTCTTTAGTGGTTTGTGTGGTATGTGCTGATAGAAACATATAATTTGATAGCAGATAATAACCACTTGGCCCATCTAGTCTGTTTGTTGTAGTTTTGGTTGGATTGATGCTTAACAGTAGATACATTTGATGGAGAATTAATAGTTAAATGGGATCAGCTTATGTATAATACAATGTTTTATAGCTTATACATTATGTAATACTATACAATGGAGTCTTTGCATAAAATATATCACAGGGTTGTAGTTGTTTGCAGTGTGTATGTTTCAGGTTAATATCATATGGTAATTGTTTTAGATCTTGCTGAACAATGGTGCCTCCTTTACCTAAGCATCCTTGTGGTGAACTGCGTTCCACGGTCTCACAGATGGGTTGCGGACCTGCCTTAAGTGCCTTGATGTTATCTTTACCTACAATGTTTCCTTAGCAATCGACATCTGACATCCGATTTGTGTATTTATAATATTATTGCAAATATGTCTGAATAAGTTTGTATACTATAATAAGTAATCATAGGCTGGGATGAATGTGACTGCATTTTGAAATAGGTCAGGCATCACATGTCTATGGTCTATGTCTCTGTAGTATCATGTGAGTAATGGCACACATTCAAAGAAAGAGTCTGCGTGTTTAGTTAATGTGGTTTTCCATCCCCCACACATTCCCATAACACACACTAATATGAACAACAGTTTGGGATGGCACACATTCCAAAACGGAGTCTGTGTGTGTTTACAGGCCATTTGGCTTAAACAAAATGGATGCTCTGTGCTCATGTGGTTTCTTTCCCACCCCTACACATTCCAATAGCTTCCTCATAAGAGACTTCCTAAACTTACTTTATATCACCTCTCTCTCTCTCTCTCTATATATATATATATATATATATATGTACTGAGAAAAAAACTAAATTGCGTTATTCAAATTAGACACAGCTGCACACTTCAGTAAGTCCTGTGTTAGTAGGACTGATCTAGACGTTAACCAAGTTGATTACTGATGGGGCGCTTCAACTCGACCCAATTTTAAGTTAAAAAAGAAACATATATACATTATGCGATGTAATATAGTCCCTCAGAGGCTTATAGGTTCCGATTATTTTCTTTTGAAGAGGCAATTTTGATGATACGTATATCCTGCTTGTTCTCAATATTGATCAATTAGTCCATAAATTTGAGCTTGTTCTAAATCCTCCTCGAGGCTCAACAAAAGATACCCTCGTACCAGAAAACACCCAAGAAATAGGCCCAAAGCCAACATTAATAGAAATTTCATAAAAATTAAAATATACTTTTATTAAAATATGACAAAGTATCAGATGGACAAATATCTGACACAGATTTGGTAGAATATAAACATCCACTTTAAAGATAAAAATGGATTTCTCTACACCTTCCAAACGAGGGAATGCTTAAGTGTAGTGTCTACCTTTCACATAAATCATACACATTTCATCTCATTCCGGACTTCTTCAGGGTTAAATCTCAAAATAAGTGTGTAAACATTTAGTCATGGTTTGACTGTAATCTAGATGATTCTCTAAATCAAGTAATATACAACCTCACAACTGATGTGTGTATTGCGATATTCGTAATTTATATCTGATCTTCTAATAGTCAATTCAATGATCAAAAAGTATAAAAACTGGTTATGTCCTTGTACCTCTCTGTGTAGCAGTTGGACAGAGAGGTACAAGGACATAACCAGTTTTTGTACTTTTTGATCATTGAAAGATGTCACCGGGAAAGTAGGCATGTGTGCCATTTTCCTGGAGACCCGCGCATGCACTGTAAATTCTGGCATGAAGCCAGAATCTTCAGCGCTCAGAGCCACTCAGCCGCCATCAGAGAGGAGGGGGCCCAAACAGAGGCTGCACACGGGCCCCCTCCTCTCTTAAAACGCCCCTGCACTTAGCAAAAATTATTAAATTCAAAAGATTATGCTTTCCTGCCATCCTCAGGTTCAGTTATGTGGTGCTGGACATGGTTAAGCCTATTTTTATCTACATTGCTTCTAAATGTCAACCACCAGAACTCTATTGTAAACTTCTGTAGAAAAGTATGACGATAACAGGATGTGAAGAGCTGAGAAGTAGAATAAGAAGGTGGAGGTGGGAGAAGGTGCAGGACAGTGGAAAAGTGAGTGGTGGGTAGAAAAGGAAGGGGATGTTGTATATATAGGATAAAGAGGAGTTAAGACAGAAAGAAAGAAATACTGGGGAAGAAAGGACAGACACCCACAATGCAGAGACAGAGACCCACAAAAGGTGGCAATAAAGAGAAACAGGTGGGGATACAGAGATGCACATGCAAAATTAGAGACCCCATCCCAAGTCTCATTTGCTGTGCATGTGCAGCATTTAAAAATTAACAAGCAGCTAAAACAATGGCACTGGCTATAACATTGTTATTTGACTTACCCATGATGCAGTGCAAGTAACACCTACAGTGACAGTCACTAATGTTCTAGGACTTTGGCACTGACTGGTCTGAGTTCCTTTAATATCTCTGAAAACAGTGCATGAAGCAAGATGCTAAAGCAAAAGATAAAAATGTTGTCCTGTTACATTAGTAATTTCAGTTCTCTTAACCTCATATTTAAAGTAAAACAAAGAATGTGTCCATTTGTATTGCAAATTAGCAATTTAGAGTACAGTAGATAGTTTAACAAACCTAAATGCCTTAACTTTTTAGTTTGTACTAATGTGTACAGGTAGTTGGTAATAAATCTAAAACAACAATGATGGATGGGCTAATCTGCTGTTCAAAGAGCTGCCACTTGCTTCCCTGGCCAAAGCTTGGTAGCTCTGTTTGTAGTTCTTGCTCGCTATGCCAATTCTCTATTACTACAGTATAATCTAAAATGACTTTGATAGATTGTGCTTACTATCACTGGCCTTCCAAACTTGCCATCCCTCCCCTGAAGCATTTGTCTGCTAAATTGAATTTTTGCTTGAAACGTGCCTGTCTTCCTTATTCACTGAAGTCACAAAGTCCGATGCAACCTGAATAGCAGGATACATATTATAGGTGGTATATGCATCCTTTCTTGTACTGCTATATTATAGAGGTACAGTGGTTATCATTGTTGCCTCACAGCCCTGGGGTCATGAGTTCAATGTTCAACCAGGGCCCTCTCTATGTGGAATGTTTATGTTCTCTCCATATATGTGAAGATTTCTTCCTACACTCCAAAAATATACTGGTAGGTTAATTGACTGCTAACTAAAATAGTGTGTGTTTGGGAATTTATTACTATTATTATTATTATTATTATTATTATTATTATTATTATTATTATTATTATCCTTATTAAGTATTTCCACTATCAACAGACAACAGAGAAAACAGCACACTTCCCAAAATTCCCCATTGACAAATTGGGACATATTGGGCCATCTGCCAAACTGCATTTGCCCAAACATGTTTCAAACCATCCAAACCATATGAATTTCTTAAGAGGTCTCATAACTTTTCTGGCGGTCCACTTCCTATTTGACTAGCAGAAATTAAAAGTGTCCTACGAACATTGTTACTATTGGAAGGTGTGCTACAGCCATACAGGCTCTGTAAACCAGCTCCAAAAAACATTTGTAATGAGCAGCTTTTTTCCCAATTAATCACCTAATTCATTTCCTTTCACTAAATATATTCACATTATTCTCCCATTAATGACATTTTATAATTAAAAAAAATCTGTTTTAATCCATTCTGTACTAATTGAAGAACATATTTAATGTTATTGGTTTGAAAGTGTTGTAATTAAATTCTGAGTTAGAGATCTACCTTTTATAATTACGACTCCTCCCTATTACAGGATTTGCCTTTATAGTACAAGCAAATATGGTAAGGAAATTGACAAAGTAATTAGCACAGATAATGAGCCTTGGTAGAAATTCCCATGTGTACAACATTGCTATAGGATGTGTAACATTTTCAGAGTTTAATTCCAATTAAAGTAATTTGCAGATTAGTGTTGGTAAAATTCTAAGTCATGTATGCAGTGTTTTCAGTTTTAATGGGTCAACAAACATTTCTAGTCTTTGAACTTCATGGCTGTTTACACAGTTTAAAATGCAAAGCTCATAGGAATTCTCGATTGCTTAGAGGATATAATTTGTCCTAATTTCACTCTTTTTATCCATATATCTAAACTTCATGTTAAACCTGTTCTACTAATACAAGTTGGCCACAAAATATAATGAAAATAGTGCCCATTTTTTGATCAGACAAGACTTTTTTATCGCTATCAAAATAACAGGGTTTCTATGTACTGGTACCATTATGTTATGTTGTGATCAGGGAAAACCCTTCTATAAACTGTAGTATATGAGTCATTGATAGTCAAAAACAACCGGAGGTACATTGATACTAGGATTGACAATTCAATTACACAAAATGTTGAGAAATTTGTTGAAGCATCATTTACAGTATTCAAATGTTCATACCTGTGACTAAATTTTAAAAAGGCACAACATACTAACTTAAATAATATAATAGAGAAAAAAAGGCCTAACATAAGCGCTACATCTTTGTGTAGATGAGAAGTGTTCTTTCAGACCAAAGGCCCTATTTACTACAATCTGCATTTAAAATGTGGTAGTAGTGTGATATTTTCTCCTAAATTCACATTGTCAATTTAGGAAATATCACAGGGATTTATAAAAAATCCCTTTCAGGGAAAGAGCTTGCAATAAAGCTCTGTCCCTGCGAATCCCTTCCGCAGTCTTTTCACTGTATTTTTCACAAAAAATACAGTGAGAAAGTGCCCGTGCATGCGCCACTGATGCATCATACCCCCCAGTGATCCCTCTTCCCCATGACCCCCTTCACTTTCACTTACCTCCGGTGATCGGTGCTCCAGTGATGTCCTCTGGGGCTACGGTCAGCTGCTCTCCAGGCCTGCACTGTGACCCCGGTCAGCTGTTCTATGCAACAGCTGACCAAGGTCACAGTGCAGGAGCTGGGAGGCCAGCTGACCGGAGCCCCAGAGGACATCACCGGAGCACCAATCACCGGTCCTTGGAATCAGGTGGGTTTTTTTAACTATTTTTTTTTTGCAGTGATCAGCTTGTGGTATATTTAGACAACACAGCTGATTACTGGGGCCTGGCTCCAGGCTCTGCTCTGCCTGATAGAGCAGAGCAGGAGTCAGGGAACCTGGGAAAACCCTGGATAACACCATCGGGATGTAGTTAGCAGACCGGTGGATGGCATAACGCTGGTCTGAATCCCGACAGTGGGAGCCAATCATGGGACTTAAGATAGGAGTTGAAATACGCCTATCTTAATCCTGATGCCGGAAGACAGACAGACCCCAGCCTGGATTGAGGTAAGTCGGGGGCGCCTTAGCTGTTAGACGTGGAGGGGGAGTGTTAGGTGTAGGCAGCATAGCGAGGTTAGCGTTAGGTTTTGGGGGAAGGTTAGGGTTAGGCACTAAGGGGGGAGGGTTAGGTTTAGGCACTAACGGGAAGGGTTATGGTGCGGTGCGGTGTGGGGAGGGTAAGGTTTAGGCTACAAGAAGGGATGGTTAGGGGGAGTAGGTATGTATACTTATCAGACCCCTCTCAGGATACTGACCATTGGGTTGCCACTGTCAGTATTTTGACAGAACCAGTATTGCATACCCATTCCACACCATCTCCAGGTGGTGTTATTATCACAGGGCTTCCACTGGTATTTTTTCACATTTTATTTTTAGTAACTCTGGGCAAATCACATTTCCCATTACAATTATGGGAAATGCGATCTGCTTACTAAAAATAGTTTGGAGTAAAATTTTACGAATTCTACTCCAATTGCCTTTTAGTATATTTATGTGAAACTAAAATAATGTGAAAAGGGTGTGAAAACACCCCTCTTTATTTTAGTAAAAATAATGTTAATAAATAAAGCTCCAAGTGAGGCCAAGGCTTATACCATATGCAAAAGAAGGAATGATAAAATGTGAAGATAAGAAGGACCTACATACTGTACAGATGTGTTTTTTGTGATGACTCATCTTTTTTCATACCAGCTTGCTGTTACCTGTTCCACAATAAATTAGACTGTATCTTGTTAATAACTATGACAGATTTAGACTAGTTCTAACCACAGTTATACAATTTGCTTAATATTCAGAATGGCATTTTTGTAATAATCTGACCTACAACATGATATAATCTTCTTCTGCAGACCATTAAAATGTAAGTGGAACTTTTTATCATAAATGCTCAGAACTGTAAGATTGTTCTCAAACATAGGAACCACAGTTATCCATACAATCTAGTCATGGCTGTGTCATTTTTTGGGGCTGTAATGATTCATAAATAATAGTGTAAATGGCCATGCTTTGTAATGAACCTAAATATGTAATGGTCAAGTCAATGTCCTGACTTTATATTAAATGAAGCATGAGAGGAAGCCACATATAAATATCTTAAGGAGAATCTGTTGTTGCTGCCTCCCCTTTGGTGCAAGATTCTTCCTGATACCTTTGCTAACTACCAGCACAAATATTGCATTATGTGTAACCCCCCCAAAAAATAAATAAATAAATAAATAAAAGGGAAAAAAGGAACAACCAGCACTAGTGCCAGAGCTGTAATTAGACATTTTGGTGCCCTGGGCAAGAAAGAGCATTGGAGCCCCCACCGTATGTGTCATATTTTTCAACACTGGAGGGACCATGGCCAATGCTACTGTGGCAGTGTGGTCTTGGGCTTCGGGCTGTTATTATATCTCAGTTCCACTCATCTCAACCTTTTCCTGGTTTTCTTCTCAACACAATGCCTACACCAGCTTGGGAATCTTTGCAGATTCCATCAAGAGTTGACTTTGTAAACTTCCAAAATGATTACCTAGAAAAAAAAAAACCTTAGCAAAACACAAACATTGACAAATAAAGGGGATAAGCTACAGCACCCTACAGAGTGCATACTGAATGCAGATATAATTAAAAGAACTAACAGTCCAATACACCAGAATAATCCACAGACAGCACCATATTCAAGTTTGAAATGCATATGGTCCAGCATATATAAATAAGCATCATAGTAACTATAAAGGCTGCAGTAACTGACCTAACAGATGGGCTAATTAACAACAGCAACAATTAAGTAATGCCACACATGAAGATCAGTGACATATAGAAATGGCTAAACTCTTTAAGGATCAGTAGGAAGTCACAAGACATATTCCAATTTCAATCTCTACCTAAACACCCACCACATACATAGATATTTAATACAAGACATGATATGATGCACATAAGGGGTTTGTGGAGTGGTCTAATGGCACATAAGGGCTGGGTGTGATAACATAGAGTCACCTGGAGGGGCATATAAACTGCAGATGGAGGGGTCTGGCAGCATAAAAGAGGCATGTGGGAGGTCTGAGGTCAATGGGAGAGGGGTTAAATTCTTATTAGACACAGAAAAAACTAACAAGAAGGTAGGAATACACTTTTTCCTGTATATTTTTTCATTGAATTGAATGATGCTGTAAGATTTTCCAGGGAGATGCACCATAAAATATGCCTAGTAAGGAGACATAAATAAATAACCACTTTATTTCCAATATACAGGAAGAAAAAAACAAAAATATTCTCATTGTGGTTGTATGCACCACAATTGTGTTTTCATCATTATTTATTTAAATTGTTTAATGTGTTTTTTAGAATTACTTTTTATTATGATTTTATTGTGCCATTTTTTGGAGTCAACTTTCCTTTAAACACCATTATAAATTATACACATAACATATTAGCATTTCAAGAGAGGAGGGGGCCCATGTGCAGTCTCTATCAGGGGCCCCCTCCTCTCTCTCCAGTTGCTGGCAGCACACTAAGCGCAGCGCAGCAGCGGCAGACTCTGGGCACTAGTCTGTGCTCAGAGTCAACAGCGCATGCGCAGGTCACTGGGAAAATGGTGCAGCAACCATTTTCCTGATATTTTCCATGCTGCGCATGCTCAAAGCGCTGGGTAAATGGCAGCAGTGGCCATTGTCCATGCAATTTTTAAAGCGCTGACAACAGAGCCAACGTGGGAATCTGGAATGGTAAGTATAATATGGATGCAAGGTGTACGGTGTGAGCCCCTCTGGACCCAGGGGCCCGTATGCACCGCACACCCTGCACTCATTATAAATACATCCCTGATTTTATACCATATCACTCTATATAGACTGCAATTTCACACACACATTATAGACACTTATATTATAGTGCTTAAGTAATGTTTTTTTCAATAAAAGCTAAATATGCCCATCACCCCCTCATATAACATATTGTATGCATATCACTCTCATTATATATACTATGACCATAACCTCCCTCATATATTCCATGGCCATTACCCCCTCTCCCTTTATATAATATATTTTATGCCCATAACTTCTTCATTCCCATATATTGTATGCCGTTCATCCCCTTATATATTTTATGCCCATCATCCCATTTATATTTTGCAGCCCATAACTCCCCTTGCCCATGAACCCCCTTATATTTTGCAGCCCATCACCCCCTCAACTTGGTGGCTGGTCAGTCCCTGCAGGGTGCTGGATGTGGGTGGTGCAGTCAGTGTTGCAGAAGGGCCACTTCTTCCCACATGTCACTGTCGGAGACTTCTCCACACAGCCAACTTTCTCCAATATATTGCTCACCTCTGACCAGGAGACCTTGGCTTTGTCATAAAAAAAAAAAAGAAACAATGTTAACTGCTCCTAACAGCTTGGCTGTGAATAACCCACAGGTGCCAATGCACTTCTATTTATACAGATTGGTTTTTCCATGGTCTGAGTCAGACCACTGGGAAACCCACATGTAGCTCATTTTAGAGCTACAGTATGCAATAGTGTATTTATTAGATATGCACTACAGTATATCTTACACTATTAGGGTAGCTTAAATAAATGGTGTACCTTATATAACATACATAGATCACAAGAAAATATGCATTTGTGCATTGTGCAGAATCCCAGCATTCTGTACTAATTTACTATCCTGCTCTGTGTGAATAAACATACACAGTATAGTATCATCAGAATATATGGACACTTTACTTTCTAGTCAATCTGCACAGTCATTAATACAATGAATGAAAAGAACACCACCCAATACTGAGTCATTTGGCACACCACTAGGAACTTTTGCCCAGTTTGAATATATTATGTTTATAATTACCCACTGTCTTCTATACTTCAGTCAGTTTCTTGCCATGTATCTGCTTTTTCTCCTAGACCTAGGCTGCTACATTTAACAATACTAAAGTTTTTATTACTTATGGAAAATCCAAAGTATTTCAAATGAATTGCACCACAAAAATCCAGCTTAAAGCTTCCCTCATTTTTAATAGTAGCAGAGATGGTGGTGACAGCAGATGATGTGCAAGCGGAAATTGCTGGCAGCAGTAGTTCTACAGATTATTTGATACACCTGAGTGATGTTGATTAGATGTATAATGCAGTAGTTGATGCTGGTGGCGGTTAGTCAACATGTGGTATGCTTAACCAGTTATAAGATTTATTATATATCAGGTAGGGGTTGAGTATGGGATGCCTGCGCTCGGGATCCCAGCGGTCAGAATCGTGATGCCGGCATCCCGACATGTTAGGATACCGACACCTGTCGGTCAGTATCCTAACCCTCCCCTTCTCCCAACCCCTCCCTCCCTCACCGGTGCCTAAAACCTAACCTCCCCCACTAGTGCCTAAACCTAACCTCTCCCTCTCCACACCCTAAACCTAATCCTTCCCCTTAGTGCCTAACCCTAACCCTCCCCTAGTGCCTAACCCTAACCCCTAATCCTACCCCTCCCCCTAACCTTGCTATTTACCTTTGGGATGCAGGCAGTCAGGATGCCAATGCTGGTATTCTAAGCTTTGGCATCCCATGTGTCGAGATATTGTCTGTATCCCATCAGGTAGACACAGCAAATTACACAGGAGTAACAGCAGTAGATGTAGTACACTGTTCGTGGCATTCTGAAGCTCAGGGTATTGCTGGCCATTTATAGTGCACCAGGCATGATTGCGGTTCTGACACCAGCGGATGGTAGTACTGGCATATTTGCCTACCCTCCCGATTTGGTCGGGAGCCTCCCGAAAATCGGGTGCCGCTCCCGACCTCCCGGAAAGGCAGGCAATCCTCCTGGCCCCCGGCGATGTGTCCGCACCCCCCCGCGCTTGTAATGAAAAACCCAGGCAGCAGGGGGGCCGGTGACTTGATTCACATTGAATTGCATCATCGTGGCTCTGCCCCCAGCTGCACAATGCCATTAATCATGGCATTGTGAAGCGGGGGCGGAGCCATGATGATGCATCACGTTACCACGCTCCCCATGCTCCGCCCCCAATGATGCATCAGCTACCAGGCCCCGCCCCTTTGACCATGTCACGCCCCCAGCCATGCAAGCCCAACAGCTCCCTCCCGTAAGGAGGGAGCTAAATGTCGGGAAGCCTGAGCACTGGTGGTCTACTGTACAACAGTGGTTGTAGTGTACTTGCAGGCATACTGTACATAAGGACACTGTAGGGCTCTTTGGTGGAGAAAGTCTCCTGGTCTAACCTGTCCTCATGGACACTGGATAGTAAGGGACGTGCAAAGACGCTGCGCATGTGCAGTAGTGCATGTCAGCAGTCAGACCTCTCTTAGCTTAGTCCCCAGCGGGTCCTGGTGACTGCCGGGTCTCTTCTAATAGTGCTGGAGGGAGGCAGTGCAGGAGTGCACTCATTACAACAGTTAAAAGTAATCATATTTGCTTGTCCTGACCAGTCTTTTATGAAACCAAACTAACATTTGGCCAATATAATTTTCTTTACGAGTGTACTTTCCTGGTCTGCATGCTTCAATGCTTCTGTGATCTGACTAAACTTTTCTTAAATATTTGGTGTTTGTAGCTCTCTCACTAAGGGGTCTAGTTACAGAGGGGCCTATTTACTATGCAGTGTTAGGAGGCAGAGTGAAAAGTGATAAGTTTGTGATAAGGTGCCAGCCAATCAGCTCCCAACTGTCATCTCACAGGCTGTGCTTGAAAAATGACAGTTGGGAGCTGATTGGCTGGCACCTTATCACAGACTTATCACTTTTCACTCTGTCTCCTAACACTGCTTAGTAACTAGACCCCTAAACTTTTTACTTTAAATCAATTCAAATGATAACTTGTTGTTATCACTGTTCCCTTAGTGGCCCATCACCTGTACAAATATATAATATCTGATCAGTTGGATAGAATTGCTTGTAGTTACCATCCCGGTGATCGGGATGCCGGCATTCAGAATACCAGGGCTGGAATTCCGACAACAGTAGGAATCCCGGCGCCAGAATCCCAACTGCATGCCGGTGGTAAGTATTAGGCTTAGGAGGAGGGTTAGGTTTAGAGTTAGGCACTAGGGGGAGGGTAAGGGTTAGGCAGCATGGACGGGGGGTTAGTGTTAGGCTGCTGGGGGAGGGTTAGGGTTAGACTGACGGTGGGGGAGGGATAGGGTTAGACTGCGGGAGGGGTGGGTTAGGGTGAGATTTAATGTTAGCATACTTTCCTTCAAGGTGTCTGGGTTCTGACTGTCGGGATGCTGCTGTTGCTATTCTGACCACCAGCATCCCGAGCGCCAGGATGCTGTACCCAACCCAATAGAACCAATACTATCACAGCCCATAATACTATAACAGTCCATACTACATAGTCGGTTCTTTAGCCAATTAAGATATCATTCTTTTAAAATAGATAGTGTCAACTTTCTTTGTCAGAATCAGTAGTTTTATTATCCCAAGTTTTATCTAGACAATTAAAATCTCTAACGAGAAGGATCATCATTTTCTTTGTTGCTTTTTTTTTAAGTTCAGTACACTTACCTATGCTAGGTGGTTGATTACAAATGCCAATCAGCACTTTACTGTTGTCTTTTATCCATGTTTAGCTAACTGTACATACTCTTAATATACAGTACGTAACACTCTTTACAGATATATTTTTATAGGATAACTGCTTTCTCGATAGAAGATCCCATACCTGTATTTTGTTGTGCATTGCAGTGAATTAAGTAACTCTTCCAGTCAATTTACAAAATGGAAAATAAAATGTGATTTAATTTGAGTTAGCAATTATTTGCATTAGCTGTTACATAATTATGAATTCCTGTGTAAGCAGCAGACTGGAAGGGAGGAATCAAATCTCAGTAACTGCTGATATTATAGCATCACTCAACATTCCTGCACACTACAGTACGCTATGCATATAATTTGACTGATTGGTATCAGGGGAGAAACCGTACTGCCACTCTAGGGGAAAGTGGGAACTGTAGCACATTGTAAAAAAATAATGATGCCTGGTTTTTAGTGTGCTTGACTGTATGGTAAATTGAACATGACAAATGGGTGATTTTAATCATGTGCATATCTTAATTAACTGTTCATTGTTATAGCAGAATTTAGATAGTGCATCCTACTAGTTAAAAATAAAGTTTAAAATAGATATGAAAGCATGTAGTCCTCAGAGTTAAGATGATTATTAAAACTGGCCAATGATTGTTTACAATGGAAAAAGTATCCTTCTGCTATAATGATAGAGTGAAGAAGTTATAAGGTATGTGCCCACTTTCACTAGCTTTATGGTAGTTCTTCACCTTCAATATCAAGGGGGAAGTTCCAGTGTTAAGATTTGCTGGGATTCACTTTTAGCTTTGCATGAGGAAGACTATTTAACAAGTACTGCCACAATCCTTCAATTACAGGTTGAATCTTCATTATCCAAAATGCTTGGGACCAGAGCTATTTTGGAAATCGGATTTTTCCGTATGTTGGAATATATGCATATGAGATATCTTGGGAATGGGACTCAAATCTAAACACATAATGCATTTATGTGTTATATACTGTACACCTTATACACACAGCCTGCAGATAATTTTATACAATATTTTCAAATAATTTTGTCCTTCAAACAAAGTTTGTTTACATATACAAAATAAATTTATGTTCCATATATACCTTATGCACCCAACATTAAGATGATGTTATACAATATTTTTAATAATTTTGTGCATTAAACAAAGTTTGTGTACATTGAATCATCAGAAAGCAAAGGTATCACTATCTTAGTCATGCTACAAAAATTCTGTATTTCGGAATATTTCGTATTTCAGTATATTTGAATATGGGAGACTCAACCTGTATTGCCATCTGAGGATCATTAGGCTATCATTATCAAAATAGGAATAAATATGTAGTTATCTATTTTCAACTCTTTTTATGTATTTTTTTACTAAGTGGAACTAAGAGATCATGTCTGGGATTTCAATACCACTGGGCATGCGTAAATTGGCTAGCCAGGCCAAGCATGCTCAGATCCCCTGAGACTAACCCAGCAGAGCTTTAAGTTAACCCTTACCATTCAAGATCAGTATCACTGAGGCACTTGATTAATTCTTAAAGTTATTGATAAATTCCATTGATAACAATTTTTTTATTGTTGAAATAACTCTTACATTAAGTTTACTTTGCCCTTTTCACTTATCTTATCACTGTTGAGCTACACCTTACTTCATTACTCTTTTTTTTTGCTACATTTAGTTAGTGCTTTTGTTGCCTATTGTCATCATAGAGTCTGTCATTTCACCTATTTCATCCTAGCCCATGCTAATTACCCAATTAGGTTTGTTTTTTTAAGAGACCCACACTTGATCCATGACTGTGGGCTTTATTCAGAGGCGGCCGTATGGTCTACGACCCCACGGCCGCCTCGATGTTTGTCTAGTGTGCATGCGCACGAGGGAGCCGGCTCCTTTGTGCGCATGCGTGAGACCCGCTATGACCGACAGCGCCGGTCGTAGCGGGTCTCTTTCCAAAGGGGATGAGCTGTCGATGTTGATTGACAGCTCGCCCCATTTGGAAGGTGGGCCGGGGGGGTGGCAGCCCAAATGGAGGCATTCCCATGGGAACGCCTGCTGTTTGGGGGAGGCCCCACTGACATCACTAGTGATGTCAGTGGAGAGCTTCCAGCTCTGACAGAGCCAGAAGCTCTCCGAGGCTTAAGACAAGTGAGACCCTACCCTAGGGTCTCGTCGTAAGCCCCGATGGTCGCGATGATCAATGACCATCGTGACCATCACCCTAGCGGTCATTAGAGCTGTGGGTGTTAACCCGCAGCCTAACGACCGAAACAGAGGCGGCCGGTCAGGATGCAAGCGGCTGCCCAGTTTCTGAGCGACCGCTTGCATCCTCCGACCGCCTCTGAATGAGGGCCTGTGTCCCATACCTGATCCCACAATCCAGCCTGTAATTAATTGTTTTTTTGCAAACCACTTACATTTTGTGAACTGGAATGTAGAGACAACCAAAGAATAATGTATCAATGTATCAATCTTGAAGATTCAGGACAGCCCCTCTAATAACCTTCTGTACTGATGAAGAAAAGAGAGGAGTGGTGTCAGGAGTGGTGTCATTTCTAGCCATTGCAAATGGTGTGATACCCTATCTGTCCATCTATTAATACTACAACTTGAATACATCTCATCAACAGTGATATCACTTATTTCTGTTTAATATGTCTTCATCATGCCTCCTGTAAAATCCACCCCATGGGACTTCCCCACGCATCCTGGTACATCTCACCTGTTGCATATACAAAACAACTGCATTGTTTACTTTTATAATTTATCCACTCTCATATCCCCCTATTTATTTCTACACTGATACTTATCCTCTTCACTCCATCCTCAATTCACACAGCATCACATTCCCCACTACACCACTTGTTCTAATACCAATATAACTATTAAGGTATTTGTGACCAAAAGAGCAAATGAGTGATAAAAATAATATATGGAAGTAGAAACATGTGGCTGTGGGGACTAGAGTAAATTCTTATTACTTTATTATCCTTTATGTTTAAAGATGCAACAAAGTTCCCACTGCACCATACAGGGTATATTCAAAGTAAAAGTAAAACATGACATATCAATGGTGCAGTGACTGTTAGTTGACATATCTTTGGAACAACACAGATCAATAAACCAACAAACTATGTTGGATGAAGGCAAGAGGAAAGGGTTGGGAAAATTGCTGATTTTTGAAAGGCAAGTAGGAGTGAGTCACTGGGAGGAGAAGGCAGCTCAGCACTCGGTGGTGAGCCTGTACACAATTAAAGATAAGCACACAGAACAATGGAAGCAATGACACTGCTAAGGATGAACATAAGGAAGGATGGCACTGCTGCTAAGGGGAGGTGAACAGTTTGAGGGTGAACTGGGGAGACGAGAAGGATAAAGGAGAAGACAAGAAAGGTGATTTAGCAAGAGGCATGATAGGCTTTTATGAAGAGGTGAATTTTGAGTAATTTTCAAAGGTGGGGAGAGCAGAAAGTCTGACTTGGAAACTAAGCAAGTTCCAGGGATGGGAGGGGGCATAATGGGAGAAATCCACCAGAGCGAAGTGGAGACTGCAATTGTGAAGCAGGTAGCAGAGGGGACAGGCCAACTCAGAGCTGTTAGAAGTAAACTGAAATTGGCAGCATTCCTGATTGAACCAGGGAAAGGTAGGTGAGGGAGAGGTCAGAAACAAAGAGATTACAGTAATATAGGTGGGTGATGATGAGTGTGTGAATTAGGATTTTGGTGGCATCTGGATTAAGAAAGGGATGTTGACAAGATAGAAATGTTGAGAATGAGATATTGATTGAATGTGTGCTGTTAAGGTTAGGGAGATGTCAAGGGTGACACATGTGGAACAGATGGGAGGGAGATGCTGTTGACAGAAAGAGAGAGAGAGGGTGTAGAGGATGAGGTCTTGGAAGATTATGAGTACTGTTTTGAACATGTTTCATTTGAGGGAACACTGTAACTTCCAGAATGTTATTGCAGAGAGGGAGGAAGAGAAATGAGCAAAGTTACAGGAAGATGGGGTGAAATAGGTCTAAAGAACATCCTTCAGTTGAACCAAGTCTCTCATATGCCAAGAGTAATAAATAAATAACCATAAACACAGACAAGTGGTATACCACCAATATTATTGACTATACATGATTGAACACCTTTTTGGCATACAGTTTTAAAGCTATTCTTTCCTTTGCATAAGGAATGATTTCAATTGCTTTACATATAGGTAAAATATAGGAATTACATCAATATTTGGTACTCACATTCTTAGATGAACTATAATAAAATGTGTGTCATTCACCTTTGTGTAATTTCCCTCTGTTTTTTTCTTTTTTTTTATCTAGACAAGTTCTTTATAATGTTATGTTTCCCATGAAATGATTCGGAGAAGCATGCAGACATGGCTGCATTTTTTGCCACAGTTGCCTCGTTATACTAAAACCGCAACCGATTCTGTTCCTACTGAAATGACCACAGGCAGTGGTGCTAATATGTCTTGGTGTGTCTTTAGATGCACCATTACTGCACCATCATTCACAACATCAAAGCTTGTACCAGCCCTATGACAGGTGCAATTTCTCTGTCTGAACTCTGAACATGGTGTCCTGAGCCTCTGCTACTGCATCTATAGATGCAGTCACTGTCAGCTACAAGCCCACAATATGCCTGTGTCTGGCTAGCAATCACCCTGTTACCTCCCAGGAATGCCCATTGAAATCCTTGGCTCTTGCATCCAAATTAATTCTGCATCTCCTTGCGTTAACCACCAAGCTTCAATGAAGGTGCACCAATGGTGAATCTAAAGATAACCCAAGACGTCTTAGCACAGCTGCCTGTGAGCATCTCAGGAGGAATAGAATCAATGATGGCAGTAGCATAAAGATGCATATGTGGTTACAGCAAAAGATGCAGCCTTGTCTGCGTCCACCTTTAAATCAGGCCCATAATATTTTGCTGCAATTGGCTTTATTATGAAACTAGGATGGGGACACAATTACATGATATATTGCAAGTTACATAATCACGACCTGCATCACTTCATTGAAGAAGTGAGTGGCATGACAAGACCTGCCTACCATTGTAGGAGCCAGGAGAGTGGGCAACTGTTCCATCACATACTTTGTTATCACGCTAACTTCTCTCTGCCCCTTTCTAGCTTTCACATCTTTATATGTGTCTTTAGGGCTCCATTTTATAAGATATTCTTATCACTCGTTGCTAATCTTAAATGCTACAATCAATCAGTTCCGGTCATGTGTTTGAGAAGTGACAGTTAGGAGCTGATTGGTTGGAGCACCATTTAAGATTCATAATGAGTTATAACAAGAATATCACTAATTATTAAATATGTCTATATGCAGACATTTGTCTGACATCACTAATTTTTATGGCAATTTCTATCCAAATGCTATCCCACCTCCTTTAAAAAATAATTTTGTTCTCCTAACTACTTACTCATTCCCCACCTATTTCCCCCTCCAAGCTTTTCCCTACTCACCTCATTTACATGTTCCTGAAACCTCGTTTACATGTTCCTGAACTTATTTCTGCCCCCATCCCTCATTCACAGTCCAGTACTGCTTTTTGTTTTCCTCCTGCATCTACTAGCTATTAAATGTGTGCTTTTAATTATTTCTGAGCATATGGGTTCAAATACTAATGCAACGTTAACAAATAACAATATGATTTAATATATGGTAAAATTAAAAATTAAGTTGTTTGTTATTTATCTGTCTTCTTTTTAAATTGTATTTTTATTTTTTCATTTTCAAATTATCATTACATAATACAAATAACAGAAATTAAATGCAAAAATATGGATGAAAAAATGCTAATGTAGATAAATGTCTACAATAAGTCATCATATAATTTTTTTATACCTACTGTAATAGAATTGTTATCTTCTGCATTGGACAAAATTTTACATCCTACATTATCGTTAAAGACTGATTATAGGAGGTAAGGCTTGCTACCATAACCAAGATGCTTTAGTGCCCTAGATCAATTTACTTATTTTACAGTGCACAACAACTGCTCTCAATACATGCCCAATTGAAGACCAATGATTTGGGGGGATCTGAAGCTATAAAAAAAATAAGAGAATACAGTAGCATGTTAAAATTATCTATCCAAAAATACAAACTACAGTAATTACATGTCTGTGTTGGAAGGGCCATTTAGAAAGGGGGAAGCAAGTCTACGCAAGCATGATGACTCCTTAATCATACACATTTGTGTGGTCACTAGACCATGTATAAGCTCTGTGATTGAAGTTAATCAAGTCAGGACTAGTTTTTATTTAGAAATAAAATAGTACACATCTTATTGTTATAATGTGAGATTTACAAAAGTTAGCAAAAAAGGTAAAAAAAAGTGGTTGAATAATACACTTATCTCACATATCCTACACCAGACCTGATGTAGAATAAACACTTAAAATTATTTAAAGACTACATTAACTAAAAATTGTCTAGTTTTGTATACAGTATTTGAACAGTTTTCAGCAGTACACTCCTATTGCAATTTTTGATCATGAAATGTTTTTAAGTAGCCAAGCAAATGACAAATGTTTAGTGTTGTAAAATCAATTTTAATAACCATGTTGTTCTGGACACACATAAAAATACACATGCATTCTGGTTTCCTTTCAGTTCATTCACAAAGCATACAGAAAAAACAAGTAAGCCTTGCAGCATGTGTTATTTTACATGGATCTTTATTTGTAAATACTCAAAACTACAATTGTTTTATGCTTAGATATTATTAATGAATGGGTCACTAACTAAAAGAAAAAGGTCTATTTGCAGATTTCACAACATATATAATATAATAAAAGGGCCAATTTATGCTCATCAACCAAGCAATTAAACTTTTGTTTGTGTTTACATTTCTGCTTTAAAGCACCTGAGGTAATACTGAACCTCTGTGTTTAAATGGAATTTTACACATGGAGGTTCAGAATTACCGTCCACTGTTCCGTTAGCTGCTAAGTTTCAAGGGTGACTTTTAATTGTGCAATCAAAAGAGATTCAATTCATAACAGAGATTGCTTGCCTTGTCATTCATTGTTAAGTGTGTGCACGGCTACACAAGCAATTTTTAATTGCTTTGTAATTTGATGCTGGAATTTAATCACCGTACATTAACTGCAGGTGATTTATCTCCACTGTATAGATTAAGGGTTAGTGATTAATCATATAGAACAACTTAGGCAATTTTGGATGGGAAATATCTATTTAAATAGAGAATACAAGAAGTTTCATTTTCCTTTTTGTGATAAATCTGGTAATATAAATTGCATAAAATTGCATTATGTGATGTATGTAACATTACTCATTAGAATTAATCTCTGAGACTTTCCCTTTTAGTCCTGTAAAAAGGCTTTTCAATTGGTAAAGATCTTATAGGAGGACATGGTCAGCTGAGAATGTGTGCAGAGATGTTTGATCATACCCTACAGTAGGTGATGTGTATAATTACATGACCATTCAAGGCAGAAGTGAGATAAATTCAGTACTAAGTGCAAGTGAATAAACATATAGAATAGACTTATACCAAAAATCAATAGCTATTATGCGTATCTTCTAACATCTATATCTAGAACTTCACGTAGGTATCTGTTAATTTATGAATCAATCCACCTCATCCAAATGGTGTAATATAAAACAAAAGAAGGACAGGTTTATTTATTTTAAAAAAGTGTAATATAAAAGGTGTATATTAGATAACAAATAAAACAGGTTATTTAGTACTGAACCAAGTAATGGATCAAACGGCAAATTCCAAGTATGTAAGATGCCAAAGATCCCAGCATGTTTCTTCTCAAATATAAGACCTCATCAGGGGGAAAAAAGACCTTTACACAAGAAAAGTCAATTAATAGACAGGGAGTGCTTTGCATAAAAAAATCTAAATGTGTTCAAATATAGTTTAATTTTCAATTTCATATTGCACATGCAAAGGGTATGTGTGGACATATCAGTGGCCATTTTGGAGGAGCTGATCTTACTAAAACAATATCCAAACTAATAATTTGTACTGGGTAGATAAGTTGTTGTATAGGATGATACTGGGTAGATAAGTTGTTGTATAGGATGACATTACCACAAAGTTGTGTGAAGAATATTTTATTTATTTATTTATTAACAGTTTCTTATATAGCGCAGTATATTCCGTTGCGCTTTACAATTGTAAACATTAATAGAACAAAACTGGGTAATAACAGACAGATATATAGGTAGGAAGGCCCTGCTCGCAAGCTTACAATCTATAGGGAAATAGGCATTGATACACAAGGATAGGTGCAATATATTGCATTTTGGTCCAGCCGGGATGCAGTGTTTCTTGGTGGGCTGCATGATCCATTTACACCGGAATGTTGGCCAAATGTCATGAGGATGTGAGAGAAAGACGATGTGTGAGGTTGTGTGTGGACTGTGAAAGGGGATGTAATTACATATGGAGGCTATGAAGGTTATGTGGGTGGTTCTGGGATCTGATAAGCTTGCCTGAAGAGGTGAGTTTTTAGGGAACACTTGAAGGATTGGAGACTAGAGGAAAGTCGTATTGTGCGTGGTAAGGCATTCCATAGAGTGGGTGCAGCCCGAAGAAAGTCCTGTAACCGTGAATGGGAGCAAGTAATGCGTGGGGATGAGAGACGCAGATCTTGTGCTGAGCGGAGAGGTCGGATAGGGAGATATTTTGAAATAAGTGAAGAGATATATGTTGGTGTGGTTTGGTTAATAGCCTTATGTGTAAGTAAGAGTATTTTGTATTCAATACGGTAGAAAACCGGCAACCAATGGAGGGACTGACAGAGCGGGGCAGCAGACGATGAACATTTGGCAAGGAAGATAAGCCTTGCAGCTGCATTCATAATTGATTGTAATGGAGATAGCCTGTTTTTGGGAAGACCAGTAAGGAGGCTATTGCAATAGTCCACAGGTTCTCAAACTCGGTCCTCAGAACCCCAAACAGTGCATGTTTTGCAGGTCTCCTCACATAATTACTAGTGAAACTGTTAGCAGCACCTGTGGATCTTTTAAAATGTGTCAGTGACTAATGAATACACCTGTGCACCTGCTGGGTGACCTGCAAAAAGTGAACTGTGTGGGGTCCTGAGGACCGAGTTTGAGAACCACTGCAATAGTCAATACGGGAAATAATAAGTGCATGGATTAGAGTTTTTGCAGTGTCTTGTGTGAGATATGGTCGAATTTTGGATATGTTTTTTAGATGTATGTAACATGATTTTGAGACATATTGAATGTGGGGAACAAAGGACAGTTCAGAGTCAAGGATGACACCAAGGCAGCGAGCTTGTGGGGCAGGGTGGATTGTCGAGTTATCAACAGTGATAGAGAGATCAGGTTGGTAATTGTTATTGGCTGGTGGAAATATAATTAATTCTGTTTTAGAAATATTAAGTTTCAGGTGGCGAGATGACATCCAAGATGAAATTGCAGAAAGACATTCAGTGACACGGACCAATACAGATGGTGATAAATCTGGGGAAGATAGGTAGATTTGAGTATCATCTGCATACAGATGGTACTGAAATCCAAAAGAGCTGATTAGTTTGCCAAGAGAGGAGGTATAGATTGAGAATAACAGAGGCCCTAAGACAGAGCCTTGCGGTACTCCAACTGATAGAGGTAGTGAAGAGGAGGCAGAATCAGAAAAATGAACAGTAAAAGAGCGATCAGATAGGTAGGAAGAGAACCAAGAAAGAGCTGTGTCCTTAAGACCTAGGGATTGTAGTGTTTGTATGAGAAGAGAATGGTCAACAGTATGAAAAGCAGCAGAGAGATCTAGAAGAATTAGGAGTGAGTAATGGCCTTTAGCCTTGGCAGTGACCAGATCATTTGCTACCTTAGTCAGTGCTGTCTCTGTGGAGTGTTGGGAACGGAAGCTGGACTGAAGTGGGTCCAATAAGTTATGTGAGTTAAGAAAGTGTGTGAGGCGGGTGTAGACAAGTCTCTCAAGTAGCTTGGAGGGCATGGGAGCTGGGAGATAGGACGGTAATTTGAGAGAGTGTTGGGGTCAGAGTTTTGTTTTTTCAGAATAGGAGTAATCACTGCATGCTTGAACAGTGATGGAAAGATGCCAGTAGAGAGAGAGAGATTACAGATTTTAGTTAGGGTTGGGATAAGCACAGGAGACAGAGCTTTACTGATTTGTGAGGGTAAAGGATCTAGAGTAGAGGTAATAGAGTAGGAGGATGAGAAGAGGGAAGATACTTCATCTTCATTTGTGAGATCAAATGAAGAGAATGTGCCAGAGGATTCAGGTAGGGAATTGAGCAATTCACTAGCTGAAGAAGAGCATATCATTTCATTTCGGATCTCATCAATCTTGTCCCTAAAATAGGAAGCAAAATGTTGCGCACAGATAGTAGCAGGTGGTTTGGGTGAAGGAGGGGTAAGAAGCAGTTTAAATGTATTAAAAAGTCGCTTGGGGTTAGAGGCTTGAGCAGAGATAAGAGATTGGAAATATGTTTGTTTGGCAGTGTCCAGAGCAGCACGATAAGAGTTGTAGATAGTCTTATATGTGAGGAAGTCAGTTGGAGTATGAGACTTTTGCCACTGACATTCAACTTTACGTGAGAGTTTTTGTAGATGCCTTGTTAGGTTAGAATGCCACGGTTGACGTTTAACTCTACGTGCTGTGTGATGGGTAGCTGGAGCTACTTCATCGAGAACTTTTTCTAGAATCTGGTTTAGGTGTGATGCCGCAGTCTCAGGAGAAGTGAATGTAGAGATTGGTGAGAGTCGTTGTTGTAGAGAGGTAGATAGTTGTTGAAAGTTAATAGCATCAATATTTCTGCGGGTTTTAGGTTTTGGTTTGGTTAATTTTAAGGATGTTGATGTAATGGAGGAGAGTGTGCAGGTGATAAGGTTGTGATCTGAGAGAGGGAAAGGAGCATTAGTGAAATCATAAACTGAGCATAGTCGAGTACAAGATCAAGGCAGTGGCCCTCCTGATGAGTAGTGGAGTCAGTCCATTGGGAAAGGCCAAGAGATGAGGTTAGAGAGAGTAGTCTGGAGGCAGGAGGAGATTGTGGACTGTCAGTGGGGATATTGAAATCACCCATAATGATGGTGGAGATGTCTGATGATAGGAAGTGAGGGAGCCAGGCAGAAAAATGTTCCAAAAATTGTTGAGGTGGCCCAGGTGGGTGATAGATAACAGCAACTCGCACAGAGAAAGGGGTGAAAGTCCTGATACAGTGTACTTCAAATGATGTAAATGTGAGTGAAGGTACCTGTGGGAGAACTGTGTATGTAACAGATTGGGAGAGTAATATTCCTACCCCACCTCCTTTACAATTACCAGGCCTGGAGGTGCGTGAGAAGTGTAGGTTACCATATGAAAGTGCAGCAGGAGAGACAGTGTCTGATTGTGTGAGCCATGTTTCTGTTATTGCCAGAAGGTTGAGGTTAGTTGAAATAAAGAGGTCATGGATGGATATTAGTTTGTTGCAGACAGAGCGTGCATTCCATAAGGCACATTTTAGTGACTTGGAGGGTGAAGGGAGACATGCAATGTTTATGAGGTTAGCTGGATTTATAGCTCATTGTGGGTGTGGCATGTGTGTTGGGCCTGGATTTGGTGATATGTCACCAGCTAATAGAAGCAGAAGGAGAGAGATATAAATATATTGGTGGGATCTGTATGATAGATTTTTATGGCGACAGGTTGTGGATGTTAATGTCATTGTGTATAGATAATTTAAAAGTCATGTGTGTTTGTAAGAGGAGAGAAAATTAATGAGGTAGCAATATGTACAGAAGGATGAGCTTCAGGGAGAGTAAATTATGTAGTAGCCTTAGAAGATGATTCCATGTAGTGAGATAAGAAATAGAAGTTTGTGATGCATTTTTTTCTTCTAATATAAAAAACACAATGTTAAGTAATGGTTTTGTAATTACCTGGTAATAGATGTTGTTCAATGTTGTTCAACTGTTTTTTTAACTGTTCAGAAATCACACTTGATTTTAACCACACTTAATGCATAACCACACCAAGCTGCCCTAAGACTGAATGTTAAAAAATATTATGGCTGATTAAGACACTGGCCTCATCTGAGCCAATTGGTCAGTTGATTGAAATGCAAATTGATCAGTGGACATACATTGCTCTAAGTTTAAGTAAACAGGCAGTATGACACTATAAACTGTGCTTCAGTGATCCCCATCCAAATACAGGTAATGACTATTGCTAGCAAGTCATAAAAGATTCCCATACATTTAAACAAAACCAATTACAAACATGTACAAAATTATACACATACTTTAAATACCCAGCTAATTTTGCATTAGTGCAAATATAGATCAGGAGTTGTGGTTTGCAGGATGGCAAGGAATATCACATACATTGCCTATACAGCTGCTGGTGCATGGGGATTAATGCATATTCTGGCACTTGTAGTACTCAGCAAGGTATATCACATACATTGCCTATACAGCTGCTGGTGCATGGGGGTTAATGCAGATTCTGGCACTTGTAAGGAAAATCACATACCTGGGATGAAAAGAGACAGATGATAAGTCCATATTCAGTGAGATTCATGCAGGATAACTAATTGGTTTTTTTTTTAACTGTTCAGAAATCACACTTGATTTTAACCACACTTAATGCATAACCACACCAAGCTGCCCTCATCAAGCTGCCATAAGACTGAATATTTATATGAATCCACATAGATCTATCATCAGAAGTACACAATCTAGGGTAAAAAGGCAAAGTACAGGTTCTATACGAGTGTCCAGTGCCATGCATCATTATGCTCAATCTGTGACTTCATATCAATTCCTTTGCTACAAAAATACTAATATAAGTACCTAGTACATGATGAGCAAGATGCAAAATTGAGGAATAAATATGCAGTCTACGTAAAAAGGCAAAAGTTTGGCCTGATATATATGTGACCTGCACCATGCAGGCTTATGCTTTATCTGCAACATTATACTAATTCCTTTGTGACAGAAAAACTAATCATAAGTACCTAGTGCACTATATGAGAACATAGATGCAAAATTGTGCTGGAGGTTAGTTGTAACACCTGAGAGAGGTATTATGTCATCTCTAGCCTGAGACTGAGCCCAGATAAGTTATGTAAAGATTGAAATTGTGAATACAAGTGTCCAGTGCCATGCATTATTATGCTCAATCTGTGACTTCATAACAATTCGTTTGCTACAAAAATACTAATATAAGTACCTAGTACACGATGAGCAAGATGCAAAATTGAGAAGTAAGTATGCAGTCTACGTAAAAAGGCAAAAGACAGGCCTGATATATAAATGACCTGCACCATGCATTCAAATGTTTTATCTGCAACATTATACTAATTCCTTTGCAACAGAAAAACTAATCATAAGTACCTACAGTAGTACACTATGGGGCATATGTATCAAAGCTTGATGCGAGATAAAATTGTGAAATATACAGTATATCACCAACCAATCAGCTCCAAACTATCATTTCTTAAACACAGCCTGCAAAATGTAAGTTAGAAGCTGATTGGTTGGTTATATATATCTCACAAGTTTATCTCACATCAAGCTTTGATACATATGCCCCTATATGCGATGATAGATGCAAAATTGTGCTGGAGGTTAGTGGTAACACCTGAGAGGTATTATGTCATCTCTAGCTGAAACTGAGTCCAGACAAGTTTTGTAAGGATTGAAATTGTGAAGGCCAGCAATCAGTGACCTGCTGAGTGTTGGAGATAGGCAGTGGTATCCATGACTGATGGTACTAGCACAGTTGATGTTCAAAGGACATTAGACACACTAACTGATATTACCTAATAAGAAATATGGAAAGATTTGATTTGCATTCTAACTTTACTAAATGGGTCTGCATATAGTACTTCAAGATCTAGGGCTAGGACCAATGTGATGATCTCTGCTTCCCATTAATTGACCAAGGAGTTAGGGAGAGTTGTCACCTTCCCCCTCTTTCTTGCATCCTGATGATTAAACTCATGTCCATACTAGTAACATCACCCACTTCTGTAACAAGCCACCATTGGATATGTAGAGCCAATGCATGCACCCTGCAGCCTGTATATCCATCTGGAGCATCCTTAGGACACGATAGATGTCACCAAACAACAGCTTCCCAGTGCAGCACTAAAAAATGGATTCCTCACTAAACTAGACTTTTAAACCAATTAATTCCTAAAACACTGTGCTTTGCTAACTCAATGGTTATCCGAGATGGGATTCAAATATAGGTAGCAAACAAAAAGTACAAATTTACTGTATTAGGTATCTCACAAAAGTAGTATTCACTCAAGTTAATAGTAAACGCTCTTTATTATAAAGAAAACGACTAACAGTGAGACAAAACGTTAAAGGATTTTTGCCTAGTAATGGAGAGAACGGAAATAAGCCTAGCTGACAATGATGGAAATTAACCAGATGTCGAGATAATTATCACATGTAGATTGTATGTATAAAAGCTAAATACAGATGTGCTCTAGTAACCAATCAGAAATTTGTATTCATTGTCTAACTACCGGATGTCCTTTTGGAGGACATTTGTTAAATAATGCCAATTTGTCAGGAAAGGAGAAAACTGTGTGCCAAATTTGTAACAAAGAATAACCCTTTTGAAGCCTCTTTTTCTTGAGACTCTTCCATCTGTTCTTAGAATATGATGGAAGCAAAGAAAAGTGCTTTGCTATGAAAACTGTTTTTTCACAGTTTATTTTATTGTGCAATTGAATAATTTTTAAGTACTGAAAAAGTGCAAAATAACCTGACATATAGAAGCAGGAATCATACTAACACAGGGAGTCAGAATTCAGATAATAAAAAATACTAGCCAGGTGCTCTGACTGGCAACCACAAACACTACAGCTTCAAAGTAATCACTAGCATCACTAGCCCCTATGGACATGAGTGCAGCATGGGTGGGAATAACTAAACCAGTCTCCTGCATGTTGCCATCATCCACCTATAGGGTAGCAGAGCCATAAGGTTAGGGAATAAATTAAAAAGCCTCTGGCATGCTGTAGAGCTTCTTGTATGCAGGTCAATAGGTCAGCAACTCTTTTGTTTAATATATTTTATTTAAAAAAAATACTCAATAAACATTTTTGAACAAAAAGCCAAATTAACAAGCCCTTCTATGAGTGACCATTTAATCTCTCCTTGTTTTATAAAAGAAAAAGGGACAGATATTGGTTTCGAAGTCCTGGATTAGTTCTTATGCAGAATAATAAAGCACATGAAAGAAAATGACAATAGATTTAGAACAGATGTAGTCAGCATCAATGCTGGGAGTCCGAATCCTGGCGACAGAATCATGACCACTTATATGCCAATGGTAAGTATCAGGGTTAGGGTGAGGCAATAGGGGAGGGTTAGGCTGTGGGGGGAAGATTAGGGTTAGGCTGTAGGGGGTTAGGGTTAGGCTGCGGGAGGGGAGTTTAGGCTGCAGAAAAGGTGGGTTAGGGGGGTAAGGGTTAGGAAATGTATGAAATTCTGTCGGAATTCTGACTGTTGGGATGCTGCTGTTGGTATTCTGACGCCAGCATCCTTAATACCGGAATTCTGCACCCAACCCATTTAGAATGAATATGGCTGATCTTGCAGCCTTGGTAAGATAGTACTTTGATTGAATGGTATGGCCCTACAGACTAACTAGTAACTCTTGGTCTGTGGAGTCATAATCTGGCTAGGACGTGAGCATGGATCCTGGAACTCCACTCCCATTTTATCACCACCACTGTGCCACCAAATGTAGCCTGAGTATACACTTCCACACCCTAATCCCTCTTAATATCAATATATATATAGACTCCTCTTTGAGTTTTAATTGTTTGTTTGAAAGGTCCAATAAATCAATGATATTGAGAAATGTTGGTGACATTTTTAAACCTGTGTTCATATTACATGTTGCATGAAATGTGGTACAGAAATATCTTCAGATAGTAAAGAAATAAATTAAAGGCGGAAGGCCCCAATAACATAACTACTACATGCTTTTTAGTAGATTTACACACAAGGGCCTGGGCAGTGATATCACTGCAAATTGTAGTACATATAAACATGGAAATTAATAGTGATGGTTATATCTAAAGCACATATGGTACTTCACAGTTCAAAGGGACCTATAGATATGTTTTGTGTCCCGATATGTACAAGTGTGCTCAGGTTTGCAGCATAGGTTACTATTGAAAATATGACTACATTTGAAGAGGAGCAGCAGGTTGCACAGGCAGGTGAGAGGATTAGGGTGAAGCGAAGACATTAAGTTCAGAACAGACACACCACTGCCAAATAGTGAAGAAACTAAGGGTCTGATTCAGACCCGGTCACTAAGCCGCGGACGCACACTATGAGTGATTGTCGACCGCCTGGGCATGCGTATGTGGCAAAATACGCATGCGCATACCAGTCATTGTGTCCGGGAATTGTGCGCTCATAGTACACAGACTGGACGTTACTTTGAGTGACAGCGCCGTTTGTGGGTGGTAACGGGAAGGTGTTTGTGAACGGGAGAGTGGTGATGCGAACGCAGGCGTGTCTGGGCGTCAAAACGGTGTTTTATGGGTGTGCATAATTAGCATGGAAGCGTCATTGTACACGTCACTTGGTTGTATTTCAGACTGCAGTGATCGCAGTGCTTGCTGCGGGTTAGGGTCTCCCTCAAGTGCTGCGTGCTGCTCCGATGGCTCTTGTTGGTTCTGATTAATCATACACTTCCTGGAGATGACGTGTGTTAAGAAAGAAGAGTGGGTGTCTTTAGACCGGCGTGCATTCGCTCTGCTGTCACTCTCTAAGACATAGAGGGCGTCCTTACACCAGACAGTGCGATTGCGGAATTTGCATACCCGGCCCCTTTTGGCTGCGAGAGAGCACAGCTTAGCGTCTGGGTCTGAATCGCCCCATAAGTCTCAGTTTGCTGGCGTTTATTGTAATGAGATAGTTGATGATATTTTCAGTTTTGCTCCTAGCTCTGGGCCTGATTCAGAGCTGCTCGTAAGCGGCCGCTCGTTCACTATGAACGATGTTCGCACAACTGTGCATGCGTATGGGTCGTAATGCGCATGCGCAAACCAGTCATTGAGGTTGGAAATCGTGTGCTCGCAAAACAGCGAGGGGCTGCTAATTTGATTGACAGAATGTACCGTTTGTGGGTGGTAACAGGGGAAGGTGCTTGAAAACCTGGGAGTGGAGATCCGAAAGCAGGCGTGCCTAACGGTCAAAAGGGCGTTTAATGGGAGTGCATAATTAGTAATGGAGCGTCATCGACCACGTCACTTGGTTGTCTTTTAGCCTGAACTGCTCGCAGTGATTGCGGTAGGATGAACTTACCACAAGCACTGCGAGCAGTTCAGATGCCTTTCGATGTACCCGATTAATCAAATAAATACCGGAGATGACGTGTGATGCGAACGGCAAAGGGGTGTCTTTACAAAATAGCGAGCGCATTTTTCGTTCGCTCGCTCAGACATAGAGGCGTCAACAAACCGCAATGAGCGAGCGATCAATTTAAATAGCCGGCCCCTTTTTAGGAACGACCGTCCGCAAATAGCGTCCGGCTCTGAATCAGGCCCTCTGTGCCAATTGCATTCCATACAGGACTTTGGCATCATCTCAGAATGGGATTCGTATTGTACCACCATAGGGAACCTTGGTGGAGAAGCACATTTGCAGGTGCACCTTCAAACAATAAATAGACTGAAGATCTTACCTTACGTGCCTATTATTTTCTTAAGAGTAAAATGTAGGTTGTCAAGTTAAAAATCTATTTCAGAAAACTTGTGAAGAGAGTAAGCCACTTTTATTGTACAGTGATTATCTGAAATGGATTTTTAACTTGACAGCCTACATTTTCTGCTTATAGAAAAAAAATAGGCAATTAATGCAAAATCGTCAGTCTAGTATTAACATGCTTCATACACACAACTTATAAAGACAGCCCCCATGTCCCAGACTCTCATGATAAATATAAGCCATGAGGCTAAACTGAGCATTTTTAGGAGATTAAAAGTAAAAAACTGAGATTTTTAGGAGAAAAAGTAAAAAATGTATTTGATTGAAAGGTAAGTGGTACTAAATTGGTAAAGTTTGCACATCCAAACATTATTCAGCCTTTCCTCTCATAGAGGTGTTGGGAGTAAATGTGCATTTTGTGGTGTGCATCGGGTACACTTCATAAATTACTGTATTTTGCATATTTACTTTTTTAAGTTAGTTTGCGCTAAATGGATTCTTATGAATTATTAGCATATATATCAGTTACAATGATAGAACTACTCAACGTGAAAAACCTCTACCAAATATCTTGTAGTTGAAGATCAGGATTTTTGCACATTTGATAGTATACTAATGGATTAATTTAAGATTTTTTTTGTCTGTGCATACATAATACCAGGCAGTAATAAAAGTCAGGGGCGTCTTTAGAGAGGAGAGGGACTGTGTGCATTCCCAGTCCAGGGCCCCCTCCTCTCTGCCCGGCGGCCGGCAGCCAACTGAGGTGGCTGGCCGGCCACCGGAGCATTAGTAGACTCTGGGCACTAATGTCCGGAGTGTGCCCCGGACTCTACTGCACATGTGCAAAACGCCAGAAAAATGGCCGCGGCGGCCATTTTTCCAGCTTTTTATGCAATGCTGACACCCGGCTCAGGACCTCGGAGAGGTAAGTTTTAAATAATATGGGTGCAGGGTGTGCGGTGTGGGCACCCAATGGTGAAAAATTTATATAACACATGTAACTTTGACAAGGAAGATGGACCCCCCTTAGCTCTGGGCCCCATAGCAACTGCACCCCTTGCATCTATGGTATTTACACCCATGGTGCTATACAAAACTGTTGCACATTGCATTATCATTTATGTTGAAATATGTGTGTACTATTGGTGATGGTATGGGAGATTAGTAGTATACACCAGCAGATCCCCTGAGTCACAAAACAGCCCAACACTTAACCAGAGGGGTGGTTTATTTAGCAGTAATGTGATTTGCATACTTACAGTTATGCATTCACAGACTTAGCATGGAGCGGAGCTTTTGCGGAGCACACAGGTCACCAGCCGGTGACTGTATGTGGGTAGTGGTGCTCAGGGCTGCCAAGAGAAATCCTGGGCCTCGCTACAGTAACTTCCCAGGGTCCCCCTGGAGGGGGTGTGGCCACAGCATATTAGGGGCAGGGCTGTACATCTTTGGGGGCGTGTCTAGCATGTGAGAAGCACTCACCTACAGGAGCATGACATAGTTACCAGCAACTGGGAGTAAAGTATTCACAATACCAGTACATCAAGGATATGTACTAAATATATAAATAAGATCTATATATATATATATATATATATATATATATATATTACACATGTTTAGATATATACTTATATAAATATATATAATATATTTATGTAATAAGTATATATCTAACGTGTAATACATATGTGTAATATATATATATATATATATATATATATGTGATATATATTATACATATAAACATATATCTCTAACATGCACTTGATGGACAGTTACTCACACAGTGACAGTAACTCTGTGACTCACACAGTAGAGTCAGTCAGTGGTGGGCTCGGGGTCTTCCCTTCAGCCAGTCTCCCCATTGCCTGCTGAGTAGTGCTGCGCCAAAGAAGCAACATGGAGGATGGATGCATGCGCAACGCTCACCTGCCTGCTTCTGTCTGTGTAGTCCCTCAGTAGCTACCCGGTAATGGTGCCGCACTTCCTGCTGGTGATGAGAGTCTCGCCAGATGATGATGTCTGCATCTCGCGAATGAATCAGCTCTGCAGCGGCGTGGCTGCAGCCTGCAACTGCAAGCAAGCAAGAGAAGTGACACTGTCTGTGTGACACACAGACAGTGTGATGTGATGACAGGTTTAAACCCTCCTTCCCCCCCAAACTTGCCGCTCTCCACTGCCGGCGATGGTTTGGTAAAGGTCGTTGATAAAAAAAAAATGTTTAAAAAAAAAAAACCCGGCAGTTTGCTTCCCGGTGGCCTGGGCCCCCTGCCATGCCCTGAGCCCGGATAATCTGTAGCTGCTCTCCCCCCTTCGGCACCCCTGCCAGCGGGTCAAAATCACGACAACTAAAGGTAGGTACCCTAACCCTCCCATCTCCCTTCCCTAACCCTGCCTTAGTGGTGCCTAACCCTAACCTCCCCCCTAGTGCCTAACCCTAACCTCCCCCCGTTAGTGCCTAAACCTAACCGCCCCTCTCCACACCTTACACCTTACCCTCTCGGGGGGGTGCCTAACCCCTCTAGTGGTACCTAACTGTAACCCCCCCTTTCCCTACCCTAACCCTCCAGAGGGGGTGCCTAACCCTGATTCCCATTGGGGGTCCCTACAGCTATCCCTCCCCCCGTGGCTACACACTAGGACACCCGGCTTACCTCCGTTCGGTAAGCCAGGTGTCGGGATTTAGTAGTGGTGCTAATGATAGGCGTTGAGATTTTGATGCCTATCTTTAGTCCCATGTCGGGTTGTGGCTGTCAGGATATTGGTGGGGGGGACAGCCCCCCCTGTCATGCCCGGGCCCGGGTAAGCTTTACCCACTCCCTCCCCACTCGGCGACCATGGCGGTGCTTGCATAAGCGGTAGTGGTATGCTGTGGGTGCAGGTATCTAGCAGAGTTAAGTGGAACACATCTGTGTCCCACTGTGGCACTCATACACAGTAACAAGATAGTGCCGTGCATGCGCAGAAATACAGAATCTTGCCATCTGGGTAAAGGTGATTGCTTCACCTTATGGGCAAAGATGGTGACAGCGCAGTAGCACTCTCCATATTCCAACTATTCATACCTCACGCTAGTCAATTTACTAAACAGTAATGGAAACAATATAGAATATGTGGTATCAGATGCATGTCAGTTTTTCAGTACAACAATTGCAACGTAGTACTGACTTTTACGACCATAAGACAGACACACTTCATTACGATTTACATTTATTTCCTTCTATTTATTCCTATCTATTTTTCAAACAACAGTTTGCCCCCAAAACCACCATTGCTGTGTGAATAGATCAACTAAACCTTATTTCATTGCAATCTGGGTGGACCAATATGTACTATATGGCACTTTGGGCCTCATTTATGAACAAGTTTTATCATCAACAGCAAGTATGATAAATGGTGCTCCAGTCAATCAGCTCCCAGCTGTAATTTTTCTAACAAGATGACAGTTGGGAGCTGATTGGCTGGAGCATCATTATCATATGCAGTGAGTTTTACTTTTAATACTCATTGTAAATGATAAAATTTGTTGATAAATGAGGCCCTTAAATCACATGCCTGAAACTCCTATTTTGCTGTAGACTTGTGAGCAAGGCCTTCTTATCTCTTTGTCAGTATGGTATTAGCCAGTCTGTTTTATAACTATATTTGTTCCCAATTGTAAAGTGATGCAGAGTATACCAGCTCTGTATAAATAAGTGTTAACAAATAATCAGTAAATACTGTATATTAATACATCTATGCTAAGTAAGAGACTACTTGTAGTAAATGCTTTGAAATTTTATGAATGTGTTTTTGGATGTTGGGATCTGTGCCATAATGCGCAGTTATGAATTTGTTATTTGTCAAAGTAATTATAAGGAGAGCTAATTCCCTTTGCATTTAGTTCAAACCCTGTAATAAAACCAAGCAATGAAAGAGAAAAATAATCACTTGAGTATTTCTGAAAATTGCTTAGTATTTCAGTTTTTCCTTCGTGTCAAATATTGTACAGCGATCTAAAAATGCAACATATCAGATCAAAGTTATGGGTTATAATTATGTTTAAATGTATTCATGTTTGTATTCACTTGTGATGCCTACATTAAATTACAATCTATTTGTATTAAATGGCATGCTGCCACAACCACAGATAAGACTAAGAACTAGTTCAAGCGTAATGACAATTTTAAAGGATATTTTTGCAAAAGAGAAGTTGCTCTTTTAATATAGGGTCATTTATTATTATGTCTCATGTGCCAAATGTAAGACCATTAAGAATTTATTTAGAACACTCCTTTCCCCTCCAGCTATAAACAATGCATTGCAGTCTAGGCACTATCCAACTAAACACTAATAATTTGGAGAGCTACCGTACATTAGGTATGCAGTCGGGAAGCCAGCGGACCTAATCCTGACAGCCGGCTTCCCAACTGTCATATCCCGGCAAGGGTCTAAAGACAGGTGTCGATATGCTGACGCCACCTGTCATTAGACATACGCCGGGAGCCCGATGCCCGGCATCTCGATCGAAGGGACGACGAGCACGGATAGCTGCGCGGAGGGGGATGGTTTGGTTTAGGGTTCCCGGAGGGGACTTAGGGAGGTTAGGTTTAGGCTAGGGGAAGGGGAGGTTAGCGTTAGGCACCCCTGGGGGGGACTTAGGGTTAGGCACCCCCCCGGGGGACTTAGGTTTAGATGGCGGGGCAGGGGGGTTAGGTTTAGGTACTTAGAGCGGGGATTAGGGTTAGGCACTGGGGGGGAATGTTAGGGTTAGGCACCCCTAAGGGAGGGTTAGGGGGTAGAAATAGGTAAGTATATGCTTACCTTTGACGATCGGGATTTCCTCCTCTGCCGGGATGCCGCTGTCGGGATTCCAACCGCCGGGCATGGGTCGGGCGGTAAATCATACCGATTCCGTCCATTATACAGAAAATAATTCCAACCCTAAATTCGGCGTTAAATTACGATATCTAGATTTTTTCTAAAGCTGGCCACACATAAAATACTGTCTTTCTAAACAGCTAACTAGTTGGCTGGTTGGAACAAATATCTGGTAATGTATGGGAGCAAAGGACAATCGCCATTTGATTTCAAATGCTGGAAAATGGTCAAATCAAACACATTTTACCAGCTTTCCAGAATGACTGTTTTTGATAATTTTCTGCTAATTGGCAACAAATGACCGATTGTCATTTGCCCCCATAAATTACCAGCCAACTGATATTTGAAGACAGGAATGGACAGATCTCTCATTATGTTGTATAGATTAGTGGAAAACTCTATACTCACTGAGGGGAACATCATAACAAACCAATACAATGCACCCACAAGTATAAATATGTTTTTTTAAATGAAATTTAAGTATATTTCACTTTACAATATATTAACACATCATTACTCAAGTGTAAATGCCTGAGATTTGTGGGGCATTAAGATACAAGTTAGATTTAAAATGGCCCATATAGGAAACGTTTAAAAATATCATACAATATTTATGTAATGTTACATATGCATTTTTTATAATCAAATTTGTACTCTTGTTTAAAACAAAACATTTCTTGCCCATCTGCCATCTGCATTGTTTTCATGTTTTACTGTATGTCAAGAGAAATAATACATGTGGAAAAAAAATCAGAAAAGAACATTAGTCATGACATAAACAAAGGGTAAATAACTTACAATATAAAACAACATATACAACATTATAACATACACTGAAAAGCTAAAAGTAATCAAGGTAACATACATACAATGACAGCAATAAAGAATCAAAGTTACTCAATTAACATGAAAAAATAGTGTAAGCAACGATTGCTCACATACATTGACACAGATACACACACACAACACACTGACACATACACTGACACATATACACACACACTGATACAGACAGACAGAAGACACACACACAAACACACTGACACAGATACCCCCCTCTCCCTCCCCCACCCGGCACCATCCCCCCCCCTCTACGGACCACACACTAGTACACACCTGCGGAGCGCGGGGGAAGGAAATATCACTAGCTGACATCCAGCACTGATGGCAGCTCTCAGCAGTCAGCATGCAGAATAGGAAGGCTGCAGTGTCTGAGAGGGGCTGCGCACTTCTGCTGCAGCTACCCCTGCAGTCAGCCCCAGCAGGCACAGTTGCCTGGCACTCTGCTGCTTGTCACAGCTCATCAGGCCAGGTGTTTTGGGCTGAGGGGGTGGGCGATGTGGGTATGATGCCCTGTGCTGGGCCTGACATGGCACCCAGGGCATGTGCCCCGCTTGATCCCCCCTAGTTACAGCATTGGTATTACAGAACAGACAAATAGTAACATAACCTTTTTAGAACAGGATACCCAGAAGCAGGTCCGCCAAGAGCTGGGCGAGGCCCCAGCAAAAAAGGAGGCATGGCCTAATCACGGGAGGTGTGGCCACACCCCTTTAGGTGGAAAAAATTTTTTGCAGCGCCGTGCACTGGCAAGGGGGTTGCAGTGAGCGCTTAACCAGTGGGGGGCCGATGATTAGCTTGATCGCTTCCCCCCACAGGCATAGGAGACTGCTGTGGCTGCTTATTTGCAGCCACGAGCAGTCTCCCAGTGCAGCCCAGCACACTGCAGCGTGTGCTGGGCTGCTATGATGTAAAAGAGGGGGGGAGTGGAGCCGGACCTGGGCCCCTGCCAGGCCCCTCCAGCAAGCCAGGGGTAATTAGCCCCCCCCTCTTGGCACCCCTGCCCAGAAGCAGTGGAATATAGCAAATGGTTAGCTGGATTGTGATTCTTGATTACAAATGGCTAATTGATTTCAGTGATTTGTGATTCATTAGCAAATCAATCAATTTTTTGTCAAAGTTTGCTGAATAATTTCCACTACCTGGAGAATTACATTAAGACATGTCATGTATTATGCTTTATATGAGAAGATTGCTACCTCTCTGGCAGTTGCCTATACCTCTGACAATTCTCATCTTTATCTGCACTTCTGTTCTATGTGTACTCCCTATATAACAGCATGACCTGCTTTGCCTTTTTTATTTTGCATCCTGCTTGATAAGCCCTAAAGCGAGTACTTTTTTCTGATGTCACTCAGCGGTACGCAGTTTCAGGACCTTTTTTTGAGTGGGGGGGAGGTGGGAGTGTAGAATTTGTAATTCTTAGAACTGGTTCTGGAAACAGGATAAAATCAGTGTAATAATTTAAAAAATTAATAAAATAAGGGCAACATTTACTAAGCGGTGGGTTCTAAATCCCGGCGGTTTGATGGCGGTTTGACGATGGGTTCTACTCTGTTCTAAACCCCTGGAGTTTGGTGGCAGCTTTACAGCGGTTTCTGAATGACAGCCCTGTTCTATTCTATTCTGAAATGTGTTTTGATGAGAGTTTTGCAGTGGTTTTGGCCTTAATCTGCAAACAGCAAAACCACTGCCAAACCGCCACCAAACCGCCGGGGGTTTAGAACCCGCTGCTTAGTAAATTTTTCCCTAAGTGTCTGAAAATCAGGGGCATAACTAGGTATTTGAAGGCCCCATAGCACCACCCAATGGTGAAAAATTTATATAACACATGTAACTTTGACAAGGAAGATGCCCCCCCCCACCCTCAACTCTGGGCTCCATAGCAGCTGCACCCCTTGCACCAATGGTAGTTACGCCCATGCTGAAGATTAATCAAGTGTGTGGAAGATACTGTAAATCTTGTATCAACTTGCAACTTAGAGTGAGTACCAGCAACTTTTTCTGAGTACCAGATCCTTTTTCATAAAAAAGCACTACTCACAATCTATTGGACTCCAATAGATTTAGTACTTTTCTCTTTCCTTTGTATACCTATATATCGATTGAAATATCCAGGCAACACTTTGTAATATCATCTGATGTTTACATTTTAGCAACACACTGATGCATAACAAAAAGGTCAACAGTGTTTTTGCTTGTCACTGTCACAAGTCAGTCTGTAAGTCTTTTTTAATGGAATGTCTTATTGCATTGGGATGCTACACTATGTAGACAAAAGTGATTGGACACTGACAGCAAATAGATCCACAAGAGTTTTTTTAAGTCAATACTTTGTAAGTCCGCCACGTGCAGTGATTACTACAGACCCCCTTCTTATTAAACTGTCCACAAGTTTCTGGACAACAGCAGGCCTAGAATTCATCCCAGATGGGGTTAAGATCTGGACTCTGAGCTGGACAGTCCATCTTATCAGGATGCGGCCTGGGATCGGCTGCTACTCACCTCTGCACTGGCCTCCTTGGGCTTAGTTGTCCAGATGCTGGGAGTGGAGGTGAGTAGTGACTGAGTATTCTCCCTGGGGTCTGCTAGGGCTTCTGTACGTGTGTCCTGGTTTCTGGGGTGCCGGCATCGGCGCAGCCATGTTGGTTCATATCACCTGACTAGTCTCTCCCAATGGCAGTCCTGTGGTCACTCAGCTGATCCTCTGATCCAATGGTCAGCTACCCAGGGGTATTTAAGTCTGACTCCAGGAACAGGAAACTGTTGTTCAACTTCACTGTTCCAGTGACTTGTGATTCTCACCAGTTTTGCTGTGTGTTTCCCATCAGAGTGTTGCTTTAGCCAATTTACAGTTCTCTAATATTCCTGCATTAGCGTCCATGCTATTTTCTGTCTGAGACTTCGTTCTCTCCCAGTACTCCTGTTTTGTATGTTTCTATGCCTGTGTGTCTTGTAATATTCTGCCAGTTCTTCTGCAATTTCCCTGTGTTACTGAGGTGTCAGACTACCTGCTATTTCTAATTAGCTCCCAGCTGCATCTCTTAGCATTCCCAGTATATGCCTGTGTCCACTCTGCTCTGTGTCTTGTCTGTGCAAATCAGCACCTGCATTTCTAGCAATTCCCAGTATTCTCTAGCAAGCCTGTAATTAGGATCTCTACAGTGTTCCAATATTCAAGTATTCGGTTCACCTCCTGTGTTATAGCATTTACTTAATTTTATAGTTTCTAGTCTTCTGCCATTCCCAGGTAACTGTCCAGGGGGCCATGACCTGCTCAAAACCAAATCCCAATTGGAGGGGTCATTGGAGATAACCACCAATTGAGTTAGACTCTGCGCCTTTGGGCAGGTCTAGCCAAACATGGGTTCAGCCGCAACTAGGAGACCTAGTTCAGTCACTTCCCTAGTCACCCAAACCCCCTGGCTCTCCATCCTCCACAGAGGAACACTTGCACAGGATCGTGACAGATTGAACAGCCTAATATGCAAGCCACCGGGTTCCAGGTGAAGAGAGCTTCCAGAATCTGCTCCTTTGTGTGACTGCACAAGAAACAGCTCTGCAACTCGTGAGACAGCAGCTGCTAGAACTTTCTGGTCAATTGATGGTTATTCATTCTGCTCTCGCTGCTTTGTCTCCAGACATATCACAAGTTCCGCCAGTGAATTCTCCTGTATCCTCTTCCCCAAAGTTTCATTCTGAAGTTCCATTTACTCCTACTGATAAAATAGTTTCTGTGTATACTAGTGAACCTCTCAAGTATCCTCTGGTCTCCCAATTATATGTGATACTCATGACCTTGAACCATTCAAGAGTTTCTACCGGCTTCTAGAACAACTACAAAATCTCCATCCCAAAATTTTTCAAGTGATTCCCAAGCTTCCTAGTCCTACTCATGACTTGACTAACCTCCCTTCCAAGCAAACTAAAGTAAAGCATCAAAGTTTCCTGCGGTGTAAACTTACTGAGGTTGAACGTCAGCGACGCCAGGAACTACATCTGTGTTTATATTGCGGTTATGATGATCACTTACTTAAAGACTGTACTCTGCACCTACTGAGAAGTGGTAGCAAGTGTGTGACTCCCAACATCTGCGCTTTTAGTTCTTCCCATCATCCATCAGTGATTTCCATTTCTTCAGTTACAGATAAGGAGGTGATGTCCACTAAGCAAAAGAAAGTTCAAGTTTTTGATTGGGGCCCTGTTACAAGATGCTTCAACCCTTGTCTAAGAAAATTTGGGAGGATATTTCAATCTTCTAAAGTCAGGGACACTACTCATTCTGTTTCTACTGGTCACAGCCCGGATTCCATTTCTACTGGTCACAGCCCGGATAATGCCTGTTCCGGTCCCAGCTCGGATTTTGCCTGTTCCGGTCCCAGCCTGGATTCTGCCTGTTCCGGTCCCAGCTTGGATTCTGCCTGTTCCGGTCCCAGCCTGGATTCTGCCTGTTCCGGTTCCAGTCCAGATTCTGCCTGTTCCAGTCCCAGCCCGGATTCTGCCTGTTCTAGTCCCAGCCTGGATTCTGCCTGTTCCAGTCCCAGCCCGGATTCTGCCTGTTCCGGTCCCAGCCCGGATTCTGCCTGTTCTGGTCCCAGACCGGAATCTGCCTGTTCTGGTCATTGCCCGGATTCTGACTGTTCCGGTCCCAGCCCAAATTCTGTTTTTCCCAGTATGGGACTCCAGTCAGTGGACCCAGGAGGGGTCTTGACTTCCTTACCCCAAGAGGGGGTTTCAAGTCTCGTTCCCCAGGAAGGGATCTCAAGTCTCGCACCCCAGGAGGGAGCCTCAATTTTCTCACACCCTCAGGGGGTTTCGAGTTTCATACCCCAGGAGAGGGTTTCAAGTTCTGTGCCCCAGAAGGGGAATTTCAGTTTTATTTCCCAGGTGGGAATTTTTAGTTCATTACCCCAGGAGGGGGAGTTAAGTTTGTTTTCAAGAGGAAAATCCTTGTTCCATACCACAAGGTGAAGAGTTAAGCTTCATACCCCAGAAGGGGTTCTCCGTCTCAAGTTTCGCACCCCAGACTGAGGTCTCTAGTTCCTCACTCAAGGTGGAGGAAAAAGAACATCAATCAAGTTTGGTTGAATCATCGTGTTAAAGAATCTCTAAGTGGTTTCTTCTCAGTTCCTGAAAAGAATGCTGTAACTCAGGGCCCATCAGATGCTTTAGTGTCCATGACCTTCGATGAAGACATGTCCCAGTATACCATATTGCTTAAGAATTATGATGCCCTAATGAGAGTCGATTCATCTTGTGGTATTACTTCCACCAACCTCGTCATGTTTCTTTTTATGCACTTTAGAGGTAAAGCCTTGGAGTGTGCTAACCCACTCATTGAGTCCAATAATCCAATTCTACAAGCTGTAATAGCCTTCAGTACAGCTCTGCTTAAAGAATTTGCTCCTATGTGTCTGTCTTCAGATACCTTTTCTGATAAAAATTCTACATTGATTTCAGCAGCTTCAGACATTAAACTTGGGACACCACCTTACTCCCTTCTCAAGATCATACGGTACAGGATCAATCAGTCTGGAAGAATAAGACACAAAGAAGTATACCCCAGGAGGAGTCATAAACTATTATACTTCAGGACAAGTCATCAGGTGTTTTACCCCATCAGAGGGTCTCCAGTGTTATGTCTGAGAAGGTAGCTTCAAGTGACTTGTCCCTTCCAGTCTGTTTGACTACTACATCTGAGTTACCTACATTGCAGAAAGGAAAAGGTTCCAAGGAATTTTCATGTTCAGATCTTCAGTTCTTTAGCTACAGCAAAAGATAAGAAATAAGTGATTAATAAATTGTCCCAATAGGAACAAAAATAACGGCGCCTCTACACTGTCATATAATACCATGTATACACTGATAGCGATTAATCTATATGTATATATACTGTAAGCAGGATTTTTGACTGAAGTGACACTATATAGAAATGTGGGGACACTATATATTTCTAATCTTTTGACACTACTTACCTGTATTTTAATTAATTTTCACTGTTGTAATTCAGGTATATATTTTATTTGATATATAACAATAAAAGTTATGTTTTAATATTTTTCAGTTAATGCGCCAATTTTGGACATTTCATTCCCTCCCTCTCTTTTCCTTTGTGGTTATTGAATCTGTATGTCCATGGTAGCACCCCCTTGATCGCACGATTATTTAAAGGGTTATTATTGTCTTAGAACTGAGAAGACATGTATATCTTGTGCGACTGACAAACCATAATTTCTAATGAAAAAAAAGTAAAAATGTGTCAAATTCTCTTTAAGCCAAAGTGATGGTTGATTGAGACAAACACATTATAATACCAGATCGCTTATGGTGGTAATTTAGATCATAATGAATTTCTGGATTTTGGAGTCTCCCAGACGTACCGGGAGAGTAGGTAAGAATGAGCTACTGTAGGCTCATGTCTAAACAGGTTACAACCTGCACAGTCTGCAGATTTGATCAAATTTATCTTGCCAGCATTATCAATTCTGCAAATATTTAATATTTAAAAAATATATTATTTTTATTTATTCAGTTATTATTCTGAATTAGAAAAATAGGCATGGTGCCACTAGAAAACCAAGCCTGATAGGAAAAATCTAATTTCTAATTTTGATTCAGCATAAAAAAGTGTACTTAGAACAAACATCAAAAGTCCTGGAACAAAATTGTTGTTGACCAGTGTAATCTAATGGTAAACATATGTCAGTTGCACTCATTGCAGAAGTCTCTGTTGACGAAACCTCACAAAACATTATTTTCAGAATTTTACAGTGCTTTTATATCAAGTAGTTATTATGAAGAAGTAACAGTAATGCAACTAGAAACAAATTGCCTGGCCAACTGACATCATTTGAAATGCACAACTACCTTCTCCCTTGAAAATACATAGGGCTGCATGTATCAAGCAACGCATTTTCAATCTGCCATTTACCGCATACATTGCAGTGTTTATTAACGCCATATGCATGTACAATTTGGTTAAAACCCACAAAGGACAGCTCTTGCAATAAGAGCTGTCCTTTGCGGTATGAGAATTTATGGACTTGTGACCCAGGAGTCCTACTGCACATGCGTGGCCAACGTCCAGCACATGTGCCAGCCGGGGCGCCCCTGGGAAGGGTCCTATTAGATCCCTCTCGGAGAATGCTGCAAAATTAAGCCTATAGCCTTCTATTAGGCAATGCCATCGATAAATGGCGTTGCCTATCGGGTACAAGCTGTGGAAGTTTCAATTTCCGGAGCTTGATACATATGGGAAATATAGTAATTCCTCCAAAAACAGTAATATTTTGAGGATTGATCACATCACAGAATATCCCATTTATTATAATGTGAAATAAACTGTAATTGAAATATGTTAAGGGCAGCCAATAATGCAGTAGCAGATATAACAATAGCTACTAGTTCTGTATCACTGATAAACAAGGAAACAGCCCTTTTTAACACAAATCTTCAGACACTGCCAGAGGTTGGTGCATTCAAGTTTTTCTTGTTTATTGCGACTCGCAATTAACAAAAATAAACTATTGAACCAGCTGCCACCACTGGTGCCTGAAGACAAGAGATAGTGGCTCCCCGGATCCCACAGATAGACTAATCTATAACCACCGACCCACCGCAGTGATCAGTGGGGCGCAGTGACCAAGCAGTGGTTATAGATGGACTCATCTGAGGCCAGCCTGCTTTCTTAGTTTTAATCATAGCCAAATTTTATACATCCTTAATATGTATAATGATCAGTTCAGTTGTTATCACATCGAGCAACTCTGTAATAAATCTGAGCTCCCAATAGGAGTCACTAAGAATACATATTAAGTCCTGTATGATATATATATAAAAAACAATAGCCACTTCTTGTCAGTTATTACTATTATTATTATTATTATTATTATTATTATTATACATGTGACTGTTATAACATCTGCCTTTTCATTGTCACTTTCTATTGTTTGATATAACCCTACACTTGTATAATGTGCATAATATTTAACTGTTATAATACACTGAAATCGAAGACACAAATGTATTTCTTAATAAAAAATGAAAGTGCACCCATTACCTTGGAGTCTTACATTTCTATACATTTTTAAAAAATCTGTCACAACTAAATGTGGGTGGCAGGCTCAACAACTGTGATTTGTCAAAACACCCCATAATTTAGCAAGGTTTCAAACTTCAACAACAATGCAAAGCATTAATCAAGAAGAGAAGAAACAAATGTATCTTCTTGGTACTGTAGATAACTGTCAGGGACCTCAGTAAGTGTCCCTGACGTGGTTGCACTCTGACTATAGCCAGAGCGCTGTAACTTGGATACCTAGATGTACAACACTTCCTATTACTGGCACCACCTGTGATAATTAAATGAGCCACAAGTCCGCTCACTCTATAACAAAATTGCACAGGCTTGGTGACACAATGCCCACACAGTTAATTGGCCACCCCCTGCTTCTAGCAATTCATAACAGTTATATCATAGATTCTATCACCAGTTGTGCAGGCTCGGTGACCCGACTATCATTCAGTTAGCCGTCAACATGTAGTGTAATATTAAATAAAAAGGACAAAACTTAGAATTAACAGGCAGCTAAATCTACCCAGGAAGAATGAAGGGAAATGCAGATTACAAATTTCAATGCAGACATTGATCTCCCAATCTGAGCCTAGAACAAAGACCTGCAATACTTTATATCCCCTGTGACCCCCCACAGCCCCCCCCTTCAGGTGTCATGACCCAGTCTCTGTGGCTGGTGGATTTAGTTAATTAGAACTTTGACCACCCACACCTGCTCATGTCACTTAGGTAAAGAGTACCTAGGATATGAGGTGTTTACAGTTTAATATCTGCTATTTTAGCTACAAGATGACTGTAAATATGATTTATTATAATGTGGTATTACTTCATTTTTCAGAAATGATATTCTGAATGACTTCCAGATCGCACTCCACCTGCAAATAGACTTGATATATTTTTATGGAAATGTAGACACTCCTAATGCTTATAGAAATTTTAAATTTATGTCATAAACTACATGAAAACTGATGAGACTGTGATCTCTGCTTATGTCTTAATATACTTACCGACTTTTAGCTCCCTCCTTCTGGGAAGGAGCTGTCGAGCTTCCACAGCAGAGGGGCGCGTCGCGACAAAAGGGGGCATGACACGACACTGACCCATCATTGGGGATGGAGCTTGGGATGTGACAGCGTAATCGCGTCATCGTGGCCCCTGTCCCCTCTTCACATTGCTGAGATTAATGGCATTGTGAAGCAGGGGGGCGGGGCCACAATGGCGCGATTCAGTGCGAATCGTGTCACCGGCCTCTGCTGCCGGGGTTTATATTGTAATCTCGGGGGGAGGGGGCGGGTGGCGGGGGGTCTCCCGGGGTTGGGAGACTTGCCTGCCTTCCTGGGGGGCTGGGAGCAGCACCCAATTTGTGGGAGGCTCCTGGCTGGATTGGGAGGGTAGGCAAGTATGGTCTCAATACCTTTTCAAGCAGACAGCTCTTTGTTTACCCCCAAGGTTTTGGCAGACAGAACTGCTTCATTCATATGCATACATAAAAGAAAGGGTTAGTTTCCCCTGTCCTGTCAAGTTAATTGGCATCGTCCTCCTGGCAGGTTTAGGATAATTCAACGTACATTTAGATTGCCAATCTGCTGAGGATCTCCTGAGGACTTAACATGCTAAGGAAAACGTTGTCCTGTGTCTTGAGTCTCGTTTGATAGTATGACAATATTTAACAAAAGGGCCTTCTTATGCCCTTACAGTTACAGATCAGTTATCCTGTGAGTCATTGGGATTAATATCCCAATGATATGTGAGGAAGATTTATAACTCGTATATCGACAAGAAACATAGGCCCTGATTCAGACCCACTCGCGAGCGGCTGTCCGCTCGCAAGTGGGTCGATGTTCTGCACTGAGCATGCGCACGATGGAGGGAGTCCTTCGCTCGTTGTGTCTGATCAAAGGGGGCGTGCTGTCGATGTTGATTGACAGCACGCCCCCTTTGGTGGGCGTGCCGGGGGCGTGCCTCCCTGACGGGGGCGTTCCCACGGGAACGCCTCCCATCAGAAGCCGGCCCACTGACATCACTAGTGATGTCAGTGGGAGTGATTTTGGCTCTGATAGAGCCAAAATCACTCCGGAGCTTGCGGTTGAAAACCTCAACCGCAGGCTTCGGCTCGCAGTTTCGATGGTCGCGATGGTCACGACCATCGCGGCCATCAAAATGCATGCTCGTATAGGCTGTGGGTGGTGACCCTCAGCTATACGAGCGTCCAGGAGGACGCTCCATTTTTATGGAGGGCGGCCCTCATTCAGAGCGTGCGCTCTGCTCAGAGCGTACGGCTCTGAATGAGGGCCATAATCCATTATATACTTACTAATATCTATTGTCTCTACACTAACTTTTAACATGCTTTAGGGACAAATTAGTACAAAAACAGAATAACACATAACCGAAGAAGTGACTGTCCAGCATTAGCTCACTATAGAGACCACCCCCATGGTAAAGTTATATTAGACTTCAATCAACATCCTCTTGGGATTTCTGTTGGCACTAGCAGTCTAGATACTTTACTAAAGAGTTCTACTGTATATGTCTTTAGTTGTGTATATATATATATATATATATATATATATATATATATATTTATACTGTGTATCTTTCTGTCCGCCTGGCTATCTGTCTCTCTATATATATTCAGATGAAGAGGTTACTCTTAGCACTTAAACACACATACAGCAATGGTTAAAAAAACTACAAACAATCTTCATAGTATGTTTTGTAATAAATAAATAAAAAAGTTTGGTTTCTGTTGCTATGTTATATTTTGGTACTTTTCCCAGTTATTCAAAGCAGATGAACAGTTGATTCCCTACAAGTTCAAAATGTTATCACACATTACTTTTATAAAACTAAAGACATATAGAGTACAAAGTATGAATATATATTACTACAGAGGTGAGGGAGGGTAATGTGCCACTACGGGGTGAGTGGGGGTACTGTGTTACTGCAGCGGTGTGGAAGTGAATGTGTTACTCCAAAGGCGAGGGAGGGGAATAAGTTACTCAAGGCATGAGTGAGGGTAATGTGATACTACAGGTGTGAGGGAGGGATTGTATTTCTACGCAGGTAATGGAGGGGATTGTTGAATGTGTTACAACACGGACGAGGGAGGGAAATGTGTTAGTACAGAGGTATAGAAACCTGATTTAAACCTCTATGCAATCCTACCTATACCTTCCAAAATCCTGCCTATACCTTCTAAAATTGTCGCAATTTAGCGTAATGAATCGCACAGTAAATAAATGCCTTCAGGCTTTGAATGTGGTTCCAAAGCACAAAAAGTTATTATTCAACATAAAAACAGATGGTTACACGCTGTGATCTAAAGACAATTAGCGCAAATAAATCATACAGTCCCAAGGTACAGTTGTTATATACGCACACGCTCTGGTCCAGATACCGGCATCAGCATTAGAAACCTCTGTCAACAGCACAGCAAGAAGACTCCTGACTGGGGTCAGAGAGCGCACATATATACCCTTGCAGGGATAGGCAATACAATAGACAAGTTTGGCATGATTCCATTGGGTCTTCTTAAAGGTGTTTCTGTTGCAGGATAGTTTATTGGACAATTTCAAATGGACACAAACAGCCTCCAACCGCCCTTTGTGTCCTTCTTCCCGCTGCATGCTAATCTAAGCTGTTAACATTACACAGTACATTTTAATGTTTTAACTCTCTATAGTCCATAGTTTGCAGACGCAGGTTCCGATCTTCTCACCGATGGTACCGGAAGTCTGTGGAGACACAGTGGATCAGTACAACACCAGACACTGTCTGCTTACCATGTACTAAACCTTAGATAACAAATAACCTTTATTACACAACATTAATAATCACTGACTAAACCTTGTATATTACACTTTAATACTAGGGAACCTTTCATGTAAGTGTGTAGTGTGTAAGTATTGGGGAATTGGGAAAAAATGCTAGTTTGCGTTGTGCGACTATGTGTTTTGTGTAGTATACTTTGGTGCGTGTCTTGCAGGGATAATTAGTTTATATGTTTTAGCGACTGTCTGTATTTATGTGGTGAGGACTTTTAACTTCTTTCTATTGCGTGGGAATCACACAACACTAAATAATAGCATTGCCATATGTACTTATAGTGGCGAGTTTCACTAAAAAGGTGCTGGGCGGCCAGTCGCAAAATGGCGTCTCATTGCCATTCGCAAAATGGCGTTGCGCAGATCTGATTTTTAAACCGATCCTGTCTCAGCCAATTATCCGGCTTCGACAGTCTACCCTTTGATAGCAAACAACATGCTATCATACTCTGATTTTAAAATTAATTTAGGCTTACATTATGACATATCATTTAATGTTATATTATGGGATGGCACAAGGTGATTCTTAATCCATCAATAATGTGTCTCTAGGAGGGGACATAAAACTACCATTATACGCACACGGTGGATCTTGGGAGATCATGGGAAAGATGTCGGGATGCACCAGTCCTATAAAGGAAGTCTTGAGGGGGGATAGGGACTTACATTACATTTTAATAATACATTTTAATACATTTTATGCATGTCTAAATACATTATACAATGGTATTTCCTAGTTCAGGGTTGTAATGCAGTTCTACATTTACCTCGGTATTCATATTGTCACTACTGACCACCATCATAATTTTGTTCTTCTGGTTTACCTTATTTTTACATTTTACACACTTCAACACAGTAGGAACACACCTGACACATATGCCAATTACTATGATGACAACAACCAGTATGAGGATCAGGAGTTTACATATGCTTGCAATCATTTCTTGGACCCATTCTCCTAGACTTGAGAACCATTTCACTGGGTTCAACCATGAAACCCATTCCTCTACCTTATTCTCTACTTCAGGCACTGAAGCATTATGGTTCTTTCGAAATTCCCATTTTAGCTGCAGAATTTCATCCATCTTGCGGTCTATCACCTCCTTGAGGTCGCTGGTATCATTTGTGACTTAAATGCAATACTTTACTCCAAATTGGGTGGCCAAAGTTACGCAATACCCTCCAGTGACAGCTGTTAAATAATTTAACACTAGTCTGTGTTGCACCAGTTCTTTCTTGTATGCTTGCAATTCCCTACCTGTATACCTGAATGTGTCATCATATATCTCGGTGATTTTATCTATTAATTTAGCAAGATCTTGGATATGTCTAAAATTTAGTGTACCCTGAGAGATCCTGGTGGGACTTAGTTTGTTAATAATAGTTCCGTTCATCCCCTCCACCTTGGCACTGGCTTGCAGTTGGTAGGGGGTGTGAAGTCGACTATTCATACCCATCAGCTTACACATATTTTGAAAGCATCACCTGTGAAATGAGTACCCCTATCACTCTCGATAATTATAGGGATACCGTATCTGCACACAAACTCCTGAACAATTTTCTTGGCAGTAAATGCAGCAGTATTAGTGGCCGCTGGGTATGCCTCAACCCATTTGGAAAACACATCAGTGCACACTAATACATACTTGAGATTCCTGCAGGGTGGTAATTGGATGAAATCAATTTGTATTACCTGGAAAGGTCCGTCAGTCGGAGGAATGTGCCATGGTTCGATAGGGATCGTTTTCCCAATGTTTTTCCTCAAGCAGGTCAGACAGGACATTGCTCTCTTTTCCGCTTGAGAAGAAAAACCCGGTGCGCACCAGGATGCTTTCACCAATTTGCACATACCTTGCTTTCCCAAATGAGTCAGACCATGCGCTGCCTCAGCCAGGCTGGGGTAGTATGCCTTGGGAGCCACTGGCTTACCTTGTCTGTCCCTCCAGAGTCCAGAGGACTCCTGCCCACAGCCCTTGGATCTCCAGACTGACTTTTCCTGGGTAGAACACAAATTTTGCATCTCAGTTAATTTCAGCATATTAATTGTTTGGAAAGTCATGATTTGTTCAGTTGGTACATTCATATTTAACCCTGCTGCCCATTTTGCAGCTTCGTCTGCCCTGTTGTTGCCCAGTGACACCGGATCATCTTCACATGTATGGGCTTTACACTTAATTACTGCCACTGCCTTTGGCAATTGGATTGCTGTTAGTAGTCCTTTTATATGTTTGGAATGTGCTATTGGTGTGCCTGCTGCTGTCATAAATTTTCTCAGACGCCATAAGGCACCGAAATCATGTACTACCCTGAAGGCGTACCTCAAGTCAGTGTAGATATTAGCAGATTTACCTTTCGCTAATTCACACGCTCTCTTTAGTGCCACCAGTTCCACCACTTGGGCCGAGTGTGGTGGTCCTAAAGGTTCGGCTTCTATGATGTCTTCGTCATTTACAACAGCATAACCTGTACATAACTCTCCAGTGTCAGTCTGTCTATGACAACTCCCATCTGTGTAAAATGTCACATCTACATTTTCTAAAGGTGTATTCCGTATGTCAGGTCTTGCAGTAAAGGTTTGATTCAGATATTCCATACAATCATGTGCATCAATATACCTGCAGAACTCACCTGCTGCCAGCGGCTCACCTTTCTCCACTCTTTGTGCATCATGTTGCACAAATGGTAAATACGTAGCTGGATTTAATGTACTGCACCTTTTGATGGTGATGTTTGCAGGTGCTATTAAGGCTAGTTCCCATTTTGTGAACCTAGCTGAGGAGACATGTCTGGTTTGGGCAGAGTTTAGCAAAGCAGATACAGCATGGGGAGTATAGACAATCATATCATGGCCTAGTACTACATCCTCACTCTTACTGACCAATAGAGCAGTTGCTGCTACACTTCTTAAACACGTTGGGAGTGATCTTGCCACAGTGTCCAATTGTGCACTGTAGTATGCTACGGGCTTACTGGCATCACCATGTTTTTGTGTGAGGACACCTGCTGCACAACCATCGGCTTCCGTACAAGACAAATCAAAAAGGTTTTTCATAATCAGGTATTCCCAATGCAGGTGTTCTTGTCAGACTATCCTTAAGATTAAGGAATTTTTGTAGCTTGCCTACTGCTTTTTAAATTTACCATTACGGGACTTACGTTTGCCATTAATCCAGTGTCCTGTCCATCCTTGGTCCAAAGTGAATCTGGAATTTGGGATAACATTTGATCTACCTGAGATGGATTTTCACTTAAACCAGTATGCAATGCCTGGTATGCAATGGCCCGATAGTGACCTCTGTGGATTTTGTTAAAGGATAATGTTGCACTTTACCTGTTACCCCCATTTGCTGGTACTGTCTCATTGGTTACCTGTAAGTTAATGGGAGATTTTATCACTGACCTGGTCGCCCCTGTGTCTACAAGAAAAGGATATTTAGTACCAGCTACATCAACCATCATTACTGGTTCTACCCTAGTACTTCCCATTAACCTGACTATCTGTAGACTACAGGTATGACCTGACCCCTAGTGTTGACTCACACTCTCCAATACAGCATTTATGGCCACAATTGGAGCTGGTGACTGTTATGGACTTGCTGTACTCTGTGTATATCCCGTATGTGGATATCCAGGTATTCCCTGGTTAGGGGGTCCTACCCTCTTCACCATACAGTTCCTACTTATATGTCCCAGTTGGTTGCAGTTGAAACACTTTCATGAGTGGGGTGGATGTAAGGATTGCTGTGTGGGTTGAGCGGCAGGGAAAGGTGGTGGGTATGGGTAAGGATATTGAGAGAAATATGGTGGTTGTGGATAGTATGGGTGTTGTGGTTGTGTGTGATAAATGGGGTAGGGCTGTGTTTGTGGTGGTGCAGGATTGATGAGGACGTGTAGCTGTGCAGGTGTGTCTGCTGGCTGTGATGTTACAGTCATTCCTTCTAGAGCTTGGATACTAACAGCCATTAGTTTCTCGCTCTGGGTCTCTCTCTTTTTAGAGATGTTCTTATCATGTTCAATAGCGGATTCTATGAGGGTGTCTACAGTGACTCCCCTCCAGCCAGGCTGTGAGGTCTGAACTCAGGTCTTTAGATTGTCTTTTACACCATCCATAAGTACAGTGACAATCATTCCCCTGTGATGAGTGCTATCTTTAATATCTTCTAACCCAGTGTACTGGGCGATAGCCTGCAGAGTTCGGTTACAATAATCCTCTGCAGATTCACTCTCTTTTTGTTTTAAGGTGAAAATTTTGCTCCAGTTAACTACTACTGGAAAATATACACCCAATTGAGTCCCAATGCGGGAAATGTTACCTTGGTTAACTTTGTTAAGGGAACATCTCCATCCAATACACAATCCGTGATAAATTTTGTCACGTCTGTATTGCATGGAAGACAAGCCCTTAACACCACTCGCCAATCTTTATTGGTTGGCTCATGAGAACTACCCAAATTTTTCAAAAATCTTTGACATTTGGCTAATTCCTTTTTAGGATCGGGGAAATCATTCATTATGGAGTTTAGCTTCACTCTTGTCCAAGGACAATGCATTGCTACCTCCCTGGTGGGAACTACACCATTCGAATCCGCATTCCCATTTGGAACAGTTATTGTCCAGATAGGATGCAGACCGGCCGCACTGCTACTTTTGACCTTATTACCTGGCTGGGAGTTTAGTCTATTACTGCTGCGTATAGGGTTAACAATTTCCTCTACGGGTGCAGTGGATGTCAACACTTCCTGTACCATTAGATGGAGATGGTGGCACCACTTGTGCTTGTCGTGGTGGAGCATCTAACGTGTACAGCATGGGAAATGGCAGACATAACAATAGGCTCATCATCCGCATCATACACATTTTCCTTATGATTACTTAAGAGAGGGTACAAATTACTTGTTACATTTTTATGTTTTTTTTTAACAACTGTACCTGCACCCCTTTCCGCATAGGTTGGCGGTGGTGCGTGCGAACCACTGGCAATACCTTCCATGATGCTACCTTGCTGCAAGTGCGCGCTATCTCATGGCGCGCACGCACTGCAGTTTAGCGCTGTGGGTGTACTTTCCGGTAACGTGCTCGCGACGCCAGTTTGCGTCGCTTGCGCACTTTTAAGCCACGCATCCCCTTCATGCTGCCATAATTTTAAACACTCGTTATATTTTACCTTTTTCACTCCAGAGCGCACCATACTGATGCTATCTCGGACATTATTCAATACATCCTTATCAAAGCTACCAATTCTGGGAAATGGTCTAACACTCTTCATCGTCATCTTAAACCATACATCACAGTAACTAATTGCATAAGTACCGTACTTAGTATGCATAATATGGCATGCCGACCCAAGCGGTGCTCCCATCTGGGAGAACCCTAAGCTTTTCAATAGAGATTTAGACTGGTGAAAGACAGTCTAGATACTTTCACTTACCTGTGGACGATATTAACAGGATATGCCCACACACCTATGGAAGAATAACCAGGCTGCTTCCACACCTAATCCCTTTTTGACTATCTTTCAACTGCTAGCATGTAAATATTCCACTAATACTTACCCTTTTTAGTGATTTCGTCCACCCTCTACCCAGTTCACAATCACAATTTAGCCAAAGCTGTGCGGTTCAATTACAATGCTCAAATAACCCTAACCGATCACTGAAAACTGTAATCACCCTGAAGGCCGAACCTACAACAAAGACAACAGATACACCTGCTTATGTGTTAGAACGGTATCTACTACCGATCTACTAGGCCAACCCTTGCGCCTAGTACTTAAGGGTCATACAATACCCTTAACCTTTTAGGATCCGTGTTACACCCTAAACCAACAAATGCTCACTGTTACACACTTTTTTCCTGCGCTGAAAAAGAATACACATTCACCCAGCTATTGGCAACACTGATAATGCAATCTCAACGGCTTTGATTAAAACACGTGGCAGCAATACAGGAAATAAGTATACGCTATAGTGCGATTTCGCCGCATACACAATAATGCGACTTCCCCTTTTTAATACACAAAACAAAATACAAAAAAAACCTATCGATGAAGGAAAACAAACTTTTTCCTCCCTTGTCCCTGGATTCTAAATCAGCGCTCCTAAAGTCACAATAACAGGTAGCGGACTCTCAGCAACAACAGTGGTAACAGATTTCGAAGGCACAATGCGTTCTCCTGTTAGGTGCCTCCACCCTTTTGCTGAGAGATCGCTACCAAGCATTACCGGTGGCGTGATTAACACTGCGAGCCCCCAACTATAGAAACCTGATTTAAACCTCTATGCAATCCTACCTATACCTTCTAAAATTCTGCCTATTCCTTCTAAAATTGTCGCAATTTAGCGTAATGAGTCGCATAGTAAATAAATGCCTTCAGACTTTGAATGTGGTTCCAAAGCACAAAAAGTTATTATTCAACATAAAAACAGATGGTTACACGCTGTGATCTAAAGACAATTAGTGCAAATAAATCATACAGTCCCAAGGTACAGTTGTTATATACGCACATGGTCTTGTCCAGATACCGGCATCAGCATTAGGAACCTCCATCAACAGCACAGCAAGAAGACTCCCGACTGGGATCAGAGAGCGCACATATATACCCTTGCAGGGATAGGCAATACAATAGACAAGTTTGGCATGATTCCATTGGGTCTTCTTAAAGGTGTTTCTGTTGCAGGATAGTTTATTGGACAATTTCAAATGGACACAAACCAGCCTCCAACCGCCCTTTGTGTCCTTCTTCCCGCTGCATCCTAATCTAAGCTGTTAACATTACACAGTACATTTTAATGTTTTAACTCTCTATAGTCCATAGTTTGCAGATGCAGGTTCCGATCTTCTCACCGATGGTACCGGAAGTCTGTGGAGACACAGTGGATCAGTACAACACCAGTCACGGTCTGCTTACCATGTACTAAACCTTAAATAAAAAATAACCTTTATTACACAACATTAATAATCACTGAATAAACCTTGAATATTACACTTTAATACTAGGGAACCTTTCATGTAAGTGTGCAGTGTGTAAGTATTGGGGAATTGGGAAAAGACGCTAGTTTGCGTTGTGCGACTATGTGTTTTGTGTAGTATGCTATGGTGCGTGTCTTGCAGGGATAATTAGTTTATATGTTTTAGCGACTGTCTGTATTTATGTGGTGAGGACTTTTAACTTCTTTCTATTGCATGGGAATCGCACAATGCTAAATAATAGCATCGCCGTATGTACTTATAGTGGCGAATTTCACTAAAATGGAGCTGGACGGCCAATCGCAAAATGGCGTCTCATTGCCATTCGCAAAATGGCGTCGCGCAGATCTGATTTTTAAACCGATCCTGTCTCAGCCAATTATCCAGCTTCGACAGAGGTGAGGGAGTGGAATGTGTTAGTACACAAGAGATGGAGGGTAATGTCTTACTATAGCAGTGAGGGAAGGTATGCATTACTATAGAGGTGAAGGATTAATGTGTTACTGGAGTGGTGAGATGGAAATTGAAACAGTAAATATGTAAGGACTACTCGAGTGAAACCAGGTATATCAGCTAGTGTATATACAATATGTATGTACACACATATACAAGCAGCAGATGGCAGCACTCACAGGACTCAACAGGGTTAAAAAATCAACAGGTGGTCATTTTCCTCAGGGACCAACATAGTATAAAACAGACAAGCTTTAAATAGTAAAGACTCACTTATGTGCCAAAAGATGTGAGGCCAGCACCGGGGTAGGTGGCATCATCGTACTGCGTCACCACTGTAGATGTCCCTCAAACTATGGAGAGCATCTGGTTATTATAGTGACAAAACCACCACCAGTTAAAACATGATACAATAAGTATCCATACGCTGATGGCAGATAGCAGATGGTGCTATACTGGGGGACACAGAACTAGGGGAAAGGTTAGATAGCAGCTGGGTCAGTACTGCAGGCAAAAAGGAGGTTAGGGACAGGCAGCTCTGGGTGTAGGAAGGAGGCAAGGGTAGATAGCATCTAGGGCAGTACTGGGGGGCAAGGAGGAGTTTAGGGGAAGTGCTGAGGTCAGGATAACAGCTGGGGCACCACTGAGGGTAGAGAGGACCAGGTGTAGATAGTAGCTGGGGTAGTGTTGGAGGCAGATAGCAGCTGGTGCTCTACTGGGGGGCAAGGAAGGGGTTAGGTGCAGGCAGTACTTGTGATAGGGAGAGGGAAAGGGTAGATTGTAGCTTGGGCAGTACTACAAGCAAAAAGGAGGTTACGGACAGGCAGTGCTGGGTGTAGGAAGGGGGCAAGTGTAGATAGTTGCTATGGCAGTACTGGGGGGCAATGAGGGGGTTAGGTGCAGGCAATACTGGGGGTAGGGAGGGGTCAGGATAGCTGCTGGGGCAGTACTGAGGGAAGGGAGGGGGTAAGGGTAGACAGCACTTGGGGTAGTGGTTACCTCCTTGCTCTCACTGGCAGCCCGGCTGGTTCAATGTTGCAGCTCCTGTGCAGTGTCCACCACCCTGCCTCCTACATGCAGGGAGCTCAGCTGGTTGAAGGAGTGCAGACTGCTAGTGGGGCCCACCACCACCACCGACAACACTGCTGCAACCAAGGAAGATATGCCTGATGCAGTGCAGACTATGACAAACTCGCTGCCAGGCACTGTTCAGTTGCTGCAGCTCACACAGCAGAGCATGTCCTGCGGGAACTGCTCTGTTTTAAAAACCGGATCCACAAATGCCTGTAGCACATAAAAACACGCTATAGCGTGTATTTTGTGAACCCTGATGTTGGTTCCAAAATATTGCAATAATTTGTCAAGCTGACCAACCATGTAAACGTCTCCCCTTTTGGTCAGTCCCTACACTGACACTCTGTTTTGGGGTCTGTTTGTGTATATTACAATTTTATGACTTGTATCTGGTGTGGGTGAGGTTATTGGGGGGTGGTGTGTAATCAGTGACTACACATGTATGCTTCACTATATACCCAGTAGGTTACAGGCTGCAGGCCTGTTATAAGGCTGCATAGGTTTTTATTTTAAAGTGTTTTTGCCTAAGTGGTATTATATGCACAGCATAATTTAAAGAGTTAGACAGGAGTTAAACAGAAGGAAGACAGGAGGACAAAATTTAAAAAAGAACTCTTTACAACTTGAAAACAACCCTACACTGTTTATATTATTTCTATACCTCTGTCAATTTATCTCTACACTACTGTAGTATCTACCATTTTTTGAGAACTTCTCATCTATAAGAATGCTTTATCCTTAATTTAAATTCCTGCAACTTTAACAGCTCTAAACTCATTTTGTTTATTATATACTCTTGTAGTTGTGCCTTTACATCTATTAACACTGTTCTTCCTTTTATCTGATTTTTACACATTTTAACTGTACTATTCCTGTATCTCACTCTCATCACTACTACTGCTGTTTTCTCCCCCCCTCAATCCCTCATCTACACAATGTCTCTCTTTTTATCTGCTCCCCCCTCACTAAGAAGCTACATAATACTTTTCTCTACCACCAGTTCCCATTTCTTTTCTCCCTCCATAGTCTCCTCCACTTTCTCCTCTCTCTCCTTACTCTCCTCTATCTCCCTTCATCCCACCTAGTACTCTCCACCACATCTCCCATAACTCCTAAGCCCTGCACCCTCCCTTTTCACCAAGTTATGCCTCTTTTTCTCAATCCACACCACACTAAACCTCCACATTGCCCACCACCTGCTGTCACCCTACCTCACTCTGAAGCCCACCACATACCCACATTATCCTTATCCCCCTGCTCTAAATCAATCTCAACCCCACACTACTGCAACCCTAACAATCTCCTTCTCTCTCCTCCCAACTCTGTCCCTCTCTCCTGTCTTTTCTGGAAAGCCAGTCCTGTCTATAATCAACTGGTCCCTGTCCATTACGGCTTCATATTCAACTCCTTCAATCTCCTAGCCATCACCAAATCCTGGACTTACCCATCTGACACAACTTCTCCTGCAGCTATCTCCTTTGGGGGCCTCACATTCTTTCACACTTCCTGGCCTGGAGGTTGCCACAGTGTTGGTGTTGGGGTACTTCTATCATCTGGTCACTCTCACCAACTCTTACCTTCTAAACTCTCCACTTCATTTTTTGCATTCAATGCTCATATCAGTTGACTTTTCCAATTCCTCAAGTAGCTGACTTTCCTCATCCCCCTTGCCTTAACTCAAAATTCCATGTTAACTTTGCTTCCTGGCTCCTAATATTCAAATGGGCTCTCAAGACCACTTTCTTCCTCAAAACTTTCCAGCTCTCATCCTAACCCACTACTTCATGTTCCTTCCTCACAATCCAGCCCATCTGTGTCACCACTGTTTGTCTGCCTCCTCCCCTTTAGAATGTGAGCTCTCACGAGCAGGGCCCTCTTCCCTCATGTGCTTCTCCTTCACTTACTATTACCTTAATTTACAACAGCACCTAAACCTTGGTTTCGGATGCCATGCTGCTTATTTAAGTGTTATGCAGCAATGTATAAATTGTGTATTTGTCCTGCATTGGTTGTACTGTTAATAACTGTTTTTCTTGTGTGCTCATTTGTCTATGTACTTGTCTTGTGTTCTCATTTGTTTATGTACTTTGTAAGGCGCTGCAGTACCCTTGTGGTGCCATATAAATAAAGGATAATATTAATAATAATGAGCATTGCTCTGTTTAATTTGGCTGTAGCTATAACACCAATTTGAAATACTTATTATACTTCTTCCATGAGACCGAACTACACACAAGCATGTCAGTTAATGAGCACCGGGGGAATAAGATGACACAGTATATGGGAAATTGTGGTGCCATAGAAAGTGTGTCTTTATATATATATATATATATATATATATATATATATATATATATGTATATATAATCAGTGAGATGCAGCACTCATAGGACTTGTGAGGGGTGTTTATTCCAAAAGTTAGACAATCAGCAATGTTTCAGTGCCTGTATTGTGACGACACTGTCTTTAGCCTGTGTCATGACCAGGGCTATGAGGGGTCAGGGTCAGTGGCACTTACCTGTCCGGACACTCTGGTGGGGTCCATCTGGCGGGGGTGCAGGTACATGGAGGTCCATGCTGCATGCTACAGGGGTCTGGAGGCATAGTGTCCTGGCTGCTGGTGTGAGTAATACACACCTTGGCAGTGCTGCAGCACAACATGGGCACTGCCATCTTGGATGGGGTCAGGTGACTCCTTTTGGCCAGTCCAGGCAGAGCAGTCCAGGAGTCCTAGCAACCAATCCTGCACTTCCTCTGGGTGTTTAAGGGCTGATCTGCAGTTCTTTCATTGCCAGTGCAACGTTATTCCCAGCCTAGCTGGGTGCTAGTTCTCTGAGCTCCTTGCCTTACCTTGCTCCTGCGAGAGTCTCACATATATGCTATTGCTCCAGGTTCTAGCCTCCTAGACACACTGCATACCAGTGGTGCTACTCCCTGCTACCAGCCCTAGAGGGAACCCAGCTTAAAAGCCATTTTGACAGTCTGTGCTCCTTCTGAACTTTCCAGTGACCTTTTGTGTATATCAACAGTCCATTCCAGGTGTATCTCTCCATCAGCATCACTTCTCTGTCAGTGGGCCATCCATGAGCAACACACATCTCAGACCTGCGTCCTTTCAATATCAGACATCTGCCCTTACAACCTCTCCTGGATCCACCCTGGGTTCATCCGCACAAGTACTTAATCCTCCTGTGACAGTTTGCACTGGCCTGATGGATTCGGCTGGTGGTCAGGATCCAAGGACAGACCTTTGCCAACTGCCTGGAGGGATTGGACACAACACAGCAGCAATTAGCCCAGTTTCTACAGGAGATGTCTCTTCACCAGGATAACCTTCAGGCTTCTCTGGTTATGGTGAATTTGTCGAATATTCCTAATCTACAGGCCATACCAGTCATCCCCATTCCAACCGCTCCATCTCATCTACATCTGCTGACACCCAATAAGTTTGACAGGAACCTTAAGTCATGCTGGGGTTTTCTCAACCAGTGTGACGTACATTTCACACTTCAGCCAGCGAACTTCCCTTCCCCCAAGGCTAAAGTGACTTACATTGTATCCCTTCTTTCAGGATCTGCCCTGGATTGGGTATCGCCACTGTGGGAAAGGTCCGATCTTTTGCTGGACAATTATCCGGAATTTCTGGCCTCCTTTAGGAGAATCTTTGATGAGCAAGGAAGAACGACGTCTGCTGTGGCAGAGATTCTGCGACTAAGCCAAGGCAACCGCCCCGTGAGTCAGTATGTAGTCCAGTTCCAGACGCTGGCTTCAGAGCTAAAGTGGGATGAGGAAGCCTTGATCGCGGCATTCTGGAGTGGTCTTTCAGATTGAGTAAAGGACGATCTTGCCACTAGGGATCTTCCTCCTTCTCTGAATGAGGTAATTTCACTCTGCAACAAAGTGGACCTCAGACACTGGGAATGCCAAGTCGAGAAGTCCAAGGGAGATCGTTATCGGTTCCGCCCAGTCAGTCTTCCTAATGCTCCAGTACCTAAGTCATCCAATGAAGAGCCTATGCAGATCAATAGAGCTCGCTTATCCACTGAAGAGCATCAAAGACGTTGCCGTGATGATCTTTTCCTTTAATGCGGAGGGACTGGTCACCTGGTGGCATCCTGCCCTATTCATCCAGGAAACTCCCGCTCCTAACTGGCATAGGGGACACCAGGTTAGGAGTTATGTTTCTGTCTCCCTCTAAGAAAGAATCTACCTTGCCTCTCTCTCTGGAATTTTAACAAAATTCTAAATTAGTGCTTTCTCTCCTTGATTCAGGAGCAGTGGAGAGCTTTATCACCACCATACTTGTCCGGGAGTTCTCAATACCCATCACAACACTCGACCACAACATCACCTTATCTGCAGTGGATGGCAGCCGTATCCTTAACGGAACTGTAACCTCAATGACTCAACCAGTACGAGTCCAGGTAGGGACTCTCCATACCGAGATTATTCAATTTCTAGTTATTCCCAAAGCCTCTCATGGGATTATCCTAGGCTATCCCTGGTTGAGTAAGCACAATCCCAAGATCGATTGGAACACTATGCAAGTTCTGTCCTGGAGGGAGGCGTGTCATGAGTCTTGCCTACCATTTATCAAACCTGTCAAAAAGATACAGTTGTCTGAATATTCACAGCTTCCATGTCAGTATCATTCTTTCCATGATGTATTTTGTAAAGCTTGGGCAGACTCCTTACCGCCACACCGAGACTGGGATTGCCCCATCGACTTGTTACCAGGGAATACCCTACCACGTGGCCGCACCTACCCTCTGTCCCTGCCTGAGACCAAGGCCATGTCTGAGTACATTCAGCAGAATCTGCAAAAAGGCTTCATCAGACCTTCCACCTCTCTAGCCGGTGCAGGTTTCTTCTTTGTATGCAATAAAGATTGGGTTCTCCATCCTTGTATCGACTATCGTGGACTAAACGATATTACAGTGAAAAATTGTTACCCTCTACCTTTCATTACTGAATTATTTGATAGGGTCAAGGGATCTACAGTCTTTTCTAAACTGGACTTACGAGGAGCAAACAACCTCATTCGAATACGACCTGGTGATGAGTGGAAGACCGCTTTTAATACTCGAGATGGACACTTTGAGTATTTGGTAATGCCTTTTGGTTTAAGCAATGCTCTAGCGGTTTTTCAAAGCTTCATTAATGAGATTTTCAGAGACTTGCTCTATTCTTCAGTTGTGGTGTATCTCGACAACATTTTGATTTTCTCTCCCTCATTAGAGGAGCATCGAAAACACATGAATGAAGTCCTGTCCCATCTCAAGAGAAACCATTTACTTTGCAAGATTGAAAAATATGTCTTTGAGGTTCCTTCCATTTTGTTTTTGGGATATATAATATCCAGATCTGGGCTAGACATGGGTCCTAAGAAGGTGCAAGCTCTTCTCTACTGGTCCTGTCCTACTTCTCTGAAGGCTGTCCAGAGGTTCCTAGGATTCGCCAATTATTGCAGATGATTCATTAAGGGGTTCTCTACCTTAGTAGCACCAATATCAGCTCTGACTCGGAATGGAGCGGTCCACTCTCGATGGTCCCCTGAAGCTGAGTCAGCATTTCAGTTGCTTAAACAAGCATTTATCTCCGCCTCCATCCTGAGACAACCTGATATTTAGGAACCATTCCTCTTAGAGGTTGATGATTCTTCTGAGGCTGTCGGAGCAGTACTTTCCCAGAGATTCGAGGACAGCTGAATCCATCCTTGTGGATACTTCTCCAAAAAGTTCCTACCAGCAGAAAGAAATTACCCCATTGGAGAACAAGAACTGCTAGCAGTCAAACTCGCTATTGAGGAGTGGCAACATTTACTTGTGGGTGCTAAACATCCCATCACAGTGTTCACAGACCATCGAAACCTACTCTTCTTAAAGAACATCCACTGCATCAGTCCTCGATTGGCTCGGTGGGCAATCTTTTTCTCCTGGTTCAATTTCTCTCTAATTTTCCGCCCGGGATCACAAAACCTGAAGGCCGATGCCCTATCACGATCTTGTTCCTCTGAGAACCCTATAGAAGATTCAACAGTGTCTCCAGTCCTAGAACCCAAAGTATTTGCTACCATCAATGTCCAACCCCCTCCGGGAAAAGTCATTGTGGCTCCTGAACTCCGGAAGCAGCTGTTAACATGGGCCCATAAATCTCGCTTTTCCAGTCACACAGGGGTTTGCAAAGCTCTAGAATTTCTCCAAAGGTCCTATTGGTGGCCTGCCATGAAAGCTGAAATATCCATATTTATTTCCTCTTGCACCCAATGCGCACAACACAAGACCTCCCGTCAAGCTCCTGGCAGAGAACTTCAACTGCTACCCATACCGACCCATCCCTCGACTCAACTATCCATGGATTTCATAACTGATCTCCCGATTTCTAATGGATACACTACCATTTGAGTAGTGATTGACCATTTTTCCAAGATTGTGCACTATATACCACTCAAGAAACTACCTTCCGCTCCTGATCTGGCTCAACTTTTCATTTCTCACATATTCCGTCTGCATGGGTTACTGACTGAAATTGTTTTGGACCAAGGGGTTCAGTTCATGGCCAGATTCTGGAGAGCCTTGTGCTCAGCACTACAGGTCAAGCTAAAGTTTTCCACGGCCTATCACCCCCAAACCAACGGGTGCACGGAGAGAGTCAACCAAGACCTAGAGACATTTCTAAGAATTTATATGTCCTCTTCCCAGGATAATTGGGTGGATTCTTTACCCAGGGCGGAATTCGCTAATAACAGTTCATGTCATTCCTCCACTGGACAAACCCTGTTTCTTGTGGTCTACGGCCATCATCCCAGAGTTCCTGGATTCCAGAGTCTTCCAGTCTTCAATGTACCAGCAGTCGATTCTTTGCTACAGCAATTCTCCCAAATCTGGTCCCACTCCTCTTTAATAAAGACATCCAGCTGCTACAAGTTAGGGACAGACAGGAAAAGAAGGTTCATTCCCAGCATGAAAATAGGAGATCAAATTTGGCTCTCTACTCGTAACCTATGACTTCAGGTACCCTCAATGAAATTTACCCCACGCTTTATCGGTCCTTTTGCCATTACGGAGATCAACCCAGTAGCCTATAAATTGAATCTACCCACTTATCTCAAGATCCCAAACTCCTTCCGTGTCTCCTTACTCAAACCCTTGATCCTTAACCGATTCCTTCAAGTTCTACCATCACCACCTAAGATCCATACCAAAAGAGGGGAGGAATTCGAGATAAAACAAATTCTGGATGCTCAAATCCACTATGGTCAACTCCAATATCTCCTAGACTGGAAGGGTTATGGCCCGGAAGAGAGATGTTGGGTGAAAAGTGAGGATGTCAATGCATCCCGTCTAGTGGATAAGTTTCACTCTGAAAATCCAGAAAGACCCAAAAAGTGCCCAGAGGTCACTCGTAAAGGAGGGGGTACTGTCACGACCAGGACTGTGAGGGTCGGGGTCAGTGGCACTTACCTGTCCGGACGCTCTGGTGGGGTCCTTCTGGTGGGGGTGCAGACACATGGGAGGTCCGCACTGCATGCTACAGGGGTCTGGGGGCATAGTGTCCTGGCTGCTGGTGTGAGTAATACACACCTTGGCAGTGCTGCAGCACAAAATGGGCACTGCCATCTTGGATGGATCAGGTGACTCCTTTCGGCCAATTCAGGCAGAGCATTCCAGGACTCCTAGCAACCAATCCTGCACTTCCTCTGGGTGTTTAAGGGCTGATCTGCAGTTCATTCATTGCCAGTGCAACGTTATTCCCAGCCTAGCTGGGTGCTAGTTCTCTGAGCTCCTTGCCTTACTTTGCTCCTGCTGAGTCTCACATATATGCTATTGCTCCAGGTTCCAGCCTCCTAGACACTCTGCATACCAGCGGTGTTACTCCCTACTACCATCCCTAGAGGGAGCCCTGCTTAAAAGCCATTCTGACAGTCTGTGCTCCTTCTGAACTTTCCAGTGACCTTTTGTGTATATCCACAGTCCATTCCGGGTGTAACTCTCTATCAGCATCACTTCTCTGTCAGTGGGCCATCCATGAGCAACACACATCTCAGACCTGCATCCTTTCAATATCAGACATCTGCCCTTACAACCTCTCCTGGATCCACCCCGGGTTCATCCGCACAAGTACTTAATCCTCCTATGACAGCCTGAAGACAGTGTTGCTACAATTTAGGCACTGAAATGTGCCTATATTGTCTAACTGTTGGAATAAACACTTCTCACAAGTTCTATGAGTGCTGCATCTTACCGATAAGTATCTAACTTTTACATACGGGCACTGAGGCATTATAATTGATACCTGGGAGAGCCGGACCCATTGTGTGTATATATATATATATATATATATATATATATATATAACACACACACACAGTTTGTATTCTCTGTATTACTATATTACGATATATAAATTCTCAACTAATTATCAATTAGCAAACAAAAAACATTAGTTATGGACAGTTTTCTGCACAAGAGGTGGGTACTCTGGTATATATATATATATATATATATATATATATATATTAGGGATGTGCAGGCTCGGATAGGTTCGAGTTTGCACGTGGAGTTCGGATTTTTCCCTCCAAAAAAACGGAACTCAGAAAGAGGCAAAACGTCATCTTACATAGACGAACATCATCATTCCTGGACAAAAGTCCAGGAATGATGATGTTCGTCCATGTAAGATGACGTTTTGCCTCTTTCTGAGTTCCGTTTTTTTGGAGGGAAAAATCCGAACTCCACGTGCAAACTCGAACCTATCCGAGCCTGCACATCCCTAATATATATATATATATATATATATATATATATAATGCTTGTGAATCAATATTAAATTATCTGTATATCTTTACTTATTGTTATTATATCTCGAAATATAAATGTGACAAAGTGTGAACAGTTTAATTTGCTTTCTATATCTATATAAGTTTCATAAATGTGTTTTCTTTTTAGGGACAAGTTGTATTTAGAAATGGAGAAAGAATGGGTACCATCAAATTTACCCAGTTTCAAGGTAAGGTATTCTTTCTTATGTTTGAGCAATAAATGTATACAACAAAATGTACACATGATATACTACATCACCCTATGATAGCAGAAGGCAGTTACAAGCTAATATGAACCCTGTTGCAAGGTGCATAAGAAATATGATTGTATGCTTCTGAATCAAGATATACTGTACAGTACTTTACATTGTGTAGCGCACTGTGCTAATTCATTAAGGGTCATATTCTCTTGCAGAAGAATGCCAGAGGGTTTTAAAACTCAGCATTATTGACACCTCTTGTGCAGATAGCATTTGGTAAAATGGTCTCCACACAATTCAGTCAGTGACTTGAAAAAAGAGGAGTATTCTCCTGAGGGAGTAGAATATTGAATAACTTTGTCTCTGTGAAATAGGAAGGGGGGAAGAGGGTTTGCGGGGGTACTGGACCTAAGGAACAATGGTTATGTTATACTGTCATTTTACCAGTTGCATTTTGCATTTTTTTAATATCTGTATTTAAATATTTCTTTTATAATACTACTGACAGTTAAAGTTTATATTTATGATTTTATTAGATAAATGTCATGTAAAAGCCATAGCATAGATTATTTGCTAGACACTTTTATTTATTTATTATTTATTTATTATCAGTTACTTATATAAAACAATCATATTCCGTTGTGCTTTACAATTGGGAACACACAGTAATAAAACAAGACTGAGTACTAACAGACAGACATGTAGGCAAGAGGGCCCTGCTCGCAAGCTTACATTCTTTAGGGAAATAGGGATTAATACCCAAGGATAGGGGCAGTCAGATTGCAGAGGTTCTTGGTGGCCTGTGTGATCCAGTCACACAGGCTTAGGGTTGGGAGGATGCGAAAGTGAAGAAAGAGAAATTCTGTAAACTTACAGTATGTGTGGACTGTGTATAGAGGAAGTAATTGGGTAGGATTTCTTATAGAGGTTAAGTGGGTGGTTATAAAATTTGGTACGCTTGTCTGAAGAGATGAATGTTCAGGGAGCCACAGGGAGCCAACAGATTATTTGCAGCCCCCAAATGGTCCTGTAATCGTGCATGGGAACAAGTGATGCATGAGTATGAGAGACGCAGATATTGTGCAGAGCGGAGAGGTCATGTTGGGAGATATTTTGAAATATGTATGTTGGTGTAGTATGTTTAATAGCCTTATGTGTAAGTAAGAGTATTTTATATTGAATTTGGTAGAATACAGGTAACTAATGGAGCAATTGACAGAGTGAAGAAGTAGACGATGAACATTTAGTAAGGAAGATCGGCCTTGCAGCTGCATTCAGAATGGATTGTAGTGGTGAGAGTCTGTTTTGGAGAAGACCAGTAAGGAAACTATTGCAGTAATCCATGTGGGAGATAACAAGTACATGAATTAGAGGTTTTGCAGTGTCTTGTGTAAGATATGATTATATTCTGGATATGTTTTTTAGATGTATGTAACATGATTTGGAAATAGATTGAAAGTGGGCAACAAAGGACAGTTCAAAGGCAAGGATAACACCTAGGTAATGAGCTTGTGAGGTAGAGTTGATTGTCGAGTAATCAACGGTGATAGAGATATTTTGCATATAGAGCTGATAATGAGACATTTGTGTTAGGTACTGTAGTAGAATTCATGGCGCAAATTTCAAAAGGATAATTTAATAAACTGTACATTTATTTTTTTATTATATTTTGTACATTGGCCATTAATTGAACTATTGAAAGACCTAATAATGAAAGTGATAATATTTGCAATTTAAAGAGCATCCTGTCATTATTCAAAATACCTATGCTATAAGTGATAAGAATGTAACCTTACTTTTCACTTAAGATAACAAAATGCTTATTTAGCCTAGCTTTTTTTACGTGTTATATCTATGTATATAAACTAATTGCAGTGGTAACTAACATTTTGTTCCACATCTTACAGCATCAGTTTCTCATGATTTCTCCTCTCCGGGTTTCTGCTGCCAATCACTGATAAGGGTGAGGCCAGAAGCTAGCCCCACCCTCTCATGGCATAATGCACTGAGTCATGGATCTATGAAAAAGGGACAGGGGCAAAAATACACTAAACTTGTAAAATTGTGTCATAATGGCCCATCCCCTTCCCATGGACCCATGAGTAATGCCATTATTCCCCCTGTTTCTACCCATTACAATTTAATAGTGATTGCCAGAGAGCACATTGAAGATATCTTGTCTCTTATTTTTTGCCCTGGTAGCCAATGTCATCTTCAGATGGTGATAGGCAATGTAGCCTTTGGACAACATTATGCAAAATCTTCTCATAGAGGAAGCCAAAGGATTCCTTTTGGGGACTCTGCCCTTGCATGTGCATGGTCTGTTGACCGTACATGCACAATAGTGCAACCAGGTACCGAACCCAGAAGTAAAGTTAGCAAATAAGCTACTGCTGTAATTCTAACTCATTGCAGGCATGGGCTTCCATTGGAGAACCTGTAAAGAAGTAAATGCTTTATGCTGCATTTTAACAGTGTCTGTATACTGGTATATATACTGGTGCTGATCTCCTGTATGTCCATATTCTGAATGTCAATTTGCAGACTGCATACCAATTAGAAAACTATCCTGATATTTTCACAAATGTATTTTTGTGCACACTTTGTAATATACTTTCCTACAAACAGAACTTCATTAGTCTGTATAGAAAAAAAATGCTGTACCACAGAAAAGTAATCTTGTAAATCAATGTGTTACACTGTGTTCCAGCCATAAGTTCTCTTTAAACGATTCCTTAAATGTTGTATTGCTTTGTAAAATTCTCTAGCGTTCGAGATCAATTCTTTTCACTCAATGCAGTCCCATACTAAATGTACCAAGAAGCTCCTGACTTTACCAATCACAAAAGTAATAAATACATGGGAATTTTATGTTATACTGTTTTACTGTATAAACTGATTTTTCTAGTTTATATAAAACAATGTGTCTATAATATGTATTTTTATATGCATTGTTTCTCCTGAATTTTGCAGATTGCATTGTATTACTGAATAAATGCACACAAAATGTAATTTCTGTTAGAATGACAGCTATCTGCACTAAATGTGTTTTGTAATTAAATAAATAAAGGCCATGGTAAGATTAGATCATGTCCTGTCCCATCTGTATTGTCATTTACACCATTGATTTTACAGATGGAAAATATGGTCACAAGATTATATTTGATTATTGTATTGTGGTTAAACTGTTATCCTTCATACATATATATATATATCATCGAGTCCAAAGCAATGGAGTAACTGACTGGGCCCCACTGTTCAGCACCCTGTGGAAAAGACCCACAGGGGTCTTGAAGCATTGATTTTTTTTTTGTACAATATATTTGAACTTTAAACAAATGCATGGAGTGCCGCCTGTTCTTTCAGTGGGTTCCGGTTTCTCCATTGTTTGGGACTTGATGAGCTACTGTGTTGATTTTGAGGCAGGCACCCTGGTCAATAATTCAGTACACAGAGTGCCAAACAATACAGATTTATATATAGAGAGAGACAATTCCCTCTCTTTTTTTGTACTACTGCAGAGTTTCTCAGGGGCTGAGATACTTGATTAGTTAGTACATTGGTATTTTTGGACCTGTGATTTGCTGAGTGGTTGGCTATTGTGACCACTACTGCAGGTTTGTTTCTTCCTCTACCATGCATCTCTGCTCCACCATGTTTCTCTCTCTCTCTCTCTCTCTCTCCACTCTCTCTCTTCTGTCCCCGTCTGTCTGTCTCTCTCACAAATTTGTCCCCCCATTAGTCTGTCTGTTTCTCTCATCTTTGTCAGTCTCTCTTTCTGTCTACTCATTTTTCTATTTCGCATCTGTCACCCAACCACCCCTCTCTCTCTCTCTCTCTCTCTCTCTCTCTCTCTCATCTCTATCTCTCCACTGCACAGTCGTGGGAGAGTGGTTGTGGGCATGAGGCTTTAGATGGCGCAGGGGTGCTGGGGATAAACTACTGGGGGCAGTCATGCTTAGGTAGGGGAAGTGCACATGGGGGGTGCTCAGGCGAGAATGACAGGCATGCTTTGTTACTGGAGGTGCAGGTGGGGGAATGCTGGCTCCAGGCACTGACAGGAGGGAGCAGTCTGTCTTGCCCATCTCTCTCTCCCTTCCCTCCATCTTCTCTTTCATATATGTTACCTTCCCATCTCGCACTCATCTGTCACCTCTCGGGGGAAGCACTGGGTGTGAGAGCTGGGAGGTGTAGGCACAAGTATGGCAGTGTGTGGACATGTTGGAGAAGGAGTCACACATGGGGGGATACTGGTTCCAGGCACTGACAAGAGGTAACGGTACACCTTTCATCTGTACAGCTGGTTAAAGAAGAGAGTAGAGAGTAGGGATGGGCCCCTCTGTCCAATATCTTGAAATTATCAATATTTCAGCCTCTTGTGATATTTTATTTGAGCCAAGTCACACAAAATATCATGCAAAAAAACAATATCTTTAATCTTTCTCAGCCACCCAGCTATTTTTTGCCATCCTACAGTAGCTGTCTCTAGTTGAGGCTGTCCTGAGATTCTCTGAGGTACTGAGAGAGAAGTTATTGATGTCTTTGAAATCTAATCTAAATATCAATATTTAAGACTATCGATATTATTCTCATTTTTTTTTTATGCATCGCTTCACATATGCTAATCTCATATTGATTCAAAGTATCAATGCGCGACCAGCCAGTGAGAGTTGTGAGTGGAGGGAGGGGGGCAAAGCCTCCTTCCAGCTGCCTACTTTGCCTGTGCTAGCCTGACACAGTAGGAGATTATATAATCTATTATACAGGGTGTTTCACTCGCTATTGGCTCGAAAGTTTTTCTTATAACTTTTAAAGTAATTGATTTACTGTAATTTACTGTAATTTAGTGAAATGTGACACAGACATATCTTGGTCTGTGAGAAACATGAGGAAGTCATAGCAAGTGTTGAGAGTGTTCACCATTAGCATCCCGGCCAGCTGTTCACACATGGGGAAAGTGAAGGCCAGCTGTTCATCATCCTAGTCAGCAGCAGATTCCAAAATTCAAATAGGGGAGCCAGTGAGGATGGCAGTTGGTGCGGTTCCCCTATTTGATGTATTCAAATATCGCATTGCGAATTAGTCCAAATTTATCACATCCCATTCGAATCCGAGATGCAGATTGTGATAAATATGCCACATCATTTTCAGTTATCTACAATTTATATTATGCTTTCTTGTTACGCATAACAGCCAACAGAATTCACCCCTAACCTTTTTAAACCAACTACATTCTCTCCCCTATCATCCATATTTATGTGCAACACCACTACAGGTACCCAAGTATCACTCCACCATTTCAGGTAATTGCATACGTGTGCATGCGGTGTGAAGCATGTGCACTCATATTTACACATAGAGGCATATTTATTAATCATCAGATCCTATGCCCGATTATTATAATTTCTTATCAATACTATTCACTACAGCAAAAAAATTATTGTTTACCAGAAAGTATTAAAATACACCCGCAGGGACAGGGGCTCTGAAACGACCCCATCCCTGCAGTGTGTTGCAAGTGAAGTGATCATTTTACTTCTTCAGGAGCTGGGTGCACTGCTGCGCATTCATGGTCTGCTGTAACTCTTGCAATCTGTAGCTCATAGGCTTCAGCAGCTAACCCCATCTGGAGAAGACTTTTGCCACTAGGGCCAAACTTGGTAAATATGGCAAAAAAAAACCTCAGCCCCAATAGAAACCTAGGGGTAAATTTACTAAAGTTCGATTTGGTATTGATTATTTGAATCTAAATCATCGAACTGCATATTCCCATAACAAATCCATTATTTACTAATATTTGATTTTGCATTCAAATTTCAATTCGAATTCGATTTTGGTTGATTTTAAAAAGGGATTTTGTGTTCAGTTTATGAAATCCCTTCTAAAATCGAACCTCAAATCCCCATTAAAATCGAACTCAACTTCCTCCTTACATACATATGTATCACATGCACACTTATGGTGCATACACACGGTCAGATTTTTCTTCAGATCTGAACGATAAAGATTTAAAAAATCATTCAATCGTTCATATCTGAAGGAAAATCTGACATGTTTGAACGATGAATGATGCGCATTCCCGATGGTCAGATAACGATATCTGACATCTGATGTGTTTGCAGTCAGTTTTGGACGATTTCAGTAATTTTAATGCAGTCAAAAATCGTTCATAGTTCAAATCGTTCAAATCCTTGGTCAAATCTTTCATCAAATCGATCAGATCGTTCAATCGTTCATCTGACACATCTGACCATGTGTATGCACCTTAAGTAACGGGAACAAATTGGAAAAACTTGTGCACACTCTAAAAAAGTTAAAGTGATTTATAATGTCCTCATAAATATAATATACTCATCGTCAATAAATTAATACATACACACACACACATATATATATATATATATATATATATAGATGAACAATCACAAATCTGGCACTCAAGTTTAGAAAAGTTAAATTATACTTGCTCACAGTGCCTTCCTTGGGGTGTGGAACCCGTTATGTATACAAGCAGCAAGATGTGGCACTCATAGACTTCCAAGCAATCTGAAATTTATTCCACCAACATCAACGTTTTGATACATATAATTTTTTAAAAAACATTTTTTTTGCTTGCCGTGTTATGTCAGCTGAACCCCACCATGGGGAGGGGCTGCGTGCACGCTTGCTATAGGGCCGCGAAAGAGCTAGTTATGCCCTGATACTGCAGGTAGGTGCACAGCATAGTATAGCCTTGAGCAGCCATTATTCCTACAGCCAGGCTGCCCCACATGCTTTTGTGAACTTTTAAAGGCATCACAATCAATTTCCAGGCAAAAGAATGGTGTTTAGAAGCTTAAATTGACGGTCTCTCCTTATTGTATTAATTTGGGGATTTTGAGTTCGATTTATGTTCGATTTGCAAATCGAATTCTAGTAAATGAAGGGATCCTGTATTTGACTATGGGAAAACACTGATGTTTTGCCGATATTCGATTTTGAGTGAAATTCAGTTTTCTGTTTGATTTGACATTAAATTTTGGCTTTAGTAAATCTCCAATATCAAAATCGAATGGAAATTGAACCAAAATCGAATGGCAAATCGAACAGAATCCAAAATTGATATTTAGTAAATATACCCCCTAGAAACAATTGTTTTTGGGGGATAACACACAAATATTCATTGATAAATAGGCCCTTTAGTCTAGTTTAGGTGATTATTGCTACCTTTTTTTCTTAGCAAGCTCCTTTTTTCCACAGGAAAAAGCACTAACATAATGTATTTGCCCTTGTCGTCTTTTTTTGTGAATATGTTTAACACTTTGTAGTTTAAAAAGCTTATAATATAAATATGCAAATATTTATTACAAATTTGACCTAATTTTGGGCAATGAAAGCCTCTATTGAGATTTACGTATGTGAGATTGGGGTATTTATCAAAGCTGGGAGAAAGATAAAATTGTGAGAGATAAAGTATTAACCAATCAGCTTCCAATTACATTTTGTAGGCTGTGTTTATAAAATGCTAGTTAGGAGCTGATTGGTTGGTAAATTTTATCTCTCTCCCAGCTTTGATAAATAACTGAATAACTCTTTTACTCCACTGCAGAAGGTTTTGTTTGTTAATACTTATGTGCGTCTTTAACACAACATACTGTAGCAGCTAACAGGCAGATTTGCTTTGCACAAGTGGATGGATTGATTAATACATACACAGCTGCAGATTTAGTGATGTCACAGTAACTCAAATAACTGCATTCACAGCTTTTTTACCTTCATCAGAATCCATAAGGACACTTTCCTAAAGACGTAGGAGGTGCTTCTGTAACAATGTAGGGAGATGATACTGTACATTCATTTATAACTGCAGTTGCAGTGTAATATGAGGTTAATTCTCATCAATTTATCAATGTCTCATATCTGAGAATGTCAATATAGGGGTTTAGTGTTCCTTTAAATCTGTTGCATTATAATAGTTAACAAACATTATTAAATGAATGAAAAATGAGTTTCCCTTTTCCCAGATGAATTATTTATGCTTAAATGACTGTGCTCTGAATTTTACAGTTCAGTGGCTGACTTATATAATACCAGTCAGAGTAACATCATTCTCAGTTAAACCTGACAGTGAAAGTCTGACATACTAACATAAACAATCAATCTGTTTTTATTTATATTTTCCTCTTATACAAGTTTTCTTTTTTTATGGGATTTTATAATAAAATTTGAAGGTTTTTTTTTTTTTTGTTAGGCAAAGTGGTTTGTAGAACTAGTGACAGCAGAAATGAGTTCAAAATAAATATTAACTTGGTATTCATGCATAATTCATCTTGAGAGTCTACATTACTTCAAACCAAATCACTCCTGTCATAATTCATGTATGGGTTACAGCTAAAATGTATGCAAATATTATGGCTTCTTTGAAGTCTAGGGCCCTTCTTTTTTTTTTTCTTAAGTCGATGTGGTTCATTTAATGGTAATATATAGGTGCAAATACCACACTAACCAATCAGCACTAAGCTTTTCTCTTTCTAGCAGTTAATATCTCTTATAAGGTAAATAACACAAACTATTGTGTTTCATTGTAATAGGTCAGTGCTAATGTCCCTAAGTGCACTGTTAATAAGTAACTATTTTTACTGTTCTCTAAGGGGTCTATTTATTAACATTACTATTACTATAATAAAGTGAAAAAGTGTGTTTTCTCACCCTTTTCACATTATTTTAGTATCACATACAGTAAATTGGAGTAGAATTCATAAAATTCTACTCCAATCCCTAATTATCACATATTTTTAGTAAGCAGATCACATTTCCCATAATTGTAATGGGAAATGTGATCTGGCCAGATTTACTAAAAAAATAGTGAAAAAATAGCAGGGGAAGCCCTGTGATAACAACACCACTTGGAGATGACGTTATCCAGGATTTCCCACAGTTCCTCGACTCCTGCTCTGCTCTAACAGGCAGAGCAGTGCTGGGAGCGGGGCCCCAGTGATTAGCTGTGTGGTACAAATAGACCACAAGCTGTTCACTGCAAAAAAAATCCAGTAACCAGAGATCAGTGCTCCGGTGATGTCTTCTGAGGCTCCAGGCAGCTGGTCTATGGGCTCTTGCACTGTGACCCTTGTGAGCTGCTGCATAGAACAGCTGACCAGGGTCAGAGTCCTGAAGCCGGGAGACCAGCTGTCCGGAGCACCAGAGGACATCACATTAGCACTGATAACCAGAGGTAAGTGTAATCTGAGCAGGGTGGCGGTGTTGCGGTAGCCAGTGGAGGCGCATGCGCAGATACCTTCTACCTGTATTTTTTCTGAAATATACAGGTAGAAGTGTGCAGATGGGATTCGCAGGGACAGAGCTTTAGCGCAAGCTCTGTTCCTGCAAGGGATTTCTTTATAAAGTCCTGTGATATTTCCTAAATTTGCAATGCAAATTTAGTTAGAAATATCACACTACAATTGCATTTTAAATGCGGATTGTGATAAACAGGGCCCTAAGAACTGTTAGAACATTGATCATTTGAAATGTGTTTTGCAGATACACTTGTATCTCTACTGGTATAAATGTTTTGTCTTCCTCAAATAGAGCAAATAATTCTAACACTGTATACTGTAGCATATGTCCAATCATAGAAAAACAAAGAATTATAGGTATTAAGATGCTGTACATGGCCATCAGTCATATTACTGTACATATGGCTCCACCCCACTGCTTAAAAAATGAAACACTGCTGCTGCCAGGTGGTGCGGCCAGTGCATCTGCACAGGGCGGAGTCCTTCAGGGTCACCGGCCACACACTTCCCAGCTCCAGAACGCCAGCGAAGGTTCCTGCCCACCCACCACCCCCTAGATGGAAAGGTAAGCGCTCAGGGGGAGGAGTGGGCGGGGGGTGAGAGAGAGTGGCGGCAGTGCTTCGCAGGGTGCACTGCCGTCCAGATACCGAGCTGGCTGCTGCTCCTGGCTCAGTACATTGATACATGCAGCCTAAAATGTACTGGTGGAAAAAGGCCTCATATTTCTAGTATGAATAGTGGTTTCTTCCTGTGCTTTGATTAAGTTGGCCGCACATGCAACAACCACTGACATTCATATTGGAAGAGATCATGCAAGTATTGGTATGTGTTTTTCACAAAAGAGATCTTAAACAATGCAATCTAATCAATCAAGCTAACATTGCCCATACCTATGTTCTACACCATGGCGCCACAAACTAGCGCATTTCCTGTATTTATATCTGCACGAAGCCAGTAGCTAGCATCTACCCTCTGTCATTAACTAACACAGTGCCTGTATCCAGCAGCTAGTCTGAGCCAGAAACTACAGTAGTACAGGTTGAGTCTCCCATATCCAAAATGCTTGGGACCAGGGGTATTTTGGATAACGGAATATTCCGTATTTTGGTATATTTGCACACCATAATGAAATATCTTGGGAATGGGACCCAAATCGAAACACAGAATGCATTTATGTTTTATATACACCTTATACACACAGCCTGAAGGTCATTTTATACTATATTTTCTATAATTTTGTGGCTCAAACAAAATTTGTGTGATCTGCTGGTGGCTCATCATGTTGCTTATATAGTAGAGAGATACATGGAAGAGCTGTGAGCAGACGTGACCTTTCCCAGTAGCAGCATTGAAGTCTGTGCTTTTTCATTATTGTATCAATGGCAAAAAAAGAAGTGACTGTAGCACTGTAATAATCGGGACACATGCACAGAAGAAGAGTCATTGGCCGTCTGCGTGAATATTGGCATAGCATGCAACTCTGAATCAGGCCCTATCTGACAAAGACTTACACAGTAAGTAAGGTTAAAAAAGCCTAATTCAGAGATGTACGCTAACCTGATGGTGGGAGGACTGTGCATACACAGGATGTGTACCGCGCATGTGCAGCCCTCCATCTGCGAGTTCACTCGCAGTGTCACCATTACGCAGCCTTCATAGTGGCCTTGCAATATCATCCATCTCTGAATCAGGCCCACAGTCCATTAGGTTTTATTGTTTGATAAATTATAATAGTGTTTGCCCCAAGGAAGGCTCAAACTATCCTTGTGTTTTATAGTCCTCTATTCTATTATTGTACTTTGGATGAATAGAGCACCCTTTGTACCCTTTTCCAGAGACAACCGCAATTCGCAGGCAACGCCGATGTTGATGTAGTTGAGCGATTATTTGTAACTGTGCATGCGTGAACAATTCTGAAATCTCATACGAGGCATGTTACACAGAGTGTATTCACAAAGGTGCTGTTCTGATCAATTCAGGCGATATCAGAAGTGTGCTGGAAAAGTGATGGATGTTCCTAGAAGTGCACACAAAATGGTCCATTTTGTGGGCACCTCTGAGGCACCCCTGCAAATGCCCTGAGGCACCCCAGGGTGCCACGGCACCCAGTTTGGGAACCACTGTCATACAGCATGTATTCTACACCACAAATAAAAGAAAAAGTTTATATTCTAAGTCACATTTTTTTATTTTCTGGTTTTCCTGCATGTACAAACACCACGATGACTGATTTCATACGTATGGAGAGGTGTTACTACAATATTGTTTTGGTGCGTGGGCTGTGGCTGTTTAAGTAGCATGACTTGTTTGTACACAATTGGTACTAAGTGTAAAGATTTTTAGTCATTATGCAAGATGAGATATTGTAAATACATCTAATACATTTTACACCAATGCACTGATGATGTCTGGTCCTCTAAAATGTTATATTGTGATAGGATAATCACACACCTTGGGGATTTGTTACTACATTTCATGTGAATAGAGTTTTGTGGCACACAAGTCATTTTGCAGAGGAGACTGCACACGGGGTCCCCTCCTCTCTTTATATGCCCCTGATTGTGGCATTTGGGGTGCAGAGTGTAAGTGTTTCTGGCCAGCGTTGCCAGAAATGGGGCCAATTCACACTTGTTTTCTGGAAGGGAAGAGGCCAGGGTCTATGTTGGTGGGCACAGCTTTCCTTGCCTTGCAAGCTGCCAGGAACCAGCCAGACTGAATAAGTCTCAGCTTACGCAGCCTGGCCAAAGAAGCAACGATGGTCACGATAATGATCCGAGGCAGATTCTACGGATGCTGCGCTTGGATCGCAGGTACAGCAAGGAGGTGTCTATTTCCTACAGGCTGCATTTACATTTAAGTTGGACGGAATTGCCCAGCCGCTTCCTTGTGGCAGTGCCAATAATGTCCATCTCTGATCAGGCTCTAATTTCAGACCTCAAACAAGAGCCTCTTTTTTAAGGTGGGAGAAATCCTACAGCTCAGCAGTGTCACTGAGAGATTGTCAAGACTACAATAAGCAATATACAGTAAAAGGATGTTTATTCAGATATAGTACACATGCAGTTTATCCATAAGACAGCAGAAATATGAATAATATTGTTTGTAACTTATTTTAGTATTAATAGGATATAGGAATAAAAATGATAATAAGTGGATATCACCTTTAAATGGAAAGGAAGAAAACCAAAAAAATGTTTTGCTTTTGTTTTCTGTTTGCTGTTTTATTTATATCTATTATCATTTTTAAGACAAGATGTGTTACAAAATACTAATGCATTTTCAGGGGTGTCACAATAATGACACAATAATTAACATAAAAAAACACTTTTCTTGCATGGGTTAATAACAAATGAAGCCTCACCATGAAGTATCTAAAAGAAGATATTTTTTCTGACAACACGCCGGTAACATAAAGTTCATAACATAAACTAACTGATTTTAATATTTCCAGCAAACTTCCATCGCCTCTACACTTACAGCCGAAGACACAGAACTGGGTGGTAGCAGGGCTAGGGTTGCTATTCTATCATTTTAATCTGTGGGTGATTAAAACCAGGTGAAATGCACACTGGGGTGTTTATTTACTAAAGTGCGGATTTATATAAGTGGAGGTGTTCCACATAGCAACATTATAGCATTCCTCAGCGAGGTGATCTCAAGTAGGCAAAGTACTGGTATGGTGGTTCCTGAGATATCCACCAGTCTGGCTCCGCTGGCTCCATTGCCAAGTAGCCAGCTTCTGATGCCTCCAGTTTTAGGAGTCCTGTTGCAGGCTCCAGGGTTAAAGTTCCAGACAATACTTTGTAACTTTGAGTGCTTCGTGTCAGGGTGCAAGCCCAAGTTCCTAATGTTGAGGCTGCTGTCCAGTTTCTTTTTCTCAAGGTTAATTCTGTTCTTGCCTCTGGTATGTGGATAACTCTACCCTTACCTCTGGGGATGTGAATGTATCTGCCCTTGCCAGACAGCATGAGGTCTCATCTGCCCTTGCCAGTTGCATGAGTTTTGTCTCTTCATAACGCCTTTCCTGCCATCCCAGTGGGGGAGACCTGTATTACTAGGTTCCCGTAGTGTTCAAGTACGAGGTGCCAAGTGTACCTCAGACTCCAACACTATGGGTGGTCTGTCAAGTCCAGCCGGTAGTGACTCCGGTCCTGTCGATGAGCCAAGTCTTGTTGGACAGTAAGAGGTACCTGAGATGACTTACCCATGAACCAATACTTTACTTTGCTACTGTAAGTAATGTATATAAAAAACCTTCTATTCCAGCCATTGAAAGGATCTTATCCTGTCTTGGATAACAAAGTTAGAGGGAAAGGTCACAGAGTGGGCATGTTCCTTAAATGATTTAGAGGACCCTGTATTGCAGGGTTTAAGAAAGTTCTATGATGTGGTATTGCTCGAGTTTGGCTCTCCTGATATCTGGGCGGCACAAAAGCTAATTCTAGGAACTTCGCATGTGGGATGTACATGCCAATTAACTCTTTAGTTTATCTGAAAGTTCCAAAAAACCTCACAGGTAGAAAAAATGATTTGGAACTTTGTGATATGTCTTGAATCTGCTCCTTAAGGGGAGGGGTGGGGGTAATGTTAGGTTATGTGGATATCTGGATCCTTGAACTTTAAAACTGTCCCTCACAGGGTTAATTCTGGGAGTTCAGGATTGCTAATTATCCAACTTGGGTCAATCCTATTGACACCAGTATCTGATTTCTCATTCCCAACCAACACCCCAGCAACACCAACACTTCACCAGCACCCAGACATCTATTCTCATTCACAAGCAGCACTCCAGCAGCACCAGTTACCGCCCTTATTAACAAACATCATGGCAGCATTTCCAGACACAACCCATGCACAATCAACAACCCAGCTGTGCTCAGATACCCTCACCCAAGATGAAGGCACTTAGAAGGTAAGTATACCCCTCCTGAGTCCACTCAGAGTAAACTCCACTATTACTGCCTACCGCTGTATAGAGACCACGTCTTATAGTGCTGTGTCCTGCTCTTTTGCTGCTCACTGCTTCCACAAGGCTGCGGACATAAATTACCTTTAGATACAGGTGGATAGGCAATCTGGCTAATGTGTGGTTCATAGTCTTCAGCCCGGCGACTCCCTGCAGTGCTTACCTTGTGGTCTGCATTGCGCCAGCCCTCATTACAGATGTGATAGTGCTATCTAAGTCAGATTAGTAAAGTGCAAACCGTTACTAAACAAGACATTGATGTTTAAACAAATATTCCAATTCACCCATAACTATCCCACTTCCCACAGATGAAATGGAAAACATTTCCCCAAGCCTTCCACCGACAGTACTGACTGACCCCGCCCTCCACTTCTGTTGTTATATGTATATGCTATCATTACTTTATTGTTCTATGACCTAATAAAATATATCTCAGAGCAAGATAGTTTTTATCTTTTTTGTTAGAATTTTATTTAATTTATGTAAAATTTATATACCTACACTTTTTTCATTACATTTTAAAAGTGTTGACTTTACAACTTCAAACAGGATCATAAAGCATCATGAATAAAGTTGTAAAATGCCGTGAATCACATTTTTAACAGGTTAGCATTACGGCTTCAACCTGACACTGTCCCTGTTCTGAGTGTTGACGTTGGCGTTTTGATAATTGAACTCAGAACTACATACCTTTTTAATATTGCTGATAGAATATTCTAAGCTATCAGCATAATTTTCAAACGTTAAGTACACCATAATAAATCACTGTGTACAGTATTTATTCAATCTTTAAGTTATATAAAGCAGAGTTTTATTGTATATCTCTGGCTCTCTCTGGACTGTTTAGATGTTGCTTTGCTCTACATGAGAGAGTTTCTGCCCAACCTTTCCCCCCCTGGGACTGTTCCACCAAACTCAAGACAGTTGGGGGTATGAGTATATATGCCTAGTTTATGCCAAGAGATGTAGTTTGACAGTGTTAATAGTGAACAATAAAGTGATATACAGTGCACAGTTCATGCACAATATAGTCTATCAGAGCATTTAATAATTACAGTGTAATTAATAATTAATACAGTTGCGTTTGTCATGTTAAAGGCAATTATATACAAACACAAATACAAAATTAAAGTTCTATTTAAGTACAAATAAATTCAAATATCCTTTGCTTTCCCTTTTAAAAGGTCAAAAAGGAATCTGCATTCTTGCTGTGGACCAATGGAAATATTAATGTCACAATGTAAAGAGATTGTAGCCGTACTACCAATGGTAAAAGTATTAGTGGGATGGATTCAGATAGACTTAACCAATCCAATCAGAAGCGACCACTAAACATCATCATCAACAGTTATTTTTTGCACCTGAGGTCAATCACCGGTAGATGATCTGCCTTATAACAGGTGCAAATACGTCTTTCTTCTGGTGAGCATAGGTCACATTTGGGTGAATGCACCCTTACAATTCTTTACCCATGCTGACATGCCTGCATGTAACATCTATTCTACCTCTGTAAGCGTAAGAGGTTGCAAGCACCAAATGTGCACCAGTCATCAGTAGCATCTATTTGCAGTCACCCATCTGCGACTGTATAAAAATGACCTACAAACTCCTTCCCTTGTGTGCATCATGCAGCTGAATGTGCAAGGTGTGAGATGCCCACTTTTAGCACCGTGCATGCTGTAATACTGATTGCTGCATCCTTATCTGCCACCATCGAAAATTGCACCAGCCGTATGGTAGGTGCAGTGTCTCCATCTGACCATGGCTTCCTATACCTGCGGCTGTGCATCTGTGAATGCAGACACTGGTATTGGCACACCCGCAACACTCCCTTAATACGCCCACTGAATGAACCATTTTTGCATGCACTAGTAGCCACCTCCCAGTCACTGCCCAGGAACGCAGATCACTTTGTACATACACTCTGTAATGCATGCACCGTAGGAGATTTCGGAATTTTTCATGCATGCACGGTTGCAAATAATCGCTCACACATGCACAGTTGCAAATAATCGCTCACACATGCACAGTTGCAAACTTCGACATTGCATGCGGCTATGAATCAGGCCCCATATACCTTCTACTTATGCTAAATTGATAGCTCATGGCCTATTGTAAAAAAAAATGTTGACTGTGCAAGCCAGTGACAGAGACATAGGGGGTATATTTACTAAAGTGAGAATATTTTGAAGTGGAGACGTTGCTCATAGCAACAAATCATATTCTACTTAACATTTAACTAGCAACTTCTAGAAGATAATAGCTAGAATCTGATTGGTTGCTATGGGCAACATCTCCACTTCTAAAAACTCTCACTTTAGTAAATATACCCCTTAGGGTTCCGTATGCACACCACAAAATCTGTATGAACAGGATGAGGAAAATAAAAGAGTATTAATGAAGCTGCATATACACCCGCCAAAAGGGGGAACTTATTGCTGTTACTGGAGAGTACTGTAGGTGTGAAATGCATTGATGATGAAGACTATCAGAAGAACTAATTGGATGTTTTCAGATTGACCTCTCCAGTTGATAGTAATTAATTAATTACTTTGGTGGTTACATGAAGTTGTCGCCTTCTGAATGCATTACTTAATTGCTATTTCCATTTGGACTGTGATCAGTAAGGATGTTTAAAGGGGAATAAACATATTTCTGTTTAATTTAATTGTGCTTAATTTAATTGAATATCATTTGTATTTGCATTTTGTATTTGAGTTTGCATTTAATTTTATTTGAAATGGTAAAAGTGAGTTTTGCATATAATGTTAATACTGTCCAGACATTTGCATACATCATTACAGTATTATATGGAGTTATCTGATTTGTGCATTTACTAGTAACACTGTTACGCCACGTCTCTAGGCTTTCTCTAAACGACACTGTTATACCCCTTTTACACCGGAGCTAAAACCCGGGTTTTTGAAGGGTTAACCCGGGCAGCTCCCTGGTGTAAAAGGGGAGAGAGTTGGATCGCTGGGTGGAGTGACCCGGCAATCCAACCCAGGTAACTAGCAGGGTTTAACACGGGCGTAGCCCGTGAAACCCTGCTGTGAGAACAGCGCACTCTGGGTCACGATGACCTGGAGTGCGCTGCTAGCCGGCCGATTGGTCCGGCTTCAGTGGCGCTTGGAGATGACGTCATCTCCAAGCGTCCACTTTCAATCCGCAAAAGCCGGGTCTATGCAGACCCGACTGCGGTGTGAGCGGCGCTGACTCGGGAATATCCCGAGTCGGCGCCGGCAAAATTCCGGGTCTGATCTGGATAGGAACTTTGTTCCAACTCCAGGTCAGACCCGGAATTTAGGTGGAAAAGGGTCATTAGTTACTGTCAATCTGTTCTATCGTTATCTCACTGTTTTATTTTTCACTGTGTATTGTTTTAGTGAAAAATTTGGGAGGTCCGAGCTAATATTGGATTAAAGAGATATGTTGCGGATAAATATACTCCACACTATTTGTGTGTTTAATCAATGTCTATTTTATTTACTTTATTAAATTCTTAGCTAATTGTCTTAGGAGTCACACTGCTCCAATCTTGAACATAAAACAAGGTTGTGATTAATGTCTTTAATTGCTTAAGATTATTGTTGGTACCCTAACTGGGATTTATCAGTTTGTGAGTTCAAACTCACTATCAAGCAATAGGGATGGGTTGCCCTATGTACGTCCAGCAGCTGGTGAAAACAAAACCCGTAACATTTAGAGAGTGCAGGCCAAAAGTGTGTAAGCTGTGTATTGTTTGTTGAACTTTCTTATATGATATTGTTTGTTCATAACCCTAAGCTGCTACCATACTGTGACAGTAGGACTCATGGTCGGATGACAACCACTAGGCAAACTCTAGAGCCAGGGCAAAACAGTTAATGGGATGTTTTAGCAAGGATCCCTCAACAGTCACCCACTGGTTTGCAGAACCTAGCCTGGACCAGTCTAAAATTCTGCTAAGCATAACTACATCAAAATAAGAACCAAAATGGGGAAGTTGAAGTCCACCCAGATGTCACCTCCTGAACAAAACATCATGCTTAAACCACGGGGTTCTCCCACCCCATACAAAAGTTCTCAACATGCAATGAAGATCTGTAAACCAAATGTGGGATAGGCACAAGTAAAGCTTGTAATTGTAATAGATAAAGTACACAGTGCAAAATATTAATTTTAAATACATTCATCCTCCCAATCCACAAGATACCCCTACTAGACCATGACTCAAGCTCCTGTCAGATTTTTGTAAGGATTGGAACAAATTTAAGTGAGTGCACTCTAGAAAGGCCTCTGGGGAGATGCACATTTAGATATTTTAAATGTGAGGGATTCCACTTATAGGTAAATGCCTGTTGGAAAAATGGTGAGCAACAGGAGGGATATTAAGATTCTTTGCCCCTATTTAAGTAACTGATTTTACAAAAAGGTTTGAAACTCCTTCATGAAATTAGGGAGGGATATGTAGTGTTTGTAATAATTACCGAAAGATCATTGGCGAAGAGAGCAAATATATATTCTGAATCTCCTACCCATGAATCAGAAATATTGGGATTGGCCCGTATGGCCCATTCTAGAGCTTCCATGCATACTACAAAGTTCAATGGATATAGTGGGCAACCCTTTCGCCGTCCATTCAATATTTGAACAGGATCCAAAAAATCCCCATTGACTTTAACCATGGCAGAGGGCCCCTTCTACAAAACCAAAATCCTATGCACGTTTCCTTACAGACCTCACATAAATACCCAACTAATGCGGTCAAATGCCTTTTTGGCATGAGTCGATAGGAGCATCATGGGCATAAGCTACTGGGCCATCAGATTAATAAAATTAATCACTTTGGAAGTGTTATAATGGACCTCAGGACCCAGTACAAATTCCACCTGGTCAGTGTGAATTATGGCTGGTAATAATAACTTAAACCTATCGCAATGAGTTTTGCATAGAGTTTTAGGTCCACATTTAGGAAAGAAAAGGGCCTATAACTAGGGCAAGGAAACAGCTCTTTCCCCTCCTTAGGGATGATGGCGCTGTGGGCTTCTAAAGACTGAGCAGAGAAATGGTCCTTATCAGTGACTGCATTAACTGCTCGGAGCATCAAGGCATCACTAAAAGCTATTTAGGGCTCTTACAATTCTATCAAAGCTTCAACCTTTAAAGTCTGCTAATAAAATAGTTTTGACAATTTTGCTCTACCTTACATTAAACGGCAGAGCCAAGGGATGTGTAGCAGCCCCTGTGGCTCCAGCTAGGATGAGTAAACACCTTAAGAAAATCTTTTCCTAGGTGGTAGAGTAGCTTTAATTACCTTATAAGATAATTTCAATTGATTATAGTGTAATTTAATTTTTACCATTAAAGTGGTGTTGTAGCTACTAGAGATCCAATTCAGGGCCTGATTCAGACCTGCTAGCGAGCGCTGAGCGCTCGCAAGTGGGTCGATGTTGGCCCAGTGCGCATGCGTACGACGGAGGTGGCTCCGTCGTGCGCATGCGTGAGACCCGGATAGCGACAGGCAAGCCGTCGCTCCGGGTCTCACTACAAAGGGGGCGTGCTGTCGATGTTGAGTGACAGCACGCCCCCTTTGGTGGGTATGTCAGGGGCGTGGCTGCCCAGACGGAGGCATTCCCATGGGAACGCCTACTGTCTAGAGCCGGCCCCACTGACATCACAAGTGATGTCAGTGGGTGGACTTCTTGCTCTGTAAGAGCAAGAAGTCCACTGGGACTTGCGGCAACGAGACCCTACCAAAAGGGTCTCGTCGCAAGTCCGATGGTCACGATGGTCTTGACCATCGCGACCATCATCCTGGCCGCTCGCACTAGCTGTGGGTGGTCACCCACAGCTATGCGAGCGGCCAGGAGGCCGCTCTAAAAATACAATAGGTGGGCACTGATTCAGAGCGAGCGCTCTGTCAGAGCTTCCGGCTCTGAATCAGGCCCACAGTCAGTACAGCAATACAATGAGAAACACAGCTTATCACTATTCTAATTGGCCTAATTTAGAATTGCACGCAAAGCTGCTGCATCTGTACCTACATTGTGAGCTTGAATATAGATGTAGATTTCCTCCTTACTCAAAGTCAGCAACATTTATGTGAACACATTTACCATTTAACACATACAGTACAACTGTATCTGCGAATGCCCTATGGCCCCCAGGTTATATCCATACAGCTGCAAGTGGAGATCCAGCTGATTTCTGCACAACGGAATAGCCCGCATATCCACAGACATATATAAGTACTCCTTGGGTGCAAAATCAGAGATTGGGCTCCTATACGAGTGATACTGAATCAGACACTATGGGGCTGATTTTGAGTTGGGAGCAAAGCGGAGAAAAAATAAGTATCTTTGCATCTAGGAAAACCATCTGGAAACCAAGGGGTGCAAGTACATTGATTGTTTTTGTTTATGCATGCTGCTGTTGCATGTAGTTTATTTTTGCACTGCAATTTAAATTGGAGATTGGACACCCCCCCAATAAATCTGAATTTATCAGGTTACATCAGTCCCACCCACTTGGCAATGTGGTTTTACCAAGGTGCAAAGTTTTTCATCTTTTCTGCTTTGCTCCCGAATTCCTGAGGCGTACCCAGACCTTTGTGGGCCCTATAGCAACATTTTGAAGGGGCCCCTACAACCTTCTAAACAGACACCTTCCTCCACAGCTGTTGTTCATTTTATGCACCATAGTACTGCCCTAGTTAGTACTGCAAGTCAACAATATGCTGTATTGTATTGCCTCCAGTACACATGCCACAGAGTTCCCCAGTTCACATTATGCCACACATTTCTGTGGCAATTCTGGGAATCTGGAAGACAACTCTATGACCTGGCTGTAGCTGAGGTTGGCACCCTAAGCCTCTGAGCTCCATAATAATAACACTCCCTGCACTTACTATAGCCATGCCCATGCTCCCAACTCTGAAACAGCCCCTATATCTAAAAATGTATTTATTATTTTATTAGGAGTTATTTATATAGCACACACATGTTCTGCAGCGCTTTATAGAGAATATTTGGTCATTCACACCAGTCCCTGCCCCAGTGGAGCTTACAATACATATTCCTTACCACATGCTCAAACACAAACACTGTGGCTATTTTTTTTGTCAATTGCCATTTAACCTATCTGTATATTTTTGGAGTGTGGGAGGAAACTGGAGCATGCACAGGGAGAATATTCAAAGTCCACACTATTAGGGCTGTAGTGGGAATTGAACCCACAACCTCAGTGGTGTGAGGCGGTAATGATAACTATTACACCATGCATTACTGTAAGGCAAACTGTTTCATCTGTACTGAGGCCACTACTTATACAAATAATTTCTCATTATCTATACACTCTCGAGCAAAGATCAAATTGGCTTCAAGGAACAAAACATCACCCTTCTCTCCATATTAGTTTTTTTTTCGTGGTGAAATTAGACCAGAACTGGACTGGAACATATAAAATATAAATATTTACTGTACAAATTAATAATAGATAAAATATGTTGTTTCTTTATTGTAAGCCACATTCTCTAACAGTTCAATAGAATGGGCTCATGTTGTACAAAAACTAATCTTAATGGGATTTTTAATTATTTTTAATTATATAATGAAGGGGTATATGTGTGTGTGCGTGTGTGTTCAGTATGCAATTAGTGGGAGAAAAATCTAAAAGCGCTGAGCTTTCTCTTTTGTTGATTTCCTCACTGTAGCCTCACAATCTACAGTACAGTAAGTTGTTTATCTGTTTACTACTAAAAGGTCATTAGCATTACATGGAAAGGTAGCAGTTTAACACTGTTGTCCATTTTAGGTGACATAATTGAAAGTTTACCACACACTATATTCATATTTTGTCTACTCTTTGGTGGGAATTCAATTAGCCCTGATCATTTATCGGGGGTGAAATAAAGGTGGTAGTCTTGAGCTTTAATGCTCAGAGCTATTCAATTACAGCCCTTAGTTGATCTTAAACTAGTTGCAGCACCTGTTTAATACAGAGTGTCAGTTTTTAAAAAACAGTTATCAATAAAGTTACATTTACATCAATTTGAAAAAAAATGGAGCTGGGATAAAAGGACTGTCCTTCCTACAATATGTCATCCTTGAAAAAAAACTGACATATCAAACGCGTTGAAAGACGCCGCTACAGCTGCAGATCACTCCTGGGCTCGACGCTGGTCGCTCCCTGTCCCCAGTGGGGCACACAGTAACCAACAAAGGAATAGAGTGCTCACTGCTGTGCAGCACTGCTCAGCACAGCCACTAGCAGAAAGACATCGGAGGGAGAATTAAGATAGTTGATATGGATAGTTTACCGATTGTATTCCCACATTCACCCGAGTCCTGCCAGTGCTCCACACCACCAATCCCATTAAAAAGGGCATAAACAATTCTACTTGGTGGAGGTGGAGTGTTTTAAAAATCTCTATAAAAAATGTTTTTGTATTTGTTTGATTAAATGTATAGTTGTTTGTGCAAATGCACCACATACACCGCATAGTGCTCATCTTTACTTATCAATCATAAGCCTTTATTTCTCGTCCGATAAATTATCTATTATCAGGCATTAACACAAAGAATCCAGGAAAAGTTCTCAGACCTATGTGTTCACACCCGATATCAGGCTAATTATCTGTTCAGACCCAAAAATTGGATAGCCCTGGGGAATCAATTAGCCCACAGTAAATTACCACAGCTAATTGATTTCCCACCTTAGTGTACATGGAATCAATCCTTCTCTTACGAATATATCAATAAGCATTATTCTAGAAAGTTTTACGTCATCAGTATCTTATGCTCTGTAGTCTGTGTTAAGATGGCCACACATCTAAAGATTATCTGTCCAACCAGCCAACTAGTTGATTGGTTGGAATGAAAATCTGTTAAGGTATAAAAGCAAATGACAATCTGCAAGTTGCTCCCAAATGCTGGAAAATGGACAAAGACTGTTGTTTGTACAAATTGTTTAGATCAAACATTTAACAAACTTGTCTGACGACCATTTTCATCTGTTTTCTGGAATTCAGGAGCAAATTGCTGATCATCAGTTACTCCCATACGTTACCAGATTTTCATTCCAACCAATCAATAAGTTGGATGGTTGGACAGATAATCTTTAGATGTGTGGCCAGCATAAATTAGAATTATGAAAGCTACAAGCAACCTGGTACCATTAAACTGGGACTTTTGCTTGCTTTAAATGACTGCTGGGACCTGTACAGACCACCTTTTTTAAGGAACTTTATCTCTCTCCACTTTATCGCTCTCCAAGGTCCGATACATCTAGCCCTCAATATGAGATCTTCAATGGTTCATCATTTATCTGCATGATTTATAAGTGCAGGGGCTAGATTTCCAACCCCATAGAGGAATTGCCTCTATGCTCAGCTCCTGCTAACCTGCAACTTCCTTATCTGCGGCTCCCAATTCACTTAATATGTATACCATTTCATTTCTCAGTCTCAGCCTAGTCCTTCGTGATTTTATTTATTCTATCTAAAAAAATAATTTGTATCCCCAACAGTGTAAAACCCACATGAGCGCTTCAGCGGAGGCTAAGAGCAGCGTAAGTTTATTTGTTAGTGATGATCTTACATTCTATTATCAGCAGTGGGCATTAACAGCCAGGGCTGGTGCCACAACAGCAAGAGGTCATACTTTATAAAAATATCTTTGTTACTGTCACACTACATGTATCTGCAAGACCTGTCATGCCCAAATGTAATGGCTGTAAGGGTATGTAGTGCACCTCTAGAAATATTATTAACGTAAAGACATGACACACACATACCTGTAGTGGGACACTTAAAAAATATATTAATCTATTATTAACTACTTTTTTACCTCATACCCACCACCCAGCCATGTAAGAAGAGCCCTAGTATTATCAGCATGGGGCTGGTTTCTACATTTGCAGGCCTGCTTCCCCTAAGGAAAAGAGCATCGTGCGACCAGCCTAGGGCTTTTTGTCACTATGGCAGTGGGACCTCCCTGCTATTGTTAATTTGATTTATTTGATCCTGGACCACCCATCCTGCACTTACTGTATATGTTTTCACCTAAATGCAATGTTAGTAAATGATCCACAATGAGTAATGAGGTGAGTCACAAAAAATAAACAAGTGCAAATGTCACCATAAACCATAAACACTGAGTATAAAAAAGAATTTAATATAACATGCCCAAGCATTTCTCTGTACAGGTATGAGCACACAATTTGGTATGTTTTAAGCGCTTGCCACCATAATATGATCTGTGTTGTAAAGTATATAGTCATTACCTTTGCTTTGAATATGCACAATAAACAATTCCTCTCCTTTAGTCACCACACTTCTAACACGGCTAACGCCAGGTGCTGCACGCTTGCCTTATTTTCATTAGAAGCAGGCATATTTACCAAGTGGTTTATACCGTAAGAGGGACTATATATATGCATGCTGGCATACTAATATTGGATATCCAAGTCCTTGGTACTGACTGTTGGGAATTTCCCTATTATACAACGATTCAGTTAAGTCCTGCTTGCATAATCCATTTTTTGGCATACACTGCATGTTTTCAGGATTACCTGGGCTACACTCTATGGGCCTGATTCAGATGCGCTCGCGAGCGCATTGCGCTCACAGGCGGGTCAATGTTGGCCCCGTGCGCACGCACGGCGTGCGCGAGCCCCGTAGCGAGTGAGACCTTCACTCGCTCCAGAGCTCACTGCAAAACGGGGCGGCTGTCAATGTTGATCGACAGCTTCCCCATTTTGTAGACAGGTAGGGGGGTGGCTGAACAAACGGAGGCATTCCCAATGGAATGCCTGCCGTTTGTGGGTGGCCCTACTGACATCACTCGTGATGTCAGTAGGGCCACCCACAAACGGCAGGCATTCCTTCGGGAACGCCTCCGTTTGTTCAGTGATGTCAGTAGTGGACTTTCGGCTCTATTAGAGCTGGAAGTCCACTTGACATTGCGAGTGCTGAGACCCTACCACAAGGGTCCCCTCGCAATGCCGATGGTCGCGATAATCACAACCATCGCCAGGCTGCTCGCACAAGCTGTGGGTGGTCACCCACAGCTGTGCGAGCGGCCTGGAGGCCGGAATAAAAAAAAAAATACTCCCCGCCCTGATTCACAGCGTGAGCTCGCAAATAGCGAGCGGCTCTGAATCAGACCCTATGACTTTATGTGCTGACTGCTATATTTCAACAGTGAATCCTTCATTGTGGGGATCACATTGTTACTTTTAAACAGAAAGGTTTTTTAATCAGAATTGACTGCTACCTATTTCAACATCTTGGATTGATTTCTTTTTCTTTTTTAGCTTTCAATTTGCTAAAATTTTTTACATTAGAGTGCCTTCTAAGTCTTTTTATTTTACTGTTCATATATATGTATCATTTATGGTTTTCTTCTAGCCTTCCTCCCTTTCATGCTATGTTTATTCTATAAGTTTTAGATTACGGATAACACTGTGTATTTCACTGTTTAGTAATTTTGGATATTAAATATGTGTGACCTCATAATATGGCTCTATAATATATGTTAGATATCATACAAGTTCTACATAGACACCCAGCGCGGATCATTATCATTTATTATTTATCCAAATCATGGAAGCTAATATTAATGTTGTATCAACTTGTAACTTTAAGTGAGTATTGCTACATTTTTCCATAGACGAAAACACTGACTATACATGTGATAAAAGAACACATTCTGGTAGCAGCGCCATGTCTGTTAACTGTAAAAACTTTGGGTCTGCCTCTGCCCCACAAAAAAAGCTGACAGAGGTGTTACAGTAGCTCATGGTGAAATGTCCTGAGTTATTGCAGAGCATCATAGAGATACTGCGTTTATAGAATACAATTCTGACTGTGTAGCAACACTATGGAAGCACAGGTATTTGTAATACAAGATGATGCTCACAATGTATCTCTGGAGAAACAAGCCTGCAATTTATTTTAAGGGGTTTATGTACAAAGCATCAGGTTGTAAAGCCCATTAATTCTGATCGTGTTTATGCCCGATATTTATAATGGCAAAATCATTTACCAGTAAGACACTAGTAAACCCCCAAGGATGTCAAACAACCTTTAAATACACATCCAATTTCCATTGGCAATCCTTATTGCAACTCTAACACGTGATAAATCCATTACGTTGCCACAATGTATATGTATGTGAGGTTGAGGATGGGCTGATATGACAAACTATCCAATCTGCAATATGTTTCTGGGTCTGTGCATTTCTAGTGCTTGATAGGTAGTTTCATACTGAATAGTAATATATGCAACTTGTATTGGTTCTGCTATTAAAAAATATTATTTTTTTCAATTAAAGGCCGGTAGGAGACAGTGATGTGGAATAAACACATAAGATACTGTAAGCATAACAGTCAGGTGGTTTTGATAGTTATATATGACATACACCTACATACATACGAAGCAAAATCTCACAACTGTCACTTTAGAAATAAATACAGCAGCTTGCATTGTCACATGAAAAACAATGCTTTGTGCTGTCACAACTTTAAAGGATTGTCAGACTACTTTCAGAACTTTGTCAAAAATAGTGTAATCATACAACTGCAGTAATCTTGTCATCATGTAACTACTGTAATCATGCTTCATAGAAACACTTTCACCAGTCACCCTAGTCCTTCATTCTTACTGTTTGTTATCACTTGAGCCTTGTTCTTTTCTAAAGGATTATGCCAGAATATATACATGCATTCAAGAAAGAAATTTGACGCTATTATGAAACATTAACTGTCTCTAAGGCACTTTTCATGGAAAACTTATTGTCACCAGATCTGGGAATGCTCAATGTCATTTTCTGGGCTTTTTATTGCATCTCCATATCACCCAGCTCAGAGTATTTAAGTTCTTGATTTTGAACTTCAAGCCATACCTTGATAAATATTATACCCACCTTGACAAATACTATACCTATATGGCAAAAGTGTAATGAGAGTTTTATAAGTAGATACATGTGAATGGAAACATTCCAGAGCATTGGTTCTCAAACTCGGTCCTCAGGACCCCACACAGTTCACATTTTCCAGGTTTACTGGCAGGTGCACAGGTGTAGTCATTACTCACTGACACATTTTAAAAAATCCACAGGTGGAGCTAATTATTTCATTTGTGATTCTGTGAGGAACCCTGGAAAACATTCACTGTTTGGTATCCTGAGTACCGCTTTTGAGAACCTGCGTTCCAGAGGAATGGTGAAATAAAAATTATGTCTTTTATTCTTATGACCATTGTCATTGTATACATTGTCCATCTGGCAGGGTCTAATATAGCTGTCAGACAAAAATGGGCAATATCTTTATAATATTGGCAGTCATTTTTTCTTGTCTTTGACATAGACATTTTTCATGTCTGTGAGCCTGGTTTCCAATGTCAGTGTTAGTTCTGTGCTGAAATCTTAATTTTACAGCTGCTATAGTAAGCTCTGTCTATGTGAGTGTATACTCTGCTCAGAGGTTTAGATGGAAACACCACACTAAAAGGGAGATGTATTAAACGGTCAGCTTTTAGCTACCATCCATCTAGTACATTCAATAAAATAATAGGTAGAAACTGATTGGTTGCTATAAATAACTTCTCCATTTGTCCTCTTAAGGTTTGATACATCTCCCAGTAAGTATCAATTGTACTGCAGCATTACATTACTCAATTACTAGCACTGCACCAGTAAGAAATTTCTGCAGTGCACTTGTTTCCATCTAGCAAAGTACACACTCACAAGGACCTTGTGATAGCAGCTGCAAAATTGTAGAGATGTGTGCAGACCATCATATTTTGGTTCTAAATCATCATGGTATTTTGGTTCTAAATCATTGCCATGTTTTGGTTCTAAATCAACGTTGTGTTTTGGTTCTAAATCATCGCCATGTTTTAGTTTTGGCAAAACCATCTTCAAGTGTTTTGGTTTGGTTTCTGTTTTGGATTTCTTTACAAATGTATAAAAACAGCTACATAATGTAACTTGGACTTATTTTTTGTTCCTATAGTATTATAAAAATCAATAATATTAATTTCAGTAAATTTTGACCACCTCCCAGCACCTGAAATCACGAGGATTTCAATGCACTCTCAAACACGTGAGATCTGGTTTTCAGATCTGAGTTCTGGACTGGGTGAGGAACCCAAGTTGGGACTCTGTTCTACTCGGAACCCCAAAGTAATCCGAGCCAGAACTCAGTTCAACTCAGAACCCCAAAGTTTGGGTGTGTTTGCTTTTCAGCAAATCAAACCTTCATCTCTAAATGTAAGTACTAGTTTTTATCTTGATTCTACCAATAAATGCACTTTGATGTGTAACTAATGATAGAACTTTATCTTTATTGCATATAGTAGACTTTTTCTTGAGTAGACTGTTGTTTTCTCAAAACAGAGGACACCAACACGTGGTTGTTTGCAACTAAATTAAAGTTTTATAGAAAATTATATAAGATGCAAGTTTCAACATTTTGCACAAGTTAAGAGACTCCATTCTAGTAACATATCAAAGTAACTGATGATAAATAATAAATTATATTATTTATTAATATTAATATATTTAGCATTTATTGTTATTTTCATTTTAGGGTATCCTTGGATTATCTTATATAGCTTTAAATTTAAAAGAAGCATATTAAAAAAATACAGCTTTTATGTTTGTCTCATTAAGGATCAAGAAAAATACTATGAGGCAAAAAAATATACTAAGGACCAGATTTACTAAAGACCATACTACAAAGAACCACTAGTCTTAAATTGCCATAGGTATCACATGACTTTTCCATGATAAGAATACACATTGGGAAAACTATTAAGCTGTAGTTTGAAAAGCTGCTGGAAATACAGACGAAAAATATGGTGCATCTGATCAAAGCCTTAACTGGGTAAAATTGCTCACATGACATCTTTAGGTCATGCAGAAGGGGGCGAGAGTGGCAGCTCCAATAAGTGCAGCACTGATCGACTGCATATACTATGCAGGGTGCCCATCTGGAGAGTCCACAGGACGCTTCGCGGGGGCAGTAGCAGCAATCTTGCTAGCCAGGAGTAAGGGCCATGGGGTGCCGATGGTGCTGCCCACAGCTCGCCCATAGCTAGTTACGACCCTACATCCGTTAGGGAGATAGCTGAAACCGCAAGGACATGTGGGCCACCCGGAATCTGAATATAAATATGGTGACAGGGTGAAGGATTGATTAACATCTGCAGACTCTCATGCTATTTGCTTCATTTTTTCAACTTCCTGAATCCAATTCAAGCATATGCATGTCAGCATTACTTGTTACATGAATGATTAATTAAAGATTTCTATTTTTTTTTTCTTAAATACTTGCTTTTGTGCACTAGATTATTTTTATATTATGTACATGTTGACATTTACTACTTTGATGGGAGAGATAAAGAAATGTAAGAATTATATTGAACGGCTTCTATTCCTTTTAGATCAAGAAAGGATATATAAACTAGTTGGTGTCCGGTAGATGTATTCATCTTTTTTGCTTGGGATTATATTAAAAGGCCTCTATCAGTTTCATATAACGTAATGGTATATATAAACCAATTGGTGTATGGCGTATTTCACAACTTTTTTAAAGTTATTTAAATGCTAAGATTATCAGCGTATGATCCCTCTATGAATTGTGGTTAACAGACACATGATTTAAATGTGACTCAGGATACTTCATACTTAATTCTCTTTTATACTGTATTGTCTTTGGGAGAACCCAGAGGGAAGGGATTGGGATAATACATGATGTGGGCGGGGCTGACTGCCTTGCGTCATATTGGCTCTACTCCCTCTGCATAGTTCCAAAATACACTGCATTATCCTCCCCCATTGTTCCCACTTCACTAGGGGCTCTGAGGGCCTACTTAAAAATTTGGGAGTCTCCCAGAGAATCCGGGAGTGTAGGTAAGTATCGAATATCTCATTTTATTCATGGATAAAAATCTGAGAAATAACCATATAAGCGTAAGAAGAGAAGCTGTTATTAAGCAATCACTGAAAATGTATAGTACTTAATTGTCTATTTTCCTTAGATAAACAATTGCAAATGTATGGACATGTGCTTTAGGAAACTAAATTGTCACAGTGCTGAACTTAACAGTCATAACATATAGGGCCTAATTTTTAGTTTAACATAGTTTTACTTCTAGAACATGCATGTTAAAACAATATACATGCTTAAACTACTGTGTACGAATGCAGCCTCATCAAGATACACTTAAAGTGCATCAAGACATAATGTAAGAATGCTGTACTGTATCTTGTGTTCATTGCACCCTTCTTGAGAATTACATAATCTTACCTAGAGAATTATTTGTACATTTTGCACCCAATAGCTAGTTTTCCTCTTAACTCTTTTCTTGACCATATTGAATACATTTTTTTAAACAATCATAGTATAGGTTGAAAAAAGTGAGCCCTCAGGCTAATGACCTCTATAAAAAGCTAATTGGTGTCAGGAGTTAGCAACCATGGACTCCAATCAATGAGACAAGATTGGAGATGGTGGTTATGGTTGCCATGCCCTATAACCAGGGGTGTAGGGAGGGTGGTTTCAGTGGAGTGCATGCTCCAGGCGCCGAAAATGTCAGAAGGTGCCGCACGCTGCTCCCGCTGGATGAACTCTGACTCCGGCAGCTGAGCTATCTAACTACCCTGTCTCATATAGCGCTTTCCAACCATGCTGTGTCACGCAGTTGTGCCATAATGTATGTATTTTCATAGGTACCATCGGATAATGTGCCTTGGCAACTTTATTAAGTTGTGTAGTGTGCCTCAAGTTAAATAAGGTTAAAAATCACTGGTCTATTAGCTAGTAGCCTACCGGGTGCCAGCTCCAGAGGTGCACACTCTTCTGCCGCATTGTGCGTGTGAAGTCATGACATCACACACACACTAGCTGGCTGCGACTGTTTGCTATTTATGCGGATTGACACTAACAGTATAAATGTTGTGCACAGGACACTTTATCAGGGGCATCAGAAATGATTTATGTTACGGGTGCCTGCTACAATCAGTGAGGGGGAGGGGACACATATAATAAGTCAGTGGCTGAGGAGTTTTATAGGGGATGGAGCCTGATACAATCAGTTAGGGAGTGTGAGTACAGGGCACAGATATATATTGTGGTCAGTGACTTATGGGTGTAAAAATGTGTATAAAATGTGATAGGGGGATATGGTGCTATCAGTGAGGGAGGGGGGACACTGATATATAATGCAGTCAATGAGTAAGGTGGGTGTAATGAGTATTATAACAATGGGGGCCTGCTACAATCAGTGAGTTTGGAGCACTGATATATGATGCAGTCAGTGAGGGTGTAATAAACTAATAATGAGTATTATAGTGAATGGGGACCTGCTAAAATCAGTTAGTTGGGGAGACCAATTAGAGGTTCCCCATTGCAGAGAAACCACCATTATTTTATTGTTATTATTTTTATTTTAATAATGGAATTACTTTAGTGGGTTGGAATATATAATTTCAATACCTCTCCTAATGTTTATTTTCACATCCCTTTAATTTAACCCCATATGTTGGACACACCTCCTCCCTGGAACACTTGGTGGGGTGGCGCCATAGCATGCACATTCTCCGGGCACCCTGGCAACACGCTATGCCTCTGCCTATAACAGCCACTCACAAATTTAAAATTTTCTATTCACAGAGAGCATTGCCTGATGTGAATCATGCCTCAAACAAATGAGTTCTCAGAAGGCTTGAGGTTTAGAATGTTTGACTTACATAAAGCTGGAAAGGGTTACAGTTACAAAAGTATCTGTAAAATACGTGATGTTCATTAGTCCATTGTGCGAAAAATTGTCTATAAATAGAGAAAGTTCAGAATTGTTCCCACTCTCCCTAGGACTGTCCGTCTTGAAAACATAACTGCAAGAGCACAGTGCAGAATACTCAAACACGGTAAGAATTATACTAGTGTGTCAGCTAAAGACTTACAGAAATCTCTGCAACATGCAAACATCTCTATAAAGGAGCCTTGAATATGTAAACTATTGAGAAAGACACCATAGAAGAAATCACTGTTGTCCATAAAAATATTGCTGCATGTCTGAAAAGTGATAAGGAGCATCTGAATGTTGCCCAGTGCTACTAGCAAAATATTTTGCAGACAGATGAAGTAAAAGATGAGTTGTTTGGAATGGACGTACAACACTATGTATAGAGAAGAAAAGGGACAGCACAACAGAAGCAAAACTCATCTCAAATGTAAATTGCAGTGAAGGACGCATCATGGTTTGAGGCTGCTTTGTTGTCTTGGGGCCTAGACAACTTGCTCTCAAAATTAATTGCAGAGGTTATCAATTTGCAGGAGAAAGTAAAACTGGCTGTCCACTAACTGAAGCTCAACAGACCAAAACACAGAAGTGAATCAACAACTGACCTCAACCCATCTGAGATCCTGTGGCAAGACCTGAAGAAAGTGGTTCACACCAGACATCCCAAGAATATTACTGAACTGAAACAGTTTAGTAAAGAGGAATGGTCCAAAATTCCTTTTGCCATTGTACAGGTCTGATCCACAGCTATAGGAAGCATTTGGCTGAGGTTATTGCTGCTTAATGAGGGTCAACCAATTAATAAGGATTCACATACTTTTCCCACCGTCACTTTGAATGTTTACACCATGTGGTCAATAAAGACGTATAATTGTGTGTTATCAATTTAAGCATACTGTGTTTGTTTATTCTTGTAACTTAGATGAAGATCAGATCACATTTTATGACCAATTTATACAGAAATCCAGGTAATTCCAAAGGGTCCACATACTTTTTCTTGCTACTGTCTAATATATCTAAGGTTGATTTTTAACTGATCGATTTGACCACCTTGTGGAACTCAGCTGACTTCTATCAGGTAAAAAATGCCAGTCTATAATGTATATTTATCATGGAAATACAAAAAACAACTTACTGCTGCAAGTTACTCAAAAACATTTGCCAACACTTACTGTAACTGTGATACTGACATTGAATGGTAACAATTACAGTAACTTACCAATTCACTGAGTCAGTCTCTGCCAATGTACAGTATGTGTCAGCCAGATTGCAAAATGTGGCATTCAATTCCAGTTGTAAAAAAATTAAAAAGTAGAAGAAATTTTAAAATGCAAAAAAAATTTAAAACTTTTATCCATTAAAATGTTTTTGTATCCTGAGGTATTAATAACACTGTAAAACAAATTAATACTTTTAATTTGTTTCCTTTCTACAAATAGTCATATATTACTAATATAAGGTCAAGAAAAACTAAAATGATTTCAGAATGTTTTTACTAGCTCTATTTTTTGAGCTACACTACTTGCACTATACTGTATGTACATTAGTAATATAGTCATAGTGAAAAGCTATTTTAAAATAATCTGATATTTTCTTGATTAAATTAAAACAACTGTTATTTATTTTCTATCAATCACAAATAAAAACACAAAACGAAACAAACATACAGCATACGAAACAAACATACGGCATACGAAACAAACATACAGCATACGAAACAAACATACAGCATACGAAAGTACTATCTAATATAGTGGCCTAGTCATGGGGTGCTTTCTCTTTGCTTGTCGCTTGTACTCCTCTTCTGGGGCATCTCTTGTCACTGTCCAACAGTAGTGATTCACCTACCCTGATATCTTTGTTCCATTGCTGAAATGTCTTGGTGGAATTGCTCACTATGCTTGTCACTCAGTGCACCACAGTTATCTTGTGTGGGTAATCCCGTGAATCGCATATATTTGAATAGGGGAGGGGACAAATAACTGATTCATTTAATTGGGTCATTAGGCCCCACCCCCTCTGCGCGGAACGCAGATTGCTGGTAACATTCTCTCCATTCTGCCCACTTCACTAGGAATACCCCTACATCATCATAAATGGGCTATATCTCGGAACTCAGAGCTAACTGAGAGTTTTAAATGTCATATTCATTCCATGCATGCTAAAATCAATTAGAAGTAACTATTTTCACATCGGAAACATTTTCATTGTTGTGCAGTGTAATAGAACATGGGGGATAAGAAGCAGCTGCGACAGAGTCCAGGAATCCTCTCGGAAGCCACGGAGAAGATCCAGTAATAGAAAAATACTTTATTTGCACTGACAATCTTTATAAAGGATCGGCTAATGTCTTGTATTGTGTACTTTCATAACTGCCACATTCTAACAAAAGGAGAACAACTGCCTTTACAGGAGTACATGTTTTGTTTTTAGAACTGTCCCATTACATTTTAAAGCATCTCCTGCCTGTGTATCTATTTTAAACCTTGTACAGTAAATTATATGTTAATCCATAGCAACCTCACAGAACAAATGTAAGGAGGTGAACAACTGATGTAACCTATTACTTCCTCCTTTTGTCTCTCTGCAGATGGGAAAGAAGTGAAGGTGGGCGAATACAATGCGGTAGCTGACTGCCTTGAACTGATTAATGACACCATCAGATTTCAAGGTATATACAGTGATGATCAGCAATGGACTTAGTGGTATTATTGTATATTAGGAGACATGGCACTAGACAGTTACACAGAATATCCACATATGTACAGTAGGAGAACTATAACCTGTGAATCTCAGAACACACCTTATATTTATATTTTAGGGGTGGAACCTCCAAAGGATCAAACTTTCATCCGAATGGAGCGACGCCAGATCTACCTGCCACTTTACAGCATTCTGTCAGCCATAACAATAATTGGAATGATCATGGCCGGCACTTTCTTATTCTTTAATATCAAAAATAGGAACCAAAAGTAAGTACTGTTTTATTTCAACAAAAACAAAATATGTTTGCTGATGTTTTACAGCACCTTTGGTTTTTGTGTCAGTGCTCTTAAAGCTACATCTATTTTATTTATCTCAACTCTGTTCTCTGAGCCTGATTTAGCTTTGGGAGTAGAGTACTACGTATATTGCTAATAACTGTGCATCTTGGAAGACCCTTGCTGCACTACACGTGGGGCAGATTTAAAATGTGCAGAGAAATTTAGGTTTGGGAGGGCTGTGTCCAAACTGAAATCTAAATTGCAATATAAATATAAAGCTATCCAACATTTATGGGCTACATCAGGGGCAGAACTATAGGAGACAATGGAGGTGCCTGCCGCCGGGCGCCAGCACTGAAGGGGCATCTCCTCCAATGCCCACAATATATTCACCCTATATCTATAGCCTATCCCCACTAATTGATGTCGCTGCTCCTCAGCAGCTTCTCGTGCCAGTGTGACTCTGACACCACCCCTCACCCACAACTTCCAGTCCCACTCCTTCCTTGTGGCAGCTCTAGCCGTGGACCTGAGCCAGCAGGAGAACTCTGAGTCATATGCTACTACAGGTTCCTATCTTATCTCTGACTAACGCATAGCTGTTTAAACCCGAAAAAGGGTGTTTTGCTGGATAACTTGCAAATTTACTTTAGTAAGTATGTCTAATAGAGACCTATTCACATATTCTATATTAGTGTTTTTGTGCGTATGGATGGATAGAGAGAAAGAGAGAGAGAGAGAGAGAAATAGATATGCACCATATTTGGTTTCCCTTTTTTTAGGGGTGGGGGGGCACCAAATTATAACTTGCCTCCAGGCATCTGGGATGAAGTTACGCCACTGGGCTACATGCAAAAACAGCCAGTGTTTACCCTGCATGCAAATAAAATGTGCATATTTGCTCCCCTTGCATTGCAACATGGTTCGCCCAGGTACATCGACCCGCTCACAAGCGGGTCGATGTTGCCCCACTGCGCATGCGCACGATGGAGGGAGGGTGCTGTCGATGGTGACTGACAGCACGCCCCCTTTGGTGGGCGTGGCTGCCAGACGGAGGCGTTCCCATGGGAATGCCTACCGTCTGAAGCCGGCCCCACTGACATCACTAGTGATATCAGTGGGAGTGATTTTGGCTCTGGTAGAGCCAAAATCACTCCAGGGCTTGCGGCAGGGAGACCCTACTGCAGGGTCTCCGTCGCAAGCCCGATGGTCGCGATGGTCTTGACCATTGCGACCATCATCCTTGACGCTCACATAAGCTGTGGGTGGTCACCCACAGCTATGCGAGCGTCCAGGAGGATGCTCCATTTTCATGGAGGAGGGCCCTGATTCAGAGCGAGCGCTCTGGTCAGAGCGTTCGGCTCTGAATCAGGCCCACAGGTACTTGCAATATTGTACTCTATTCCCAAAGTTAAATCAGGCCCTCATATAATGTCTATGATGGATAGTCTATAAATATCTATGATCTCATTAGACCATCCATCTGAGTCTCGTCTACCTATTAAAACACAGAACAGTAAGAGGACTGATTAAGAAATGCCCATGTCCATGTAATCTGCAATTTTCTAGAATTGTCTCCTCCAGGAATGTATTTCCTGCAATTTACATTGTCATATGCTGCCAACTTACAATAGGATTCTTACACTCGTTTAAAGCTTTCTATTCAGCATCAATTGTAGTAATATAATTATAGTAAACTGCAACTCCCATAACAAATTCAGCTTACAGGTTTTCAGTGATAGGGGCTCTAATGGAAAAACTGGGACAGGGCCCTCTCTCCTAATGGCTCCTCCATGTAATAGTGTAATTGGTGAGTTTGTATTAAGTTATTATGTTAATCTGTCAAACTGTAAACTGGTCTTTTTAATGTACCTTCGATTTGCATTGTCTGCTATGCTCTACATAGGGGGCTATGGTACATGCCTTTATGGTGCCATATAAATAAAAAAATAATAATACAATAATAAAAATAGTAAGACCATTGTATTTTTAAGTAGTTTACTCCTGTTTCATTCTGGTCATTTCCATTTTTTATGACCATGTGTTTAACTGGAGAATCAATTTAGATGTGTAATTAAGTTTTATTATGTTTTTGTTTAACAATCCAGCTTTTTCTATTTTTAAACATAAAATACAATTTACAAAGTGCTAGTAACCCAGTAATGGAACTAGCACACAGTATGTGGGATTGATTTTAGTACATTCAATATGAACTGACAATGCAAAATAATGCAGAATATTCATTTAACAGCACAGTTTAAAACAATGAATGTAACAGAATTTTCTGTTTATGTTATTCAAGTAGTATTTTGTATAACGATTGGTCTGTGTCTTCATTATGGCAGGTTAATAAAGATGTCTAGTCCTTATATGAATAACCTTATTATCCTTGGAGGAATGCTTTCCTACGCATCTATATTTCTGTTTGGCCTTGATGGATCATTTGTATCAGCAAAAACATTCGAATCATTATGCACTGTAAGTAATTCTCTGTCTGCTGTTTTTATACCTTTTTCACCTTTGTGAAATTGTATTGTCAGTAAGAGTTTTCCAGCTGTGTGTTGCATATAATGTGAAATGTACTGTATGCTTAGTATTCCTACTTTCAAGAATACAGTAGCTCAAACTCCTTTTTATGTGATAGCATTGTAATACAATTTAAAATTCAGAGATATGTTCTGGAGGTTACAGTCTGAAGTGTCAAGTCATATATGAAGTTGAGGGCACAAGCTTCAGCATAGTTAACCTTATAATCAATGTTACAGTTAGGTATAAGTAACATTTTGAAAACAGTTTTGTGGTGATTTTCGACATATTTCACATTTGGGTACCGAATTTGAAATGTTTCCCAGACATAACTAGGTCCGAACGTGTTGCCCCCCCCTCACATAAATTCCAGAGCAGGAAGATTATCAAAGCTTTCTTTATAGATGGTAAACTCCACATACAGTAGAGTTGTGCGCTGACCCCCCGTGTTTTGGTTTTGGATCCAGAATCATCTTTGAGTTTTGGTTTAGATTTTGCAAAATCACCCTCACCAGAGGCATATTAAGTGAGGAGGGGGCCCATGCTCATTCCTTATCCAGGGCACCATCCCCTCTCCCCGGTGGCCAGCAGCGCACTGACGAAGCAGTAGACTCTGGGCACTAGTCTGTGCCCAGAGTCTACTGTGCATGTCACCAGGAAAATGGCGCAGCAACCATTTGTCCGGCGATTTCTCTCTTCTTTTGCGCGAAACTCCAAAAATGGCCGCTGCCACCATTTTTCAGGGGTTTTGTGTAGCGCTGCTACAGCTTACACAGGACTTTGGAGCGGTAAGTATAATAAATGGGTGCATGGTGTGCAGTGTGTGGGCCCCCCAGGATCCAGGTGCCCATGTGCACCGCACACCCTGCACCCATTATAGATATGCCCCTGACCCTCAACTGTTTAGGTTTTGGATCTGTATTTTTTTTTAAAGAAAATTTAAAAAAAAGCTAAAATTACATCATTTTGACTAGTTACCATGCAATCCAAAACCCAAGTTCATTTTTTAAATCCGAGTTCCGAACCGGGACTCGGTTTGACTTGGTACCCAAAAGTGATTCCAAACTCGGACACGGGGCCTGATTCAGGTTGGATCGCAATGCTGCGTTCGCATGCTACCGGCCACTGCGAAAATATGCTAATGAATGCACTTGCACTGCCGTTGCAACACAAGATGGAGACGCCCCCTTTCCCTCTTCTCACATCCGTACTAATGTGCAAGTATGCTAAATCATCGGTAACATCGAGTAACATTGGAGCTGCACACACACTTGTGGTTGACATGACCCTGCCGCAGAAGTTGCTAAACTTCCTGCAAGCAGTGAGTACTCAGGCTGCGTATGGGTTCATTGTGAATAATTTATGCACGCCCCTGCAACGGCGTACGAACGCACTGACACACCTGCCTTCGCACGACCACCCCCTGTCACCGCCCACAAATGGCACTTCCTGTCAATCGCTGACTGGTGAGTCTGCGTACTGCCTGCGATCGCAGCGCCTGGTTCGCGCACATGCACTTCATCTTATACGCATGTGCAGATTGCAAACATTGTCCAGCTGTGTGCGAACGCAGTTGTGCGATCCAACCTGAATCAGGCCCTTGGTTCGACTCTGAAACCCTAAATTCGGTTGTTGTCGGTTCTCTAAGAACCGGACCCGCGCATCTAATTCCACACAATGCTGAATACATCTAAAAATGTAAAGAGCAGCAAAATTTAAATCTGAAGATTATATCGCATGAATTTCATACTTTTGCAAAACTGAAAGTTCTGCTGAAAAATTTTATTTTTGATAAGTCCTGTTACAAATCCTGGTACAAATCTACGTATTCCTCATTAGCATATAGTGATAAAACTAATTTTACTGTCAGTTTATTGATCATGCTAGCATTAGTGTTAAACAAGTAATGTGGGCCTGATTCAGAGCCGCACGCTATTTGCGCTCGCTCGGTCAGAAAAAGGGGCCGACTATTTAAATTGAGCGCTCGCTCTTTGCAGTCTGTTGAAACATGCGCTCGCTATTTTGTAAAGACGCCCCCTGGCCGCTCGCATCCTACGTCATCTACGCTATTTATTTGATTAATCGAGTACATCGAAAGGCATCTGAACTGCTCGCAGTGCTTGTGGTAGGTTTATCCTACCGCAATAATGCGAACAGTTCAGGCTAAGAGACAACCAAGTAACGTGGCCGATGACGCTGCTTTGTTAATTATGCACACCCTTAAAACGCCCGTTTTGACCGTTTGGCACGCCTGCGTTCAGATAACCATTCCCCGTTTTCAAGCACCTTCCCCTGTTACCACCCACAAACGCCTCATCCTGTCACTCAAATTAGCAGGCACTCGCTATTTTGCTAGCACTCGATTTCCGATTGCACTGACTGGTTGGCGCATGCGCATTACGACCCATACGCATGCGCAGTTGTGCGAACATCGCTCGGAGCGAACGAGCGGCCGCTTACGAGTGGCTCTGAATCAGGCCCTGAGTACGGAGAAAATCAGCCACACTAAATGTAACATATGTACTGCAAACTATGTGGCTATACAGTACATGGCTTTTCAAATGCACCTAACTGCCTATGGGCCTGATTCAAAGTTGCAAGCAAATCCAATGTTTTGTGTACAACTCCCATGGTGGAGGATTGGTGCATGCACAGGATCTGTACTGTGCATGTGCCTACTAGTGGGCCTGATTCACTACCGATCGCAACTGCGAATGCAATAGCGATTATGCATGCAGTTAAACTGCGATAATATGCTAATCTGTTGCGATCGCTATGCCGCCACAGCACAACATAAGGACGCCCACTTTACCTTACACACATCCATAATGTTTAGCAAGACTGTGAAACACGCACACTTGCACAAGCTCAGACCCTACTCAGAAATTGCTAACTTGAGCGCACGCTGAGTCCTCAGGCTGCGTATGGCATCGCAGAGGCTAATTTATGTACGCTCCTGCAATGGCGTTCAAACACACTGACACGCCTGCATTTCTCCAACTACCCGATGGTTGCGGGGCCAGATTAAGGGTCTATGCCGCGATTATTATAAGTCCAACTTGCAGGGGATATTTTCATTAAAAATTAAAATATCACCGTTATGTGCAAAGGGGACCTCACAGGGACAGTGGTTGCGGTAACCACTGTCCCCGTGAGTTATATCCCTGGCAAATTGTGAAAGTCTTTCACAGAAGTGAAAGACTTCCCCACAGTGTCAGCTTCCAGAGTTGGCCAAGGGCTGCGAGAGAGAGGTTGAACAATCTCTCTCCTGCCCCTATTGCATCCATAGACTCATCTGAAATTGGTGTAAACTACCCGGGCTAAAGTTTAGTGCATAGGGGTCAGATCATAGTCCCCTTTGATAATAATGGGGACTGCGATCTGCAGCGCTAATTACCACTTAGCTAGAGATTTCTGTGAAATCTCCTGCATTGTGCTCAAATGCAGCAGCAGATCACAGAAGCCAGGAAGAGGCCTCCTGCGGCATTAGCATAATTTTGCATCGCTGTTGCGTACAAAGAAACAGCAGTGTTGCAAATAGTGTACGACTCTGAATCAGGCCCAATGTGACAATGAACATACTGTAACCACATTTACCAACAGTGACGGCCAGAGGTCTGGGCTATATGTCAGAGCTCAACAAAACTAGTACGGGGATCAAAAACAAGTTCTTATTATAATGAAAAGGTACTTTGGTATAATTAGACATGTGCAGTTCAGTTTTGGCTCGAATCTTCCTACCAAGTTTGGATCTGGGAACAAAGCCATTTGTTAACTTTCTGGAAATTTCGACTCTCGTATGTTTTGAATTACCTATAATGCTTCGTTCTCAGTTCCGAACTGGAAGGAAGATCTGAGCCAAAACCGAACTGCTCATCTCTAGTTGAATCGAGTCTCGGCTCTGATCACTTTTGGGGGTTAGAGTAGAACTAAATCCCGGCTCGAGTCAGCTGTAAGTGCGAAAGTCAGATTAATGAAACTGAATAACGTGGTTTGGATTGCATGTAAACAGACCAGAATTACATGATTTTAGCTGTTTTTCTCAGTTTTAAAGAAATCCAAAATCGAATCCAAACCAAAATACTTGAGAGTTGTTTTGCCACATATTTCTAGTTATAACACCATTAAATGTTGAATCTCCATTTAATTATATAGCTGGGTTTTAATTTGTTGGGTGCAGCTCTCTTCTTCTCAGGAATCTATTGGCGGTTCCAGTTGTACGTCAGACCTCCCTGCCCTCCGAAGGTCAGAGATAATTACTTTACAGAGGCTAGTCTACATTAGTCTTCATTTATTACTCCACACTAATTTTAAGTTCCTGGACTTTGCTGGATTCATGGGGTAAATTTACCAAAGTGAGAGTTTTTAGAAGTGTAGATGTTGCCCATAGCAACCAATCAGATTCTGTTATGCATTTAATTAGCACCTTCTAGAAGATAATAACTAGAATCTAATTGCAGAACTATGGGAGACAATGGAGGCGCCTGCCGCCGGGCTCCAGCACTGAAGGGGGCACCTCCTCCATTGCCCACAATATTTCACCACACTTAGGGCTGTAACTATGTACTCGGAGTGTACCGTCATGGCTGCCCAATACATGGCTTCTCTTCCCAGCACCTGAGAAACCACCATACAGTAGTGGGGAGCTCCGTATCAGTCCATCAACTGCCACCGCCACCTGTCTATAGCCTGTCCCTACTCATTGGTTTTGCTTCTCCTCAGCAGCTTATTTTGTCAGTGTGACACGTCCAGCGCCCTCCTCACCCACAGCTCTGTCTCACTCCTCCATGATATGCCTATTCTGTGTACAGCTGCTTGCGAAATGCTACATTACAGTGTCAGCGACTGTGATGGGGGGGCACCAGATTATAACTTGCCTCCGGGCATCTGGGATGAATTTACGAAACTGTCCTACGACCTGTCATTGTGGATATATGCTGGAGCAAGTCATTGTTTAGTGTATATGTCTGTTTCTGACTGGTACAGAAGCTGTTATAAGTGCAGCGTCATACAATAATGAAGCATCTTTGGAACTTGGAATGTTTTCCAAAGGTTGCATCCGGTCTCCGTATTGTTTCCTGTTTATCTCACCAGATGTCAAAATAAATGTGTTTCAATGTGGAGAAGAAATGTAAATTTTCAATTTAAAATATGCTATTTTACCATTTCAAAACCCCTTTGACCATAAATACGTTTTTAAAATAAATACTGTACAAATATTGGAGAAAACACAGTGTTATAGTAGAGGCATGGCACTTACAGCAATGTTTTATAGTTTTTCTATGGCACAAAAAGCTTTTTTGTTCATAATCTTGTTTGTACTTTAATAGTACTTCCTTTAATAAACACGGGGAAAATAGGAATTAGATGCTGTGCCATTGTGACTTAGCCAGACGTTCGCAAGTGTATCTCTGCATAGGATGTTTTTGCCAAAACTCCTACCTCCATCTGTCAAATACCATATTTCACCTTCTACAAAACAGGTTTTCTCAATCTCAAAGTGACCTCCTCTAGATACGAAAAATATAATTTCCAAGAATAAACATGGATGTTTGCAAAATAAATTACACTTTTGCAAATTAATATCCAAGTATCATTCCTTTCTTATTATCTAGTCACCACAAAGAATATTAAATTAATCTGATATTTGGATTCAATCTACATTTGCTACGCCTGATTTTACAAAGTGAAAATGTGTGTAACACGATTATGCAGTTCATTATGCACACTATAGTGCTATAGTATGTGTTAGACCATTTAGTATACTTGTAACATTCTAAACCTTTTATTTATACGTAAAGTATTGATTTTGTTTTTTTCTCTGTATAATGTCTGTAAAGTATAAATATATATATACTTGATTATGATACCAAAAGAAGCCCAACCTTTGATGCATTTTTTTTTTGCAAGTCAAATATTTTCTTTCAAAGTTCTTAAAGGTAAAACTGATACAGTATAAAAAGGTGAAAAACTGAGGCATCTTTTGAGATGAAGATTTGTAAGGAAGGGGGTTAAACCCAGTATTACTACTGTAGTATTAACCAAACTTTATCATGTTCATACCTATCTGTGGAAAAGGACTTAGATATCTCTAACCATGGCCCTGCTAAGCACATGTCACATGTCAGATCAATATGAAAATGCTTGACTTACTGTGATAATAATAAAGGTCAATATCAGTGTCTTGAGCAACACTTAGTTGAACTTGATTGTTACATGAAATAAAAGAAAGGGAGCACAAATAGAATTCATGTACATTTAATAAAAATTGGAATTAAAAGTGGAATACAAGGAATGAATATAACATAAAAATAAACATAAATGACACATAGGATGCACAATAATGATAAAAATCACCTTGGCCTCAAACAATTATATTGATGAGAACAGTAACATATTGATACTTCTATGAAGAAATGTACCAGTGATTCAAAAATAGTATACACTGTAACTAATGTCCTTAAAAAGAATGTGATGTATCCAATCATACAGGAAAGAAGACGATTCGGTTTCCAAATGTCAGCAAAAATCAGAAAGTTCAGTTCATAAACAAGTGCTATCCTAACTAATGTCCCTGCACTTATGGTGTTGTAAAAATATCCCAAAGGGGGCTGGTTAATAGCAAGGGTTAACCCAGAAGAGCATGTTGACCTTAGTTGTAAATATTCAGTTGGTACAGTACTTAGCTGATTCGTGGTGTTTTAATGACCGGTCTGTGCACATCGGGTCAGTAAACCTCCTGGTCCCGTCCTCTTACATGCATCAGGCAGTGTCCGGAATGCCGTTCTGAGGTGGCCGTGTGGAGGGAAAACAGTGGTCAGAGGTTCTTCTCCATCTAAGCTTGTGCGTGGTGTGACGGGGTAGAAGGGTCAATCCTCTCGCTCTGTGGTCACGCTGTGACAGGGACCGGTAAAGCCGATGTATAACAGCTCGTGGTTAGTTCAGGAGTAATTGTGGCTGTAAGTGAACTGGTGATGGCCGGAAGGAGACAACTCGGGGGGGTCTGAGAAGTCTAATGCGGCAAATGTCCATGTGGAATAGGATAGCAGGATGTCCTAACGTGTTTCTCTGCCTTCGGTCATCTGGCAGATTCCTCAGAGGTAGTGTTTCCTACTTCTCACTCAGACTCAAATATACCAACACTAATTAGTAAAATTCGGGCACACCACGAATCAGCTGAGTACTGTACCAACTGAATATTTACAACTAAGGTCAACATGCTCTTCTGGGTTAACCCTTGCTATTAACCAGCCCCCTTAGGGATATTTTTACAGCACCATAAGTGCACGGACATCAGTTAGGATAGCACTTGTTTATGAAATGAACTTTCCGATTTTTGCTGATATTTGGAACTGAATCATCTTCTTTCCTGTATGATTGGATACATCACGTTATTTTTAAGGACATTAGTTACAGTGTATACTATTTTTGAATCACTGGTACATTTCTTCATAGAAGTATCAATAAGTTGCTGTCCTCATCCATATAATTTTTTGAGGCCAAGGTAATTTTTTATCATTATTGTGCATCCTATGTGTCATTTATGTTTATTTTTATATAATATTCATTCCTTGTATTCCACTTTTAATTCCAATTTTTATTAAATGTACATGAATTCTATTTGCGCTCCCTTTCTTTTATCTCACCTTTTCTTCTGATTAGGGGTTAGCCACCCCTTTAGGTGAGCTGCATATAGATTTCACTATATATATCATAGCACCTGGCAAATTTCCCTATATTCAACAGTTCTTGATTGTTACATGCATAGTAAATCCATACATTGTTGATTTATATTTCTTGTTTATAATATACTTATTACTTTATTATTTTAAAAACTATAAAATATTAGACTTTATATAGTAGATTTTAATTATATTATGTCAACATATACCACAGCACTGTACAGAGTAATGTCAGGAATATTACACTATTTAGTGAGATTCATTCCATTGAGAGAATTTCTAATTAGAAGGAAAATCGAAGAATAATATATAACGTGCAGGCATATCTAATGAATTTAGGAGGTGGTCATCAGTATTTTGCTGGTAGCAGCCACCTTTTACCCTTCAGTTACACTAATGTCTGATTAAGGTTCAAGAAAAATAATTCAGTTCCAGATACTGAATAGAGAAGAATTGAATGGCTCCATCCATACACCTTTTTACAGTAGTAATATGCTGTGCTGCATTCCGTACCCAACCTGTGTATGTAATTTCAAATAATATAATGGTGCATAAGTGAACTACATTATGACTATTTAATCATATGAGTGTCAATTGAATATGCAGGTATATATAGCATACTGTCAGAATGAAGAACCAGAGCAGCATAGCATATTACAACTTTAAAAAGGTGTATGTATGGAGCCATTCACATTCTAACTGGTGTCGGATTCCGGTGCCGGCATTCTAAGCGCCAGCATCCCGACAGCTGGGATCATGACTACATCCCCCATACACATACATCATGTCCACAGTAGTAGAGCCTGTTATTTACAGAAAAATCACCAGTGGCTATAGGTTTGGGAAAACATGAATATGTCAGCATAAGGAAGCTAAAACAAAATCATTATTGATTCTTCCCTAAAGGAAAAAGGTTGCATGGGAATGTAAGTTCTCTAAGTGAGGTGCAATGTCTTTCAGTTAAAACTGGAGGGTGCAAACCTTTGATTTATTTTCCTTAGAAGTGACAGAATAAGAAGATAGAAATGATCCCTTCTGTTGCACAGGAAAATAGCATCAGAATGTTAATTGACATGACGAGCTTTGTCATGAATTTGTAACAACAAATTGTTATTCATGATTAATACCAGATGGTCGGTTTACTTACTAGCTGGAGGATTCCAGCAGCCAAAGTGTTATTGATGTTGGCCATAAGAACATTTTTTGGCAATGCAAATGAGCTTGATGAGGTTGGCATATAATATTATAAACACAAAGTGTATTTTCTCTATTCAGTTCAAAATCATGATACACTCAGAATAACAGAAATTAGAACCAGGAAGGAAACTTAAAGGCTCATTTAATAATATTACAGAGACAGCCCATCTATACTGGTAGCCAAACTCTTTCACATCATGATACATATAGAACTGGAAGCAGATAACTATAAACCTGTTTTAATTTTGAAAGGAAATACACTTGACATATTTGTATCTTCAGAACAGAATATACAAACCTAGTGCCTTTAAGAATTATCAGCTGACTGCTCTTCCTTTAAGTCTAGAGAATTTACCTGGAGGCAGTGCTTTTCCCATTAGCCTTATCAAGAATTATATAGGCTTATGATGACACAGAAAAAAGCCCCTTTGCCACCTTCAGCTCACTTCTCTACCCACTTGCACCACATTACCCTTCCTCCCTCTCAGCACAGGACTTTGCCTCCTACTTCAAAGACAAAATCAACATTCAACAAGATATCTCCAGGCCCTAAACATCCCAAACACCTGCTCCCTATGCTCCCCAATCCACCCTCAGTTTATTCTTTCCCATGACTGAAGATGTAGTCTCTGCACTCATATCATCATCACAACCTAAAACATGCCCCCTCAAACATATTCCCCACAACTCCTCCCTTCTCTTTCATATGTCCTCCTCTGTAGCATCAGTTCAATTTAGCTATTTAGTTCTCCTTACCCATCCTCCAGAATCTATGTAATGCTTCCACAATATTAATCACCCTCTGCTCCTGTGCTTCCTACCTATCCAATTTCAGCATCTCTACCTCTGGCACATCCCCCCACCACCCTAACTGTGTCATAGCATCAGACTGTTGGTAGTCTGATTTTCTTTCTGCCTTCTTTTGAAGTACTAACTCTGTCATTCAAGCTTTAGTACAACTTCTGTGATGATGGCACCTAAATCTTTTCTCTCCTGACTTTTCCTTTTAATTATCTAGCGTGATCTACTGTCTCTCTGCAATCATCCACATGGATGTCCCAACACTACCAAAAGCTCAACTTGTCCAAAACCTACTTTATTTTTCTCCTTGAGTCACCGCCTCACCTCAAATTTCCCACAACATTAACAACACCACAATTTTGTCAGTCTCCCAAACCTGATATTTTGATGTCATCCTTGACCGTGCCCTCTGCTTTACTTCTTGCAAAAAAGTCTCTCTCTGAGTCCTGCAATCTACATCTTCAAAATAATGCTAGAATATGCCATGTTCTTATCCAAGATATAATCAAATGTCCTATCCTTACTCTTTCATCATTTTCTTTCATCATCTTCCTCCTTGAGTAGTGCAATCTTCTGCAACCTTATCATAACTGACATTTGTGTCTTTATCCATCTCGTTCTTCTTAAATACATCTTAAATGCACCAGCAATTTTTATCTTCCACTCTTGCTATCCCAAATCTTCTTCACCACTCTGCAAATCCCTACACTGGTCCCCATATCATCCAGAATCTAGTTTATATTACTCTTACCCTTACCTACAAAACCCTCTTAATGTATCTTAAATCTCAACTCAAAATAATATCCCTCATGCTCTCTTAGGTCTACCACATAGTCCTTTGTCTGATACCGGCTACCAGACACAGGGCCATATTTAGAGGTGTGTGGAATAGCAGTCTGCAGCCAGTATTGCTATGGCAGAGCATCGCAGAGTATCTGTACAGCCACTCAGAGCACCCTCAGGATGCTCAGGGGCAATGCTGCACTTCCAGGCCAGAACACGGTGCTCCGGAACCTTGTTACGGCACCAACCAGGCAATTCACATGCAACTGTGGAATTTCCTATAATACCTGATTAGTCTTTAAAAATTTAAATACTCTATGAGAATAATACCTTACCCTACATGAGGTGGGATGGCATGACCCCTATGTAATGGGGTGTTTTTTTCACTATGTTCTTAACTGTGCCACACCACTCTGCAGAATAAAATGACTGTCTTCATCCCCACCTTGTTTATTCCGCTACCTGGGAAATAACAAACAGCACTGAATGTCATTTCCCAAAGAAGCATATTATACTGTCTGAACATCACAGATCTATGAAATGGGCAGTCCTTCGCAAAACTTGTTTCATTTCTAATAATAATTCTGTTGGTAGAAGTTTGTGTAAATTATGATATGCATTATATTGTGTTTTATTTCATAATATTGTATAGAATATTATTAAACAGGTGAGTGTAAAGACACTTTTAACAGGCGGCATCTCAGTCACTGAACCCACTTTGCCCCACGCCCTTCTCTATAGAGTCAGTTTGCAAAGGTCTGAAATTTGCCACTTAACTTTTTACTGTTCTTCACTTATTTATTTAGTAGAATATTACAGCATTACAAAAAGTTAAACTAGCAGTAGCATAATATATTGTGCAGGAATTCAAATCAGTGTCTGAGGCAGACCAGCTGGCAAGAACTTGTCATTTGTAGACATAGGTCTTTACTTGCTTTGAGTCAACATTTATTTTTATTGTACATTTTATTATTCATTATACAAAATCTGATTTTAATATAACTTAAAACATTTGTATTTTATGACTAACAATAATTTAGTTACATCTTTGCTTTAGAAAACAAGCAACGGCAACAAAATTATTTATATAATTATTTTTCTTTAGAAATACATTCTAGCTTATTAATTAGTCAAGGTATATGGTCTGATATTTGAACAGGATATACTCTTACTAAAATAATAACATCAAAAGTAACACACATTATACATGAATTATTTCCATATTTTTTATTTAGAAATATTGATGCCAGAATTCATATTGTATTCAGTAAAAAAACAAATTGTACTAACTTCTGATTTCTATTTTTTATCTATTGAAAGGTGAGAACATGGATTTTAACTGTGGGCTACACAACAGCTTTTGGGGCAATGTTTGCAAAAACATGGAGAGTTCATGCCATTTTTAAGAATGTAAAAATGAAGAAAAAGGTGAGTTATTTCAAGTAAAATAAGACCTTCAATGCCAGGGTATTCAAAAAATACATTTCAAAGGCCTGTCTTGACAAGTACTGTATTGTGTCCTAGTTTAGTGTGTAAAGTTTTGCTTTAGAAGAGTTAGTAATATTGGGGCTCATGCAGGAAAGAGCACATTTACATGCTTAGTCCAAGACATCTCAAGGTGCATCCAGATGTATAACATTAACGTTTAGGCAGGGGGAACATCAGAAGTAAAAAGCACCACAAACGCATAATGATGACATAAAGATGTGGCAGTGGCAGTGTTAGCAATACATAGAAAAGTCACATTACTCTATTTGTACATAACATAATAATGTAATTGTTGATATGTATGTGCTATTTGTAGTTGGTATGAAGAGTTAAATAGCAACACCAGCGGAAGATACACCAAATAGTCCAGGTGCTTTACCAGGTGTCAGCTTTATTAAAGTGTAGTAGCAGAGCATATAGAGCACCAGCCGGTGATGTATGTTGGTAGCGGAGCTAGTATACGCAGGATACGAAGTATATATAAGCCAATATGCAGGATGTCTGGAGCTAAGTGTTACCTGTCCCACTGTGATGCTCATACACAAGATGGCACTGCGCATTCGCAGAAGACAACACGGTGGCCATCTTGGTTACGTAGAATGCTTCAACTATGGAGGATTCATGGAGGCAGCGTTGTAGCACACTCCATATTTCAATCAATAGTACTCACTTTTGTTATACACAAAAGAGAATATTGTCCGGGCACAAAGTTATTAATCAATGTGAAAATTGCATATTCAACATAAAATGTAATTCCATACAAACACAACTACAAACCATAAATACAAAACATATGTTGTTTCCCCCTTTAAAAATCCAGTAGGAATCTTTTTCCTACAGTAGTTAGTAGTAAGAAAAGTCAACTAATGCAAACAGACTACTGCAGCTTCATATAATATAGCTTTGAATAATTAGTTAGTATAAGAGAAGTAAATTTGCAATCAGTAGATCAGAAGCAGCAAGATAGTGCTGTCAGTAGTTATCATTATCACTGATTTTCCTACACAAGCCCTCCAAGCACCTGTTTTACACACGTCTCCTGACAGGTGTATCTGCTGCTTATCTGTCCAGGTTTATTTCAGTCACAACTACGTGAACACGCCTTACTCAGCCTACTCTTCTCTCCCCTCTCTTATCCCCTTTTGCTTCTCCAAGCACTAGGAATCATAAGTAAGAGTCACTCACATCTGAATATAAATGCTGGTATATGTTCTTTGAGTGTGTGAATTTTGACTCCAACACAGTTTCGGCTATAAAACTGTTTTACTGCTTCTTCACTGCTAGCTACACTTATCAGTTTATATAATGCACAGATTTATTTGATGAGAAGAGAGGGACTTATGCAAGAGCTAAATGTTTATATATAATAGATACCACTGTTATGATAGATGAGGACTCAGGTGTTCTATAAGTATGATAAGTGGTAGTACTTCCCAATGTGTAAATATAATATATTGGTATAGAGAGAAGACGACTCACCATAGGGGGCACTTTTATTAAACCAGTCTAAAACGTACAGTGACAATCCAAGCATTGGCTCCTGCGAGTGCCCCACATGTGCAGTCACAGTCAGCAATGGCTCAATGTAGAAAAACATATACAAATAACATAAAACAATAACAAATGGAAAAAAGTAACACTCCAACCATATTCACCATGCACACCATCCCCAACAACATATTTCTATACCATAAATACAAAGAAACTAAACCTATCCTATGAACTGCTAATGACATAACTAAATAAGGAGCAAGGTGGGGAAGCTACACTTTTGCACCTTAAGAGTGGGGCCCATCCAGCCAGGCCAACATAGGTGAGTAAACAGAATAGAAAGAGTATCATCCCCACCATTATGCCACAGTATAAATATGTTCAGAACACAGTCACAGTGGCCATAGGCAAAAAGCAGTAACGCAATTATAGAGACCAATTGTCAACATGTAAAGAGAGATATCAGAAATTAGTTAGTAAATCTATAGGCAGGTGAGAGTTACCCAGGAGGATCATCTCGTCTGGCAGCTTGTTCTGCATCTCGGTCTTTGTAACTAAGAATTTTTGCTATTAATGTTCTTGGGGGATCAAAACCAAACTCAGGGTTAAAAACTTTTGGCCTGAGCTGGTCAGTCAGTAAGGATTCCAGGAAAGTCTCTTGATTCTGGAATTTGTCTAACAGAAGCCATTTTTTTTCATCTGTGGTTGAATTTACTTTACTCCACTTGGATTATCATTTGAAACATTGTAAGAACCACTTGCAGCCGGAGTGTTTGAAATTATTTTTAAATACAATTTTTTTTACTCATGTGATTGGTCTTTTATAAATTTGATCTGTGAAGTATAAAAACAAAACAGGCTTCTGAAACATGGAGAACTATGAAGGCTGACAGCTTGGTGTGCATATATTAATATTACCACACCTTATTATCTCACCACAAAATAAGAAAGCTTTTTCTAGGAGTTGAGGAATCTAAGTGGGCAGGAACTTCCTGAAAATACTGCTTTAAGTGGCACCAAATTAGTACAAATGGTCTTAAATTGTAATTTAAAAGATTTGCTAAGATGTGTGGATTTTAGTGGTTTTCTTTCATATTCATGTTTTTATTATGTATCTGCTTAACATATGTCCTGCTCCAAATAAACTAATCAAACACTCACCAATACATTTTAACCCCTTAACTTATTTTATCTAGTATCTAGTGGCATATCTGCTATCACTAATAAAGGTGCTATCTGTGAGGAGTTGATGGGCCAAATGTAATAGGGTGAGAGTTTATAAAAGTGAGAGTTTCTGACACTTTTTAAACTTTGTAAATGTAATAGAGTCCAAAAACAAAGTAACAGAGCGAACGTGTATGTTTTTTTAGACTTAGAAAACTCTCACGCTTTAAAATCTCATTCAGATGTTTTCCCATTTTGAAGAGAAAACTCAACCAATGTGAGAGTTTACTGCTAAACTCTCACTTTTTCTAAACTCTCACCCTATTACATTTGGCCCGATAGGTTCTTCCTATGGTCCTGATCCGGGGTTGGATGCAATGCCGATGTTTATGCAGTTGAGTGATTATCGGTAATCTGCGCATATGTCTGAGTCACATTGTACATGTGTCAGATGTCATTACAATCGTTTCTCACAGTGAAGATTTATTTGCAATCTGATTGACAGACAGGGACCATTTTGGGTGGCAATGGGGGGACGGTGACCTAAATGCAGGTGTGTCGTAATCATCTTGTGGATGTGTCTCAGCCTGTGATAGCGATCCTGTATGCAGTAAAAATAGGTCCGGCTTCTCAGTTCCTGCAGCCATTCTACGTGACCCTAGAGTTACTTAGGAGTCTTTGGAGTTAGGTCCAAAACTCTGGCCCCACATAAAGGAAAAACAGACAGACAAACACAGTTTCTTGCATATATATATATATATATACACATACAGTGTATATATATATATAGATATATATATAGATATATATCCTCCTAACAAAGTCCAGATACTATTACATAGAGGATGAAACGCGTTGAGAACCTGGGTGTACCCCGTTATCTATGACCAGCTACTACCGGACAAGCTTATTTTGCACTTTCTAAATGTAATTCTCCATTTTTATGTGTGTGTTTTCCGTATTGTGAATACATTTTGTAAAACCCACTACACTATGAGAGCGCTCCTCTCTTTGTTTTGTATTCTATAACTTGGAGTGCTTTGCGGTACACTTTTGAGCTAGTGGAGGAACTATCTCTGTGGAATGAGGAAAAGGCAAATAATCCAATGCTGCTTACAGTTTTGGGTTAATGGTACACATATATTAAATGAGATTGTGCCATATGGAATTAATAACTACACTGTAAGGCACTTGTTCTCACCCTTCTGTTTTTCATACCTAAATATATATATATATATATATATATATATAATGTAGCAAAGGCAGTGGCACTCACAGGTCTTGTTGGAATATATATATAGTACACAGAGGCGGCACTCAGAGATCTTAGAACGCAGAATATAATGTATCAAATTTATTCCATCACCGACGTTTCGGGACCTCTCGTCCCTTCAACAGGATGCGACATATAACAAATAAACCATACAGTAATGTAAACAGCTTTAAATAGCTTACCATGCTGGATGCCAGCTGCTCCTCGCGTGCGGCGCGCCCGGGAACAGACCACGACATGGGCAACCAGATCCGCCAGAAGCACGGTGCGTGTCAAACACCGGAAACCCACAGCGTTCCAGTAGCCCATGTGATCCCCTCAGGCATAGCGTCAGCCGGAGGCAGCATGCAGCCCAATGGTTGCCATAACAACATACTTAAATCAAACACAAATACACATTTAAAAAAATATATACCAGGGTCAATATATTAATCAAAGTAAAAATCTACCATGACCAATATATATAATAAAATAAAATACAAAAAATCCCTACCAAAAGACTATATATAAACGATGGCCCCAAAATGAGCATAAAATGGTAGATCACCAAAAATGTGAACAATAAGTATAAAAATATATATATATATATCTGTTGAGTGTCATGGCTGTGACAAAATACAACAATGAATAAAATAAATATAAAAAAATATATATAAACAAAATTTTGTTTATATATATATATATATATATATATTTTTTTATATTTATTTTATTCATTGTTTAGATTTGACTTATGATCACCATTTTTCACATTTCAGTTTTATTCATTGGATCGCATTATATGACCAGACTTACGTAGGGTGTTTGTTATTCACATTTGTTCTGTCATTTAAAAAAATGTTTTTTCACGCACAATCATATTTTTGTCACATCGACAGTCTTCATTTTATTATGTAGGTCACATTTACATAAACTTTTTTCACTGTTGTTTGGTCATATTTGTAGTTTTTACATCAGGTGCATTAGATGCTCTGAGGATATTTTCTCACAGTCATGACACTCATCACATATATATATATTTTTTTATACTTATTGTTCACATTTTTGGTGATCTACCATTTTATGCTCATTTGGGGCCATCGTTTATATATAGTTTTTTGGTATGGATTTTTTGTATTTTATTTGATTATTTATATTGGTCATGGTAGATTTTTACTTTGATTAATATATTGACCCTGGTATATATTTTTTTTAAATGTTTATTTGTGTTTGTTTTAAGTATGTTGTTATGGCAACCATTGGGCTGCATGCTGCCTCCGGCTGACGCTATGCCTGAGGGGATCACATGGGCTACTGGAACGCTGTGGGTTTCCAGTGTTTGACATGCACCGTGCTTCCGGCGGATCTGGTTGCCCATGTCGTGGTCTTGTCCCAGGCACGCCGCACGCGAGGATCAGCTGGCATCCAGCATGGTAAGCTATTCAAAGCTGTTTACATTACTGTATGGTTTATATGTTATATGTCGCATCCTGATGAAGGGACAAGAGGTCCCGAAACGTCGATGATGGAATAAATTTGATACATTATATTCTGCGTTCTAAGATATCTGAGTGCCGCCTCTGTGTACTATATGATTCGGGGACATCACCCTCGGTAAGGAGGGCACCGGAGCAGGCAATCTTGCATTTGTGATGATGTGGAGTGCGGGATCATTTGTGTGTCTATATATATATATATATATATATAGCAGTACACATGAGACCAGCAGCACTCACTGAAAGAGCAGCGTCAAGGAGTGCAAACACATAATATATTACTGACAGGAGAAGAACGAGTCCGCACATCCATAATATTCCATAGAAAACATAATTGTGTTGTTCATAGAAAAAGGTGCATATTCAAGCAATGTCAAGGTAAGGGAGGGGCTTGTACATCAAATAGTAGCAGTAAAGCATCATGAAGCAGTACTCATCGCAAGCAGACCCTCCGGTGTATCCCGCCTGACGACAGCCGTTTCGGTGTCAATGTAACACCTTCATCATGGGCATATCACACAACAAGAGACCTTTAGTCCTATATACACACAACAATCAACGCAAGCATCCTCACCTGTACAATCACCTGTGGCGGCGAACCGCAAATCCACAGTATCAAACACATGTCAGACATACCAGAAGTGACGATCCGGGACCGGATCTAGTCACTCATAACTATGGCAACGCGGCTGCTCCACCAATAGTAGCCAGTAACCACAGCAACCAGTAAATAGAGCAACAATTGAACTCTAAATGCACATGAAACTGAACGCCCCGTATCAAATGGGACATCAGACAAGGTACATGATATGACAACAATTAACCTAAGTACCATATTAGTAATTAGGTTAATTATTGTCGGACGGGATACACCGGAGGGTATGCTTGCGATGAGTACTGCTTCATGATGCTTTACTGCTACTATTTGATGTACAAGCCCCTCCCTTACCTTGACATTGCTTGAATATGCACCTTTTTCTATGAACAATACAATTATGTTTTCTATGGAATATTATGGATGTGCGGACTCGTTCTTCTCCTGTCAGTAATATATTATGTGCTTGCACTCCTTGACGCTGCTCTTTCAGTGAGTGCTGCTGGTCTCATGTGTACTGCTATTAACCCTTTGTATGCTGGTTAGCACCACTATTTTGGATTTTGGATTTTTTTGAGTTTCTTTTTGATTTATTTTTTCATTAATACTTTTTGAAAAATTTCTTCTTTTACAATGGAGACTACAGTGAACTCTTTTGATGAACTGACCAAAGTTAAGAGATTTGACAATAAGGACATCACTCGAATTTTGTTTGCAGATACAGAATCTTTGGCATTTGATGTTGATTCTCCATCTGAGATTTATTCTGATTTATTGAAATTAAGGAAAGTAGAACTCAATCTACATGGTTTAACCCTTTCTCAGTATTATAAAGAAAAAAACATCCCTAAGGGATTTAGAATCAAGAATCAACCCACTTTAGGAAGATCTAATACAGTTTTTTGTAACCAGTGGTGTCAAATTCTCAATGAATGTTCTCTGCAATTAATGGTTTTAGTTATTGAACAGGTCAATTCTGATATTGTTTCACTGGATAAAGAAATTTCAATTTGTGAATCTACAGGTTTGGATATTTTGAGAGCAGATGTTGGTACTGATTGGTTAACTAAGATTGAGACGAGTGTTGATCAGTTTTATGCTGATTTTCTTGTTTTCAAAAAAAGTAAATATAAACAGGTGAAGGATGACTATAGGGAGTTGCGAGCTTATAACTGGATTCAGGGTGGTGAATTTAAACCCAGCTTTAGGGGTGGCAATAGATTTCGTAGAAGTAGAGCTGATAGGTCATTCTCTGATGTTGAGACTCATACCTCTGCTAGCGATTCTGACCACCAACATACACAAATGCCTTTTTTAAATGGAGATGCAATCCGTCCCAAATACAAAGGCCCAAAAGGAAAACACCCTGCAGAAGGGGAGGGGTCAGACATCGCAAACAGCAGAAACCCAAATCAAAGGGACAGGAGGAAGTAGTTATTTTTAATTTATCCTCCTATGACCCAACTCTCGCCGAATTGAGTGTCTTGTCTAGGCGTCTATCCTTTATGAGAACCTTTAGACAGGATTCTTTTAATTTCGGTGTTGAGCTATATCGTTTCCATCGCTTACTTAAATTGAAAGATTTTTTCTGTAAACACCCTCAATCTACTAATACCACTGGGAAGTTTAAACCCAGGAGCATGTTTGATCCTCCAGGGACCAATCCATCGATAGAGACATTTATTAATTTAGTTAAACGTGACACTCTCTCTTTTATGGATAAACAAAAAATTTCATATTGTAATCTTTCTAGAGATGAGAATTTGGCCATTAATGCTCTTAGGGATAATACTGACATCGTGATTTGCTCTTCTGATAAGGGGAATGGTATTGTATTGTTGAACAAAGATGACTATGTGTCAGAGATTATGCACCAGTTATCGGATACTGACTGTTTTAAGGCACTTACTTATGATCCTACATATGCTTATAAAAAAGAAATTGATGCAGTGATTACACTTGGTCTCTCCAATAATTGGACAGATGAACCTACAGCTCATTTCTCACGCAGACACACCCTAAAATACCTTTCATTTATGTATTGCCTAAGGTGCACAAGACCCTTGTTAGGCCTCCTGGTAGGCCTATAATTTCATCATGTGGATCTTTGTGCCAACCGCTGTCACAATATATTGATTTTTGGCTTCAACCAGTGGTTAAACACACCAAGTATTATATCAGGGATACCACTGATTTTATTGATAAACTTAGGGTGTTGGGTACACTCCCTGGTTCCAGTTTACTCATCACTCTCAATATCACCAGCTTATATACCAACATCGAGCATAGAGATGGTCTGGATGCTGTGAGGAGCCTCACTTCGTGTAATCCACACTATGAAGGTCCGAATATTGAATTTTTACTACTTCTTATGGAAATAGTTCTATGAAAGAACTATTTTCTATTCGAGAATTCGTTCTTTTTGCAATTAAAAGGTACTGCTATGGGGTCTAATATGGCCCCAGCATTCACTAATTTATAGATGCATATGTACAAGAACCAACATATTTTTGCTAACGATAAATTTTCTCGATATATAAATTTTTTTGAGCGATACATCGACGACCTATTTTTAGTGTGGACTGGTGGTGTGGGTCGCCTGACAGAGTTTATCAATCTCCTGAATGCACTTAATATGAGCATTAGATTTACTCTTTCTTACAGTGAGACCACCATTAATTTTCTTGATGTTTGTGTTTACAAATCTGGTAATCTATTGGCCACTAGATTGTATAGAAAGCCTACTGATAAGAACACATTGCTACAAGCACGTAGCTTTCATCCTCCACCGCTTAAACATGGCCTTCCTTTATCACAACTTTTGAGAGTCGTACGGATTACTTCCGATGTTAATGAAGTTCTTCCAGCATTACAACAAATGGGTAAAAGATTTATTGATAGGGACTATTCAGAGAACGAGATTCATGAAGCTATAACATATTGTTCAACTCTTATGCAGAATGAAGCACTGATCGGGGTGACCAGGCTTCACGTATGGTTTTTACATCTACATATTCTATTGGGTCTAATCACATCCGCAAAACAGTGTTACAGCATTGGCACATCATTCAACCAGATGATAAAATAGGCCACCTCTGTAAAGAAAAACCTCTATTTTGTTACAAGAGAAGTAACAATATCAAAGATGTGGTGGCTAAAACTGACATTGGGGCTAATAAGACCAACACTTGGTTGCAAAGCAAAAAAGGTACATATAAATGTCATGGTTTTGTGAATTGCCCGTTTCTCCAAATTGGAACACAGTTAATGGATCCAAGGACCAGTATCGTATATGAAATTGGACATTATTTGAACTGTGATAGCCGTTATGTAATTTACCTTATCAAGTGCCCATGTAAGCTGCTTTATGTTGGAAAGACTATAAGACTCTTGAAAGAAAGGATAGCATTACATTGATCTTTGATTAAAAAGGCCTTACGAATTGTCGATACTAATACGCCGCCAGTGGCGAGACATTTCGCAGCCTTTGGACATACTATGAGAGACTTTATATTTTTTCCTATCGATCATATTGCCCCATTAAGGAGGGGTGGAGACTGGAATAAGTTGTTATTACAACGAGAGTGCTTTTGGATTAATCGGCTCAATACACTTACCCCATATGGACTTTATGAGGGTCTGTCACTAAGTTGCTTTCTATAAATGTCCTATGGTGGTCTCACTGTATGTGTTTTTTGTTTTTTGTATTTCCTGTATTTTAGGTAGTTCACTATATTGTTTTTTCTTGCTTGGTTTCCATTGTTTTTCAGTCTATATACAGTCAGGTCCATAAATATTGGGACATTGACAGAATTTTCAGATTTTGGCCTCTATTCACCACCACAATGGTTTTGAAATGAAACAAACAAGATGTGCTTTAACTGCAGACTTTCAGATTTAATTTGAGGGTAATTACATCCAAATTGGGTGAACGGTGTAGGAATTACAATGGTTTCAATATGTGCCTCCCACTTTTTAAGGGGCCAAAAGTAATGGGACTATCAACTCAGAAGCTATTTCATGGACAGGTGTGGGCTATTCCCTCATTATTTCATTATCAATTAAGCAGGTAAAAGGTCTGGAGTTGATTTTAGGTGTGACATTTGCATTTGGAATCAGTTGATGTCGACTCTCAATATGAGATCCAAAGAGTTGTCACTATCAGTGAAGCAAGCCATCATTAGGCTGAAAAATCAAAACAAACCCATCAGAGAGATAGCAAAAACATTAGGTGTGGCCAAATCAACTGTTTGGAACATTCTTAAAAAGAAACAATGCATCGGAGAGCTCAGCAACACCAAAAGACCTGGAAGACCACGGAAAACAACTGTGGTGGATGACAGAAGAATTATTTCCCTGGTGAAGAAAAACCCCTTCACAACAGTTGGCCAAATCAAGAACAGTCTCCAGGAGGTAGATGTATATGTGTCAAAGTCAACAATCAAGAGAAGACTTCACAAGAGTGAATATAGAGGGTTCACCACAAGATGCAAACCATTGGTGAGCCACAGAAACAGGAAGACCAGATTAGAGTTTGCCAAACATCTAAAAAAGCCATTACAGTTCTGGAACAACATCCTATGGACAGATGAGACAAAGATCAACTTGTACCAGAGTGATGGGAAGAGAAGAGTACGGAGAAGGAAAGGAACTGCTCATGATTCAAAACATACCACCTCCTCAGTGAAGCATGGTGGTGGTAGTGTCATGGCGTGGGCATGTATGGCTGCCAATGGAACAGGTTCCCTTGTATTTATTGATGATGTGACTGCTGACAAAAGCAGCAGAATGAATTCTGAAGTGATTCGGGCAATATTATATGCTCATATTCAGTCAAATGCTTCAGAACTCATTGGACGGTGCTTCACAGTGCAGATGGACAATGACCCGAAGCATACTGCAAAAGCAACCAAAGAGTTTTTTAAGGCTAAAAAGTGGAATGTTATGCAATGGCTAAGTCAATCCCCTGACCTGAATCCGATTGAGCATGCATTTCACTTGATGAAGACAAAACTGAAGGGAAAAGCAGGAATTGAAGACATTTGCAGTAGAGGCCTGGCAGAGCATCACCAGGGATGAAACCCAGCATCTGGTGATGTCTATGCATTCCAGACTTCAGGCTGTAATTGCCTGCAAAGGATTTGCAACAAAGTATTAAAAAGTGAAAGTTAGATTTAGGATTGTTTAGTTTGTCCCATTACTTTTGGCCCCTTAAAAAGTGTGAGGCACATATTGAAACCGTTGTAATTCCTACACCGTTCACCCAATTTGGATGTAATTACCCTCAAATTAAATCTGCAAATTAAGTCTGCAGTTAAAGCACATCTTGTTTGTTTCATTTCAAAACCATTGTGGTGGTGAATAGAGGCCAAAATCTGAAAATTCTGTCAATGTCCCAATATTTATGGACCTGACTGTATATACATATATATATATATATATATATATATGCACTACAGTGTGATGGTGGGGGCTATTCTACCTACAGAGGGAAGGGGGCTTGTTGTGGCTGCAGGAGGAAGGTGGGTTTTGGTGTGCAACGAGGAAGGCGGCTGTTCTGGCTGTAGGGAGGAAGGTGGATTTTGGTCTGCAGGGAGGAGATTTGGGCTGCACTGCAGGGGGAAGGGGGTCTTATGGCTGCAGGGGGAAGGGGGGGTGTTCTTGCTGCAGGGGAGAAGGAGCTTAGAAGGGCTATGTGGAGGGTAGAAGGGAGAGAGCAGGTCATGCTAGCTGTGGGGAGGGAGAGAGCAGGTCACTTTGCTTGTGAGGCAAGTGGAGGCTGGCAGATAATGGGATGGTGGAGGACCTGGGCAGTGGGCTTACATGGGCTGTTGGGAGGGAGAAGGCGGGCTTAGCATGGCTATGGGGAGAGAGAAGGTGGGCTTAGCATGGCTATGGGGAGGGAGAAGGCGGGCTTAGCATGGCTATGGGGAGAGAGAATGTGGTCTTAGCATGGCTGTGGGAAAGGAAAAGGCGGGCTTAGCATGGCTATGGGGAGAGAGAAGGGAGGATTAGCATGGCTATGGGGAGAGAGAATGTGGTCTTAGCATGGCTGTGGGGAGAGAGAAGGCGGGCTTAGCATGGCTATGGGGAGAGAGAAGGAGGGCTTAGCATGGCTGTGGGGAGGGAGAAGGCGGGCTTAGCATGGCTATGGGGAGGGAGAAGGCGGGCTTAGCATGGCTGTGGGGAGGGAGAAGGCGGGCTTAGCATGGCTATGGGGAGAGAGAAGGAGGGCTTAGCATGGCTGTGGGGAGGAAGAAGGCGGGCTTAGCATGGCTGTGGGGAGGGAGAAGGCGGGCTTAGCATGGCTATGGGGAGAGAGAAGGCTGGCTTAGTATGGCTGTGGTAAAGGAGAAGGCGGGCTTAGCATGGCTATGGGGAGGGAGAAGGGCTTAGCATGGCTGTGGTAAAGGAGAAGGCGGGCTTAGCATGGCTATGGGGAGAGAGAATGTGGTCTTAGCATGGCTGTGGGAAAGGAGAAGGCAGGCTTAGCATGGCTATGGGGAGAGAGAATGTGGTCTTAGCATGGCTGTGGGGAGGGAGAAGGCGGGCTTAGCATGGCTATGGGGAGAGAGAAGGCGGGCTTAGCATGGCTGTGGGAAAGGAGAAGGCGGGCTTAGCATGGCTATGGGGAAAGAGAAGGCGGGCTTAGCATGGCTGTGGGAAAGGAGAAGGCGGGCTTAGCATGGCTATGGGGAGAGAGAATGTGGTCTTAGCATGGCTGTGGGGAGGGAGAAGGCGGGCTTAGCATGGCTATGGGGAGAGAGAATGTGGTCTTAGCATGGCTATGGGGAGAGAGAAGGCGGGCTTAGCATGGCTGTGGGGAGAGAGAAGGCGGGCTTAGCTTGGCTGTGGGGAGGGAGAAGGCGGGCTTAGCATGGCTATGGGGAGAGAGAAGGTGGGCTTAGCATGGCTGTGGGAAAGGAGAAGGCGGGCTTAGCATGGCTATGGGAGAGAGAATGTGGTCTTAGCATGGCTGTGGGGAGGGAGTAGGTTTTAGTGGTTTTCTTTCATATACATGCTTTTATTATGTATCTGCTGAACATATGCCCTGCTCCAAATAAACTAATCAAGCACTCACCAATACATTTTAACCCCTTAACCCCTTTTATCTAGTATCTAGTGGCATGTCTGCTATCACTAAGCTGCTATCACCATGGTACACGGTTAGCATTGCTGCTTCACAGCATTGGGCCATACTCGTCGAACAGACCTCGAGCCGGCACTGGATGTCACCCACACATGATGCTCCCAGATGATCGTTGATATCAATCATTAGGGCTCAAAATAAGTAACATTTTTCTGTTGATAATTGTTTTTTATCTATCAATACATTTTTTAGGTCTGTCGTTGTCGATTTGATATTATGAAACACAGAGCTGAACACATAGAAAAGTTTTTCGATGATCAGTTGTAAACGATCAGCGCTGGTCTATGTTTTTCCTGTCATCAATACTTTATCGATGATTGATGTTTTATTAATCATCAATGGTAGACTATTGATGTTTAGTGGTTGGACTGCTGACATGCCGGCATACTGATATATATCTGTTGACACTATGACCTGTTTATATTTTGGATGTCGACATTTTAACTCTTTACATTTTGTAATGTCTATATTATGAATGTCGACATTTTTTACCATGTTGTCCTTTTGACTGTCTACCTTTTGTCCATGTCGATATTTAAAAATGGCTGCTAAATATTGATTGTCTAACTTTTAACCATGTCTAAGTTATGTCCCTGTCAATATTTTGACTGATGATATATTTCATTTTGACATTTTGACCATGTCGATGTTCTGACTGTCTATGTTTTGATTGTAGATGTTATGTACCCAACCCCATTGAATGTAGACTACTGTATATGATCCTCTGTGGCAGGGACTGAAATAAATGGTTTAAGAGCTGCATAATATGTATGAATTATAAAAACTACTGTTAACAAATAAAAAATAGACCTGCCTCTGCACCTCATTTCAGAGTGGTGCTGGCAGTTGCAGATGTCACATGTCCAGGAAACCAGCACACATACAGAAATTCCAGGTGGAAGTAAAATATGCTTTTAGGTTCTGTTTTATGCATATGGGTGTTGCGCTTACTGTTATGCTACTGTCCAAAAATCAACTGGCAAATCCTCAATCATTCAACCTGACATATAAACGGTTATTCACTTAAAAACAATTTATGGTTAGAACATATTTGTGAACAGTAGACGTATTTTACAAATATGGAACATATGGCTGTTATTGTACAAAATGATTCATACATTTTAGGAGATTTGTTCTCTAGCATACAACAATGCCATCTGATCTAGGGACAGTGCCTCAGGCCAGAGAGAATTGCAGAAATGAACTTTGCTCTGTTTCAAATCTAGAACAAATTTCAGAGAACAGTGACATAGCCTCTGGAACACTGACCTTTAATTTAAATTTAAGACACAGCCAATCATTGTTGGGGCTGATGTAAAGTAATACTGACTTTCTGTTGTTGAAATTAGTATGTGTAAAGATAACTAAGTATTAATATTACGCTAAACTCCATTTGACATTTAGACATTGACAACAAAGAATACAAAATAGGGATGCAAATTAGTTATAGTATAATAGAGTAAGACAAAAACTAACATGTTGTTCGTAGTTCTAACCAATATCTGGAGATCTGAAAAAATGTGGCCCAAATTTGGTCTGATTTGAATCTTATTTATTCTACTACTTTTTATATTTATGTAATAGGACAATTAGTGATATTTGTAAACTGTGTAATGATTTGCACATTCAAAAAATAATGCAGAAAAAAGTATTGTGTTTGATGGAAATAATTTATAACTTGAACATAATGCATGTGATCAATGAGAAAATCTTTCTGTGGCCACTACTATGGCTACAGTCAATGTCTGTAAGAGGGATGGCAAGGTCACTGCCCTCACAGGACTTTGGATAGGCAGCCCACCATCCTCTTTCACCTTATGACGTGCCTCTCTAGGCTGCATAAAAAAAAAATCTTTCTGCTTTCAGTGCTCCCCAGGGCTTGTTGTGTGATGTCATGATGTCACATGCACCAGGGCGGGAGTCGAATCTGATGCCGCTGCACTGATTTCAATCACCATAATTTTTTCATCTACCATGATCTGTGCCTAATTTGGATCTAAATGCTGACAGACGCGCTTGTTATTGTGAAGTTATCTCTGAAAAATACAATGTTATCTGTATGGACCGATAATGTTTAAAATACAACACACTCAATGCATATACAAGGATACAAATTGTTTATAGCGCTTTCTGTGACACTTTTATGGTTTGTGTTAAAAAGGTACCCCGTCACTGATAGTGTAAAAAGTTCAATAGTAGCAGCGAAAAAAATGCTTGCCCTACCTTTACCTATAGGCGCTGTTCTCCTTTGGAAGTTTTCCATCCTGTAGAGTAGCTGTTGCTGGATCTGTCAGCTGAGATATAGCCAGCTGATAACAGATCTGTTAGCTGTGGGAGGCTTCCGTCCGTCCGACTGCTGCTTGTATTGTTACTGAGACAGTGTCCTTTCCTCGGCTGTTACCAGAGAGCCGCTGTGTGACTCACACTCCGGTGGTTACTGTCTCGCGCTTCTTCGAATAAGCACCAATGCGTTTCGTCACAACTGAAGTCAGTCACAGTGAAGGAGACGGAGACCAGCTGACCGGAGCCCCGAAGGACCTCACCGGAGCACCGATTACTGGTCCCTGGATGCAGGTAAGTGTTTTTTTTTTGTTTTTTATTTAAGTGATCAGCTTGTGGTATATTTAGACCACACAGCTGATCACAGGGGCTGGCTTCTAGCTCTGCTCTGCCTATCAGAGTAAAGCAGGAGTCGGGGAACCAGGGGAAAGACTGGATAATGCCATCTGAAGATGGCATTATTATCACAGGGCTTTCCCTGGCATTTTTTTTACTATTTATGTTTAGTAAATTTGAGGTACATCACATTTCCCATTACAAGTATTGGAAATGCATTTTGCTTGCTAAAAATATGTGAATTGGAGGGATTGGAGTAATTTTTCACAAAAACTACTCCGATTGCCCTTTAATACATGTTATGTGACCTAAAATAATGTGAAAATGGTGTGAAAACACCAATTTTCACATTATTTTAGAAAAAAATATTTTAATTAATATGCCGTTTTGTATTTACTGTACTTCTGGGCAAAGTATTTTTTATAATAAAATGAATAACATTCTTATATAACATGTTATAAATTAATTGATCACAAAGGGCTCGATTCTATTGTGCGCGATGTGAATAGCTCTGGGAATCAGCTCCCGGAACTGTTCAATGCACTGCGCAGCTAACCCCGACTCGTGCCTTAAACAGGGTGTTTAGTCGCGAGAACGGGCATTCTCCGACTAAACACTGCGCACAATTGAATAGCTACGGGAGCTATTTACATTTCGGGCAATTGAATCGAGCCCAAAGATGCAGAATGACTGGAAAGCCTTTCAGTGTTTCAATAGGTTACAGGCTAGTGCCACCTTTTCTTCAATCTCCTTACCTAAACTACTGAAATGATATTGTTTTGGGAGTTAAAGTTTTTCCTTCCCACAAGATGCCATTATTATAACACCAGCCTAGTGAGGACATTATTAAATGCTTATCCAATCATTCCAGTGAGATGCCAAGCACCACGCTCCTAGCGCAATAGTGACCTTGAGGAGTGCAGCCAACAGCTTCACAGGCTGATTCTTTTCCATGTTATCTGCCAGGATTTTCGGGTAATCGCCTAGGTGCCTAATGGTAGCACAGTCCCTCTACAGCATATAAAAATATTTCCTGAGGTTGAGGGCCTGGAGTTTACCTCGCTTCTTCATAAGTAATTTATGTATATGAATAAAGAAATATGTGTATTTTAATCGTTACCACTAATTAACCATTTAAGACCTCTCAATAATGAAGATTAATTTATTAATTCTTATGATTTATTAGTCACTAAATTAATCAATTCCCAAACAGATATTTTTATGTTTTACCTCTCAGGCAGGCTATAACATTTAATTATTAATTATGTTAGCAACAATGCATATTACATTTCAAAAATGTTGTTTTGCTGACTTCAGACGTGATTGGGTTTGTAGTAGCCCCATTCAGTGTAGGTGCATTATTTTTGTATATTTTTATTAAATCCGGATGCTACATCACAATGATTGCATATATAATTTTATTAGTAGTGTATAAGCACGGCCTCATGTAGAGTAAAATCCATATAAAGTTGGACAGAATTTCCTTCTAAATTGCAAGTGCTAAATGCACCCTGAAAAGGCACAGTTTGCTTAGCTGGCGAAGCTGGCCATATCGCAAGATATGTGCATTATAACTACGGGTGTGCACCGGCCCCTTTTCGTGTTTTGGTTTTGGATCTGGATCTTTCTTCGTGTTTTGGATCTGGATTGGCTTTGCCAAAACCACCCTTCCGTGTTTTGGGTTCTGGGTTTTGTGTTTTGGATCTGCATTTTTTTTTTAAAAAGCATAAAAACAGCTAAAATCACAGAATGTGTTGGTTTTTATGCTCCTATGCTATTATTAACCTCAATAACCTTAATTTCCACTAATTTCCAGTCTATTCTGAACACCTCACACCTCACAATAGTGTTTTTATGTCCAAAAGGTTGCACCGAGGTAGCTGGATGACTATGCTAAGCGACTCGAGTGGGCGGCACAAACACGTGACCCATCTAGGAGTGACACTGCAGTGGCAGACAGGATGGCAGTTTGAAAAACTAGGCCCCAAACTGTACATAATGCAAAGAAAAAAAAGAGGTGCAAGATGGAATTGTCCTTGGGCCCTCCCACCCACCCTTATGTTGTATAAACAGGACGTGCACACTTTAACAAAGCAATCATTTCAGCGCCAGGGTCTGCCACACGACTGTGGCTGAAATGATTGGTTCGTTTGGGCCCCCACAAAACAAGCTGGCAATTAATCTGTCCCTGCACCAACTGGCTCTACGGAGGCAAGATGTCGTCCTCATCCTCCTCATCCACCAATTCCTCACCCTCTTCAGTGTTGTGTACATCCTCATCCTCACAGAGTATTAACTCGTCCCCACTGGAATCCACCACCACGGGTCCCTCTGTACGTTCTGGAGGCTGGTCTCCCTGGAAGAGTTGATAATTCATTTTAATGAACATCATCTTCTCCACATTTTGTGGAAGCAACCTCCTACGCCTTTCGCTGACAAGGTTCCCGGCTGCACTAAACACTCTTTCGGAGTACACACTGGAGGGGGGGGCAACTCAGGTAAAATACAGCCAGTTTGTACAGGGGCCTCCAAATTGCCTCTTTTTCCTGCCAGTACAGGTATGGACTGTCTGACATGCCTACTTGGATGCTGTCACCGATGTAATCCTCCACCATTCTGTCAATGGTGACAGTATCATATGTAGTGACAGTAGACATGTCAGAAATTGTTGCCAGGTCCTTCAGTCCGGACCAGATGTCCAAACTTGGTCCTGCCTGCCCTGTATCACCACCAGCGGGTTGCTTAGGATAGCTAAGTTTTTTCCTGGCAGCCCTAGTTGCGGGAGAAAATGAAGAAGGAGCTGTTGACGTGTCATGTTCCGCTTCAGCTGACAGTGTGTTCACCAGCAGGTCTTTGCACCTCTGCAGGCTTGTGTCGGCCGGAAAGAGAGACACCACATATGTTTTAACCTAGGATCGAGCATGGTGGCCAAAATGTAGTGGTCTGATTTCAACAGATTGACCACCCTGGAATCCTGGCAAAGCGAATGAATCCACAAGTCCCACATGCCGAGCGGAATCGCTCCATCTTAGCTTCACCTTCACTTTCTCCAGCTGCTTCTGCAAAAGCCTGATGAGGGGAATGACTTGACTCAAGCTGGCAGTGTCTGAACTGACTTCACGTGTGGCAAGTTCGAAGGGCTAGAGAACCTTGCACAACACGGAAATCATTCTCCACTGCGCTTGAGTCAGGTGCATACCCCCTCCTTTGCCTATGTCATAGGTGGATGTATAGGCTTGTATGGCCTTTTGCTGCTCCTCCATCCTCTGAAGCATATAGAGGGTTGAGTTCCACCGCGTCACAACCTCTTGCTTCAGGTGATGGCGGGGCAGGTTCAAGAGTGTTTGCTGGCGCTCCAGTCTTCGGAACGCAGTCGCTGAATGACCAAAGTGGCCAGAAATTTTTTGGGCCACCCAAAGCGTCTCCTGCACACCCCTGTCGCTTTTCAGAAAATTCTGCACCACCAAGTTTATTGTGTGAGCAAAACATGGGACGTGCTGGAATTTGCCCAGATGTAATGCCCGCACAATATTGGTGGCATTGTCAGATATCACAAATCCCCAGGAGAGTCTAAGTGGGGTAAGCCACTGGGCGATGATTTCCCTCAGTTTCTCTAAGAGGTTGTCGGCGGTGTGCCTCTTACTGAAACCGGTGATACACAGCGTAGCCTGCCTTGGAACGAACTGGCGTTTCTGAGATGCTGCTACTGGTGACGCTGCTGCTGTTGCTGCATAAGGTGATACATCTACCCAGTGGGCTCTCACAGTCATATAGTCCTTAGTCTGCCCTGTTCCACTTGTCCACATGTCCATGGTTAAGTGGACATTGGGTACAACGGCATTTTTCAGGACACTGAGGACACTTTTTCTGACGTTTCTGTACAGTCTCGGTATCGCCTGCCTAGTGAAGTGGAATCTAGACGGGATTTGGAACCGGGGACACACTACCTCCATCAATTGTCTAAATCCCACTGCACTAATGGCGGATACCGGACGCACGTCTAACACCAACATAGCAGTCAAGGCCTCAGTTATACGTTTTGCTTCAGGATGACTGCTGTCGTACTTCATCCTCCTCGCTAAGGACTGTTGGAGGGTCAATTGTTTAGTAAAAGTAGTGGTGTTCCTACTTCCTCTCTGGGATGATGAACAACTCCCAGCAGCAGCAACAGCAGCAGCGGCAGCAGTAGGCGTAGCAATGCAGGATCCTCCGGAGGAATCCCGGATAGGAGAGTCAGTCATGCCAGTGACATGGCCAGCAGGACTACTTCTGATCCTGAATAAGGAGGAAATTGATGAGGAGGGAGTTGACGGTGTGGTTTGCAGGTGCTTGGATACAACAGGACAACGGGATTTAGGTGTCCCTGGACTGCTTACGGTCTTAGCCAAAGTTTCTGAACTTGACAGTAACTTTTAATGAACACGCTGCAGGTGCCGTATAAGGGAGGATGTTCCTAGGTGGTTAACATCCCTACCCCTACTTATTTCACCTTTACATATGGTACATATGGCAAGACAGTTGTTGTCTGGATTTGGATAGAAATATTGCCAGACCAAAGAGGTGGAATGTTTGGTCTTCTGCCCAGGCATGACCGTGATGCGCTTTTTCATCCCACGGACAACAACTGTCTCCCCCGGAGCCTGATTTAAACAAACCACATCACCATCAGAATCCTTCTCGCCAACTTCCTCCTCAGCGCCAGCTACACCAGTATCCTCATTCTGTTGTACTTCAACAGTAACATCTTCAATTTGCATATCAGCAAGTGGACTGTGGGTGCTCCTTTCAGCACTTGCAGGGGGCGTGCAAATGGTAGAAAGAGCCACCTCTTCCCGTCCAGTGCTGGGAAGGTCAGGCATCGCAACCACCACCACACTTGGACTCTCCTTGGGGATTTGTGATATCTTCTTAGAACGCACAGTTCTTCGCTGTGCTTTTGCCAGCTTAACTCTTTTGATTTTTTTAGTGGGAGGAGGGCTTCCATCGTCATGTGAAGCTGAACCACTAGTCATGAACATAGGGAAAGACCTTACTCATTCCTTGCCACTCCGTGTCGTAAATGGTATATTGGCAAGTTTACATTTCTCTTCAGATGATTTAAATGTTTTTTTCAAGGTCATTTTCCTGAACTTTGCCATTTGGGATTGTATGTGCCCTCTACTATGACATTGGGCATCGGCCTTGGCAGACGACGTTGATGGCATGTTATCGTCTATGTCATGACTAGTGGCAGCAGCTTCAGCACTAGGAGGAAGTGGTTCTTGATCTTTCTCTATTTTATTTTTATCGGAGAAAGTTTGGTCCTCCATTTATGTTATATCGATGTGATATATACGTGCGGCTAAGGCGCACACAACCACAGAAAATATTTTTTTATTTTTGCTGGAGAGTAGTGCACTTTGTGGGTTACACCACCCTTTAAGAAATGAGCCAGCCGGCTCTTTATGTATGGGACACAGGCGCACGCTTGGCGCTGCTCCTTTGTTGATGCACGTGTGGCTACTGCGCACACAATTCACAAACACAGAAAAACATTTTTTATTTGGTTTGGAGTGTACTTTGGGGGTTACAGCACCCTTTAACGGTCAAGCCAGCCGGCCCTTTACTTATGACACAGGCGCACGCTTGGCACTACTTTGTTGATGCACGTGCGGCTACTGCGCACACAATTCACAGACACAGAAAATATTTTTTTATTTGGTTTGGAGTGTACTTTGGGGGTTACAGCACCCTTTAACGGTCAAGCCAGCCGGCCCTTTACTTATGACACAGGCGCACGCTTGGCACTACTTTGTTGATGCACGTGCGGCTACTGCGCACACAATTCACAAACACAGAAAATATTTTTTTATTTGGTTTGAACTGGAGTGTACTTTGGGGGTTACAGCACCCTTTAACGGTCAAGCCAGCCGGCCCTTTACTTATGACACAGGTGCACGCTTGGCACTACTTTGTTGATTCACGTGCGGCTACTGCGCACACAATTCACAAACACAGAAAATATTTTTTTATTTGGTTTGGACTGGAGTGTACTTTGGGGGTTACCACACCCTTTAACGGTCAAGCCAGCCGGCCCTTTACTTATGACACAGGCGCACGCTTGGCGCTGCTCCTTTGTTGATGCACGTGTGGCTACTGCGCACACAATTCACAAACACAGAAAAACATTTTTTATTTGGTTTGGAGTGTACTTTGGGGGTTACAGCACCCTTTAACGGTCAAGCCAGCCGGCCCTTTACTTATGACACAGGCGCACGCTTGGCACTACTTTGTTGATGCACGTGCGGCTACTGCGCACACAATTCACAAACACAGAAAATATTTTTTTATTTGGTTTGGAGTGTACTTTGGGGGTTACAGCACCCTTTAACGGTCAAGCCAGCCGGCCCTTTACTTATGACACAGGCGCACGCTTGGCACAACTTTGTTGATGCACGTGCGGCTACTGCGCACACAATTCACAAACACAGAAAATATTTTTTTATTTGGTTTGGACTGGAGTGTACTTTGGGGGTTACAGCACTCTTTAACGGTCAAGCCAGCCGGCCCTTTACTTATGACACAGGCGCACGCTTGGCACTACTTTGTTGATGCACTTGCGGCTACTGCGCACACAATTCACAAACACAGAAAATATTTTTTTATTTGGTTTGGACTGGAGTGTACTTTGGGGGTTACAGCACTCTTTAACGGTCAAGCCAGCCGGCCCTTTACTTATGACACAGGCGCACGCTTGGCACTACTTTGTTGATGCACTTGCGGCTACTGCGCACACAATTCACAAACACAGAAAATATTTTTTTATTTGGTTTGGACTGGAGTGTACTTTGGGGGTTACAGCACTCTTTAACGGTCAAGCCAGCCGGCCCTTTACTTATGACACAGGCGCACGCTTGGCACTAATTTGTTGATGCACGTGCGGCTACTGCACACACAATTCACAAACGCAGAAAATATTTTTTTATTTGGTTTGGAGTGTACTTTGGGGGTTACAGCACCCTTTAACGGTCAAGCCAGACGGCCCTTTACTTATGACACAGGCGCACGCTTGGCACTACTTTGTTGATGCACGTGCGGCTACTGCGCACACAATTCACAAACACAGAAAATATTTTTTTATTTAGTTTGGAGTGTACTTTGGGGGTTACAGCACCCTTTAACGGTCAAGCCAGCCGGCCCTTTACTTATGACACAGGCGCATGCTTGACGCTACTTTGTTGATGCACGTGCGGCTACTGCGCACACAATTCACAAACACAGAAAAAAATATTTTTTTTTTTAGCACTTGGGGGGAGCACCCCTGATGGACAGAGCACCCCCTGGACATCACTACAGCACCCCTTTAGGACTGGGACACTGCACAGGACTTTGGAGTGGACACAGTCCCTATGGACAACTGACTGCACAACACAGTCCAGCCAGCCCCTATGGACTTTGAAGTAGTGGACACAGCCCCTATTAACAACAGCAGCACAGCACAACACAGCCAGCCCCTATGGACTTTGAAGTAATGGACACAGCCCCTATGGACAACAGCAGCACAGCGCAGCACAGCACAGCACAACACTACTCTGCACTACACTACACTACACTACACAGCCCAGCCAGCCCTAACTCCCACCCTCCCTCTTCACTGTCCACAGCCGAGTGAGAAAATGGTGCCGACGCGGGTACCTTATATAGGATCCAAAACCCGAGAGACCCGGAAGGCGGGATGACGTTTTGCCTCGATTTCAGATCTGAGTCAGGCAGTAAAAGTTGAGCCTGACTCGGATCGGCCTCGGATCGCGGGGGCTCGGGGGGGTTCGGATTTCAGAAATCCGAACCCGCTCACCCCTAATTATAACAAGGGCAGCCTATGCGTCTGATGTATTCCAGTATGCTTATGCCAGGAGTTAAGGCTTGATAGAGGTAGTACAGATGTGTATTCATACACTGTGGCTTCAGTTGCACCAAACAGGACCTCTTGGTGCGCCAGGTTCTGTGCGACTTGGCCATGCTGAGTGTCTTTTTCACTGAAAAAGTGCATCTTATTCCCATAAATAAACAACTGGAAGCAACAAAACTACTCTGCTGGATTACACTGATCAATTTAAAATGTGCTACATCTCTTGGAGTGGCTCAGTTATACCGGGCATCTTGTTCCGTATGGCATATAGATGCTATGTATATGAGGAGGACACATCTCTAGTAAATGCTGAGTTACAGTACACTAATCCTATACAATATGGTCTGTTTGGACAGTATTAAACATAAACTAGTATTTTCAATTTTAGATTTAAATATGAATGTTTTGATGCAAATAGATTTCATCAGCCAAATTTATGTGGCAGTAGTATCAGTAGGAGGGTTCCAGATGTATTTAGTCAATCAAATGTAGACACATATGGCCATGATCATGCGTTTGCACATGCACCAGGGTTAGAGCACCCGTAAGTAATTTGTCCCCTAAAATGCAAATACAGTATGCATTTTCCCTGTGGACATTGCATGATGCATTCTGCATTAACATGCTATTACTGTACTTTGCACATGCTTACATTACCCCTCTAACCTGCATTCTGCCTCACTAAGCACAAGTCATAAGCACCATAGGGATGGATGCATAAGAATTTTTACAGCACGATCGCAGTAGGTAAAAAACACAATTCACAAGAATAAAAAGAGCAATTGCCTTATGTCTGACTCTGCACACAGTAAGCTCAAGAGTGGTGCATATGCTATATTTCCTCTGCGTATACAGTAGGAGACAAAAACTGTACAACTTTATCTGAAGTAACCCATATGGTAAACTCTACATAACGCTCCTAATTGATGAAGGAACTCTCCTGATTGGCTGCCCGTATGTTAAGAAGGCAAGCTTACCATTTATTAACTCATATGGGTAAAAAGAGTTGCTTGTGAGCAGTCTACTTCATGTATGAAGGGTTTTTCTTTCCATATGATTACGTCAGATCAAGAAAAAAGATAATTACAGTTAACTGCTTAGTAATGACACTGTACTACACCAACAATTATGGCCACAATAATATTATAAATAAAAATGGTGCAATAATAATTAAATATCTCTTCAATTAAGTGAACATATTTATAGATTTCTATTAATAAGGGGGCACAATGATTTATAATTTATTAATAAGGGGCACAATGATTTATTATTTATTAATAAGAGGGTGCAATTATAAACTGCATTTTAGTAAACTGTACACCATGAGCCATATTAAAGACTGATTATTCCCCATCATAAAATATCTGCCATTTTTCTTAATCATCATTCCAATATAATGCTCTATTCATACACGACTTGTAGAAAATAATATATACAATTACTTGTATTTTCCCAGATTATCAAGGATCAGAAGCTGCTGGTGATAGTTGGTGGAATGCTGCTGATTGACCTATGTATATTGATTTGTTGGCAAATAGTGGATCCATTAAAAAGGACAGTTGAAGAATATAACCTTGAAGTAAGTTCTTGATTTTATTCACTATGATGCTAAATTGACATAAATATACAATATTATATTGTGAACTCTCAGAATCAGTGCGATCTATCGTCCTTTATTTTTTGTACTTGTATTAATGTACTTTCGCTCTGCAACAGAACATAATCCGCTGGTAGTTTGTACTGTACATACTATATAATAATAACAATAATAATAATAATAATAATACACTGTATGGTACAAGAAGTATTACAAATACACTGGGGTGTTATAAAATGTTAGTCTTATCTACTGTCCACAGGAATAAGAAGTATTGATATGCAACCAGATTGAAAGATGTATTGAAGTTTAGACACATAATAGTGAGCAGCAGAGGTACATTTATAAATTATAAAAAAGGCAGCGCTGCTTTATCTACTCTATAATCATAAATAACTATAGTCAGATATATTCATTATTTATTAATTGTTAAAAGTGTTCCAATTAAAAATACAAATTCTGTTACACATACAAATCACTACCATGAGTGAAGAATGCAACATTAGATTAGAAACAATAAGAACATTGAGACCAGACTTAATAAGAGCAACAAAAAGAAATACTGTAGTTAATCACTAAATGTATTGGAGAGTCTGACGAAATCACAGGACGTTATGAAAAGTAAGAAACTATCCATTTGAATCTGTCACAGACAATACGGTTGGCAATTACATTTGGAAGCTGCTTTTATATTCTATCTCTGACCACATAGAGCGGTCAGCAGGATTATTGCTAATTGGACCCTCCCGGGATGCTTGTCAGTGTATACAGGATAACATCAACTTAGACCATACCACCTGCAATAAGATTGGATACCTGCTTGGAGGATTCTCCTTAGTGTGGACTTTCACCCTGGTTTGTCTTACTATATCACAGATTCCTATATACCGGTAACTGCTCCTGGATTATTGTTATTTGGTTGTTAAGACTTATTGACTTATCAGCTGTCTTACAACTTAAGCCTACTACTAGTGATGGGCTACAGGTATTTCTCTTTGTTACTCTCATTAAATTATAACTGATCGCTTTTATTGTTTCTGTAGCTGCACACCATATAATGCTGCATTCTTCACTCATGGTGGTGATTTATATTTGTGACAATGTATTTGTTAGTGTATACATATCTCACGCATACTGTAGCGATTTCTTTATTATAGAGTAGATAAAGTAGTGCTGCCTCTTTTCCCTTTCTTTATTGTTTATACTTTGTAAATCACATAGGGGTTTTTTGTGTCAGCTAAAGCATTATCTCTCAATATATTAATTTTATCAGCACCATAAGCTCTTGGTTGGTTGTTTATTTATAAATTGCATGAAAACAAGCAAATACATTTTGTATTCTATTGTAACTGTCAAAATGCTTTATTCTAGCATTCAATGCCCATTTGTAAATAATAATGGGTAAATCATATATAGTATTTGTTGTACCCAGTATATCATATCTGCATTCAATAGCCAGAATAAAATACATGGATAGGACTGCTGTAGTGCATTCCACAGACCATTTGTAAGTTACTGTGACTGGTGTAGGCCAATTATTTTTAAGATGCTGCAAATGTACTGATGCTTTTTGAAAGCATGCACCTATGTGGCAGTAGTATAATAATATATTTTTTGTGGAACAACTTGTAATAAATCATATATATATATATTATATATAGACAAAGTATACATACAGACACACACATATAAAGTCCATTACGGTGTCTGCATCTTATACTGTGTCATAAATGTAATTACTTTGTCGTTTCTAATTAGATTTTGATTCTTGCAAATGGAAAGTGCTGTACAGGAATTCCAAGGTTCCAACATTGTCTGTTTCTTTAACCGTCATTTCACAATTTCAAAGTAGAGCAAGGAACTATAAACACAAGAGACTTTTTTGCTCAGAGTTTATAATAGATGCTATGGCAATGAATAATAGATTTGCAGGACCCATTAGTACACTAGACATGCTTGGTAAGGCCTAACGTAGATGAAACTAGAAAAAGCTTCCACATGGCTGCAGGAAAAAAGTCAATTGAAAGCCACGATCTTTCCTGAAGATGCTTAGGTACTGTATCTTTTTATCATTTGTGTTAGAGAACACGTAAAACCCTTTCTGTACTATCATTGGAACATCAGATGATGCAGAGCTTCCTTCTGGCGTTCAACATATTGCGTTTCAGAACCAAGAATCTGGCACTGCAGTGTTTTACGTCATATTATTATGATCATAATGTAAGGTTTGATCATGAAGATTATGAAGTATTAATAAGTAAATTGTGCCATTTGCAGGGATAAAATGTTTGCTGATGAGGAATGTCACTGTAGATTAGGCATAGCCCTAATGCTTTCATATAATGACGTAGTGATAAGAATCAGCAATTTAACTATTTAAGAGGTTCTGGCATCTGCAATGAATTGAAAAAACTTAAATACTCAATTTCACATTGCATTGATTGCCTGTAAAATTTATTCAGCTCAAATGTATGTATATAATACGACAGCTTTCTCCATCAACTCAATCAATTCTACAGAGGTTTCAATAATGGTATCCCATTCCCTGCCTTTGTCTCCTTAGTTCCGGATTGAACATCTCAGTAATGGAGTAATTTAAGGCTGTTCCTGGAAGTTAGGCTGAAACAGAGCCAGAAAATTCACATTAACCAACCTTGCCAGGAACAACTCTTATCTTAGCTTCTCTTGCAAAGTAATGGTGTGCCATGTAAAATGTTTTATATAACTCTGGAGAGGAAATATGATGATGATGATACATAAAAATAGCTGTATGAGCTTTACTTAAATATGGCTGACAATTCTTTTTACTGATGTTACTCCTAATTACACACTTAATGAGTCCCAGTCCAGCAAAAAAATACAATTTCTCACAGTACTCAATTAGACAACACAGATAACCAGAATGTGTACTTTGTAGGTTAGAAGTACATTTGTCATTAAAGTTATAAAATAGAGAGAGTGTATAACTTTATTATATTATATATTTGTTTGCAGAGTAATGCAGCACAGCTCAAAAGTCTATTGACAGATTGTTTTTTGCACTTAGAGTTGTGTTGTGATTGTCTGAGTTGAGACACAGAAGTATATTTGAAGTACAAAAATTTCACCTCAGCACAGGGATTTTGCAAGATTTTGGAAAGAACAATTTGTATCATAAAAATACTTTGGGTCGACAGGTCCCCTAACACTCTGTGGCACAAATTACCATGCTGCTAGTTGGTCTCCCTTCTTCTAACAATAAATAACAGTTATAGCATAACCTTAGCGATCTAATAAGACTAGGTTTTGGAGCATATATGAAAATAGACTAATAAAGTAACACTTAATTTACAAAAGAATGTACAATGCTTAGTTACAGAAATTTTATTTAAAAAAGGGTTACAGATTACACAGACAAACGTGTTGCAATTTCAAAATAAAAGGGAGAAATTTAAACAAAAATACAAGCAGTTTAATCTGAGATTGGAGGGAATAGCAGGAAAATGCAGGATAATGCTACAGTTTAGAATTGATCCCTCAAGTTTGATACAGAACAAAAGGCTCCCATACCTTTCATCCACTGCTTTCCCACCCCAAAAGCAATATTACTAAGTTCCTGATGACTGGCTGGCTTGTTAATTAACTCAGGATCTATACTTGGAATGTCCACATAACTTTAACCTAAGTACAAATAACTGTACACTATTTACCCTGTGTAATAGATAAATGGAATATAGTATGTTCACATTAGTCTCTATTATTTAAGCTATAATATGAGTGTTGTGATGTGTGATTGTTAGATACCTCATGTCTCCCAAACCATACATCCTTGTGACTCCGAAATCAAATCACACTGGCGTACAGACGTCCGGTCTATTCCTTTGATTTTGAAAGCTCCCAACTATTACAAAGATATCAATTTTAGGGAAAAACAGATAAAATATGGTGAGGCTTTCATGTCTGCTTATGGTCTGCATACCTTCTTACTCATATGGCTGAGTACTTATCCCTGCTGTGTTTGGTGCCAGCTAAATACATCTCCAAGTTATCTAAAAGCACACATATACAAGGGCTATGTAAGAGCTATGTTAACCATCTCCTGTCAGGCAATTTACTTTTTCTGTTCACAGGACACCATAAAGGATATACATTTTAATTGAAACTACACATGACCACCTCATGGCTTCCAGAGTGATTCTAATGATCTGTCCATCAAAACATCAAAAAAGTATAACTCACAATATGCTCTAATATACCCATCATTTTTACAATGTCTATGATGTCTATTGTCTCTACTGAACACTGTTTACATTAATCACAGTTTGTGTTATGGCATTCCCCAGTAGGTATGATGAAGACAGGTAGATAAGAATACTCATCAAATGTGAGTGAGGCTGTTTCAAGAATTTTTGGCATCTCACATCAAACAGTCAATGTTTGGAATTGTCTCCTGAGGGTCTGGGGTCATGGCAACTATAAGCTCTGGCAAGGCCACTCCAAGAAGACCACGGTTAGAGTGTACAAGATTGTTAGAAATAAAGTGGTACCTGATCCCCACAAGTCTATGCAGTGAATAGCCCAAGATTTATGGGAACATTTTAAAGTTAATGTCTACATTGTGACTGTAAAGAACTGACTGAAGGAATACAGCTTACTGGGTCACTGTCCAAGAAAGAAGCCCTTGATCAGTTGCAAGAATAGGAGAACAAAGAATGCTTTTGCAAAAGAGCACCTCAACTGGATGGCCACTGATTGGTCCAAGTTAATATGGAGTGAGAGCAAATTTAATCTGGTGCCCTCAGAAAAATGTCAGTCACTCTTTAAAAGATACAATGTTAGGCATCAGGTACCTGCTGTGAAATATGGTGGGGGATGCACCATGGTTTGGGGGGGTGTCTCTAGCAAGGGCATTGGTCCTCTACACCTTGTAGATGGAATCATGGATTGGTTTGTTTAAGAATAAATCTTAGCTAAACAAACACTGCAATTTGTAAAAAGAACATGCCCCAAAAATGGTTCTTCCTAAATATCATTCCAAGATGATTCAGGTCTGCTTCCACGAAAAGAAAATCAATGTACTGGGGTGACAGAGTAAAATTTTCAATGTATATCCCATTGAGCACTTGTGGGAAGAGCTAGACAGGTGTGTAAGGAACCCAGAGTACTCAAACCAAACACTTTTTTTCCATGCTTTACAAAGGGATGGACAAATATTCCTCAGGAACCTTTACTCAATCTTGCTGTATCTATGCCCCGATGGTGTCAAGCCGTAGTGTCAGCAAATGTTTTTGCATTAAAGTACTAGTGTTGCTGTCTTGAATTAATTTACTGAAAGGTTTTGTACTGTAATACTTATGACTCCCTGGAATATTGTATTTTTCTTATTATCATACATACTGTACCAGAGGCGGATTAAGGCCTCATAGGGCCCTAAGCGATACCAATTTGGGGCCCACTTTCCTCAAACAAAATCCCTCCCAGTCAGTCTGAACATGTCAAATCCCCCCCGCCCCACCAGTCAGTGTATGCTTAATCTTTGCCCCGACCGCCCCCCCACTCCCCCGTCCCGGGACTGGAACATTTTTAGATATGTGGATATTACAGAGAAGGACTTATGTCTATAGTATCTGATGTGCCGGGGTTCCCCCCCACACACCCCCCCAAATTGCACCCGCACCACCGCCAACCACCCAATTGTAACAGGTGAATGTAGATGAAAGCTGGAATCAGTAAATGTGCCTATGAGTGTAAGGAGGGGGAGGGTTGTTGCTGGCCCAAAGCACCCTGCGTCCCCCCCACACTGGCAGGCACCACAAACTCCACACCTGCACTGCCTTCCCTTAGTAAAATCAAAGGCAGCAGGCACACCTCCCCTTCTATTCTAGGATCCACTTTAGGTGGCAGCGCACCTCAACTTCTATCTTCTCAGCTCCCCTCTCTGTCTGTCACGTTACACGCAGGCAGACAACACAATGGAGAGCAGGACTGGAGACAGAGCAGCACCCACCACCTGTCCAGAATCAATGAGCTGACAGTCTGCCAGGGCCCGGAAGTAAAAATGCACATGGACACTCCACTCCTGTTTAGCCCTGTCACCATAGTGGCAGAACTCTTGAGTGGTGAGCCCAGGTGCAACAATATGCTTTCCCGCCCCCACCCACTGCAAGCAAGGGACTATCTGCCCGCCAAAGGCGTGCAGGGGTATGGACTTGTGGGGAAGTCTCATATAATGCACAGAGCATCGCAGTGACCCCTGTATAAATGAAGAGAACATCACAAAGACTGCCTAGTAATGCAGAGAGCATCGCAGTGAGCACCATTTAAAACAGAAAGCGTCACAGTAAGCGCAATATGATGCAGAGTGTCACAGTCAGCGCCATATAATGCAGAGAGCGTCACAGTCAGCTCCATATAATGCAGAGAGAGTCACAGTGAGCGCCATACAATGCAGAGAGCATCACAGTAAGCGCCATACAATGCAGAGAGCATCACAGTAAGCACCATATAATGCAGAGAGCGCCACAGTGAGTGCCATATAATGCAGAGAGCATCACAGTGAGTGCCATATAATGCAGAGAGCGTCACAGTAAGCGCCATATAATGCAGAGAGCATCACAGTAAGCCCAATATAATGCAGAGAGCATCAGAGTAAGCGCCATATGATGCAGAGAGCATCACAGTGAGCGCAATATAATGCAGAGAGCATCACAGTGAGCGCTATATAATGCAGAGAGCATCACAGTAAGCGCCATATAATGCAGAGAGCGTCGCAGAAAGCACCATATAATGCAGAGAGCGTCACAGTAAGTACTATATAATGTAGAGAGCATCAGAGTGAGCGCCATATAATGCAGAGAGTGTCACAGTAAGTGCCAAATAATGCAGAGAGCATCACAGTAAGTGTTTTATATTGCAGAGAGCATTACAGTAAGTGCTATATAATACAGAGAGCATCACAGTAAGTGCCATATAATGCAGAGAGTGTTACAGTGAATATAATGCAGAGAGCATCACAGTGAGCACCATACAATGCACAGAGCATCACAGTAAGCACCATATAATGCAGAGAGCATCACAGTAAGTGCTATATTATGCAGAGAGCATCACAGTGAGCGCCATATAATGCAGAGAGCGTCACAGTAAGCGCCATATAATGCAGAGAGCATCACAGTAAGCCCAATATAATGCAGAGAGCATCAGAGTAAGCGCCATATGATGCAGAGAGCATCACAGTGAGCGCCATATAATGCAGAGAGCATCACAGTGAGCGCTATATAATGCAGAGAGCATCACAGTAAGCGCCATATAATGCAGAGAGCGTCACAGAAAGCACCATATAATGCAGAGAGTGTCACAGTAAGTACTATATAATGTAGAGAGCATCAGAGTGAGCGCCATATAATGCAGAGAGTGTCACAGTAAGTGCCAAATAATGCAGAGAGCATCACAGTAAGTGTTTTATATTGCAGAGAGCGTTACAGTAAGTGCTATATAATACAGAGAGCATCACAGTAAGTGCCATATAATGCAGAGAGTGTTACAGTGAATATAATGCAGAGAGCATCACAGTGAGCACCATACAATGCAGAGAGCATCACAGTGAGCACCATACAATGCAGAGAGCATCACAGTAAGCGCCATATAATGCAGAGAGCATCACAGTAAGTGCTATATTATGCAGAGAGCATCACAGTGAGCGCCATATAATGCAGAGAGCTTCACAGTAAGTGCTATATCATGCAGAGAGCATTACAGTGAGCGCCATATAATGCAGAGTGTTACATTAAGTGCTATATAATGCAGAGAGCGTCACAGTAAGTGCCATATAATGCAGAGAGCATCACAGTAAGTGCCATATAATGCAGAGAGCATCACAGTAAATGTTTTATAATGCAGAGAGCGTTACAGTAAGTGCTATATAATACAGAGAGCATCACAGTAAGTGCCATATAATGCAGAGAGCGTTACAGTGAATATAATGCAGAGAGCGTTACAGTGAATATAATGCAGAGAGCGTCACAGTGAGCGCCATACAATGCAGAGAGCGTCACAGTAAGCGCCATATCATGCAGAGAGCATCACAGTAAGTGCTATATTATGCAGAGAGCATTACAGTGAGCGCCATATATTGCAGAGGGTGTTACAGTAAGTGCTATATAATGCAGAGAGCGTCACAGTGAGCGCCATATAATGCAGAGACCGTCACAGTAAGTGCCATATAATGCAGAGAGCATCACAGTAAGTGTTTTATAATGCAGAGAGCATTACAGTAAGTTCTATGTAATACAGAGAGCATCACAGTAAGTGCCATATAATGCAGAGAGCGTCACAGTGAGCACCATACAATGCAGAGAGCATCACAGTAAGTACCATACAATGCAGAGAGCATCACAGTAAGTGCTATATTATGCAGAGAGCATCACAGTGAGTGCCATATAATGCAGAGAGCATCACAGTAAGTGCTATATCATGCAGAGAGCGTTACAGTGAGTGCCATATAATGCACAGAGCTTCTCAGTAAGCGCCATATAATGCACAGAGCGCCACAGTAAGCGCCAGAGAGCATCGCAGTATGAGATATATAATGCAGAGAGCATTGGTGACCCACATATAAGTTATAAAACAGATCATATGAAGACACTTCTTACACAGAAAATTAATACACCCCCCACACACACACTAAATTAATACATCACCCCCACCACAGACAATATTAAAATACATTCCAACACCCCCCCCAATAAAAAAGACACCCCTCCCCATTACATACATATACCACTCCCATAGATGGCACTTACTTACCTCAGAATCTGTGTGACCCCTGCTGGTCTCCAAGGCATAGGATAGGAAGCAACTCAAGGAGCGAAACACTGGGCTAGACTGGAAAGAAAGGGGTGGGGTCTCGGTGTTAGGGGGCATGACCTTCATTTAGTGATAGGAGGGTGTCCATAGAATAGACAGAGAGGAGTGGGCAGGGACTCATGGGAAGGGGTGGCGTCTTGTTGTTAGGGGGCGTAGTCTCGGACATCATTCTGGGATAGAAGGGTGACTACTATAGATTAGAATAGACAGAGAGGAGGGGTCGGGGACTCAGGGGAAGGGGCCGGCTCACAGGCAGTCTGGTTACAGGCAGACAGTGGGGAGCAGTAAAGACATTTATAGAAAACTATTTGCCAAACGACTTTTGAGCACTACTGTATAATTGCAGAACACCCATATCTATGAGCAGCAAGCACAATGTAACTATTTCCCACTCTTTTCATATTTGCCTAAAGAATCAGTACCAACAGAGGCCTATACTGTACTGCAATGTATTGAGTAACTACCTTGTAACTGTAGCCACTGGAAAACTGAAAATTGGATGTATCTTTGCCTTAAACATAGTTCTGCTTATAGCAATTTTATAGCAATTTGCAACAACATATGAAATTGAAAATTAAGCAAATATTTATTTTCTAGGAATTTGAATGTAGTGTACAATCAAACTAAATTACACTCCTTATCAAAAAACTTTACAATACAGAGAGGTGTGACTCCCGCATGTTTTTGTGTGTTTATTTATTCACCATTGTATACCAAATACAGATGTACATCATTGCTGCGATTCGTGCGCACGGGCACACGCATTGCGGCATAGCGCAGCACTCACCAGGCAGCGACTCGTCACAGCCTGCATTTCTCCATTAAAGTCTACGCATGTGCACGCCATAGACGCGGGCACACTAGTCACGCCATCCATGCCACGGTGCACGTGCATCACGGCAACGATGAGTGTGGCTACGTCTGTATTTTTCCTTGCAGCACTGCACTTGTGATTTACACCTCTCTATGGGCCTGATTCAGAGATTTACGCTAATACGATAGCAGCTGTGTTATCGTATGCAACACAGCTGCAAAAATATTCTAATGTTTGCGAAGATCACCCGAGCATAAAGATGCCCACTGCTGAGTTCTTATCTGTGTGTTGGAAGGCATAACTGCGTAAATATTGGTAACATTGACGCACATAGAGCAGCCATCTTGCCCTTGCAGCAGATCTAAGCAGACGCAGATTCAGCAGCGCTCTTGACACGCAGAGGGCTCTCATGCTACGTAGGAGATCGCAAAGGGCTAATTTATGCACACCCATAAAATGGCGTTTCTGACCACACACCCAAACGCTCACAAACCCACTCTGCTATGTATTCCTTTGTGTGTCATTAATCAAAATGCAATCGCAGCGTACACACGGTGTGGCTTATACGCATGCACAATGGCAAACAATAGCTCGATCTGCATCCATAATCGCCATTGCGTTCAGCTCTGAATCAGGTCCTATATTTGTACAGGTTGTATCTCCCATATACAAAATTCCAAAATAAATAATATTCCAAAATATGGAATTTTTATAGCACGACTGATATAGTAACACCTTTGCTTTCTGATTGTTCAATGTACACAAACTTTGTTTAATGCACAAAATTATTACAAATATTGTACAAAATTATCTTCTGGCTATTTATATAAGGTGTATATGAAACATAAATGCATTGTGTGTTTAGACTTGGGTCCCATCTCCAAGATGGCATGCAATATTCCAAAAAATCTAATATCTAAAATAATTCTGGTCCCAAGTATTTTGTATTTTGGAGACATAACCTGTATTGTGTTAACTTGAAAATGAATAAACATTAGATACAGTATAATGCTTAAAATTGCACTATAGGACCTGGTAATAGTTTCCGCTTTAAATATCTGTTCTGTTTTTTTTCTATTTGAGTGTTTTATTGTATGTTGTACATTTCTGTTATAGAATTTATCTGCATGTAATTTATGTTTACACTCTTTTTTTTTTTAATATCGTAGTCTGTTCAAAATATAATAATTTGAGTTATTTTCAGGACGCCCCCTGAGAAGGATCCAATCGGATCCTTCCCAGGTCCCTTGTAGCGCATGTGTAGAAGGCCACCAGAGGTAACTTCTGGATTATAAACCTGGAAGTCCCTCTATCGCAAAGGACAGCTCTTACCGGGAGAGCCGTCCTCTGCGATTTTCTAGGTACATTCCGGCGATATTAATGCCAGCATGTACCTGATAATTGACAGTATGTACGGCATCACGGATGCGATGCTTAGTATATCACAATAAAACCAACAACATTACAATAGGTATGATAACAATATTTAAAGCTTTCTCTAAAACTCCTACCTTAAACCACACTCTACACTGCACCTCTTCCCTATTGTAGGTAGAATTGCCCTTTCATATTAGACTTTTGTTTAGGGTGACATAGGAGAGGGGAGATGGTTTGAGCAGAACAGTTAACATGAATGCACAATACAGAAAATGCATTTATCCAAATGGATAGGCAGCTATAGCTTGCCAGTTCCATTAAGAATAAATTGCAATATTGGATTAAAGATCTGAAATACTATGGATACCGGCAATTAACTATACTAGCGTTTGTACTAGTGATTGCTTAAACTAAAATAATGCTCACAAGTTCCATGTTACGAATATAGACACATTTCTGTCATTTTGGTGCTCTTTATGCTTGGTAAATAATGGGATGATTGGCTTGAAGACACTACACAACAGTAAATGTAGAAAATTAATACAAAAATAAATAGTAAACTGTAAAGAACAAAAATCAAACAAATGTGTAATCTTTCATCTCACAATAATTTCTCAACACATTACAGAGGCCCTGATTCAGAGCCAGACGCTCTGACAGAGCGCTCGCTCTAAATCAGGGCCGGGCTATTTTTTTTTTAGAATGGCCTCCTGGCCGCTCGCATAGCTGTGGGTGACCACCCACAGCTATAGCGAGTGGACAGGAAGATGGTCGTGATGGTCAAGACCATCGCGACCATCGGATTTGCGACAAGACACTTGTGGTAGGGTCTCGTTGCCGCAAGCCCCAGAGAGATTTCGGCTCTAACAGAGCCGAAATCTCTCCCACTGACATCACTTGTGATGTCAGTGGGGCCGCCCCCAAACGGAGGCGTTCACATGGGATGGGAACGCCTCCGTTTGGGCAGCCACTCCCCCGGCCTGCCCACCAAAGGGGGCGAGCTGTCACTCAACATCGACAGCTCGCCTCCTTTGTTGCAAGACCCGGAGCGACGGAGTGCCAGTTGCTATCCGGGTCTCGCGCATGCGCACTGGCCCACCATCGACCCGGTTGCGAGTGCACAGCGCTTGCTACCGGGTCTGAATCAGGCCCAGAATTCCTTTCATTGGTGAAACTAAGGGATAGATTTTTCAAACCTTGGAGAGAGATGAAGTGGAGAGAGATAAAGTACCAACCAATCCGCTTCTAACTGTAATTTTACAGTCTGTGCTAGCAAAATGACAGAAACTAATTGGTTGCTATGGGCAACTTCTCCACTTTCTCTCTCTTTACGATTTGATAAACCTCCCCCAAAAAGAATTCCATGGGTGGTCAATTTGAAAATGTGTTTTGCAAACCCGAAATGTTCTAATGCAAAAATTGGATGTGTAAGGGGAATGTGCAAAACACTTACATACTGTATGTTAAAAATTACTAAATAAAGTTTTCAGACATCTGCATTCATAATAACTAATGAAAGAAATCAGAACATGAGCTCCTACATTATATTTAAAACAGCCTCCATCCCGTGTGTGTCCCAGTTCACTGTGTAGGTGGTCAATCCTGCTTTCAGAAGAGATGAAAGAAGTTTAACATTCAAAAGATTGTTAAAAATACATTGGTTCAAATAACGTACATCACATGCTGACGTCTTTCTCATTCTGACTTACGTGAAAAGCACAATAGGCGATTTATTCACAGTAAGAAGTTTAACTGAAAAATGCTAAGGATGTAGAATGAAGTCTTTTTTAGGTGTACAATAATGGTATTTAGAGATAAAAGGAATGGAAGTGGCGGTTAGAGTTTTAACAATACCTTGCTTTTCTTGTATGAACATCTGTTATCTCATTGTATCAATAAAGCAGCATAACGTCAACACTTTCAGAGAACTACACTGAAAACCTTTGTATATTTTGCTGGCAATACAATAGAGCAGGTGTTATTACAATTTTATCAAATCTCAGCTACAGTAACAAAACAGCGCACAGAAATATTGTGAACGTCTATTGTATTCAAAGTTATTAATGAAGATATTAGGTCTCATTTCTGCCAGGTGCTATATATCTATAAATAAGAAAAAAATATTTTTATCACAGATATACAGTATAGTGAAGGTAATGGCGCGTACACACGGTCCGATCAGTCAGCGATATCGCTGGCTGATCACCCTGCACCTTCCAGTGTGCTGGATGATCTTTATCGTTCATCACGCACACCATCAACCCACCAACAACGGGCTGGTCAATATCGACCAGGTTGGCCTGCATGCACGGGTGATGGTCGATATCATTATCCTCCATACATTCCCGCACATCGCTGGTCATTTGAGGGTTGGTAGGCACCAAAAAATGAACAATCTGAACGATAACGATATGGTCGATATCGTTATCATTCATATCGTGCATTTTTATTGTACCGTGTGTATGCACCATAAGTTACAAAAGTGCAAATATTGTAGGACACAAAACACTTATCATATCTCCCCATATTTACCTCCCAAATTGAGATAAAAATAGAACTTGCCCCAATCCTCACAAACGCCGCCTGAATCTGATCAAACCTTGCTCCAGTGAGTCCAGAAACGCCCACTTTTACTTGAGACTCTGCCGCTTTTGCAGCCCAAAATGTGACATTTGGCTGGTACTGTATGCTTTATGTGCACAAATCCGCCTATTTGTCTGACTTGCACATACTATACTGTATATAACTGTACGTATTGCATCTGGGCAAGTGTACCCTGAAATTTTCTTTCCCACATAGAAAAGTTTCCCACTGAAAATATACACTGATGCATAGCCACAAGGACCATTTGGAAGACCATTCGCTGGCAGAATAATACTCTATGGTCCACATTTAAACAGGGAAAGACAACCTTTTTTTATTCCTCTAAATCTTGTTGACATAATCTCTTTATGAAAACTGGAATTTGAGCTACAGTATGAGACGTACATTTTGCACTTTCATAAATGACCCTTATGGAGCAGTCTAGCAAGAGTCAATATTCTTAAGCATCTAAAAATCTATCAATTCCCAAAATTCACCATAATAAATTAATAATTATACAAAATGTGCACATTTTTATTGATTTAAAAAAGGGATTTGGGATTTCTAGCATGTGCATATTCATAAATCCCACTGTAATGAACAGGGTAGCTCCATATATCAGAGTAGGGAAACACTCATGGTGGAATCCAGCCTCAGGGATATGTTCTTAGATGGTACACAGTGAAAACCCGGCATCAAATATACTGTATTAGCATTGAGGTCAAAGTATTATCATTTAATAGTTAACCATGATTTCATGTGAATTGTTTTCATTGATGGATTTCTGTTTGCAAGTCATTACATGAAAGTTGTAATTGGGCTATTGTTATCCCATAGACAGTTTCTCTCCCTCACTTGAGACATGTGCACTCTCCTCTGTAAAATGTCGCCTGATCCTGAGGGAGGGACTCTTACAGTATATACAATCAAAAACACATGAGATTTTATTAATGTTTATTTTATTTATTACCAGTTATTTATATAGCGCACACATATTCCGCAGCACATTACAGAGAATATTTGGCCTTTCACATCAGTCCCTGCCCCAGTGGAGCTTACAGTCTATGGGGTCTATTTACTGAGCAGTGTTAGGCTTCCAGCGTGCACATGCGCGAGACCCGGCCAGCGATGGGCACTTCGTCGCTACGGGTCTCGCACCAAAACGGGGCGGCTGTCGATTGTGATTGACAGCTCATCCCGTTTTGGAGTTGGGCAGGGAGGGGGTGGCTGGACAAATGGAGGCGTTCCCGAGGGAACGCCTTACATTTGTGGGCGGCCCTACTGACATCACTAGTGATGTCAGTAGGTGGACTTCCTGCTCTATTAGATGGACGAGACCCTACCACAAGGGTCTCGTCGCAAGCCCCGAAGGTAGCGATGGTCGCGACCATCGCAACCATCACCTGGTCCTCGCAAAAGCTATGGGTGGTCACCCACAGCTTAGCGAGTGGCCAGGAGGCCAGCTCCTTACAAAAAAAATGCCCTGATTCAGAGCGAGCGCTCTGAAAGAGCGTTTGGCTCTGAATCAGGGCCTCTGTTCTACTCAGAAACCGGAAGTTCAGTATTTTTGCAAAACTGAACTGCTCATCTCTAGTCTTATATACCATAAGGCCCATTTAGATATGCCGTCAGATCCCGCTCCTCCACAGAATCCACCCTTCTATTTGGGGCTGCTTCAGAAATTTCCCGGGCTGGTTTTCCTTTCCAGTCTGCTCCTGGAGAGACACAGATCTATTTGGGAGTCTTGTAAGCAATGTTGACTGAGAGCTTAAAGATGGAATTGTGGGTTATGCAGAGTTGTGTGGAATAGAACATTTTCAGACAGATCTTTTGCACCTAGTGTAAGGCTGATGAAGAGAATGAGACCAAGCATACAAATAGAGGTAGTCTGGCCACAGAGGGGAGTACAACCCTTCATACAGGGGAATATATATATTTATTGCCTGCAACCTGGCCAAATTAAGATCAGTTCTATACAGTGGTGTATTTACACACCACAAACCCTGCACCCATTATTATAGATATGCCACCGACCAGCCCCATAATTTAGAATGTAAAAGCACTAAAGATCTAAAATGGTTTAGAGACAAGAAAGGTTCCACATCTAGAATATACGAGGGTGAGTCAAAAATTATACGAAATCTGGCTGTAGAATTTATTTTAATCAACTTTTAGAAAAGACTAATACATTATTAACTGACATAATCTCCCTGCTTTTCAATACACTTTGCCCATCTGTTTCAAGATTTCGTGTCCCCTCATTAAAATATGTTTTAGGCTGAGCTGCGAGCCACGAATGCACAGCTGTCTTCACCTCTTCATCAGACATGATTCTTCATCCTCTTAGGGCTTCTTTCAGGGGTCCAAACAGCTGGTAATCTAATGAGGCAAGATCAGGACTATAGGGAGGATGCTTTAACACCTCAAAATAATTTTTTTGGAGAGTGTTGACAGTATGAACAGTGGTGTGCGGACATGCATTGTCATGCAACAACATAACACCCTTGGGTAGTAGTCCTTTGCATTTTGTTTGAATTTTAGGCTTCAGTTCTTCAGTGAGCATCTCACTGTAATGAGCACTGTTGATTTTTCCTTATAATGTTTCAATACTAGCCCTTCAGAATCCCATTAAACTGTAAGAATCAATTTTCCAGCTGATGTTTGACTTTTGAACTTTTTCTTGGTTATCGATTGAGGCTGTTTCCATTCCATACTCTGCCGTTTACTCTCAGAGTCGTAGTTATGAATCCAAATATGATTCTTTTTAAGAAACTTTCATCTTCTTTAGAGTATCGGTCCAAATTTTGTTTGCAGATGTCCAAATGCTTCTGTTTGTGCTCTTCTGTGAGTTGTTTCGGTACCCATCTCACACAAACCTTTCGAAACCCAAGTCTGCCATTGATTATTGCATAGGCAGCAGTGGCAAACGCAGGATTTTTAGAGGGGAGTTTCCAAATGCTTGATTTTAGAGTGAGTGTGGCCAGTCCATGAAGAGGGCATAATTACCACTTATCCATCTTTAATATGCGTCATACAAAGTGTATTGTGTGTCATAATTCCAGCATATACAGGACCAGAGATCACAGTAAACCATTAAATGTGGCAGTAGGGCCATCCTGCCTGAGCTGAATGTTTTTTATTTTAGATGTGAGCACCATTGCAGGGCATGGGAGCAAGTCCGGGGGTGTCTGGGGGAGCAGCAGAATCACCTAGCACTGCCCTGGACATATATGTAAATATTGAGATCTATAGCAGCACATCCCTAACAGTACATGTTTTTCAAATCCCCTAATTTGTGCACAGGTGTATTTATTACTGGCTGATACATGTTAAAAGATCCACAGGTGGTGCTAATTATTTCATTTATGATACTGAGAAGAACATGCAGCGCTAGTAAAATTCCATTATGTTACTATTTCTATTGTTGTCATGGTGTGGGCTGGGGAGGGGGGTTTCCAGGCAGACAGAAAACCCTGCGTTTGCCTATGGGCAGACTCATGGCTGATTTGCATGCTCAATGTTCTCATCAGTGGTGGACGGGCGTCCGGCTCATTATTCATGGCTGACACTTGTGCAACCTTCTTTGGACTATTATATCCATTAATCCACACTTCGTAATGACAAAACACTTTCTCCATACTGTGCACAAAGTCTTCCATAAATATCAGCACCAGGAACACCCTCAGACCACAAAAAACTAATCACTGCACGCTGCTCTTCTTTCGTGCAAATTACAAGTAGGACAGACAATTTTTAGTGCACTGCTGTCACAAATGAACTGACATAGCACATTGAAACCTGCACAGCAGTGACTGGGGAGACAGCGACCTAGTATGAAAAGCCATGGTAAGTGCGGCCAACAGAAGTTTTAATATAACTGAGTGCGGATAACTATTAACTCACCAGCGTAGATCATATAAATAGACTAAAATAGTTGTGTCAATAGATTAATACATTTCCTTTTCAAGTGATATCTTTTTGGAGCTTACATATATTTTAAAACTTAGATATAACGTATGACGTATAGCTATGAGCAGGGCCGGATTAAGGTCTGTGGGGGCCCCTGAGCAACAAACTTGTGGGGGCCTCTATGTAACCACTAAATATATATATATATATATATATATATAATTATACACACACACTCATATATAGGTGTTAGTGTGTATATTAACACATATATACTTATACTGTGTGTGTGTGTGTATATGTATATATATAAGCACACTATATACATTAAATATATTTATATATAAATATATATTTAAAAGCACACACTATATATATATATATATAGTATATACACACACATATAGTATATATGGCTATATATAGCTATACATACTGTGTATGTACACACACACACGTGTGTATATACACACAGTATATATAGCTATATATAGAGTATATATAGCCATATATACTATATGTGTGTGTGTGTGTGTGTATATACAGTCAGGTCCATAAATATTGGGACATTGACAGAATTTTCAGATTTTGGCCTCTATTCACCACCACAATGGCTTTGAAATGAAACAAACAAGATGTGATTTAACTGCAGACTTTCAGATTTAATTTGAGGATAATTACATCCAAATCATGTGAACGGTGTAGGAATTACAACGGTTTCTATATGTGCCTCCCACTTTTTAAGGGGCCAAAAGTAATGGGACAAACTAAACAATCCTAAATCTAACATTCACTTTTTAATACTTTGCTGCAAATCCTTTGCAGGCAATTACAGCCTGAAGTCTGGAACGCATAGACATCACCAGACGCTAGGTTTCTTCCCTGATGATGCTCTGCCAGGCCTCTACTGCAAATGTCTTCAGTTCCTGCTTGTTTTTGGGGCATTTTCCCTTCAGTTTTGGCTTCATCAAGTGAAATGCATGCTCAATCGGATTCAGGTCAGGGATTGACTTGGCCATTGCATAACATTCCACTTTTTAGCCTTAAAAAACTCTTTGGTTGCTTTTGCAGTATGCTTCGGGTCATTGTCCATCTGCACTGTGAAGCACCGTCCAATGAGTTCTGAAGCATTTGACTGAATATGAGCATATAATATTGCCCGAAACACTTCAGAATTCATTCTGCTGCTTTTGTCAGCAGTCTCTTCATCAATAAATACAAGGGAACCAGTTCCATTGGCAGCCATACATGCCCACGCCATGACACTACCACCACCATGCTTCACTGAGGAGGTGGTATGTTTTGGATCATGAGCAGTTCATTTCCTTCTCTTCTCTTCCCATCACTCTGGTACAAGTTGATCATTGTATCATCTATCCATAGGATATTGTTCCAGAACTGTAATGGCTTTTTTAGATGTTGTTTGGCAAACTCTAATCTGGTCTTCCTGTTTTTGTGGCTCACCAATGGTTTGCATCTTGTGGTGAACCCTCTATATTCACTCTTGTGAACTCTTCTCTTCATTGTTGACTTTAACACATATACATCAAGAATGTTCCAAACAGTTGATTTGGCCACACCTAATGTTTTTGCTATCTCTCTGATGGGTTTGTTTTGATTTTTCAGCCTAATGATGGCTTGCTTCACTGATAGCGACAGCTCTTTGGATCTCATATTGAGAGTCGACATCAACTGATTCCAAATGCAAATGTCACACCTAGAATCAGCTCTAGACCTTTTACCTGCTTAATTGATAATGAAATAACGAGGGAATAGCCCACACCTGTCCATGAAATAGCTTTTGAGATGATAGTCCCATTACTTTTGGCCCCTTAAAAAGTGGGAGGCACATATTGAAACTGTTGTAATTCCTACACCGTTCACCCGATTTGGATGTAATTACCCTCAAATTAAATCTGAAAAGTCTGCAGTTAAAGCACATCTTGTTTGTTTAAATTCAAAACCATTGTGGTGGTGAATAGAGACCAAAATCTGAAAATTCTGTCAATGTCCCAATATTTATGGACCTGACTGTATGTATATATATATATATATATATATATATATATATTATACACACTAAGTGCTACAGTACCTGCCTGTCAGCGCTCTGCACCGCTGAGGTGCACCAAGAGGGAACCATGACTCAACTCTTCTTTATATTGGAGCGGCGCCTCGGCTCCCTCTGACTGTCACTGACTGCGGCCACTGAGGAACTTCCTACAGTCAGAGTCTCGCAAGATGATGACGTCAAATCTTGCGAGACTCTGACTGTAGTAAGCTCCTCGGCGGCTGCTGTTAAGGAACAGCTGCCGACAGGGACAATAGCAGCGCCGGCGTCGGAGACAGCTAAATGCTGTTAATAGCAGCGGCGACTCTGGGGACTGTGTGGGGGCCCCTTATGTGTGGGGGCCCCGGGACGACCGCCCCCTTCGCTCTCCCTATAATCCAGCCCTGGCTATGAGTATATTACATGCTATATACCAGGGGTAGCCAACCTCAGTCCTCGAGAGCTGCTAACAGTTCACGTTTTCCAGACCACCTAGCTGATGCACAGGTGTATTCATTACTCAGAAACACAACTGTTGGATCCACAGGTGGAGTTAATTATTACACTTGTGATTCTGGGAGGAGATCTGGAAAACATGCACTGTTGGTAGCTCTCGAGGACCAGGGTTGGACACCCCTGCTATATACCTTGCATAAATTCACTTCAATTATTGAAAATCAGATTTAATTCCAAATTGAATATTAAAAGTCTGAATTACATTTTGTATCATAAACTGATTCCAGAGATAATGTATCCAGGCACACTTGCATGAAACAAAAGCCCTGATTCAGAGCCGGACGCTCTGACAGAGCGCTCGCTCTGAATCAGGGACGTCCTTCTCTTTTTTTAGAACGGCCTCCTGGTGACCACCCACAGCTATAGCGGGCGGCCAAAAAGATGGTCACGACGAGACCCTTGTGGAAGGGTCTCGTTGCCGCAAGCCCTGGAGTGCTTTCGGCTCTATTACAAGTGATGTCAGTGGGGCTAGCCCCAGACGGTAGGCGTTCCTATGGGAATGCCTCCGTCTGGGCAGTCATGCCCCCGGCACGCCCACCAAAGGGGGCGTGCTGTCACTCACCATCGACAGCATGCCCCCTTTGGTACGAGACCCATAGCGATGGCTTGGCCGTCGCTATCCGGGTTTTGCGCATGCGCACAACGGAGCCGGGTCTGTCATACGCATGCGCACTGGGCCAACATTGACCCGCTTGCGAGTTCTAAGCGCTCGCGAGCGGGTCTGAATTAGGCCCAAAGTCCATGATCATTAAACAGTAATGGCTATTATAATACACTTATTTTACACAGATGGGGTAAGTGAGATTTGGTACAGGTGAGGACAGTAAGTGACATAACAAAATGTATAAAATCCTGGATAAACCAAATGGTCTGTAGTTGTAGCTGTAAATAGCAGAAACAAAACACCTCATTGACTTTATAAATTTGGTGGACGTGACTGCACTCTTTAAAAGACATTCTCTGATCAATATAACTGCAGTCTAGTTTTTTCTACCGTATCTAAGTGCATAATTCAGGAACATTATATTTATGCATTAATTTGTCAAGTGCTTACTGCACGTTAGTGTAAAAGGTATTGCTTTGAAGAAAATACTTGTGCTTTATTTTACTCATGTATCTAATTTTGCTGTTTTACTGTTTAAGCACAAAAATGCCTCCAGCTGTAAAAGACTGAATAATATCACTACACACGATAAAGAGTTCCTGGCTTTCTAAACCAAATTGAGTCTCGGGTAAATTTACTAAGAATCGTGTTTGGTCGTGATTGCAATATCAGGTGAGTTTAGGCTTTTTTTTCAACTCGCAAATTTACTAAAGACAAACTCGGGTGAGCTTGGGAGAGATCTTTCTATGTACACTGAAAAACTCGGGTGCGATTGCAAACACGATTAAATACAAAATTGGCCGAACTCGAAAGTACTTTTACTGAAAAGTATACAACTCGGGAATTTACCAAGAATCGTGATTACAATCAAAGATGTAATTGTAGCAAACTCGGACCTAAATAGAAGTTTTAAATTGACCACCTCCTCAGGTACGTGATTTGCTGAAAAATACACAGATCAGTGTGATCTGTCTATTTTTCTGCATCTACAGATAGTTTGAAGTGTTAATTTAAAAAAAAAAATTACATTGGATCCCCCCGCCAAAAAAAAAGCATAACCAGCCCCGGACTGCTCAGCCAGTCCTGGTTCCCCCATATTTTAGGAACCAGCTCTGGGCTGCTTAGCCTGTCCTGGTTTTAAAAATAGTGTAGGGGTCCCCATATTTTTAAAACCAGCACTGAGCTCAAATCCGGCCGGGGTGTAATGCTACAGCCAGGGGACCCTTTCACCTGGTCTCCCTGGTTAAAGCATTATCACCCCAAGCCAGTCAGCCCAAACCAGGGATCTCAAGGGAGGTGGGGACCACAATAAATGAGTCCCCCCCTCTCCCGAGCACCCCAAGCTTAAACTTAAGCCCAGGGCTCTTCTCCACAACCCTGGAGCGGTGGGTGCAGGGGTATTAGTGTTGAAATAATAATGTAAACTATTGTTTTTTACAGTGGAACTACAGATGCCAGTGTGCCTGCCCTTTGCACTTGTGGAATTATAAGTGCCAGCCGTCGGGCGGCACCTGTACCTCCACTGTAAAAAAATATAGTTAAAAAGCACAAGACACATACACCACAGATTGTACAATTTTATTGCACACACCTACCACACTTATGCTGGCCATACACTAGTACGACCAGCATAAGATAAGATTCATCTTACGATTTTCCTTGAACTCCCCAGCAGCTCCCTGGCAGTCCCGAACGCACTTTGGACACACGATGTACATACGATATCACATTACGATCAATCGTGTGCCTGCTGAAAAACTGATTATCATTCTTCAAAATGTCACTGAAATTACAGCGGTCGGACGCACGATACATCTCATGGTGAAAAACACAACACGATCAGCATGCGAATACGACTGATCATATGGGCTGCACATCTGATCATACGATACGTTTTAGGAGCTGCGGGAGCGCTCATCGGATCGTATCCTACTTAAAAAATACACGATTTCTACACGATTCATCTTACGACGCGTCAAAAATCGGGCACTTGGCCCAAAATCGTGTTAGTGTATGGCCAACATTACACATACTTACCTACTGCCAGCTGTTTGGTCCCCTTGTCCAAGTAGTATTCCAATGGGTTACAGGGGAACCCTACTCGTTTTTTTCCCTGTAATTTTAGGAAACACGACTGGCTGAGCAGTCCAGGGCTGATTATGCATTTTGGAGGGGACCCTAAGCCTTTTTTTTTTTTTTAAATTAACCCTTTTTTTTACAGTTAAAACACACAAGCAGCCTTCGCTTATCTCACTTATATGTGCAGGTTGATTGTTTAGGAGTGTTTGGCTGCAATCAGACACTGCAAACTTGGTGAGAAATCTCGATCAGATACACCATCGGAAAACACACTCTCAGCAAAACACAATTCTTGGTAAATTTGAGTGTTTCAGAAGCCTAAAATCACCTGAGTTTCAGCGAGTCAAATCGAGTTTAAAAACAGCAAAACTCGACCAAACACGATTCTTAGTAAATTTACCCCTCAGAGTAAGGATCAAGTAAAAAAAAAAATGGAAATTTGCTCCTGGACAAACCATGTTGTGAAGAAAGGGGTGTAAATGCATTTACTTATTATTTTTTTGCATGCAGGGATAATACTGGTTGCTTTAACATGCAGGGAAAATACTGGCTGCTTTTGCATGCAGGGAAAATACTGGCTGCTTTTACATTCAGTGAATACTGCATTCTTGCTACTTTCTGTTTTTTTCCCCTCTGGGAGAAGCACGTGGTATAGACACAGCTGAGAACAGAGGGCCTGATTCAGAGCCGGACGCTCTGACCAGAGCGCTCGCTCTGAATCAGGGCCCTCCTACATGAAAATGGAGCGGCCTCTTGGACGCTCGCATAGCTGTGGGTGACCACCCACAGCTATAGCGAGCGTCCATGATGATGGTCACGATGGTCAAGACCATCGCGACCATCGGGCTTGCGACAGAGACCCAGCGGTAGGGTCTCGCTGCCGCAAGCCCTGGAGTGATTTTGGCTCTATCAGAGCCAAAATCACTCCCACTGACATCACTACTGATGTCAGTGGGGTCGCCTTCAGACGGTAGGCGTTCCCAAGGGAACGCCTCCGTCTGGCAGCCATGCCCCGGCACGCCCACTGTCAATCAACATCGACAGCACGCCGACAACATCGACAGCACGCGTGCTGTCAATCAACATCGACAGGACGCCCCCTTTGGTGCGAGACCCGGAGCGATGGCTATCCCGTCGCTAGCCGAGTCTCGCACATGCGCATGACGTAGCTCCCTCCGTCGTGCACATGCGCAGTAGGGCACCGTCGACCCGCTTGCGAGCGTCCTGCGCGACCCCCAGAGACCCCTCCCCTCACACATAATTTGCTGATCTATGAAGAGAGTGTGGGGTGATTTTAATAGGAAGTGGGTGGGATTTGTGAGGGCTACCGCCTTTTCTGGGGGAGCCCAGAAACTCCCCAAAATGTCAGGAATCTCTCAAATGTTCTGGTAGAGTAGAAAATTATATAATACTGGAATGCAACACAGAAATGCTGAACAGCTTTATTTGTACACTGCAATATACAATTGAGCTTGGACACGCCCTCACCCATCTCTAAATATGACCTCACATTATAAATTTGTCCCCTTCCTCCTGGCAGTGAAACATGGTTTTGCCAAGGTGCAGTTTTGCTCCATTTTTTTGTACTGTGCCATTAATCTCTAAGGGGGACCATTCATCATCACTTAATGTGAAAATAGTAATTTCTCCATAAATTTGGAATATCCAAATATTGGTGCTATTCCTTACATAGATATATCCTGCTTAACTTGCAGCCCCAATGGTGCTCACAGTCACCATACACTAGTGTGGGGACCTTCATTCATCAACCTGCATGTTCATGTTGCAAAGAGGGATCTGATTGAATCCCTTATCCACTCTGGCCTTGCACACCCTACAGCAGTGTGCATGTATGAATTATTACTTAATTATCAGGGGCCAATCTGACTTAAGTAATGAATAGGCCCCCAAATGAGGTCTGTATGATTTGTACAGTAGTGTGATTTAGTAACTGTTATTTATATGTAATACACTCATATATACACTAGTCTACTGTACCAATTTACCCAAAAATAAATAATTTAGCAGACTACATTTATATTAATGAAGGGAACAACTGATCTTGGATCTTAGGGCCTGATTCAGACCCACTCGCGAGCGGCTGTCCGCTCGCAAGTGGGTCGATGTTCTGCACTGAGCATACGCACGATGGAGGGAGCTCCGTCGTGCGCATGCGCCAGACGCGACAAGCGAAGGACTTTCCTTCGCTCGTTGTGTCTGATCAAAGGAGGCGTGCTGTCGACGTTGATTGACAGCACGCCCCCTTTGGTGGGCGTGCCGGGGGCGTGCCTCCCTGACGGGGCATTCCTAAGGGAACGCCTACCGTCAGAAGCCGGCCCACTGACATCACTAGTGATGTCAGTGGGAGTGATTTGGGCTCTGATAGAGCCAAAATCACTCCGGGCCTTGCGGTTGAAAACCTCAACCGCAGGCTCCGGCTCGCAGTTTCGATGGTCGCGATAGTCAAGACCATCGCGGCCATCCAACTGCACGCTCATATAGGCTGTGGGTGGTGACCCACAGCTATACGAGCGTCCAGGAGGACGCTCCATAGTTATGGAGGACGGTCCTCATTCAGAGCGTGCGCTCTGCTCAGAGCGTACGGCTCTGAATGAGGGCCTTAGATCCTTGCGGGGCCGAATTAACAATGGGGTGGGTGGAGCTGCAGCTCCAGGTCCTCCCATCAAAAAAGGCCCACAGGATCAGCAGAGCTGCAGGAGACAGGAAATATTTTTTCCTGTTACAGCAGCCACACAAGGTCCCATCAACTGCAATGTCCAGGGTTGAAATACTTTTGCTAATTGGCGCAGCTTCACAACCCCCCTTGTATCGCACACACAGCTTCTCTCTGCCTCCACCGTGCCATAACATTATGCCAGGGCCAGACTGCCCAGGCAGGAAGAGGGAGGGCTGAGTAAATCCTTCAGTGCTTCACCCCCTGCTGTCCATGGCATTTTCCAGTAAACAGCAGGTTCCATCACTGTTCAAGCCTGAAGCAAAAAGTCAGTAGCAACTGGGCAGCTTGTAGTATATATGTACATGGGTCAGTGCCAGCAATGCAGGGGTTACTGGGCTGCACAGGGCTAATCTGCTGCTGCACGGGACAAGGGAGACTGAGGAAGGGAGATTCTTACCTCCACCACCCAGTGAGCTGATGCACACTATAGAGCTCCTCCCTCCTGCTGCCTGGCTGTCACTATGATGGCTACTCTGCTTCTGCAAGCAGTAATGTAAATGATCTATACTAATGAGTATAGGGCCTTATTTACTACCGTACACAACTGTATATGCAATAGCGATTACACATGCAGTTCAACTACGATAGTATGCTAATTAATTGCGATCGCTATTCCCTCGCAGCACTACACAAGGATGCCCACTTTACTAAGTTACCACACATCTATAATGTTTAGCAAGACTGCAAAACCATCGGTACAACGCAGACTCACACACACTTGCACAAGCTCTGACCTTACTCAGAAATTACACACCACGCATGCTATGAGACCTCAGTTTGCGTAGGCCAGTGTTGGCTAACCTTGACACTCCAGCTGTTGTGGAACTATATATCCCAGCATGCCCTGCCACAGTTTTAGCATGCCCTAATAGCAAAACTGTAGCAGTGCATGCTGGGTTATGTAGTTCCATAACAGCTGGAGTGTCAAGGATAGCCAACACTGGCGTAGGCTAGTGCATTCCCCTGCAACAGCGTTGAAACGGACTGGAATGCCTGTGTTTGCCCAACCTCCCCATCACCACCCAAAAATGGCACTTCCTGTCAATTACTCTGCGTAGTCACTGCGATCACAGTACCGATCGTAATAGCTAGTTCACGCATGCGCACAACGGTGCATACACATGCGCAGAACGCAACAAACAGCCAATTGCATGCGTATTAGCAACTGTGTTCCTTGCTGAATCAGGCCCATAGTCCCAGTAGCTGCTGCTCCCAATGCACAGGGAGGGGGGAGGCAGAGCATGCTCAGACACTAAAAGGAATATCCCCATTTTTACACAGACCCCCTCCTCTTAGCCTTTCACCAGGAGGGATGCTGTCATCACTTGCAGCACCAGGTACATGGAACAATCTTCCTGCAGTGTCAGCCCCATTCATGTGGAATTGGCTCCAGCCCAAAATGTCCCTCATGCACTTTCTCTCCGCCTTCCCCTCCCTGAACAGCTGCATGACATTATGGGCAGAGGGGGGGGCTGCACACTCAGACAGTTACTGTTTGGCTGTGACTAGTGTCTGTCTGTCTGAGGTGTACTCATCACCTCTCATATATGTTACTTACATGCTGCTAAAGGTACTGACATGTCATAGCCAACCCCCAGGTCTGTGTGCACCACTACCTCCCTGCCCTCTCCATACTGACCACAACCTCTCTGCACCACCTCCCTGCCATCTCCATACTGACCACTACCTCTCTGTACCACCTCCCTGACCTCTCCATACTGACCACTACCTCTCTGTACCACCTCCCTGACCTCTCCATACTGACCACTACCTCCCTTCAACTCCTCCCTGACCCCTCCATACTCACCAAAACCTCTCTGTACCACCTCCCTGACCCCTCCATATTCACCACAACCTCCCTACACCACCTCCCTGCCCTCTCCATACTCACCGCAACCTCTCTGTACCACCTCCCTGAGCCTTCCATACTCACCAAAACCTCTCTGTACCTCCTCCCTGACCCCTCCATACTCACCACAACCTCCCTGTACCACCTCCCTGACCCCTCCATACTCACCACAACCTCCCTGTACCATCTTCCTGACCCCTCCATACTCACCACAACCTCCCTGTACCACCTCCCTGCCCTCTCCATACTCACCGCAACCTCTCTGTACCACCTCCCTGACCCCTCCATACTCACCACAACCTCCCTGTACCACCTCCCTGCCCTCTCCATACTCACCGCAACCCCTCTGTACCACCTCCCTGACCCCTCCATACTCACCACAACCTCCCTACACCACCTCCCTGCCCTCTCCATACTCACCACAACCTCTCTGTACCACCTCCCTGACCCCTCCATTCTCACCACAACCTCCCTGTACCTCCTCCCTGACCCCTCCATACTCACCACAACCTCCCTGTACCACCTCCCTGACCTCTCCATACTCACCACAACCTCCCTGTACCACCTCCCTGACCTCTCCATACTCACCACAACCTCTCTGTACCACCTCCCTGACCCCTCCATACTCACGACAACCTCCCTTCAACCCCTCCCTGACCTCTCCGTACTCACCACAACCTCTCTGTACCACCTCCCTGACCTCTCCATACTCACCACAACCTCCCTACACCACCTCCCTGACCTCTCCATACTCACCACTACCTCCCTACACCACCTCCCTGATCTCTCCATACTCACCACTACCTCCCTACACCACCTCCCTGACCTCTCCATACTCACCACAACCTCTCTACACCACCTCCCTGACCTCTCCATACTCACCACAACCTCTCTACACCACCTCCCTGACCCCTCCATACTCACAACCTCTCTGCACCACCACCCAACTCCATGACCCATCTGTACCCACCACTACGTCTCTGCACTACCCCCTAAACCCTTCATCCTCCACATTACCGCTCTGCACTGACCCCTCCATGTCCACCACTACCTCCCTGCACTACCCCCACAAACCCTTCCATGCCCACCACTACCTCTTTGCTACCCGCCTGATCCCTCCTTACCCAACACCACATATCTGATTTCTCCTTAACCAACACTATTTTATTGCATTACTTTATTGCACTACTTAGCCCTACATAATTGACTTCATATCAAGCAGAGCACCTTCTTTTTCCACTTCTCCAGATAAAGCAAGATTGAAGTGAGGGTGCAGGGTCTGCCTACTGTTTACTCATAAACATAACCTAATTTAACTTACAGTATCTGCCCAGAAATGTTACTTCTATATACAGTACACAGCAGTCCAGCTGCACATGATCAATGCTGCAAAGCCATGAAGCACTTCAGGATGTCCTGCAGCCCACCAGAGAGGGAACAGCAAAGAGATGCTTTGTGGTCATTGTTAAATACCATCCCCATAGAAAACAATGGAGATGTTTGCAGCGGGAGACGTAGACGAAAAGCAGGAAATATCTCAGATATCTACGGCTTTTCTCTTTAGTACATATGAGAGGTACTTAATTCTTCCCTTAAACATGCGTAAACAGCAGTTTCCTAATATGTTTAAGGCAGAATTGACAATAAATATGCCCCATAATAAGAAATATCAAATCTGGTGGTGCAGCACTCAGGGTATATGATGAATAAAATATGTAGACACGTGAAGATAATTTCAACGTTTTAATCTATATTAGATTTTCATCAGGAAATACAGAATGAACAGAGCAGCTTACCTTATAAACATACACCAAACATGTGAACAAAACGCTCCCAGCGAAATCCCGAGCCGAGCACAGGAGGTGAGGGGCACATAATGATGACGTCATCGGTGCATGAGCGCCGAGCACGTCAGTGAACACATTCCATCACCATGGAAACAAATAAACCAAATCAGCACATAGTAACAAAATATACCAACCAATGCGTCCAGGCATATAAAACATAGATGGAAACAGTACAAAATAAATACACACATATAACAAGCGTAAGCATGAATAATCGGGCATTCGAATATATAGGTGTCCGCAAAGTGGCACATCTCTGCATTAAAAATGGATACAGTGATTAAGAACAGTGCAATCAAGAAAACTTGTCACTGTGCAGAATCAAACATCAAAAAAATGAAACATCAGAAAAAACACCAGAAAAAACAACAGAGAAAACAACAGAGAAAACATACATCAGAAAAAACATGCTAGAGGAAGAACCTCATTTAGACGTTTTGGAGTAATTACATCTAAAAAGTGGATCCAAAAGGATTCTCGTTTCAGTAAGACCTGGTTTCTATCCCCACCTCTTTTAAGTGGGGGTATGTGGTCGATCATTCTGTATCGTAAAAGCCAGATTATGTCCAGCTTCCAGAAAATGTCTGGCAACTGGTTGGTCACTAGTGCCACTGCTTAATGCCTTTCTAATGGTGGATCTATGAACCCCAATCCTCTCTTTGAACTTATGTGAGGTCTTCCCTACATAAGAAAGACCACACGGGCATAGGATTTGATAGACCATAAAAGAAGTTTCACATGTAAGATGGTGTTTAATCTGTAGAACTCTACCATAATAAGAAGATATTAGATCTAGACGCCATAATATGAACTAAAAAAAGAGACCTCAGAGCGGAACAAGAATCCTTATTGCCGCAATTTGTGGATATAAGGATTCTTAATTTTCGGGGGCAGACTGCATATTTTAATAAGTATGCCTTTATAACTATTAGAAAGGTATGGCCTCTCTTTTTTATATTGAGAGGGAGAATGAGGTTTTTGAAGGTAGGTGCTAGTCACACCCCACGGCACAGGCCATACCACTGTGCCAACCACACCACCACAACATTGATCACACACACATCACTAATCACACCCCATGTAGCTACACACAATAGGCCCTTATTATGTTTCAGCTCCAGGCCTATGTGGACCTTATCTGGTACTGGATCCTTGTAGAGCATTTTGAAGAAAAAAAAAGTTGGATGTTTTCACAGATCTGTTAAGAATAAATTATCTGCTACATTTGCAAAAACAGTTTTACGCTTAGTAAATGTCATTTCTTAAGAAAATATGTGTATATTTATGTTTATCTATATTACAGTTGTGGTTGATGTATGCACTACAGCATGGTGTCTATTTTGTATTTCATATTAACACAGAAAAAAATCAAGTATATAAAGAGCTTCCAACTGTTGCCTAAGGTAACTTTTTTGTCACCAAAATCTTTAGCTTACTATTTATTTTTCCTATAATATGGGTTTTTGATGGATTTAAATCTACAACATAATTTTGATTAATCACCAATTCCTATTTAATTTCATTTGGGACCATACATTATGGGGTAGATTTTACAGAAGGTGAGTTATGAAAGACTAAGACTAAGTTTACAGTATACAGTATACTACGGATTTTGCAATATGAGTATGGGTGTAGAGCTGAGAGTCAGCATTGTAGAGCTTTAAAACAGCAAATATATTCATGTCTTCCATTTTGTGTACTCTACTTAGTTCACTATTTTGTTTTTATACTGTAGACGTAAAGATCAAATTGGACATTGTTAATGTGATTTAAAATATGCTAGTTACTGGAAACTTTATCAAATTGTAAATGAAGTGTTAAAATGTATTTTAAATTTATACCTTAATAATGTTTTCCAAAATCCCAGCATGCTGAGTAACCAGTTTCTCAGACAATGATAATAGTGCCTAAATTTATACGTGTCATACAGAAGGACTCTTCAGCATTGCTGTGTAGGTCAATTTAGGGCAAGGGTATGGGGACATGACAAAATTGCCTCTAGAGCTTAATTTACATGGCATAGTTTCAGGGATAAATAGAAGTACTCTTTAGGGACCACCCGCTAGAAAAGGTTAAGGTATTGAAAGCTATATCTTCCTGCAGGGTTTGATTGCTCAGGAGAGTTACAGCTTGTCACTTCGAGACCTGTACATGTCATTGTAACAAGATAATATTGCAAATGATGTATACTTTGTGACAAGGGAACTACAGACACAAATAATGTCAGTAACAACTGATATTTTCAGTAACCTCTTCTCTGACAAACCTAAAAGGTCTATAACAAACATTCAAAAATGTGTTTACAACCATTTTTTAGCTTTTTAATATTTGGAAATGTATTACATAGACAAATATACTTACTAATTAGGAGGTGGAGCATACGGTGGGACTGTTATTGAATTGTATGTTATAGAATACAGTTGCTGTTCTACAAATAGAGAGAATATATTGGCACATTGTAGTCAAAGTGTTTATTTTATTTCTGCTTTGATTACAATCCAGAAAATAATTGACTATAATTTCCCATGCTGTATAACATTTCACCTACATTTGTAGAAATTAAGTATCAGGGTTATTCATTGTAAAGGTAACACATGAGTTATTATGGATATCTTCTGCTTAACTTTCAGTCCCAATCTAGCCCTCTATCCCCATTCTCTAGTATGGGGCCTAAATTCACTAAGCTCCAAAAATGCTACATTTTTTTAGCTTGATTTCAGATGGCATTTGTTCCCACATCCCTGCTCCTTCCTTAGGGGAAGGAGTCCCTGTTGCGAAGAGGGATCTGTTCCGATCCCTCCACCACAGCTGGTCTACTTTCGTTGGAAATCGTGCATACATGAGCCCAAGTTCGCATGTTCAGTAGCACTGCCGAGTCAAACTCAGTAGTGCTTAGTTTCACTGCTACTAAAGTAACAGTGAAAGGATTTGCAGAACAGCTGTCTCCACACCGGAGCAATGTTTAATTGCCCGGGTGCTTGCAGTGAATTAGAAACATTAATTATCGGGGCCTAACATAATGAATAAACCCCTTGGAGTGGCCATTGTACGTTTCTTTAATTGTTGCATCACACTTTTTTGCATGGCATAGCCCGGCTGTGCCAGGATGCTAAGCAACTGTGCATAGAGTTGTACATCATTAGCCACTCATTGAATTTAGGAATAACTAAATAATAACAGGAACACAAAGTAGTAAAATTTATGCAGATTATGTGGAATAGTGTGTAGAGATGTCAAAGCTAACATGATTAATAGTTTACTTACAGTACATTAGTGTACAGAGAGATGCACTTTATTATGGCACCCTTGGGTCAAAAGTTATTTATTGAGAAATTTAGCAAAAGTATTAAATTAAGTAAATTGTACTTACCTTTCTCCCTTATGTTCAGTTATATGGTGGTAGAAACGGTTGCACGTCTATAGGTTTACATTTTTTATGATTGGCAGCCACCAGCACTGGTTTTGACTATCATTTTGACTATAAATAAATGTATTTGGTACTGGCAAACCAGCCCGTGGCACCCCTGCAAGTGCCCTGTGGTACCCAGTTTGGGAACCAGTGGTATAAGGTGTTCCAATCCACCAGACAGATATAGTTGTTATAACACCTTAATGCCATAATTCATGTCAGTTTTTCCAGGACAGTGGAACACTTTTAAGTAAATGTAATGATGCCTTGTATATGTGTGCTTATTTTAATTTACACATTGCCAACATTAGTAACATGTAATTATTGGTAAACTACTGGAATTGATTCTTTTCAGAAGCATGTAGTAGACATTAAACTATTTACACAATTATATAATGGATTCATCAATCTGATTAATTATATGATGAGAATAGTTCAACCTGCTAAATGAATGTAAATGTATGCAAAATACTTTTTTAGATTTAATATTTTAATATTAATATTTCTAATATTTTTAAAGAAGGTAAGGAGAAATTGAGAGACTGCTGAGGAAATTGGTTGGATTACTTATTAGGATGGAGGCGATACCTTATAAAGAAAAAACATACATAATGAACATGTATTATTTAATGTATATTGGAAAAAGACGCATTATCTGTGACCAATGGAAATGCACTGTATAAATATATCCAATTCAATGTACACATTGGTTTTATGAGCTTTCATACTTAATGCTGTGCAGATGACAAGGGGACATCCACTTTCAGTGGAGGATAGACAGTTTCACCTTAAGCATAGTAATGTGCTCTTCATTGTAAGCATAGTCAGGCTGTTGGAGTGGTTCTCATCAATTTTTTAACTGGATTTAAACAGGGATTTGATTATTCTATAACAAGAATGTGTATTTCTAACTATTGCTAACTACAATTCTTAAAATGCATTATAGGGGATGTTCATCCAAGTCTGAGTAATGTTTTCCCCATTGTGTAGTTAGGTTGGAGTTTGTTTTATAAATAGAAAATAATATATATATACATTTATATATATATATATATATATATATATATTATATTATATATATATATATATATATATATATATATTTAACTTGGTAGACTTTTGTCTTGGTTCACTCTGCTAATTATGTAAGCACAGATGGAGCATGTTTTGGTTACAGGAAACTCAATTGAGCACATTTCACATTTCATGTATGTACAGTAGGTATTCGTACTGTTTAGAGTTAACAGTTCTACACTACCCTTGTTAAACAAATGTAGATGTGGTTATCAAAACAAATAGTGGCTTCTTACCTACTTTCTGTTTACTTTGATACCTGATCTTTTATGATATTTTATAATGATATTATAATTATATTATTATTATTATTATTATTATTATTATTATTATTATTATTATTTAATATTCTCAATTATAGTATATAAAAAGAAACATAAAGCCATAACTGAGTCAGGGAAAGAAGCAAGTTATCTTATATGAGTAGCTGAACTACAGTATGATACTAAACATCCCTTAACTAAAGTTGTGTTTCAAACAGTGTTGGGTTAGACGCAGTTCAAACTGAGTGCAAGCATGTGTGGGCAATGTTGAGTCAAGTTCATTTCAAAACAAATCTACAATTATGACAGAAGAGGTGTAACTGGGCAACATTGTTGGTGTAATGGTTAGTATTACTGCATCACACCACTCAGGTCTTGGGCACGATTCCCACCATGACTCTAACTGTGTGGAGTTTGTATATTCTCCCAGTGCTTGTGTGGGTTTCCTCAGTGTACTCTGGTTTGCTCCAAAAATATACTGGAAGGTTAATTGGCCCCTGACAAAAATGTAAGCTCTCCTGGTGCAGGGACTGATGCGAATGGCCAAATAATATCTGTAATGCGCAGCGGAATAAGTGTGTGCAACTGTATATAAGTAACTGGTAAGAAATAAACTGGTGTGTAATGGTGCATTCTGACATAAGCAAAGTTCAGTGAGGTTGTGTCAACACAGAGCTGGACATAAACAAAAACGTATATGTTTCCAGGTGTATCTGATATAGGATAGATGCATACATAGTGGCTGATGCCTCTCAAGATGTGCTTAAAGAATATGCACATTTTATTTTGTACATTTAGTTTGGGATAAAAATGCGCCTGATATACTGCCAACTCTGCATCAGCTCCATCATGTACTGGAAGTACTATATGAACAACCACATTAAAGTGAAGCTGTGCCCATGCTTGTTCTGAAAGTACAGAGAGACATATTTGCCCTGCTTGCTGCAGCCCCACAGAATGGATACAGTGAGTCATTCCTTTGAAGTGCAAATGCCACTTTAGAGAGATGTTAAATATTACAAGTAATAGCAATGAACTTGAAATATCTCATTAGACGATGCTGCAGAATGCAGATAAGAGTGTGGGCACAAGCACAGGGAAATATTGAAATTCATGTGAGAATCTAATTCTTCCTGGACATTATATCTATCTTCTACTCTTTGTTTTCCATTCTTGTATCCCCTTGTCTAATGGAAAAGCTGTCGTTGAATGGGAAATGAGACTCTTATACTCGTATGTGCGTATTAATCTCAAAGCCTCAGAACTTCATGTGAAAGCTGACATGATGTGAGATCCCGACTGTGAACTTCAGCTATTTCACCTGCATCAAAGGCTTTTACCACTGCCAGGGTTTTGCATTTTTAATTTTTTAAGTGACATTTAGGTTCTGTTTGTAACCAGCGGATAAATTATGCAACATAGTAAAGAAATGGTCACAAATGCATAACAATATATTAGATCGTCCGTTTCGACTCCTGTCTCATTTTAATGTTTCCTATTTACATGAGAAATTTAGACCCAATAACAATGTTCGAAATGTAAGGAAGCTTATCGGCAGGAATTAGCAAATGCCAAATACCTGTAGCCTCATATAATAATATTGCAGCCTCTTGGACACTCATGCTCCCTGGAGTGCACTAGTGTAACTCAACCATAGATGCTGTGACTTGTGATGTACTGAAAGTTGTGAATATTAGTGATCCAGATTATCCCATACTTTGGACCTCATTCAGAGTCAGTCATAAGCGGCCGCTCGGTCGTACCCAGCGATGTTCGCAAAACAGCGCATGCGTAAGTTTCGCAATGCGCGTGCGCAAACAGCTGTTGCGATCGGAAATTTCTCTCTCCTTCAACTTGGCCAGGTCGTTGGTTTGAGTGACAGGAAGAGGCGTTTGTGGGTGGTAACAGGGGAAGGTGCTTATGAACGGGGGAGTGGAGATCCGAACACAGGCGTGCCTGACTATGCAAACGGCGTTTTTTGGGAGTGCATAATTAACTAAGTAGTGTCATGGCACATGTGACATGGGAGGTTTTTACACTGACTTGATCGTAGTGCTTAAGAGAGGGTATGGTCAACCTTAAGCTCTACAACCAGCTCAGATGGTTCCCGATGGTCTCGATTAATCCTTATATGCCCGGAGATGACGTGCATTGTGAACGAGAAGGGGGCGTGTTTTTAGTCTTACGGCCGCATCCTCCCCTCGCTCGTCCAGCTAACGATCTCATCTTAATGATGCAACTTGCGAGCGCTTCATTTGCATATCCGGCCCCTTTTCCCTTAAGACCGAGCGGCCGCAACGACCGACTCTGAATGAGGTCCATTGTGCACTGTATTTGGTACAAGGCCAACTGATAAATATTACAGGATTGCCTGGTTTGCCTTTTTTACAGCCTACCAAGCAACCTTTATTGCCCCAATCTATTGCACATAAGGCTATAAACCAAACTATTGTACAACAGCATACATCTCTTCGCTTATCTCAGAATATCGGCCAGCGAGACCTCTCTGTTCTGTACAAGAACTATTCCCCTTTTCCAAACTCTTTACCTGCTCCCAATCATGGTAACAGGACTTTTTTCAGGCTGCACCCACTTTGTGGATTAACTTAGGCTTTCTTCTAGTGTCTAAACCTTTAAGTGTACTTTGAAAACTCACCTCTTTAGAAAAGCTTAACAAGCTCCAGAACCACCAACGTAACCTCCATAAGCTATAATAATAATTACCTCCCCTCTACACAGTTCATACATGATTATGCATATTTCCTCTTTCTACACTCACACATCTCACTGACCCCAGGCTAACATTGCTATGTGACTGGATCATATAACCCACTAAGAGCCTTTGCAATCTGGCTTGACCAATATGCAATATGTAGCACTTACCCTTGTTGGTATCAAATGTCTATTTCCCTATAGATATGGAGTAATTTACTTCAGGTGTGAGTGAGGGTAGTATTTATTAACATTATTTTTACTAAAATAAAGTGAAAAAGGGTGTTTTCACACGCTTTTCACATTATTTTAGTATCACCTATATTTCCTAAAGGGCAATTGGAGAAGAATTCATAAAATTCTACTCCAACCCCTAATTATCACTTATTTTTAGTAATCAGATCGCATTTCCCATAGTTGTAATGGGAAATGTAATCCGACCAAAGTTACTAAGAATAAATTGTAAAAAAATGCCGGAGAAAGCCCTGTGATAATAACGCAACCTAGAGGTGGTGTTATCCAGGGTCTCCCCGGTTACCAGACTCCTGCCCTGCTCTAACAGGGAGAGCAGAGCCCAGAGCCAGCCCCAGTAATCAGCTGTGTGGTCTAAACAGACCACACGCTGATACAGTTAAAAAAAAAAGTAAAAAAAAAATTAACTTACCTGACATCAGGGACTGGTGGTCGGGGCTCCGGTGATGTCTCCCCTCCGGTCAGCTGGTCTCCCATGCTGCACTACGGCCCGGTCATCAGATGATTGGGTCCCAGTGCAGTATGGGATATCACCTGACCAGAGGACATGGAGGACATCACCGGAACCCGGATCATGCAGGTAAGTGTAATTAAGGGTGAGGTGGGGTCGCAGGGGGGTTGCGATCGCGGGGGACGGGGCTTAATGATGGGGGTGGGGGTTAGCGATGGGGGGAGGGTAGCAGCGGCAGCCGGTCGGCGCATGCGCGGGGCTCTAGTCACTGTATTTTTTTGCTAAAATACTGTGACTAGTGTGCGGAGGGGATTCACAATGACAGAGCTTTCTTGCAAGCTCTGTCCCTGCAAGGGATTTGTAGTAAATCCCTGTGATATTGCCTGAATTTGCAATGCAAATTCAGTCGGTAATATAATACTACAATCTGCATTACAAACACGGATTGTAGTAAATAGGGCCCTTATTATTATTGTCTTATTATAGCAGTGAGGGAGGGGTTGCATTACTATAAAGGTGAATAATTAATGTATTATTGAGGTGGTGAGATGGAAATGGAAATAGTATATCTAAGGTCTACCCAGGTGAAATCGGGTACATCAACTAGTAATAATATTAATAATGACAATTCTCCCTTCATTTTACATATCTCCCTGGTATCTCCACACTCCATTTATATTCACACCTTTTATGTTCAGTGCAGTCATAAGTCTAAAACTCAGTTTTCTTCTATATTTGTCATTCGTGTTGTTAGCTGTCCAAATATCCAAGCACTAGTATTTAAGATCAGTTGTGTAATTTGTTGGTAATTAATTGATTCCTACAAAGATCGTTAGGTGACTGACCAAAATCAGACAGAGCAAATTATGATTGGGATCTGATGAATTTATTTAATTCACTGGTTTGCAGATAGAGATAAAAAAATGTAAATATTACCTAGACCAGCACAAAAAATGTACGAGCCTCATATATGAACTAGTACAATGGAGGATTGATTTGGTAATAGAGCAGGACTGGCAAGTGTGAGTCCTGAAGCCACATTATAGGAATAAACCTCTACAACTTGCTAGGCGTGGTTATCACATTTAGCAGCCTCCTTTCACTTAGTGCTGAACATGCTCACTGGTAAGATGTCCCCAGATCTTGCCCATGCAGCATTAGAGATTTAGGGGCCTATTCATCAACACTAAAATAACGTTTTTAAGGACATTTTCCTTAATTAACATTATTTTAGTATTCATGAAGAGACTTAACACAGGAGATATCACTGATATCTCTTGGTTAAGTCCCCCTGCATTAATTTCCACACTCCCCTTACATTAGTATGGGGATATTATGGTATTCATCAAATTCCAAAAATTATGTATTTTCGGAATTTGATGGAGTTATTATCCGCCACTGTGAGGTGGCGAATAGCAGGTAAAACTTACCTGTGTCAGTGTGGGCAGGTCCCCCGGCGTCTTCCTCCAGCGTTCTGGTCCCTCCTCTGTCTCCAGTAGCTGCTCTGACACGTGTTCTCCCAGCAGAACTGAGTAAAGTTTAGAAAAAAAGAAAAAATTTTTTACTTTTTTTTCTAAACTGTACTGTGGTCTGCTGGGAGAACACGTGTCAGAGCAGCCACTGGAGCCGCGGCGGGCAGGTAAGTGCGGTACACTAAATTACCGCAGGTTTAGGCAGTGCTGCGCATGCACTAGTTTTACAGATGTAACAGTGCATGCGCAGCAAAGATTCCAGCTGCAGTAAGTTAGTGAGGGAAAATTACCTATTTCCCGAAAAGCTGTCATCGCAAAGATGACAGCTTTACGAAATAGATAGTTCTGGAGAGGAGGAATGATGATTTCCTCTGGTAATTAGGTAGAACTCCGTGTGAGTTCTAAACCTAATTACATCCATCAAATTCTTAGGTATGATGAATAGGCCCCTTAGTCATAGAATGGTGCCGACACATGAAAAATCAGGAGACACCAATAAAATTATACATAGGAATAGAAAACAAAGAAAGAAGGAAAATTGTCAGGCCCAAGCAGAGGATCAGGGCAGGTTGCAATTCAGGGAATGGTCAGATTCATCAAAAGTTCAGCAAACCAAGTAATAGTTATACTAATAGTCAGAGTTAGGCAAAGGTCAAAACTGTCATCAATAACTGGAGCAATAATGAAATAACTTGGGTAGGAGCTACATAGCAGCCTGCATTACAAAGGTACAACCATTGATTTGAATGCCTAGGACAGGAGTTCACCAAAAAAAAAGGACAAATAGATTCACCTACAGTAGTTAATTTTCCCATAAAGCATAACATGCTTAAAGTACCAATACTCAGATACCCCCAGAACTTCAGCAAGGATAGTGAAAGCTTATCTTGGCATATTTAAGGTAATAACAGGACACCAAAGATGTAACAAAATCCACATGAGATACAAATATCCAGTAAAGTGAGTAATACACAGAATAATAATAATAATAATAATAATACCGGTAATAATAATAATAATAATAATAATAATAATATTATATTCATGGTTCCCGACATTACGGCACCAATTTGGAAAGGGTTTTTTTCATGTTCCAACACAATAATTTATTAGTTTGTAAAGGGTACTGTGTGGTGGCATGGTTTAACAAGATGTGCATGCAGGAACTAAAATGACTGGTTCAGAGTTACCCAACCTTAATTGACCTGAATATTTTGGGATGAGTTATAACATCAGTGCAGTTCAGGTCACATTGCCCTACTTCAGTGGCTGGTCTTTCCATATTCTAGTTGTAGATGGATGGCAAGTTACAGAGTTATTTGATTAACATCTGGTTGAATGTTTTCCCAAATGAGTGAAGTGTGTAATTGCTGCAAATAGTGGACATACACTATATCAGGGGTAGGCCGCAGGCAACATGGGACAGCTGCTGTGGAACTACACATGCCAGCATACCCTGCTAGAGTTTTAGTATGCACTAACAGTAAAATTGTGGCATGTGTAGTTCCACAGCAGTTGGAGTGGCACACATTACCTACCACTGTACTATATTTTGTAAGAGAGAAGTGATAAACTGAGAAAAATGTATTACTGAAATTTGTTTATAGAGAATAGGTAAGCTTTTGAATTCTATAATATATTTATTATTCTACATTAAACTACATTGGGTTTATATAAAATCATTATGTAACTTTTATAACTATTGCTTAGGCTACTATCAGAGAGGTGCTTCAAAACTTTATCACAGGAGCCCAATAGCAAGGTATCCAACATAGTTACTAGTATTACTATAGCCCTTGCCATTTTTACTTGCGTTCTATTGCATTCCCTTGCATTGCGGAAGCATCCTTAATTAAACACTACTTGTTCCGCATATTACAGTGATCTCTAAAACCCAATTAAAAACACCGGTTAAAATTAAATCCATTAGCATTTCACATGGATTTTGATTACCACTTTTATAAGGATGGATTAGATTATTGGTGAATTTGTCTAAGTACCATCAGGACTTTTAGTACGCCGTCACTTTGCTGCCACCAAAATCTTCCCTCACATCACATAAAGGAAAATGAGGGATTCTGGGCTACTATAGTTCTCAGAGATGTGTGCAGCTCGACATCACTGCAGCACATCACCCAGATTTGCATTTCCCCATTGAGTGTGAAAGGGACTTACAATTATTGAAGGAAAACGATATTGTGGCTTACCTAAACTGACAATGACTCACATTTGTATCAGCCATGTGGCAATCCAAAAGGTAAAACACATCTAGATATGCATCCAGAGTTAGGAGTCTATGGGCCTGGTTCAATACGGATCACAACTGCGATCACAGCTGAGTAATCTCACGCAATGAATCTTTGAAAATGTTGCTAATATCTGCCACCACTCAGCCAGCATAGAGATGCCCACTACTGCTTTCTCACATTCATAATACCTTGCAGTCCTGCGTATATATCGGTAATATCGAAGCACATCAGCCCCTCTTGCACAATTACAGCAGGCCTGACCTGTCTCAGAATTTGCAAGTCTCGTCACACACAGTGAGTACACAAGCTACATAGGCAATCTCAGTGGCTATTTATGCTCGCACATGCAACACTCATGGCCTGTCACTCACTCTGCGATGGTTTCCACAGTGCATCAGTAATCGCAGTGCATGCGCAGTACACAATTGCCCAATCTGTGTACGCTGTTGCAATTGCGATCCATGCTGAATCAGGCCCTATGTACTAAGGGCCTGATTCAGAGATGGACGCTAAGGCCATCTCAACTGTGTTTTCATATGCAATGCAGTTGCAAAAATATGGTAATGTTAGCAAAGATCACCTGAACATAAAGACGCCCACTGCTGCCTTCTCACCTGCTTGCGACTATGTATACCTACATAAACATCGGTAACATTGAAGCACATTGGTGGCCATCTTACCCTTGCGGGGGGCCTTGGGAGCTCTTCTGACATGCAGACTGTGTATGCAATCGCAGTGGCTAATTTATGCATGCCCATGTAACGATGGTTAAATGGACAGGCATGCCTGCATTTTTGTGACCACTCCCCATTGCCACCCCCAAACTCTGGCAGTCTGTCACTTACTTAGCAATGGATTCCTCTGTGCATGTGTGATCGCAATGCAATGAAGCACCCGCACAGTGCGGTGCATAGGAATGCGCAATGGCAACCAATCACTCGATCTGCATGTAGATTGCATTAGCATCTGTCTCTGAATCAGGCCCTAAGTCTTGGAGAGAGATACAGTGGAGATAGATAAAATACAAACCAAACAGCTCCTAACTGTCGCACTGCAGGCTGTGGGCCTCATTTATCAACAAATTATTTAATTAACAATGAGTGATACTTACTCAGGATGGCGATCTGAGCCTGGGACACAAAACTTTTTTATTGGATTGTATTTCTTATATTCTTACTCACAATTATTTTCTCTTTTCAGACTCTTTTTTTCTTCAAATCATGGGGACGGCTATGGGGACCAGATTTGCGCCGAGCTATGCCAACCTCTACATGGGCGAGTTTGAGGACCATCACGTGTGGAGTGGCGGGTTCGGCGCGAGTCTGGTCTTCTATGGCCGTTACATTGAAGATCTATTTTTTATTTGGGATGGTGATCTTTCCTCTGCTTCACAATTTATCTCTTCACTGAATCACAATGATTTCAACCTCTCATTTACTCATCAATTTAGTCATGATCATGTAAGTTTTTTAGACTTAACCTTAGAAATCAAAGATGGTCATATCGTTTCATCCAACTATATAAAATCAGTAAGTACCCAATCTTATCTTCATTTTAAAAGTGCACATTACCACCCATGGAAAATTAATATTCCAAAGGGTCAACTTATGCGATTGCGCAGAAATTGCTCGACAGTGGATAATTTAAAATCACAGGCGCAATATATGATTATCGCTTTTAAAAATAGAGGGTATCCTGATCATATTCTTTCTAAAGCCTTTGAAGAGGTCAGTTTGATGGAAAGATCTGAGTTACTTCAATACAAAAAGACTAAAAGATCTCAAACTGTAGGTACTAGTGATGCGAATGCTGAACAGTTAAATAGAGCTATTCCCTTTGTTTGTAAATTTAATTCCTGTCATAGGGAAATTAAAGAAATTATCCAAAAAAATTATAAGATTTTGTTACATGATAATGTATTGAGAGAACTTCTACCATCAAAACCTGCTATTGTATATAGAAAAAATAGGTCCTTAAAAAATGATCCTAGCACCCAGTCATCTTAAATCCACTCAACATTTGAAAATCAATACTATAGCTAAAAGTGTCGAACAGTGGATACCATCAAGACCACCAGGTTTCCACAGATGTGGCAAAAATAGATGTACAATGTGCACCTATATGCCTAAGAAAACAACTTAGGTTGAGTTGGGCTGTGGACAAGAGTCACATGTTATTGACAACTTTATTAACTGTGACTCCACCTACATTGTATATCTCATCACTTGTGGATGTGGTCTCCATTATGTAGGCCGCACCACAAGACCACTAAAGAGGAGATTTATGGAACATCGACGCAATGTTCTTAACAAAGTCACTACCCACAGCTTATCTTCCCATTATCTGCGAACACATAATAGTGAGCCTACATCTCTCAAGATTGTAGGGCTTGAACATATCCAGATCACCTCAAGAGGCGGTGATAGATTTAAGACCCTTTGCCGCCAAGAGGTCTTCTGGATGTTCAAGTTCAATTCATTATACCCATGAGGCCTCAATGAATCAGTTGAATTGAATACATTTATATGATGGAAGAATATAGGGACATAGGATTCTCATCACCTTTATTCCATGGTATATCTTATTATATTGTGTTTTTAATGAAGCTATCCAAGATGTATTTGTTAGAATTTCACCACTTGACATGGTATATGTAAGCTGGTTAACATCTGTGCTTATACACTAGGACTATTCTGATTCTAACCATTACAGAATCGATATGATTCATTTAAAATGAATGTGTTTATATGCATAAAGTATAATTTAATATATACACAATATTGCTCTATATATTTTATTCTTCAAGTGTCTGTCTAGTTCTCTACTTTATACCTTGTTGTAATCTTATAGCCCTATTTGTATGGTTATCTATATGTATATACATTATAATGTTATTATGATTGCTCCAATATGTGAGACTAGTTTTACTTCAGATGAGATCTTATTATTTCTTAACCACAATGGCTTTCATTGTGTACATATTGCGTGATTACTTTACTGGCGATTAATATACGCTACGCTGACAGACTAATTTAGGTATCATGTGATAATGTTTATACATGTGATCCAAGTTTTGGAGTAGATATCGATCACATGAGATCAACATCTACATCACATGATTTACCCACATGAACATGACGATATACCAAAGTTCCGATTCACGTGACCAATATGATCACGTGACCGGAAATGTAATGCGTACCACGCTAGGTGCCTTCATTATGGAGACCACCAATCTAATGCTGCATGGATGAGCGGCAGATCGGCAGCACGTAATAACGATCAGACACTTGTGTTGATCTCTTTTGAACACATCATTGGATGTGAGATCCCACATGTTTTCTGTTTACATCATGTGACTTAGGACCCAATTGTAAGCACGATCATTACGCTACTGATATATTGGTATGTCTCCCCCTTTTTTTATCTAATTTTAAATATTATGATTACAATATATGAATTACATAATATTCTGAATGAAATAGAAGATGTTTGTGTTGAATTTACATTGCGGCTTGGTTGATTATGCAGTCTGTTCATATTAGCTGCATACTGTTTGTAATCAATTAAGGGTATATAAGACCTTCATTCTAGGTAAGGGAACATTGCTACTGAAGAAGGTGTGGGCAATTCCACATCGAAACGCATTTGGCTGTTCCCCCCATCACCATTCCAATTGGGAAACTACTACATCTGATTCTGGACCGGCTAACACATCTATTACAGCCTATTCCTTCATCTGGAACCACGCTGATTATATTGCCAATTTTTGGACTCTTATCAGGACATGAAGCTCCACTGGAGGCTGGTAATTATTTATTGCTGGACATTAATCCGGATTGAACATTGACTTATGCTTATTGACTTATCAGGTTCCAACTCACCTGATTTATATGATTGTTGCAAGACATTCCCTTTTATGCCAATATATTCTATTGGACCATCATCTTCAATTTATATACCCATGAGGTTGACCCTCAGCTGTTTTTAATTTATCCCCTATTTCATACTGTATTTTTATTGATGTCATTAAACCAATTTTGATTACACTCAACCAAGCCGTAATGTATACTTAGCTATCCATTGCTATATTTATATGTCTATTATTGGCCAATGTGTATGATTATATTTATCAATTCCATTGTTGATAAATATTGGAGTATTCCACCTTGACAATTAGCGCGGTTCACCATTTTCTTAATGATAAAACTTGTTACATAGGATAATGGTGCTCCAGCCAATCAGCTCCCCGCTGTCATCTTTTTGAAAAATTACAGTTGGGATTGGCTTGAGCACCATTTATAATACGCAACACTTTTTGTAACTCGTTGTGAATGATAAAACTTATTGATAAATAGGCCCTGAAAAATGATAGTTAGGAGCTGATTTGTTGATACTTTTATCTCTGTCTACTTTATCTCTCTCCATAGACCCCTTATTTTGAATTAATCATATCCCAAATAGTATTGACCAAACCTCATTCCTATGCAAATACCAGTAGAAATGACTCAATGTAACCTAAAAGTTTTTGATAACAGTAACCGTATATATGGGGAAGATATACTTCTGTCTTCCTTCTCTTTTATAGAATGCCACCAAAATTATAGCAGGGTTGCAAACACATGAGTGGAAGGTACAGATAAAACAGAAAATTAGTAAATAATTAGGGTGATATTTATCAAAGTTTGGAGAGACATAAAGTGGAGAGAGACAAAATACCAACCAATCAGCATCTAACTGTTATGCTACAGGCTGTGTATAATTATAGTATTCAGCCAGCTTCCACTAAATAAAACACTGAAAGTGAAATTTCAAATATAATTTGCTTTTTATTATTTCTCAAAAATATGTGTGTACCTGGAATATGTATAGAAACCTTAGCTATACAAATCATACATTTAATGAATATATATATATTTTTTTTTTAAACAATCTTATGTGTCTTCTAAAGCTCACACTAGATCTGCATTTATGATGTTTCATTGGCAAGGGAAACAAGCAGGAAATGTTTCACTAGTTGTCTATTAAATAACCTAGCTCAAATTACTATGAGAGATCTCTCTGAGGCTTGTGTGAAGAGTGTGATGTCATGTGGGAACACACCGCAGTAGCCACACCATTGCTGGAAGAAATCATACAAAGAAGTGCACCTACTGTACTGTAACAAAAAGACGTTTTTCAATATCTTACAGACATTCTACAATGCCCATGTTGTCTGTATTTAATAAATCTATAAAATCCACTCCATACTATGTCTGGGAGCCAATAAAGAAAAACAATAATAAGAACATATTATTCTGAGTCGGATGCAGTTGAACGATTTTTGTGTTCTGCGTATGCGTCTAAGTTTGGGTACACACGAGACGATATGTCATCCGATCCACCGGATCGGACCATCATATCGGGCACATCGTCTAGTGTGTACTCACTATGTCGCTGACAATGCGTGCTCCTGCGGGTCGTCAGTGACATCCTCTGTCTTCCCTACATTCAGGGCCGATGGGGATGTCGTTATCGAGGGCCATGCTGCCAATTGCAGCTTATCCCCCGCCATCGCTCCGTTTCTGCCCACATCGGCAAGTGTGTATGCCCTTGTGTATGCAGGCTCCCCCACGGGTCGGGCTGGGCACACATCATCTAGTATGTACCCAGACTTATTCACACTGCGCATGCGTCCAGAGTCAGTGCGCACAATGTTGCAGTTGTGATTGAGATGCACGGTCTAAGATATGTCTTGAAAATGTTTTGGCCATTCCTGGGTGGTGACTGGACGGTGACAGGGAGGTGGCTATTTGCACGCACAGAGATGGTGTGTCCCATGAGTGTGTTATGGGAGTGTTGCAGGCGTGTCTCTGAAATTGTTGCGACACAGAGAGTTTTATTTATGAAGCATCGACTTGTAAAACTCGGCACTTCTGACTTTCTTTATGCCCGATATTTAAAAGGCAATGCTTTTACTAGCCAGATATTGCTAGTAAAAGCATTGCCCTTTAAAATATTGGGCATAAACACCATCAGTAGTGCCAGGTTCTTTGATGGAGAATCTGCACCTAGCATGGGGCTAGTGCAAGCTAGTTGCGCCTAAACATGCACCAAGCAGTATTTGAGCATCTAAATACCTTGCATAATGTATACTCAGACACACTGCTGTACACCAGGGAAGGGCTGGAAGCAGTATTTGCATAGAGTCACAGATGCAAGACAAAATACACAGACACGGACACTGTAGCATCACACTCATATCAGGCCCATTATCAGAATCTACATTTTGGAAAAGTTATTGTGAGGTAAGGATTTGTAGAGGAGAAAAAGGGACTGTCCTGGACAAACTGGGACACATGAGAATCCTATTCTCTCAAGACCATAAAACATTCTATCTGAGGAGCATCCTGGTGGAGCTCTGAAATATATTTTTATATAGTTTGTTAATATACAGTTTGCAACTCACGAAAGAGGCTTCTTGTCATCCTCACTGGTCTGCAAGGCCTGTGCTGTACCTGTGTGGATATGAGAGTCCAAGGCTATAATCAACCATTTAGTTTAATTTTCTTTCTATTTCCCTGGGTACTGAGAGTTGTTAGGAGGGTGGATTAAAGATATTAAACTGCTTCCTCATTTATGAGTACAGATTGCATATAAGGAGTATACATTTCCCCAATCGCTGACACTTTGATTGACTGAAAAAGGTGGGGGCTGTACTGAACCTGCATCTTATCATGATAGAAAGCTTCTCTTAGGCTAGATCACCACCAAAGTAAAAGCTCCTCACTTTTTTCAAAGTTTCTGACATTGGCTCTTGTACTAGAGGCCAGATTTCCCTGGATGGATTTCACTTTAATGCATCGATGCCCAACACATTACATAATCCCGATTTCATTGGGACAGTCCCAATTTTATGGGACTGTCATACTGCCCAGGATTGTTGCTTTACACCATGGATGAAGGTACCTCCTTGGCAGGCAACTTAATATTGGTGGTAGTTTCTACACAAAAGTGCCACATTCACACCCCGTCCCAATTTTGCAAACTCTTAATGTTTGTAGATATGACATTATATTTCAAGGGCTGCACAATATCCTTAATCTTAAGGCTCACATCATTTTTCCCAATATACCCCACATGCTCTCATTTCCCTTCGTGGGCTGCATTTGGCTGCATTTACTTTGTCTGCCCGCTATGTCCCTGTTTTATGTTTGCCATGTTTTCCCACTGAGCACTGTGGTGTCTTACGAATTTATGATAATAATATTAACAATACTGATAATAACCAAACCCAGTTGGGGAATTAACACAGCTGGTTACTCTGAGACAGTGAACATGCAAAAGATTGGTTATAGAAAAAGGTGCTGCTCAAAAATGTCATACAGTTTCTTATACAATAGAAGTAAGAATAAACTCCTTGCTGCATCTTTGTCTGATCATCAATTCTCCGCATATTTTCAGTGATTCACTCTAGTGTTTTTCTAATTTCATAACACTCCAGGATATATGCAAAAAGAATAAGAAAGCACAATATAGTGTAGTATATTGTTATACTTTTATTGAAAAGGCAAGGTAAAAATCCCAAAATTTCATAAAAGATCAGTAAAGCATCAAGAGTATTTATATACAGTATTATAAAAAACTCTAAAATCATCCAGATTGAACTTTTATCCAGTACATATAAAATAGAACCGTACTGTGTTTAGCACCAGCTTTGGTGCTTCAAGAAAGTATTTATGGGAGATCTACGAACAATCGCCCTTCTCCCTTCAAGCATCTGGTTCAGCTATCCGCACACAGTCCCTGGTTCCAATAGTTCAGAGCAGGTATATACCAGCTGGGATATACCTGCTCTGAACTATTGGAACATGGACTATTGGAACCAGGGAACTATTGGAACCAGGGACTGTGAACCAGATACTTGACGGGAGAAGGGCGATTGTCCGGAGATCTCCCAAACATACGAAACATATGAAATTCGAAAAACACTAGAGTGAATCATTGAATATATGCGGAGAATTGATAATAAGACAAAGATACAGCAAGGACTTGATTCTTACTTCTATTGTATAAGAAACTGTATGAAATTTTGAGCAGAGCCTTTTTTGTATAACCAATCTTTTGCATGTTGATTATTCCATTTATTGTCCTAGTATATATAGGCAGCTTTTAACTCAATGTGCGCCAGTGTTTGTTCATAAACATTTTATTTTGTACTCTGAGACAATATAGTCATATATTATGCTAATTTTGTTAATGTGTCCCTGTATGATGTTTACCAACCACAAATTTCCATGTAAAAAAAAAAATAGAGGAGGACATAGAAAGACATCAACATATGATGGTAGGACAAATTGGGCGGCATGCAATGTGCAGCTGTGCACATCACTGCTTAATATACTAGTCCAACATCACAGATTGTGCACCTGCATATGTGATGTTGGTAAGTGAGAGATATCAGTGAAATAGTCTGAATGGTGGAACGTTGCGCCATTTGTCAATGCAAATGGCTGCATTAACTCTGAAAATGAAACTAGATCTGGCCTTCAGTAAAATGTAAAAGATACCCAAACTACTTTGTGTTTCTAATAGATTTTTAGCATGCAGATGAAAATGTGTTCTTCTATGGATTTGTGGTTTGCCTTTAGAAAAGATGCTACATTGTAGTGCTAATGGATTTGTTGTATGCCTTTAGAATGGATAATGCCTTGTAGTGCTGATGGATTTGATATGTGTTGGAAGATCTTTTTCATTCAGAAGTATGCAATAAATCTGTAAGTAAAGTGTTTTCATAGCAATATGCTACAAGTTGTAAGTATATAATGGTTTTTTTACATAATTAAAAAGCACACACAGGCAACAGAATGTTGTATATGACTGGTGTAATTTCATGCAGAAACTGCAGTTGTTATTTTTTTCATTGTCATTTGTATTTATTTGGTATTTGCTTTTTGTAATTGAAGACCTGTGCGAAAGTTTGTTGGATATTTCATCAACATTACAAGGGATTTTTACTCAGTATACTTAAAATGCATCAAACAGTCAAGCTATGGGAGTTATTACATTGCGGTTATGTTAAACTGTGCTGAGCAGTGACGTGTAGGCTATATTTATGGCCATACAATCCCTGAATGACACCTTAACAGCATTTCACATTTTGCATGTTTAACCCATTAAGTTATAACTGAAGCAACTTTAAAAATTGCTGATTGTTTTAAAAATAGCTCACTATACTTAAATAATTAATCTTTGAAAGAGCGCTCGCTCTGAATGAGAGCTTTTTTTTTATTTTTTGGAGCGGCCTCCTGGTTACTCGCATAGCTGTGGGTGACCACCCACAGCTATAGCGAGCGGCCAGGTTGATGGTCGCGATGGTCAAGACAATCGGACTTGCGACGAGACCCTTGTGGTAGGGTCTCGTGGCCGCAAGCCCCAGAGAGCTTCTGGCTCTAACAGAGCCGGAAGCTCTCCCACTGACATCACTGGTGATGTCAGTGGGGCCACCCACAAACGGCAGGCGTTCGCTTGGGAACGCCTCCATTTGTGAAGCCACCCCCCGGCCACGCCTACCAAAGGGGGCGAGCTGTCAATCACCATCAACAGCTCGCCCCCTTTGGTGCAAGACCCGGAGCGACAGAGCACCCGTCGCTAGTCGGGTCTCGCGCATGCGCACGATGGAGCTGGCTCCGTCGTGCGCATGCCCAGTGGCCAAACATCGACCCGGTTGTGAGCGATCAGCGCTTGCGACTGGGTCTGAATCAGGCCCTCTGTACATAACCTATAATTTCAGGTAAATGTGAGCTGACAAATACAGTGCAAAACTAAGTACATATTATGGAACTGAGAAAGAAAAGCAGAACTTTACAGGGACTGTATTGACAGTAAAGTCAAATAATAAAAGTGGGCGCTAATCAATATCTAATCACCAATTGTGTGGTTCTGATAAATAAAACCTGCCGTTAAAGCTGCCCCCACACAAGTAAATCTGGAAATTTACCAATAATGATACAGTACTAGATATAAAAATAATGGGAGCGCTGGTAACTGGCTACTGGTTTAAAAAATAGATTTATTCCATATAAAACAATCAGTTGTACATTGCATCAATCCAATCTTTCCAACGCAGGTGGAATGATTAGTAATGCTAAATTGCCACAAATTATAGCACGGATCCGGCTTTGCCTAATTAAAACAATATATAGCATACGACATATAAAACATCAATATATATTAGAATCAATCTGAAGATAGCAAACACATTTTTCATAGATCGTTAAACATCAATTCAGTCCAATTATGGCAGCGGAGTATGGAGTCAGAAATGGTCAGCAAATATATATTAGTAGTTGTTAGTATAGATATCCATTCACTGACAATTAGTATGTAAATAAATAGTCACAGTTTAGCAGATGATAAAGAGCAGCTTATGTTATGTAAATTGCAGGATATTTCTGATGCTGTATGTTTCATACATTACCATCCATCCGATATTGTGGAAATGTAACGGAATAGAGCTGCCCTCTACCCCAATGCAGGGGGGAGGAAGTTTGGACAATGCTGGCCAGCTGTAGAAGTCAATGTTGGACACAGTGTGTCAATGGTAACAGCGCTGTATGTCAAGCGGTCCAGAGGTACTTGTATCCACTATCCTCAAACAGAGGGACCTCTATTGCTGATTCACGGCACTCCTTACCGCTAACTGTGTGTGAGTCGCTGGGACACGATGAGACACGTTGGCTCCCTCGCGCTCCGCTACTTCCGGTATCAGGCTTGTAGCTTCCGGTTTGCGTTCCACCTGCGTTCCACAAGTCACCTGTATTGACAGAACTACACTCATACCTGTTTAATACCTTTCATACATTTTATGTCAGGTTTACTAATCAGTGGTTTGTTAACACCATCCTAGTTTAACATTTTTTTCTGTTTTAAATTCATTGTTCAAAACCGACGGTCATCACGCGGGTCAGAAATTCTATCCCTTAGAGCAGGGGTGAGCAATAAGCGGCCCTCTAGCTGTTGTTGAACTACAAATCCCAGCATGCCTTGCAACAGTTTTAGCGTGGCCAGATAGCAAAACTGTGGCAGGGCATGCTGGGATGTGTAGTTCTATAACAGCTGGGGGGCCGCTTATTGCCCATCCCTACCTTAGAGTGTGTTTTGCTTAGTCTTATTTTAGATGACTTGCTTTTGTTTTCTTCTCATTACACAAGAAAAGTTTGGCCTTCAAGTCAATCTTTAGGTCAAGGGTTAAAAAATGTCCATTACAATTAACTAGTGGAACCAACCAAGATCCTGTTACCACCACTGCACATTAAGGGGCTTATTCTGAGGCACATGCATAGTGGCTGTATTTGCAGGCAGCACCGGATGCCAGATTTACTAACTTATGCTAATATGTGGGTCCATGCATCTTCAAGTGGAAAGCTGTGCCTCACATTGATTCCACACCAGCCGCAGCAACTGTCATCATTAGTATCAGCAGTTGCACCAGCCCCATGCTGGGTGCAGGAAACCCTTCCCCATATGCACGTGGAGCTTGGGTAACACGCCCATACCACTCCCATAAGTCAGAGTGGTTCTATGTGATCTCATTGTCGCTGTCCAGTTCCCACTCTGAATTGTCAATGGAAAAACAGATCCTGCCAAGTTCAGACTGACTAGGACAGACATATGCAAAACTGTGTAAAATTACATCTGCACATCTTATTCTGTTGCTTATCCATTTATATACTGTATATGCACGGTATACAATTGGGAAGCCGGCTGCCTTAATACCGACAGCCGGCTTCCCGACTGTCATATCCTGGCGAGGGATGAAATGCTGGGCGTCTAGATGTAGACACCTGACATTTCCCTGACGCCGGGAGACCGGCGCCCGGCACCCCGATTGAAGGGATGCCAGGCGCCACGGGGGGGGAGGGTTAGGTTTAGGGCACCCGGGGGGGACTTAGGGTTAGGCCAGGAGGGTTAGGGTTAGGCACTTAGAGGGGGGATTAGGGTTAGGCACTTGGGGGGGAGGTTAGGGTTAGGCACCCCTAAGGAGGGTTAGGGTTAAGGGGTTAGGTTAGGTTAGTTAGTACTTACCTATCCATAATCAGGATTTACAGCGCTGTCGGGCTTCCGCTGCCGGGAACTCTGCTGTTGTCGGCCAGGCACTGCCGGGAATCGAATCATACTGATTCCATATGCCCAATACATCCACAAAGATGTTAGTGAAGTTACCCACAGCAGGAGTTCTGAGTGGCCAAGTACAGTGTATGCGATATTCAACATGATTTCATTAGCCACATCTTGACAAATTAGTTGCAGGGATATCCACATTGTCAGAATATGTGTGACCATGAAGTCAGTATTAAAGTACAAAGGTTACCTTCATTTTAACATCCACTTCAATCCTTATTTTGTCATGTGTCAGTGCACTACTTTGTTGATCTCATATATGGTTCAGCACAATTTATAACAAGCCTCACTGGTCACCTGCTACAGCCCTCCAAGCCAGTGATGTATCCAGGGGATTTAGTTGTGTTGCGGCCGCTGGTCTCAATACTGACATCCGAATCCCGACAAGGGACTTAAGATAGGCGTGGAAATACTGACGCCTATCTTAATCCCAACGGCGAAACGCTGAAGGACGCCAGCCCGAACGAGGTAAGTCCGAGGTGCCCTTAGCATTACCCGCGGGGGGGAGGGTTAGGTTTAGGGAGTGTAGCGGGGTTAGGGTTAGGCATCCCCGGGGGGAGGTTATGGTTATGCACAACCTTGGGAGGGATAGGTTTAGGGTGCGGTGAGGGGGGGTTAGGGTTAGGCACCCCGGGGGGAGGTTCGGGTTAGGCAACACTAAGGGAGGGTTAGGGGGGAGAGGGGTAGGAATAGGGTACTTACCTGCCCTGTTGGGATCTTCTCCCTTCGGACTTCATACTATCCAGGGCTAATAGCACTGAGCAGCCATATAGTCAACAAGGATTTAGCCAATAACAGTGATTAATCCAGTCTCATTAGGAGGGCTGAGCTTTATGCACTATTACCTTCTAATGCGAGGACATCCACCATTATCATTTTGTCAATGGACATTACAACACCATTGCACCACTGGTGAGATTTGCTCTGGGGTGAATAAAGAAAAATGCTAACTTGCTTGGCGTTAGTTTTATTTCTGAGAGACAGGTACTTCAGTAGCTTTGTGAATGATTTCCTTTAGCTAATTTGTAAATGGCTGTGAACCTATACCAATTTGGTTTGCTTGATCTTAATTCCAGCAATGTGTCCTTCAGTTGCAGCCTCAGGCACATCCATGGTGGAAAGATCATGTGACTGACACCTATGTCTGCTAGCAAACAGCTGTAGTTAGAAGAATTGTATTAATGACACATTAGACAGTTCCTTCACAATCTGTTGGTACGCTACTTGTGGAAGGCTCATTCTGTTTCTGTTTCCACATGAAAGTACAGTACTGTATACAAAGCTTTTGAATAATTGTCTCGCACACTGGTATGAAATGAAAGAGGTGTCACTAAGGAACAAAAGATGTTACTTAGTAAATAAAACAAACTGCTTCACACAATCCTTTCTCTGCTGACTGACGCCATCCAGTGGCTTTACATAGTATGCATTGTACAGTACAGGCACTGTTAGCTTGCCAAGACAGTTTTGCCATAAAAAAAACAAATACAATAACTGTTAGTCCCCTACATAATTGATTGTTGGAACAATATATATGATGTGCATTGTAATTAAATGTTCACCCGTAACCAAAGCCACATGGAAAATGCATTGTGTTATTGTAAACCTATGGAAAATACTCATGTATTAAAGTTTTACATAAGTTATATTTGTTCCATGTAAATTAAATCCCAGCATATTCTGACTTTGGATTATAGGGCCTGATTCAGAGCCGGACGCTATTTGCGCTCGCTCGTTCAGAAAAAGGGGCTGGCTATTTAAATTGAGCGCTCGCTGTTTGCGGTCTGTTGACGCCTCTATGTCTGAGCGAGCGAACGAAACATGCGCTCGCTATTTTGTAAAGACGCCCCCTGGCGGCTCGCATCCTACGTCATCTCCGCTATTTATTTGATTAATCGAGTACAATCGAAAGGCATCTGAACTGCTCGCAGTGCATGTGGTAGGATTTTCCTACTGCGAACAGTTCAGGCTAAGAGACAACCAAGTGACGTGGTCGATGACGCTGCTTTGTTAATTATGCACACCCTTAAAACGCCCGTTTTGACCGTTTGGCACGCCTGCGTTCGGATCTCCACTCCCTGTTTTCAAGCACCTTCCCCTGTTACCACCCACAAACGCCTCATCCTGTCACTCAAATTAGCAGGCACTCGCTATTTGGCGAGCGCTCGATTTCCGATTGCACTGACTGGTTGGCGCATGCGCATTACGACCCATACGCATGCGCAGATGTGCGAACATCGCTCGGAGCGAACGAGCGGCCGCTTACGAGCGGCTCTGAATCAGGCCCATAGTCTTTTTTCAACCCTCTATTCTGACTGTACAATTCTTAAAGCAAATATTTTGTTTAATTAAACTGCTGTAAGTGAAAGGCGCTGCTAAGATTCTAGTAAAGTATCCATCTTGAAGAAAGGACAAAAAGACATCTCTCCTCTTTAAATTTCCCATGTGGTATAATTCCTTTCTCCTGTGCTCTTTGGATGAAAAACCTCTATCGCTCTGAACTGTTACTTCTCTCACTAAAGGAAATGGCAGATGTTGCATGTATGGAACAAATTCTCCTGTTTCCTTGCGTCTGACCAGCCGTGCATCTGTTCTCAGTGATATCATTAGCACACGGTAGACACATTTTCAAGTGCATCAGCAGCTTTGCTGTATTACACCTAACCCTCCATGGTAACAGCATATTTTCTCATAATCAGACTCAAGCTGTTTTTATTTTATTTTTTCAAAGGATGGGAAAATATTGTCTGTTAGATAAAGTTGTGATTTGATTAAGAGACACTAGAACAAAATCCTTAGTGGGAACTTATACATGCAATGTGATGTACGTTACGGTGGAAGGAGATAGATTCATAACAAATGATGTCATTATTACATAATACTGTAGATCAACTGCAATGTGAGAAATGTAAAAGACCGAAGCCTATAACAGTCTCATGTGATAACACTGGTATAAAAATGATGTTGTAGACCATAATATATATTTTTTATGGCAAAAAAAATTGCTAAATAATATTTATTTTTTTAACATTGTGCTCACCTGCGCCTTCCTGGCCTACACAACAAAAGAGAGTCTGTTAGTGATGTCACATTGCTGTAAAGCAGAAGTATAACACTTTCTGCAATTGCTGGTTAATTTGAAAGCTGTGTTCTATGATCAGGGAACCAGAACTAAAATGAACAGGTGGCTAGATTTCCAGGCTGCCATAGACACTCAGGAGCCATGGGCCACTAGAGATGTAGAAATCTCATATTAGTTGCTATTTGGTGAATCACTGAAATTTGGCCCCATAATTATATTAGAGAAAAACTGAACATTTTCTAATTCACTAGATCCCAGTGATGACTCACACCTCCTACTTCCTGCAAGTGCCATGGAAAGAGCTTGAAAGTTATGTGTTTAGTGCAGTTTGTTGTGAATAGAGTTTAGGACTATTTTGGGGGGTTTGGTGTTATTTTATTTCATTTAGCAGTGCATATATTTTTTTAGTTCCCTTCTACTAGTTTTTCTTTAGATACAGTAGTAGTTTTAGGTTATTTTTTTTTCTATAGTTCTTAATAATATAAGAATAATTTCTCTGCAACATAAAAGAGGAGTTACCATAAATATTTCCTGAATTTCTTGATGCATGCAGCGTCTGATGCAGATGTGGATATCCCAGAGTCCTTCACATGATTGTCTCTGGCTTGGTAGATTTTACCCTGGCTTGGGAAGCAATTGATGCCAGTTGTTTACAATATATACTGTAAGGAAAGGCAGGACACAGGACAAGGAGACAAACAGCACCTTTTCAGGATGGTCAGGATGAATCTAGGCAAAGTTTATATGGGTTTGAAGTAGGGGTGAGCGGGTTCGGATTTCTGAAATCCGAACCCCCCCGAGCCCCCCCGATCCGAGGCCGATCCGAGTCAGGCTCGACTTTTCCCGCCTGACTCGGATCTGAAATCGAGGCAAAACGTCATCATCCCGCCTTCCGAGTCTCGCGGGTTTTGGATCCTATATAAGGTACCCGCGTCGGCGCCATTTTCTCACTCGGCTGTGGACAGTGAAGAGGGAGGGTGGGAGTTAGGGCTGTGTAGTGTAGTGTAGTGTAGTGCTGCTGTTGTCCACTACTTCAAAGTCCATAGGGGCTGGCTGTGTTGTGCTGTGCTGCTGTTGTTAATAGGGGCTGTGTCCACTACTTCAAAGTCCATAGGGGCTGGCTGGACTGTGTTGTGCAGTCAGTTCTCCATAGGGGCTGTGTCCACTCCAAAGTCCTGTGCAGTGTCCCAGTCCTAAAGGGGTGCTGTAGTGTTGTCCAGGGGGTGCTCTGTCCATCAGGGGTGCTCCCCCCAAGTGCTAAAAAAATAATATATTTTCTGTGTTTGTGAATTGTGTGCGCAGTAGCCGCACGTGCATCAACAAAGTAGTGCCAAGCGTGCGCCTGTGTCATAAGTAAAGGGCCGGCTGGCTTGACCGTTAAAGGGTGCTGTAACCCCCGAAAGTACACTCCAGTCCAAACCAAAAAAAAATAATTTTCTGTGTTTGTGAATTGTGTGCGCAGTAGCCGCACGTGCATCAACAAAGTAGTGCCAAGCGTGCGCCTGTGTCATAAGTAAAGGGCTGGCTGGCTTGACCGTTAAAGGGTGCTGTAACCCCCAAAGTACACTCCAGTCCAAACCAAAAAAAAAATTATTTTCTGTGTTTGTGAATTGTGTGCGCAGTAGCCGCACGTGCATCAACAAAGTAGTGCCAAGCGTGCGCCTGTGTCATAAGTAAAGGGCCGGCTGGCTTGACCGTTAAGGGTGCTGTAACCCCCGAAAATACAATCCAGTCCAAACCAAAAAAAAAATTATTTTCTGTGTTTGTGAATTGTGTGCGCAGTAGCCGCACGTGCATCAACAAAGTAGTGCCAAGCGTGTGCCTGTGTCATAAGTAAAGGGCCGGCTGGCTTGACCGTTAAAGGGTGCTGTAACCCCCAAAGTACACTCCAGTCCAAACCAAAAAAAAAATTATTTTCTGTGTTTGTGAATTGTGTGCGCAGTAGCCGCACGTGCATCAACAAAGTAGTGCCAAGCGTGCACCTGTGTCATAAGTAAAGGGCCGGCTGGCTTGACCGTTAAAGGGTGCTGTAACCCCCGAAAGTACACTCCAGTCCAAACAAAAAAAAATTATTTTCTGTGTTTGTGAATTGTGTGCGCAGTAGCCGCACGTGCATCAACAAAGTAGTGCCAAGCGTGCGCCTGTGTCATAAGTAAAGGGCCGGCTGGCTTGACCGTTAAAGGGTGCTGTAACCCCCGAAAGTACACTCCAGTCCAAACCAAAAAAAAATTATTTTCTGTGTTCGTGAATTGTGTGCGCAGTAGCCGCACGTGCATCAACAAAGTAGTGCCAAGCGTGCGCCTGTGTCATAAGTAAAGGGCCGGCTGGCTTGACCGTTAAAGGGTGCTGTAACCCCCAAAGTACACTCCAGTCCAAACCAAAAAAAAAATTATTTTCTGTGTTTGTGAATTGTGTGCGCAGTAGCCGCACGTGCATCAACAAAGTAGTGCCAAGCGTGCGCCTGTGTCATAAGTAAAGGTCCGGCTGGCTTGACCGTTAAAGGGTGCTGTAACCCCCGAAAGTACACTCCAGTCCAAACCAAAAAAAAAAATATTTTCTGTGTTTGTGAATTGTGTGCGCAGTAGCCGCACGTGCATCAACAAAGTAGTGCCAAGCGTGCGCCTGTGTCATAAGTAAAGGGCCAGCTGGCTTGACCGTTAAAGGGTGCTGTAACCCCCAAAGTACACTCCAGTCCAAACCAAAAAAAAAATTATTTTCTGTGTTTAGCCGCACGTATATATCAAATCGATATAACATAAATGGAGGACCAAACTTTCTCCGATAAAAATAAAATAGAGAAAGATCAAGAACCACTTCCTCCTAGTGCTGAAGCTGCTGCCACTAGTCATGACATAGACGATAACATGCCATCAACGTCGTCTGCCAAGGCCGATGCCCAATGTCATAGTAGAGGGCACATACAATCCCAAATGGCAAAGTTCAGGAAAATGACCTTGAAAAAGACATTTAAATCAGCTGAAGAGAAACGTAAACTTGCCAATATGCCATTTACGACACGGAGTGGCAAGGAACGGCTAAGGTCGATCCCTAGTATGTTCATGACTAGTGGTTCAGCTTCACATGACGATGGAAGCCCTCCTCCCACTAAAAAAATCAAAAGAGTTAAGCTGGCAAAAGCACAGCGAAGAACTGTGCTTTCTAAGAAGATATCACAAATCCCCAAGGAGAGTCCAAGTGTGGTGGTGGTTGCGATGCCTGACCTTCCCAGCACTGGACGGGAAGAGGTGGCTCTTTCCACCATTTGCACGCCCCCTGCAAGTGCTGAAAGGAGCACCCACAGTCCACTTGCTGATATGCAAATTGAAGATGTCACTGTTGAAGTACAACAGGATGAGGATACTGGTGTAGCTGGCGCTGAGGAGGAAGTTGGCGAGGAGGATTCTGATGGTGATGTGGTTTGTTTAAATCAGGCTCCGGGGGAGACAGTTGTTGTCCGTGGGATGAAAAAGCCCATCACGGTCATGCCTGGGCAGAAGACCAAACATTCCACCTCTTTGGTCTGGCAATATTTCTATCCAAATCCGGACAACAACTGTCTTGCCATATGTACCATATGTAAAGGTGAAATAAGTAGGGGTAGGGACGTCAACCACCTAGGAACATCCTCCCTTATACGGCACCTGCAACGCGTTCATAAAAAGTTACTGTCAAGTTCAGAAACTTTGGCTAAGACCGTAAGCAGTCCCGGGACACCTAAATCCCATTGTCCTGTTGTATCCAAGCGCCTGCAAACCACACCGTCAACTCCCTCCTCGTCAATTTCCTCCTTAGTCAGGATCGGAAGTAGTCCTGCAGGCCATGTCACTGGCATGACTGACTCTCCTATCCGGGATTCCTCTGGAGGATCCTGCATTGCTACGCCTACTGCTGCTGTTGCTGCTGCTGGGAGTCGTTCATCATCCCAGAGAGGAAGTAGGAACACCACTACTTTTACTAAACAATTGACCCTCCAACAGTCCTTAGCGAGGAGGATGAAGTACGATAGCAGTCATCCTGAAGCAAAACGTATAACTGAGGCCTTGACTGCTATGTTGGTGTTAGACGTGCGTCCGGTATCCGCCATTAGTGCAGTGGGATTTAGACAATTGATGGAGGTAGTGTGTCCCCGGTTCCAAATCCCGTCTAGATTCCACTTCACTAGGCAGGCGATACCGAGACTGTACAGAAACGTCAGAAAAAGTGTCCTCAGTGTCCTGAAAAATGCCGTTGTACACAATGTCCACTTAACCACGGACATGTGGACAAGTGGAACAGGGCAGACTAAGGACTATATGACTGTGACAGCCCACTGGGTAGATGTATCACCTTACGCAGCAACAGCAGCAGCGTCACCAGTAGCAGCATCTCAGAAACGCCAGCTCGTTACAAGGCAGGCTACGCTGTGTATCACCGGTTTCAGTAAGAGGCACACCGCCGACAGCCTCTTAGAGAAACTGAGGGAAATCATCGCCCAGTGGCTTACCCCACTTAGACTCTCCTGGGGATTTGTGATATCTGACAACGCCACCAATATTGTGCGGGCATTACATCTGGGCAAATTCCAGCACGTCCCATGTTTTGCTCACACAATAAACTTGGTGGTGCAGAATTTTCTGAAAAGCGACAGGGGCGTGCAGGAGACGCTTTGGGTGGCCCAAAAAATTTCTGGCCTCTTTCGCCATTCAGCGACTGCGTGCCGAAGACTGGAGCGCCAGCAAACACTCTTGAACCTGCCCCGCCATCACCTGAAGCAAGAGGTTGTGACGCGTTGGAACTCAACCCTCTATATGCTTCAGAGGATGGAGGAGCAGCAAAAGGCCATACAAGCCTATACATCCGGAGAATACCACTCTGCGCTCACCCAAGATATAGAATTTACTTATCTTCAATATGAAGTCCTGATCTTGGGACCTCAAATCCTTTTTATAATGGACACTTTATATGATAGGTGTGGGATGTATGTTCCAATGTTGATGAATATGTGGGAACATAAAACATAGAAAACAATCTAGTGCAGACGTATAAGAATTCACTTGAGTACACAATAATTCACATATAGGGGTGTATATGATCTACCCCAAATTAATACATATATAGTCCATTCAGGTATATGCTCTCCATATGTCCATATTAAAATGGAAAAAAAGGCACATTTAAAAACCAAAGAGACAAAATTTCCAAAAAAATAAAAGTGTTTTAATTGGATATATCAGAGTACTGATCGAAACGCGTTGGCGGTATTGGTGTTGAACAGCTATCCTGACCAGACCAGAGGAGGACGGTGCCATTTCCATCGAAGATTTGGGTGCATTACTGCGGGCAGTGAGATCACTCTTATACGCACAAAAAACCACTGTATTCTGGTAGGAAGCCATCTTCACCTTTTGTGGATATTTCAGCTGTGAAGCATTGTTGTATTTTTAAAGTTATTTGGAACTCCTTCATTTGGATATATCCAATTAAAACACTTTTATTTTTTTGGAAATTTTGTCTCTTTGGTTTTTAAATGTGCCTTTTTTTCCATTTTAATATGGACATATGGAGAGCATATACCTGAATGGACTATATATGTATTAATTTGGGGTAGATCATATACACCCCTATATGTGAATTATTGTGTACTCAAGTGAATTCTTATACGTCTGCACTAGATTGTTTTCTATGTTTTATGTTCCCACATATTCATCAACATTGGAACATACATCCCACACCTATCATATAAAGTGTCCATTATAAAAAGGATTTGAGGTCCCAAGATCAGGACTTCATATTGAAGATAAGTAAATTCTATATCTTGGGTGAGCGCAGAGTTGTATTCTCCGGATTTTTGTTTGTGTTAATGTAATTTTGGTGAGGATAACACCAAGGAGATTTACCCTTTAGCAGCCTTTGTAGCGCAATTGTTGGCAGATATCACCTTCTACATTCTTCTATAAGCCTATACATCCACCTATGACATAGGCAAAGGAGGGGGTATGCACCTGACTCAAGCGCAGTGGAGAATGATTTCCGTGTTGTGCAAGGTTCTCCAGCCCTTCGAACTTGCCACACGTGAAGTCAGTTCAGACACAGCCAGCTTGAGTCAGGTCATTCCCCTCATCAGGCTTTTGCAGAAGCAGCTGGAGAAAGTGAAGGAGGAGCTAAGACGGAGCGATTCCGCTCGGCATGTGGGACTTGTGGATGAAGCCCTTCATTCGCTTTGCCAGGATTCCAGGGTGGTCAATCTGTTGAAATCAGACCACTACATTTTGGCCACCATGCTTGATCCTAGGTTTAAAGCCTATGTGGTGTCTCTCTTTCCGGCCGACACAAGCCTGCAGAGGTGCAAAGACCTGCTGGTGAACACACTGTCAGCTGAAGCGGAACGTGACACGTCAACGGCTCCTTCTTCATTTTCTCCCGCAACTGGGGCTGCCAGGAAAAAACTTAGGTATCCTTAGTAACCCGCTGGCGGTGATGCAGGGCAGGCAGGACCAAGTTTGGACATCTGGTCCGGACTGAAGGACCTGGCAACAATTTCTGACATGTCTACTGTCACTGCATATGATACTGTCACCATTGACAGAATGGTGGAGGATTACATCGGTGACAGCATCCAAGTAGGCATGTCAGACAGTCCATACCTGTACTGGCATGAAAAAGAGGCAATTTGGAGGCCCCTGTACAAGCTGGCTCTATTTTACCTGAGTTGCCCCCCCTCCAGTGTGTACTCCGAAAGAGTGTTTAGTGCAGCCGGGAACCTTGTCAGCGAAAGGCGTAGGAGGTTGCTTCCACAGAATGTGGAGAAGATGATGTTCATCAAAATGAATTATCAGCTCTTCCAGGGAGACCAGCCTCCAGAAGGTACAGAGGGACCTGTGGTGGTGGATTCAAGTGGAGACGAGTTAATATTTTGTGAGGATGAGGATGTACACACTGAAGAGGGTGAGGAATCGGTGGATGAGGAGGATGAGGATGACATCTTGCCTCCGTAGAGCCAGTTTGTGCAGGGACACATTAATTGCCAGCTTGTTTTGTGGGGGCCCAAACGAACCAATCATTTCAGCCACAGTTGTGTGGCAGACCCTGGCGCTGAAATGATTGATTTGTTAAAGTGTGCATGTCCTGTTTATACAACATAAGGGTGGGTGGGAGGGCCCAAGGACAATTCCATCTTGCACTTCTTTTTTTTCTTTGCATTATGTACAGTTTGGGGCCTAGTTTTTCTAACTGCCATCCTGTCTGCCACTGCAGTGTCACTCCTAGATGGGTCACGTGTTTGTGCCGCCCACTCGTGTCGCTTAGCATAGTCATCCAGCTACCTCGGTGCAACCTTTTGGACATAAAAACACTATTGTGAGGTGTGAGGTGTTCAGAATAGACTGGAAATGAGTGGAAATTAAGGTTATTGAGGTTAATAATAGCATAGGAGCAGAGAAACCAACAAATTCTGTGATTTTAGCTGTTTTTATGCTTTTTTTAAAAAAAATACAGATCCAAAACACAAAACCCAGAACCCAAAACACGGAAGGGTGGTTTTGACAAAACCAATCCAGATCCAAAACACGAAGAAAGATCCAGATCCAAAACCAAAACACAAAACACGAAAAGTGGCCGGTGCACACCCCTAGTTTGAAGACACATACATTGGGCCTGATTCAGACCCACTCGCGAGCGGCTGTCCGCTCGCAAGTGGGTCGATGTTCTGGACTGAGCATGCGCACGACGGAGGGAGCTCCGTCGTGCGCATGCGCCAGACGCGACGAGTGAAGGAAAGTCCTTCGCTCGTTGTGTCTGATCAAAGGGGGCGTGCTGTCGATGTGGATTGACAGCACGCCCCCTTTGTTAGGCGTGCCGGGGGCGTGCCTCCCTGATGGGGGCTTTCCCACGGGAACGCCTCCCGTCAGAAGCCGGCCCACTGACATCACTAGTGATGTCAGTGGGAGTGATTTTGGCTCTGATAGAGCCAAAATCACTCCGGAGCTTGCGGTTGAAAACCTCAACCGCAGGCTCCAGCTCGCAGTTTCGATGGTCGCGATGGTCAAGACCATCGCTGCCATCAAACTGCACGCTCGTATAGCCTGTGGGTGGTCACCCACAGCTATACGAGCGTCCAGGAGGACGCTCCTTTTTCATGGAGGCCGGCCCTCATTCAGAGCGTGCGCTCTGCTCAGAGCGTACGGCTCTGAATGAAGGCCATAGTTTCTTGCCTGTACTGGGATAGTTACAGTGATGACCATAGCATTACAGCACCTAGAAGAATGGTTCCTCTGTTGACGTTTGCAGGCTCAAAGTCAAGTGCATGCAGCATGTTGTGAGTGCCTTTACCAGCAGGGACTTCTGCTGAAACCATGCAGCCACAACCAGCACTTACACAGGAGAATGCAGGTGTGGGTGCAGGGCAAATAAGCAACTTTAGTATGTACCTGGACCTGTCCCTTGCTAGTGAAGTGCCAGATGGTAGCAGGTTATTTATGTAGGTGTTATTGTCTCTCTTATAAAAGGTTATCTTTTGGTGAGATGATTCTGCACATGCTGCTATTCATTCAGTCAGAATACCTCAGCATTGAATGACTCCAAACTACTGTATGGTATAGAAGGCTGTGGAGTAAAATATTCTGAATGAACCCATTTAGCCGCGTCCTTGGGTTAAAATACTGAATGTCCAACATACAGTACTCTTCAGTGAAACCAGGGATTTATTACATCAACTGTTCATCCATTGCCCTACTGCACTTAGGGCCTGATTCAGAGATGTACACTAATTCGACCGCAAGTGCATCTCCGTACGCAACGCAGTTGCAAAAATATACTAATGTTGGCAAAAGATCACCTGAGAATAAAGACACCCACTGCTGCCATCTCACCTGCGTACAACTACGCATACCTACTTAAACATCGAAATACATCGGCGGCCATTTTGATCTTGTGGCAGGTCTGACCTAACGCAGGCCAGGGAGCTCTTCTGCCACACAGAGCTGTGTATGCAATTGTAGTGGCTAATTTATGCACGCCCACATAACGGTGATCAAACGGCCAGGCACGCCAGCATTTCGCTAACTATCCCCTGTCTCCACCCCCAAATGGTCACTTCCTGTAAATCAGTCTGCAATGGGTCTGCAAGCAAATTGCAGTTGCGTTTATCTCTGATTCAGGCCTTTAGTATTGTATGTAATCTCTTTCAGACAGGACTTTCCTCCCCCTTGTCCTCCCTTTTGTTCTACCAAAGCACAGTCCATGTCACCTGTGCTCTGCTCCCTTGTCTTTTTTTCCCTTTCAGATAATGTGGGTACACACCTGACAGATATATCTGCAGATCGAGTGATCTGCAGATATATCTGCAGATGATGGTCGTTCATACACACTGAACGACCATCATCTGCAAGCTGCAGCAGCTCGGGCCGGACTGGGGGCAGGTAGGGGGCATGACCTAATAGCAGGAAGTGGAGGTGTGGCCATGCCCCCTTCAGGGAAAAAAAACACACATCTTTGGCGTATCGCTGGCCGCTGGGGAGGGGGGCGCTGTGTGCCCCTCAACCCGGTGCACAGCCAATGGGGGGCGCGATCAGTGTGATCGCTCCCTCCTTTGGCATAGGAGACTGCTTGGGCTGCTGCCATGGCAGCCTCAGACAGTCTCCCAGTGCAGCCCAGTACACAGCATATGCTGTGGATGGGGAGCTGTGCCGGACCCGGGTAAGTAGTACCCGCTCACGGCTCCCCCCCTCTGCACCGCTGTATACGGACGATTGGCTGATCGATCGTACACACTTGCTGATGGACAGATATGTCTGCAGACATATCTGTTCATTGGCTGTGCAGCACAGCCAATGTGATATGTCTGTGAACGACGTTGTTCACAGACATGTCGTCTGTACACACTGGCCGACGGGGGCACGATATTTTGGCCGATAAATTGATCGGCCAATATATCGGCCAGTGTGTAACCAGCATTACTTTGACTTTGTTTGTTTGCTGATATATTAGATACAGGATCACTAAAAGCACCAAATCAATTCCCCCCCACAACTCACCACTGTTTACTCCTTGTAGCTTCAGTGAGTTATTTTAATGTTTGGTACTTATGCAAAGTACTTCTGTTGTAACAGGGCTTCATGGTGCCCTTTGCCTGCCATGCCTCTGGATCGCATGCCGGCATGCGCCGGTAAGGACAGCTACTCCCTCTGAGCACCCTCAGGATGCGCCGGGGTGCTGTACAGGCTGTCAGCTGCATGTCTGGAGAATCCAATGGATAACCCAGATGCGCTGCAGCAGTGACACTGGCTTCAGGGTGCCATTCCAGGCACCATGCTCACTAGGTGCAGGACCCGTGGGGAAACATTGGTGCAGCCAACAGAGCCCAGCACTCTGTGCATGCCCAGCGACATCACTGACCTTGGTGACACCCAATGCGGCTGGCAGGCATCTTCTCATCCCTTGCAACCACACCCACTTATGTATGCCAATCTTGAGGCCGTGACATCACGCCCCCTTTCTCGGCACACAGTGGGCTTAGCTAGCGCTCCAGCAGCTGCTAGGGGCAGCCCCTAGCCTATCCCCTGCCTCTGTCTGCACTGTGGCGGCTAGGTGATTCCATCCGACTGGGTGACACCAAAATAGCAGAGCAGCTCTGCTATTTTGGTGTCACCCCCTTGGATGGTGTCACCTGGTGCGGCCTGCACCCCTCTAGCGATGCCAGTGTGCATGCCGCACTGGTCGCACACCCCTAGTTATGGCCCTGTGTTATTGTCTGCTGTTGTGTAATATTCTTTAGCTCTGCTGTTGTGTATTATACTTTAGCTCTGTGAAATGCTTCTATGTTTTTACACTGTATCTGCTGCGGATACTTTGTGGCACCTTAGAAATAAAATGTATTATTATTATTATTAATAATAATAATAATAATAATTAGGGGTGAGCGGGTTCGGATTTCTGAAATCCGAACCCCCCCGAGCCCCCCCGATCCGAGGCCGATCCGAGTCAGGCTCGACTTTTCCCGCCTGACTCGGATCTGAAATCGAGGCAAAACGTCATCATCCCGCCTTCCGGGTCTCGCGGGTTTTGGATCCTATATAAGGTACCTGCGTCGGCGCCATTTTCTCTCTCGGCTGTGGAAAGTGAAGAGGGAGGGTGGGAGTTAGGGCTGGCTGGGCTGTGTAGTGTAGTGCAGAGTAGTGTTGTGCTGTGCTGCGCTGTGCTGCTGTTGTCCATAGGGGCTGTGTCCACTACTTCAAAGTCCATAGGGGCTGGCTGTGTTGTGCTGTGCTGCTGTTGTTAATAGGGGCTGTGTCCACTACTTCAAAGTCCATAGGGGCTGGCTGGACTGTGTTGTGTAGTCAGTTGTCCATAGGGGCTGTGTCTACTCCAAAGTCCTGTGCAGTGTCCCAGTCCTAAAGGGGTGCTGTAGTGTTGTCCAGGGGGTGCTCTGTCCATCAGGGGTGCTCCCACCAAGTGCTAGAAAAAAAAAAAATTCTGTGTTTGTAAATTGTGTGCGCAGTAGCCGCACGTGCATCAGCAAAGTAGTGTCAAGCGTGCGCCTGTGTCATAAGTAAAGGGCCGGCTGGCTTGACCGTTAAAGGGTGCTGTAACCCCCAAAGTACACTCAGTCCAAACCAAATAAAAAAATATTTTCTGTGTTTGTGAATTGTGTGCGCAGTAGCCGCACGTGCATCAACAAAGTAGTGCCAAGCGTGCGCCTGTGTCATGAGTAAAGGGCCGGCTGGCTTGACCGTTAAAGGGTGCTGTAACCCCCAAAGTACACTCCAAACCAAATAAAAAAATATTTTCTGTGTTTGTGTATTGTGTGCACAGTAGCCGCACGTGCATCAACAAAGTAGTGCCAAGCGTGCGCCTGTGTCATAATTAAAGGGCCGGCTGGCTTGACCGTTAAAGGGTGCTGTAACCCCCAAAGTACTCTCCAAACCAAATAAAAAAATATTTTCTGTGTTTGTGAATTGTGTGCGCAGTACCCGCACGTGCATCAACAAAGTAGTGCCAAGCGTGCGCCTGTGTCATAAGTAAAGGGCCGGCTGGCTTGACCGTTAAAGGGTGCTGTAACCCCCAAAGTACACTCCAAACCAAATAAAAAAATATTTTCTGTGTTTGTGAATTGTGTGCACTGTGGCTGCACGTGCATCAACAAAGGAGCAACGCCAAGCATGCACCTGTGTCCCATAAGTAAAGAGCCGGCTGGCTCATTTCTTAAAGGGTGGTGTAACCCACAAAGTGCACTACTCTCCAGCAAAAATAAATAAATATTTTCTGTGTTTGTGTGCGCCTTAGCCGCACGTATATATCAATATAACATAAATGGAGGACCAAACTTTCTCCGATAAAAATAAAATAGGGAAAGATCAAGAACCACTTCCTCCTAGTGCTGTTGCTGCTGCTGGGAGTTGTTCATCATCCCAGAGAGGAAGTAGGAACACCACTACTTTTACTAAACAATTGACCCTCCAACAGTCCCTAGCGATGAAGATGAAGTACGACAGCAGTCATCCTGAAGCAAAACGTATAACTGAGGCCTTGACTGCTATGTTGGTGTTAGACGTGCGTCCGGTATCCGCCATTAGTGCAGTGGGATTTAGACAATTGATGGAGGTAGTGTGTCCCCGGTTCCAAATCCCGTCTAGATTCCACCTGCATCCTCAAAGCAGCAGCGACAAGCGTGCGTCTGTCTGTTAAAGGGTGGTGTAACCCTCAAAGTGCACTCCACGAACAATAAAAAAACTCTTTTTTTTTTTCTGTCTTTGTGAAATGTGTGGGCTGTAGCCGCACTTGCATCCTCAAAGCAGCAGCGACAAGCATGCGTCTGTCTGTTAAAGGGTGGTGTAACCCTCAAAGTGCGCTCCACAAACAATAAAAAAATTCTTATTTTTTTTTCTGTCTTTGTGAAATGTGTGGGCTGTAGCCGCACCTGCATCCTTAAAGCAGCAGCGACAAGCATGTGTCTGTCTGTTAAAGGGTGGTGTAACCCTCAAAGTGCTCCAAAAAATAAAAAACTATTTTTTATGTGTTTGTGACTTGTGTGCAATGTAGCCGCACGTGCATCAACACAGTAGCAGCGTCAAGCGTGCGCCTGTGTCATAAGTCAAGGGCCGGTTTGGACATCTGGTCCGGACTGAAGGACGTGCCAACAATATCTGACAAGTCTACTGTCACTGCATATGATACTGTCCTCAAAGCAGCAGCGACAAGCGTGCGTCTGTCTGTTGAAGGGTGGTGTAACCCTCAAAGTGCGCTCCACAAACAATAAAAATATTCTTTTTTTTTCTGTCTTTGTGAAATGTGTGGGCTGTAGCCGCACCTGCATCCTTAAAGCAGCAGCAACAAGCGTGTGTCTGTCTGTTAAAGGGTGGTGACACCCTCAAAGTGTGCTCCACAAACAATAAAAATATTCTTTTTTTTCTGTCTTTGTGAAATGTGTGGGCTGTAGCCGCACCTGCATCCTTAAAGCAGCAGTGACAAGCATGCGTCTGTCTGTTAAAGGGTGGTGTAACCCTCAAAGTGCGCTCCACAAACAATAAAAAAAAAATTTTTTTTTCTGTCTTTGTGAATTGTGTGGGCTGTAGCCGCACTTGCATCCTCAAAGCAGCAGCGACAAGCGTGCGTCTGTCTGTTAAAGGGTGGTGTAACCCTCAAAGTGCGCTCCACAAACAATAAAAATATTCTTCTTTTTTTTTCTGTCTTTGTGAAATGTGTGGGCTATAGCCGCACCTGCATCCTTAAAGCAGCAGCGACAAGCGTGCATCTGTTAAAGGATTACATCGGTGACAACATCCAAGTAGGCATGTCAGACAGTCCGTACCTGTACTGGCAGGAAAAAGAAGCAATTTGGAGGTCCCTGTACAAACTGGCTCTATTTTACCTGAGTTACGCCCCCTCCAGTGTGTACTCCGAAAGAGTGTTTAGTGCAGCCGGGAACCTTGTCAGCGAAAGGCGTAGGAGGTTGCTTCCACAAAATGTGGAGAAGATGATGTTCATAAAATGAATTATCAACTCTTCCAGGGAGACCAGCCTCCTGAACGTACAGATGGACCTGTGGTTGTGGATTCCAGCGGGGACGAATTAATACTCTGTGAGGATGAGGATGTACACAACACTGAAGAGGGTGAGGAATCGGTGGATGAGGAGGATGAGGACGACATCTTGCCTCCGTAGAGCCAGTTTGTGCAGGGACAGATTAATTGCCAGCTTGTTTTGTGGGGGCCCAAACGAACCAATCATTTCAGCCACAGTCGTGTGGCAGACCCTGGTGCTGAAATGTTTGGTTTGTTAAAGTGTGCATGTCCTGTTTATACAACATAAGGGTGGGTGGGAGGGCCCAAGGACAATTCCATCTTGCACCTCTTTTTTTTCTTTGAATTATGTACTGTTTGGGGCCTAGTTTTTCAAACTGCCATCCTGTCTGCCACTGCAGTGTCACTCCTAGATGGACCACGTGTTTGTGCCGCCCACTCGTATCTCTTAGCATAGTCATCCAGCTACCTTGGTGCAACCTTTTGGATATAAAAACACTATTGTGAGGTGTGAGGTGTTCAGAATAGACTGGAAATGAGTGGAAATTAAGGTTATTGAGGTTAATAATAGCATAGGAGCAGAAAAACACACAAATTCTGTGATTTTAGCTGTTTTTATGCTTTTTTTTAAAAAAAATACAGATCCAAAACACAAAACCCAGAACCCAAAACACGGAAGGGTGGTTTTGGCAAAACCAATCCAGATCCAAAACACGAAGAAAGATCCAGATCCAAAACACAAAACACGAAAAGTGGCCGGTGCACACCCCTAATAATAATTCATCATTTTACAGGCATTGAGGCTTATGTAATAGGTTGCGATGTGGTGCCACTGCGGGAACTCCTGCAAGTCTTCCAGTATATTTAAAGCGGAAATCATATTAAAAACACAACCAGCTTGGTTTTGCCTTTAAAATGATTGCCACTTTAAAAAAATTGGCAAGATTCGCAGGAGTTCTCACAGCAGCACCAGATTGCATCCTATTACATAAGCCCCCTGGTTTTGACAGATCTCACTTTCCTCATATTTTGTCCTGACTGTTGTTGTTGGAATGCCAACTTTAGCAGCAGACAATTGTATGTGTTTGTTTAATTTATTGTAGTTTATGAATTTTAAAGTTTGGCCTTTCAAAGTGGTAAAAAAAAATTAGATTAGGTTTCCCAGCCTAGTACATAAACATCACGGCATAATGGCGCATGGTGCTTTGTTGTACAAAATTGCCTCCCAAATTAAAAGTTTGATGTAAAATATCCCTTACCGCAGGATTTATAATTACAGTAATAAACGAAAGTAAACAATCTGGCGCTCTCTCAAGGGACTGAAAAAAATACAGTTATATAAATAGATAAGTATGTTCCACAGTTTTAGCAGTCAACATTGTAATGCCCCTTAAAAGAACATGTGAACTACAAGTATCCAGCAAGTAAATGTTGTGTACTTCTATGCACTCACCGAGTATATTTCTTTTAAATATGTAATTTATGATAAAATATATTTTACATTAAACCATGGAGTGTCTATAGAACTTTATTAGGTGAGAAATATTGCACATGGGGCTACAGTACTTAGTACTAGTGACTGAATATATAATACATTAAAAATGGCAGGAACATACATGAAATATCCAAGAACTATATATAGCGGCTATCTGTAAATGATGCATTATTGCTAAACTTGATCATCATTATTAACATCAATAAGAAAAGCTTCTTCAATGGCAATAGCTCAGAAATTGATTTCTCAAAATCTTATTGTAGAAACCCATATGAACAGGCTTTATATATGGGATTCAACAATTCACTGATCCAATTATTTCATGACCTGGTTTAGAAATATTGCAGTATTTCCAGATTTTCCTGCTTTAGCCTATATGTATGATTGTAATTATATCAGGAGTGCTTTGAATGTAGTGAAATGTTTTATATACACCATTTTATATTGGAGTTAGCAACAAGTACAAAAAACAATTGTTTTGCAATTGTTTGGAAAATGCACTCAGATCACCATAAATTGTTTGTGCATTTTTACACCTAGAAAACTAATGGAAATATTGATATAAAACTAAAATATAGTAAGGTGTTGCACTGAAGTTATAAAAATAAAAAAACAAACAAAAAAAACAACAGGGAAGCCAGGCAGACAGTTTTACAGTATTGTTTCTACTGCTACTGTATGTAATATATACAATGCAGACACAAATGTACAGTATATATTTTTTTATGTGTGTGTCTGTGTGTTTTATGTGTAAAAGGCACTACTATTGTGGGCACTGTATATGGGGCACTAAATAAGGGACACTACTGGTGGCACTATATATTGGGCACTACTGGGGGCGCTGCATAAGGGGCACTATTGGGGCACTACATAAGGGGCACTACTGGGGCAATGTATAAGGGGCACTACTGGGGGGCACTGTGTATTGGGCACTGCATAGGGAGCACTATATAAGGGGCACTAGTGGGGGCACTATATATTAGGCACTACTGGGGGCACTGCATAAAGGGCACTACTGGGGGCACTGTATAAGGGGCACTACTGGGGACACTGTATATTGGGCATTACAGGTGCACTGCATATCGGGCACTGTATAAGGGGCATTACCGGTTGGGAATATTTTGGGCACTACTGGGGGCGCTGCATGATGTGCACTACAAGAAGGGGCATTGCATAAGGAGCACTACTATTGGGGAAATTGCCAGAGGGGCACTACTACAGTGGGCATTGTATGAGGGGGACTACTACTAGGGGCATTGCATAATGCTCACTGTATAAGGGGCACGACTACTGGGGGTATTAAGATGCATATGGATTGGAAAGGAATGCTCCCAGAGTGATGAGAAATGGTGGTGTGTCATGTTGACACGCCCCCATTTTCAGTGACTATGCCCCTTATGGCAGGTGGCCATGCCCACTTTTTTGGTGTGCACATAGGGGAAGGCTCCATTTTTCATCTTGCCCTGGGCTTCAAATACCCTAGTTACGCCACTGTCCCTAGGTCATAACACCATCATCCATTACAAAAAAGTAATTATCGCAAAACTTGTTACATACAGTAGCACCTTCATCCATTCACCTCCTCAATTCTATAAATATTATTTATTCTAAGATTTACTAATGGGAGATTCATTCTACTGACTAGTTCCATATGCCTTAGCAACTCATGTTATCTCTTGTAAGACAACAAAACTATTCTCTATAATCTCAAACGTAACATGAGTTAAACAATTGGATGCATGGGTGTAACTACCATAGGTGCAAGGGGTGCAGCTGCTTTGGGGACAAAAGCTGAGGGGGGCCCATCTTCCTTGTCAAAGTTACATGTATTATATAAATTTTTTACCATTGTGTAGTATACAGGGACCTTACAAACTTTTGCTATGGGACCCTCAAATACCCAGTTACACCAGACGGGATGGATTTGAAATTTTGTAGTTCCCAGATAACTACATTGTTCCAGAACTTCTGTATTCAAGTCCCTCTTATCACTTTAGACCATACTTATAAGTTTTTCACTCATCAGCAATGTAGTCCAGGCATTCATCTGTCAGTGATGAGGATTTGTATGGTAAGGGTAGAGTTAGCTTAAATACTGAGTTCAGCATCACTGCCACAAGCTTCTTCTTTTGACAAAGAGAATGGAGCTGAGGAGTTAAGTGACTTTTCCACTTTATCAGAAGCCTTCTGCATTATCGGGATGCAAAATGGCAACTTTACATTAAGAAGCACTTACATTTCTTAAATTATAGTTGCGATGGATAAACTGTATTATAATGTTGCCATTTATTTATGCTAGTGAAGTATGACTGCAATAATAATAATAATAATAATAATAATAATAGTTTGTATTGTAATGGATTCTTGATGTCTATTAGAGTGATTTGCACACATGCTTTGTGATCCAAGGTTCTTTATTAGGCTGTGCAATATTTCAGTGAATTGGTGTTATTTATCAGTAGAAGCAGAACTTTCTGGGAACATCAGAAACAACTTATACAGCATTTGTGTGGATTTGCCAAGGCACCGTTCAGCAGTTTCCTACATCACTTTATTAATTACGCTCATTTACCCATTTGCTGTTTACATTTGTCTGTCTTGGCAAATACTAAGTTCGTATAAAGCAGACTCAACAGAATAGCACCTGAACTCTACTTAAAAAGAATCTTGATTAGTAACATTCACAGCATACTGTACACTACTGTATAGTATGTAGTATTCTGTACATTGCCTACATGTCACTACGTAGGGATAAATGCTGCCTTTGTGAAGGCCAAGGCATGTGTGATGGGCAGGTACTGATATTCAGGGCCTGATTCAGAGGTGGATGTAGTTGCAGCCACAACTGTGTCTTCTGCCACAGCTGCTACTGCATTTTTCTGCTAATGCCGCAGGCAATGGTCTTCCTACAGAGACACCCACGGGCTGCGGCACTAATCCGTCACTGTGCATATTAAGACGCACCATCAGAGATTGCACCAGCCCCATGGAGGTGCAGAATCTCTGTCTGAACATTGTCACCAGTGTCAGTGCAACTGCGTCTTTAGATTAAATTTTGTAGTTCCCAGATTACTACATTGTTCCAGAACTTCTGTATTCAAGGAACCCCACTGAAATCCCCAGCCCTTGCATCCAAACTCGTTCTGTGATTTAGATCAGTAACCATCGGCCATTTGCATGCAGCATAGCTACTATGTGCATCTCTGAATCAGGACCTCAGCCTCTCCACCTTTGATCAAGGCAGCCACTGCCTGTTCTTGATGAATAGTACCTCATAAACAAGAACAGCATAGAGTACAGTGATGTCCCATCCACTATGTAGCACATATCAAGTTCATGAGAATCTTTACTTCACAATGCTCCAATTGTATTTTGGCTATACTCCAGAATATTCAACAAACAATGCCTTCAGTAAGGCAATTTAACTGGAACCAGCTAGAAATGTATCAAGTACTTTCAGTGATGTGTGGTGAGGACAATGGCTGGGGAGGCACACATGCAGATGGGTCTGAGTGCTGGGAGCCTATCTCAGCCCCTACTCACTGTAACTCTCCCCTCACTACACTAAGCTTCAATGTCCATTGATTCTCCTACCTGCATCACTGTGTCTTCTCTTGCTTCTGCTGAATGAGCTCCGATCACTAAACACTGCAGTGCACTTCTTGGTCACATGACACATCCAAGGTGTCCATGACTGCTCAAGCATACCCCCTATACTCAGAGGCATGTCTGTATTAGCTCTCTTTCTGTGCAGCTTACTGCTCATAGTGTGGCCCCACCCCCAGTTCTGCAAGCAGTGTCTGACTATACAGAAGCGAAGCTGAACTGTTGCTGCCTCATCTCTCATCTCCCTGCAGTCCCAGGGAGCTCCAAAAAGCTGGAGAGTGTTAACTATAAAAATTACTCCAATAAAGTTTGTTTTTATAATTTTTATATCAAATTTCAGGAGTACGACAGGGAAGGCTCTACTTCCCCTGCCTACCCTGACTGCACATCCCTGACTACTTCAACACTCAGTAACTGAGTAACGGGTAAGCTCAAACATAACCAATTAAAAGCTTCCCCTTATCTTCTTAGTATAAGCTATATTTATTAAAGCTATAATACTGAAGATACAGCAGATATTTCCTGTGTTACTTAACTATCGGGTCAACATCACATATCACCTCTGTTCCCACAAATTATGATGGGAAAGCACATGTTTTAAAATGTATCAAGCTCTGAAAAAAAAAATATTTTTAGAGCATTGTCCATATTTAATATCATCTGCAGATGGCATGAGAAGCTACAATTGATTAGGATGTATGTGAGAGAGAGAGAGAGAGAGAGAGAGAGAGAGAGAGAGAGAGAGATCTTCCGTCCCCTGTGTCTGTGTAGATCCTCCTCTCATTGTTTCCACATGCAACAACAGCAATACATTACATTTGATCCATGGATCTGGCATTTTTTCATTTGACTCATGGTACCGAATGTCATCAAATATAAGTCAAAAGCAAGAATACTATATTCTTTATTTTATACATTATTCTTTTTCGTAGCTATGTGTGTTTGTCCTTTTCTCTCTGTTCAAGTAAGTGCATATCTAGCTTCCCTGCTACCTCCAATTGCCTCTACTCTCTACAGTTGCTTCTCATTGTTCCCATTACTCTCACCACTAGAATGATTTTTATGAAACCCCTATGACTTGACTTTACACTGCGTGCAGTCCTAAACTTGAAATGGCGCATGCACAACTATAGACTAAAGACAGATGATTTTCAGAAGTGATGTCCCGGCTGAAGTAAAATGATAAAAACATACTGTACTTAAAATAATTTCTTATCATTGCGAAATTCAGCAATTACATATTTTAGATATCCGGTTCAAATTTCGATCCTTTATAAATAGGCGCCCTAGATAAACATTTACTGTATACTGAAATCTAAGAAATGTTTAAAAGTTGAAAAAGACAAATACACATGTATGCTGACAACTAGCCACTGAAGCATTGCAAAAATATATGTGCATGTTACAGTGTATTTTGGATGGATGTATATTTAGTACTGTTCAATAGAACAAGCATAGATGTTTCCTTCATTACATGGAAGTTGATTACACAGCTCTGCGATGAAAAAGCTTTTTAACAAATTTTTGTGATACTTATAGATTTTTGGCTTCTGAACACGAAAATGACTCCCGATTTTGCATATCACATCATGTTTTTCTGCAAAACGTGTATTTATGAATAAGTCTTTTTCATATTCTTTAAAGTAATAAATGTATTCTGCCTACATTTATTATAAAACATTGTCTTAAATGAATTCAGTCGATAGTATAGAACATCACAATTCAGTTCTCGTCATAAAACTTCCCCCTTGTCCAGTGCCAGATTAAGGTCCACATGGTCCTGGAGCTGAAATTTACAAAGGGCCTAAACCCCATACTGTCCAAAGGAACATTGCACACACACAACAACTACAACTACAAGGTAAGCTGGCAAAGGTGTAACCAAATACAACAGTTGCAACACGGTTTTGCCCTGTGCCGGCTCATTTTAACCCCTGCCTACCACCACAAACACACAGTACACACTACACACACACAGTACATTTACAGTACACACCACTCATACAGTACGAGTGATTTCAAACATTTTAGGCAATGTCAAAGATCCAAACTACAAAGAAATTGTCAGGGAAATGCTTAATAGTTACAGAAACCTTGGCTGCAATATAAGGTAAATTTTTTGAATTCCCATATTGAGCATTTCCCAAATAATCTCGGAGACTATAGTGAAGAACAGGGCGAATGGTTCCACCAAGATGTTAAAGATGTAGAAAGAAGATACTAGGGTTGTTGGGATGTCAGCATGATGGCTGACTACTGCTGGATGATACACAGAGATGGCACAGAAAAAGCTTATAAGCGAAAAGCGACACAAAACAAAGTTTGAAGACAAAAAAAACAACATATTAACGATGTTTTCAATAATTATGTTTTTGTTTCTGTTATTGTTTGATTTTATTGGTATTTTATTATGTAATTAAGACAAAAATGCAGTGATATCATCTACACTTCTTCGTATTTCACAATAAATATGTCAAAAACAATTAAACTTCTTGTTTTTTCTTAAAAATGTATGTAACCCCCTTATAGGTAAATGTGATGTGGTATTTTTTTTTAATATACTATTTCTTGATGAACACAGGAGTATAATTAAGAATATAAAGTATTATTAAAAAAGATTTCAATACCTTAAATTTCGCAGACCTGTGTTATTGGAAAAGAACTCCTGACCAGGGGACAAAAGAGATTAGCATATGCAGATTTCATATTCTCCATGATCCTCAAATAACCAGCAAAGCATAACTTGGTATGTTTAACATGTAACATTCTTACTTTATCAGAACTGTATCTCCTAAAACAACACTTCCTATTTGGACTCTGCTAACTATAAATACGAGGGAGGTTCAATACGTAAGGTAACAAGACCTCTCACAAATGTAATGTTCTCTATTTCATTCTAATTTTCCACCAAGCCAGAGCAGGTGGACCACTGCTTCCCCTCAAAGCCATATAACTGTGCCTCATATCAGTCATACTGTCCCAACATCAGTAGCAAGATGGCGTGGCTGGCAGAAACATGGTGAAACATTGAGGTGCTTAGTGTGGTCAGATTACTGAATCTAAATGGCACATCAGCAGTTGAAATTCATTACCAACTTGTTGAGATGTACTGTGATAATGTCATGTCACATAACAGGTTTGGGTTTGGTGCACTGCCTTTGATAACGGCAGGACAGACATTCAAGATGAGCAGCAATCTAGCTGGCCAAGCACGTCCAACAAAGATGACAATTTGTGCTGCATTGAAGGTCTGATTCAGGAGGACAGATGCATTTGAGTTAGTGATATTGATGATGAACTGAATATCTCAGTGTGTACTGTGCACAACATCGTTCATGAGCAACTGGGGTACAGGAAAATGTGTTCACGCTGGGTACCGAAGCAATTTACACAAGTTCACAAAACCAATAGGATGGGATTGTCCCTCGTGCATTTGATGCAGTACTATGAGGAGGTAGTGCAGTTCCTGCAACATATTGTTAGAGGTGATGAAATGTGAGTGCATCATGTGACACCAGAGACAAAGCAAGCATCCATGACATGGAAACACGCATCATCCCCACCTTCAAAGAAATTCAAAACAAAACTATAAGCAGAAAAGGTCATGGTGGACATATTTTGAGTCAACAAGAGCATGTTGATTTCCTCACCAAGGGAGACAATGTGAATGCTGTTCGCTATTATGACACATTGAGCAGGTTGCAGAGGGCGATTAGTCAAAAATAACCTGGGTTGCTGCTAACAGGTGTCGAATTGCTGCACGATAATGCCAGACCGCAGTCAGCCAACTGCACCTGTGAGTTGTTATGGCACTACCATTGGGAAGTACTGGACCATCCTCCATACAGCCCTGACCTGGCACCGAGTGATTCCGTCTGTTTAGACTATTGAAGAAGCACCTGAAAGGCAAGTCCCAATGGATAGTTGCATAACGGTGGGTTTCGTTCTGATCGAAATGAATAATACACACTAGTGACCATTTGAGTGAGTACAAATGAACACACTTTATTTACAAGTAACAAACAAACAATAAACAAACAACATACAAAGTATACAGTATACTCAACTTTTGTCTGTGTATTCAGATGACACCGGTAATTCATCCTCTTCAGCATAAGATGTACTTCATCTTATCTTCTCTGGGGAGCCCTCGTTTCACAATGCCCAGGTAGTTCAATTTACATTGCAGGCATCCTAATTGCAGTCTTAGAATCATGCACGAGCTGAGACCCTTTGTTTACCTCTGATTTATATACCCTAGTCTGGGGAGGTGGCTGTCCGGATATTAAGCCCATATTAGTTACAAACTAGGTACTGTACCAAGCACGGATTGGTCCAACGTAGCATTGACCAAACTTATCTCTCTTGCACATGCTCTGTAAGCACTAACATATTACCAGACAAAGACATACAGTAATGACATATCCTAGTATGTTTGGAGATCAACTCTATTTCAAAACTCCTTTGTGTAGAGTCTCAATTACCCATAAGGCTTAGCAACTCTACACATCTTACAATGGAATGTAGCTAACTACTGATAACAGCATATAAGCTATGAATGGCTCATTATACTTCTCTAATAGTAATGGCAGGTACAAACTAGGCCCTTCAAATTATGGCTTATTTGATCCCAAAAGGTTATATCTTAGCAGTCTATGGAAAGACTACAACTGTATGAATACAATCTCTTTGCAAACCTTCAATGGGGCCTAGAAAGGGTATATGTGTGTGTTACAACTTACAACTTATATGCTTATGTAGAAATTAACTATTTAAGACACTGGTTACAATAGTGAAGTTCAGCAAGCCGTCATGTCTTGGCTTCATGAGCTTGACACTGATTTCTTCTATGCCGGGATAGTTACCTTTGTGCACAGTTGGAACAAATGCTTAGACAAGTATGTGGAAAAATAATCTGTACCAAGTCCATACTATTGATTATATGTATAAGTACGAGTCGAATAACTTTTTGAAATGAGAAAATGAGAGGTATTGTTACCTTGTTTATAGAACCACCCTCGTATATAACCATTCAATACAAAGTCCTGTATTTTGAATTTTAAGGTACTAACTAAGTAAACAAGTGTCATTTATGTTGCGTGCACATAAGCCAAATCACAGGTTATTCAGAGGTAAGCACACAAAAAGATCCATCTGATGGATACAACTCAGAATACAGGCAAGGATCCACATTTATTTCTAAGCACGAAATACAACCGTATCTGTGGCCGACTTGTGTATAACTCTGAATTAGGCCCTACAGTATGTGTTTACCATAAAATCTATAATGACATTGTGTTACAGCTGTGTAGTTGACGCAGTTGATTGCCCTAAAGGTAAAATAGAATTGTGTATGAGGTTTACAGGGTTCATTTTTATGTTACTAATTAAAGAAGCTAACACACAGCTTTACTAAACTACAATCTAGTATTTTTAGATACTATAAATGTAGTGATAAACATTTTTGAAATTGACTTAATTAATATACATCAAATTGACTTAATAAATATAATGAAATGTGCACTCATTTTGGTACTTGTATGGCATGCTATTGAATGATCCACATGTTCCCAAAGAGGTGAGAGCTTAAATGTGAAAAAACAACAGGATAGCTAAACAGAATTTCCCACAGAGCACTTCATTAGTTCAATATATACTAATAGATAGGTTGCCCTACTGGCCATTCCTATTATACCATGTGGTCTCTGGCACTGATTGTCAGTGTATTAAATTATTTAGCTCTTTAACAATTTCTCAAATCCAGGGTTGTATCCCAGCAGAATTCTGCTTTCTCTGTTTTCCATTATTCAGAAGACACGCAGGAGGGATTCCATCCAAGACTGAGTTCCTATTGTAGTGAAAAGCCATTGTAAGCTTCATCTATAAATAGTGAAGCACTTTATTCAATGGCATTTCCTTTCATTTATTTGAATAGTTTAACATACAATATGTTCATCATCTGCTAAATACTGAATAGAATAATCTAAATTGCCTAATATATTTTGTAAGCGACTGTAGGCTGAAAAATATTAAGTATTAATAATCTAAAACTGTGTGTGTGTTGGTGTGTGTGCATATGTGTGTGTTATCCCAATGATAAAGTACAAACAGCACAACAACCCACACCATTCCATTCCCAGCTTGGACACCTGATAATGTAAGATGTGGCCAGTGAGATTTTGAAGAATGTCCATAATTCCCTCTCTCCTTCCCCTCCTCTACCTCCAAAAGCCTCCATTACTAAGCGTAACATTGACACTATCGACACAGGTTCCTTTTCTTCCCTGCTTGACTCACTTCTCTCCACTATCCTCTCTCTCTCCTGCCCTGAACAAGCCGGGTCCCTATACAATGCCTCCCTTACTTCTGCTCTGGACTCTGTTGCCCCTGCGATCACTATTCACACTCGCAGATCTACTCCTCAACCCTGGCATTCCAAATGCACCAGATACCTGCAAAAGTGTTCTCGAACTGCCGAGCGACAGTGGAGAAGATCACGCTCTAAGGCAGATTTTCTCCATTTCAAATTTATGCTCTCATCCTATAGTGCTGCGCTCTCCCTCTCTAAACAGTCATACTTTAAGAACCTCATCTCCTCTCAGTCCTCTAATCCCCAGCGTCTCTTCACTACTTTCAAATCCCTCCTTCGCCCACCCCCTCCTCGTCTCCCCTCCTTGCTCACTGCCCTTGACTTTGCTACCTACTTTACATCTAAAATTGATTCCATACGTCAGGACATCATATCCAATCAGTCCCCCAGCTCTCCACCTCCTCCTTTCCCTAGTCACCCCTCCCCATCAACTTTACCAACTCTAACATCCTTCTCCCCTGTATCTGGAGAGGAAGTCATGGCCCTCATCCGGTCCTCCCCCCCTTCCACCTCCCCCCTTGATCCCATCCCCTCCCGCCTCCTCCGCTTCCTCTCTCTCTCAGCCTGCTCCCATCTTGCCCACCTCATTAACCTCTCCCTCTCATCAGGCACTGTTCCTTCTGCATTCAAACATGCCCTTGTCTCCCCCATTCTTAAAAAACCTACCCTTGATCCTAACCTTCTTTCTAACTACCGTCCCATCTCTCTCCTCCCCTTTGCCTCCAAACTCCTTGAGCGGATTGTCTACAACCGCCTTACCACTTTTCTTTCCTCCCACTCCCACCTTGACCCTTTTCAGTCTGGCTTCCGTTCTCTCCACTCCACTGAAACTGCCCTCACAAAAGTCAGCAATGACCTCCTTGCTGCCAAATCCCAAGGCCACTACTCTCTTCTCATTCTCCTTGATCTCTCTGCTGCTTTTGACACTGTGGACCACCCTCTCCTGCTGAATATCCATCACTCCCTTGGTCTACGTGAAACTGCCCTCTCCTGGCTGTCATCCTACCTCACTGACCGATCTTTTTCAGTTTCCTCTCACGACTCCTCTTCCCCTCCACAGCCTCTTACAGTAGGTGTTCCCCAAGGTTCTGTTCTTGGTCCTCTCCTATTCTCCCTCTATACTTCCTCTCTAGGTGAACTCATCCTCTCTTTTGACCTCCATTATCATCTCTATGCTGATGATACTCAAATCTACCTTTCCTCCCCTGATCTCTCCCCCTCTCTTCTGACTCGTATCTCCAACTGTCTCTCTGCTGTCTCTTCCTGGATGTCCCAGCGATTTCTTAAACTTAATATGTCTAAGACAGAGCTAATCAGCTTCCCACCCTCCCACATCACCTCACTTCCCACTATTTCTTTATCAATTGATGGAATAACTATCTCATCTAGTCCCAAGGTGCGCTGTCTTGGAGTTATCCTGGACTCATCCCTCTCCTTCAAACCACATATCCAGAACCTTTCACAGTCCTGTCGTTTCCATCTCAAAAATATTTCTAAGATCAGACCCTATCTCACCCAGGATGCTACTAAAACCCTCATACACTCACTGGTCATCTCCAGATTGGACTATTGTAACCTCCTCCTATCTGGCCTCCCCAAATCCCATCTCTCTCCTCTCCAGTCTGTCCTCAATGCTGCTGCACGGCTTATCTTCCTCTCCAAACATTCTGTATCTGCCTCCCCTCTCCTACAAGCCCTACACTGGCTCCCCTTCCCTTTCAGAGTCCAATTTAAGGTTCTCACGCTCGCTCACAAAGCCCTCACCCAATCTTCTCCCATATACATCTCTGATCTCATCTCCCTTCACGCTCCTCTCCGCCCTCTTCGCTCAACTAATGCACGCCGCTGTTCATGCCAGCTGATTACTTCCTCCCACTCCCGCCTCCAAGATTTTGCCCGCACTGCTCCCCACCTCTGGAACTCTCTCCCACTCCGCATCAGACTCTCCACCTGTTTGCAATCCTTCAAACGGGCTCTCAAGACCCACTACTTCATCAAAGCCTTCCAGCTATCATTCTAACTCCTTGCTACATGCTCATTCGTCCCCATCTACCCCATCTGTGTCAACCCAGTTTGTCTTCCCCCACCTTTTTAGAATGTAAGCTCTCACGAGCAGGGCCATCTACCCTCTTGTGCTTCTCCTTACTATAGTGTCATTTACTTCTTACTCACCACTAGGGCACCTAACACTTGGTTGCTTATGCTCTGTTGCTTATCTGGGTGATATGGTCACTAATGTAGCAATATATATTATCCATGTCCTGTATTGTATTGTTCTGTAAGTCACTTGTATACAATTTGTTTTTGTACTTTGTAAGGCGCTGCGGAACACTTGTGGCGCCATATAAATAAATGCTAATAATAATAATAAATGCTGGATAAAGATACTGTACCAATAATTGCATTTTATTTGACATGGAAAGTGTGGCAAGATAATGTTTTCCATGATTCCGAAAAAAATATGCCTCTGCCCCAGAGCCAACTGAGGGCATAGGTGACCTAGGCACTTGCCTAGGGTGATGCAGATACAGAGGGGGAACCCAGGGGCAACTGCAGGGGTACAGATGGGCTGATTGTTTAGGTGTGGCACAGTCGGGCATGTGCCCTGTGTGATGGAAGGAGAGGGTATATCAGTGATAACTCCTGGGTTACCTATTATATGTAAAGAATGGCCCCCATGCTTCAGTCCTACTTTAAAGAATGATTGAATGGGCCCCTTAGAAAGGCTTAAAGAAGTTGTAATTTTCATATAGATGATTGCATACTCCTACTAGAGAAAATAGTTCATACTGCATGTATTCATATAGATGATGTAAATTATTGTCACTGGATGCAAACATACTATATTCTGTTTATGTTACTGCTACTACCTGCTTAATGAGAACTTTTTTATTAGATATATCATAAATTAATTATATGAAGTACCTAACTTCATTGTCTTAGCAGAAATATTGTAGAGATGTAAGAAACTATGCTTTGTTGTGTTCCCTTACCAACATTCCGATTCTGTTTCTTCAGCTCATCACCAAATGACTGGGCGCTCTTTGGTGCTTACCAGGGAGTTGTAATTCATATACTAAATGATCCTGATGAATTGGTGCATTAGTTAGAAAGCTTTTTAACTAATCTGCAGAAGCGGTTCACTGGTCACCATCATCATTGTGTATTTGCACCAGCCATCAGTCACCTGTAAATGATAGGGCTTGGAATGGTGTACACCAGTAGAATATAAACATAGAAGGGGGCACTCCATAGTCCTTATATAATATTTTATATTTCATACAAGATTTTAACAAACAAATTCCACATAAATCTTAATACATTTGCACCAGAATAATAGGTAATAAAAGCATATCACCAATTCCTGTTTGTCTAGGCAAGTTTCAAAAGGTCCCCATTATGCTGGGAGCGGTAATATTAATCCAACATTAACCACATGATTCTCCAGTTCCCCTCTGCTTAGTCGGCTGGGATGGTTTCTATCACCAAAGAAAGTCATGGTGACAATGTTTTGGGACCACAAGGGCGTTGCTTCTTGTTAATTCCATCATCAAAGAACATACTCTGCAACTGGCTCAACGTGTGACTATAGCAGACAGCAATCAGAGGGCAATTCGTCGAACACGACCTGGGTTGTTGCTAACAGGTGTCGAATTGCTGCATGATAACTCCCAGCCACACTCAACCAATTGCATGTGTGAGTTGTTATGGCGCTACCATTGGGAGGTACTGGAGGTACTAGGCCATGCTCCCTACAGCCCTGACCGAGCACTGAGGGATTTCCATCTCTTAGGACCATTGACGAAGCATCTGGGTGGAAGGTGATCTGCAATCAATGGTGAAGTACAGCAAGCTTATAATTTGTAGTCTTCTGCACATGTGCCTTATTTCTGGGTTAACGTATAAGTAAATGCAGTGGTTGCATTACAGATACACTACTGAATATGGTGTACTAAATATAGCAGCCAAAACAACAGAAAGCACAGAGTGTTTCCAACTGACTTGAATAGAGAGTGTAGTAGGAATCACAGCAGTAGTAAGTATTACCATGTCCACATTGCACAATTGGTCCCTGTATAATGGAAATGGGGCCATTACACATAATTAAGCATATACAATTAAACTACCTTTTCTAAGTAAACTTTTATTTCACCAAATAGTCATATTTTCAATCAAACTCTAAAAAAAATTACTCAATACAACTTAATACAACAAAAATTATGGGACTCTTAAAAGATGACCAATATTATTAACTTATTAGACTCACTGTTCTGATTGTTTTGACCATTTCCCTAACAAGATACATTGGAACAGGTTCAAACTAATTTTCCATCAAACAAACCAGGTTAGTAAATTAATAAATATACAGTAAGGCTTATGTTATTGACATTTTTGTCTTAATTTAGAAATATTTAATTAACAATGAGAAGACACATGGGTTATACAATATATAGTTAAATAAAAAATTAATACAATTATGTAATGCAAACTCCATGTTTTTTGTGTATGATTTTTTACATCCCTCAGAACCCATATGTGATAGAACATCAAACCTACAGGTGAAAATTACTGGGTCTTAAACATTAAAAAAAAAATGTATTGTTGTTCAGTATTTGTAATGTTGTAACTCTGGACAACTTATGGACATTTGGATGCACACATCAACATGAACTACAGTATGATGCAGTACTATATGTACCAATGTAAATAAATCCTTTATGGAACATTATTGCCAGTTCCTTAATACATATTATTCTATAGAGGAGTAATACATATCTATTTTAACAGTTTGTGATATTGTAAGAATTGTATGGAAAAATACAATAAAATAGAATAACACAGTAATCTCTAGGTACTAAAAGGTCTGACTTTTATAGTGTTTATTTCCCAGCGCTGCTTGAAACAAAAAGATGAGGAATAGGAATAAGAGCCTTTCATTTTCAGAATACATATAAACTTTAGAATGAATCACAGCGAATCTAAGAATAGCATATAACAAGGAGACTGCTTGATACAATAATGTCTGAAATAACCTGCAAGAAATGTTGCATATAGCAGGCTAGTTAATCATTTAGATTCCTAAGCATACTGTGACCATGTATTTGATGGGTAGACAAATAATGGACTCCAACATGGCATTTGGAGATTACATTCAAGAGGAAGTTTGAAATAATTTTAGAAATGACTTATCCTTTTAGGAAATCCTGTTCAATCTATCATAAACACACAAGGCAATAAAGATCTCAATCATAAAAGAATATTTTATCTAACAATAAAAGCGAACCTTTTCTTCTAGGTTGCATTATGTCACTTTGATTCTATGACATACTGTACAGCATATAAGTGTTCATGTAGAATGTATGTGGGACACTGGGCCTGATTCAGAGCCGCTCGTAAGCGGCCGCTCGTTCGTTCCGAGCGATGTTAGCCCAACTGCGCATGCGTACGGATCATTATACGCATGCGCTAACCAGTCAGTGCGGCCGAAATTCATGTGCTCGCAAAATAGCGAATGCCTGATATTTTGAGTGACAGAAAGAGGCGTATGTGGGTGGTAACAGGGGAAGGTGCTTGAAAATGGGGAGTGGAAATCAGAACGCAGGCGTGCTTAAAGGTCAAAACGTTTTATGGGTGTGCATATTTAAAACAGCAGCGTCATTGACCACGTCACTGGGTTATTTTATAGTCAGAACTGCTCGCAAAATTGTGGTAGCAAACACCAACCCCAAGAATAGCGAGCAGTTCATACCCTTGTCGATGTACTCGATTAATCTAATAAATAGCGGACATGATGTAGGATGCGAGCGGCCAGGGGGCGTATCTTTCCAAAAAACTAACGCAAGTTTTGTTCGCTCGTTCAGACATAGAGGTGTGAACAGACCGCAAACAGCGAACGGTTCATTTGAATAGCCACTCCTTGTTTTAGAATGAACGACCGCAAATAGCGAGTGGCTCTGAATGAGGGCCACTGTTTGAAGCTATAATTATATATTCTAAACCATATAGCTGAAACCTACATTTTATAATTAGTTATTAATTGTGATTAGACAAATTCTCTTGTCCTCCCACCCATTTTGATGAGATTGGCATTGGGTTCATTACTATGTTCTTTTGTTATTTGTCACAGCAACTTAATGGGGGTTACCTATCTTGTTGTGGGTTATCTCTCCACAGGTATGTGTGCCTGGTGTTATTGAGAAAGTACCTCCAAGAATGTGGTCCCACAAGGAAGAATGTGGTTGGTGTGGTGGGCACTTAATTTGGTATCTCCCAGTATTTCCCTATCTCGGTCCTCAAGGCACTCTTACAGTCCAAATTTTAAGGATAGCCATACTTGAGCACAGGTGATTTAATTTGTATCTCAGTTATTTTGATATAACCATCTGTGTTAAAGCATGGATATCCTTAAAACATGGAACGTTAGTGTTCCTTTAAGGACAGAAGTTGCTGATGATGGGTATATAAATACTTCACACGTTTGACAATCACATCTTTTATAAGCTTCACAAAATATATTGTCAACCCATATGTGAGGATACACTGATATTGGAGTTGTACCTCACATAGTTATTCCAGTATTTGTAGTGTTCACAGGCAAAGAGGCATACAGTAGTGAATAAACAACCTATATTTATGAAAGTCAGCAAAGGAGAACAGCAGTTTAAATAACACCACTCTGTAACAAGTAACCAGGTAAGTATCAGCAATTGGACACAGAAACAATACCTTAACAGGATATCAGGATAGTGACTACTAAGGCAGGACACTGATCATATAAGAGGACATTTTTTTATCCAGATTGGAAATGGTGTAATAATTGCAATAACAATTTTCCCACTAACACTCAGCCAACCCGCTTTGCCAACTTGACAGGAATGTGGGGCCCGGATTTGTGCTACCCAGGTCTCTGGTGAGAGAGGATTCTACACAAGCAGTACATACTGCATCTCTTCGGGCCAAATGTAATTGCTGTTGTATCTTCACACTGGAAGGAACCAAGGAGCTGATTCAGACCCGCTCGCTAGGATTCAATCGCTCGTAGCTGGCCCATAGTTGCAATCTGCGCATGGGTGTGCATCACAGTTCACATGTGCGTGCCAGTGTGAACGCTCGGGAAGCAATCGCTCACTGCGCATAGACAGCCCAGCAGAGTGAGTGATAGTAGAAGCCATTTGTGGGTGGTGACAGGGGCAGTCCACTAGAAATGGGGGAGTGGAGGTGCGAATGCAGGCGTGCCTGAGTGTTTCAATGCTGTTTAAAAGGCGTGCATAATTAACAGGCAGTGTCATAGTACATGTCACTTGGTTGCATTTCACACTGAAGTGATCACAGTGCTAGCGGCAAGGTATAGTCAACCTCAGGCGCTGCGATCGCATCCGATGGTGCTCGATGTCCAAATGTTTTCATGCACTTCCAGGAGATGACGTGCGCAAGTGGGCATCTTATGAATGGCTAGTGGGCGTCTGCATACACAAAGTGATCACACGCCAAGACATAGTGGGCATGCTAATGCCTTGCCATGCAATCGCCTGCCTTGCTGGGTGTGCGCTGGATTTGCATATGCAGAGTGCGAGCGAACACATCTAGCAAGCGGGTCTGAATGAGCTCCCAAGATCCCTGTTTTAACCCTCTTTAGACAAATTTTAAGTCACAGGAGCTCCCTATGTTCACTCTTTCCTGTAAAGATAATGGAGGAAAAGAAAGGAAGGAATCGGAAAAAAAAAATGGAAATCTCCATAGAGAATTCCGGAGGGGGGGGGCATGGTGTTTAAGGGGCTACACCTCATAAGCTATAGGAATTACCAAGCTGAAATATGGCATGGACAGGTAGAACTGTCTCCTGGTGCTACATGCCAAATTTCAGGGAAAAGAAAAATGAGGATTTGGGAGTAATCTAAATTTCCAACTGTCAGTTTTTTCTGACACTCTCAGTTAGGGCCACTTTTCTGCTGTTCTCTATAGGGGATTTTTGGGAAGGCATAACTCAGGGTAGGGTTCGAATTTAAACTTGGGTTTTTTATTTATTAGGTAGCTCTTGTTCCAGGGTAGGGCCTTTTGGGGTTCAGGTAACAGAGAAAGTTAATGTTTTTAAACTATTACCTCACAATTGCACCATTATAGAGATAGGAAGCTTCAATTTGTTGTTCAGCTTCAGTAGGTGCCTTCAGCAGGTGTACTCACTGTGGCTTCACTTGGGTGCACCAAGTTGGCAGTCCAGTGCGGGCAGTAGTGGTGGTGGGACCCTGGGGAAAGAAGCAGCCATTAGCTGCAGCTGGGGGGGAGTGGGTGGTAGTGGCAGACAGATTAGCTGCGGCATGTGATCAGTGGTGAGGGCTGCGGGACCCGGCAGTGGTGCAGGTGGCAGCAGACAGATGCAGCATGCATAGATCTGGAAGATCCGTGATGCCTGCATCTGTGTGTTATAAATCTAAACACAGATGTATGGACAGGCTCAGTGTGTTCTGTCTGTGCTGCTGTGTTTAAAAAAATGAAAGTGTTAAATTGAAAAAAAAAATTTCATGCCCCCTCCCCAAACTGAACAACCAGCACTGGGCTTTGCAGACCCAGTCCTGGTGGTGCTAAATACAGAGGACAAATGATGTAGGGATCCCCCGTGTTAAGCACAACCAGCACTGGGCTATTCAGAACCAGTCCTGTTTGCCAAAATACGGGAGACAATTGACATAGGGGTCCCCCATATTCAGTGCAACCAGCACTGGGCTCTGAGCCGGTCCTGGTTCTGGAAATATAGGGGAAAAAATGTGTAGGATCCCCCTGTATTATCCAGAACCAGCACCGGACCCTTTTTAGCAGGGGGGTAATGCCACAGCTAGGGGAGCCCTTTCACTGGGCCCCCCAGCCAAAGCATCACCCCTCACCACTAGTCAACCACTAGTCAGCCCAGGCCTGGGATCCTTAGTGAGCTGGGGACCCCCATAAAGGGTTCCCCTATCAAGAGCACCCCAGGCCGATAACCCGGGGCTATCCCTGGGCACACCTGGCCGGTGGGTGCTGGGTTGATTGTGAATAGTGTGGTGCAAGTAAAGAGTTAAAAATATTGTCTTTTGCTGTGGAACTACAGTTCCCAGCAAGCCTCCTCCGCATGCTGGTATTTGGAGAACCGCAAGTACCAACATACAGGGCATTACGGGCCCACTGGTACCTGTAAATCCACAGCAAAATAAATATTAAAATAAACACAAGACACACACCGTTGAAAGTAAAAGTTTATTAACACATACATGCACACACACATGTACACACACATGCACACACTATCTCACATACAATGGACAAAGAAACGTGTAGAAAATAGGGGGGCGATATCTCTTATAATACACAGTTGTTGTTTTTGGGACATACAGATAAATACTTATCTTGAGATGTCCTATATACTGTTTATTCTGCTTCTGTTGTAACTCTTTGCTTTTTCAGCAGGCCGGATGGTTTGTCCAGATATGTAAATAGAGAATATTATACAATGTGTAGTATCCTTTATGGAAATTATGATACAATAATTCATTTGGGTCTGCCCCAATCAGACTGTGTGTCAGTAGATTCTTGGCATGCCATGTAACAGGGATTCTGATGTGTTGTTCATCTAAATAAACACCCTGACTTACACACAAATCGTGTCAGGCATGGCTCGTAAAGGTATCTTGTGAGTTCTTTCCTATTGGTAGCGCCCTTTCTTCACCAGTAATTCTCTAAATCCGCTGAGTACACACCTGACTTACATGGAAATATGTTATTGGAAGCTTGTAAGGGTTTCTTTTTCCCAAGGAAATATATGTGGTAATACCTTCCACTGCGGGAAGAATGTATCACCATAAGCAGTTGGTGATAAAATGTGCGTACCCGTACTCACATATGGCACGGATATGGTAAATGTATCTGGGTTTCTTTCTGTTGATTTCCACAGAATCCCGTACTCAGAGTGGTTTTAATAAAAAAAATGGTTCATTTATTAAAACATAATTGTAAGAAATTACTATCTTCAAACATATTAAAATATATCTTTGCGCAAAACTTTCTTAGTGCAAAAAAATGCAGAGAATGGGAGTCTGCACTGGGATAAAGTGAGGCCTGTGTTCCAGAGCAAATAAAAATTCCTAGGTAGCTCTAAGAGGAAAAAATGGAAAGACACATACCTCTCTCTTGTAGTCCTCCAGAACCTACGCGTTTCGAGAATGGTATTCTCTTTATCAAGGTGTGGAGGTATATTGCCAGATCTCCCGTTTTTATGCTTGTCTGGTGTTGCATCATACCAGCATCACTTCCAGTTCCGGTTCGCGGGACAAATTGTCCAAAATAGTGATATAAGTATCTCGCTTGTTTCCCCTTTCAATCTGTCAGTTTCCCTGTTAACATAATCTTCTGGGAAAAATTATTAAAGTCCATATATCTGTCTCTGATGTTTTCTCCGTTCAAAACAGAAGTGTAAGTGCCCGAACGGACGCAGGAGTGCCTGGGAAATTTTGTTTTTCTTATTGGTGGAAACTACAAGACCTGTATCCTGCATTTTGGAAGGAAGGGGTGCCTAGGAGATGTAGTTTTTCTCACTGGATAGAACTACAAGTCCTGTATCCTGCTTGTCAGAAGGCAGCCAGTCTTTAGGAGTGGATGGATAGTGTACAGTCTTTCTTTCTTATGGCAGTCCCTGGTGATAAAAGAGGATTCTTAAAGCTTATGATCATAAAATAGTTGTAGATATACAGATCAGATTAATTATTCTGTATGCAAAAATCTCATTATACTTAAGCATTTATTGACATACTGTACAGACATCTTTGAGTAATATTGTCTAATAAAAATAGTCTAGATTTATGGCTGTATAAATTATTAAAATGCAAGAATAAATACAACAATGCTATAATAAGGATTAATATGAAAACCGTTCATAAAATATAAAAGATATTAGATCAAATAGTAAATAGGACACATGTTTTAGATACATTTCCTTAAAGTAGGTTAACAAGGTAAAATATGTGAATGTGTGCATGTATAAATGACGTAATCCAATGTATACAAAATGGCAATAAATATATTTATTGAGGAAGATTTTAGTCATAGGATAAGTGCAGGAATATTAAAAAAGGCGGTGGATCCGAATAATCGTTGGAACCTACTTCAGAAGTATTATTGGGTGAAGAACCTATAAAGTCACCTATATTTTAACAAGGGAATTATCTGTTTACAGAAGAAGAGTTTTGAGTAACACATATTCTAAAAAATAGGACAAGATGTTTCTGGAATCATAGAAACCAGTTTAGCTCGAAGTAGCGTTCTTTCTATATTTTTGTCTCTTACAGAGGTTTTGATATGTTGAACACTTATAAATCTCCGAATATGTGTGATTGAACAGTTATGCTCCGTCTTAAAATGATTTCATGGGTGGTGTCTTTCCTGATGTTCCGCAGATGTTCCGATATCCTGACTTTAAGTGGTCTAGTAATGCGTACAATGTAAACAAGACCAGAGGAGCATTTGACTAGGTTTACCACATTTGCGGTATTACGTGTTATTAGGTCTTTGATTTTCATTTTTGTTCCATTCACTTCTATTTCATTATACTTAGATTGCTTGTCTTGAACGTTCCTACATCCAATACAAACTCCACACCTGTGGAATCCCTTCGTGCACACTAATTGCCTTGTAGGGACTGTCATGGTGCTTTTTACATGGCGTGTTTTTAAATTTTTTGATCAGTATATGAAGAGGGATTATATCCCTTTGTAGTAGGTGCCAGTGTTTATATATGAGTCTTTCCATCTGTTTATGTTGTGCATCATAGTTGGTAATAAGGGCCCATTTTTGTTTGTCCAGAGTGCTATCATTACTACTATCATTCTTCTTTTCTCTTGGTTCAATCAGATGAGATCTCACCTTTTTAGTGGTTTCTTCCATTATTTTCTTTAGATCTTCCGGGTTGTAGCCCTTTTCTATAAAGTCATTCCTCATCCTAGTCATTTGTTCTTGCCATTCTTCATCATTGCTACAATTTCTTTTCACCCAGAGAAATTGGCTTTTCGGGACACTTTTCAGCCATTGAGTGTGGTGTTGACTATACGTGGGTATAAAGGTGTTTACATCTGTAGGCTTTCTAACAGTCTTGGCATGAATGGTACCATCTTCCACATAGATAGTTAGGTCCAGGAAGTTGATCTGTTCACAGCTATGCCTGAGAGTAAATTTTATGTTCATGTTGTTCGTGTTGAGTATAGTGAAGAAATCTTCTAAACTTTCTTCTGTTCCATTCCACATGAGTATAACATCATCAATATACCGGTATCATTTAATTAGACTTGTGCCCCAAGCTATGCCACTGTAAATGTGTGATTCCTCACAATAGCTCATGAAGAGGTTGCATAGCTTGGGGCAAATTTGGTGCCAATAGCGGTTCCATTTCGCTGTAGATATAAGTCGCCATTAAAGGAAAAAGAATTGTTTCCCAAAATAAATTTGATTGCCTCCAAAATGAAAGATTTTCAGGCTGGGGATATAGTGGTTTTGTCCAAAGACCAGGATATGGCTTCTAGCCCTTTTTCGTGAAGTATACATGTATAGAGGGACATTACGTCCGCTGATGCCAACCTCATATTTTCAGTTCAATTAAAATCTTTAATTTTCTAAGGATATCTCCTGTGTCTTTCAGGTAGGAATGGTTTTCAATCACTAAGGGTTGTAAAATCCCATCTATGAAGGATGATAAATTTGAGGTGAGGCTTTCCGGCTTTCCGTGCCGACAATAATCGGCCTCCCCGGATGGTTTACAGTACTCTTGTGTACTTTTGGCAATACATATAGCATAGGTATAATCGGGTTATCCCCTTTAATAAATTCCTCTTCGGATTTAGTGATACCACCTTTAGTTATATGATCACTAATCAATTGGTTCAAATTTCCTTTGATTCGTTTTGTGGGGTCTGTCTTTAATTTGTGTATGTTGTTGTGTCTGATAATTGTCTGTATATTTCCTTTAGATAGTCATCTCTGTTCATGATGGCTATTCACCCCCTTTATCACAGGGTTTAATGATTATATTTTCATCTGTTCCTAATTTGTTTACAATCTCTCTCTCTTTTTTGGTTAAATTTAATTTAATTTTCGGTCTCTTGAATCTCTCCTGTTCTTCTGTTATGACTTTGGAAAAAGTGTCTATAAAATTTCCCTTGATGTGGGCAGGGTAGAAAGTTGATTTCTTTTTCACCTTTGAGTTTTTCTCTCCTGGATCCAGTCCTAACTCCTTGTTTTCATCGTTCTGACTTTTGTTGTCCTTAAATTCCATTACGAAAATTTTTCTTAAGGTGAATTTCCTTATAAATTTGTGTATATCAATGAACTTTTCAAATTGGTCCATGTGTGTCGTGGGTGCATATTTTAACCCTTTGCTTAGCACTTTTTCCTCCTCCTTGGACAATTCCCGATTGCTAAGATTGAAGATGTGTTTTTTAACTTCCATTTCATTGGTAGTAGCTACTTTTCTTGAGGTTTTTTTTCACGGTACCACTCTTTTCTTTCTTCTCACTCTGCACCCTCTTTTCCTTATTTTATTCTTCATTTTCTTGTTTGTCTTCTTTCCCTTCTCTTTTAATGTATGTTCTTGAGTCTTTCTCTTGAGTTCCAGATTCTCCTGTGTCGAATGCTCTTCTTTCCCTTCCTTTCTCCTAAAAAAGGGGGGTCTTCTTCATTCTGAGTCCTTTGGAGTTTCCATTATGCTCATGGGGGTGTCTTTTTCATTCCTTCTATTTTGCTTGTATTTTCCTTCATCTTCATCTTCTGATGACAGTGGTCTATACCTGGTAAACATTCTTTCTTCACTGCGATCTTTATGATTATATCTTTCCACACTTCTATGGGTGGTCTTGTTGGTTCTGTACAAACTAGATTTGTTCCATCTGGTGTTTGGACCATAGATATCTTGGTTTCGGTAATACCTCTGTGTTGGTATCTCTTCCTCATGTATTTCTCCCTTTCCATATCTCTCCCTTAATGGTTTTGGTTTCTACCTAATTGGATTTGGTGTACACATGTTGTTCCTATGTATGGATGTGGATGCTTCTACTCTTCCGTCATTGAACTTATCATCCCTCCATCTGGGCTTCCTCTGATGAGACACTATCTCACATACTGTACTCACCTATGTATCCCTGAAGCCAATCATGTCCACTTCTCCATGTATATAATCCAATGGTGTACCTGTAATAAAAAATTCCATAATCACCTCCTCCTATGCGTGGATCAGGTCCTATTCATTTCATGTAGACATGCTCAGGCTTGGCAAAAAAAAAACATGAAATATGCGGACCCACGGACTTTAGTACTGTCCTCTAAGGACAGTACTACCTGATTGATAGCTTCACAGTGGGATTTCTCTATAGAAATCCCAGTGCGGAGTGCTCATTGGCAGAGAGAGGCGAGCCTTCTTCCTCTCAGCCAATGAGCAGGTTCTCACTATTGACGTCAATGGTGAGAACTGCGATGCACATTTCAAAAATGTCACCTCAGTGTAATTTTTGAAATTTGAATATGGCCGCCGAGACCTAATCACGGCTCGCAGCATCATCGCTCTGCCCCCTCGACTGGCTTATATAAGCCAGCGCACGGACATGGCATGGCAGTCTGTTAGCTGGGAGGCAGCAGAAAAGAGCTGCCAAAGAAAGAAGATGCCAGGCAAGTCCAGGTTGGGCAGCGACCATGCAAAAGAGCTTAAAGGCTGCTGCCCTCCAGGCGAAGTCACCATGGAAGTCCTGGGGGAGGCAGAAGCCATGCAAATTAGCTTAAAGGCTGCCTCCCCCCAGGTGAAGGTGCAGGAAAATAAAATATTAAATCAATCAGTGTCCTTGTTTTATTTAAATTTTTCTTTTACAGGGGTACTATAGGTACCAGCATGCCCTTAATCACCCGCTTGCTGGTACTTGTGGTTCTCCAAGTACCAGCATGTGGGGGAGGCCTGCTGGGACCTGCATTCCTACTGCAAAAGACAATATATTTACTTTCATATGCACCACACTACACTATAAACCTGGCACCCACCAGCCAGGGGTGCCAGGAATAGCCCCGGGCTATCAGTCCAGGCCTGGGGTGCCCTGGAGAGGGGGATCCCTTTATGGGGGGTCCTCAACTCCCCAGGGATCCCCGGCCTTGGCTGACTAGCGGTCAGGGGTGATGCTTCAGCTGTGGGACCTGGTGATAGGGCTCCCCTGGCTGTGGCATTACTTCCCCGCTAGAAAAAGTCCAGTGGTGGTTCTGGTTAATACAGGGGGACCCTACACATTTTTTCCCTGTATTTCCAGAGCCAGGACTAGCTCAGAGGCCATGCTGGTTGTGCTTATTTAGTCCCCTGTATTTAGCACAACCAGTACTGGGTCCCCAGAGCCCGGGGCTGGTTGTTCCGTGGGGAAGGGGGGGTACGCATTTTTTTTTTTAAATATACTTTTATAAAAAAAATTAACACCAATGCATGGACAGATCTCACTGATACATCCATGCATCTGTGTCTTACTGATTTTTTTTATTTCTTCAGATGCAAGCCACATGGATCACACTAATCCGTGCGTGCATCTCTGAATTATTTATTTTACACAGATGCCTGCATCACGGATCTCACTGATCCATGTATGCAGTCAGCTATCTTTAGATCTTGCAAGTCATAATGTGCTGTTTAAGCACTATTTTGTGTCCTGGAGTACCAGGGAGTGTTCAAGGGAAATCCTTCATATCGCATTGTGAGCACAATGTTCCACACACCTGTAGCCTGCCCCCTCAGCTGTCTCTCCCTCTGCACCCCCGAAACACCTGTGTGCTGTCCCCTCCACCACCAGCGCTAGTGTACCATTTTGTTGCCCTTCTCCCCTGCAGGTGGCTCGGTTTGCTTTTCCTGTCCCTGATGGTTAATAAATTATAAAAAAGCAATGAAATTCCATAGATTAAAAACCTTACGGTTTCACATGTCCCAATAGGGCGTCTTAGACATGACCTGAAGTTTCACAAAACCTATTGAATTTCTTCCAATCAAACTTAAAAAAGCAATGAAATTACAATCATTATGGCTGACGCCTTAATGGACGTGTTCCTTGCGCAATACAGATATGGTATACCATCATACCCTGTAGTTAATGGCAGATTCAGAACTCTCACAGAGTGAGATTGCTGTCACTCACAAAATGGTTGAGCTGCTAATTCACAAAATTGTGTGCTCATTGGAATACACACATGCAGTCTATGCAACTGAGGTCTAAGCAGAAGATAGAGCTGCGCAGATGGGATAAGAGTGGCGTGGATTGGGGAAGGAGACAGAGCAGCATGGATGGGTGAGATATAAAGGCTTGTAGAAGGGGAAAGATTAAGCAGTACATAGGGGGGAGCCAAAGTGATGCAGATGAGTGGAAAACAGTGATGCGGATGGGGGGAAACAGTGGCATGGTTTGGGGGGACAGAGCGACCTGGATGGGAGGGATAGAGTGGCATGAACATGGAAAGACAGAGCAGTGCAGATAGGTAAAGACAGATTGGTGCAGATGAGGGAATACAGACTAGCACAAATGAAAGAACACACAACAGTAGGGATTGGGGAAGACAGATTGTTGCAGATGGGGAGGAAGACAGAATGGTGTGGTTGGGGGGGAGACAGAGTTGCATGGTTGGGGGGGACAGACAGTGGCGGGCTGGGCCGGGGGGCAGGGTGCCATGTGCCCCCCAGGCCACAGTGCCATGCGGGCCGCGGGCCACGGGCAGTCTGTGTCTCTGTGACACAGGCTGCACCGCATGTGTAGCGCTGACCAGACGGAGTTCGGTCAGTGCTACACTGACTAACACACAGTCGCCAGCTCCGGCAGCTGTGTGTTTGTTTTGATCAGCAGCCAATGAGAGTCTGACAGACTCTCATTAGCTGGTGCTGTGCCCACTGCAGGAGCCGCTCCATCTTCCCAGCTCCCACAGTGTGTAATGGGAGAGGCGTCATGACATCATATGACGTCTCTCCCATAATGCAGAGTGGCCTGGCCCGGGAGGACAGACGGAGGAGCGGATGGCGACGGCGGGAGCAGAGATTCAGGTAAGTATTATTTTTTAAATCTTTTTTTATTATGTGTGTCTACTGGGGGAGGGGGCTGGCACTACAAGGGGGAGACCACTACTGGGGGCACTACAAGGGGGGACTACTACTACTAGGGGCACTACAAGGGGGGAACTACTACTACGGACTACCAATACTGGGGGCACTACATGGGGACTGCTACTACTACTACTGGGGGCACTACAAGGGGGGGACTACTACTGGGGGCACTACAAGGGGGGGACTAATACTACTGGGGGCACTACAAGGGGGGAACTACTACTACTACTGGGGACTACTAATACTGGGGGCACTACAAGGGGGGACTACTACTGGGGGCACTACAAGGGGGGGACTACTACTAGGGGCACTACAAGGGGGGGTAATACTACTATGGGGGCACTACAAAGGGGGGGCTACTACTAGGGGCACTACAAGGGGGGAAATACTACTACTGGGCACTACTACTACTACTGGGGCACTACAAGGGGGGCTACTACTACTAGGGGCACTACAAGGGGAGGGGATTACTACTAGGGGCACAGCATAGGGGGGAGGGGACTACCAATGGGGCCACTGCATCGAGGGACCACTGCTGGGGGCTCTATATAAAGGGCAATACTGGGGGTACTGCATAGGGGGGAGACTACAACTGGGGCCACTATTTAAGGGGCACTACATAAGGGTTACCACTACTGGGGGCACTGCATGGGGGGTGGACTGTTACTGGGGGCACTATATAAGGGACACTGCATAGGGGTACCACTACTGGGGGCACTATATAAGGGGCTTAATACTGAGGGCAAAAAGGGCACTGCACAGGGGGGACCACTACTGAGGGCACTATATCAGGGGCTTAATACTCGGGGCACAAGTGGCACTGCAGAGGGGGGACCACTACTGGGGGCACTGTATAAGGGGCACTGCATAGGGGGATCACTACTGGGGGCACTACTGGAGGCCTGCATAAGGGGGTCCTCTCCTGGGGCACAGGGGGCACTGCATATGGGCACCTTGACAGGGGGCTGCCCCTAATCTTTATTTTTACTTTGTATTAATCCCATTTGGACCTGCCTCCTCCCTGGAACACTTGAGGGGGGGAGTGCCGTAGCACGAACATTCTTTGGGCACCCTGGCTACATGCTACTCCTCTGCCAGGGCCGCCTGCATGCATTTGCCCCCCAGGCTAAAAGTTGCCAGCCAGCCCCTGGGAACAGAGTGGTGCAGATGGAGGAAGAAAGAGTGGCACAGATGAGAGAAAGACAGAGCGGCGTGGCTGGGGGGAAGGCAGTGGTGCAGAAGGAAACAGAGTGACATGGATGCAGGGCAGTGCAGATGGGGAAAGACAGATTGGTGGGAATGAAGGAACACAGACTAGCACAGTTGGGAGACCACACAGAAGTAGGGATTGGGGAAGAAATAGCAGCATGGAGGCATACAGCGGAAAAAAGTGTGCATAGACAGAGTATGATAGTTTTAGAAATTAGGGAGCTGAATGTGTATTCTGAATGAGATGGATGTATGGAGTGAGAAGGATTTTGGAACCCAGTGGGATTGTTGTGGTAAATGGATGGGAAGATTGTGGGCACTGAGTGGGATGTGTGTGCCACATAACTGCTCAGACCTTAGTTGCATAGACTACATGTGTGTATTCCAATAAGCACACAATTCTGTGAATTAGCAGTTCCACCATTTTGTGAGTAGCAGCAATCTCACTCTGTGAGAGCACTGAATCTGCAGTTAACCAAAGGGTGTGATGGCATGCCATATCTGTATTGCGCAAGGAACATGTCCATTAAGACGTCAGCCTTAATGATCGTAATTTCATTGATTTTTTTTTGCATTGATATCAGATAGTTGTAAGTGAGCTCTTCAGATTGAAAATTATAACCAGTCCCATTTGCTCATAGTATTGGGATTGGAGGAATATCTGTGAGCGGGAATGCATTTGTTTTGTAATGCATGCTGCACGTCGGTAGCATACCTGTGAAATTACTTAACTGGATTTTATGTTGTTAAGCAATGGGGCTGGAGAGCTCCTGAATGTTTTCTAGCTGTGACAAAGGCAGTAAATTCAAATTTAAATAAGGAGAGTTGGCAGCTGAGTTCTTACTCAATGAGGGGACCCAGCAGCTATGAATCATTTCCAATAAATTCTACCACCTTTCCTCCCAAAAATGTTTTTATTTTCATTAGTGTCACATGATCAAAAGGGATATCAGAGTTTTAAAAAATGACACAAGGCCATGACTGGAAGGTATGGCAGACTAGCTGCTTAAAGTACATGGAAGTACATGGAAGTTCCTGAAACAAGATAGTGTTTGAATAGCTGAGAGTTCCGTTATACCTAAAATGTCAAGCTTCTCCCTAAATCTGTATTTGTATCCTCTATTAGCTAACTCCCATACTTAAATTAATTATCAATGGCAAGTACAAGGAAGAATCATGTACTCACCAATGAGAAATAACCCAACATGTTTACCTCCGCTCAAACAGTAAGGGTAAAACCCTCATTTGCTCTCTTGCAATGTTATCTTCCTATTTTGTGCAAATACAATTGCTTTTTAGGACTTGATGTATGTGTGGCTATAGGTTTATGCATCCTCTGGCTGAATTTGCTACTGTGGTAGAGGGCATGATTCTATGTTTGACCCTCTTAAATTTGGCTTCAATTTACTCCATATACTGTATGTGTGTGTATATATATATATATATATATATATATATAAAATCAGAAAACTCAGCACTCACCATGTTTAAACACTCACAATAATGTATAAATAAATAATGGGGTTTTGGTTCATGGATTGATCAATGCATTTAAGCCTACAGCCCACATCACGGGACCCCACTTCTCTGCAGGTCCTACACTATCTGTCACACTGATGGAAACCTGGTAGCTGCTATCACATAGTTTAAACTGAAAAAATGTTACCTGGTTTAAAGCTCACCTGCCAGCTAATGGCTTTTAAAGGCAAGGCAGTCACCAAACATAGCTTCTATCATACTACCAAAAAGGCAGCTGACACAGGTTATTATTAACGAGTTTGCACATCTACAAATCCTGAATTTACCCTGCTTTGGGTATATTTAATACCCTGTTTTAGAGTGGCAATCATTTAAAAGGCAAAACTAGGTCGGCTGTACCTTTTAAATGATTGCAGTCAGACTCGCCGATAACTCGCCGATGCCAGCAAGTCGCAGGTTAACACATTTATACCCATGTGCTGTGTTACAATTTGTGACAGAGCAACCATTTAGCATTTTCCTTTGTATTATAGAGGTGGATACATCTAGCAAACTTGTCTGTGTTAATAATATAGCAACATCCCTACACTATTATATAGTAAAGGTAGTAATATTTTATGTATAAAATGCTGTAAATGTATTCTATTTAGACTTATACCTGGACATTATTTTTTTCTTTAAGTACTTTTACAGTTGTACTGCAAATGCACAACGGGACATAACAGCAGTTCTTTGGAGAATATTTCACAAACTTCAGTAAATTATCTTTTACTAAATAAAGACAAAGTCAAATTGTCATCTATCTTTGAAAAATATCTGTCACTGACAATCTGACAGAATTCTAAAGCTGGGTACACTGTACGCGATATATCCCTCTGACGCAGATTGGAACGATACATCGTGTAGATTGTATAGTTTGTATGCCCGATCGCACATTCACAGTGGTCGTCCATCGCCTAGTACTGTATGTACCCAGCTTAACAACTATTAGCCCACAGCCTGCAGAATTCATTCATTGTATCCCTTATTGTGCTTACACTACCACATACCCTACAAGAGTCCCAAATTTTGCAGGACAGGCACTTTATAGGGATGGATCTAAGCAATTGCCACTTGGTGATTATAAATATTAGTATGCTTTGGTCAGATCTAGATATGGCTTAGGAAGCCAATAGAATGGTGTTGATGGAGGAGGAAAAACAAGGGAGTGCTGCAGAAATGGGCAGAGCCATTGTTTGGAATACAGTTACAGTATTGAGCCTATTAAAGTAGAAATACATCAGACTGAGTGTAGTGTGTGAGTAAGTGCTACAAAGTCAGGCAGAGATGGGGGTGGGGCATTCCGCTCATCCCTGATACAGAGCTGGAAGTTGCACTTTTAATAGAAGCTACCAACCTTACAGAGAAGATTGTCAGTCTAGTCCAAAGACTGACACTCCAACAGGGTAACTTGCCATTTGCTAACAAATGGAACAGTCAATTCCACGAGGGAGCTTGTCAGTGCCAAGTAATAAGATCATAGTAGTCCTGTGCAAGCTGCCAGAGGACAGAGGGTTTCGATGTCCATTCCACAGTTGTAGGTAGATAGAGTTATTTAGTAGTTTGATGTTTGTCCTGTTTTTTTTGCCATCACTTGTTTTGGGTGCCCATTAATTATCACAGCTGTCGTGCTCAAATAGACAGGGTTTAACCACATAAGGCAACTTAACCCGTCTAAAGTCCTGGTCTGGTCACCCAATAAGCAGTGTGAGCACCCAAACTACGGACTCTTTGCACATTTCTGCTTAGCACCTCAGGAGACCGCGAGGAGAAATGTGTGCGGCTGCTGCATTCGTATCCAAATGGAGCAACAATTTAATTGCTCCATTGGGCACCCACTAATTAGCATGCAGCATAAAACAATTCCCCCCCTAAGCATCTTATCCACTTTATCTGTAATGTTTGTGTAAACGTGAGCTGTCACAATAATGTGCATAGAGTCGGCATCTTATATACATCTTATACCATACATTTATATGTTATTCTCCCTCCTGTTTCAACAAGTAATTCGGAAAACCAACATACATGAATTATATATTTTAACTGGATTTTTCTTACATTATCTATATCTAGATTGGATGAATGTTATTAGTCGGGGATCAGTGTTTACAACATTTTAATTAATGGTCTTTAGATGGCTTAAGCTATGTAAAGTTATTAACACAAATAAAAGTGGTAACTTGTAGGTCAGATTTAAACAAAATGGCAAGTTTGACTTTGAAAGGGCAGGCTTAAATCAATATATTTATTTAAACAACATATTATTAAGCAACTAGGCTGTGGGAGCTAAATTACTTACAGATTAATTGGAACACAAATAGGGTTCACAGGGGGCAATATCATAAATCCCATCAAAGCCCTATCTGTGTGGAGTTGGTATGTTCTACCTGTGTGTGGGGGTGTTTATGTAGTAGGGAATAAGGATTGTAAGATCCACTGGAGCAGGAACTTTTGTGTATGACCAAATATTCTCTGTAAAGTGCTATGGAATATGGACCTGATTCAGAGCCGCTCCCTAAGCTGCGCTCGCTCGCTAGGAGCAAATGTCGCCCGTCTGCGCATGCGTCTAAGTTGCAGTGCGCCTGTGCAAACTAGCATCTGCGATGTACAATCTAGCGCTCGTAGTACACAGAGAGGACGCTACTTTGAGTGACAGATGCGTCATTTGTGGGTGGTAACGGGAAGGTGCTTGTGAACGGGGGAGTGGTTGTGCAAACGCAGGCGTGTCTGACCGTCAGAACGGCGTTTAATGGGTGTGCATTAGCAAAGTAGCGTCTTTGCACACATGACTTGGTTGTTTTCTAGCCTGAACTGCTCGCAGTGCTTGGGGTTGGTTAGGTCAACCCCAAGTGCTGCAAGCAGCTCCGATGGCCCTCGATGTTCACGAATAATCAGACACTTCCCGGAGATGACGTGTGCTGCGAGTGACAGGTGGGAGGTTTTATAGTCCAGCGTACGCTAACTTACGTCGCTCACTAAGACATAGAGGGCATCCTTACAGCGCAAAGAGCGATCGCATCCTGTGAGCGGCTCTAAATCAGGTCCCATGTGTGGTCTAATTAATATGAAAGAATAAATTAGAAGTTAGAATACATTAGAAATGCCCTATTCTTACCAAAGACAATGCATAGGGCCAAGGGGTCATCAGTTGTGACTAGTAGAAAAATGGTTTCCCCATGAGTCTGCAGCTTTCTCACTGTAATAATGATTGTGACATTTCTTACATAATGATGGCAAATTCAAGAAAAAGTAAACACTGATGTCTTACAAGAAATGGTATCTGAATAATAATTAGCAGAGGACATTATATGGGTGATTAACATAGGGAATTGATATGATTGCCATTTTCAGGGTCAGAAAGATCAAAGAGGAGATGGACACAATTAGAATTGATCATATATTGGACCGGATATCCTAAAGTTTAATGTTTAAAGTATTGTGCTTTACCACAAATATTTAATGAATGCATTGAAATGTTTGTACAATATATGTTAAGCTGACCATGTGGATTCATTGCTATACTGGTTAATTGGGTTGAATATTGCCTGCAGACAGCTTTTAAAGGCAAGTGCTCCCCAAGGCTATATATATTACGCTCTTTAATACTACTACACAACCTGCTGACAACTGTAAGGTTACAGGAGACAATTAAAATGTTTCTATTTACAATACATTCTGACTGTAAATGTAGATACAGCAGTCATGCACAAAAAGCAGCATTGCCCCCCTGATTCATGCAGATTGTATTGCTACTATTCACTCTAGAGTTACTATGGAAACTCCAGTTTCCAATATATTGTAAATTAATGAAAGACTGCATGTCTGTTCTGTAGAAGATGTACATCCTTTCAGCTGTATAAATGTGTGCTATACCAATATTATACTGGCTGTTACTCAGTGTTTAAGTGAATTTGCCTTCCGGAGACAATGGAGCCATTTGCCGCCGGGCGTCAGCCCTGAAGGGGGCACCTGGCTCCATTGTCCCCGGGAGCTGCATGGAGAAGGAGCGCCGCTGATCGGCGCTCCACCTCCATTGGCGTAACTACGGAGGGTGCAAGGGGTGTGGTCACACCCCCTGCACCCTCCATGTGCCGGGCGCCCGCTGAGTGTGTTACCAGCGGGCGCCCGGCTACTATTCAAACCCCCGGCGGCAGCCGGAGGACGGAGCTCCCTCCGTCTTCCGGGTCCCGCAGTGTACTATGGGAGTGACGTCATAACATCACTCCCATAGTGCCGAGGAGCGGACGCCGGGGACGGAGCTCAGGAGTGAGCTCCGTCTTCCGGGTCCCGCAGTGCACTATGGGAGTGACGTAATGACTTCACTCCCATAGTGCCGAGGAGCGGACGGCAGGGATGGACGGCAGCAGCACTGGTGCGGGGATAAAGGTAAGTGTTTGTTTGTTTGTTTTTTTTGTGTGTACACGTGCGGTGGGGGCCATCACTACTGGGGGCAACTACAGGGGCCTCACTACTGGGGGCAACTACAGGGTGCTCACTACTGGGGGCAACTACAGGGGCCTCACTACTGGGGGCAACTACAGGGGCCTCACTACTGGGGTTAACTACAGGGGCCTCACTACTGGGGGCAACTACAGGGTGCTCACTACTGGGGGCAACTACAGGGTGCTCACTACTGGGGTTAACTACAGGGGCCTCACTACTGGGGGTAACTGCAGGGGCTCATTACTGGGGGCAACTACAGAGGCCTCACTACTGGGAGCAACTACAGGGGGCTCTCTACTGGGGGCAACTACAGGGGGCTCACTACTGGGGCCAACTACCGGGGGCTCACTACTGGAGGTACTGCATAGGGGGACCATTACTGGGGAGCACTACATAGGCAGGCACTGCATAGGGGGACCACTACTGGGGGCATTATATAAAAGGAACTGCATAAGGGGGGCGGTGGCAGCTGGGGCTGGCATAGGTGCTGGGGGGTGGTACATTTTAGTTTGGGGGGGCACCAACATTTATCTTGCCTCCGGGCACCTGGGATGAAGTTACACCACTGCATTTTATTATTATATTTGAATTTAGCAGTGTTAATATTAGTATTGAATGTTATTTATTCTGTTTCTACCCTGATGATGTATAATCTGACAAACTCTGGTATTAACTGTTAATTAGGAGCAGAAGGAGAACCTCTAATCATATATATGAATGAATGGTCAAAAACATGGACATTTTTCAGGAATTCATCAGAACTAAAAATAATATCGCTAACCATTATTCGAAGCTCAAAGCTGGATTTAAAAATGTATTATCTTCTTTTAAGGAATATTATATTCTGAGTCATTCTGGCCATGCTTTATTTTTCTGATTGAGTGCAAAGAGAAGTTAATAACACCCTTAGAAAGAGTGAATAAGCAGACAATAATTACACATTGGCAATTATTTTTGCCTTCCACCCCAAAAAGTGATATTATTTTGTGACCCCATGTAAAGTGGTGCACAAGGTTTGTAATGTGGATACCCACCAACTGCCCATCATCCAAATTACTCTCACATTTAATTTTTATATATTCCATTGAGACACACATGCATTACGAGTTTGGCTCACGTTCAGAGCCATAGGAAGGAAGGTTCCTAGGAGGACATTGGCCCTGATTCAGAGTCGATCGCTAGATACAAGCGGTCGCTCTGAATGAGGGCGGCCGCTTGTGGTGTGAAGTGCGGCATCCTGGTCACTAGCTAAGCCGTGGGTTATCACCCACAGCTCTAGCGAGTGACCAGGTTGATGGTTGCAATGGTCAGGACCATCGCGACCATTGGGGCTTGCGACAAGACCTTAAGGTTGGGTCTCGGCAAGCGCAAGCCCCAGGGAGCTTCCTGCTCTGATCGAGCAGGAAGCTCCACACTGACATCATTGCTGATGTCAGTGGGGCTGCCCCCAAACGGCAAGCGTTCCATCGGGAATGCCTCCGTTTGGACGGCCACCCCCCCTACCCACCTCCCAAACAGGGCAAGCTGTCAATCATCATTGACAGCTCGCCTCGTTTTGTGCGAGACCTGTAGCGAAGAAGCGACGGTCACTAGCCGGGTCTCGCGCATGCGCATGTCGGAGCCGACTCCGACGTGCGCATGCCCAGTGGTCAAACATTGACCCGGTTTCCAACGCTCAGCGCTTGCGACTGGGTCTGAATAAGGCCCATTGTACACTGGACTGGTTCACCCAGGATTATTGGTCTAACCCTGACTTAAAGTGGACAAGCAACACCATTGCTATGCTTTCCCATGGCTATCCCTTTCTCTTGGGACCAGTTACCTATCAGCTTTACTGCTTATCAGCTATATATTTTTCTTTGACCCTTCAGTCTCCTGTGATCTCCTCCCCACCACTGCCCTCCACTCTACAGACATGGCTGGTCAGCTTTCAAAGATTAGTATGTGTCTTGAAAATGATTGATACTATGTGGGGTGTATATATGCTATATAAGTAGGTGATTCTAGTGTTGTGTTAATATTGTAAAGTGGGACTAGCTATTAACATACTATAGTGTAAATAATGCAATAAGCAGTCTCTGCATTTAACTGCAGTAAGCAGTTAAAGGTGTAGGTTAATAAATTAATGTTGGGGCTTGCTGGGGGACATATGCCTTTGTATTAAATAAGAATGCTATTAATATTGAAGCTCAATGGGGGCCTGGTGGTCATCTCATTCATTTATTAATGAATGACTCTTTTGTGACCTAAACTTTGTCTTTTAAATGTCCAATAGGTTATTCCAGTTCGGAATATGTATATTTCATAGGTAATTTCAAAAGATCTGCAGGACTTCTTAAGGTGTGAATGTATCTTGGGAGTGGGGAAACCAAGGAAGAATCTTGGATCCCTGACAAAATATGTTTGCCAGGTCAGATCATTTAAGGCCGGCCACATGAGTTAGTCCTTAACTTTGAGATCATTATGTGTATCTTCTAAAAACCCATGCAGTGAGCCAGGCCTCAAGTCTACAGTATCTCCCAAAGAACAAAAGATTTTATTTATGTAAGCTAATTTTATATACATAAATTCTTAACTTTTGTTACATTTTGTGATTATAAATTCAGAAATTAATACCTCTGTTTTTATATAAAATTCCTGTATATATTTAGCATCAAAAGACTCAGCAGCATAACACTTTTTATTTACATTAAAGTGGAGTAAAACTGCCCAGCAATTATATATCCAAACCAAACCTACAGCTATATTTGTAATATTTTATATATGATTATGCAGAAATTGATGGCCAGTTGTTTAATTGTAAAAATATATATTCCAGGGAAGTTCACATCAAAAGTTATGAAGTATTTGATTTCCAGTGAACAGTTGCTCCATGGGGGTTAATCAGCTTTCAAACCTCTCCAGTGAGGACAGAAGAGAAAGGAAGGTTCATGTGAGAAAACGTGCTTTTAAGCCTCAGCTAGGGTTTGAGAAATTGTTAGTTTTTGTGAAAATCTATCAATTGGCTGTCCATCATCATTTCACACTATTCCCAGGCATAGATTATGTAACTGAAATGTAAGCTCATATTCTATTTTTTACCCTTTTATTTCATGCAAAACTATTTGCAGGTGATTACTGAGTGTCTAAGGGACCTATTCATTATCACTTATTTTTCACAAAAGCATTAACATTTTCACATACTTTTGTAAAAAATTAGTGTCAGGGCCATTCATCAACAGCATTATTCATTAGTGTCAGGGCCATTCATCAAAAGCATTATTCTCGGAACTTGGTGTTACTGAATGCCACTCTGAGATGGCGTTCAGCCCCCGATAATCTTCACAGGTTGTTGTTTACATGGCAGCCTGTGAAGAAACACTTGGGGGCATGGGACACCCAGGGGGGCATGGGACACCCACGGGGGTGGGGAGCATGGCACACCCACGGGGGAGCATTAGACACGGGGTGGGGGTTGTAACGGACAGCCCTTGGCTGGAATGGATACCATAAGTACCGCGGGGGGGGGAGGAGGTCAGACAGATCTGGGGAATAGAGAGTGAGGGAGAGGGGAAGAGATCTGCAGCAGTGAGCAAATTCTTGTGGATACTTCAGCTGCATGCGGAAAAGTATTACTTTTCCGAAAGCCGACTCCGCAAAAAGAGCAGCTTTTCGTAAGTGATACTTTTGTTAGGGAGGCATGATGAAAGCCTACAAAACATCTTTTAAACTCACAGCGAGTTTAAAACATAATTATCACTATTGATAATTATGTCATGATGAATAGGCCCCTCTATTTGTTATCTTTTTATCAGAAACATTGTGACTGTGATATTTAATAACCCAATAAAAAACTCTGTTGTTGTGTTTTTAAATGTATTCATTGGCTAAGGTTTGCTTGGTTATTTGGTAACACTACACTTAAAGGCATATTTTGTTAGGAACAACAGATCTGATTAAGTAAGTAGAGCTAAATATGGGTGAACAGAAGACAGTCCAGCCAAACTTTAGGTTTTAGGAAAACATGTCTTAGTGGTGGAAAAAGAAGCTGAGTGTGGGATATTAATTGTGCAATGTAATCATTATAGACAGGATAGGTGTTTTGGTTTTGAAAAACCTTTGCACTCTTGCATGCCATGCAGAATTAGGTGAGTCTGAGTTGTCACACAAACCTACACGGCAAGATAATAAATCTCTAAGCCCTGATCAACACAATGTGATTAATAGTATAACACTATTATAGGGACACATGCTCTTTGCATTAGTAGCTAATTTAACCTCAGTAGTAAATAAAATTGCTGCTTTGGCAGTGCTCATATGATTTACTCCATCAGTTAGCTGGACAAAAAGGACTTGTTGTTGGGTACTTCCAATTTCTTACGGTACTTATTATATCTTTAACACCATAATTAGATGATAACAATAATATATTATACTTAGTTCAATGCATTGATATAGTGGCACTGAAAGATTGCTACTGCTGCTCTATATTCCTGGAGGTCCTTGGCAATAATGTCCCATGTTAGATGTGGTTTTTAAATTGAAGATCCCATAACATTATGGCACTAAGGGCCTGATTCAGATCTGTTTTCTAGATGCGTTCGTACGCAGCCAAAGTATGCAAATCCCACAATCACATGGCAAGGCATTAGCACGCCCACTACAGGGTTGGACTGGCCCACAGAGGTACAGGGGAAATCCCCGGTGGGCCCCACTGCCTGTGGACCCACCCTCCTCTTCTAGGTGTCAGGTTTCAGACCTCAAATTATAGATTCTTATCTAGATGGTCAATTACCTGGAGGAGCAGAACCACTGATCAACATGGAGGCTTGGTTTCCTTCTATAGAAACTACTGTACATCAACAGTTTATTAATGGATAGTCAAGTGTCTATGGTGGCTGGCCACACCCCTTAAGCATGGGCCCCTGCCATTGAATTTTCCCGGTGGGCCCTTCATGTTCCAGTCCGACACTGGCCTACTATGTCTTGGCGTGCGATCGCAGTGTGTATTTAGACACCAACCAGCCTGTCTTAAGATGCCCACTTTCCCTTAGTAATACACATCATCTCCAGGAAGTGTATGCAACAATCGGTAACATCGGACCCATACGCAGCACTTGTGGCTGACCCTACCCTACCACAAGCACTGCGGGTGCTTCAGTGTGTAATTCAGCGATGTGACGTGTATTATGACGCTGTGTCTTAATTATGCATGCCTCTGAAACGGCGTTAGGACACTCAGACACGCCTGCGTTCGCACCACCACACCCCTGTTTCCATCGACCATCCCCTGTCACCACCCACAAACAGCTCATCCTGTCACTCATTCTAGCGAGATGGCAATGTGCTGCTTGCAAACGCTTCCCGATCGCATGGACCAGTTCGCGCACATGCACTGGATCTTATACGCATGCGCAAATTGCAAACATCGGCAGGCTACATGAGAACGCAGCCTAGCAAACAGGTCTCAATCAGGCCCTAAAATGGCTGCTGAAGTTGTTGTGCCTGTACTATTGTGCTTAGCACATTTCCAGGTGCAAGCAAGTCAGACTCAAATTATGATTGCTTTAAATGTGACTTTTAGCTATCCCATGAGCCCTTGCAGCCATTGGGCAAATTAGATATAAAGTTTTTCCTTAGCAACCAGTCGTGTAATGGTATATCTGCTACCAATGGGTACCAAAAGGTCTGCCTGTCCAAAGAGCAAACCTATATAGCTGGTACACATCAAGCAACCTGGATTTACAACACCACTGCTTGCATTTTCATTTTTTATTTATGTATTTTTTACGTGGGTACACATTAGACTATGTCACCTATTGGATCGGGCCAACATATCATCATCATCGGCAGGAGTGTATGGACTATGTTGGGTCAAGCGTGCTCCCGTAGGGTCGTTCATCGCATAGACAGATCTGCCATACATGCAGCTCAATCTGTCAATGTAATGAATGACCCCATGCATTTGGCTGCAGCTGGTGAATGACATATCGTGCGGTGTGTACAGACTGTACGATATTTCGTGCGTCGCATCGTGGGTCGGCTGGGTACACAGGTAGTCTAAAATGTACCAAGCTTTAGTTTCCCTAGATAAGTTTACTCTCAATATTCAGTTTTGATTTGGTTGATTAGGGTCCATCCAGATATGCACTTTTTTTATATGTATAAAATTGCATGCAATACATGAAAACCACTAGGTTATTATATTTATTAAGGGCTCAACTGATGTACTGTATATACAGTATCATTCTGCATATGTTGGTCACACAAACATTTTCGGAGGTTTAACCAAATTTTTAGAATAGTGCATCCTGCCCAAAATCACTTGCATCCTAATACAAAATGAAACTCAAAACCGATCTAGAGTTGATATTATGGAATTACGGCAGTTTTAGGGCGCTGATCAAGCAATAAATTACTGCAGTGGTAACCCATGCTTCAGCAATGTCTGAGTATAATAGTTGCTTAGATCCAAAACTGCTGGAAAACAACATTTACATGGAATCAAAATATATATTTGTTTATTGGGTGAACAACAATGTTAGTTATCAGGTTTACTGTCTCATTTAGCTTTTGCTGCCCTTTGTTAGAAAAAAAAACCCTATAGGGCAGATTTAATTGGAAGCGAACTTTTGCCTGCAGCTCGCACAGCGCACATAATGGTAGCTGGTTTCTGCTAGCACCTCCATAGGCTGCAAGCGGAAAATCAGTGTTTTCATTTTTGTTGAGTAGTGCTGATGGCCTTTACTGCTGTTATAAAGATATAAAGGCAACGTGCAGTGGTGTTACATGCATTATATAACAAGTATGCCTATTTTATCATTTACATTTATTTTTAGCCATTTATTTAATATAATTTTAGTATATACTCTATATTCTATTCTCATTCTTGTTTTTTTTCTTTTTTACATGAGGTGACCATTTAATTCCTAAAAAACAAGCAGCCTTATTGCGAAGAATGTCTGCATATTTTCAGCCATCTGCCCATTCATTCTGCCATTTATTTAAGCCACATTAAATGCCAGCTGTAGTCTTCCACATACAGTCATCCTGAATTTTTAATATTGAATGATTACTAGAAAATTCATTTACAATAGATTTCTCTTACAATCATTAGTTCATTGCACTTAAAGGGCATTCATTTGTTTCTATAATCAAAGCTTTACTAGTAAATTAAAATTCTTGAGTAATATCCCTAAACATAGAAAATTAATAATCTATCTATACATATACACTATATATTCTGCAGTAGATCAGGGGGCTCAAACTCAAGTAGCTGTAAAGGTGCGTATCCACTAGGCGATTGAACAGGCTGAGTGAACGATAACGACATCGTTATCGTTCAATCGCTTGCCAATCGTCCGCAAATCGGGCAGTTTAAAGTAAAAAACGAGCAGAAATGTGCGTGCCCGCTGGTTGTTTTTGACATCTATCATCGCCCGTACATGCTGGTCAACCTGACGATCACGTCAGGTTCAGCTTGTTAGGGGATGATGGATGTGCTTACACTGAACGACTGAACGTTAAGTGTAGGCACATCACAGACTGTGAAATTGATCGCATGATTACAATGTCGTAATCGTGCTCTCGTTTCTCCGTCTATTAGTGGATGGGCACCTTTAGGGCCACACAAAGATAACTGCATTTGTTGGACGACTGCATTACTTTTAAAGACAAGATGGACACAGGGGTCTGTGTGGCAAGAATGAAAATGATTGATCTTGACCCTTTTTGCTGTCCTCCATACTATTATTGATTATTACACATTTTCTCTTGCAACATACCCACCTTATGTATATTTTTAATGATTTTGTCCCATTTTCTCATCTCATGCATCCTTATATAAATTTGTATTCATTGTGCCCATTCTCTCTCCATGACCACTAATATATTTCCTTTCCCTTGTTTCATATTGTCATTGATTATATATAATATAGAATTTTTTTGATTTTCATCCACTTTCTCTCCTTCATCCCCCTTATATATTTGTTTTTTTTTATTTTGTCCCATTTTCTCTCCACTTGCTGACCTCTCTTTCGTTCTTTTGACTTTGGTGCCTTTTTCTCTCTAAGAAACTCTACCTTGTATATATTTCTATAGTGATTTGGTGCATTTATGAACAACCTTCCCCCCACCCCCATTATTTTTATTTTCTTTATTACTCTGAGTGTGGGATGAAATGCTGTAAAACCTTTGAAAGCTGTGGTTTTGGAGGTCTAACTTCATTCTCCATATGTACTCAGAGAAGCATATGGGCTACTTTTCACATCCTTCCCAAAGAGGGATCCAATAAGATCTCTCCCAGGGTCCCCAGCGGCTCGTGCATGTGGACTAGAACTCTCGGGTCATATACCTGTAACCCGTAACTGCTCACACCACAGCGGACAGCTTATCGGAAGAGCTGTCCTTTGTGGTTTAAATGCAATTGTACATGCATGCATCATAAATAAACGCTGCTATGCATGCAGTAAGTGACGGGATGTATCTCATTCAGAATGCAATGCTTGATACTGTACATCCAGCCCTGCGTGACATGATGATGCAAAGAAACTGGAGCTTTGGCCCAGGCGGAAGCGTGTTTGAGACCCCTGTGCTGGATAAAGTTGTAAATTCTGTTATTTTTATTGGAATTGTTAATATAAAATTTGTTATTCTGTTTTCTGTTCATTATTTTCTTTGCAGTGCTTTAGACAGTAACATGACAAAAATATTTTCCACATATTGTCCTGTAATATTTTCTCAGCTGATATTATTTTATTCATACGGTAAAGGAATTTTAATCTTGTTGGCATTATTACTTTAGACTAGGAATGAGCGGTTCGGATTCTGTGGATTTCCGAACCGCTCCGAACACAGGGGATCCGAGTCCACCCGAACCGCAGGTGGGGTGTTCCCGCCTGATTCGGATCCCACCTCAAGGCCGAATGTCATCCTCCCATCATCGGATTCTCGATAGACCTGGTTCTATAAAAGGCGCCACGACAGTGACTCAGAGCCATTTCTTACTCGGCAAGTACGCAGCGCACTGCTCTGCAATAAGGTGGCAGTGTCCAGACTCACAACAAGTGGCTGTGCTGTTAAGTGACTGTGTATAGGGGGCACACTGCATGCTGATGTATGCTGCGCTAATCTGCTAATTAAAGTGGTTGTAGCCTGTGTCCAGACTCACAACAAGTGGCTGTGCTGTTAAGTGACTGTGTATAGGGGGCACACTTCACGCCAGGGGCGGATATAGGCCTCACGGATATAGGCCTAAGACACCGATTCGGGGCCCCCTTTTCTCCTGCTTAATTTGTCACAACAGGGGCCATTTTATAAGATGGATATTGGTGCGTGGTTGCATTGATATATGTATAACTTGGCAACTGCACACTGCAAGTGGTATATCTATTTATATATATATATATATATATATATATATATATAGTTGCAATCGTCAGTCCGGCACTCCGTGAGTTGTAAAACTTAAATCAATATATTCCATAGTGCTGCGGTGCCCTCCTTGAATCCAAAAAAAACGGAAACCATATATCTCTCAGCAATAGGCGGCACTCGTCAGACTTGTACGAATATAAAAAACCTTCTTTATTCCAACATGTTTCGGGGACAACCCCCGTCCTCAGGGACAAATGTATAATGAACATACAACACATACAAACATATATATACACTCCCATCCCAATCTGTGTAAAAAACTGCCTAATGCACACACCTGTGTCTGATCAGCCCAAGAGAGATCGTGGGGCGTGTATCACACATCCCACTGAACCCTCCCGGCCATATCCCACAGGTGTGTGTGTCATAGCAACCATCATTGCTGATGACATAAACCTACTCCCAGATATCACAACAAAATTTGTTAACATATGCTTTCCATAATGTAATTTATCACTGTGTATCCCATAATCTGTAAACGTAATTATATACATTTGTATTGCTCAACTTTACAAAGATGTTACAAAATCGCATCGCATAATGCTATGTAAATACAACAGTGAATATATTTCAAGAACTTCCTGTAAACAGTAATTACTGCAAATAAGAGTATATAGTGCAAATAATGAAAATGGGTTTAAAGGCACCTATTCACAGATAACATTGGAGCCCCAATGTTTCATTTAATCCCTTAGGTGCCAATGTATTTAAACGGAAGATCCATCTACATTCCCTCTGCAGTAAGATTTTCTCCCTATCACCACCTCTCAAATTGAAGGGTACATGGTCAATGATTATTGCCCTAATACTAGCCACACTGTGTTGCTGTAATAAACAGTGCCTCGCTAATGGTTGGTCACTCTGTCCTCTCTCATGTGCTTGTTTGATGGCACTACGATGGAGTGCCATCCTTTCTTTAAATTGTCTCTGCGTCTTGCCGATATAGGCAAGTCCACAGGGACAAATAATCATGTAAATGACATGAGTGGTACTACAAGTCACATTATACTGGATACTGAATCTCTTACCAGTATGGGGATGTCCAAATGTGGATCCAGTAAGCAATTTATTACAGGTTACACAGCCCAGACATTTGTAGCATCCCTTTCTAGTGCTCAAAAAATGCCTAGATGTGTTTTTAGAGAGCCCAGATATATCTAATTTCACCACTCTATCCTTGATATTGACACCCCTGGTATAACTGGGTAATAGTCGTTTCTCTTTCAAAGCTGGTAATTCGTTATCAGAATTAATCACAGGCCACCATCTTTTGGCCCTTTTGGTGGATTCAACACTACTGGTTGTATATTGACTAACCCATGGTACATGGGTCTCAGATTTATTTTTATTTTTAGTAATGGGGTCTATGGTCTTCAATGTTTCCTCTCTTGGAATACTTAACACTTTAGTTTTTAATTTATTTAATTCCTTTTTCTTATACCCCCTTTGTAAAAATTTAACTAGCATGTTGTCCATCGCTTTAACTGTCTCTGTTGGGTCAGATGTAATCCTCCTAACTCTCAAAAATTGAGAGTAGGGAAGACCTTTTCTCAACGGTAAGGCAGTTTTTTGCACGCCGCAAACCCCGTCCAAGATTTCAAGATTACACAGGATCAAGTACATCGATGAGTGACACAGAACCCCAGTCATCAATGGTGGCACATCACCCTTTAGGATTACAAACAAGATCAACGGTTTACAACATACCGGCAAAAGGACGCGGAGGTCGGGGCAGAACAAAAGACAATCAAAAGAAAAAACCTCCACAGTAGGAGAGGAATTGGTGTTTAATTTATCGCCAAAACCCCTCACTACCATCAAGTGTTGTCTAAAGGGCTAAGTTTTGTGCCTACCACCTATAGGGATGATTTCCAATGGAAATTGGATTGTTATAAATTTAACAGAACACTGTGTATTAAAGAACATTTTGGCAAATTGGTGATGGAGCAAAGAAGGGGAAACGAGACTGTCCCTATACAACTGAAGAAAATTTTACCCAGATCCAAATTTGAACCTATATCGAACAATCCATCGATTAAATCTTTTACCCGATTATTGGAGGCTCCGGATAGCAATTCAACAAGACAACTCAGTCAAAATTTAAACAAAACTGATTGGGAAGCATTGAAATCTTTATCTGATAGAACAGACATTATAATTCGTAATGCCGATAAAGGGGGAGCTGTGGTCATTATGGACTTATCTGACTATCGACAGGAATGTTTAAGACAACTAAATGACGATAGCACATATGAGCTGTTGGATAAGGATCCGACGATGAAATTTAAACAAGAACTGGATAATGTATTATTATTAGCTAGAGATGAGCGACAAATTACTCTAGATATGTACAATGCATTAAGAGTACAGTTCCCTAAAGTTCCTCTTTTCTATACGGTGCCAAAAGTGCATAAGTCACTCATAAAGCCTCCAGGTCGACCGATTGTGTCTGCATTGAAATCTCTATTTCAACCTGTAGCTGTGTTCTTGGACAGCATATTGAATCTTTGTATCCAACAGCTACCATCTTATCTTAAAGACACTACATCTTTACTGTTGGAATTAGAAAAATTTAAAGAACCACCACCAAATATGTTGATGTGTAGTGCTGATGTCACCAGCCTGTATACTTGCATACCACATGCATTAGGTATACAGGCTGTGAGATCATTAGTAGTGGATAACCCGGCATATAAAGGACCCCCTGTAGAATTATTCTTGCAACTACTAACGTTGGTGCTCACGAGAAATTATTTCTTGTTCGATGGGCGATACTATTTGCAGTTAGCGGGCTGTGCGATGGGGTCCCCTGTGGCCCCATCGTATGCTAACGCTTTTATGTATATGATAGAAAAACAGTTATTTCAGATACATAGGGGATATATTCCTTCAATTTGTCTATATTTACGCTATATAGACGACTTGTTACTATTTTGGTTGGATTCTAAAACTAGTCTGGAGGTACTTTTGGACAAGCACAACCTATCGGAGAGTGTGGTAAAATTTACATATGATATTAGCAACAGGAATATAAATTTTTTAGATGTTAATATCAATATTGCTGATGGTGTGTTGAACACCTCTATATATGTAAAGAGTACGGACCGTAATACTCTCCTTTGCCATGACAGTTTCCACCCCTTACCGTTGAGGAAAGGTCTTCCCTACTCTAAATTTTTGAGAGTTAGGTGGATTACATCTGACCCAACAGAGACAGTTAAAGCGATGGACAACATGCTAGTTAAATTTTTACAAAGGGGGTATAAGAAAAAGGAATTAAATAAATTAAAAACTAAAGTGTTAAGTATTCCAAGAGAGGAAACATTGAAGACCGTAGACCCCATTACTAAAAATAAAAATAAATCTGAGACCCATGTATCATGGGTTAGTCAATATACAACCAGTAGTGTTGAATCCACCAAAAGGGCCAAAAGATGGTGGCCTGTGATTAATTCTGATAACGAATTACCAGCTTTGAAAGAGAAACGACTATTACCCAGTTATACCAGGGGTGTCAATATCAAGGATAGAGTGGTGAAATTAGATATATCTGGGCTCTCTAAAAACACATCTAAGCATTTTTTGAGCACTAGAAAGGGATGCTACAAATGTCTGGGCTGTGTAACCTGTAATACGTTGCTTACTGGATCCACATTTGGACATCCCCATACTGGTAAGAGATTCAGTATCCAGTATAATGTGACTTGTAGTACCACTCATGTCATTTACATGATTATTTGTCCCTGTGGACTTGCCTATATCGGCAAGACGCAGAGACAATTTAAAGAAAGGATGGCACTCCATCGTAGTGCCATCAAACAAGCACATGAGAGAGGACAGAGTGACCAACCATTAGCGAGGCACTGTTTATTACAGCAACACAGTGTGGCTAGTATTAGGGCAATAATCATTGACCATGTACCCTTCAATTTGAGAGGTGGTGATAGGGAGAAAATATTACTGCAGAGGGAATGTAGATGGATCTTCCGTTTAAATACATTGGCACCTAAGGGATTAAATGAAACATTGGGGCTCCAATGTCATCTGTGAATAGGTGCCTTTAAACCCATTTTCATTATTTGCACTATATACTCTTATTTGCAGTAATTACTGTTTACAGGAAGTTCTTGAAATATATTCACTGTTGTATTTACATAGCATTATGCGATGCGATTTTGTAACATCTTTGTAAAGTTGAGCAATACAAATGTATATAATTACGTTTACAGATTATGGGATACACAGTGATAAATTACATTATGGAAAGCATATGTTAACAAATTTTGTTGTGATATCTGGGAGTAGGTTTATGTCATCAGCAATGATGGTTGCTATGACACAAACACCTGTGGGATATGGCCGGGAGGGTTCAGTGGGATGTGTGATACACGCCCCACGATCTCTCTTGGGCTGATCAGACACAGGTGTGTGCATTAGGCAGTTTTTTCCACAGATTGGGATGGGAGTGTCTATATATGTTTGTATGTGTTGTATGTTCATTATACATTTGTCCCTGAGGACGGGGGTTGTCCCCGAAACATGTTGGAATAAAGAAGGTTTTTTATATTTGTACAAGTCTGACGAGTGCCGCCTATTGCTGTGAGATATATATATATATATATATATATATATATCACATGTGATAATTGTGGTTTTAACTTGCTGCGAGTTCAAAAACAGGTTAGGAGGTATTTATCATACATCCTGCCCTAAACTATCAGTTCCGAAAAACTGCTATTTCTACGGAAGTGAGAAACTTTTCTTCTGCAACTGGTCAGTTATTATTGCCTCTCTCTGCCATGTGTAGCTTGAAGACAGGCTGCAAAGACTGAGCTGCAGTGCAGCAAAAGAGACCTCCTTCCCCCTTCCTGTTTGCCTGTCTGCCCACCCACCAACCAACCCCACTGGTGTCTCTCCGTCTCGTTCCCCCATCCTTGCTGCAGGCACTGTCACTGAAGAGTGTGGCCCCCCACCTACCTCAGACCTGCAGCCCTAGTCCCCCGCGCGGCTGTGTCTAACACCCCCCTTCATCTTCCCCGGTTAGACCTGCAGCTCTGTGGAGGTCCATTATTGCCACTGCTGTGTCCTCTCCTGGCCTCGGCTCACAGAAGGACTGCTCTGGGAGCCAGAGGAAGATTATTAAGTTAATAGGACACAGCAGGGAGGGATATTTGCAGCTCACCTCCCCTAGCACCCCATCCAAACAGTAATGGCACTGGCAGGCACCTCACCTCTCCTAGCCCCCCCCCAAAAAAACAGTAAAGGCACTGGCAGGCACCTCACATCCCCTAGCCCCCTCCCAAAAAAACAGTAAAGGCACTGGCAGGTACCTCACTTCCCCTAGCCCCCTCCCCTTTGTTGCAAACAGTAATGGCACTGGCAGGCATCTCACTTGACCTTCCCCCTAAGCAAGTCCTGATTCCCCCCCATTTGTGGAGGTGGTGAGATTTATTGCCCAAGATAGTAAAGGCAAGGCAGCAGGAAAGTCAGGCAGTAACCTCACCTGTTATCCAGCAGTGCACCTCTCTGTCTTTCTGTCTGTTTTCTAGGCTCCTCCCCCCTGTCTCACGTGCACACAGTGCAGGAGAGGAGGAGACACTACAGTAGACAGAGTGGTGCTCTACGATGCATGGGGGTGGGGCTAAGCTCTGTCCGCAGGACACCTCCAAACTGGCCCAGCCAAGCCGCCCCAGGGCACCGCCATAGTTAGAAAAGTGCAGTATAAAAGAGATAGTTAAGAGCAGCTACTGCTGCATATAAAGAATGAAAATAAAAAAGTGAGGTACATGTATAATAAACAAACAGTGAAGGGTTAAAATGTGTTATAAAAGAAAAATGTGTTATAATGCGGTGCCCTGAAACAGATAAATCAAAGCAATCTGGATTTGAACCCTAGTATGTTAGGGACCTACCCGACAGAGGTTACCCGGATGTGGTGGGTAGACCCATAACCTTGGCCAAGATTATGCCAAAAACCTCTATTCATTGCAAAAATGTATTATTTATATACAATCAGTTAATTTGGAGTTGAGCACCTGTATTTCTTCTACTTCACGTGCAAACAGTGCAGGAGAGGAGGAGACACTACAGTAGACAGAGTGGTGCTCTACGATGCATGGGGGTGGGGCTAAGCTCTGTCCCGTCAGCCTGCTGGAGCATGGCAGTAAAAAAAAATGCCTTCTGCCCTGCTCAATTATACACTCCTCTGCTGCCTGCTGATGTTTGCTGCGCTACTCTGCTAATTAAAGTGGCTGTTGCCTGTGTCCAGACTCCAGACTCACAACAAGTGGCTGTGCTGTTAAATGACTGTGTATAGGGGGTACTCTGCAGGCTGATGTATGCTGCACTACTCTGCTGATTAAAGTGGCTGTAGCCTGTGTCTGACTCCAGACTCACAAGTGGCTGTGCTGTTAAGTGACTTTGTATAGGGGGGCATACTGCACAGCACGCTGATGTATGCTGTGCTACTCTGCTGATTAAAGTGGTTGTGTCCAGACTCACAAGTGGCTGTTTGTACAAGGCATGCTGATGTATGCTGCACTGTACTAATGCCCATCTGCTCCAGTGTAAAAAAAAAGTAAAATAACATAAGTAAAAAAAATTAATAAAAGTTTTAAAAAACTGTTGTTTTTTTGTGCTGTATCCCACTGTGTACTGTACACAAGGACTGTGACTTCTTGGGCCGTAGCCCTCTGTTTATACAAGCACTGTGACTCCTTGGGCCATAGCCCTCTGTGTATACAAGCACTGTGACTCCTTGGGCCTTAGCCCTCTGTGTATACAAGCACTGTGACTCCTTGTGCCTTAGCCCTCTGTGTATTTAAGCAGTGTGCATGAAGAGCATGACCCAGCCTCTGTTCACAGCAAATACTGGATACAGGCTGGTATCAGACCGGGAACCCACTTTATGAAGCTCCAGGGATCGTGTGAAGGACGCCGGCTTGTATCCAGTATTTGCTGCGAACACAGGCTGGGTCATGGCACCCTCACATGCTTATAAAGATCTGACCGTTGTCAGCTCTTTTCTGCCTGCTGGTAATTGTTGAATTTGTAGTTATTTGGGGATTCCTGCTCTACATGCTCTTCATGCACACTGCTTGTATATGATGTTTACATCAGCGATTTGCAGCTGACATATTATTTGGATCCATGTTTTTGTTTTTTTGTTTGTATGTTTCATGTATTAAACTGTACTTCACTATATATACATTTTCTTTCTCTTTTATATGGTAATATCCATTGGGCAAGCACATTGCTTTCGAGCTGCTCTATCATCTAGTGTTGATGAAAATTGGAGGACTTTTTGAATCATACCAACATTTGGTTATAAGTATTGTTTATTTGGATTAGCGCTGGAAGTTAGGTGTCCTTCTGTAATTTTATACTGTTTTGGTGGAGGGGGAAGTACACCTCTTTTCTGACACTTTCCTACCAGCTGCTTTCCTATTTTCTTTCAGCTTACTGCAGCCTTTGGCCAATAATGGTGAAAACAATATTGTGGACTGTGAGGTGGTCTAAATTGACTGTAAATGACTGGAAACTATGTTATTGGAGTTAATAATACTCTAGGAACAAAAAAAAAAATTATGTGATTTTAGCTTCTTTTGTCAATTTTTGTAAAAAAACCAAATCCAGTCACGGTGGTCTGGCAAATCCAAATCTGGATGACAAATCAGAGCCAAATCCAAATCCAGCAAAAATGGTCCAGCGCACATCCTTACTTTAGATTTGATGGTAAATTACTCTTACTGCTGTGAATATCGACAAACTAACTCCCAGATATCAGACATCAGTCAAAGCCACTTTCTAAAATGTCCATAATAAAGTATCCACAATATTTCTAATTGAAGGTAAAGTACTAGCACCAGGGGTGTAATGACAATAAGCCTCATAATTAGGCCAGTGGCCTTAAGACATCATCATATCTGTAGCCATACCAATGTGGGAGTAATCACTTCACCATACAAAGGACACAGTATTTCCACAATACAACTCCCTAAAAAGTAAAATGCCTTATATACACTTAGGGCGAGATGTACCATTCCAGATTTTGCGGTAAAAGCTCTGAATATAAAGTTTTCGGAGGGTTAGCCGCTCACAACTGCGTTTGATACACATCCCCATCACCACCCCCAAATGCTGACTACCTGTCAATCACTTTGCGATGTATTCCAATGTGTGCCCGTAATCGCAATGTGAATGCAGCAAACGCACAATGTGGCTTATATGCACTTGCAATGGTAAACAATCGCTTGATCTCTTACGTAATCGTAATTGCGTTCATCTCTGAATCAGGCCCAATGTGCAGTGAGAGTGATGACTTCTGGGTCATAAACCTGAACAAGAGAGCTGACCATTGCAATTTTATTCATACGTACCGGCGTTATTTACGCCAGCATGCATATGATGAGTGGTGGGATGCATTGCATGCAAAATGTGATGCATCATGCATCCCGCCCTTGATATGAGCATAATTAAAAAATAAAAAATTTTCAACAAAGTAAATTGAGCTTTTTTACTCTGCAAAAACTCAAAAATAAAGGGAGGTATTAACGTCCCAGATACTAAACCATGTAACCAAGTAACGCTATTGCAAAATCTGAGAGGCTGAATACATGATCAATACACATAGGGCTTGACCCAATTAGGTGCGATGGGGACAAATTGCCCCCTAGGGATCGATCCAGTTAAGTGCACGTTACTCGCACAAGCTCATAGGGCTGCAAGCAAAAATGTGTGAGTTCATGGTGAGATCATTCCCCAGATGGGCTAATTGCATTGCTTTTACCAGCATTTCTATGCCGTTGCAACGCAATTCACCCCTTCGGACCTAATTGGATTAAGCACATATTCAAGAAGCTTTTTAAAGTAACAATTCATTCCACATATGACCCTCATGTAATACTTATACCTTGACGGACAAAAGAAACCTAGTGAAATGGCGGGTTTTTAGAAGTGGAATTGTTGCCCATAGCAACCAATCAGATTATTAGCTATTATCTTCTAGAAAGTGCTAGATAAATGATAAGTAGAATCTGATTGGTTGCTATGGGCAACAACTCCACTTCTAAAAACCCACACTTTAGTAAATATACCACCTATGTCATGGGCCGCTCTGGAGGACCACGGGGGTCTGGGACTTACCTGTATGGGGGGGAGTCCAACTGGTGGGGGTGCAGGCTGCTGGTGGTTAGCGCTGTATGCAGGCAGGTCCCTGATAAGCAGTGCTGGGTCTCTGGCATGTTGGAGCTGCTGTGGCCGGGAGTCTGTGCAAACACTGCCAGGTGCTGGGCGCCGCCATCTTGGATTTGGTCGCATGTCAGGAAGGAGCCAATCCAGTCTGAATGATTCACATGGGCTCTGACAACCAATCCAGCTCCAGCCTTGGGTACTTAAGGTCTTCCTGGGAGTTCTCAGGTTGTCAGTGCATCGTCTTGTACAGCTAGTCTGTGTGCTAGTTCTCTGTGCTCCTTGTCTCATTTACCTCCAGTGTTCCAGTTGCAGTACTCAGTTGGTGAATTCGTTTGCTGCCAGCTCCAGTTCATAGTGCCACTGCCAGTGCTCTGCTCATCTGAGTTCTGGTAATCTGCCACTACCTGTGCTACGTTACAGAGCCTCCTCCACCAGCATTCCCAGTCAGCACTGGTACCATGTTCCCATACCTCAGCGTCTCCAGAGCCGTTGTAAGTGCAAATTTGTCATTAAAATTGATGTGTCCAAGTTTGATCTGCACTATTTTTTGTCTTTCCTCTCATTCTCCCTATTGGTGTTGTTTTTATTAACACACAAATGGAGGAGATTTTTTTCTATATAGATGTCATCAATCATCTGTTTGTAAGAAGTTCCTATTGGACCTATTGTGTATTTCCCCATTATCAAGTGGACTCATTTATGGTGATTATTTTTATTATATTTGCTACATTGATCAATGTGAATTTGGGTTCAGAGGAGCGCTAGAGGTGGATTCACCTACTATTGTTAATTTGTATGTTCTTGGAGTTTTTGGGTGTTTACTCCTTTTGTGCTTTCATCACCTGCTGCACCTCAGTATTTATTGTGCACTGATTATCAAAATTGTTTTTTCTTCTTACACATTTACGGCTACCTGAGTTTCAAAGTTTACCAATTTTTGATCTGCCGGCAGTTACATCCTCCTTACAGTACTTCTCCGAGATTTGGAAAAAAGTTCAATCTACACTGCAAAAAACTTATCGTTACAAACATTGGGCGGATAAAAGAATAAGATCAGTTCCAAGTTTGATAGTAGGGGAACTAGTATGGCTTTCTACTCGAAACCTACATCTACAAGTGCCGTCGATGAAATTCACCCCTCATTTTATTGGCTCGTTTACAGTGGAAACTGTGCCTCATTCTCCTAAGGTACTCAACGAAAGAGTAATTGAATTTGAAATTAAAAAGATCCTTGATTCCCGTCTTTGTTATGGTCACCTCCAGTATTTGGTAACCTGGAAGGGCTACGGTCCAGAGGAACATTGCTGGGTGAACTCTTCCGATGTCCATGCTCCCTTATTGGTCCACAAGTTTCACTCTGAGAAAACTCAAAGAGAGTCCAGAGGCCACCCCAAAACGAGGGGGTAATGTCACAGGCCGCTCTGGAGGACCACAGGGGTCCATGACTTACCTGTCTGGGCGCTGTAATGGGTCCGACTGGCGGGGGTGCAGGCTGCTGGTGGTTACCACGGTGTGTAGGCAGGTCCCTGATAAGCAGTGCTGGGTGTCTGGCATATTGGAGCTGCTGTGGCCGGGAGTCTGTGCAAACACTGCTAGATGCTGGGCATCGCCATCTTTGATTTGGTCACTTCAGGAAAGAGCCAATCCAGTTTGAATGATTCACATGGGCTCTGCCAACCAATCCAGTTCCAGCCTTGGGTACATACAAACATGCTGAAGAGTATTTGGCATGCATGTGCAGTACACAAATACATATCTGCATACCACAAAAGTGGACTTAGATACAACTCCAAATGAGGCCATTGAATTCACATATCTGGCATCCAATAGAACAAGTCCCATCATTTAAGTGGATGTTTTTCCAGACATTATGAAAGCAACTTTTTATAGAAATATTTCATTGTCAATGTTATTTATACTTTTCTGGAGCTGTACAAAAAGAAATGTTCATAGATGGATAAATACAAGTTGCATCTCCAGATGGCATCTGACATCAAAGACAGAATGTTTCTACAGCCATCATGTGCTAACAAGTCAAGTTCAGTTTCCTCTTTTGAGAAGCAATGGTTATGCTCTATGGATCCATAATAACAGTAAACTTATTGAAATGTTTTATAATACTTGAAGCTTATGTTATATAAAACACTACACCAAAACAGAGCAAATGTACATTTTACTTTTTTGCCAAAAGCTACTATAACAACTATTATTAGAAGGAATCATGTTTAGACCAAGAAGTGGAGGTGTAATGACTTCCAACTATGATCAACAGTAGAATTTGACTTGAAATACACACAGTCCTACAGCATAAATTGCAAAAATTGTCAGTTCAAATAAAATGAAAATCACAATTGCAATCCTGGAAATAAGAAGAGAACTCATGTTACTTTATATGAAAAAGTGTTGCTTCTCAACCTTGGTGCCCAAGTTAAATCCTTGTATTATGGGCCTGATGCAGAGTTGGATTTAAAACAAGTATACATTGTTCTGCTAAGTGCAACACCTAATCTAGGACAACCAGCCTCAAGGCTTCAAAGGTTACTCTATAGGTAACAGCATAGGGGGATGTCCTGTATAGTAAAGTCCCTGAGTCTAGACCAGCGACTTCCAACCGCTGAGCCATGGCACACTAGTGTGCCGCAAGCGGTTTCCAGGTGTGCCGCTGGAGAAGCAGTGGAGAAATCCTATGCATGCAGTAAAACTCCTAACTTTGGGTTCGGGCAGCGCTGGGCTCTTCTGGGTGGCTCAGCCGCTACCCGGGCCATGACCAATGGAGAGGCGGTGGTGTGACATTGTAGGTCAATCCCACCGCATCGCCATCCCACCGCACAGTGCTCACTGCTGAGCAGTGAGAGGTCCTCCATTCTTCAATTTGGATCTAGCAACAACCTTGAGTTCGACAGGCTACTGCTGCACCTGCTTCCACGGCTGAGGGGCAGGGAGCACCTTTCTCTGCCACAAACAGGTAAGGCCAATATAAATATTATTTTCTGTAGAGGCCAGTGTGGTTATGTTTTTTTATGTTGGGATAATGTGTTGTTTTGCCTTCTGTGGGAACAATGCAATGTTTTTTTTAATGTGGGTGCAATGTGATTGTTTTTTATGTGGGGACAATGTATTATTTTTCCTTTTGTGGGGACAATGTTTAATACTTTGCTTTGTAACGGGTCCAGTGTGATTGTTTTTTTATGTGGGGACTAATGTGTAATATATTGCTTTCTGTGGAGGCCAGAGTGATTGTTTTTTTTAAGTGGGTGCCAAGGTGTTTTATTTTTGTTTTCTTTGGGGACTGAATATGTTTATTTGTTTTCAATGGATGTGATTTCTGTGGGGACCAATGTGATTGTTTTCTTCTGCGGGGGACAGTGTATGTGTTGTCCCATCCTGTCCCCCCATGGGTCCCAATGTGTGTGTTTTTCTCTGTGGGGGACTGATGGTGTGCCTTGGAAATTTTAAAATTGAGTTCGGTGTGCCACGAATTGAAAAAGGTTGAAAATCACTGGTCTAGACTATACACTGTAAGGTGTTCCCTGAAAGTGTAACCTGTGATTCCTACAGGTTCCATCACTAGAGCGGGTTGTGTAGTGGTTCTCTACAACTACAGCTATGGCCAAAAGTTTTGAGAATGACACAAGTATTGGTTTTCACAAAGTTTGCTGCTTCATGTTTTTAGGCCTTTTTGTCAGATGTTACTATGGTATACTGATGTAAAATTACAAGCATTTCATAAGTGTCAAAGGCTTTTATTGACAATTACCTTAAGTTTATGCAAAGAGTCAATATTTGCAGTGTTGACGTATGATCCCAGAGAGTTGAAGAGTAATTACGGTATATATCACTCATTGATAAATCCGGACCTGAATCAGGAAATGGACACAAACATTAAAGCAGAAATACTACAAACTATCTACAAATCTACAGCAGATTTGTAGGAGTGTAATGCCCAGTCAGGGGAACGCATAATGCCCCACAGCCATCACATTAACCAGCCACAAACTGGTCAGCCCAGGGCTGGAGTTCCTCAGAAAGTTGGGACACCAAAAATAAAATGAGGTTCCCCCTCCCGAGGATCACCGAGCCCTGGGCTGAAAATTAATGGCTATTCCCGGCATCCCGTGGGTGTGGGGTTAATGGTGTAAAATAGATTGTAATATTGTTCAAGAGTAACATTTCATCAGTAAATCAACTATTATTTATACAGTATGTCATAAAGCCCATGGAAAAATTGTTATTAAAGGTGTCTCACTGCGTATAAGGTTATTTTGTAACATTAAAAATATCATAAAGTTTAGGCAATAAATATCGTACACTATTATGTGGACTGAGACGGTGCTTGTTACAATGCTGCCATTAAGAATAATGACGGTGATGAAAGCATACACTGTGCACAGAATATAAGACTAATTAGCAGCATGGCTGCAGTTTGGAATACAGCTTTATTATTACTGACTAAGGATGAGTATACCAGGGGGGTTACTATTGCAGTGCAATGGGCTACATTGTAATTGTGAAGTAGTTATGTTATATTATTTAGTGGAACAGTTATAACAAGGCAAACATAACAGATACTCATAACACATTCTCATAGGAATATCCAGATATAAAGTAGAACTAAAGAGTGCTATAAAAGTAAGTTTCATACCTATGCTTTTTATACCTATGTGCCTTGAATAATGGCACAACATTTCTCTGGAGATATTTAGGGCCTCATTCAGATGAGCACGTAGATGTGGCTGTGTCTTTTGCCATGTCTGCGTCTGTATGCTATTGCCACAACTGATTATTTTCTTACTGAGATGCCCACTCGCAGCGGCGCTAGTACATTTTGGTGCGTCTTTAGATACACCATGGGTCGCAACTTTGAAACTTGCACCAGCCCTATGCAGGTACAATTTATCTTTCTGAACATGGCGTCCTGTGTCAGTGCGTCCTGTGTCAGTTACTTTCTGCAACATGCCCACATTATGTCCCCGTCTGGCTAGCCACCCCCCTGTTACCTCCCAGGAATGCCCACTGAAATCACTCTCCCTGCATCCAAATTCATTCTGTGGGGTAAGTTTGCTAAGAATCGTGTTTGATGTCTAAATGAAATCGCTGGACATCTCTGGCAGTTTAGGAGCCCAACATCACAGGTTTACTAAGCAGCATATTTGACTGCCTATTTAAATGCAATGTCAGATTTGCCCCTGTACTATAGACTCTACTGTAAAATAGAAGTTGGATTCGAAGCACTGTACAGATCAGTATGATTTGTGCAGGCTTTGTTGTGTAAAGCAGTAACTTAAATGGTTAATAAAAAAATTTAAAAAATGTGTGTGGTTCCCCCTACCCATTCAGTCACCATCTGTGAACCTCTCAGCCTGAGCTGGTACAGGAATATCTGGGGAAAAAACTGCGGGGTTCCCCCTATTTTCCTATAAACAGCACTGGGCAAAAAAAGTTGGAATAATAATACAGCACTGGGCGAAAACAGCAGAAATACTACAAACTATCTACAAATGTACAGGAGATATGAAGGTGTGTATTACCCAGGCAGGGGAACACATAATGTCCCACAGCCATCACATTAACCAGCCACAAATTGGTCAGCCCAGGGCTGGAGTTCCTTGGAAAGTTGGGACACCAAAAATAAAATGAGGTTCCCCCTCCCGAGGATCACCCAGTCCTGGGCTGAAAATTAATGGCTATTCCCAAGATCCCGTTGGTGCGGGGTTAATGGTGTAAAATAGATTGTAATATTGTTCTAGAGTAACATTTCATCAGTGTTCTTTACTGTGGGAACTACAGGTCACAGCAAGCCTGCCCCGGCATGCAGGCACTTGTGAAACAACATGTATTAGCATGTACAGACATTAAGGGCCCACTGGCACAAGTAGTCCTACAGGAAAAAAATATTAATGACCATACCGGGAGTAATGCCATAAGAAAAGTTTATTTGAAAACACTAGAGAGAGGGGAGAAAACATGGCGTGCCTAGACGCCATATGCACAGTGTCGACCTACATGCTGTATGTAAAGACTAAACTACAACAACTAATAATACAATCGGTACATTACATTAACATTTGGGGACATGGAAGTAAGGAGAGTGGTACTTACCTTTGATCATGACAGGGGATCACACAGATATTGTTTCACCCTTATTCCTTCCTCCAGGGATCTCCAAAAACCTACATGTCACTTGTAAAAAGAAAAAAACAACCTATCTATGATCCCATTAAGAAACACTTCAGAAATAAATCTCTAAAATTGGCTTAATGGAACACACTGAAAATTTCCTTAAAACATCACCTTCCTAATATCTTTGAGGATCATATATTCATGTACAGTAGATCGGTTATATTAATTGAAATTTATAGACATCGTATTTATGTTATAAGGCTCACATGTTGTAAACATTCTAAAATTTGATAATACATACTACACTGTGTTCTCTATAAGTCTGTCATTCTACAGTATTCAACTTTTTTGGTATTAAAGTGTACATGCTATTTGCTATCTACTGCTTTGACACAGTCTAGTGCTTGGAAAAGTCTGCTTTGCCTAATCTTTTAAACCATCTATCTTGATGTGAATTTCAATATCTTCAGGTCTATGGTTCAGTTGTCAGTATTATCCCCCACAGAGTCTTTAAGCTGTTTTATATGAACAGTCTTCATATAAAGTGGGCTCATTAACTCTCCTTGTGAATTCATCACAGTCTCCATGGCCTCCCCAAGAATTAATTCAGCATTGGTCTCCTGCAGATGTACACAGCATCTGCAGGCGTGTGCATCACTAATTATATAAAAAAGTTTATGGCAGTCTGTACAAGCGACAACTGCAGCAGATTTTTCACCTGAAACATTTTCTTCTACAAGACAGACATTTGTAGTTGGCTGTTATTATTTTACTCAAAAAAATAAAAATAAAAATAAAATTGTAACCTAACCATACATACATAACAACAGATTTAAGGCCAGTTGACCTACTTTAATTAAATAGATTTTTTTTAATATAAACATGTATAAATAAAAAAAAATACATGAGTCATTTAGAAAGCCATTACAGCAGTAGTATTGCAGTTGTAACTACCAAGCACTAGTTCCTCTAGGCTGATTAATTGACAGTGAAGAAGATAGAAATGGATGTAGAATGGTTTGATGTTTTCATGAAATGGTTTGTTTTTCTTTGCATCAGTAAATGGTAATTCTTATTGTTTCTATAGAGCAGAGACACCAATTGTAAAACTATGACTTTCTACAGCCTAATGATGCCTTATTTAGCTTTGGGCTCATCCCCAATAGAATAGGCCACTCTTTTTGTGCCTATGAATTTTTTAAGCCTGACCCAAGAAATCTTGTGACAGCTTAGGGTTTGTATTTACTGTAAGTGCCTATTCCAACAAATCATGTTTCCAGCTGTAAATCTTGGGCAGTCAAAAAGTATGCCACCTACATACAGATGTGCGGTTCAGTTATCCAGAAATCCAAATCCAACTGAATTTTGTGAGTCCAGACAGATCCATGTTGCGATTCTGATCTCCTGAAGAGATCTGGATAAATTTGAGTTGCAGTTCTGATCTTCCAGTTGTTCGGAATTCACATTTTAAATCCGAATTTCTGGGTTTTGGATTGCAATGTTTACATGATTTTAGCTGTTTTTAAAAAAAACTTTTTATCACTTAAAAAAAAGAAAAATCCAGATCCAAAACCAATACATTTGAGGGTGATTTTGCAAAACAAAAACCAAAACATGAAGATAAATCCTGATCCAAAACCAAAACACGAGGGTCAGCGCACATCTCTACATCTAAAATGTAGTAAGTGCCAGTCACCAAGTGGAGCATGGGGAACAAAAAAGTATTTTGGTGTATCAGGGAAGCCAATGAGGCCCCAATATTCAAGGGACAATTGCTTTTAATAATGAAAGGTATGGGGTTCTGTGAAAAATAAACAAAGTGAAACAATTTAATATACATTGTGCAATATATAAATTAATTGTACAATAAAGAAATGCACCTGCCACTCACTAGGAAGTGACAGGATTAATTTTTTTAGTGTCCTCGAAAACTGGAAGTACAGTACAGATATGTCCTCTTGCATCTTTGCCGCTTGTACGACAAATCACGCCACGCATGGAGTGAGTCGCGCACCCGCAAATTGGCTACATGCACTGCATTCGCTCCCGCAACTCCATAGGACTGCATGGTGCAAATGCAGCATGTGGAATGGCATAGCGTGGCGCGATGTGTATTCAGTCAAGTAAGTAAAATCTTTCAGGGTTTAATATGCGCATTACAATGTTGATCTTTGGTTCACATTAGAGGTCATCTGTACCCCTTTCACCGCTTGACAACGAGAGCCGTAAGTGGATTGCTATGCTGGGGTCATCCGTTATTGCATTGCACTGACTGCCCGAAGTCATAGCCCTGGAATACAGGGTAGCAGTGAGTTTTCACTGTCCTAATATCCCGCTGTCGGTATATACAGACATATGGGACTTTATACACAGCAGTTGATATAAGGATATACACATTTTACCTGTGGCTCCTATGCTAGATATATTGTCTCTTTCATTTCACTTTTTGTCGGTTTATGCTGAAAGAAGAACTGTTACTTGCACATTTTTCCTAAATAGGATCTCTGGGAAAACCCCTTTTGAATTGCTACATTGTATCAGCCAATTGGATATATTATCACCATTGAGTTATACCATTGGCTACAACATCTCTGGATACTTTTTATGTTCATATTGCTGTTTTTTCTTCTTACCTTGTTCATTATTTTATACTGTTTTCTTGGAAGAGTCTGATCAACTCTTTTTCTTTAAGTGATAGATATATTTTTATCAAAGTGTGCCTTTCATGTATATTGTGTTTATAAGAAGCTCTTTATGCTGCTATATTAGCCTATATTGAATAAATGTAATATTTTTATACTTTGATGAGTTGTGTACTGATGTCCCAGCAATAATATTCAGGCACAATTTTTAATTGTTTATTAAGAGGTCATAGACAGAAAATGAAGTTCATTACTGACATATTGCTTTGGCACTGTGGCATTTTAGATAATAAACGCCAAGTATTGCCTTCAACATGAATCTTTGTAATACAAATAGCATTGCAGAACTTGTTAGAAAATCAATAATTAGTACATACAATGCTAGGCAACCACCGGCAAAGTCTACAATTACCACAACTATACTATTATCCCATAAGGCAAAAAGCTAGGTTTAGTAATGACATTTATCATGCATCTTGCAAATTACGGTATTGATAATTTGACCAAAGGAATCAGTTTGGACATTTAATGAGGCTCTTTAAATATTGCTAATAACAATAATTTGATATAAAACATAAACTTATATGGGTATAATCAATTAGCCACAGAAGTCGCCACAGAAACCGTGCGTTAAGTCGCCAAAGGCTGATTCTGCACTCAGCCTATGGAGATGTGAGAAGAATCAGATGACCATAAATGATGACTCAGAAAATAATATAGGTAGACACAGACAATGGAAACACTAAAAGTTTATTAATGGGGTGTTGAGTCACTATGTTCTTTTTGTTATGAAGTGATGCTGCACTCTCCTTCCTTATACACAAGAAAGTCATTTAAATTACACCTGTTTGATGGTGATGAAAAATGCCTTGTGAGGTAATACCAAAATATCACATAAATGCTTGACTGGATAACTGAGTAGTCCACGTGATATGGATTCCATCAGGGCCATGCCCACAAGCCAGGAGGAATGTCACCCATCAGCAAATAATTTCTGTAATGTGGGAGTTAAAGATGATAGCTCAATAAATAATGACTGGCATTGTCTTTTAAGCCACTTAAACTATTCCAGAAAATTTTGTGGCTCAACATTATAAAACCATCAGAACCCTTCAAGTTGAAAACAAGTGCCTGATTCAGACCCGCTCACTAAGCTACGGATGCACGCTATGGGCGATTATCGCATGCTTCCAGGAATCGTGCGCTCATAGTACACAGACTGGACTCTACTTTGAGTGACTGCGCCATTTGTGGGAGGTAACAGGGGAAGGTGCTTGTGAATGGAGGAGTGGTGCTGCGAACGCAGGCGTATCTGGGCATCAAAATGGCGTCTTATGGGTGTGCATAATTAGCAAAGAAGCGTCATTGTACACGTCGCTTGCTTGTCTTTCAGCCTGCAGTGATCGCAGTGCTTGTGGTGGGGTAAGGTCAACCTCAAGGGCTGCGAGCAGCTCCGATGGCTCTCGAAGATCATAATTAGTCATACACTTCCTGGAGATGACGCGTGTTAAGAATGTAAAGTGGGCGTCTCTAGACTGGCATGCGTTCACACTGCCGTCACTCTCTAAGACATAGAGGGCATCCTTATACCAGACAGTGCGATCACGGAATTTGCATACCCGGCCCCTTTTAGCTGCGAGAGAGCGCAGCTTAGCGTCCGGATCTGAATGAGCTCCCAGGTTCACTGCTGTACAGTTTTTTTTAGATGTATGTCATCCTTTTGTCAAACACATGATGAAGAATGATTTATCTGTCCATATTACCTTCCTCTACTACTAAATAGTCCATAGCCTGTGATGTTTAAGCCACTGAACTTGCAAACGTGCACTGGCATATGTGATGAGTGCTTTATGAGATACAACCAAACTATGATATATTTTCATACAGAGTACTTTTCTTCATTAGATCTGTAGTTGCTCACCTGTTTTGCCTTTCATTTCAAATAAATGTACAGTACATGTATATCTCCTAACTCCTTGCATATAACTGCTGTTATTTCTTCCTTGGAGTTCCATGCTGATATCATTTGATATCATTTTAGACACCACTGCTTGTCAAACAATAGCTAGTTGCACTATCTTGTTCACTAGATTCCTACCAAATGGTCTCCCATTAATGGGTCTTTTCTCTAAAGTTTACAATCAGGGTCATTATGTGAAGCGTGAATAACACAGGCTATTGGTACGGTATTCCAATATATGTCATTTAATATATCTGAATATATAAATTGAATGCCAATGGCTGGTAATGAGAGCAGAATACTTGGTCAGGGAAACGAGAGGTCGGTACAAGATAAGATTAACCACCAGGGAGAAGCAACAAACAAGCAAGATCCAGGGAACGTGGCCAGAATGCAGAAACAGAGATCAGGTTCACATAAAAGTGAAGTCTAATAACAAAAGCCAGACACAAAGAACACAAGTAATATTCAAGAACTGAATGCAGGACAGATCCCCTTAAATAGACTGGAGGTCGGTGAGGTCAGCCAGGCAGAGTGTCAAAAAGCCAGAGCAGTGCGTATGCACTGTGAGACCAGGGAGCTAGCTCATGGCATAGCCTACAGGCAAGTGACGGCAAACTACTGCGCTCCATGCCAGCAGGCAAGCCCCCGAAATCAAGAGACTTGCATTAGGTAATAACTGCACAGCTGTGGATAGTCCATGAATGTCACAAAACGCAGTCCTTTGTGTTACAAAGCAGTGCACTTCTCACTGCAGGAAGGTCTGAACTTCAACCTAATGTGTTCCTGCTCATGTGACTGCAACCTTCTTTGTACTCTGTGTAGAATGACATGGTGGGGGACAGAAGTCTAAGTAAGAGATCACAAAGTATACTTTCATAAAGCTGTTCCAGCATCCCTGCACTTTTACTTATTAGCAGCATACACTCACTGGTGAGCTGTATAGGACCCTACCACTTTATGTTCCATCTACCAGTGTGTATAACAGTGAGTACGGCTGTACGCTGGTGTGTGTCTACATAGCTCTGCAATAACACACCTACACACACATCATTTCCAACACTTTTGAGTCTGGCATCGTGATTGGCATTGCTGTCAAGTCAGTGTAAGTACCACTTGTGACAAAGAGTATTTAAGATAATTTACATAACCAGAATTTCTGTGAGAAATGTATGAACAATGATTAAGCCCTTCTGTGCATGAGGATCAGAAGAACATTTAAGTATGTTGCCAGTTGCTTAAGCACTATTGAGATTAGTAAAAGGTAACTGAAAACAATTTGTCAGAAATCAAATATTTACAGTCATATCATGCTTTGGAAGAATATATTAGATCTTATATCATTTACTAGAAAGGGCAGCACTTCAGTGAACAATTAATGTCTCATTTGGGATTAAGGGAACATATTTAACAGATTTTCACTATTGGTACTTTTTCTATATTAATAATTATAACACAAAGCTGGGGACAATGTTTGGCATAAATTGAATTGGGGACACTATGTGGTATAATGTGTGCTGGCGGCAATGCAAAGTGATATTTAGTGAACTAGGGCAATACTATAGGACATACAATGAGATAGGATACTACTACAGGGCATAAAATTAACCTGGGCATTACTATCGGGCATAAAAACAACTGCAGCAGAGAAAAGTCTTTCTCCAGAAGCATTGGGGGATGGGGGCTTTTAAAATGTTGCTATGAGGTCCACAAAGTTTTGGCTAGGCCCCTGGAGGGAAGTACTTCTATAACTAAGTACTGTAAGCAATGACTGATATTTGTTCAATGTTTTTACAGCAGCTAAATAATAAAAAAAAAGAGTAACACCTTATACTCCAAAAATAGTTGTAATGGAATATTGGTGTCTCCGTGCTTCATGCACTTCTAAATGGAGCTTCTCACATGATTTCCATATTCATATATGTCCCCAAAATATTCTTGTTTATAATTGCATGTATATTTTGGGGAAATATATTAAAATAGAAATTGTGTGAGAAGTTCCACTTACAAGTGCATACTACGCTTAAAGGAGATATCAATATTTCATTACAACTTGTGACTGTCTAGCAGCCTTTGCCGACAGGAGCTGTGTAACTTTGTGGATTCATACATCTGAGCAGTCCTAGTTATTTTACAGTAACTCAAAGCATGCATTTTCACATTTTGACTTTTATGTTATCATATGCAATCAGGGTATTGTCCTAATATATGTGAAAGGAACTTGAGCTATCAATAGTTGAGCAGAGGAGGTAATACTTAACTTTTTCTTTCAATATTAAGTTTTTATTAAGCATTTTCAAGCACTTGAATATGGGGTACAGAAAAAAGGAATGACAGGGTAATACTGAACAATGTTATTACATGCATACAGTTTTATGAATGTGAACATGTAACATGTTTGTTCAGCTTACATTAACTAACCTTACAATGTTTGCCAGGGCAGCAAAATGGGTTGGGTACATGATGCCGGCGCTAAGGATCTCGGCGGTCAGAATCCTGGTGCCGGCATCTCGACCAGGTTAGAATGCCAACGCCCCCTGGTAGTAAGCCTAACCTAACTGCCATCCCTAATCCTCCCTTCCAGGTGCCTAAACTTAACCTGCTCCCTAGTGCCTAAACCTAACCCTCCCTCCCCACAGCCTAAACCTAACCTCCACCCCACCCGCAACCTAACTCTAACCCTCCCCCTAGTGCATAACACTAACCCCTTACCCTAACCCTCCCCCTAACCCCAGTACTTACAGTACATACCTTTGGAAATTCTAGCCGTTGGAAAGCCCGCGCCAGTATTCTGACAAGTGTCGGGATTCCGGCATCGGCATTCTGACAGCCGGAATCCCAGCAGTCGGCATTCTGACCGCAGCCCCAGCAAAACATATAAATTATTAACTACTAGATAGTACTGACTTAAAATTACCAAAACTATTATTCTGAAGCTTTCCACAAAAATTAGGAATGTGTCTGGATAGAACCATTATCAGTTTGGTAGCATGTCAATTTGTCTCTTTCATACTATAGTCAATAAACAGAACAAAGGGGGCATCAGGGCTGCTCCCTGTTCAGTATATTGCATCTCATGCAAACAAATTCTGTTGCAAATATATTTTAATTTACATCTGGGGTAACATGTCATTGATGAAAGATCAAATTTATGCTTTTTTGTAATCTTTGTGTTTTTAAAGAAAATGTAAGAAGACTGAAAATCATAAAAGAAATTTCGTTTATACTTAATGACATAAAAGAAATAACCACTTTGAGAGATCATTGTAAATATTAACATTGTAGAACTGATAAAAGTAATTAAAAAAATATAGCACTACTATCACAAGTCGTACCCGCCAACTTTTCAAATTTTCTCTGAAATGTCCAAAACTTTTGACTTACTGATAATCTTTTTAATAATTATGCATTTCTCTTCCAAGATTGTAATATAAGGTTAAAGTGGGAGAGAAAGCTGCCTGCAGGACTCAATAGTACTGTACAGTAATTTGGTGTCACTTAAGTGTCTGATCCTGACGGAGGTCACCATTTAGAAGCCAGCAGTGAATGCCTCCTCATTACTTCAAGGGAAACATCAGGGAGGGATATTCACAGTCAACTACTGGCCCAGGATAGAGGGAGACAAAGGAAAACACAGCAGACACTTGTTTTTCTGCACAATTACTACAGCCAAATATTACTATAAGTAAGAGTTACAGCAACTGAGATTATCCTTGGTGTATATTTGTGAAACTAAACTCCCTCCTGATGGCATTTCTATATCTAATGGGCATCCTGGTTGGTTATTACTGAAACTAGTTGGCATCCTGGGGAGCATTAATTGACATAGTGGTGGGCATTACTGCAAATAATGGGTTATTGCGCAGTACCGCTACTATTTAACATATTGCTGTATGCTGTTACAGATGGGCATATTACTGCTACTAATGGAATTATTAATAATTAGGGCATCTTAATGGTCATTTTTACTGCTTGGTGCCTAATTTAGAAGATTACTTTTATTTGAATGATTATATACAAAAGTGCTAATCTGCATAGCCACAAACTCTTAATTTCCCATGTGTGCTGCATATATTGACTCTCGCCAATGTCTAATCTTTGTTTCACACCAAGTATATCCTTGCAAAGGTATTCCAGTGTTGGTAACTATACCTGGCATGAATAGGTAGCACTCGCAACCTTTTCATTTTTTTATGTTGCCTAAAACTATAACCATGGTGAATATGACAATATGAACAAACTAAGAATTAGCTAAAACATTTTAAAACCACACATTTGGGTCATAGTCAGGTTCCAATAACAGTGAAAGTTGAACTATAATTTTAATCATAATTATTCCATATTTGTATAGCTATCTTATCTGTCAGTGATAACATAACAAAATGAGTAAATTCATGTTGAAGAATGGTGTGTGAATAAATATTTTATATTGTACATGGATGTGCCAGTAATGAAGCAGGTCTCTCAGGTGGTATGTTTTAGAGCGCTGCCAAACATTTGGAATAAATTGCAAAAAATAACAGTGATTTCTATCTTGTTATTAGACCTAATAATGGTGTTTTAAAATATTACTGAAAAGTCTAAAATAGTACATACAGTATTAATTCATAGTTATAGCTAGTAATGAAGAACAAAGGTACTCTTACTTGTATTTTCTTACATAGAGAAATGTTTACATTGATATTTGTGTCTAGAATAGATAGATAGATAGATAGATAGATAGATATGAGATAGATAGATAGATAGATAGATAGATAGATAGATAGATAGATAGATAGATAGATAGATAGATATGATATAGATAGATAGATAGATAGATAGATATGAGATAGATAGATATGATATAGATGTATATTAGATAGATAGATAGATAGATAGATAGATAGATAGATAGATAGATAGATAGATAGATAGATAGATATTAGATAGATAGATAGATATTAGATAGATAGATAGATAGATAGATAGATACAGTAGATAGATAGATAGATAGATAGATAGATAGATAGATAGAAGATAGACAGATATGAGATAGAGAGATAGATATGAGATAGAGAGCTAGATAGAGAGATAGATAGATAGATAGATAGATAGATATGAGATAGATGGATATGAGATAGATAGATAGATATGAGATAGAGAGCTAGATAGATAGATAGATAGATAGATAGATAGATAGATAGATGGATATGAGATAGATAGATAGATATGAGATAGATAGATAGATAGATAGATAGATAGATAGATAGATAGATAGATATAATGACAGGTGTGTCTCCCAAATTCCTACCCCAGGAAGCAGTATACTATTTTTTTGATAACTCTCTATATTTGAATCTCTGAATATATTCCCCTTTCCTTTCAGCCTGATCCTGCAGGGAGAGACATTGCAATTCTTCCATTTCTGGAGCACTGTGAGAACACTCACATGACAATCTGGCTTGGAATTGTCTATGCCTACAAAGGGCTTCTTATGGTAAGTGGGGCTTCTGTGTACTGTACAGTAATCAAAATCAATGCTCAAATTAACTTTTATTCTTTGATAAGTTAGAAGCATATACTGTACAGATATTACTATAGAAGCTATTTAATGCATATACAGATGAATGTGGCTATACTTATGTTACAGTGTATTCTGTACAACAAGTTGTATTGCTTTTGGGATCAAGCATCCTAAAAACTGCAGTCAAAGCAAAGAATAACCAAAGCTTTTTTTGACCACGTCTCTATTGGCCTATTGGGTCACATTTTTTCTTTTCATTATTTTGATTAGGTTTCTTTTAATTAGTTTCACTTCTGTTGGGCTACGCCTCAGTCTCAGGAGGCAGAATGGAGACAAAGGAGAATTTCATCTATCATCTATATAGCAAAGCATCAGTGTGTGTCTGGTATCCTCTATCCCATTTGGATTGAACCAAAGAGATTAAATCTATAATGTGTTTGCTGTGTTGTGCCTCAGACACCTTTCAAAATGTGAATTAATTAAATAAAAGCACCTAAGGCAAGAGCCCTAGAGAACCCTAAACCTATGTACACAACAGAAGTGTGGTGCTGTATGCTGTGGTTGATATCAATTCCCTTGTTTTATACAGTATTAACACAAACAATATTTCATCATTACGCTAGCATTTCAAGTATAATCTTTATACAGATTAATAGTAAATCCTGAATATACATGCAATCAGGAATTTGGATAATTTTATCCCAAAGATAAAGCCGAAAACCTATTATGTTTGATACATGCAACATAATATAAAGTAGATCATGTTTTATGTGTTCCACAAACAATTCATTGACAACACTTATTGAGTGAGCAAATACAATAAAGATCATTCTGCTTATTTCCTGTCATTATTATCACATCATATGATCATTTGTTATGTCCAAATTATCAGTTGCCAATCTGTTTGCCAGGGTTGAGTTATTTCAGTGTCAGATGTTATAGCAATACTCACTACTTCTCACCTTTTCCTTTTCATTTTACCACTTACCTAATTTATAACAATTTCTTATAATGGAAACAGTGTTTGTTTTAATAGCATATGATCTAGTAGAAATTACACATGTTAAGGGCATTATTAATATAAATAGAATTTTTGTATGGCAAATTTCAAATGTACGGACATTTGTGAATAGTTGCATCTTAAAGAAAGTATAAATCGCAGTATACAAGTGAAATTGCTTACTATTTGTATGCTACATACTGTACAAAAGCAGGGTGTATTTCCTTACATACAATCAATATCGTGTTTTACATACTTTTATCACAAGATGGTATAGCCAGCTATTTACATGAAGTGGAGTGAAGATGGAAAAATAGACAAAGGGCAATGGTGACCATTAATGGCCATCCCTACTTGCAATGTTACTTACAGCTGTGTCTGCATATACCTAGCCTCAGAGTCCTGTTTGGCATACCATGGCAGGGAGGCAGATGTATCAAGTGGTGAAATTAGTGGAGAAGTGGACCAGTGGAGAAGTTGCCCATAGTTACCAATCAGCTACTACCTATTATTTAATAAAATCTACTTAATAAATGCTACTTCACTGCTAATTGGTTGCTATGGACACTTCTTCACTTTTTTCATCGCTTGATACATCTACCTGTAAGCAACTTTTTTGCAAAATATGTCTTACAGCATTTGTATCATTAATGCGACAAAGGTACAATGCATGGGTACCCTGAATATTAATGCTGGCATTTAATGTTTCTCTGTGTGAATCATTAGCTAATTGGGGTAAAAAGGCAAAAGTCAGAGGCCTGATACTAGTGCCCCACGCCAAGCTTCACGCCATGCATCATTATCCCTAATCTGCTACTTTATACCTATACCTTTGTGACAAAAGTACTAATCCTAAATACCTAAGATGCTATAAATGAATATGTTAATGAAAAGGACACATAATTCAGGAAACAGTATGAGTAACTACCAGTGGCAGAGTGTCTGAGTCACGCAGTGTGACTCATGCCATATGGCGCAAAGATGCTAGTGCATGAGAACATATTTGTATGATAGGAGCATTGTGGTAGCGTCACATTTTTCCAAATGCTGCCTACTGAATTTACAGGTAGTGAAAGCAATAGGGAAACCAAGGTGACCTCCAATAACCCACTGTGCACAGGTAAAAATGCTATCAATAACCTTATGTCAAATATTAATTCTTTCTCTTGGCAATTAAATTGACACAGATTCAAGTAATCTATATCAGCTTCTTCCTCGGGCCATTCAAAGAGCTGGGTCTTGGAAAAAAAAGGATTATGTTTGCTCTGGATGCATCTTTAATACAGTTTGAATCTTGTTTAAACTTTACTGCAATGTGTAGTTGATGCACCAGATGTCCCTATAACACTTGTTACATATGTAGAATAGTGAAACAAGTTATAAAGATGGTCTGATGGTCCTTCACTCTAATTAAGCCATGAACAAATCTAAACTAATGAGTATTTTGTAGACAAATATAAAAGTTTCAATTAAACTACTTGAGTTAATAGGTCAGACTTTGCAGTGATGTTTTTGTTTCTGGCACTTTCAGACTGATTTTCAAAAGTAGTAGTACCAGGGCCCAAAATCTATATTGAAGGCCTTGAACATTTCCAAATGAGTCTAAGGGCTAGATGTACTAAACGTCAGCAAGCTGATGATTCTCTGCACTTTTGACCCAGAAATTGAAAATGGCAATAATATTAAATGAGTATTTAATATCATTGCTGTTTTAGATTTTGGCGTCAAAAGCACAGAGAAACCGGGGTTTACAAAAAATCACCACTTTGTAAATATAACCGTTAATGTGTTCATATGTTACATATATTTGTTACTTATCTGTTACTTTTTTTCTACTAGTTGTTTGGTTGCTTTTTGGCATGGGAGACCAGGAATGTAAGCATTCCAGCACTGAATGACAGCAAGTATATAGGAATGAGTGTGTACAACGTGGGGATCATGTGTATTATTGGAGCCGCAGTTTCCTTTCTTACCAAAGACCAACCTAATGTCCAGTTCTGCATTGTGGCTCTAGTCATCATATTCTGCAGTACAATTACACTCTGTCTAGTTTTTGTGCCAAAGGTAAGTTATTTTACATTCTATTTTTATATCCTAATTTATTATGCCCTGTAATCAGTTTTTCAGAAATGCAATGTGTTGTGACCTAGATTTAACAAGACATGCTAAAGATCAGCAGTGCTCATCTCTCATTCATACTGTACAAATGTGTAGTAAACACTTAAGTGCATCTTTACGGCAATGAAACAGGGAATATAAATAAAATAGATAATATAAATAATATAGATGTATACAATCTCTAAGATAAAACTGACTGAAATCAATTTTTATTACACTAATAATTCTGAAAATGAAATTTACTATGAAATTGTAATCCATAAATAACGTAAATATAAGTGATAGATTGTGTTTTGTTTTACTTTATATATTTTTTAAGTTTAAATTCTCCTAACCCTATAGCAGACAGTTTCTATCACTGGGTGTTCTTACTTTAAATATATACATTTCACAAAATTGAAAGTCCTATTAAAATTAATGTGCAAAAGGTTAGTAGTTGGTGATTGTAAAGATCTTTCTTTTGCTTCATTTGCTATGTAAAAACATGATTTAGCTACGGTGTTTTGTGGAAAAATATCACTTAATCTAATGTTACTTATATGTAGCTGAATCCTGCAGGTAAGGGACTGAAAGCATCCTCTGTCTTCTACTACTTCACTGTCGGTGGCTGTCACTTTGCTTATAAGACAGTGTTTGCAAGAGAAAGTGCGGGAGATTGGTGTATCAGAATGCAATCATTAATCTTAGAGTGCTGTAACTGGATGAGAAACATGGTGCTTTAAGGATCTGTGTTAAAGCCATGCTAAAATATATCTAGGTCCAGCTACTGTGGATAGATTTTGAAATTATATCCTTGAATTATATTAGTAGACAGGATTATTATTTCCAGGCATTCAGGTGGTCTACAAATCTGGATTAAGTAGTTCCAGTTGAAACAAAGAGCATAGATATCTATCACCTTAATATGGCAATTCCATAATAACTCCTACCCATTGGTACCAAACAAAACATATATAGTTATTACATTGAAGGCCAACAAACTATAACTCACGATAGGTACAGATATAAATGACACTTGACTAGGTGTGGCAAGTATTTCTCAGTTAGTTGTCTGGACACAGCCTGGGGTGGTACAACCACATCGTAATTTGTGTTCGGGGTAAAAGTACACTGTACTGTTTACATGTTTCAAGTGAATGCATTAGTCCGGGAGGGGACGTAGTTAAAAAACCTACGATCAGGATGTCGGCTGATGAAATCCCGGTGCCAGAATTGCTACAGTTGTTTTATTGAAAACTAAGAGCTAGAACAATCTATTTTTTATACTACTTTCATTTTCAGCATCCTGGCTACTAGCTTTTAAAACAAGATTAGAGTGCAGCATGTCCTTTCCAAAACATTGTGGATTTTGCAACTCTCATACAAGTAAATTAAAACAATATAGAAGTTCATCATTTGTATTTTCATCCATTTTTCTAAATTCCTTCCCTTATCTGTTATTTTCATTCTGCGTCCTCCCGGAACAAGGCTGTTTGCAGATTACACATTTTGCAAGAGGATTATCTTGTGATTTTGTAGTTAATAGTAGCTTCATAAACTGAGTGGACGTAATGTGCAAATGCACACATGTCCTGGCCAGCTGTTTCTACACATGAGTCTGTCTATTCTACTTAGGGGGTTGCAGCAGCCTATCTTCCTATATATTTTTCTTGACATTGGAAGAGTTTTAATCATATGGAAGGATGAATACTGCCCACAACACTAAAGATTAATTAGTAATGCTCCCTATTCATTAGGCAGCACTAATCTAATAAAACCAAATCAATGTTCCACTAATTTACATGGTGAACTAGCACAGCTGCGAGCTTAGGATGGCACTGGCGCCTGACTAATGAGTCACAATTATTTTAAATGTCCCCACCCGTGTCCTGAATTTGCAGACAGTCTATTTAAAGTATTGTGGTACCACCAGCCAAAATCATATTATCCATGCAGCACATTAACATTAAAAATGCAGGCAGCACTATTGCAATTTAGAGGTCTTAACCCAGGCATGATTTGCAAATGCAGCAAAATCTTTCCACACTAGAATTGTTAGCTTGGGTAATCAGAACTGATTGGCATCACTTATTTCTCCTCTTTTATTGTAATATCTCAGTTGAATTCTAGATAATGTGTAAGCATGGATGTCATAATGATAACTAAATTAAACAAAATAAATGGAAACAAAAATGCAGAATTAACCCATTTTATTAGTTGTATTCTCATAATGTTATTTCTTTGCAAATTCCAATTTTAGAATGTAATTAAAAAAATTTAAATATGAAAAATGTTTATAATTACCATGATTTTATTCCCATAAATGTACACTATCAGCAAGTTATAGAGGAGTTACCTACTGTCGGGAAACAAAACATAGTACCAAGCAGGGACGGACTGGGGCTGTATTGCAGCCCTGGCAGTCCGCCCTGCATTCGCGTGTAAAGGAGGCATGGTATAATCAAGGGGGTGTGCCACGAGTCACTGCATCTCTCCCCAGCCCAGCACAGCAGCCACCGGCCCATCCATGCCTCCACCCCTTCCGTCTCCATGAAATCTTAATGATTTCGGAGCCGTTGGGTGGAGGGCGGGGGTCTTTTGCTTCACCCTCCTCGAGCCAGTCCTTAGGTCATTGGCCCTTCTGGCATATGCCAGAAGTGCCCGATGGCCAGTCTGGCCTTGGTACCAAGCCACTGAGAAGAAATGCTAAAATGTCTAGATTTCATAATACAGGTTGAGACTTCCATATCCAAATATTCCAAAATATGGAATATTCCGAAATACTGATTTTCTTTTTAACATGACTCAAATAGTGAAACCTTTGCTTTTTGATGGTTCAAGGTACACAAACTTTATTTAAGCATAAAATTATTAAACATATTGTATAAAATTACCTTCAGGATGTGTGTATAAAGTGTATATGAAACATAAATGCTCTCTGTTTTTAGATTTGGGTCCCTTTCCCAAGATATTTCATAATGGTATGCAAATATTCCAAAATACGGAATATTTAGATATCCAAAATACCCTCGGTTCCAAGCATTTTGGATATGGGAGACTCAACCTGTAATATACAGTATGTTTAGACTTTGGAGTAACAATATAAATAAAAGCATACTTTTGATCTCCCGATATTGCAGTGAAAATAGAATATTTACTGCTAACAATTGTTGTAGATATGTTAATCTAATTCTCTGTACGACCAAGTAGACTTAATTTCATGAAAATAGGCAAAATTCTTATTAGCTTGAGTCCACCTTTAATTTTTGTAGTAACAGGAGTCCACATGGATCGGGCTATAAAATGTTCTTGATGTCAAGCTTTTGGTATCCTTGGAAGACAAAATCGATTCATTTTTACAATAGCAGAGCCTTGTCTTTCAAATAAAGAATATATAAGTTAGGTGGACATTCAATTAAGGATGGCATTTTAGAGTGATCTTTGGCCAAGATTAACTAATGTCAAATGGCCATGATTGAGAATGATAGGATAAACATCATATGTGGTTCTTTAATTAAGTACACCAGTGGTTCTCTACTCCATCCCTTAAGTACTCCAGCAGGTCGTGTTCTGAGGATTTCTGTATGTGGAAGCAGGTGAGATCATTACTGGCCCTGCAAAATAGATGAACTCACCTGTGCATGATTAAAGATATCCACAAAACATGACCTTTTGGACTAGATTTGAGAACCACTGAAGAAGATCATATGGTATCATAAGCACCATTAAAGGTGGCTCTTTTCTGTACCCAAGGTAATTGAGTAAGACAGTCTGTGGGATCTTGGAGAACTGTAGTTTTTTTCATGGAAATATAGGAGAATCAGTAATTTGCTATTTACACATGATCTACATACTGCAAGTTTAAGTTTAAAGATAGCAATCAGTAGATAGCATTGTACTTAGCATTGTACTAACATCTAAGTACATTACAGAATGTTGAAGCAAAACCATAAATCAAAGATAATTTTTCCAGAACTTCATACCTGCGTGAAAAGTCTGTATTACTGTGAAATTTGTTTTTTTGCCAAATTTCACCAGACATCTCTAGCTTCACATAAATCTGACGCTTTTTCTCTACATTGTTTTCATTTTCATTTCTCAAGCTTACATGTGTTTATGGAACATTGTAGTAACCATATAACTGAACAGGCAAATTCACCTTTCCAATATATTGCTGAATGCACAATACCCCAACCTACTTAAAGAAAGATTGACAGAGATTCCCTACAGAAATTCTGCTATATACTACAGGTATTACCTGGCAAAAGCAGAGTAATCAGTCTACAGATACACTGCACTGTGAATATTTGCTTTCTAAGCTTTCTAAGGAGCTGCTGCTGTCCAGAATAGAGAAGAAAAATACATTTTTCTTTTCTGCAATTCTTATCCAAAAGAATAACTTGCTTGAGTAATTAATGCATAATTGAAATGTTTATGTTTATAAATAGTTAATGTTGCTTATGTCCATTGAGTACATTACTTATACACTGAAAATTACAGCTAACCTAAATTACCGGCATAATATAGCACCTGTCTGTTTAAAAGACTATATTGAATTATGTTTCAGCATTGTTCCATCGCAGTCGTGTAAATATTATTGTTCAATTTTCATAGTTAATTACCCTAAGGACGAATCCTGATGCAGCAACACAGAACAGGAGATTTCAGTTTACGCAAAATCAAAAAAAAGAGGATTCCAAGACATCGACGTCGGTCACCAGTGTAAACCAGGCCAGCACATCCCGGCTAGAAGGACTGCAATCAGAGAACCATCGCTTACGGATGAAGATCACAGAGGTACTTACAGTTTTACTACTGTGAAAAGGGAATTGATAATTTTTGTCAATAACTTTTGTTTTTGTTTTTGTTTTCTACATTTTTAAATAATCACACTTCAATTTTGTTTTATCTATGCATGGATGAATGAAACAAAAGATGACTATACCCATGAAAATAACATTTGATGTCATGGTAGTATATGGAACTCATTTATAAATGTCTAACATATCTTGCTGTGTGATGAATGAGTACTTAGGCAGACATAGCATCCAGCTTTCTTTAACCCACTTGGGGAGAACATTAATATTGATGAATTTGTTGAACAGATACTTTACAGCTCGTAAACACATTTTAACAAAGTTTGCAGTGATTTATTAGTATTGTAGACAGCAGGTTACTAATTAGATATGTTATATACCACATACAAACTCTAAATAATGGAAATAGGCCCAAAGTGCTTCTCAATAATGTCTGTGATTTCTGATACTCAAATATATAGGTAACATATTTTAATAATACAACCAAGGACACCTAAGCCAAAAACGATATTATCAGAAGGTGGATGATAAACGAGGAGTTTTGTATTGTTACATTGAACAGCCAGTTCTTCATGCAGCTCCTCACTGTGGAATTGTTATGACAGTAATTTTTTATCTGTTTCATTTATATTACAGGAAACCAAGAAATGCAGTTGTTTCAATATGTTTGTCATGTTTTGTAAGTAGCGGACCCATTCTGCAATGTAGTAATGCAGGCGATATCACAGATGTCTCCTGCGTCCACTACAGACCCATTATTATGCGCTGTCCCCATAGACTAGTATGAGTATGACTGTTGATCGAGTTCTTAAAACTCAGTTTTCGGAGTTTGACTGTGGGGACTAATGCCATCTACAGATGGCATTAACCCACTATGTCACGCCCCTTCCAATGAAATCCAATATGCGAAGAGGGATCATTATGATTCGTCTGCCTCCTACGACCCTCACTGTGCACATGCAGTACTTCAGGTACATGCGCAGTAATATGACCAGGACAAATCATCACTGTTGGGGATCATGAGACTGCGGCTTTTCAAAAGCAGCTTTTACTTCATTGGCAGGGCTGGATTAACCATTAAACAAAATAAGTATATGCTTAGGGCATCAAGGGAAGGGGGGCACCACAGAAATTGGCAGATTTTCCATGGACTATATGGTTCAAAACTGCAAATGGTGCAGCTGAACCAAGTTACACAAAAAGGGGCTATATACAATAATAAAAATAATAATAAAATAGTAATAATAGAGGTTAATAATATAAATTAATTTTGAGAATACAACAACATTCGAATCTGGTAACTGGCAAACTTCCACAGGGTACACCAAGACTCACGGGATAATTCTTGCCTTGGTCATGTCGGCTCTCCCGCTCAGTCATCTACTGAGAGTGAGTACAGCGTGGCGCATAAGGTTGTACCAATAAGTATTATACTATGCAGAGGCGCTAAAAGTGAGCGCCTCAGTCCTTGCACATTTGTATGAATGGATGTACACTGAGGAAAGAGTTTGCAGCGGTATGTGCATAGACTCGCAAAGGGGCAACCGTCAATATATGCTGCTGCGTGTGGCAGTTGTAAGAGTTCCCCCTAATCTAACTATACAATCCGGTCTATTCCAGGGACAACCGATAAGCCCCCTCCTTTAACTGCCACAAATAGGCCATTTATACATTTTGCTTATAATATATAACACCGGATTACAATCCTCTCAGTCCACGTATCTTATTACAAATTTCTGTATTATTCTGTGGGACAGTCATATAGAATACTCCACTGAGGTTTAATGTACAGTAATATAAATCAGTGATACTTTCATTATATTATCAATCTGTAGTTATGTTTGTGTATGTTGAAAAATTATAAAATACTTTTTTAGTACAATAAAGCAATAATGTAATGTAATATAAGGTCAAATATGGATTTGATGTATTTTATTGGGCTGGAAATGTAGTATTGATTTACAGTAGAAGAGAATTATTATACTTCTATAAATCCTTGTTTAGACTACATCTTGCTTATGGTTACAGTTTTGGGCATCAGTCCATAAAAAAATCTGTGGAACTTGAGCTAATTCAGAAATAGGCATTACATTTGATAAGTGGCTGTAAGAACTACAGATATACACAAAAAAACAGATGTATATGGCATTATATGATAATTTATTTAAATTTAATAAATATCAATAAATGCTTCGGAATATTTTTTCCTTCTAGTAAAAATTTGGTAGAAACTGCTTAAGAAGGTTGGCACGTACAAATACTACTTTCAATAAATCTTTTTTTTAATGGGTTTGGACCTTTATGATTATTGGAATGGGATGCTTATGTTAGGGGGCATGGATTGGCTGGCAAAGCAGTGACTTCAGATGGTATCACCGGCCAGCTGCACAATCTTCTTTTGTTAAATTGCGGAAACAGATGTTTTTATTGCTGCAATAAGCGGTGATAGAAAAATCTTTTGTAAAGCAGTGTCTTCATAAATAGACTCCTAACCAAGAGAGTTGTAATTCTATATGAGGATTTATATTGGGGAATTTATGAAAACTGCCAAAAAGTGTTGTATTCTGCTGCAACCAATCAAATTTCATATGTCACATCTGTAGTATAGTTTAGAAAATTAAACTCAAAGGTATGATTGGCTATTAGAGGTTACATCATTTTTTCCTTAGTTGCACTGAGGGTTTATGAATGTTTCCCTACTATTACTGTATGTTTTTGTTGATAGTTGAAAATAGGAAAACCTAGTACATACATTTACATTGCCCCTCCATTTCTATAAATATATTGCCACATAGAAAAACAGACACTATATTATTTCATTATAGATAACCCATCATGTAATTATACTTGGGAGCTTGGGAAAAATCATGAAATTCCAATATGCATTATGAATTTACCTGCATTTCAGTGCATGGTCTTATTATTAAAGAGAACCAAATATGTAACTAGTAAATTAGTAAAATAATCATCGCCATTTGAGTACAGAAACATAAAACCCCCATCATTCAACAGATCATAGTTACCACAAGTAATGAAGAGCTACATTGTAGGCATAACCCAATGGTACTGTATTCATAAAAAAAACCATCACTATGCATTAGCAATCATGTTTCACCATGATTGGGTGGACACTTTATGTAGTATTTTTTTACCCTTTTTTCTATACGCGTAAATACATATAAAAAATTAAGCAGGTTTGTTTCCCTTATGTTACTTGTAGTTGTTATATATTGTCTAAAACATCAAATTTTGACTTAAACTTACTCTATGTAATTCCATTAGGTCGGTCAAACTGAGCCTACAAGTTGTGCACCCCAGAGTCAGAGTATACAATTCTAAGTGGTTCCAAAGGAAAAAAGGAAAGAGGGACTCTTGTAGGGGGGCATAATTTATGGGAAAACTAACAACCACAATTTCTGAAAGTATTATATTGACATGACAATACAATTCAATTGAAATGCCCTTTAGGGGCACTTAGAATTGATACATCAGGAGTGTCTGGAGTTCACCTGCTAGTAGTTCATTAATGGGTTGATCAGCATTCATTTCTCTCATCACTGAGGCTATGGGCTCAATTCTGAACAATGACGCAGCAACCGACCAGCCTTCTGATTCTACCCATGTTTGCATGGGTTTCTATCTATCAATATCTTGGTTTCCTCCCACAATCCAAAAACATAAATGGAGGTTAATCTTTACTGTGTGTTTGGGTGATGTTTCCTTACCTTTATTACAATAGTCATAAAAGTTTGGTAAAAGGAAATCTGTGGTAATAGGTAGTACTGTATCTAGGCAAAGCTACCTGAAGAATTCTGATAACAGGGTAACCAGACCCATTATGTGGTTCCAGTCTATTGTAATGCACCATTATTAGCTGCTGGCCAGCATGTGGCTGCTGTACAAGAGAATAACATTGTCTAATCTATCATATTACTCTGCCCTGGACTGGAAAATTTAAATTTACAAGAGCTTAGCTAGTTAGGGCGTTTATATAAACAAAATTTGTGATACATACTCAAAATTACTTTCTGCAGTATGTGAACTGAAGTGTCTTACTTTTACAGCTGGACAAAGATCTTGAGGAGGTTACAATGCAACTTCAAGATACACCAGAGAAAACAACCTACATCAAGCAGAACCACTACCAGGATCTGAATGACATTCTCAGTATACAAAACTTTACAGACAGCAAAGGTATGGTATAAATGGCAAAATAATTTTATAAACGTTATGTGTCGGTGGTTCGGGCAATATATAAAGAGGATGAAACTAAAGTCATTGTTATGGAGGAAGTATGCCTATACTGTTTATTATTATTATTATTATTATTATTATTTTCCTTTATTTATATGGCGCCACAAGTGTTCTGCAGCGCCTTACAAAGTACATAAACAAATTATTTGACAACTAACTTACAGTACAAAATAGGACAAGGACATGGATAATATACATTGCTACATTAGTGACCATAACACCTAGCTATGCAACAGAGCGTAAGCAACCAAGTGTTAGGTGCCCTGGTGGGAGGTAAGAAGTAGGTGAAAGTAAAGTAAGGAGAAGCACAAGAGGGTTGAGGCCCTGCTCGTAAGAGTTTACATTCTAAAGGGGAGGGGCAGACAAACAGGTGTGACACAGATGGGGTTATGAGACATTTAGGGGTATATTTACTAATGTTTGATTTTGATTTTTGAGTGATTTGACATTTGATTTGCATTCGATTTTGCCTTTGGAGATTTACTAAAGGCAAAACCAAATGTCAAATCGAATACAAAACCAAATCACACTCAAAAATTAACATCGGCAAAACATTGGTACTTAGCCCAGCATACAAATCCCACATTTACTAATATTCGATTTGAAAAGGAACATCAATCGAACTTCAAAGCAAACTTCAAGTCCCCAAAATAATAGACCTGCTTTATGCTGGCGATTTTAGCATGAGCAGGTATGAATTTCATAGATGCATGTAATCAGTGAGATCTGTGCATGTTTCTGTGTTTAAAAAGGTTATAAAGTGTTAAAAAAAATTATGCAGGCCCCCCTAAAAGCACAACCAGCACCAGGCTTTTCTGAGCCGGTCCTGGTTGTGAAAATACGGGGGACGAAAGTTGTAGGGGGTCCTCCGTATTTTCTAAAACCAGCACTGGACTCTTTCTAGCTGGGGTGTAATGCAATAGCCGGCCAAAGCATTATAGCTGACTGCTAGTCAGCCCAGGCTGGGGATCCCTGGGGAGGTGGGGTCCCTCCAATAAAGGGACTCTCCCACTCTGGGGCACCCCAGGCCTGGGCTGATAGTCTGGGGCTATCCCAGCATCCCTGGCCAGTGGGTGCCAGGTTGATTATGTGAAAGTGTAGTGTAAAAAATAGATATAATAATATTGTCTTTTCCTGGGGAACTACAGATCCCAGCAAGTCTCCCCAGCATGCTGGTACTTGGAGAACCACAAGTACCAGCATGCGGGGCATTAAGGGCCTGCTGGTACCTCTGGTTCACCTGCAAAAGAAATATTAAAATAAACACAAGACACACACACCATGAAAATAGAACTTTATTATTTTTAAGTTCGATTTTGTGTTTGATTTGGACATGGGCATGCAAAACCGAACAATAAATCACTATTCAAAATCTAACCAAATCAAATTCAATTTAGAAAAGGCTTCCAAAATCGAATTTTAGTAAATGTGGGATTTTGACAGGGATTTCTACATTTGATTTGATTTCAGGTGAGCTAAATTGAACATAAAATCAATTGCAAAATCAAACTTTGAAAATACCCCTCAGTAGGCAAGAGAAAGACTTTTAACCACTGACTAATATTTTTTCTAAAAAATGCTCAGAAATTGCTGGGGTATTTTTTATTGAATTAAGTCAAGAACATCTGTATATAACTTAACCAACACAATTTTATTAAATAAATGTTTTTTAAGCACATACTGTAACAGTAATATCAATTTTTAATTGTTGGTCAACGATATATCGGACCATCGATGATCGGACCACTGAAACATTGTGATTTTGCACTTCCCCAATGGCTACTCCTCCTCCCTAAGCAGGGATAGAATAATATTCTTTTACTACAGAGAGACAGACACATACCAGATGGACGGGCATTGGGACCCCTTGGTAACCGGTTCCTCAGACCAAGTGGTCACAGTACTCATCCAACTGGTATGTGTCTGTCTCTCTGCACTAAAAGAATATTATTTTATCCCTGCTTAGGGTAATAAATACTACATGCTACCTTGTATTTATACATTTATTGACTGTGTTTTCCCTTGTGTTCAAGGGTAATTGAAAATGTTTTTAGAACTGTCTAAATTCAATAAATGTGTATTATTTTACCCCTTTTGAAGTTTATTCTCTCCTTATATTGTGCAACATCTCATTACACATCAATCTACCCATCAAATTGCTCAGCGCTATTGTGATTGCCCACTTTTTATCCAATTTCTTAACAAGTCCTCATGTGATAGGACTAAAGCAACCATCAGCAGCTTTGCTTGTTATAGATTGCGCCCAGAGTGTCTTCACTCCTTTCCCTGCAGCCAATGTTCAGCATGTAGGCAGTGTCACAAGATCATGTTAGGGGGGCCATCTCCTGAGGTAAAAGGCAGCACCTTCCATGCAGCAGCCAATTAGTAGCATACCAGTCCAGGGCATTGGTACTCACAGTTAGTTTTATTTGAGAGCACAAAATAAACAAAACATAAAAAATAAATCTTAGCCTGTTTGGCTCTAACTAATATAGAATTCCCTCACTCAAGGTGGAAGGACAAAGTGTTCAACTCTCCAAAACACCATGTAGCACAGCACTTACAATTGCAAGTGATGATATCTCTTTCTCGACAGGCCTCAACTTGCTCCCCAGGCAATGAGAGATAGACTATTGAAATTGACCCACTGTTTATCAGTCTTTATTATCCTGGCAATCAAGATTGCTACCTGTCAACCAGACAGAGGCTTGGAACCTGTGGCATATACAGTAAGGTGCATAAATATTGGGACATTGACAGAATTTTCATATTTTGGCCTCTATTCACCACCACAATGGCTTTGAAATGAAACAATCAAGATGTGCTTTAACTGCAGACTTTCAGATTTAATTTGAGGGTAATTACATCCAAATCAGGTGAACGGTATAGGAATTACAACGGTTTCTATATGTGCCTCCCACTTTTTAAGGGGCCAAAAGTAATGGGACTATCAACTCAAAAGCTATTTCATAGACAGGTGTGGGTATTCCCTCATTATTTCATTATCAATTAAGCAGGTAAAAGGTCTGGAGTTGATTCTAGGTGTGACATTTGCATTTGGAATCAGTTGCTGTCGACTCTCAATATGAGATCCAAAGAGCTGTCATTATCAGTGAAGCAAGCCATCATTAGGCTGAAAAATCAAAACAAACCCATCAGAGAGATAGCAAAAACATTCTTAAAAAGAAAGAACGCACCGGAGAGCTCAGCAACACCAAAAGACCCGGAAGACCACAGAAAACAACTGTGGTGGATGACAGAAGAATTATTATCCCTGGAGAAGAAAAGCCCATTCAAACAGGTGGCCAAATCAAGAACACTCTCCAGGAGGTAGGTGGATATGTGTCAAAGTCAACAATCAAGAGAAGACTTCACAAGAGTGAATATAGAGGGTTCACCACAAGATGTAAACCATTGGTGAGCCTCAAAAACAGGAAGACCAGATTACAGTTTGCCAAACAACATCTAAAAAGCCATTACAGTTCTGGAACAACATCCTATGGACAGATGAGACAAAGATCAACTTGTACCAGAGTGATGGGAAGAGAAGAGTATGGAGAAGGAAAGGAACTGCTCATGATCCAAAACATACTACCTCATCAGTGAAGCATGGTGGTGGTAGTGTCATGGCGTGGGCATGTATGGCTGCCAATGGAACTGGTTCCCTTGTATTTATTGATGATGTGACTGCTGACAAAAGCAGTAGAATGAATTCTGAAGTGTTTCGGGCAATATTATATGCTCATATTCAGTCAAATGCTTCAGAACTCATTGGATGGCACTTCACAGTGCAGATGGACAATGAGCCGAAGCATACTGCAAAAGCAACCAAAGAGATTTTTAAGGCTAAAAAGTGGAATGTTATGCAATGGCCAAGTCAATCCCCTGACCTGAATCCGATTGAGCATGCATTTCACTTGATGAAGACAAAACTGAAGGGAAAATGCCCCAAGAACAAGCAGGAACTGAAGACATTTGCAGTAGAGGCCTGGCAGAGCATCACCAGGGATGAAACCCAGCGTCTGGTGATGTCTATGCATTCCAGACTTCAGGCTCTAATTGCCTGCAAAGGATTTGCAACAAAGTATTAAAAAGTGAAAGTTAGATTTAGGATTGTTTCGTTTATCCCATTATTTTTGGCCCCTTAAAAAGTGGGAGGCACATACAGAAACCATTGTAATTCCTACACCGTTCACCTGATTTAGATGTAATTACCCTCAAATTAAATCTGAAAGTCTGCAGTTAAAGCACATCTTATTTTTTTCATTTCAAAGCCATTGTGGTGATGAATAGAGGCCAAAATATGAAAATTCTGTCAATGTCCCAATATTTATGCACCTGACTGTTCATCTCCCTTTGATAACTTCCCCAGTCCTATTGTCACATATTCCCCTCCCAATATCCTTTTTCAACCTGTGGGCGGAACACCTGTAGTCCCTAAACAAAAGATTTGGGGCAAAGAATCTGCATTGGCTAGTTGTATTCCTGGCCTATATTCTACTGAGAATTTAAAATTGTGCAATGCCAAGAACCATCTTGTTATTCCCCCATTGCTCTCTTTAGGCTCAGACATCTACTTAAATGGAGCATGATCCATAATCAATATAAAATTTCACCCCAAAACACAGTATCTTAACATTTAATTGCCAAATATTCTTCTACAGTGGTATAATTTATTTAATGTATATTCAGTTTTCTACTTCAATAAATAAATAAATAAAAGGATACTCTTCACCCTCTTTGTTCAGAACAGCATCCATCTCTACATCCAAAGCATTTGTTTGCAACACAAATTAATTTTTATAGTCAGGTTTTTCAAAACCGGTTGGGTGCACAATGCTACCTTCTACACCTGAAAAGCTTTTTCTGCCTCAGGAATCCTCTTAACCATAAATAACTGTTTACCCTTGGTAAGGTCAGTCAAAGAAACAGCAATAGTTGCAAAATTGGGTATAAATCCTCTATAATAGTGAGTGCTTCCAATGAAAGCTCTCACTTGCTTCTTATTTAGGGGTCGTGGCCAGTTTTGTATTGCCTCAATTCTATCAAGTTTTGGTTTTATCAAACCTCTGCCTATGATGTAACCAAGATACTTCAGCTTTTCCATCGCTAAGCAACACTTTTTTGGGTTGGTTGTCAATCCTGCCTCACAGATGTAATCCAATACTGCTTGTACCCTGGGTAAGTGAGACTGCCAATCAGGACTCTAGATGACTACAGTATATCATCAAGATAAGCAGCAGAATACTCTCTATGCGGCCTTAGAATTGTATCCATCATGCTCTGAATGGTGGCGGGTGCCCTATGTAACCCAAATGGCAACATCTTACATTGGAACAGACCCTTTGGTGCAGAAAAAGCTGTCCTTTCTTTTGCATGGTTGTCAACGGCACTTGCCAGCACCCTTTGGTCAAATCTAGAGTGGTTAAATACCATGTCATTCCCAGCCTTTCAATAACTTCATCCACGCAAGTGATTTGGTAGGCATCAAACATAAGCACACAATTCTATTTATGGAAATCAATGCAGAAGTGTACACTCCCATTGGGTTTTCAAATGTGTACAGTGGGACTTCACCACTTACTATGTGACTCTTAAAATATATCTAACTCCAACATTTTCTAACTTCTTTAGACACTGATACAAGTTGGGGTTCTGGTATTCTATAAGGATTTAGGTTAACCTTAACCCCGCTTCAGTGATTGTCATGTTAAATGTCTCTATTAGAAGGTACCCTACTCCCACTTATGCTACTCACAGTGGTACCTTTACAACTTTCTCATCTATTCTGAACCACTCTCACTCCTCTGAGCTCAGCTTTCCCACTAGATTGTAAGCTATCATAGGAGCAGGGCCACAAATGTATTTATATTGATTATCCTGTACCTCACTACTTTATGTGTGCCATATTTTTCCCTCTGTTTTGCACTGTAGAGCACTGCTATGTCTTACAGTATCAACAACAACAATAATTATAATTATGTAATTTAAAGCATTAAGCTAATTGACAGGATTCTTTACCAAAACTAAATTTGTATGATTTAAGAAGCCTAGATAGTCTTTTTGAACCATTGTAGTACTTCCATTTTGTATATGTTCAGAAAAGGGAAATTTCTTTACATTAAGGCGTATATTTAGTAAAGTGTGGGTTTTTAGAAGTGGAGATGTTGCCCATAGCAACCAATCAGCTATTATCTTGTAGAAGGTGCTAGATAAATGTTAAGTAGAATCTGATTGGTTGCTACGGGCAACATCTACACTTCTAAAAACCCACTCTTTAGTAAATATGCCACTAAGCCTAAGCATTTGATTTGCATTTAAAAACACAAGTGAAACTGCAAGTCTTTGACATTTGTTTGCTGCATTCAGGAGGTCATAGGAGGTCTCTCAACTAAATGGAGAAGGCTGTGTTTGCAGGATCCTGCCATTCAGAACTTGGGTAGTATTGTTACAGGGTAATTGTAAATGTGATCTTTACTTTCAAATCCATTTCTTTACTTGAAGTACAATTAAAAATGAAATGATAGCATCAAGCACAAATATGATTGCAATATGTTTGAGGCCTTAAGCAGATACATTACATAATGGGGTTTTAATGTAAATCTATTTTTTCTGTGTATACAGATGGTGAAAAGGCTGTTTTAAAAAATCACCATGCTCAAAATATTCCTCCACAATGGAACACTATAGAATCTTCCAGAACCAGCAAAGATCCTATAGAAGATATTAACTCACCAGAGCAGTAAGTACATTTGATATTCCTAACCAAAAACGTGTTAACTTAACATACATAAATATGATTTTTTAATACTGTACATAGTTATGATGGATTAATCTAATATAAACATTAAAAGAGTTTGACTAGGGCTAGAAGTTATAAGGTGTGTTTGACACTCTTTTAGTGGTTTGTCAATAAAAAACTGTATAGCTATTAGCTATATGAAATGTTAATAAAAAATTCTTTATTAAGTAATAATACTGTATCCTGAACACCCAGCGGTTCCTTCTTCAGTTAATGGAAAATACCTCTATATCAAAACCTGTGTATTACAAACCTAAAATACATACCTAAAATAACTGGGTTCTGTATACATAACTAAATGTGTATCCACTCGTTTAGTTAGGAGTCTCCTGTGTGTAGTATACTTTTGTAGCAAAAAAGCCATATATACGCTCATAATAATGAAACTGAAAGATAGGATAGGACTGAGCATGATACTTTACCTCTGGTGGTGGCAAGTCCAGTAAGCGGGCAGGGGGTACAATTGGTATTCAGAACACACAAATGACCCATTCACTCTGAGGCATGCTGCCGCACATGGGGTTCACCACCGCCACTGCCAGGATTGCAAGTAGCCAGGGTGGACTACATTACTCAATAGCCCCTGGAAAATGAGGAGGAAAGATAGGGGGTATGACTGATTCTGAGAGGGTGTGGCTGGGTGAACAAGAACAAATAAATGCAGTGGAGTAGTCATTAACACCAATCAGTCCAGCTAAGTTTATTTGTACTGTGCCCCAATATTTCTGTTGGCCTGCCTGGGAGGTAGGCTACACTATGGTCCAATGGGTGCCATGCACACATCACCATTTCCACTGTACCTCCTTACTGAAGACATCCATATCCAGCAAGTTGTTAAGGCTCTGAAAGATTATAGAGGGGACAGTGATGTAGTGTAAGCATATGGGATACAGAAATAGTGCTGGGACAAGAAGGGTCAATGATGTAGTTTGGGGACTTAGTTCAGGTATGTCATGGTCAAGGATGTAGTGTAGTATTATAAGCATGGGATATTTTGCTGTGTACATACATAGTGTGGGGAAGTAATGCAGGCTATAGAGGATAAGTGATGTGCAAGGTTTATGAGGGGTTACTGATATAGTGCAGTTTATTAGAGGTGTTAGCATGGTAGTGCAGAGATGTAGTGTGGAGATGTGGTAAGTATGGAGTGTTCAAGCATGTAGTGTAGTATAAAGAGAAGACAGGGATATTGTAGAATATGGAGTGGTCAAGGATGTAGTGCAGCGTATAGATAAACCTTATGGTTGCCACCCATCTCCATATAACAAGGGGATGATCAGGCTCTGGGGCATATAAAGGGACAAAATGGGCCTCTGAGGTATATAAAGAGGCATAAGGGCCTCTTAGGCATATAAAGAAGCATGAGGTGGCTCTTGGGAGTTTAGAGGCATAGAAGGGGCAGTAGGGACCTTGAGACACAATGGGGGCTCTGTGGCATTTAAGGTGCATTTGGAGCAATATAAAGGGACATGTGGGGGCCTTAAATCTGATAAATAAAATTGTTGTAAACCTACTGTGGTTTTGGCCGCACACTTTGTCACTCACCTGTCTGGGAATCTGAAAATGAAAAGTTATTAACCCTAATTCACAGTGATGCATTTCAGTTCCCCTGAGCGGGGACATCCGCACCTAGTAGCTGTCCTGGCCAATCTTAATAGCTACTAGCTACAGCGGCAAGTATTTACATTGCTGGATTTTGTCCCAGAAGTGTTACTGCACATAGGTGGCCTTAACAGTGACAGCTATTAAGATTAGTGGTGTGCGGTTCGGTTCTCCAGGAATCCAAATCCACCTGAATTTCGTGAATCCGGACAGATCTGAGTCACGGTTCTAATCTCCTGAGGAGAGCTAGATCAATCTGAGCCACGGTTCTGATCTACCAGTGGTTTGGAGTACGAATTTTAAATCCAAATTTTGGTTTTTGGATTGCACAAATTACATGATTTTAGCTGTCTTTAAAAACTTTCTATTATTATAACAGAAAAAAATTCCACATCCAAAACCAAAAAACGTGAGAGTATTTTTGCAAACCCAAAACCAAAACACTAAGATGAATCCAGATCCAAATTAAGATATGTGTACTGTGAAATCTGGAGGAGGAGAGATCTAAATGACTCCCTCTTTGTGCTCTTAGAGCTGTCCATACAATGTGACAGTCTTCTGTACAGTTTGCTGGTAAAAGCCATAATTCATTGCAGTAAATAGATGCCAGCAGCAATGGAGAACTGTTTCCAGAGAAGGGAAGGGGAAAACCCTAGAACTTCAGATGTGCATGGCACACACCCCAATATGCCTTGACCTCATTCAACCTCATTATAGTAAGATCAATTGTTTAGATGTATGGAAATTTGGTTTATAATGTTATATATATACCACAATCAAAATGTTCGTCAGAGAAAAATGGGAAAGCACTTACAAGCCACTTTGCGCGGCTCATTAACAAGTATAAAAATGCTGTAAACACATATAGGGCTATATGTAATAGGATGTGAGTTTGGAAAATGAGCGAGAACCAGGACAGGGACTAGAGAGCCCAGGACTGGTTATGCTTGCGGTGGAGGGGGGTACATAATTTTTGTTTTTTGCAATTTTATTGTGACTACTTTTTTTTGACACGCAGAACCCTTCATGGATCTCACTAATCTGTGAAGGCTTCTGTATACCTCGGACATTTTATTGCTAGTTGCATTAAAAGGTCAGAATTTACATAGGGAAAACATGCACAGATATGCATAGTGTAATCAGTTCGCAGGCTATTAATTTGGTGAGTTGAGGGACAAACTCAGACCTTTAAAATGTGCGAGAGGGTCCGAGTTTGTCCTGCAGCAAAAACTCATACCCTATTACATTTACTCTGAACTTGCATGTGTCTCATACCCCGCAAATCTAGATGGTTTGCCATTGTGAGCATACAAGTTGGGCAATGTATTTGAGTGCGAGTGTTTAACTTGCACACTATTACTTTCTGTTAACACGAAAAAAAACAGACCTGCTTCAGGATACGGAGTCTAGGTTCACCTCAATTAAGCTTGCGGTTACCATCATAGGCTACAATATAGCGGTTCCCACCATAGACTTCAATGGCGCTTTTCCCATAAGGACTACGGAGAAAAGTGTGACAGACAGGCTGACTGCTCACAGCCAATCAGTGGGCAACTTCTATGAAAGTGCCCGCTAATTGGCTGGCAGCTCCTGTAATAACAGGACTCACATGGGTCCCGGTCATTCATGCGGAGGAAAGGTATGTGTAAATACATACCCTTTCTCCTGTCCGACCTGGTTTCGGGTGCCCATTTTTTGTTTTTAACCCCGTGGATGGCTACTTGGACCGAAGAGGACATGATCTAGGCTAGGAATAGGTGAGTATGGATTTTATTTTTTTACAGGTGTTGTGGATTCTACTGATAAATTGGACGTGAATGGCTACAAGGATTATAGATGAGTATGTGTGAGTGTGAATGTGAGTATGCTTCACGGTGTGTGTGTGTTTTGTGGTTATTTTAATATTTCTTTGGCAGGTGAACTACAGGTACCAGTGGGCACTTAATGCCCCGCATGCTAGTACTTGTGGTTCTCCAGCAAAGCACTGGGAAAATGGCCAGGGGCCCGTGTGCACCACATACTCTGCACCCATTACAGATACTCCCCTGTCTAGTTCTCCAGCATAAGACAATATTATTAATTATATTATTTACACATACATTTACACTATCAACCCGGCACTCACTGGCCAGGGGTGCTGGGGATAGCCCGGGCTATTAGCCAAGGCCTGGAGTGCCCTGGAGAGGGAGACCCCTTTATTGGGGGGTCTCCACCTCCCCAGGGATCCTTGGCCTGGGCTGACTAGCAGTCATCTAACGCTTCAGCTGGGGGTCCCAGTGAAAAGGTTCCCCTGGCTGTGGCATTACACCCCCCGCTAGAAAGAGTCTGGTGCTGGTTATGGGGCCCCAACTCATTTTATTCCCTGTATTTCCACAACCAGAACCGGCTCAGCAGTGCCTTGTGCTGGTTAATAATATACAGGGGATCCCTATGCATTCTTTCCCTTGTAGTTTAAGAACCAGGACAGGCTCTACAGAGCCCGGTGCTGATTCTTAAAATACAGGGGACCCCCACGCATTTTTTCCCCTGTATTTTAAGAACCAGGACAGGGACTAGAGAGCCCAGGACTGGTTATGCTTGCGGTGGAGGGGGGTACATAATTTTTGTTTTTTGCAATTTTATTGTGACTACTTTTTTTTGACACGCAGAACCCTTCATGGATCTCACTAATCTGTGAAGGCTTCTGTATACCTCGGACATTTTATTGCTAGTTGCATTAAAAGGTCAGAATTTACATAGGGAAAACATGCACAGATATGCATAGTGTAATCAGTTCGCAGGCTATTAATTTGGTGAGTTGAGGGACAAACTCAGACCTTTAAAATGTGCGAGAGGGTCCGAGTTTGTCCTGCAGCAAAAACTCATACCCTATTACATTTACCCCCTGTATTTACCAACTACATTAATTTCCATCCCAGCCTACTCAGCACCAGAACCAGTCCTGTGGGAGGGCCCTAATAACATTACTGGGTCCCTGCACCCAGAGATTACTATGCCAATTTTGACTAACAACTAAGCACAAAAGTTTAAATATAGTACAAATGGGGGTCTGTGTGTTGGAGAAAGCTTGTATTACTGTTGACATTAACATACCATTGTAATCTATCAGACATAATCTATTTGTTTCTGATTAAAAAAACATCCACCTGTGAATTTCCATTTGAACATACCCACTAACTTATCCGCAGAATAATTTTACAGATGCAGAACCAAATGTGAGTGTGCACCTACATATTGCCTAGGTGAACAAAAAGAAGTATTTGTGTATATTGACATGTGCAGCTAGGCCACAGATTTTTTCTTTTTTCTTTTTACCAACTTTTGACAGGATAATTATGTTTAGTAATAAATTATCATGCACTTACTATTGTGACTGCTGACATATATCTGTATCTTCTTTTATTTAAGAAATTACTTATTATTGAATAAAATATAAACTATATTTTTCTTCTAAGCTAGGTTGTGAGTATGTTACTCAAGGAGAGATATATCAAACCTTCGTGAAAGATAAAATGGAGAAGTTGCCACAGCAACATGTCATCTTCTAATTAGTATTTATCCAGCCAGCGCCGTATCTGAACGGCAGAGTGCCCTGTGCAGCACCGCCTGTACTCTCACTCCCCCCACCCCCCTCCTCCCCCTGAGCGCTTATCTTTCCCTCTAGGGGGTGGAGGGAGTGTGGAAACCTTCGCCGGCATTCTCAGTGTGTCGCGCACCACTGCAGGAAGTATCTTCCTGCAGACCTTCTGAGCCGGTAAGTGTGTGGCCGGTGACCTTGGAGGATTCCGCCCTGTGCGGAGGCACCGGCCGCACCACCCTCCCTATAGCCCTGTATCTAGCAGTCTATAAAATGACAAAAGCTGATTGGTTGCTATAGATAATTTCTCCACTTTAGCTAGTATTTAATGATGTGTACCAGCACCTGCCTCCCTCATTTTGTCTGTCTTCCCTACTCATCTCCATAAGCAATAAGCAGAATGAGGTCAGTATGATATAACATGATGCGCCTCATCCTTCATCAGTGAGGAGCATGGCTGTGGCATGGAAAGTGATATTTCGGACCAAACAACACAAAACCAGCATAGCAATCAATTGCACCACTGGCAACGAAAAAGTGCTTTGGCAATTAATGACCTGAACAACAGGTTGTCACACCAGATAACTATGTTCTAGCTCGCATAAACACTCCCCCCAAAGCTCAAAAGCCACATCGATTGGAAAAAACTTGAGCAGGAGAAAGTTCCTGGCCAAACCCTCTCCAGTCCATTCCAAGGGCCATGGCTTAGCACACCATGACCCAATAAGGTACGCACCAAAATCAGAGGAATCAGTAGCATCAGTGAACAGCTGGAAATCAGCATTAGAGCACCTTGGAACCGGTCAAGGATTGTGTGATTGAATCTTGAGAGAAAAATTTACCGAATATGCATGTCATGTTTTCTCTCGGCACACAGGCAAAGAAAATGATGGGGTCTATAAATGCCAGACAATGCTCTCTCCAACTTACTTGAAAAACTCTGCCCATAGGTATTACCTTATAACCAAAAGTGAACATACCCAACCAAGACTGCACCTGCCGCAGAGTCATTATTTCCGCCTCCAAGGCTACTCCAATTGTTGAAAGCAAATTCTGTACTTTTGCACTTGGTAACCAACAACTGGCCACAGTATCAATTTCAATACCCAAGAAAGAAATATATATGTAACCGGTCCCTCAGTCTTGTTCTGTGCTATCAGACCCACTGCTCTGAATAAAGGGCCTAAAAAAACTTTGTTGCACAACGAGGGGAGTCTGCTGGCCCAATACAGAGAATACCACTCTGACCTTCCCAGTTCCTGTCACCACGCACCAGTACTGAAAAGTACAATAAAGAGGTACGATATGGAACAACCCATTGGCAAACATTTGTCAATGAAATATTCACCATGCAAATAAAACCCCATAAATCAGAAAGAATCAAGATGTAGGGGTAACAGGCAGAAAGGTGATTCTGGGCCTGATTTAGGGATGGCTAGTAATGCAGCCACGGTTGCAGACCCTCTCTCAATAGTGGTTGCAAGAATATGAAAATGCTAATCTCAGTCATCCCTTTGTGCTCCACTGTGCAATGGAGTGTACGAGAGGTGAGACACCCACTTTCAGGCTGTGTGGTATGTGCATTTGCAATGGAGTTTGTAACACTCCAACATTGATGCAATATTGGTCGGGTTTACTCTAGCTACTCTCCTCAAATCCAACTAAACATGGCTTCTTAAACATTGGATTTGCGATATGTCACTCCAATAATGCCCATTTTTGCGATCACTTTAGGCCACCTCCCAGTCTCCACTATGATACTCCCAGGGATTACAAACCAAACCCATGCTCAAGTGTTAGCAATGCCATACGCAATTGTGAATTGTGAAGGACACTTGGATGCATGTGCGCAGAAAGGGAAAGTACCAAAAGATTGCTCAACTACATAAAGTTCGGCACTGAGTCCATCTCTGAATCAGGTTCTCAATGTCATGACCATAAGAATGAATCAAGTCCAAATCTGTATCAAAAGATTGATAAGTAACCTGCAAAATTCAATCGAAGTTGTTTCATTAACCGAACGACCCACAGAGTAAGACAGATGTTGAATCAGCTGACATTAACATATATGCCTTCTTTGGGACAATGGTGATATGGGAAATTAGCAAAAAACTGCAAAAGGAGGTAAAATTAAAGGACCAGCCGTCTGGCCCAAATTCACCTCCTTAACGACCTTCTCCAGAATTAAATGGGACAATTGGTATGCAGACTTAAAATTATGTGGAGCACCAGTTGGCATGAACCATGAAATAAGAAGGTAAAAACCTTCAATAAAACCAAATTCCAAGAAATTTGCTGTGTTTTATCTGGGTACCTAGCAAGGAACCTTAGCAATGGCCTGAGGCAGATTAATTATTTATTTAGCTCCGTCACCCCACCGCCTCATCCAGCATGACAATCAGTTTTTGCTATATCACCTGACCTTGCACACCCTTTGGCGGGGTGCAAGGCCAATTGTGACAAACAGACCCATTGAATGCATAACACTGGCCCTGCTCTGCTGGCAAATGGGAAGGAAGCATCTTCTTAATGGACGACAAGACTGGCTGAGGGACTTCCAGTCAAACCTCGACATCCAAACATCCAAATCTAAAATAACGAACTTTGATTGCTTACGACGAAAATGAACATTGTAAGAGTGCCACATTAACACATTTACAGCACAGAATATGCCATAGATCATTTGCAAATATTTACGCACATTGAGATGTTTAAAGGGGCAAGTTTTCAGTTAGGTGCTGAGTACATGTATATGCCCATTAACCACCTTTTATATGACTCTTCTATCATTCTTGAAACCCTGACACCACTGCTGCTATCTTGACTGTGGTCACCTTGCCATGGGCTGGACCTGATGCCACGGCTGTATGGCATCAGCATTTGTTAGGCCACAATCATCCACCGGCCATCCAGATGTGGAGACATCTTTAAAATGGGCTGGCAGTCTGGTAGAGGGCTTGGGGACTTGGCGCACAATAGAACACAAAGCAGTACAGAAAACATGGAAAAGAAAGAGAAAGCTAGATATGAACCACCAAAAATGAAGTAATTACAATAAAATGAGAGCAAATAAGAAATAAAGTTGGAGGAAAAAAAAGGGGAGACAGAAGAGATAAAAGAAAAAAGGCAAAAGAATGAAAGGAAAGAAAAAAAGGAGTGTAAAAGAGACTAAACACAAGATAATACACAACTGGTAGTACTTCTCTATCCTGGGAAACTTTGAGGAAAAAGATGGAGAGCTGCTAGCCAACAGCTGCTTTTAAACAAACATAACACTCCCCTATCACAACCATTGTGTCCATCATGTATCCTGACCAAAAATTAAAGCAGCAACCAAATAGTCCTAGAGGTGGCCTAGTTTGAATTCATTCAGGGGTTTAGTTATGTTTAGCCAGATCCCTGGCTTACACTTCACAGAAGAGCACAGCAGTATAGTACAGCGATAAGGAAATGTTAGCCATGCATTTTAAGACCAAGATGAATACACACAACTCAGCTATGTAGTAAAATAAGGTTTCATTGTACATAAACTACTTTCAAGCATATTGTATAATGCACTTTAGAGTACACAAGTAAAATTCAAATATTAATCTTGTTAAAATATCATGTGCTAAAAATGTGCTTGAAATCAGGAAACATAAATATGATGCATTAAATAAATGAATATTGTCTTACTTGAGATATACTGTATGACAGCTAAATGAGGTACACCAGGGCAGAAGAAAGGTTTAGATGAATGAGTCAGTTTAATATTAATTAATACAAAACATAGTCATGATAAATAATCTGCGATGATCACATAATGCATCTGTGGGGACATGTTCAGTGGATGAAGTGGCCCAGTATATGGTGGTTTGCCACCAATTATCCTACCACTGAAATTGTAAAACTGTCTACTTCCATTCACTTACATTTTCCATACTGTCACTTCTAAATGTCCATTTTGACCACTGGACATATTTATATATGGTCTGTTACACTAGAACTAGATGCAATTGCCTAAAGTGAAATGTGCTTGTATATTTTGCTTTCTAAATTACTCTAGTCAGTGTTGTGCAAAATAGCTCTTCCAGTAACTCTTGTTTAAAATGTGATTATTGTAACTTCCTTTACTCCTGCAGAATAAATAACGAGGGAGAACCTTAGTGGCAGTTCAGAGAAACTGCAGTGAGTTACACAGAGAACAAGATCGCCCCCTGGCTGCCATAAGCAGTTTCTATATCTAGTTTCTACAGTACATACTGTGATTGAATCTAATGCATTATAAACATTCATATATATCACTGGATTTATACTATGCAAGACACCTCACAAGAACCAATGTAATACAAAATACCATGCACAGATAAAAGATACTGGTACTCAGAAAAAAAGCTGACACAAGATTTATAGTAGCTTCCACACTATGGCCAAGTCTTCTGAAGCCTATTTTATCCATTTCTGAAATTATTATCGAGTTGTTTCTGTTTATGAAACTAGTTAAGCACTATCAGAAAACAGACAATATAGTATACGTTCATATGGCCAAAAAGTCTATTTCTAAAAGAAGTCATGAGTAGGAGTTATTAATATGTTTAAAAAATGATTGTGAAATGTAAAGATATTATTTAATATCCTTCTTTTTGTTTTCTTTCTTACCAGTATACAGCGACGGCTATCATTACAACTACCCATCCTCCATCATGCCTACTTGCCATCAATAGGTGGCGTAGATGCAAGCTGTGCCAGCCCGTGTGTAAGTCCCAGTGCCAGCCCGCGGCACAGACATGTGCAGCCTTCCTTTCAAGTCATGGTCTCTGGCCTGTAGGAACTGGTGAAACAGGCTTCCTAGACTTCTGTAATTTCTCAAGAGAGACTCAACTGCACATTCTGATATAGAACCTTTGCTACACACATAACATTTGCTCTTAATTTATAGAGACAGAGGAATTCTAAGGATGTCATCGTGGGAGGCCGATTTCAACCAGCATGGGCTAGAAGCGAGTTAGAGAGATGCACAGAGTTATACCTGGAGCCTTATTTGTGGAGTTTTTGTTCCTTTACTCAGAGGACTCGGATAAAATAATTCTTCCCAAAACTCAACGAGCAAAAGAACAAGAGTACGGCATTCTGAATCTTGCACAAAGGAGAAAAAAAAATTCAGAAAAGTTACTTTTTAAATCCAACTCAAAATGCTACGAATATGGCTGCTATGAACTTTGGTTAGTACACTTTATACACATGTAAAAACCTAAAAAAATTAAATAAAAAAAATTAATAAAAAATAATAATAATAATAAAAACAAGTGGAGACAGCACAGCTAGGAATTATTGCGGAGAATCATACACGGGTTTGCACAAATCTGCTGAAATGCTGAACATGTTCAATTATGATAAGTCCTGCTTGTGTGTTACATGTCAGACAATACACGGCAGAAAAATAAGAGCATCATTACAAATGATCCCTCAGGTGACAGCGAGACACGCAGTATTACCAAGGTTTTGTCTCTGTAACTGAACTAAGCTGTTTTTACAATGGTATAATATATTTACAGAAGCAGTATGGAGTCATTTGGAAACCAAGGTTTTACTGTACTGAGCCAGAACAAATTGCAGCACAGCACTTCAGAGAATTTAGGAACAGCCATGTTCCTGCGCTCGCCATTTGGGACTATGTTTTATCAAGGTTTCTGTATTTTTTGTAATGCACAGAACTGAGCGACTTGCAGGCTTCAGACCTAGTAAATAGCTTATATGTCACAAGATGGATGATTTGTCACAATTTGTGTTTGATTTGTTCCATACAGTGCCACAGAGAAAGTAAAATAAAACCAAGTTACAATGGATTCAGGTTCTTTAGGCTCTTTGACACTGATGCCAGTAATTTTCAACAACATACTGTATACTGTTGCGCCAGAATTGTGTTACATTTCTTTACCCATAAATTCAGCCAATCCCTAAGTATTTTCTCTCATTTTCAAAGAGCTATATGGAATTAACACTCCATTTTCTGAAATAAAGGTCTTGATACGTCAGACGAGATTATAGTTCTTTACAATTTTTTTACTATGTTGTATGTATATAAACACCTGCATTCTTAAATTGTTAAATACACCAAAATTATGGATAAACATTGTGAAAAAATATATTTGGGATACAGTACATCATATCCTATATGGTGTCCAGTGTTGATTTATGATGATATTAACCATTAATTTTCAAAGTACATACTGTCTTATCAATGCTGTACATATATAAGACGTATTTAATATAATGGTGGATATAGCACACTTGTACTGTGACCCTCAGCTAGATCTTCAATAGTGTTTGGAATTCTATCCAAATCTAATATGAAATGCTCAATTTTCAATAATCCAGCCCCCTGGACACAATGGTGGATCTAGACTTACAATTTCTCCTGAATCCTCCCCTTTCTCCACCTCTGATAATACAGACAAGAACACTTATGGACCTGGAGGAAGGGAAGTGTGATAGCGATCACGCTGCACTGCATGCTGGGGGAAGGTGATTGTGGCCACACTACCTGCCTGTAAGAGGGTATCTAAAGCCGCATTGTGCTAGCTCCTCTTCCCCAGCCTGTATCCTTCCCTATGTGGACATTGTCATCTCAGAATTTATGGAAATAAGGTTCTGTAACAACTTTATTGTATTTGGCACACACAAAAATAGATGTTTATCCACCACAGTATGGTTGCCCCAGTTTCCTGTTTCATCAAATTAGATATTAACTTGCATTGGTCAAATGTGCACTTGACTGAACAATGTTAGACCCAGATTTAAATTTCTACCCCCACCAACAGATGGCTCCACAAATCTCATAAGCCTTATGAGATTTGTGGAGCCAACTGTTGATGGAGGTAGAAGGTCTGCAATGCACAAATCACTACCACACCTTGGGCCGGATTCATTTAGCAGCGAAAAGCCACGTTTTGCCAAAAAGCATTCGCAGGTGCAAACATTTCCCACAAAACTGCATATCATGCAATTCTATTGCAGAAGTTTTTGCATGTGCGAAAACTCCATAGACAAAAAACTACAAAAAGTTTTCACCATCTCAGAGCAGGTGAAAAATTGTGCGAAATCCCTATTTTTGGCTAAAAATGTAGGGACCCTTGGACACCCCCCTAATGACTAATTAGGCAAAAAGAATAGATTAATTCCCCCTAATAATGACATGTAATTCTTGGGGTGAAAATTTTAAAAATGCTGGAAACTGGGACAGGTATTTTCGGGGGCTGTATGGATGGAGCAGGTGTTTTTAGGATTGGAGGTGGCTGCAGCAGGTGTATTTTTAACATCTTTTAAAACTGCATTTTATAGACACAAAAATATACTAGCACCCATTTTAATGTACCCCCAATTTAACTACAGAATTTTTTTTTTCAAAAAAATATTGCTTTTTATTATTTTTCCATACTTAGCAAATTTGCATATAACAGCCATTTGACTCAATTTAAAAACCCAAAAAACTTTTATTAGGGCTATTAATACACTTCTATATTGATTTCGAGTGTCAGGCTTTTTATGGGGTACAGACTGATTTCCCCAAAATGTTCTGTACTATTTGTTGATTTCGCCATGCGCAATTTTCGCATGTATGCATATTCATGACTTTTGTAATAGGACAGGGAGTAAAAAGGGGGCACGCATTGCTAAAAAATGCAAAAACATCGCAACAAAACTGGCTAATAATGTGAAAACTTCTCTGGTGTTAAGTTTTCGTTTTATCGCGGCTAATTGAATCTGCCCCTTATCTTTCTAAATACATCAAAATCATGATCATATATTTTATATAATGGCAGCAATATGTACCCAAGGATGACATTACCGTCACTACAGCAGAAATAGCAAGAAAGAAAAATAAATAACAAGCCATCATCAGGAGCTTAAAGGACAGACTGCTAGTATGTAATTGTTCCTCTCTAGGGCTAGGCATGATCAGTGCCAATATTAGTTTGATGGTTACACAATGCTTGTGCTATTTGCCTCCTGTTATTAAATATGTCTTATAGTATATAATTTGTTGAACATCATTATACTTTTTAACATTAATGGGAGTTATCAAGCAATAGGCAGAAGGCAACAGTGTTTTGTGACCCACACTACAATAATCACAACATGAAATACAATACAATTCACAATTACCAAAATGTAACTTTAATATCAATGCTGAGATTTGTTTTTAGATAGACATACCGTAAATGGTTAAAGTGTCTTGAAACTCATTTATATGTATTAACAGCCATTTCATTGTATTCAAATCTGTAGTTTTACTTGTTTGATAAAAAATAGAAAATCTTATTGAAAATTGTGTTGTTTTTTTTTATTTTAAAATTGAAAGTGAACTGTCCTACATCTCAGATGTGCTAAGTTTACAGCAATAATAAGAAACAGTCCACTATAACTGCGTATATACTGTACACTAAGTATGTAATGTTATTATGAATATTGTCTTGGCGATTGACACCTACATTAAACGGGCTTCAAGCCTATGCCCTGCCAAAAACAATTGACATATTTATTTCATAATGTTGCTGAAATGAATAGCCATAAAGCTGTTGCCAATATAAAAGTAATAATAATAAGAAATACAATTACCTTAATATAAAAACCTAAATTTGAAACATATTTTTTTTCAACACAAGTCTTTATCATTTGTTTTTTGATTGATGCCTGTTATATAAGGACATATGATCACTAAGCACATTTTGACCTTTGATTGTGGTCGCAATGTATTTGTTGTTACATATTGTACATTCAATTAATGTAAATGTTTTTATTTATCCCACAAAAATATAGGTTAATGGAACTATTGGACTGTTAAATTGAATGCTAATATTTTCTCACCTGCCTGGTAACACCTTGCATTTTTAACACAAAAACCAATAGTTTTGTGTTGCTTCAGCTTTTCATTGGTGTTTGTCACATATGTTTCGTAAACAAATATTCAGAATTCTACTGAAAAAAACTATCTTGAAAGCACTAAATTACAAAACTTTCTAAAACAGGATAAAACTGCTACAAATTTCTTAGAGCCTATATACATATTAGTTATACACTGCATGTATATTATGTATCTGAGCAGTACCAGGATGTCCCCTATAGAGGAAGCAACCACTTGGTAGGCTGATTCTGTAGAATGCGACATGTATATTTAATGTGAACCAGTAAACATCACTGATGTATAATCATTGTCAGTACATATGACTGATATTTGTAAGGTACTGACTCAAAATGAATCAATAGTCTGATTATTCATAAATATTGGAGAGGTCCATAAACTGGCCGCCTCCTTGTGTGTAGGTAACATGCACATTATGTAGACCCTACTGCAGGTGGTCACACATACAGGATCTTTATGAAATGAACGAACACCAGTCATGAGTTTGAGTGGGAGTATAATACATGTGAATTTCCACTTGTACATGAAACTCCACAAATGATGCCTGACCGTAATACTATCCAATGCCATTTATTTAATAATCTCCTGTACTCTGCGTCTTAGCACATCTATGTTATGCCACTGATCATAACATGATATTTATATAACATTACAATGCTGTAGCTATCTGTCAACTACAGCGCACAGCATGAGCCTCATTAACTGCTTAATACTCTGCATTTTACAGTATTTATAAATGTTGTTTTATTATGATTTGGATTACTTCTGGAAGAACAGTAGCAAAACCAGTACACATGTACATAATGTAAACATACATTTGAGTAGAAATACTTTGACAAGATGACTAAATATTATAAAGTGCTCCTGGAGATGAGTGTGAGTGTGTATTTGTGAATTCTCACTGTGTGCAAGTTCTGTTGTTAATAATGAAGTCCATTCAGTCCACAATCTCAGTATTACTATATCTCTCTCCCTGATTTTCTATTAAACATATTTTATGACTCCACTATACATTACATAATATATGATGCTTTTGTTCTTTAAGACCACAACAAATAAATGTACTGTAAATGTTAAAGAGCCTGTACCCGGTGGCAGATTCCAACGATGTTATTACACAAATGCTTTAAAGTAGACTGGAATAAAGATGCCAAGATAAAGATATTCTTGTATCCGTACACTGCATGATACCAATTTTTAATATATCATTAAAAATCTGTTTTTATGAATAAAATATTTAAGCATATCATATTCTCACTATTTATGTACCGAGAATAAAACTATGAGAACATAATGGAGATGTACTAAGCTCTGGAAAGTGACAAATTGGAGAAAGATAAACTACCATCCACTCAGCTCCTAACTGTCATGGTACAGCCTGTGTTTGAAAAATGACAGGGACTGAATGGTTGGTACTTTATCACTCAATTTATCACTTTACAGAGTTTAGTACATCTGCCCTAATATAATATATAAATGTATATTTTGCTACAAATATGGTTATCCTCTCAGAATGACTGGGAGACTCCTGATTTTGGAGATGCTCTCCCAAGAGAGTAGACTAGCCTCTGGGATTTCGCCCCCTCCTTAGTAAAGGGAGCGGTCAGAGGGCTTGATGAGGTGATTTGTGGTGAATTGTGTCATCATTGTGGCAAATCAAGGAATTTAGCAGGGATGGGGGGATATGGCTCTCTGCAATATCACCTATCTTCACAATCAAAGCATGTCTTCAGATGACCCAATCATCAACAAACCAGAGCAATTCTAAGTCAGCATGGTAGCCTACTTTATGCTAATGCCAGAAGCCACTCGTGTATACTAAATAGCCAGTAGAAACATGTTGAGGCCTATCCTGCCCACTGTTTTTATGCTAACAGTTGCAACTTACTCCATGCTGGGTGCAAAAGATCAATCTGAAACAGCCGTCATACATGTCCACTCCCACAAGTCAGAAGTGTTACATGTGCCCACATGGTCACCACCCAGTTGCTGCCCAGAGGAGTCCATTTCATGCATAGTGTGCTCTATCAACAGATGCAGCAATCCGTAAGCAATATCGAATGCTGCTCGTGTGTATACCTGATGCAGCACATGAACACAGGCCAAATTCTTTCTGTGAGATCCGTGTGATTTGCGACTTTAGAGTCAACTATTTCTTAATATGTCAACTATTTATTTCAGACTTGGTAAGCTGGCACATGGTACCAGCAGATGCGAGCAATCATGGGTTCTGTTTGAACGGTTCTTTGAATAGAACAAAAATAAACAATATACAGTAGGTCAGTAGATCCCGGCTAAATACTGTTTTTGCACATCATTTTTTTTAGCAATAAATGACTGTGTGCATTTCATTTGTGCCATTGAAATGAAAATAGGGCATGCAACAAAGAAAGAATGTGTAGTGTATTACTGTCCACTGGTATTGCAATTTCAAGATAATGTAAGACCATTGTTATAAAACAGAGATGAAAATCTTGAGCTTGAGTTAGCATCATTCCTTTTACACAATGCCATCTCTTAAATAAAAGGCTGTTCTCGTGTCATTTCATGACAATAATCGACTCCAATGATTTTCTTTCCTGCATCCCTATAACTATATAAGCACCTTCCATAGAGTTCCACTTACAGGAGATGTTCACTCAGTGTTTCTGTGTAACTTAGCATATACAATTAATAATACGATGCTATCATTAGCTCTATCTTGTGCTCCCATGTTTGAAAAAAAGATTTCCAGAAAGCAGGTTTTCTGCAGCACCAAAGGTTACCAAGATGCAGCCTGGTTTCAACAAGGCAAAAAAAAAATTAGCAGAACAGTTAATAAACATATGTTACAAATCATTTTGTAACCATTTTGGTTTATACATTTTCAGGAAACATTTTGCTAGTGATTCTGAGTTGGACGCAATGTCTCACCTCTTTGCAAACGTCCAAGACATGCATCCTGATGTTTACTGCAAGGGGATGCCAATCCAAATTGCATGGAGCTCCATGCAAATTCAATAGGCGTTTCTGGGTGGTAACAGGTGGGTCAGGTGCAATGTCCATTGGGCAAGCCAATGGTCTTCCGAAAGTGCGTTTTTGTACGCATATTTGTCCGAAACGTGCAGCAGCTGGTAGGTATCTCAAAAGGACACCCATTGGCAATGGCCTTACCATAAAGGCACAGTAGCGGCTCTGCCAAAAGACGCAGCTGCTACTGCAACTGCATAAGAGTCAGAATCACCTCTGTTGTGTGGAGTTTATAAACCATATCCATTCTGTCACTGCTGCTCTCCAAGCCTGCACTTCTAATCTTCTATCACACCTGACTATAGGCCTGATTCTGAGTTGGACACAAAGTGCCAGCTTATGCAGACATCCACTGCTGCAAGTGTTAGTATCTTATGCTAATGTTAGTGTCCGTCTGTCTATGCGAGTATCCATTCGTCTCCATGTCTATGCGTTGTTTTGTGAGATGTGTTCCTGGCCATAACTGTAATCATCATCATTAGTATTGGCAGGGCACGATTAAGACTTGTGGGGGCCCCATCAATAAAATTGCCAGGGGGAAGAAAGGGGAAGGGAGAGAGACAGAGACAGAGAGAGGGAGGGGAGAGAGAAAGGGAGAGAGAAAGGGAGAGAGAGAGAGAAGTGGAGGGAGAGAGGGACAGGGAGAGAGAAAGAGAGGATGGGACAGGGAGAGACAGAGAGAGAGAGGGGGCAGGGAGTGACATATACAGAGGCCTATTTAATGTCACTTAATATTTACAAAAGCAGAGCTAATGAACATTTTCACCTGCAAGTGTAGAAGGGAGGGAGAGAAAGACAGGGAGGGAGAGAGATTGAGGAAGGGAGAGAGAGGAAGGAAGGGACAGGGAGGTAGACAGGTAGAGAGAGGGGGGAGAAAGTGAGAGAGATGGAGAGAGACAGAGAGTGATAAAGGAAGAGAGAGGGAGGGGGAAGAGAGGGGGAAAGGAGTAGGGGACAGAGAGAGAAGTAGAGGGAGAGACAGAGTGAGTAAGAGAGAGATTGAGAGGGAGGAAAGGAGTGTGTGCATGCTCTCTCAGTAGCACACTTACCTGTTATAGTACCAGCCTTTCTAAAAGGGTCTGGCACTTTGTGGCATTAGGCCCAGTCCCCTACTCACCCGCGAATTGCTGCATTATTTCAAAGGGGGTGGGGCTTCCACAGTCAGCCATGGTCGTCATGTCCATCAGTTAGGGTGCTACTGTACTGCTGTACCGCGTGATGCTGCCAGGAGGTGGGATGCGGGAGCCAGCCAGGGAGAATATAGAGTGGCCAGGTTCTGGCAAATGTTTGTGGCATTGTGTAGTCCCCAAAGTGTGGGGGCCCCTGGATGACCGCCCCGTCTATAATCTGGCCTTGAGTATTGGCACTTGCAGCCACCCCATGCTGGGTGAAAAAGAACCAAACAGGTTACCCTTCTCAAACGTACACAGATGTCTGGCTACATGCCCTCAACATTCCCATTACACAGATCTTTTCAGTATGGCCGCATGGTAACCGCCCAGTTGCTGCCCAGAGACTCCTATTTCACAGACAGAGAGATCCAGCCACGCATGGAAAGAAGCGGCCACTTATGTATCCTCTGTGACGGTGCGTATGCATGGTGCAGAGTCTGCGATTGCTTCTTGCAGCACCTGTGCAGTCAGCTAATAATAGCAAGAAGTGTCCAGACTTGACTCAGGATAAGGTCCTATATGTTTACATGTTCATAGTATTAACTTGAGCTCAAAGCACCCTAATAATCCTGGTTTAAGGATATGCATGCTTAAGCACAGGTGACTTAGGGAGAGATTTACTGTATCTGAAACCCCCTTTGACCTCTAAAGGGACTCTTGGTTATCAATTATCTTGTTGTCTAATATAACCACCCTTAACATCCCATCAAGTGGTGTACATCTTTAGTATTTCAGTGCCTTCACCCAAGCTTAACTATAATAGTGAATATAATGGTTAAGGCTTGCCTAGGTAAGCCTTGGTTATCATGCAACCTGTATATTATAGATGCTACACAGTATGTACAGGGCCGTAACTAGGGGTGTGCGAGCGGTGCTCTGTGGGCAGCACCTCCGCTCACCCACAGCTTCTGCATCTGGCTAGCAGGTTGCCTGTAATGGCACCTTACTACAAAATCTCTGCAGCAGTGCTGCCTGGGGCATCCTTGGGACTCTCCAGACGGTTACAATGCTGCCCTTACAGTCCCCAGAGCATCCTCAGGATTGCTGTAATCCTGAGGAAGCTGGATGTAATTTTAACCAGTGAAACGTGTTGAGCCTACATACCCAGTTTTATTCCTTCCAATTTGCTGGCAGCATTCATCCATTGGATTTATCAATCCCTGTTTACTTTGGCATCACAACCATTCTCCAGTGGAACACTACACCCCGGAAAAATACTGCAATGGCCGCTGTATGCCGCCAACGACTGTGATCATTCCATGACATATACCGGTAATTTCATCACTTAAGGGACACTTTCAGTCATATACCCTGATTCACACAGCACATGACTGTGTAATCCTTGGAGGGAGTACCTATTAAGGAACTTATTTCATGGTTTATTCATGCTAACATTTGTGGCAATATTTATTATTTTTTTGTATTATGCATCTCTGATGCTTTTTGAGGATTGTTCCTATTTCTTAAATTACTTTTAATGTGATATCAACTGTCCATTGATATTTGAGGTTAAAGCTTTGCATCTACTGACTAGCGTTGTTATTCCCCCTTTTTTGTCTTGTCCAATTTACTCTAGGAGCTTACATCCCCTTTATACCAGCAGCTCTCTGACAGTGCTCAGGTTTTTTGTGTTTGTATATATATGAATTGCTGTAATCACCCGCTCCCAGCGCTGGGTGCAGGCCACACCCCCTGCACACAACGCCATACAGGGGGGGCGTGGCCTGCACCGGGAGCACTAGCTACAACACTGGTATGTACTATAAGATTAAACCCCATGTTTACAAGTTTTCCTCCCAATCCAAGGACTTTGGATTTCTCTTGATGCTTTCCTAGGTAAACAATACACTGTTGAATATGATTTCACCAAGTTTCTTTATGTCTAATAACATACATTACCACATTACAGAGTAACATAAGTAAAAGTGCATTCTTTAAAAGTGCATGTTATACCTGAGCAAGATGACAATGCAATACATTAAAATATACACAGACTGCTGTCATATACTGTACACTTTAAACTCCTTAATACCAAAGTCTATAAGCCTAGGGTGAATCCTTATATTATAAAGTCCTATTATGAATCCTTAGTTTAGTATGGTTAGAATTGAATGACACCTGTAGTCCTAAAAACCTATTAGACTTGCAGAATAAACAACAACAGTATATAATTATATGTTGGTATTTGTATATGTATATATATATATATATATATATATATATATATTAGGGGTAAGCGGGTTCGGATTTCTGAAATCCGAGCCCCCCCGAGCCGAGACCGATCCGAGTCAGGCTCGACTTTTCCCGCCTGACTCGGATCTGAAATCGAGGCAAAACGTCATCATCCCACCTTCCGGGTCTCGCGGGTTTTGGATTCTATATAAGGTACCCGCGTTGGCGCCATTTTCTCACTCGGCTGTGGACAGTGAAGAGGGAGGGTGGGAGTTAGGGCTGGCTGGGCTGCGTAGTGTAGTGTAGTGCAGTGTAGTGCTGTGCTGTGCTGCTGTTGTCCATAGGGGCTGTGTCCACTCCTCCAAAGTCCATAGGGGCAGGCTGGACTGTGTTGTGCAGTCAGTTGTCCATAGGGGCTGTGTCCACTCCAAAGTCCTGTGCAGTGTCCCAGTCCTAAAGGGGTGCTGTAGTGTTGTCCAGGGGGTGCTCTGTCCATCAGGGGTGCTCCCCCCAAGTGCAAAATAAATAAATATTTTTTCTGTGTTTGTGAATTGTGTGCGCAGTAGCCGCACGTGCATCAACAAAGTAGCGCCAAGCGTGCGCCTGTGTCATAAGTAAAGGGCCTGCTGGCTCATCTTTTAAAGGGTGGTGTATCCCTCAAAGTGCACTCCAAACAAAATAAAAAATGATTTTCTGTGTTTGTGAATTGTGTGCACTGTGGCTGCACGTGCATCAACAAAGGAGCAGCGCCAAGTGTGCACCTGTGTCCCATAAGTAAAGGGCCGGCTGGCTTGTCCGTTAAAGGGTGCTGTAACCCCCAAAGTGCACTCCAAAAAAAATCAAAAAATAATTTTTTTTGTGAATTGTGTGCGCAGTAGCCGCATGTGCATCAACAAAGTAGCGCCAAGCATGCGCCTGTGTCATAAGTAAAGGGCCGGCTGGCTCATCTTTTAAAGGGTGGTGTAACCCCCAAAGTGCACTCCAAACAAAATAAAAAATTATTTTCTGTGTTTGTGAACTGTGTGCACTGTGGCTGCACGTGCATCAACAAAGGAGCAGCGCCAAGTGTGCGCCTGTGTCCCATAAGTAAAGGGCCAGCTGGCTTGTTATTTAAAGGGAGCTGTAACCCCCAAAGTGCACTCCTAAAAAAATGAAAAAATATATTTTTTTGTGTTTGTGAATTGTGTGCGCAGTAGCCACACGTGCATCAACAAAGTAGCACCAAGCTTGCGCCTGTATCATAAGTAAAGGGCCGGCTGGCTCATCTGTTAAAGGGTGGTGTAACCCCCAAAGTGCACTCCAAACAAAATAAAAAATTATTTTCTGTGTTTGAGAACTGTGTCCACTGTGGCTGCCCGTGCATCAACAAAGGAGCAGCGCCAAGCGTGCGCCTGTGTCCCATAAGTAAAGGGCCGGCTGGCTTGTCCGTTAAAGGGTGCTGTAACCCCCAATGTGCACTCCAAAAAAATAAAAAAATATATTTTATTGTGTTTGTGAATTGTGTGCGCAGTAGCCGCACGTGCATCAACAAAGTAGCAGCAAGCGTGCGCCTGTGTCATAAGTGAAGGGCTGGCTAGACCATTAAAGGGTGCTGTAACTCCCAAAGTGCACTCCAAACAAAATCAAAAAATGTTTTGTGTTTGTGAATTGTGTGCGCAGTACCCGCACGTGCATCAACAAAGTCGGGACAAGCGTGCGCCTGTGCCATAAGTAAAGGGCCAGCTGGCTCATCTGTTAAAGGGTGGTGTAACCCCCAAAGTGCACTCCAACAAAAATAAAATATTTTCTTCTGTGATTGTGAATTGTGTGCACTGTACGTGCATCCTCAAAGCAGCAACGCCAACCGTGCATCTGTCTGTTAAAGGGTGATGTAACACCCAAAGTGCACTCCAACAAAAATAAAACATTTTCTTATGTGTTTGTGAATTGTGTGCACTGTTCGTGCTTCCTTAAAGCAGTAGCGCCAAGCGTGCATCTGTCTGTTAAAGGGTGGTGTAACTCCCAAAGTGCTCTCCAACAAAAATAAAATATTTTCTTCTGTTTGTGAATCGTGTGCACTGTATGTGCATCCTCAAAGCTGTAGCGCCAAGCGTGTGTCTGTCTGTTAAAGGGTGGTGTAACCCCCAAAGTGCACTCCAACAAAAAAAACATTTTCTTCTGTGTTTGTGAATTGTCTGCACTGTACGTGCATCCTCAAAGCAGCAGCGCCAAGCATGCATCTGTGTGTTAAAGGGTGGTGTAACCCTCAAAGTGCGCTCCACAAAAAATAAAAAATTCTTCTTTTTTTCTGTCTTTGTGAATTGTGTGCACTGTAGCTGCACGTGCATCAACAAAGGAGCAGCGCCAAGCGTGCGCCTGTGTCCCATAAGTAAAGAGCCAGCTGGCTCATTTCTTAAAGGGTGGTTTAACCCACAAAGTGCACTAGTCTCCAACAAAAATAAAAAATTATTTTCTGTGTTTGTGTGCACCTTAGCCGCACGTATATATCAATATAACATAAATGGAGGACCAAACTTTCTCAGATAAAAATAAAATAGGGAATGATCAAGAACCACTTCCTCCTAGTGCCGAAGCTGCTGCCACTAGTCATGACATAGACGATAATATGCCATCAACGTCATCTGCCAAGGTCGATGCCCAATGTCAATGTCATAGTAGAGGGCACATACAATCCCAAATGACAAAGTTCAGGAAAATGACCTTAAAAAAAACATTTAAATCTTCTGAGGAGAAACATAAACTTGCCAATATGCCATTTATGACACGGAGTGGCAAGGAACGGCTAAGGTCTTTCCCTATGTTCATGACTAGTGGTTCAGCTTCACATGACGATGGAAGCCCTCTTCCCGCTAAAAAAAATCAAACAAATTAAGCTGGCAAAAGCACAGCGAAGAACTGTGCGTTCTAAGAAGATATCACAAATACCCAAGGAGAGTCCAAGTGTGGTGGCGGCTGCAATGCCTGACCTTCCCAGCACTGGACGGGAAGAGGTGGCTCTTTCAACCACTTGCTGATATGCAAATTAAATATGTCACTGTTGAAGTACAACAGGATGAGGATACTGGTGTAGCTGGCGCTGAGGAGGAAGTTGGCGAGGAAGATTCTGATGGTGATGTGGTTTGTTTAAATCAGGCTCCGGGGGAGACAGTTGTTGTCCGTGGGATGAAAAAGTCCATCATGGTCATGCCTGGGCAGAAGACCAAACATTCCACCTCTTTGATCTGGCAATATTTCTATCCAAATCCAGACAACAACTGTCCTGCCCTATGTACCATATGTAAAGGTGAAATAAGTAGGGGTAGGGACGTTAACCACCTAGGAACATCCTCCCTTATACGGCACCTGCAGCGCGTTCATAAAAAGTTACTGTCAAGTTCACAAACTTTGGCTAAGACCGTAAGCAGTCCAGGGACACCTAAATCCCGTTGTCCTGTTGTATCCAAGCGCCTGCAAACCACACCGTCAACTCCCTCCTCATCAATTTCCTCCTTAGGATCGGAAGTAGTACTGCAGGCCATGTCACTGGCATGACTGACTCTCCTATCCAGGATTCCTCCGGAGGATCCTGCATTGCTGTGCCTACTGCTGCCGCTGCTACTGTTGCTGCTGGGAGTCATTCATCATCCCAGAGAGGAAGTAGGAACACCACTACTTTTACTAAGCAATTGACCCTCCAACAGTCCTTAGCGAGGAGGATGAAGTACAACAGCAGTCATCCTGAAGCAAAACGTATAACTGAGGCCTTGATTGCTATGTTGGTGTTAGACGTGCGTCCAATATCCGCCATTAGTGCAGTGGGATTTAGACAATTGATGGAGGTAGTGTGTCCCCGGTTCCAAATCCCGTCTAGATTCCACTTCACTAGGCAGGCGATGCCAAGACTGTACAGAAACGTCAGAAAAAGTGTCCTCAGTGTCCTGAAAAATGCGGTTGTACCCAATGTCCACTTAACCATGGACATGTGGACAAGTGGAACAGGGCAGACTAAGGACTATATGACTGTGACAGCCCACTGGGTAGATGTATCACCTTATGCAGCAACAACAGTAGCGTCACCAGTAGCAGCATCTCAGAAATGCCAGCTCGTTCCAAGGCAGGCTACGCTGTGGATCACCAGTTTCAGTAAGAGGCACACCACCGACAACCTCTTAGAGAAACTGAGGGAAATCATAGAACAGTGGATTACCCCACTTAGATTCTCCTGGGGATTTGTGATATCTGACAACGCCACCAATATTGTGCAGGCATTACATCTGGGCAAATTCCAGCATGTCCCATGTTTTGCTCACACAATAAACTTGGTGGTGCAGAATTTTCTGAAAAGCGACAGGGGCGTGCAGGAGACGCTTTGGGTGGCCCGAAAAATTTCTGCCCACTTTGGCCATTCAGCGACTGCATGCCGAAGACTGGAGCGCCAGCAAACACTCTTGAACCTGCCCCGCCATCACCTGAAGCAAGAGGTTGTGACGCGGTGGAACTCAACCCTCTATATGCTTCAGAGGATAGAGGAGCAGCAAAAGGCCATTCAAGCCTATACATCCACCTATGACATAGGCAAAGGAAGGGGTATGCACCTGACTCAAGCGCAGTGGAGAATGATTTCCGTGTTGTGCAAGGTTCTCCAGCCCTTCGAACTTGCCACACGTGAAGTCAGTTCAGACACTGCCAGCTTGAGTCAGGTCATTCCCCTCATCAGGCTTTTGCAGAAGCAGCTGGAGAAAGTGAAGGAGGAGCTAAGATGGAGCGATTCCGCTCGGCATGTGGGACTTGTGGATGAAGCCCTTCATTCGCTTTGCCAGGATTCCATGGTGGTCAATCTGTTGAAATCAGACCACTACATTTTGGCCACCGTGCTCGATCCTAGGTTTAAAGCCTATGTGGTGTCTTTCTTTCTGGCTGACACAAGCCTGCAGAGGTGCAAAGACCTGCTGGTGAAAACACTATCAGCTGAAGCGGAACGTGACACGTCAACAGCTCCTTCTTCATTTTCTCCCGCAACTGGGGCTGCCAGGAAAAAACTTAGTTATCCTAAGCAACCCGCTGGCGGTGATGCAGGGCAGGCAGGACCAAGTTTGGACACCTGGTCTGGACTGAAGGACCTGGCAACAATTTCTGACATGTCTACTGTCACTGCATATGATACTGTCACCATTGACAGAATGGTGGAGGATTACATCAGTGACAGCATCCAAGTAGGCATGTCAGACAGTCTGTACCTGTACTGGCAGGAAAAAGAGGCAATTTGGAGGCCCCTGTACAAACTGGCTCTTTTTTACCTGAGTTGCCCCACCTCCAGTGTGTACTCCGAAAGAGTGTTTAGTGCAGCCGGGAACCTTGTCAGCGAAAGGCGTAGGAGGTTGCTTCCACAAAATGTGGGGAAGATGATGTTCATAAAAATAAATTATCAACTCTTCCAGGGAGACCAGCCTCCAGAACGTACAGAGGGACCTATGGTGGTGGATTTCAGCGGGGACGAATTAATACTCTGTAAGGATGAGGATGAGGATGTACACAACACTGAAGAGGGTGAGGAATCAGTGGAGGAGGATGAGGACGACATCTTGCCTCCGTAGAGCCAGTTTGTGCAGGGACAGATTAATTGCCAGCTTGTTTTGTGGGGGCCCAAATGAGCCAATCATTTCAGCCACAGTCGTGTGGCAGACCCTGGCACTGAAATTATTGGTTTGTTAAAGTGTGCATGTCCTGTTTATACAACATAAGGGTGGGTGGGAGGGCCCAAGGACAATTCCATCTTGCACCTCTTTTTTTTCTTTGCATTATGTACTGTTTGGTGCCTAGTTTTTCAAACTGCCATCCTGTCTGCCACTGCAGTGTCACTCCTAGATGGGCCATGTGTTTGTGCCGCCCACTCGTATCTCTTAGCATAGTCATCCAACTACCTCGGTGCAACCTTTAGGACATAAAAACACTATTGTGAGGTGTGAGGTGTTCAGAATAGACTGGAAATTAGTGGAAATTAAGGTTATTGAGGTTAACAATAGCATAGGAGCAGAAAAACCCACAAATTCTGTGATTTTAGCTGTTTTTATGCTTTTTTAAAAAAAAAATAGAGATCCAAAACACAAAACCGAGGAACCCAAAACACGGAAGGATGGTTTTGGCAAAACCAATCCAGATCCAAAACACGAAGAAAGATCCAGATCCAAAACACGAAAAGTGGCCGGTGCACACCCCTTATATATATATATATATATATATATACACACACACAGTGCTCGAAGTGTGCCGGTATGCAGCGGTATGGCATACCGGCACTTCAAGCAATTAATATTTTTTTGTTCTCTCTAATTTATATGTCAGAGGACTGCGCGGGTCTCCGCCCCCTAGGACAGCCCCCTTAGCCAGCCGCAGTGTGTATTTATGTGGCTGGCTCAGTTAATACCCTGTGCTGTCAATCACCGAGCTGCTACCCGCCCACCCGCGCGCCTATCCCCGTCCACCCGCGCTATGAGCCGTCCATCCCCTGCTGGAAGAATATCCTAAGACCTTGCCTGCTTCTGCTGGGTGCCCGTCCTGGATGCTGGCAGCCATCCTCCTGAATGTCCACTCTGCAGCCTCCAAGCTGCAGAGTACAACATGCTTGTAGCGCCAAACCCCCGCCCACTTGCCCGGGTATACCACCGCTGCCCGGCTGTCCCGCGTTGCCAGGTGCACACCCCCGCGGGAAGGTCTCTGCAGCAGCATTACATGCTGCATGTGCAGAGACTGGCATTGGCCGTCTGTGTGTGCCCATCCCCCACCGGTTTCTGTGTCAGCCTGCCCAGACAGGAATCACAGCCAGACAGCCCCACATATTGGCATCCGCGGTGAGGGGGATTATAAGCTTGCTGAAGTATCCCTGAAGCCTGGTTCTACTGCAGGGGGCAGCCCCCCTCCTGCCACTGCACTACTCTACTTCACTCCTCTGGGTGGCTCCCTCGGACAGCCTCCACCTCAGCTCTGTGACAGCAGCAACAGGTGAGTACTACATGATTTCAGTTATAGTGTGTCTGGCTACCCCTTGCTATGTGCCTTGCTACCCCTATTTTCCTCACGCTGGCATCCCTTTCCCTCTTTCTAACCCTCCCTCCCTGAGGCCTAAACCTAACCTCCCCCCAAGTGCCTAAACCTAACCTCCCCCTCCCCACACCCTAAACCTAACCCTCGACCTAGTGCCTAACCTGCCCTTTAACCCCGTTACTTACCTTCGGAATGCCGGCAGTCGGCAAGGTGGTGCTGGGATCAGGGCCGCCATCAGAAATTGTGGGGCCCGGGACTGACAAAATAGGCAGGGCCCCTCCCCCCTACTATTAAATACAGTCTGTGCCCCCCCCACCCATTATTAAACATGGGTGTAAATATATGCAACATATGCTACCAGTGCCGACTTGTAGACATTGTTTAAAAGCACATTTTACATCTGCATTTTGGGTGCACTTGCGGCCAACTCAATATCTGCCATAGCGTGGTTTATACTGTATGTGTTTTCAACTTCAATAAATGAAATACAGTGCAAATATCACTGTGTGCATAGCTTTGTAGTAAAATATGATTTTTAAAAAATTAAGATAACACCCAGCCTTTTTTTTTTTATCACCTCGGGCCCCCCCCTTTATTAAATAAAGTATGTGCACCAAGACTTTTTTTATTTATTTTTTTTACATCACCTCACTTACCTTATTTACATTGAGAAGGATCCTGCTTCCTACACAGTTCCCCAGCACTGCAGACGCGGCTGCTCCTCTACATCCGCGGCTCCGATGTCGACCCCGCTCTCAGCTTACAGTGACAGTCAGATGCCAAAACAGTGCGTGCGCGTGACGTCACGCGCACGCACTGTTTTGGCGTCTGACTGTCACTGTAAGCTAGTGGAGGAGCGGGACCGCTCTGGCCCGCTGCCTCCTCCAGCTCCCTCCTATGATGATGATCCATCCAGGCCGGCAGGCGGTAGCAGCGGCAGCCGGGACCCCGTCTCTTCAAGGGGATAGTTCAAGCTGCAGGCTCTGCAGTGGAATTCCCCCCCCCCGTTCAGCCAGAGGCCGGGCCCCCCCCCTCGTTTAGCCAGAGGCCGGGCCCAGGACTCCAGTCCCGGCAGTCCCCCCCTGATGGCGGCCCTGGCTGGGATCCTGACAGGTGTCTGGATTCCGGCGCCAGTATTCTAAGCGCCGGCATCCCCTTTCCTGGGTTATTAATCATATTCTGTGCCTCATTACCCCAGTGTGCCTCACCGCCCCAGTGTGCCCCACTACCTTTTCCTATGTGTGCCAATGTATGTGTGTTTTATTTTTATTCCTGTAGCGTATGTATTTTTTTCTTTTCCTATCGGTGCTATTGCAGGCGATTCAATTAACTGTGATGTTGAATAGCGCTGGGAATTTGGTTCCAGAGCTATTCAATTGACCGCGCTATTAAACCTATCTAAAGGATTTATGCTTGCACTCTCCTGAGGGTGCAAGCAGAAATCCAGCTAAAGTGCCGTCCATTATGCTGTTTTTCAGTTTAGTGAGGCGCTGACAACATTGTAACAGGCACTTTAGTTTGAAAATGCCCACCAGTTAGTGTGCCTAAACAACTGGCTTAAAGCGCGCTAACTGGCTTTTCCCGACTAGGGGTCGTATTCAATTAGCCGTAAAAAGCCGAAATCAGCGAAAAAGTATTGCCAATCGTGATTTTTCGCCAGTCGGAAACTTATCTCCGTATTCAATTCCAAATAGTTTCCGCGTACGCGAAAACGTAATGCAATGTAATAGGTGAAAAAGATTCGCCTCAGAATAGCACGAGAAAAAAAGTGCATTTTTTTACTTTGGGGTGCAAAGGTGGGGAAACCTCTCAGCACCCATGGGACAGCCCCCCAAAGGATAATTGCGTAAAAAAAATCCCTAAAAAAAAAATAGCGAGAAACACCCCAAAAAATTACTCTTAAAATGGGGGCAAAAAAGTACAAAGTTGGGGAACTAATATAAAAAGTAGTGAAATAGACTTTTTTGGGGTCTGCAAGTATGGGTGAGGTGTTTTTATGATTTCAGGTGCTTGCTGAAGGTGCGCTTTTTAAAACCTCACTTTAGCGACTTTAAACCTTGCTAGCACCCATTTTCAAGTACCCCAAATTTGACAGGACTACTTATTTTCACCATAAAAACCAGCTTCATACTATTCTTCACTACTTGAGCACAGAGGCTAATTAGAAGCAATTGACACTACTTAAGTACCTCAAATAGCTTCATTAGGGCTATTCGGGCACATCTATATTGATCCCCAATGTTAGTGCATCTTTTGGGGGGTGTCAGGTTGATTTCTCCAAATCTGATAGCACTTTTCGCCTATTTGGCTTTCGCCAGGATACATTTTCACGTCTTTCGGAATGGAATACGGCGAATAGTGGGGGAGCACACAAAAAAGTTTTCGCAGCCAAAACACGTGATGTAAGCGAAAATTACGGCAGGCGAAACTTTATTGCAGGTGTGAAACTAATTGAATATGGGCCTAAGTTCCGGGCATGGGGTAAACAATTGAATAGCTCTGGGAACTATTTCCCTGTGCTATTCACATCATGTTTAATTGACTTGCCCCCAATGTGGACGGTATGTGGTTTTTTTTTTTTATTCTTCTTACAAAACCTATGAGGGAGATGTTTAAAGTAATGGGCGCCCAACGGATTAATTATATTTATTCGGGTGTCCGGTTCATTACTTTTGAAGCACCCAGAAGCACTGGGTTTAGCTGTGCATAGCAATGTGTCACCCACAATAATGGGTGACTGAGTGAACAGCATTTGAATTGATCCATTGGTTACCTATTACCATAGGCACCACCCAGAATAATTGAATTCCCCTGTATGAGTTTTATTTATTCCCTGTGTGGCCTATGGGCCTGATTCAGCAGCAATCGCAAGTGCAACTGCATACGCGGATCAAGCGATTGCCTTTGTGTGATGCCCCAACACAGACTGTCTGGCCCTAATGGAAGGTCTTGTTTATGTGAAAGAACACTGGCATTGAGGGGGTTAATCATTCCCCTCACATTGTGCCATCAGTGGGTAGCAGGAGGGCTTTAGGACCCAGGGGACTCAAACAGAGTGAGTGAGGAGCAGGAAGAGCCCTGAGAGGAAAGAGCAGCCTGACCTGTGAACTGAGGAGGCAGAGCCTGTTAGGAGGGAAAACAGAGCTGTGAGGAGAGCTGGGCTGACAAGAGCAGGCACGGAGCTTGTCAGGATCCAGTATGAGCTGCAAGAATCAGCGAAGAGCAGAGGCTGCTGAGTGAGAGCCATGCTGCAGGTGTCAGTCGCTAAGGAGAGCGGACAGCGAGCAAACATATGATGGGCAGGAGCTGCGCCTGTGATACTGCCACAGGTCTGGGACTGAAGGCAGGGGCCAGGACACCAGTTTTAACCAGGAGCCGCAGACATCCGAGACAGCTGATCCTAAGGGTAAGCCACAGGGGAGACCAGCTGAAGGGGGTGGCCAGATAAAACAGATAGCACAAATGGTCAGGTGAAGAGCCCTCAGTGCTCATCCGCAATTGTCAGTCCACTAGTTTGTTCCTCACTGAGGAGTGATCCAGCCAACCCTGCACCCAAGGGGAAGGACTTTCAATAACTAGGCAGCCAGTATAAGCTAGCTGCAGTATTCAGCCCTACCCACTGTAAGGAAGTGAGAACTGAACTCATACTCACTACCCTAATCTACAGGGAGATGTGTATAACCTGCTGCACTAATGCTACAGGGAGATTTGCATAACTTGCTATTCTAGTGCTACAAGGAAAATAGCAATAATTGCTACCACATACTTTGAGAACTGTGTTGTCTGCTACCAATACTAGCAGGGAGGACTGCTATATCTGTTTCACAGTTAGCTAAGAGTACTGTCTTGAAGGGCTATCTAAATATGTAATGTATGTAAGGTGATCCTGAAATTGTAGTTGCATTTGTGAATTCTGTTTTACTCTGAAATGCAGTTATAGCCAACAGTAATTCCAATACTGTATGTTGATTTGCATAACTGACCTTTTATTCACCAAAGTACCATGACACCGTGTTCCAGTTAAATAAAATTCATAGTCACTGTCCAAACGAGTAGTGACTTTGCTGGGGGGTTCTCTGGGGGGGTCCTTGTCTCTCTGCACACCGACTAAGGGATTCTAGGAGTGGAGCGTGGTCCAAAAGCTGACGGAAGGTCGGGACCAATTACAAATACAGAAGGAAGTAGGTACAACACATACACCACTCATCAACGCTCACCCCTTAGGCTGCTATTACATTTGCGCATGTGTATTATCAGAATGAGTGACAGGCTGTTAGCGTTTGGGGTAGTGGTCGGAAAAAACGCAGACGTGCCTTTCTGTTTGAACGATGTTGCTTGGGGGTGTATAAATTAGCCACTGTCATTACATACGTAGTTTCAGAGACCACTGTGTATGACAAGAGTTGCAGTGTCAGCGGAAGGTCAGACCTGCTGTAATTGCTGCGTGAGTGGTTGATGTGCGTCGATGATGTTTATGCAGAAGAACGACAGTAAACGGATGTGAGAAAGCAGTAGTGCTTTGGTAAGCAATAGCATATTATCGCAGCTGCGTTCCGTGTGAATTCGCAGAGCTGCGATCACTGCTGAATTAGGCCCTATGTGTTTGGCACCGTTCAGAAAAAAACCCAATGTGTATGTGATTATTTATTTTTCATGCAAAGCTTATGCGATTTATTTCCTTGTGGGAGCCTATGTGTTTGGTTTTTTCCTATGTGTGCCAATGTGTTTTTTTTTTCATGCAAAGCTTATGCAATTTATTTATATTCTGCGGCAGGGGCATATGGGTTTGATTTTTCCCTATGAGTGTGCATATGTTTTTTTTTAATTCTTCTTGCAAAACCTATGAGGGAAATTCAGTTCCATTGGGGGATGTTTAAAGTAATGGGCGCCCAACGGATAATTATATTTATTCGGGCGTCCATTACTTTTGAAGCACCGAGAAGCACTGGGTTTAGCCATACATAGCGGCTAAACCTGTCTAAATCCATGGTATCAGCAGCCAAACTGCCGTTTCGGCATTCAAACCTGGACATTTCACATGACACCATTGTTTTGAGAGGCCACACCCCTCTTGACACATAGCTACGTCCCATGATTCATTGGCCACACCCATTTTGTGTGCGTCTTCGAATGCCCATACACCCACTTCAAAATTCCCACTTCGACCACTATATATACTAGGGGTGAGCGGGTTCGGATTTCTGAAATCCGAACCCCCCCGAGCCCCCCCGATCCGAGTCCGATCCGAGTCAGGCTCGACTTTTCCCGCCTGACTCGGATCTGAAATCGAGGCAAAACGTCATCATCCCGCCTTCCGAGTCTCGCGGGTTTTGGATCCTATATAAGGTACCCGCGTGGGCGCCATTTTCTCACTCGGCTGTGGACAGTGAAGAGGGAGGGTGGGAGTTAGGGCTGTGTAATGTAGTGTAGTGTAGTGCTGCTGTTGTCCCCTACTTCAAAGTCCATAGGGGCTGGCTGTGTTGTGCTGTGCTGCTGTTGTTAATAGGGGCTGTGTCCACTACTTCAAAGTCCATAGGGGCTGGCTGGACTGTGTTGTGCAGTCAGTTCTCCATAGGGGCTGTGTCCACTCCAAAGTCCTGTGCAGTGTCCCAGTCCTAAAGTGGTGCTGTAGTGTTGTCCAGGGGGTGCTCTGTCCATCAGGGGTGCTCCCCCCAAGTGCTAAAAAAATAATATATTTTCTGTGTTTGTGAATTGTGTGCGCAGTAGCCGCACGTGCATCAACAAAGTAGTGCCAAGCGTGCGCCTGTGTCATAAGTAAAGGGCCGGCTGGCTTGACCGTTAAAGGGTGCTGTAACCCCCGAAAGTACACTCCAGTCCAAACCAAAAAAAAAATTATTTTCTGTGTTTGTGAATTGTGTGCGCAGTAGCCGCACGTGCATCAACAAAGTAGTGCCAAGCGTGCGCCTGTGTCATAAGTAAAGGGCCGGCTGGCTTGACCGTTAAAGGGTGCTGTAACCCCCGAAAGTACACTCCAGTCCAAACCAAAAAAAAAATTATTTTCTGTGTTTGTGAATTGTGTGCGCAGTAGCCGCACGTGCATCAACAAAGTAGTGCCAAGCGTGCGCCTGTGTCATAAGTAAAGGGCAGGCTGGCTTGACCGTTAAGGGTGCTGTAACCCCCGAAAGTACACTCCAGTCCAAACCAAAAAAAAAATTATTTTCTGTGTTTGTGAATTGTGTGCGCAGTAGCCGCACGTGCATCAACAAAGTAGTGCCAAGCGTGCGCCTGTGTCATAAGTAAAGGGCCGGCTGGCTTGACTGTTAAGGGTGCTGTAACCCCCGAAAGTACACTCCAGTCCAAACCAAAAAAAAAATTATTTTCTGTGTTTGTGAATTGTGTGCGCAGTAGCCGCACGTGCATCAACAAAGTAGTGCCAAGCGTGCGCCTGTGTCATAAGTAAAGGGCCGGCTGGCTTGACCGTTAAAGGGTGCTGTAAACCCCAAAGTACACTCCAGTCCAAACCAAAAAAAAAATTATTTTCTGTGTTTGTGAATTGTGTGCGCAGTAGCCGCACGTGCATCAACAAAGTAGTGCCAAGCGTGCGCCTGTGTCATAAGTAAAGGGCCGGCTGGCTTGACCGTTAAAGGGTGCTGTAACCCCCGAAAGTACACTCCAGTCCAAACCAAAAAAAAATTATTTTCTGTGTTTGTGAATTGTGTGCGCAGTAGCCGCACGTGCATCAACAAAGTAGTGCCAAGCGTGCGCCTGTGTCATAAGTAAAGGGCCGGCTGGCTTGACCGTTAAAGGGTGCTGTAACCCCCGAAAGTACACTCCAGTCCAAACCAAAAAAAATTATTTTCTGTGTTTGTGAATTGTGTGCGCAGTAGCCGCACGTGCATCAACAAAGTAGTGCCAAGCGTGCGCCTGTGTCATAAGTAAAGGGCCGGCTGGCTTGACCGTTAAGGGTGCTGTAACCCCCGAAAGTACACTCCAGTCCAAACCAAAAAAAAAATTATTTTCTGTGTTTGTGAATTGTGTGCGCAGTAGCCGCACGTGCATCAACAAAGTAGTGCCAAGCGTGCGCCTGTGTCATAAGTAAAGGGCCGGCTGGCTTGACCGTTAAGGGTGCTGTAACCCCCGAAAGTACACTCCAGTCCAAACCAAAAAAAAAATTATTTTCTGTGTTTGTGAATTGTGTGCGCAGTAGCCGCACGTGCATCAACAAAGTAGTGCCAAGCGTGCGCCTGTGTCATAAGTAAAGGGCCGGCTGGCTTGACCGTTAAGGGTGCTGTAACCCCCGAAAGTACACTCCAGTCCAAACCAAAAAAAAAATTATTTTCTGTGTTTGTGAATTGTGTGCGCAGTAGCCGCACGTGCATCAACAAAGTAGTGCCAAGCGTGCGCCTGTGTCATAAGTAAAGGGCCGGCTGGCTTGACCGTTAAAGGGTGCTGTAACCCCCGAAAGTACACTCCAGTCCAAACCAAAAAAAATTATTTTCTGTGTTTGTGAATTGTGTGCGCAGTAGCCGCACGTGCATCAACAAAGAAGTGCCAAGCGTGCGCCTGTGTCATAAGTAAAGGGCCGGCTGGCTTGACTGTTAAGGGTGCTGTAACCCCCGAAAGTACACTCCAGTCCAAACCAAAAAAAAATTTATTTTCTGTGTTTAGCCGCACGTATATATCAAATCGATATAACATAAATGGAGGACCAAACTTTCTCCGATAAAAATAAAATAGAGAAAGATCAAGAACCACTTCCTCCTAGTGCTGAAGCTGCTGCCACTAGTCATGACATAGACGATAACATGCCATCAACGTCGTCTGCCAAGGCCGATGCCCAATGTCATAGTAGAGGGCACATACAATCCCAAATGGCAAAGTTCAGGAAAATGACCTTGAAAAAGACATTTAAATCAGCTGAAGAGAAACGTAAACTTGCCAATATGCCATTTACGACACGGAGTGGCAAGGAACGGCTAAGGTCGATCCCTAGTATGTTCATGACTAGTGGTTCAGCTTCACATGACGATGGAAGCCCTCCTCCCACTAAAAAAATCAAAAGAGTTAAGCTGGCAAAAGCACAGCGAAGAACTGTGCTTTCTAAGAAGATATCACAAATCCCCAAGGAGAGTCCAAGTGTGGTGGTGGTTGCGATGCCTGACCTTCCCAGCACTGGACGGGAAGAGGTGGCTCTTTCCACCATTTGCACGCCCCCTGCAAGTGCTGAAAGGAGCACCCACAGTCCACTTGCTGATATGCAAATTGAAGATGTCACTGTTGAAGTACAACAGGATGAGGATACTGGTGTAGCTGGCGCTGAGGAGGAAGTTGGTGAGGAGGATTCTGATGGTGATGTGGTTTGTTTAAATCAGGCTCCGGGGGAGACAGTTGTTGTCCGTGGGATGAAAAAGCCCATCACGGTCATGCCTGGGCAGAAGACCAAACATTCCACCTCTTTGGTCTGGCAATATTTCTATCCAAATCCGGACAACAACTGTCTTGCCATATATACCATATGTAAAGGCGAAATAAGTAGGGGTAGGGACGTCAACCACCTAGGAACATCCTCCCTTATACGGCACCTGCAGCGCGTTCATAAAAAGTTACTGTCAAGTTCAGAAACTTTGGCTAAGACCGTAAGCAGTCCAGGGACACCTAAATCCCGTTGTCCTGTTGTATCCAAGCGCCTGCAAACCACACCGTCAACTCCCTCCTCGTCAATTTCCTCCTTAGTCAGGATCGGAAGTAGTTCTGCAGGCCATGTCACTGGCATGACTGACTCTCCTATCCGGGATTCTTCTGGAGGATCCTGCATTGCTACGCCTACTGCTGCCGCTGCTGCTGTTGCTGCTGCTGGGAGTCGTTCATCATCCCAGAGAGGAAGTTGGAACACCACTACTTTTACTAAACAATTGACCCTCCAACAGTCCTTAGCGAGGAGGAGGAAGTACGACAGCAGTCATCCTGAAGCAAAACGTATAACTGAGGCCTTGACTGCTATGTTGGTGTTAGACGTGCGTCCGGTATCCGCCATTATTGCAGTGGGATTTAGACAATTGATGGAGGTAGTGTGTCCCCGGTTCCAAATCCCGTCTAGATTCCACTTCACTAGGCAGGCGATACCGAGACTGTACAGAAACGTCAGAAAAAGTGTCCTCAGTGTCCTGAAAAATGCCGTTGTACACAATGTCCACTTAACCACGGACATGTGGACAAGTGGAACAGGTCAGACTAAGGGCTATATGACTGTGACAGCCCACTGGGTAGATGTATCACCTTACGCAGCAACAGCAGCAGCGTCACCAGTAGCAGCATCTCAGAAACGCCAGCTCGGTACAAGGCAGGCTACGCTGTGTATCACCGGTTTCAGTAAGAGGCACACCGCCGACAACCTCTTAGAGAAACTGAGGGAAATCATCGCCCAGTGGCTTACCCCACTTAGACTCTCCAGGGGATTTGTGATATCTGACAACGCCACCAATATTGTGCGGGCATTACATCTGGGCAAATTCCAGCATGTCCCATGTTTTGCTCACACAATAAACTTGGTGGTGCAGAATTTTCTGAAAAGCGACAGGGGCGTGCAGGAGACGCTTTGGGTGGCCCGAAAAATTTCTAGCCACTTTCGCCATTCAGCGACTGCGTGCCGAAGACTGGAGCGCCAGCAAACACTCTTGAACCTGCCCCGCCATCACCTGAAGCAAGAGGTTGTGACGCGGTGGAACTCAACCCTCTATATGCTTCAGAGGATGGAGGAGCAGCAAAAGGCCATACAAGCCTATACATCCACCTATGACATAGGCAAAGGAGGGGGTATGCACCTGACTCAAGCGCAGTGGAGAATGATTTCCGTGTTGTGCAAGGTTCTCCAGCCCTTCGAACTTGCCACACGTGAAGTCAGTTCAGACACAGCCAGCTTGAGTCAGGTCATTCCCCTCATCAGGCTTTTGGAGAAAGTGAAGGAGGAGCTAAGACGGAGCGATTCCGCTCGGCATGTGGGACTTGTGGATGAAGCCCTTCATTCGCTTTGCCAGGATTCCAGGGTGGTCAATCTGTTGAAATCAGACCACTACATTTTGGCCACCGTGCTTGATCCTAGGTTTAAAGCCTATGTGGTGTCTCTCTTTCCGGCCGACACAAGCCTGCAGAGGTGCAAAGACCTGCTGGTGAACACACTGTCAGCTGAAGCGGAACGTGACACGTCAACGGCTCCTTCTTCATTTTCTCCCGCAACTTGGGCTGCCAGGAAAAAACGTAGGTATCCTAAGCAACCCGCTGGCAGTGATGCAGGGCAGGCAGGACCAAGTTTGGACATCTGGTCCGGACTGAAGGACCTGGCAACAATTTATGACATGTCTACTGTCACTGCATATGATACTGTCACCATTGACAGAATGGTGGAGGATTATATCGGTGACAGCATCCAAGTAGGCATGTCAGACAGTCCATACCTGTACTGGCAGGAAAAAGAGGCAATTTGGAGGCCCCTGTACAAGCTGGCTCTATTTTACCTGAGTTGCCCCCCCTCCAGTGTGTACTCCGAAAGAGTGTTTAGTGCAGCCGGGAACCTTGTCAGCGAAAGGCGTAGGAGGTTGCTTCCACAGAATGTGGAGAAGATGATGTTCATCAAAATGAATTATCAGCTCTTCCAGGGAGACCAGCCTCCAGAAGGTACAGAGGGACCTGTGGTGGTGGATTCAAGTGGGGACGAGTTAATACTTTGTGAGGATGAGGATGTACACACTGAAGAGGGTGAGGAATCGGTGGATGAGGAGGATGAGGATGACATCTTGCCTCCGTAGAGCCAGTTTGTGCAGGGACACATTAATTGCCAGCTTGTTTTGTGGGGGCCCAAACGAACCAATCATTTCAGCCACAGTTGTGTGGCAGACCCTGGCGCTGAAATGATTGATTTGTTAAAGTGTGCATGTCCTGTTTATACAACATAAGGGTGGGTGGGAGGGCCCAAGGACAATTCCATCTTGCACTTCTTTTTTTTCTTTGCATTATGTACAGTTTGGGGCCTAGTTTTTCTAACTGCCATCCTGTCTGCCACTGCAGTGTCACTCCTAGATGGGTCACGTGTTTGTGCCGCCCACTCGTGTCGCTTAGCATAGTCATCCAGCTACCTCGGTGCAACCTTTTGGACATAAAAACACTATTGTGAGGTGTGAGGTGTTCAGAATACACTGGAAATGAGTGGAAATTAAGGTTATTGAGGTTAATAATAGCATAGGAGCAGAGAAACCAACAAATTCTGTGATTTTAGCTGTTTTTATGCTTTTTTTAAAAAAAATCCAGATCCAAAACACAAAACCCAGAACCCAAAACACGGAAGGGTGGTTTTGGCAAAACCAATCCAGATCCAAAACACGAAGAAAGATCCAGATCCAAAACCAAAACACAAAACACGAAAAGTGGCCGGTGCACACCCCTAATATATACATATATGCACAAGTCCACGATCCGGCACTCAACAGTAAATAATTAAACTGTGCTGGGTGCCCTACGCAGCCAAACTCGTGATGAGGTCCACTGTAGTATAAAGTCCATAGGCGGCACTCCAGACGTAACAGAGCTGACACTCAATGCAATATAAAGTGCAACCTTTCAACTCCTTTATTGGTGCTTTTGTAAAGCCAAATACAAAGTATACTTGACAAAAGCGCAAACAAAGGCGTTGAAACGTTGCACTTTATATTGCAGTGAGTGTCATCTCTTTTACATCTGGAGTGCCGTCTGTGTATATATACAGGCTCTGTCACTGACAACCACATAAAAATAAGTTGTGCTGAGTATATTAAAATGAGTCTCTGGCTCAAAATATATAAAATATATAAGTCCTCTCTTGGTTCTTCCCCTGCTCCTTACTGTACACTATATGTAAGTGTACTTTGCTGGGTTGCTTCCCTTTAGTGACAGGTAGATAGCAATTAGTAGTTTCTGCCGTAAATCTCGGGATGTAGTCAGGATACAGGCGGACGGAATGCCAGCTGCCAATATTCTGACGCTGGAATCCTGAACAAGACCAAGATCCCTATGCCGGCATCCCGAAGAGAATGAAGATACCGGTGTTGGAATCCCGACCGCCGGCATGCCGAAGGTAAGTATCCAGCTTACCTTCACTGTTACCCCGGGGATGTGGGATTAAGTTTAAAGATCCCCAGGGGGGGAGATTAGAGTTAGGCACCCCCTGGGGAGGGTTGGGGTTAGGCTACGGCGATGGGGGATTACTGTTAGGCACCACTGGGGGGAGGTTATGGTTATGCACCCCCCGAGAGGGTTAGGTTTAGGTTGCGGGAAGGGGGGGTTAGGGTTAGGCACCACCGGGGGGAGGTTAGGGTTAGGCACACCAAGGGAGAGTTAGGGGGGAGAGGGGGAGGGTTAGGGTACTTACCAGCCATAGTCAGGATCTTCAACAGTTGGATATATGGTGTCGTAATTTGAACCAGCATCTATTCAGCCACCAGGCTATCATACCCAACTCGTAAATCTCCACTAAAGAGAATCTAAAGGGTTCCCGTGAATGTCTCCTCTAACTGTGCCCAGTGTCAAATCCCCTATTACATCAATATGCCTGCCTCCAAGCTCTCCTCACTTGTGCTGCTGCAAAGTGTCCCGGGTGAGCGCAGTGTAAGTAGATTACTCACTAGTGGTAGGGTGCTACATCCACTACCAACTTGCCACCAGAAGTACTTCAAGGAGCTGCCTTGCTTAGGGGTAGTCCAGCCATATACTAAAGCCCACCGGAGCCTTCATCAGAGATGACAGCCGCTCAGCTGTATGGCCAAGAGCTATATTGCCTTTCAACTACAGTCCACTGCACACTCTCTACCCCTGGTCACCGGATGCTATAGCCGCTGCATCCTCACTGCCACCAGCTTCCACCACTACCGCTGCTCACCATCCCAGGAGACAACTTTTTCAGAGCTGCTTCCCAGGGTGCTACTGTTCCGTACCAACTCCAGCACACATCAGCCCCGACAGCTGCATTTTTGTTAAGGCTGGGTGAGTACTGTTGCTCCTACCAGTATCCATGCTCCACCCATGGCAGACTATCCACCACACTGGAGAGATCCGCAGACTCAGGAATTTCAGTCTGCTGGCAGCTCCTCTGATCTCTCTTTGTACCCTGCCCCTCTTTCTCTGACAGGAACCAAATCACTCCCAGCTATATCACCCCACCCCTTCTAGTGTTGGTGTGCCCCATACTCTGAGGCACATCCCCACCATAAAAAGAAGCACTTTACAAACTTCTATGTAAATACATGAAACATATATATTTTTAACCTCATGAATTTTAGTTTACAGGCAGAATATATATATATATATATATATATATATATACTGTAGTTGTTTTTTTTATATTTAACACTCTCTAGGATGGTGTACATACATTAATGTCTTTGCATACATATCCTTTAGTTAAATATATGTACATATATATGTCATATATAACATTTGTCAACCCATGTGCACATATAACCTCAGAATATATTTTTTTATTAATAATAAAGTTACTTAGGCATCCGAATACTTGCATAATTTTGAGAAAAGATAAGCACCCTGTGTTTATTAAGGAATATTGCTAGTTTATCATTTACAGGGTTAAGGGAGAAAAGGGGGCGTAGCAGGGAGATTGTCCATCAAAATTGTAACCTATGGTTGTTTAGTAAGGGCCTAGGCCTCTACTAGTCTTATAAATAGCCTGGGAGAGGAGCCATCTTCCTCTTTCCAGTTTTTCAAGCAGGCTAAGTACTTCAGTTTTTTGTCACATAATTTTTTCTATCCTTTCTGCCTTTCCTTACTATAATCTGCTCTACCCGCTATCCCCTTTCTTTCCACCTTCTATCTTGCCGACTTTTATTGTGTCCTTACTGCCCCCCATCACCTCTCTCCCTTCACTAGTTTTGCTTCCCTGCCTTGTTCCACCACCCACCAGCCCAGTCCTCGCTATGGCCCGGCCCCTGTCATTCGGCACCTCCACCGCGTGCCGCTTAATAGAGGCAGCCAGACTGCTCAACTCCGCAGCGGCAGCTTCCTCCAGACATGGCTCACAGCACACTGCAGGTTGCGATGCCGCACCCATGGCCACAGCTTGCGCATGTGCCAGCACTCCCCCTGCTTCCCCCTCACTGCCTGGCTCACGGGGGCCACTGCCAGTACTCCGGGCACCCCCTGCCAGTTCAGTCATCCCCTGCCCGCACAGGCCACCTTACGGGTGACCCCGTTGGTTAGCCCCACCCACTTAGCCACGGCAGCCATAGACTGCTTTTGCCTGCTTCTACACCGCCTGCCCCCACAGCTTTAGGAGTGGGGGGGCAACCTTCCAGCAATTGCATGTCATCATAGCTATTTAGCCCCAGGGGCCCATATAGTGCCATTTCTCCTGGGCGTTCTGTGGATTCTAGGCCCCTCAGCGCAACCCCTGTGTCTCAATACCGCGCCCCCCCTTCACCTGCAGGTAGTGGTATCATCCCGTCCAGACAGCAGGTGGCGGCAATGTGCTGGATGTTCATACGCAAGCAATTCCCAGCCCTGCCCAGCTATTTCAATCAGATTGGTCCCCTTATTTCCCAGGTGCTGCACAGCAGCAACCTTTCCCCCTTTCATTTGCTCCCCAGATTAAGGCCACCCACCCCTTTTTGCAATAGACTCCAATGCAATACATCATGGCTCTGCCTTTGGGATCTTTTCCACAACCCCCTCCATTGCCATTGGTGCCACCAACCCCCCCTCCAACCCCCTTCCTGCTGGCCCCGCAATCACTGCTCCTCCAGCTGTGGCCAATCCTGCTCTGCCGGCTATAGCTACTCCTCATTCCGCTACCTCACACGTTGTTGTTTCAAGTCCTCAGGTTTCCATTGTTGAGCCTTCCAGCATCACTGCCAGTCCAGGTTGATCCTGCTTCTAATCAAGTCACGGTGGGTGCAACGTGCAGTGAGGGACAAGGAGTGACACGCAGTTGGTCATTGCCGGGCTGTCTTCTGCTGGATCTGGGAAGCATATTGTTTCCCCTTTACACAGCGCTTATCTCCCTTCCTCTGATGATTCCAGAATTTCTTACAGCTCCATGAATAGGCCTCATAAGTTCAGGAGGTATTTCATGCAAAGATTAATGGGTAGCGTAAGATCCCAAAAAGATCTAGTATTGTAACGACAGTTAAGGTCCTGGATGCAACAGGGGACATGGTACATTGTGCGAACATGGCTATACTTAGGGGATTGAGATCAAAAATTAGGAAGCGGATTTTGAAGAGCATGTAGACATGTTCGCCATTACGGCTGATGCTAAAAAGGCTTTAGACCAGACAAAGGCCTCTGGAGTAGCTGTGGAAGAAGCCCATCATTCATACCTTAATTGGTTAACTGGCATGTACAGTATGTATTCGCAGCGAGTTACTGTACTTAGAAACTCGGCCGGGGGAATACATGAATGTGCTAAAATACATGCAGTTGTTTCACAGCATGTATGCATCCACAAAGGGTAACACATGGCTTCAGTACGACAAGACTTTCAAGAAGAAGCAGGAGGGTCAGGCGGTGTTTCAGTTTGGCTCAAAGACATGGAATTTTGGCTAGAGGTTAATCTGCAGTCCAAGATACCCATAGATTCTGCAGCAGCTCAAAAGCAGTCCTTTCCGGCTTTAGCAAAAAAGGTATTACTAAAGCAATTGCAGTCGCTTCTAGGTCTTTTAAATTTTGCTTGTAGAGTCATACCTGCGGGTCGGATTTTCTGTCATCGGTTGGCATGCACAACAGCAGGGGTTAAAAAATCTCCCCATCTTATTGGCATTTCTCAAGACTTGAGGGAGGACCTGCGCGTATGGTTGTTATTTTTACAGGAATTTAATGGGGTTTGTATATGGCTGCCAGCACCGGTTGACAATTGCGAACTTCAGTTGTTTACGGATGCATCTAGTTTATTAGGATTTGGGGCATTCTTGGAGGGCGAATGGTGTGCAGAAGCGTGGACAGATTCTTGGAGGAGGCGGAAGCTAACTAAAAGTATGCTGCTTTTCCAATTGTGGCTGCAGTTGAGCTATGGGCTAACAAACTTAGTAACAGGAAAATCGTGTTCTGGTGTGATAGGAGTAGAGGGCTGAGTCGCCTTCAGCTTTATGGTTATTGAGGCATTTAAGCCTTTTATGTTTACGCAGGCCTTTTATGTTTACGCAGGAACATAGAGTTTCTGTCTCGTAACATTCCAGGAGTAGAGAACGAGATAGCAGATGCTTTGTCTCATTTTCAATGGGATAGGTTTCGGGTGCTGGCTTCCTTTGCTAATGCGCACGGCTTACCCTGTCATGTCCATGTTTGGCAGATTATTGTGTCGGCATTGAAGAACTTGCATTGATGTTGTTGGCTCCAAGTACTGTAAGCTGAAGACTTATTCGGCAGCCTGGAATGATTGGCAAGGTTTCTCAGCTTCCAGGACAGAGGGAGGTAAGCCGTTACATGACTGCATGCTGGAATTTGTTTGGAACTGGCACGACCTGGGTTGTTCCAGAGCGGGTATGTCGGCAGTTCTGTCGGGCATTTCTTATTTCTCAAGGCTACATAGTGCAGCAGACACAATTAAATCATTTTTATTAAATAAAGCAATGAGGGGTTGGGTAAAGGAATGCCTCATTCCAGGTGATTCACGAAGGCCTATTGATCTGATACTTTTGAGGGAGCTGATAATTGTGGTGGCAGGAGTCGCAAAGGACAATTACACACCAACAGTGTTTAGTTTAGCATTCTCATTAGCTTATTTTGGGGCATTTAGAATTGGCGAGTTGGTGTTAGTAAATAAAGGTGCCTACACACTTGGTGATGTGCTCACGATCCGACATCGAGTACGATTTCCCTTGAACTCTCCCTGGCAGCTCCTCGGCAGCCATGCACATGATTCGGTGCAAAAAAACACCAATTTGATACACAATCTCATGATCTATCATGCATCATGTCAGATGTCCAAATCGCAAGATAGTGCACGATAAATTGTGAGCTTTCCAACACATGAGGATCGTCACAATTCTATGGAATTTAAATAATGGGTGGGGCTAGCTAGGGGGTATAAATAGCAGGTGTCATTTCAACTCTGTGCACATTCTGCTCTGATACTAGTGAGACTAGGTATACACCTGCTGAACCCTGTACATTGCTACTGTGCTCTGCTTTGTATTTGGCTTGCCTTACACAAAGTGTGTTCTACCTGCAAGTGTGTGCTACCTGCATTCTATCTTGTTCCTGACTACTGTGCTGATGGATCCCTATTGGTATAGAGTGATGGTCTCCTATGCTGGGGTCAAGGTGATGAAGGAGAGGGTCCAGCGAAGGAGGAGAGCATGTTGGACCAAGGAGTGGCTGCTGCAAAGGGATACTCCCTCTCGAATGTCCCTGCTGATGGAGATCAAGGAGAACAACCCGGACGACTACCGCAACTACCTGCACATGGATGATGACACCTTCCAGGAGTTGTTGAGTGTGGTGACCCCCCACAACCGGAGTCAGGACACAAGGCTGTGAAGGGCAATCCCTGCTGAAGAGAGGCATGTGGCTACCCTGAGGTACCTGGCTGCAGGCAGGTCACTGGAAGATCTGAAGTTTGGGACCCTCATCTCCCCTCAGTCCTTGGGCGTCATCATCCCGGAGACCTGCAGTTACCAGTATTGCAAGGTAAGAAGAAAAAAAAACACTACACATTTGTTTCTTGTGAAAGAAAAACTTTATCTTTTTTTTTGTTAATTCTTTAAATAACAATATTGTTAACAACACTGTGCCAACAACATTGCACAGTAATAAATAAAAAAATGTTGTTTTTTTTATATATAAATTGTAAAGTATACATATAAAATGTAGAAAACAGCATGATCACCAAATTGTATCAGTACCAATAGCTAGGCTGCTGTATGGTATATGGTGGGTCAGATGCCAGATTGAACAGGCCAATATACACATGGCACAAGTACAGATTGTAGCCCCAGCTTCCATCAATCTGTACTTGCGCCATGTGTGTAGAGACCTTGTCCAATCAGCGTCATCACCACTGTTTACCATACAGTAGCTATTGGGAGTGATAAAAGTTGGTGCTGGTACAGGAAACAATAATAAAAAAAGACATTACATAATCAAAATATGTGGCAAATCATCTTCTGCCTCCAGCATGGCACTGTAAACCCTGGCTTGTGGATGGAGTACTGGGAGGGGAGTAGCCTCCAACTGAGCTGATGGGGCCTCACAGAGGCGGTTGGGGCAGGTGAGCACATAAGAGGGTCTACTATATATGTAGAAATATGCAGATTAGAATTTAGAACCCTAATCAGCAGCTCATAGACCAGCCTTTGGAACTCCTTCTGTGTTTGCCCTATCATATGACACCTCGCTGTCCCCGATCAGACTGATGTCCGGAGTTGTGGACAAATCAGGGTCTTGGGTGGGAGTCTGTATAGGAAAAAAATGGAGAAAAAATATTATGGTCATGTTTTAACACATTGGCCCTCATTCAGAGCCACTCGCTATTTGCGGTCGTTCGTTCTAAAACAAGGGGTGGCTATTCAAATGAACCGTTCGCTGTTTGCGGTCTGTTCACGCCTCTATGTCTGAATGAGCGAGCAAAACATACGCTCTTTTATTTCTTAAAAACGCCCCCTGGCCGCTCGCACCATACGTCATGTCCGCTATTTATTAGATTAATCGAGTACATCGTACAGCGTATGAACTGCTCGCTATTCTTGTGGTTGGTTTTTTCAACCGCTATTTTGCGAGTAGTTCTGAGTTAAAAAAAACCAAGTGACGTGGTCAATGACGCTGCTGTATTAATTATGCACTCCCTTAAAACGCCCGTTTTGACCTTTAAGCACGCCTGCGTTCGAAGTCCACTCCCCCGTTTTCAAGCACCTTCCCCTGTTACCACCCACATACGCCTCATTCTGTCACTCAAAATAGCAGGCACTCGCTTTATAGCGTACAAACGATTTTCAGCCGCACTGACTGGTTCGCGCATGCGTACTAAAAACCGTACGCATGCGCAGATGTGCGAACATCACTTGGAACGAGCGTACTGCCGCTAGCGAGTGGCTCTGAATCAGGCCCATTGTTTACTAATTTTCTAGTTTACAAACACCATGGATGAGTGGAAGACCATCGCTTAAGAGTTTGAACAACGTTGGAATTTCCCTAACTGCGGAGGCTCAATCGATGGAAAACATACGCATCAACCCACCTGCCAACACCGGATCATACTAGTACAACTATAAAGGCTTCTTCAGCATCTTTCTCATGGCAGTGGTGAATGCCAACTATGAATTTTTGTTTGTGGATGTTGGCAAGAATGGCCGTGCTTCGGATGGTGGGTCCTTCAAACAGACGACATTCTGCCAGAGACTCACCAACAAAACCCTCAACTTGCCGTCACTGGGCGAGACAAAGCACGGCCTAAATTAAGATTTCGTCACAGACGAGGCTTTTACTTTACATGAACATGTGATGAAGCCATTTGTACAAAGAGGCCTGACAAGAGACAAGAGGATCTACAACTATCGTCTATCTCGAGCATAGTGCATTGTGGAAAATGCGTTTGGAATACTGAGTAACTGGTTCCGCATTTTCCACACCACCATAAACCTACGTGTGGACAAGATAGACTGGGTCGTGATGGCGTGCTGTGTGCTGCATAACTTTTTGGGAAGATCAACTATGGAGGACCATTCACAGCTAGGCCAGAAGATGCAGGACATCCGGAGGAGATTGCCCAGTTTAAATCAGTGTCTGCACCACCATTTCAAACAATGACAGCACGTGCCAAAGAAGTGAGGGAGGAGTATATGGCCTATTTAAATGGACCAGGTGCAGTGTTATGGCAGCAGGACTGTCTCAGATAACTGACTAAAGTGGACATTTTCAGATTTTTCTAAAATGTTTTGTTTTAAAAAAAAAAAAGGTTTCGGTGTATGAACTATGGCCCTGATTCAGAGCCGGACACTCTTTCAGAGCGCTCGCTCTGAATCAGGGCGGCTTTTTTTTGTGTGTCAGCCTCCTGGCCGCACGCTAAGCTGTGTGTGACCACCCATAGCTTTTGCGAGCGGCCAGGTGATGGTCGCAATGGTCGCGACCATCGGGGCTTGCGACGAGTCCCTTGAGGTAGGGTCTCGTTCCCGCAAGCCCCAGTGAGCTTCCTGCTCTAAATAGAGCAGGAAGCTCACCACTAACATCACTGGTGATGTCAGTGGTGCCTCCCACAAACGGCAGGCGTTCCTTCGGGAACGCCTCCATTTGTGTAGCCTCCGAAAAGGGGCGAGCTGTCAATCACAATTGACTGCAGCCCCATTTTGTTGTGAGACACGTAGCGACGGAGTGCCCATCGCCGGTCTCGTGCATGCTCACGCCGGAGGTGGCGCATGCGCAGGGGGCAAACATCAACCTGCTTGCGAGCACATAGCGCTTGCAAGCGGGTCTGAATCAGCCCCTATGTCTCTACTTACCAAAACATCCTCAGATGGTCCACTCACTTCTGCCGTCTCCTCTTCTCCCTCTTGCTTGGCCATCAAAACCAAAGACTGCCGTTGTGGCTCCTGCTCGCTGATGAAGGACATCAGGTGGTAGTACCACAGTGTGGGATGATGGATATTGCTGGTGGCCGCTCCGGAACATTTGGATTCCTCCACCTTCTTCCTTTCCGTTGCCCATTTTTAAGGTAGCTTCAGAGTAAAACTTCTTGCTATACTTGAGCAATTCCTCCAATGCTGCCATTTTTTTGGACTTATTGGAGTAGTCTCTACAGCTTATCCGCCATAGACATTGTTTGAACTCCAGGATCTCCAGGAATCCAGTGACATATTCTCTCTCCTTATCCATAGACATTCCTAGAAACAAGAAAAATATGGATATATACAGTTTTAGCAATAATTCTAAATAATTGTGATTTTTTTTTTATGTTGTTATGTTTGGCTGTATTGTAATGTATATAATTTAATTTTTAGGTACATTTCAGTGTGTTTGTTCATGTTATGGTGCTGTAATATGTTTGTTATGGTGTTTTAATATTTTTTTTACAGGGTTTTAATATATTTGGTATGGTGTTGTAATATGTTTGTTATGGTTTTTTAATATTTTTTACAGGGTTTTAATATATTTGGTATGGTGTTGTAATATGTTTTATGTTTTTTTATATTTTTTACAGTGTTTTAATATATTTGGTATGGTGTTTTAATATGTTTGTTATGGTGTTTTAATATTTTCTAGGTATTTAATAGGTGGCCCGTTACATTGATGGACAGTGGGTAGGTGGATGGCTTACATTGGTGGACAGGGTGTATAATGCATGACCCAGCCACCAGCTGCCTCATATAGGCGGGCGGTGGCTGGGTCATGCTTTATACTTTTAGGAGGACAGAGGGTGGGTGACATTGGTGGACAGTTGGTAGGTGGGTGGCTCACATTGGTGGACAGGGTGTATAATGCATGACCCAACCACCAACCGCCTCATATAGGTGGGCGGTGGCTGGGTCATGCATTTATAGGTGGACAGTGGGTGGCTCACATTGGTGGACAGTGGTTACAGGTGCATCAATGCAGCAGCAATACTCACCAAAACACAGAAGTCCAGACTTCAGGTGTGCAGGCTGAATAGCGTCCTTAACCTTCAAATCACGATGCTGCACAAGATGGCGATTGAGCGTGTACAGGGATGTCAGTCAAGTTACGGGATGTGCGATAGATAGTGAGTAAAAAGTACTTACGATCAGCACCACATCATGTATGAGATTGGCAAATCTGCCCTACAGCACGGCAGATCTGAAGATGCGATGTACAACCTGCAGGGACGTGCATTGGCATCGTGAGTGGACACTCACGATTTGGGCATATTTTACACAATTTATCATCACGATGTGTCAGAATCGGGCAAATCGTGTAAAATATTGTAAGTGTGTAGGCGTCTTAAGAGTTCAACATCATCTGATTTATTGTTAAGTAATGTAGTTGTTAAGAAGACCTGATTTTATGAAGTATACATAAGTCAAAAACCGATCAGCTTGCTAGGGGTTGGTGGATCTTTTTCCCAGCGCATTCAGACATCATCATTAATCCGGTGTGTTTGGCCGAGCGCTTTATTAAGGTTCGCCCCTCCGCCGACACACAATGGCTCATCCATGCCGGCCGTACACCCCATTCCAAGTTTCAGTTTACAAAGGTGTTTCAAGACTGTTTGATTGCTGTAGACTTGCTTTTAGATCAGTTCGGAACTCATTTAATCAGGATTGGGGTGGCAACTTGCGCAGCAGCTGTGGGTACTTCCCTTGACGCCTTCAAACAGTTAGGTCAATGGAAGTCATCATCTTACCAGACTTATTTGCGGGGAGCTAAGTTACATAGTTATCAGCGCTTCTTGCGAGTTTGTTGGGAAACCCAGGGGCCTTATGCCTACTGCCACTTTGGAAGTTTAAAGGCTTTTCGCTTTTGCCCTCAAAGAGGTTATATGTTTTTCACCTTCATCTGGGTCACTCAACTATTGTTTCCCTGCCCTTGGCTAGGCTGTTCAAAAATGTTACCATTCTGATGTAACCAACCATTTTTACAGGTATTCCCGGGAATGCTAACTGTTGGGTGTGGTTCGTGGGGCATTCATATAGTTACGGGGGTAATAAGCATCCTTCAGCGTCTCAGGCCCCCAATTGTTAGGTACTAACAAGATTTGTTGGTTTGGTTTCAGGGCATGTGCTGGGGCGGCCTTCTAGATACAGTACTTTATGGGCTGCAGAGGCAAGGTTAGGGACCACTGACTGGTTAGTCACACATTTGGGGGGGAAATGAACTGGAAACTTGCAAAGGTGTTGAACTTATAATTGCCATTAAAAGGAAGCTGCAATTAGTTTCCGAGAAATGGGCAGAAGTAAAGCTAGTCTGGTCAGAAATAGTGCCAAGACCATTTTGGAGGGGCTCGCAAGGTAGCGCAACCTTAGATCAGGTTCGTAGGAAAGTCAACGCTGCAGTCTCCAGACTGGTCACCTATATAGGAGGGCGTGTTATGCGGCACCCTCGATTGCGTTGTGAAGAGGAGAGTTTTTATAGGCCCAATGAGGTACACCTCACAGGCGAAGGTCTGGAGTGGTTTATTAGAGACCTTTGCAGAGTTCTTTGCAGTGCAGATGGTTCCTGATGGGTGGCAGGACTCGGTTCTTTGAGCCAAGCTTTGGTGGGAAGCAATGCTCCTCGGCGGCCTATTATTGGCATAAGAGTGCCTGGGTAGCATTTTCCTTTTGATAGCAGCAAGTTGGTCATCTACCTTGGGGGGATCTGGCTTTCATCTTAGGGAGGGGTCAAGGCTGTGCCAATTAAGGTCCGGATTCAATTAGACATGAAAAGCCGAGATCGGCAACAAGTGCAATATTTTCACCTCATTTACGTGTTTGAGGTGATGTTTTTGCCTGCTTACTCAATGCGCGCACTCATTTTTCACCCTACTCAATTGTAAAACAGTCGAAAATGCATATGGGTGAATGCAACAAACTGCGGAACTGGCGAAAAGGTCAGTTTTTTTGGGGGGAAATCAGTCTTTACCCCTAATAAAGCCTAACTCGCCCGGGTAATCAATATAGAAGTGTATTATTAGCCATAATAAAAGTAATTAGGGATCTTATTTTGAGTCAAAGGGCTATTTTATGCATATTTGCCCAAGTGTGGAAAAATTATATTAAGCATTGTCTTTTATGAAAAATAAGTGCTGTAGTTAAATTGGGGGTACATGTAAATTGATAAAAGTATATTTTGGGGTCTGTAAAGTGCAGAATAAAAAAAATACACCTGCTGAAGCCTCCTGCAATCCTAAAAATACTTGTCCCATCCATACAGCACCCCACTTTTTGCATTTTCACCCCAAAATTGATATGGCTTTTTTAGGGGTATTTATACATATATTTGTTATTTTTTTTGCCTAATTAGTCATTGGGGGGGTGTCCAAAGGATTCTGAACCAAGGGCCTGATTCAGACCTGCTCGCGAGCGCACAGTGCTCGCAAGCGGGTCGATGGTCTCTCACTACACATGCGCATGCCGGAGCCGGCTCTGGCGTGTGGATGCGTGAGCCCCGGCCAGCGACGGGCACTCCGTCACTACGGGTCTCGCACCAAAAGGGGGCGGCTGTCAATTTGATTGACAGCTTGCCCCATTTTGGAGACGGGCAGGGGGGTGGCTACACAAACGGAGGCGTTCCCGAAGTGGAGAGCTTCCTGCTTCCTCTCTGGGGCTTGCGACGGATGAGACCCTACCACAAGGGTCTCGTCGCAAGCCCCGATGGTCACGACCATCGCGACCATCACCTGGCCGCTCACAAAAGCTGTGGGTGGTCACTCACAGCTTTGCGAGCGACCAGGAGGCCGAATCAAAACAAAAAAAAATGCCCTTATTCAGAGCGAGCGCTCTAAAAGAGCGTCCAGCTCTGAATCAGGGCCCAAGTCCCCACTTTTCTACTCAAAAATAGGGAATTTACGCTTCTTTTCTCCTGCCTTTTGGTGGAGAAAGTTTGTCACCTGTTTTTGCCTATGGAGTTTCTGCCTAGGTGAAAATGTCCTGGAATTGAATAGGGCAATACTTCAGAAACAGGTGAAAACTGCGCATAGGCGAAATCTTTTCACCGGTCGCGGCTTTTTGCCTCTAATTGAATACTGCCCTAAGGGAGAGTGGTACTGCCTCAGGCCAGTTTACGTTGGGCGGGGATCCTCATATGCCCCTTCTTATTTAGTCATATATGAATGCTGGGCTGTGGCCTCAGAGCACTGCTTTCCTAATTCCACCATCGTTACAATTACAATTACAATCTGATCAATACATTTCAGATGTGTCCTCTTTTAATTCCACATAAGTGTTCGAGTAGTTATTTCTAATTATTGGTTAAGTTATTTAGCATAATGTAAGATTCAAAACAATGGGTGTCTTATAACCCTTAACCAGGGTTACATATTAACGCTTAGAGAGATATAGTGGAGAGAGATAAAGTACCAACCAAACAGATGCTGTCATTTTACAGGTAGTGTTTGCTTTGATACACTTCCCCTTAATTAGTACGTCCATCATCTGAATTTAACACCTGTGCTCAAGCATAGATATCCGTAAAACATGGACTGTAAGGGGGCTTTGAGGGCCGAGTTTGGGATATACTACTTTACACACTTAGGTCCTGATGCAGAAATGGACGTTTTTTATGAAAGGTGCTTTGGCCAGAAATATGGCTTGCCAGAGTCTTTTGTCTTTAGTCCTCATTCTGGCCCTCATTCAGACCCGCTCGCAAGCGCTGAGCGCTCGCAAGCGGGTTGATGTTTAGGGTCTGCGCACGTACAGCGGCCGCACTGCACATGCGCAAGCCCCGAAACGAGAGAGAAATTCTTCCGCTCCGGAGCTCACTACAAAAGGGGTGGCTGTCAATGGTGATCGACAGCTCGCCCCGTTTTGTAGGCGTGGCGGGTGGGGTGGTTTCACAAACGGAGGCGTTCCTTAAGGAACGCTTGCCGTTTTGTGGGCGGCCGCACTGACATCAGCAGTGATGTCAGTGGGGAGCTTCCTGCTCGATCAGAGCAGGAAGCTCCCTGGGGCTTGCGGTTGCCGAGACCCAACCTTAGGGTCTTGTCGCAAGCCCCGATGGTCGCGATGGTCTTGACCATCGCGACCATCAACCTGGTCGGTCGTTAAAGCTGTGGGTGGTAACCCACAGCTTAGCTAGCGACCAGGAGGCCGCACTTGAAAAGTCAAGCGGCCGCCCTCATTCAGAGCGAGCGCTCGCTTCTTGCGAGCGCCTCTGAATGAGGGCCTCTGTTCCTGCGAATCATCTGTGTACTGTCAGCCCCTTCTTCAAAGAGTTCACTGAACCTTATTTGCAGTGTTGATTAAGCTACATTTAAACAAGGAAGACAGCTCATGGCAAACATATCACATGCATAGGGAAAAAGCCTCAGTATACAAGCCTTTAAGAAGTACATACTTTACTGTGTTATTGCATGGAGGAACTTTGATGCTTGTTTAGCCCACACAGGGCCCAGTACATTCATGATTTTGGGGCCCCCTATACCCTCCCGGTAGGTACATGCAGGTCAGCATTTGAATCATCCCCAACTGTGTCTCTGTTACGATCCTCTAGCAATTGCTAGGACCGAGATGGAGGTGTTGGAGATACGTGGCACATCGAAGAACAAACACAAGAAGTATAGTTAAATCATGGCAGTTTACTAAATAAATTATATGATGGACCAGTGAAAACACAACATGTCAATGGTGCAATAAGGAGCTGAAACCATAGGACAGTCAATAGAATATACTGTAGGTTTACAGTCCAAACTAAAGTTGTTAAATGGCCTGGAGGCCTAGTAGACAGCAATGCTTGAAACGTGGTGAAGAAGCAGGATTGCTGGAGGGCCTAGCAGACAGCGATGCTTGAAACCTGGTATAGAAGCAGGATTGCAGTATGGCCTGGAGGGCCTAGCAGACAGCGATGCTTGAAACGTGGTGTCGAAGCAGGATTGCTGTTTGGCCTGAAAGGCCTAGTAGACAGCATAGCTAGAAACGTGGTTTAGAAGCAGGATAGCTATATGACCTGGAGGGCTCAGAATAGCTGTATGGCCTGGAGGCTCTGTAGACAGCGATGCTTGAACCGTGGTATAGAAGCAGGGTAGCTGTATAGCCTGCAGGGCTCTGTAGACAGCGATGCTTGAACCATGGTATAGAAGCAGGATAGCTGTATGGCCTGGAGGGCTTAGTAGACAGCGATGCTTGAACCGTGGTATAGAAGCAGGATAGCTGTATGACCTGGAGGCTCTGTGGACAGCGATGCTTGAACCATTGTATAGAAGCAGGATAGCTATATGGCCTGGAGGGCTCAGTAGACAGTGATGCTTGAACCGTGGTATAGAAGCAGGATAGCTGTATGGCCTGGAGGGTCTGTAGACAGCGATGCTTAAACTGGCCATTTAACAACTTTAGTTTGGACTGTAAACCTACAGTATATTCTATTGACTGTCCTATGGTTTCAGCTCCTTATTGCACCATTGACATGTTGTGTTTTCACTGGTCCATCATATCATTTATTTAGTAAACTGCCATGATTTAACTATACTTCTTGTATTTGTTCTTCGATGTGCCACGTATCTCCAACACCTCCATCTCGGTCCTAGCAATTGCTAGAGGATCGTAACATTATAGCCGATCAAATCTTTGGACTACGATGGAGCATACGCAGAACCCAGCACAAATTCTGGCAGCTCAAATTCAGACTCTTACTCAAAAAGTAAATGAACTCTCACTTAAAGTTGAAGATGTCCGTACCTCCTTGTTACAAGCTGCTCTTATGGAGCCCAAAATGAACTTGCCTGATCGTTTCGCTGGAGACAGAAACTTGTTTGTAAATTTCCGTGAGAGTTGTAAACTTTATTTCCGCATGCGTCCAGTCTCTTCTGGTTCTGAGACACAAAGAGTTGGACTTATTATTTCCCTGCTTCAGGGTGATCCGCAAACATGGGCATTTGGACTGCCTTCCTCGCATGTTGCCCTTCAGACTGTGGATGCCTTTTTCCTCCAGCTGGGCCTGTTGTTTGAAGACCCAGATAAGGTATCACTTGCAAAATCCAAGCTTCGCTCTCTTAAACAGGGACAAAAAGCTGCTGAGGATTATTGTTCTGAATTTTGTAGATGGGCAGTGGAATCAGGCTGGAATGATTCGGCTTTGCGTAACCAATTTCGGATTGGCCTTTCTGAGGTAATAAAGGACATTCTTGTGCAACATTCCCCGGCAAAGACTCCGGTTCTTGAAACGTGGTGTTGAAGCAGGATTGCTGTATGTCCTGAAGGGCCTAGTAGACAGCGTAGCTAGAAACGTGGTTTAGAAGCAGGATAGTTGTATGGCCTGGAGGGCTCAGCAGACAGTGATGCTTGAACCGTGGTATATAAGCAGAATAGCTATATGACCTGGAGGCTCTGTAGACAGCGATGCTTGAACTGTGGTATAGAAGCAGGATACCTGTATGGCCTGGAGGGCTCAGTAGACAGCGATGCTTGAACCGTGGTATAGAAGCAGGATAGCTGTATGGCCTGGAGGGCTTAGTAGCCCTCCAGGCCATACAGCCTGGAGGGCTACTAAGCGCCGAGAAGACGATCAAACTTGACTATCTAGAGGAAGTAAAAGTCGTAACAAGGTTTCCGTAGGTGAACCTGCGGAAGAATCATTATGGTATAGAAGCAGGATAGCTGTATGGCCTGGAGGTTCTGTAGACAGCGATGCTTGAACCATGGTATAGAAGCAGGATAGCTGTATGGCCTGGAGGCTCTATAGATAGCGATGCTTGAACCATGGTATAGAAGCAGGATAGCTGTATGGCCTGGAGGGGCCTGCAGACGTTACTTGAAACGTGGTATAGAAGCAGGATAGCTGTATGGCCTGGAGGGCCCTGGAGACAGCGTTGCTTGGACCCAGGGTACTTGGGTCACTTAAAAGCCGATGAGCAGAATACACACAGCATGTACAAAATATAGCTGGAAGTCTGGATGCACAGAAAGCAGCTTGCATAACCAAAAGTTCCACATGAAAACTCTATAGCCAACAGGGTGGCGACAGTCCAGGAAGTTCAAATAGGATCAGCTGCCAATCAGGCAACACTAGGAGGAAACATGTGAAATCCTCTGACGTCTTTGTCTCCTAGCAACCGGCAACCTAGAAGCATGGTCAGGAGCAGGAGGAATACTGGCAGGAGACAAGTCCTGGACTGGACTTGTAACAGTCTCTCCAACCTCATCCCCAACTGTGTCTCTCAGCCTTATCCTCGCCTGTGTTGCACCAGCCTCAACCCGCATCTCTCCATCCTCTTCCTCACCTGTCACTCCTGTACCATCCCTGTCTCCAGCCTTATCCCCTGTGCCTCTCCATCTGCAGCCATCCACTCATATCTCCTGTATCTCTTAGCATCATTATCCCTCCACCCATGTCTCTTAGCTTCGTCTGCATCTTCCAGATTCATTTTCAAGCCCCCGTGTCTCTCATCTTTATTCCTGGGACCCTTTGTCTCTCAGCTTCAATTTCCCCAGTTTAGTGTCTCTCAGATTCCCAGCCTTAGTGTCTTTCAGCTTCATTTTCTGCAGCTGTGTGTCTCATCTTTCCCACAGCCCCTGTGTCTCTCAGCTTCATTTCCCCCTGTCCCGTGTCCCCCCTCTTCCTCAGCACCTGTGTCTGTCACACCCCTCCTCTTCTCCAGCCCCTTTGTCTGTCACACTCCACCCTTCTTTCCCAGCCCCTGTGTCTGTCACACCCCTCCTCTTCTCCAGCCCCTTTGTCTGTCACACTCCACCCTTCTTTCCCAGCCCCTGTGTCTGTCAAACCCCCCCATCTTCCCCAGCCCCTGTGTCTGTCACACCTCCCCTCTTCCTCAGCCCCTGTCTGTCACACACTCCTCTTTCCCAGCCCGTGTCTTTCACACACTCCTCTTCCCCAGCCCCTGTCTGTCATACCCCCCTCTTCTCCAGCTCCCGTGTCTGTCACCCCCCCCTCTTCCCCAGCCCCTGTATGTCACACTCCTTTTCCACAGATCACCACCCCCCCTCTTCCCCATCCCCTGTATCTGTCACACACACACCCTCTTTCCCAGCCACTGTCTGTCATCCCCCCTCTTCCACAACTTCTGTCACACCCCCTCTCTTCTCCAGTTCCTGTATCTGTCACATCCCCCCCTTCTTCCACAACTCCTGTCACACACACCCTCTTCCCCAGCTCCTGTGTCTGTCACATAAGGAATCTTGGGGGCCCAGTACAAGTGTACCCTTTGTACCCCCCTGTTGCCAGGCCTGTAACCTTAATTGTAGCTCTTAGCAAACCCTAGACCATAGAAACCACTGGCCTATAACTTGCACTGGTAGGGTATAGTAATTAAAAAGTAGTATGCATGTTGTGTATTTGCACCTTTTCCTCTCAAGCTGTACATGTATTTCCTATTCCTCTCAAGTTGTATGTGTATCTGTGATCTTAATGGGTTTTCCATCTACTTGTATCTTTACTTTATTGACTTGTGCATGCCCTCCTACACGCCAACTCAATAAGTTGAGTTTTTCTAGCTTCCTTTTGTTCTTTTGATGATTTAAATACAGAACAAGGAGGAAAACCTATTTATTATTTATGTATGCATAATTAGTTTTTTTCTTAGAGTGAGGATTAAAACTTTATTTTCTTGCTGTATAAGATAATGATTTAACTTTCAGTGAACATTAAAACACATCAATAGAGATGATGATGGTTCTTATCATGTAGCAAAAATGATTAAACATTTATTGATATCTGGATATTAGAACCTTTATTATCTTTAAATTAACATCCATTTGTTAATACTATAAAATCTGCTCATATGAATCCATGGCACTACTTAACAGCCATTTCGCATCTGACATGATATATATTAATTTCCATGCAAATTTGTGCATGGAATCCAAATATACCATCAGAAATTTGATATCACGTAAAGTTTTTGAGATATTTAGAAAATTTTAAATTCGAAAATGTAAGTATTTGATCACAGTAAGTGCTCAAAAAGACTACTTTCTGCCTGGTCTATGGGGTACGCATCCTGCCCCGACTCCTCATCCTCTATGTCATAAGAATCCCCTCCTCATCTTCCTCATTCTCCTCCATGTGCTGGTTCTGGGGCGGAACCCTCCTCTTAGTGCTGGATGCCATGTTGCTTGCTGGTTCCTGTCCCAGCTCCCGGTCGACGTGCAGAGCGGTAAGTAAGAAAGAACGTCCCAGACTATACCATGACCATTAGTAACTTGAGGGTGTTCTCACAGTGCCTGCTACGTAACGGAGCCTCTCTCTCGGTGTCCCAGCACTCTGGCTGATGGCTGATCACCATAAGGAGATTGTACCTCTCACACCACTGGCAGTAACCAGTGCAAGTGCTGATTTTACCTTTGTTTTCATTTCTGCATTTTAAATCAATGCTATTCATTTCTTCTGTTCGTTATTTCATGACTTTGCACTGTTTGTAAGCACATACTGTATCCCAAATTTGCTGGGACTAGTTATTTTCACAAAAAACCCCTGCAAAATGCTATTCTTCACCACTTGTGCAAAGACACTAATTAGCAGCTATTGAGAGCATTTAAGTACCCCAAATAGCTTCAGTAGGGCTATTCGGGGGCATCCTAGATTGATCCCCAATGTAATTGCATCTTTTGGGGGGTGTCAGGCTGATTTCCCCAAATCTGACAGCACTTTTCACCTGTTGGCATTTCGCCGGGTCCCATTTTGACGTCCTTTGGAACTGAATAGGGCGAATAGCGAGGCCGCGCGTGAAAAGTTTTCGTCTCCAAAACACGCGAAGTCGGTGAAAATTACGACAGGCGAAACATTTCTGACTTTTCGTGTCTAATTGAATATGCCCCTAAATCTAATAAAACTATAGATGTGTCTTTACACATCTTTTCTCCAGTCACGCTAAAAAAGCCCCTCTTGTTCCACCAGGTCCTATGAGACTCTGCTACCACCGGGCATCTTTTTTGCATAATTTTTTGCTGAAAATGCGTGCGCACCAACAGACTGTGCGGATTCATTTGATATGCGACACTTGTATATCTGTGTGCAACTGAGTCTCTAAATCTGTATACGAAGTGCTATAATGTAGCGGTTGCAGCTTTTTTCATTCAATGTTTAATTGTGCTTCATGCACAGACTTAGGTGCACACAGATATACAAGAGTCGCATATCAAATTAATCAGCAGTGTCTGCTGGTGCTTCATAGTCACATCGCATTGCGACTTAGACGCATTTGTGGCAAAAAATATGCCTGACGCTAGTAGAGTAGCAAGGGACTTGGGACCTCATTCAGAGTCGGTCAAAGCGGCCGCACGGTCGTACAAGAAAAGGGGCCGGATATTCAAATGATTCCCTAGCAAGTTGCGTCCCTAAGTTCGGATCGGTAGCTGGCCGACCAAGGGGAGGAAGCGTTTGGAAGACAAAAAAATACGCCCCCTTCTCGTACGCATTACACGTCATCTCCGGGCATATAAGGATTAATCGAGACCATCGGAACTGGTCGTAGAGCTTAAGGTTGACCATACCCTCTCTTAAGCTCTACGATCATATCAGTGTAAAAACCTCCCATGTCACATGTACCATGACGCTACTTTGTTAATTATGCACTCCCATAATCCGTATGCACTCCTATAAAACGCCGTTCGCATAATGAGGCACGCCTGCGTTCGGATCTCCACTCCCCCGTTTTCAAGCACCTTCCCCTGTTACCACCCACAAACGCCTCCATCTGTCACTCAAACTACCGACCTGGCTGTGTTCAAGGAGAGAGAAATTTCTGATCGTAGCGGCTAGTTTGCGCACGCGCATTGTGAACTTTACGCATGCGCAGTATAGCGAACATCGGTGGCGTACGACTGTGCGGCCGCTTTGACCGACTCTGAATGAGGTCCTTGGTGCCTTACTAACACCAGGCAAGTCGTACTGTGTGGCGTATTGAGGCTAGATGTAGGAGGACTTATCTGTATCTTGAAATGAACATATTTTTCCTAAGTTTACGCACTGTGATGCGATGCTGTCTTTATACGAATAGTGGAGTTGTGACTTGGACCTCATTCATGATGTGTGTGCAGTGGCAAATGCAGGATTTCTAGATGGGGGTCTCCAAATACGTGATTTTAGAGTGAGTGTGACAAGTCCATGAAGACGGTAGTACTTACCCAGCTTTAATATGTGTCATACAAAGTGTATTGTGTGTCATAATTACAGCATGTACAGGATCACGATAAGCCATTAAATGCGGCAGTATGGCTATCCTGCCTAACCTGAATGTTTTTATTTTAGATGTGGGCACCATTCCAGAGTATTAGAGCAAGTCCGGGAGCAGCAGGATAACTTAGCACTGCGCTGGACATATGAGTGGCATATCAAGAATATGGGCTCTATAGCAGCACATCCCTAACAGTGAATGTTTTCCAGATCTCCTAGATGATGCACAGGTTATTTATTACTAGCTGATACATGTTAAAAGATCCACAGGTGGTGCTAATTATTTCATTTGTGATAGTGAGAATAACATGCAGCACTATTCTCTTATATTACTATTTCTATTGCAGTCATTGTGTCGGCTGGGGAGGGGAGTTTCCAGACAGACGGAAACCCCACCTGCGTTTGCCTTTGGTATGATGTGCAGTTAGTTCATACAGTACTGTAGATCACAGTTAACTGAAAAACCAAAAATACAATTTACAGCTGCTAAATAAAACAGTTAAATTAATATATTCTACATAAGCAGTGGCTATGTTCATAAGGCACATATTTTCAACTTTTTCCAACTCATGGCCTCACTAACTAAAATGCTACTCTAAAGTACACATCACTACAGTCACACCTGCAGCCTGAAGGATTGTTCAGAAGATAGTAGTTATAGGCAAAGCAGCAGACGGGGCCAATGTGACGGTGACACGCTCAAAGTGATGTCACTGGAACCTCACTCACTGCAGTTCCCATACACCACTCATCAAGGATTAAGCAGCCTCCAGACAAAGCTGCTGAATTCAGGTAGCAGGCCGGATTTTAGCAGGAGGCTTTAGTGTGGCCGTCCATGTTCTACAGTATCTATATCTAACCATTCAATATCATTTACATATGACATTTAAGTTAACATAAGCTTACCTTACACTGTAAGATGTCACAGCAGAAGATGAAGCTGGTCACTAACTGCTTTTTAGCAATTAATGTTACTATGATATTTTTATCGCAGTTAGGGGTCTATTTACTAAGCAGTGTTAGGAGAAGTGAAGAGTGAAAAGTGATAAGGTGCCAGCCAATCAGCTTCTAACTGCCATCTCACAGGCTGTGTTTGAAAAATGACAGTTGGGAGCTGATTGGCTGGCACCTTATCACTTTTCACTCTTCACTTTTCCTAACACTGCTTAGTAAATAGACCTCAATGTTTTTATAACTTTGTTATCCAGTTCATTATTAGTGTTTTCTTTCTGGGATCCATTCTCCATCCCACACTGCATCTCTAAATCCCTCCTGCCCACTCTTTTCTATACTTCCTCTCTCCATCCCTAAAACCCCCAAAACAACCCCCTCCATCCTGCCATTTTCCCCCCTCCCACACTCCATAAATCCCTCCCACCATCCTACCCACCCATGCTCCTACACTATGGGAGTCATTCAGACCCGGTCGTTAGCACCGATGCGCTCGGACCGGGTCGATGGTTCCCCACAGAGCATGCGCACAACGGCGCCGTCGTGTGCATGCGTGAGACCTGCTACGACCGACAGCGCAGGTCGTAGCGGGTCTCGATCCAAAGGGGGTGAGCTGTCGATGTTGATTGACAGCTCGCCCTGTTTGGAAGGCGGGCCGGGGGGGTTGCAGCCCAAATGGGGGCGTTCCCATGGGAACGCCTACCATTTGGGGGCGGCCCCACTGACATCACTAGTGATGTCAGTGGAGAGCTTCCGGCTCAGACAGAGCCGAAAGCTCTCCGGGGCTTATGACAAGGGAGACCCTACCCTAGGGTCTCGTCGTAAGCCCCGATGGTCGCGATGGTCTTGACCATCGCGACTATCACCTTAGGTGGTCGTAAGGCTGTGGGTGTTAGCCCACAGCCTTACCACTGCAAAGGAAGACGTCTTGAAAATTCAAGAGGTCCTCCCCTCATTCAGACCGACCGCACGCTCTGTGCGACCGGCTCTGAATGAGGTCCAATATCTCCCCCTCCCTCCATGCCTTCCACCCACACTCCCATATGCCCACTATCACCCCCTCTCACACTCCCACCTTCACAAAATCCCTCCCACCCTCTATCCCTCACGCCCTACCTCCCACATTCACTTCGTCCATCCTTAAATCCCAACCACTCTCTGTCATCCCAACCCTTAACCCTCATACTCCCAATCACCCTCTTCCCACACTCTCTCCCTAAATCCCTCCCACCCCAGCTCCCTAATACCCACCCTTCCTCCCTCCCTAAATCCATACCACCCCACTCCCTAGCCCCCACCCTACCTCAATCCCACCTACCTCCACTCCCACACCCTCCCTAAATCCCTACCACCCCCACACTCCCAAACCCACCCCCTCCCTCACTCACAAAACCCCTCCCACCCCCACCCTCCAATACCCACCCCCAAGCCCCCACCTACCCTCTCCCTTCCTCCCTAAATCCCTCCTCCCTCCCAAAATCCCACCCACATCCATTCCCAAGCCCCAACCCTCCCTAAATCTCTCCCTGAGCTACTCTACTAGCCTGACACTAGTAGAGTAGCACAGGACTTGGTGCCTTACTAACGCCAGGCAAGTCGCACTGTGTGGCGTATTCAGGCTAGATGTAGGAGGACTTATCTGTATCTTGAAATAAACATATTTTTACTAAGTTTACACACTGTGGTGCGATGCTGTCTTCATGTGAACAGTGGAGTTGTGACTTGTACCTCATCCATGATGTTTGTGATGTGCAGTTGGTTCATACATTACAGTAGATCACAGTTAACTGAAAAACAAAAAATTCAATTTACAGCTGCTACGTAATATAGTGAAATTAATATATTCTACATAAGCAGCGGCTATGTTCATAAGGCACATATTTTCAACTTTTTCCAACTCATGGCCTCACTAACTAAGATGCTACTCTAAAGTTGTCAAGCACACATCACTTCAGTTACACCTGCAGCCTGAAGGATTGTTCAGAAAAGGGTAGTTATAGGCAAAACAGCAAACGGGGCCAGACTGGCGGTGACGCGCTCAAAGTGATGTCGCTTGAACCTCACCCACTGAAGTTCTCATACACCAGTCATCAAGTATTAAGCAGCCTCCAGACAAAGCTGCTGACTTCAGGTAGTAGGCTGGATTTTAGCAGGAGGCTTTAGCATTGCCATCCATGTTCTACAGTATCTATATCTACCCATTTAATATTATTTTCATATGACATTTAAGTTAACATAAGCTTACCTTACACTGTAAGATGTCACAGCAGAAGATAAAGCTGGTCACTGACTGCTTTTTAACAATTAATGTATCTATGATATTTTTATCGCAGTTAATGTTTTTTAACTTTGTCATTCAGTTCATTATTAGTGTTTTCTTTCTGGGATCCTCCACCATTCTCCATCCCTAAAACCCCCAAAACATCCCCTTCCTTCCTGCCATTCCCCCACCTTCCACACTCCCTAAATCCCTCCCACCATCCTACCCACCCATGCTCCTATGCTATATCTCACTCTCCCATCATCCCTTCCACCCACACTCCCATCTGCCCACTATCACCCCCTCTCACACTCCCCACCCTCTATCCCTCACTCCCTACCTCCCACATTCACTCCCTCCATCCCTAAATCCCTCCCACCCTTTGTCATCCCACTCCTTAACCCTATTCCTCCCTCTCACCCTCTTCCCACCCATACTGCCACTTCCCTTCCTCCCACCCTACCTGCCACATTTCCTGACACCCACTTTCCCTCCCACCATCTGCCCCTCCATCCCTCCCTCCCACACTTCTTCCCTAAATCCCTCCCACCCCAGCTCCCTAATCCCCACTCTTCCTACCTCCCAAAATCCCTACCACCCCCACTCCCTAGCCCCCACTCTCCCTCAATACCACCCACTTCCATTCCCAAACCCACACCCTCCCTAAATCCCTCCCACACTCACTCACGAACCCACACACTCCCTAAATCCCTCTTACCCCCACTCCCAAACCACACCCTCTTTCACTCCCAAAATCCCTCCCACCCCCACTCCCTGACCCTTTCTTCCTCCCTCCCACACCCACTCCATAACCCCTACCCTACCTTTTCCCCCCAACCACACTTCCACTCCCAAGCCCCCACCCTCTCTCCATTCATTCCTACCTCCCTAAAGCCCTTCTCCCACCCAAAATCCCACCCACATCCATTCCCAAACTCCCTAAATCCCTCCCTCTCCCGCACTCTAACCCCCACCATCCCTCCTCCCTCCCTAAGTCCCTCTCACTCCCAAACCCACCCTCCCTAAATCTCTCCCATACCCACTCCCGAACCCACACCCTCCCTAAATCCCTCTCACCCCCACTCCCAAACCCTCCTTTACTCCCAAAATCCCTCCCACCCCCACTCCCTAACCCCTACCCTACCAACTCCCCCCACCCTCACTCCCAAACCCCCACCATCCCTCCTTTCCTCCCTAAATCCCTACTCCCACCCAAAATCCCACCCACATCCATTCCCAAACCCCCACCCTCTCTAAATCCCTCCCTCCTACCCTCCCTCCCTCCTCCCTCCCACCCCCTAACCCCCACCCTCCTTGCCTCTTCCCTTCCAACCCCCCCAACTGACTGCTTTTTCCAAAGCAGTGACATTTATACCAAATCTGACATCACATTGGCTGTTTATGATGTAACCCTGTCACATGACCAGCCTAGCAAGCAGTGACTCAACAAAGGAGGCTGACATCACAATGGCAGTTATGGAACTAAGCCTGTCACATGATCATTCTACTGAAGTGATATAATTCAAATTGCATGCATTTTACCATTGAAATGTTTTTATTTATATGTTCAACATCTATTTGTCTATCTATACATTTTTTTTTTGAGTGGCATATTAAGAAAATGTTTTTGCTTGGAGGGCCCCAAAACATTTTTTGACAGTTTGCCTCTAAGCAATTAGGTAAAGGTTCCCTGCTGGGAAAACATTATCCCAACAAGCACTAATCAATTAGCCGCGAAAAGCCATTTTCGGCGGAAAAGTATCACTGATGACGTAATATTGCCATGCAAAAACTTATCCCCGTATTCAATTCCAAAGACTTTTCATGTTAGCAAAAAATCAATGCATTGGAATAGCAGAAAAAGATTCACCTATGGAAGCAGGCGTAAAAAAGTGCAGAATTGCGGTTTTGGTGTGCAAAGGTGGGGAAACTACCCTGCACCATTGGGAGAGGCTCCCAAAGGTTGACTGCATGAAAAAAAAAAAAATGAAGGACACCCCAAAAATTGACTTTGAAAAAGGGGGAGAAAAGTATACAGTTGGGGTACAAACTTAAAATCAAGCAAAATAAGCTTTAGGGGGGTCTGCAAGTATGGGGGAGGTGTTTTTATGATTGCAGGTGCTTGCTGAAGATGCGTTTTTAAGGTTTTTTAAAACTTCACTTTTGCGATTTTTGACCATGCTTGTACCCATTTTCATGTACCCCAAATTTGCTGGGACTAGTTATTTTCACCAAAAATACCTGCTAAATGCTATTCTTCACCACTTGTGCAAAGACGCTAATTAGCAGCTATTGAAAGCATTTAAGTAACACAAATAGCTTCAGTAGGACTGTTCAGGGTACATTGATCCCCAATGTAAGTGCATCTTTTGGGGGTTGTCAGGCTGATTTCACCAAATCTGACAGCACTTTTCACCTGTTTGCATTTCGGCGGGTCCCGTTTTCATGTCCTTTGGAAATGAATAGGGCGAAAAGCGAGGCCGCGCACGAAAAGTTTTTGACTCCAAAACACGCGAAGTCGGTGAAAAGTACGACAGGCGAAACATTTCTGACTTTTCGCATCTATTTGAATATGCCCCTAAATCTAATAAAACTCTAAATGTGTCTTTAAACATCTTTTCTCCAGTCACGCTAAAAAAGCCCCTCTTGTTCCACCAGGTCCTATGAGACTCTGCTACCACCGGGCATCTTTTTTTGCCGAAAATGCGTGCGCACCAACAGACTGTGCTGATTCATTTGATATGCGACACTTGTATATCTGTGTGCAACTGAGTCTCTAAATCTGTATACGAAGTGCTATAATGTAGCGGTTGCAGCTTTTTTCATTCAATGTTCAATTGTGCATCATGCACAGACTTAGGTGCACACAGATATACAAGAGTCATATTTAAGACATTTAAGTTAACATAAGCTTACCTTACACTGTAAGATATCACAGCAGAAGATGAAGCTGGTCATTGATTGCTTTTTAACAATTAATTTTACTATGATATTTTTATAGCAGTTAATGTTTTCTAACTTTGTCATTCAGTTCATTATTAGTGTTTTCTTTCTGGGATCATCCACCATTCCCCATCCCTATATCCCTCCTGCCCACTCTTTTCTATACTTCCTCTCTCCATCCCTAAAACCCTAAAAACATCCCCCCTCCTTCCTGCCCTTTCCCCCCCTCCCACTCCCTAAATCCCTCCCACCATCCTACCCACCCATGTTCCTAAGCTATATCTCACCCTCCTTCCATCCCTTCCACCCACACTCCCATCTGCCCACTATTCCCCTCTCTCACACTCCCACCCTCCCAAAATCCCTCTCACCCTCTATCCTTCACTTCCTTCCTCCCACATTCACTCCCTCTATCCCTAAATCCATCTCACCCTCTGTCATCCCACCCCTTAACCATCATCCTCCCTCTCACTCACCCTCCCTCCCACCCTACCTGCCACATTCCCTCACACCCACTTTCCCTCCCACCATCTACCCCACCCTCCCTCCTTAAATCCCTCCCAACCCTGCTCCCTAATCTCCACCCTTCCTCCCTCCCTAAATCCCTACCAGCCCCACTCCCTAGCCCCCACCCACCCTCACTCCCAATTCCACACCCTCCCTAAATCACTCCCACCCCCACTCCCAAACCCACACTTTCCCTAAGTCCCTCCCACCTCCACTCCCAAACCCACACCGTCCTTCACTCCCATAATCCCTCCCATTCCCACTCCCTAACCCCCACTCTCCCTCCCACACTCCCTCCTTAAATCCCTCCCAACCGAGTTCCCTAATCTCCGCCCTTGCTACCTTCCTAAATCCCTACCACCCCCACTCCCTAGCCCCCACCCACCCTCACTCCCAAATCCACACCCTCCCTAAATCCCTCCCACCCCCACTTCCAAACCCATACTTTCCCAACATCCCTCCCACCTCCACTCCCTAACCACCACTCTCCTTTCCTCCCACCCCCACTCCCCCTTCCTCCCTAAATCCTTCCTCCCTCCCAAAATCCCACCCACATCCATTCCCAAACCCCCATCTTCCCTAAATCCCTCCCACCCCACACCCTAACCCCCACCCTCCCTACTCCCTCCCTGTCCCTCCAACCCCCACTCCCTAGCCCCTACCCTACCTCATCCCTCCCTCCCCCACACCCTAACCCCCACCCCACACCCTAACCCCCACCCCCCTCCTCCTACCCATCCTCCCTCTTCCCTCCCACCCCCCCAACTGACTGCTTTTTCCAAAGCAGTGACATTTATACCAAATCTGACATCACATTGGCTGTTTATGATGTAACCCTTTCACATGACCAGCCTAGCAAGCAGTGACTCAACAAAGGAGGCTGAAATCACAATAGCAGTTATGGAACTAAGCCTGTCGCATGATCATCCTACTGAAGTGATGCAATTCAAATTGCATGCATTTTACCATTGAAATGTTTTTATTTATATATTCATCATCTATTTGTCTGTCTGTCTATCTAATTTTCTATCTATTTTTTTTTTAATTTCTACCTATCTATTTATCTATCTATCTATCTATCTATCTATCTATCTATCTATAACAGAGGTATCTAAAAAATTTTTTTTGAGTGGCATATTAAGTGAATGTTTTTGCTTGGAGGGCTCCAAAACATTTTTGGACAGTTTGCCTCTGAGCAATTAGGTAAAGGTTCCCTGCTGGGAAAATATTATCCCAACAAACACTAAGGGGCATATTCAATTAACCGCAAAAAAACATTTTCGGCGGAAAAGTATCGCTGATGACGTCATTTCGCCAGGCAAAAACTTATCCCTGTATTCAATTCCAAAGACTTTTCGCATAAGCAGAAAGTCAAAGCAGGTGGAAAAAAGTGCAGAATTGTGGTTTGGGGGTGCAAAGGTGGGGAAACTACCCTGCACCCTTGGGATAGGCCCCCAAAGGTTAACTGTGTCAAAAAAAAATAATGAAGAACACCCCAAAAAAATGACTTTGAAAAAGGGGGCGAAAAAGTACAAAGTTGGGGTACAAATTTAAAGACTAGCTAAATAAACTTTTGGGGAGTCTGCAAGTATGGGGGAGGTGTTTTTATGATTACAGGTGCTTGCTGAACGTGTTTTTAAGGTTTTTTAAAACTTTGCTTTTGCAATTTTTAACCATGCTGTCCAAATTGTATGGCATGTGCCTAAGGACCACTGGGCCTGATTCAGAGCTGCTCGTAAGCAGCCGCTCGTTCGTAGTCAGTCGATGTTGTACAACCACGCATGCGTCGGTGTAACAGTGCGCATGTGCGTACGTCTGATTGCTGTCATTTTTCAGTCGATCGTAGACACAGCAAACAGGAAGTGACATGTCAAATGTGATTGACAGAATTGTCCGTTTTGGGGTGGTGACGGGGGTGGAGATGGGAAAACGCAGGTGTGTCGAGGCGTTTTTTGGGCATACATAAATTATCTTATGCGAGCGCCAAATGTGAACGGAACAAGTGATACGTCACTGTCTCATCCAATTTCCATTAAGACTGCTCGCTCAGCTTGTGGTCTGGTATAATCTACCACAATGACGATGGTCTCTTCGTACTTCCCTGGGCTCATCGATGGTGTAGCGATTTATCAATTGAGGCCACAAAAACAATAATCTTTTAATTGCAAATCTGCTTGTAAGGTGTTTAGCAAATAGACCTTTTTTAGTAGCTAAAATCCGTACGCAGGTGAACTACTCAGCTGCTAATTTCTGGGTCATACAATCAATTAGCTAACAAATATTTTTTTATTTTGGGGCTTTTAAAATATTTGTGTTTATTTTTTAGGGAAACCATATTGTACACATGTTTTTTTTTTTGCTTATTTTTTTGGAGGACAAGAAACCAATCATCCTTTTGTTTTTTGCCAAGTGTTAATTCAAACTCATAAATTGTTTTTAACCCTTGTTTTGTTTAACAAAATGAAATGTTTCTATTTCCGTTGTATTGTTTCAAAGTTTGTTTGAGGGATTACCTTTTATCCCGTTTTGGAATAAATCATCAATAGAATTTTGCAGATTTTTATCATAATTTTATTAAATGATTGTGTCCAATTTTTTTATTTTTGTTTGTTTTTTTGGCCATAAACATATTTTTAATAAGGAAAAAAAACTTAAAAATGATTTGGCCCACACACACACAAAATAAGTGGCATTTGAACTTAAAAAAAAACAAAAAAAACAATTCACAAGAAAGGAGAGGGAGGTTGTTATCATGAAGGAATATGGGGCAAACACAGATGGATTGTGGGGTAATTAGCCAGTGCTGTCATCGCCTTTTAGGCCTTTTGGCCAGGGTTTGGAGGGAGCTGGAACGGGCCCGGGAGCTCCTTTGGCTGGCCTGGCCAGAGGCAGATGTTGTTGCCTCTGGACTAGGCATAGGGCTAGGCACATTTGGAGGGATGGGTGTTGTTGTGCCAGAGGTGAAGGGTCCTGATGTTCCGGCAGGAAGCGAGGCCGGCTCCAACATGTGCTGGCGAACGAGCTGCTCCAGGGCATTTGCAATTCTTACATTTGCCCCAGTATTTTTCGCCAGGGCATTTGCAATTCTCTCGTTGGCCGCAGTATTTTGCTCCAGGGCGTCCGCCACCCGTAGCAGATTGGCGTCCATCCTCAGCAGAATCTCGGTGTGCTGATCCGTTTTAACATTGAGATCAGTGAGGAGGGCCACTGCCTGCGAGGGGGAATACCCTGGACTGTCTGCCACAGGGTCCCCAGCCGGATCTACTGCTTCCTCCCCTGCAGAGCCAGAAGAAATTCTGCGGCCAAAGCTCACCTCTGGAGCAGACTCATCCGCCTGTGTCTCTGTGAGAAAAAAGAGAAAAGATTAAAATTCAAAATGAGATATTTTACAAAACACATTTCTGAGTTGTTAACATTACAACATTTACCTGGGGCAACATGAGGAGCCGCAAAGTCTGGCATGTCGGTATCCATGTTCGACACGCCAAACACCTCCTCATCCTGCACACACCCCTGGGCCAGCTCCTCCAAATCCATGAGCTCAAGTGACACAGGGGTGGGACCCCCACCTGTTCCCCCTGCATGCCTAGCCCTATCAGCCATTTTTTGTTTAAGCCGATATTTGAAGTCGCTCCATCTGTGGGTTAAACAGTTGCCACTATTACTGCAGTATTTGGACCTGTAACAATTTTTAATTCAAATGTAGTTTTTACGTACCGATGTCTGACCTGCCGGGTTGAACGTTCAAACTCACCCACCCCATTGACAGCACTGGCTATGTCGTCCCACAGTTTCCATCTCTGGGTTGCACCCATATTCCTTGGTGCCTGTGCCAGGTTGTCGTTGCACATTTGCACCAAAACCTCCATCTCCTTCCTTGTGAATTGTGGCTGCCTTTTTTTTTTGGCCCTAGTTTGCCTACTAGGCCCAGCAGCCTCTTCCATGGCATCCTCCACACCTTTTTTTTAAATGGTTGAAAAATTTAAAAAGTTAATGTTTGAAAATGTAATGTTAAACATAAGCATTTTCACTTAATTTTTAAAATAATTAAATGGCGCCTGTTGGCTGGTACTTTGCTGCTCTGTACTCATTGTCTTTTCTCAATGTAGCAGACCGATTTTGGCCTTCAGTGACGTTTATATAAATGCGTCAGCATTATTCGGCCGCATCATTCCTTGTGCGCTCCTATTGTCCATCCTTAATTTGAGCAGGAAAATAAAGCCTATTTATGGCTTGGTGTGACTCCGTTCGAGGTGGCATTTTGGGATTGCTGGAGGTTTTTCGGTGTAGTGGTTTGTTTGTGGTTTGTGGTTTCGTGAAGGAGTAGTTTGTATTTTTGAGAAGTTTTGTTTTTTTATTACTTTGTTTGTTTGTTTACGTTAGCATTTTTGCATTTTTTTTTGCTATTTTTATTTATATTTTTGAGTAAGTATTTAAAAAATTCCCCTAAAAATGTATTATTAAATTGTTTACATTTTTTTTACTATTTATTTTTACAGTTATTTTGGCAATGACCAAGTGACCTTTTCTAACTTTGGGATATTTGTCTATTTTTGGTAAGTTTTTGGTTTTATTAATTAACAAATTCGATGTGTTGGTCTTAGCATATGTTTCGCTAAGTAATGTGTGTTTTTTCTGTGTAAAATCATGTCTTAACTCTAAATGTAGCATACTATTTTGCGAAATAATGTGTTTTTTTCTGTGTAAAATCATGTCTTAACTCTAAATGTAGCGTACTATTTTGCGAACTAATGTGTGTTTTTTTCTGTGTAAAATCATGTCTTAACTCTAAATGTAGCGTACTATTTTGCTAACTGTGTGCTCCCTTCTCTAAATTTCGACAACTATATTTGGCTTAATTCCTAGTTTATTAAATTAATCCTAAAAATATTTTCTACTTTTGAAATGTAGGTTGCTTTTCACATGACACGACCCAGGCCTGTAAGAATCTTTGGTTTGCTTTGAAAAGATAAGTATATTTTTCTTAACACATTTGTCTAAAACAATAACTACCTGGCTTAACATTTCAGGTTGATGTTGGTCGTATTATATTGGCCATGGTTCCAGAACCCGACCAACCTCAACTTCGTCCCAGGTGTAGGCCTCATAGGCGTGCAAGGCCCCAGATATATAGAACACGTGTCACCCTTTCTGGAATGCCAGATGAGGAGGTGTTAAGGCGATATCGTCTACCGCCACAAATCATCATAGACACTCTCTCATTAATAGAGAGTGATCTTGAACGGCAAATTGACAGTCCTACAGCAATACCACCACTTATGCAATTAATGTCGGTGTTACATTTTTGTGCCTCAGGATCCTTTCAAACCACCGTGGGAATAGTGGCAGGAATATCCCAATCCTCCTTTTCAAGGATCCTGAGGGCAGTGATGGAGGCACTTTTTAAACACCTCCATCATTTTATTAAAATGCCATTGGATATGGGTTCCCTTAATGTGGTGAATGCTAATTTTTACCAAATTGCTGGCTTCCCACACCATAGGGGTTGTGGATGGCACTCACATACCACTTCAGCCTCCAGCAAGGCTGGAGGCTATATTTAGGAACCGAACGCACTTTCACGCGATAAATGTAATGGTGGTATGTGATGCCTCCCTCCAGATCCTGTCCCTGAATGCCAAATTCCCAGGCAGTGCACATGATTCCTTCATCATCCGGCAATCAGGGATTTGGCACAAATTAAACAACCTACAAGCTGGTGATGCATGGCTTCTGGGTAAGTTGACACCTTCTGGTGAAACCAATGCAAAGCTTAGTACACAATGGTCCTGATATTGTTTTTTATATTTTCACAGGAGACAGTGGTTACCCTTGCACGCCCTGGCTGCTCACTTCTTATTTGGTTCCCACACCAGGGCCACAAAGTCAGTATAATTCTGCACTTACAGCCACCAGGCAGGTGGTGGAGCGCTGTATCGGCCTTTTAAAAGGCCAATTCAGATACTTCCACCGCTCTGGTGGCGACCTCATGTATTTGCCGGCTATGGTTCAAAAATTGTGGTCCAGTGTGGGATATTTCACAACATCGCCATAAGGAGTGGTGTCCCAATGCAGCCAGAGGTAGCCTTGCCTGAGGACGGCCCCCCCGAGGTTGGTTGGAGGTCAGTATGTGGGGGGCCATACGCGATGAAGTTGTTGCAAGATTTTTTAGGTAATTATTTCCACAAATTTATTTAATTGACACAATGTAGACATGTAATATTTTAATGTACACTTTTAATTTTTTTTTTTCTTTTTGTTTTATTCCCTCAAATGACCATAAAAATCCATGCATACTACCTGATCAACACAAATGACTTTAAGTGGACACATTGGATATAACTTCGGGAACAATGATTTCTTCTCCTCATTTGTGGATTCATGTTGGCATGCTACTTCTTCAAATAGTTCCTGATTTTTTTTTATTTGGGGGTTTTGGTGTTGTTTGGACATTTGTGTGTGTTTTCAATGTATGAAATTTATTGTGTCAATTCACTTGGTGTTTATTATTTGTGTGCATTACATTTTTTTTTAACATTACCCAACCATTTCCATCGTAAATTACAACCAAGTGTAACCTGTTCCAAAAAATGCAAAGTTGCCTAATGCCTAATACTGTCATTTCTTAATTTGTAAACTTTAGTACCCTGCTTTGTTGCTCAAAACAAACACCAAAGGTATTATGGTGAATCAGTAAGTTTTCCATTCTAGGCCTAAGCAGGTAGCTTTAATTTTTACATTACCCACAAAAAAAATTATTCTCTTTTTGAGGTTAATTCTACAAACATATTGGTATTGTTATGTGTTTAATGTGCAAGCTTACATACTTGAGCTATCTACAAACAAATGTACATTACTTAAAAACTCTGGGACCAATAGTAGACTTACGTAAGGTTCAACAATCTAAGATTTACAGACAAGGAATGAGACAAATAATTCAAAATAAACTTTACTTTTTGGTTAATTTTTTTTTGTCATGTAAAAAAATTAGTTGCGCAGGATCGCCAAAAGATGGTCCAATGCCACGAGCATGGCAATTACGTGGCCCCATAGATCCAGTAATCCGGCAGCAATTGCCTCGTTACGCCTCTGGCCTTCTGTGGGTTAAAAAAATGTGCGGATTACTAAAATGACACCTTCATTTAGATTTTAACAACCAACCAAAAATTCAGACTATACCAAAAAAATACATCAGTTACCAAAACATGTCCAAAACAAAAGGAATGCAAAAAGAAAAGATTTAAAACAAATAAGGGCCCAAAAGGAAGAAAAAAAATCCCCCCCAAAAAAACTAAGCCAAACTACGACATTTGTTGGTAGCGTAAACAAAAAAGACACAAGTGTGAGTGTTTGGACATGTGTCATATGTGTAAGGGGAAAACATCATTGACATTGTTTCACAAAGATATATTTAAAAGACACTGGAACTACTTTACTATTTTGAACTGCACAGGCAAAAGGACAACATCAACCAAAATAAAACAAACATAACAAAAAACCATAGTTTAAAATGTAAACATACCAGGCACATTGCTGACTGGACCTGGAGCCCCGAATTCCTCCTCATCAGAGGTGGGCCAGTGGCTCAGGGAAGGAGGAGGGGTAATGTGGGATGAAGTGGAGGGTGAGGAAAAGAGAGGGGGGGTTGAGTGGAGGGGGAAGTTGGAGGGATGTTAATGTGAGGAGAGGGAGGGGACTGACGGGCGGCAAGGTCTGGGGTGGAGGGGGAATTTGGGGAAGAGTGGGTAGAGGATGTTTGGGTGGGAGTGGGGGATAGGGGACGAGACACACGTCTGCGACATGTCAGTCTCCGCTCTGCCCCTAAATGATGGAGAAAAACATTTGTAATTACAAATTGCATTTTAGTTTATTGTTTTTGATTTTATCAAATTTTTTTTTTTTAAAACAGGGCTATACTGTAAACATGCACACACAGGTATGTCCAAAATAAACAAACAGGGCTATACTGTAAACATGCACACGCAGGTATGTCCAAAATAAACAAACAGGGCTATACTGTAAACATGCACATGCAGGTATGTCCAAAATAAACAAACAGGCCTATACTGTAAACATGCACACGCAGGTATGTCCAAAATAAACAAACAGGCCTATACTGTAAACATGCACATGCAGGTATGTCCAAAATAAACAGACAGGGCTATACTGTAAACATGCACACGCAGGTATGTCCAAAATAAACAAACAGGCCTATACTGTAAACATGCACATGCTGGTATGTCCAAAAAAACAAACAGGCCTATACTGTAAACATGCACACACAGGTATGAGAATACATTTTTTTTTTTAAATAAACATACACGGCAACACTTACTTTGCACTATCTGGAGACGCAAAAGGGCCAGCAGGCGTGGGGATCTGTGCCTCAGCTGGCCGATATTTTGGCGCACCTCCGCATAGGCCAGTCGCTTGTGGAGGTTGGTGATGGGATGCGGATGGTCAGCAATTCTCTGGTCCATCACCTCAGTGAGGACCAGTAGCTCACGGCGACAAAAAGCGGCGGCTCTCATGATGGCAATGATTTTTTTTACACAAAACAGTTTTAATAAAGGTCCTAGAAAAAATTTGATTGGCTAATGTACTTTGTAAATTAACAGGAACAATTTTATTGGTTATTGTATGAGTCATGTGAAGTACACCCTCACAAATATAATGTGAGTTATGATAGGCTTGATGCAGTGACATGCGTAAGCTAATTTAAATATCAAAATTAAAGTATTAAAATCTGCCTATAAAAATAAAACGCAAAACAATAGCAGCATTCTAACAAATTATTAATATCGAAAAACCATCCCCTTGGTCAATCCGTACGTATTCTGCGGAAGAAATGACACACACTAACAAGAATAAAGTTTATTGACATTGAAAAAAAAAACAGGATTGCAAACCTGTGAATAACAATTAAGGTAATTAATATAGTGATTGCCATTAATCGATTCAAGTATGTTTGCAGAATGAAATAGCAGGCAATCGAAAAATGACAGGGCCACTTCCGGAATTGACTTGTGCGAGCGCTCAATGCAACCAAAGAGGAGACGGACGCTTGCTATTTTGAATGCTCGCTAGCTAGAGGAGGGGTTGGGAGAATATGGGGCGGAAGGTTAGCTACAAGTGAACATACGAGCGAGCGCTTAAATTTACATTTTTCTGCTCGTACGGCGGACGAGCGAACGGCCACTTCCGTCCGGGTCTGAATCAGGCCCACTGTACTTACTGTTATTTTTGTCTAACTAGTATTGCTGGGCATTCCAGTAGAGTTAAGCACTTCAAATCCTGTGGCTCATGGAAAAGGGCTGTCTGTTCCTATACCTCAGAGTCAAACTTTGGGTTCTAGGCTGCAACAGTGTAACCTTCTGGCTCAAGGTAAGACAATTTCAAGTTTTAGAACTAGAAACTTTCCTTTGGACACTTTTTTTTTTAAAAGAAAAATTCAATGTGTGTGTACTGATGTTAATGGTTAAATGATTGAGTTTGGTGTTTGGCACAATACTAGTGAGTAGTGACTGTTTAATGATTCCTCCAGGAGTAGTCTGAAAGCAGGGTTACTCCATAATGAGAACAATCTCCCTTCAGTGTCTCTGGCCTATGCAGTGGACATGAAAGAAACTTATAAAATTATGGCTGTGTTGTTGGAGGGAATAAAATATAAGGAACATGGATGAAATCTTTGTTGTGACTGAAAGGTAGTTGCACTGCTGTTAGGTTTACAAGATGCATTCACAAAGTACTGATGTTTTCTATGTTTGTGGGACAGCAGAGACCCTAAACATCACTATATTGCACAGAAGTGACCAGAGAGAGAAACCTACATTACTGGAGAGAAAAACATTAAGTACACTTCATTGGATGAACATCTTAAAATTATTTTACCTCCGCTTCACATTAAGTTGGGCCTAATGATGAAATTTGTAAAAGCCCTGGATAAAGAAGGACAGGCTTTCAATTACCTGAAGGAAGAGTTTCTGAAATTGAGCAAAGCTAAAAGAAGGCATATTTGTTGGCCCCCAAATAAGGTAACAGGTTACGGATGAAATATTCAATGCTAAATTCATCGAAATTTAGTCTGCTGCTTGATCATCCTTCAAGGCTGCTGTGCGTAGATTCTTAGCGAACAGAAAAGAGGCCAACTATGTGTCCATTGTGAATGAACTATTGGTCAATTACAAGAATATGTGTTGTAAAATGTCACTTAAAATTCACTTTTTACAGACTTTTTCCATGACTACTTGGGTAGTGTACGTGGTGAACAGGGTGATCGTTTTCACCAAGATATTGTGAAAATGGAGCATCACTACCAAGGACGCTGGGACCCTGCAATGATGGGAGACTACTTCTGGTTCCTTTTTATAGAGAATAATGAGACACTGTACAAACAAAGCATCAACATCCAATTTCCCTAAAGCAAAGTGACTTTACATTTATCTTTTATTACAATTACATTACCCTAAGTTGAATTGTTAAAAGCTTCTAAAGTTTAGTTTCTGCAGTTTTTAAGTGTTTCTGTAATTTTATAAGTATTTTATAAATTAATACAATGTATTCCGAATATTCCAAATTCATTTCAATTCATTCAATTCATTAATTGAAATTTTCCCTTATCTTACTTTTTTCAGATCTGGCCAGTGGTTCCCAGTCTGTGCACCGTGGCTCCCTGGGGTGCCACAGCTCTGTCCCCAGGGTGCCACGGCCAGAGGCTGCTCTGAAGCTGACTGTTTTCTTTTTGTAATGCATGGCTGGAGAGGGTCAGTATTGGTTAGTGGAGTAGTAGGAGGAGGTGGGTCGAAAGCTATTAGTGATACAGTATAAGTATAAATATGAAAGACATTAAGGAGGGGGCAGCAAATGGACACTGGAGACATGTGGAGGGGGCTTGCAATGGGAGAAAGGTAGAATGCAGGGGGCTGCATAGGAAAACATGGATGAGGCTTGCAAAGGTAGACACTTGGAGAGGACTGCATAGAGAGACACATGGAGGGGGTTACAGAGGGAGACACATGGAGGGGGCTTGCAAAGGGAGAAAGGAAGAAATAGAAAAAAAATCCTTGGATTTATTTGTATTATTTCTAAAAACAAGTTAATAAGTATTTCTGTGCTGACCTAAATAATAATTATGTAATTTTGACCCAACTACTTCGGTCAAAAAGGGACCGGTTGGTAATTAAATTGGCTTAGGGGTGCCTTGAAAAAAATGAAGGAGACCCTAAGGGTGCCTTGAACTTAAAAAGTTTGGGAACTTCTGAGATATAGCTATTACTACTTTTGTTATTTGTGTGTATCTAACAAAGGTGACATTATAGAGAAAATCTGATTTTTCCACTGAATTCAGTATCCCTAAATTAGGCGAAAATACATATATGCCAGATGCAGATTTTTTTATTTTTATTTTGTTGAGTAGTATCATTAGCACACTTTTTAATTAATGTTGCTGACGTTACAACTAGAAATTTCTTTTGTCTCTGAAATACAAATTACATTGTGTTTCATATAAAATATTATATATAGTTGCAGTATCAGGTTAGGGTTGCCATCTCATATGATAAACGGCAGCATCTTGCATGCAGCAGTAAGTTAGTAGCACACCAGTCCTGGGTCTTGGTACAAGAATCCGCAGCTAGTTTTATTTAGGAGCACAAGATACACAAAACATGAAAATAAATTCTAGGCTGTCTGGCTCTAACCAACATACAATTCCCGCTCTCAAGGTGGAAGGACCTAGTATCCAACTCACAAAACAGCACTTAACACAGCAATTACAATCACAAGCAAAGGTCTCTCTTGCTCTCTTTCACGCCTCAAACCACTCCCCAGGCAGTGTAAGACAGTAAGACAGACTAAAGAAACTGATCGACCTTTTATCAGCTTCTCACTGGTGATCTGGCAATCAAGACTGATAATTAAATGAATTAACAGATAGGAATGCTCGCGCTCTGCATATAATTTATCTGTATATTATGTGTGTCTCTGTCTACACCAGATTGAGTGCCCGTTTTATCTGGGTGACATACAAATGGAAACAATGTAATGGTATGGTATCAGAATAGCTTTACTTATTATAACATATAAAACTAGCAACCACAGGCTGTATGCTGGTATAAGTCCAATGGTTAATTTTGCTGGATCATTGGGTAAGACAGACACAGTAGGCATTACGGGATGCCGACCTCCATGTCACTGGACCCTTTATATGAACACATTTATTTAGTGCTGATACATGCCCTTGACTTTTTGTCTGTTTGCTTTTAAGATTTAATCTGGCAAAATTAACCATTGGATTTATACCAATACCAGCATACAGCTTGTGGTAGCTAGTTTATATGTTATAATAAGTAAAGCTATTCTGATGCCATACCATTACATTGTTTCCATTTGTATATCACCCAGATAAAATGGGCACTCAATCTGAGGTGTACACAGAGACACACATAATATACAAATAAATTATAAGCAGAGCGTGAGCATTCCTATCTGTTAATTAATTTACCTATAACATAAGGATAGGGGTCTCCGTCCTTGCTAATGGTCGTTGCTAGCTATAACTGAAACAATATTATTTGAGGGTGTTTCCTCACGAACTGTCTATTAACAAGGTTACTAATTAGCTAACTTTCTACCAGACAGAAGCTAGGAACCTGAGGCATAAATATTTCCCCTTGACAACCTCCCCAGTGTTTTTGGCACTATAATATATATATATATATATATATACTGTACATACACACACACATTATATATATATATATATATATATATATATATATATATAATGTAGCAAACACAGTAGATTCAGCACTCAGTAGGTATAAAGAACTTTAAGTGCTCCATTGTCTTCCACCAAAGTAATGTAGATAATTCCAAAGGGTGCAGGTGGTACTCAGAGCTTTCTAAATGATAAATCAGGAGACAAAAGGGGCTGTATCCCCTGAACATAGAGAAATAAACATTATCATTAAGAATACTCAGAGTGCCGCTTGCAATCATGTAGCAGCAAATCAATGCATTAAAGCATGCATATATGGTGAAGAGGTTCAGCTGTTGCTTACTCAAAACATCAGAATTAAGTTGATATTATTGACTTTGACAATAGAATGATTGTTTGTGCCAGACTGGAAGGTTTGAGTTTTTTAAGCACAGCAGTCTCTTTAGATTACAGATAATGGTGGGTAGATTCTGCTAAACGTCTTGTTAATGAGAGTTATCAGAGGAGAATGGCTCAACTAATTCGAACCGACAGGAATACAAGAGTAACCAAACTAATCATGTGTCACAACAGTGGTATTCAGAATGTACAGCTTGTCAAATCTTGAGGTGGATGGGTTACAACATTAGAAGATCACAGTGAGTTTCAATTCTGTCAGCTAACAACAAAAAGTGAGGCTACAATAGGCACAGGCTCACCAAATCTGGACAGAAGACTGGAAAACTGTTGCCTGGTCTCTTTAGTCTCAATCTCTATTGCATCATGAAAATGGTAGGGTCAAAATTTGACATAAACAACATGAATCTGTGAATTCCTGTTGTTTTGTATCAATGGTTCAGGCTGTTAGTGCAACAGTGTAGGGAATGATTTCATAGCACATATTAGACCTCTTAATACCAAGTTAGCCTACCTGAGTATTGTTGCTAACCATGTGCATCCCTTTATGACTAGTCAACCCATTTTCTATTGCTTACTTACAGCAGGATAATGCACCATGTTACGTGAGCTGATTCTGCAAACATGACAATGAGTTCAGTGTAGTCCAAAGTGATGCCATTATGTTGACATAATCCAGACCAGAATCTCTAAGGCAAGTTCCTGAACCTACCTACCCTTCCAATATTTCTAGGTCTGTGACATGTCACTATTGTTATTCCAAAAATGACTAGCATATCCCATGGCTAAAATTGTAAGGTATTTGTAATTAAAGTCAGAGCTAAAGTGAATTACATGATTCATATAATGTATATACAATATTAACGGTTTGTATAGAATTAATGCAGAGTAGAGACATAAAATGATTTGCAAGTATAAGTAGTCAAACTGTGATAAATTATTCACCTTAAGATCAAAAGACAAAGATATTGCATAATAAAATGTGAGAATGTATTTTTATTCAGAGTAAATAGTGTTAGGAACAGTGGTTACAGATATTAATGCAGTTTTGTTCTTAAGCCTATCATTTATTTATAGTATGCAAAACAATAAGTTACATCATGTAAAAATAAAAGATTAAAAGAACCAAAACAATACAAAACATGGTAAAAGGGGGTTACATAGAAACATAGAATTTGACGTCAGATAAGAACCCATTTGGCCCATCTAGTCTGCCCCATTTTTAAACATATTGTTACCTGAACCCTTACTTCTTTTGAAGGATATCCTTATGTCTATCCCATGCATGTTTAAATTGCTCTACTGTCTTAGCCTCTACCACCTCTGATGGGAGACTATTCCACTTGTCCACTACCCTTCTGTGAAGTAATTTTTCCTCAAATTTCCCCAGAACCTACCACCCTCCAGTTTCAGAACATGTCCTCTTGTTGTAATACTTCTCCTTCTTTGAAGAATGTCTCCTTCCTTTACCTTGTTAAAACCCTTTATATATTTGAACGTTTCTATCATGTCCCCCCTTTCCCTTCTCTGCTCCAAACTATACATATTAAGATCTTTTAGTCTTTCCTGGTACGTTTTGTGGTGTAGACCTTGCACCATTTTAGTTGCCCTTCTTTGTACAGTCTCTAATGTATTAATATTGTTCTGGCGATATGGCCTCCAGAACTGAACACAGTATTCGAGTTGAGGATGTACCAATGACCTATACAGTGGTACTATTACTTCTTTCTTTCTGCTACTGATTCCTCTCCCTATGCAACCACAAATCTGACTTGCCTTCCTCATTGCTTTGTTACAATGTTTGCTTGCCTTTAAGTCACCTGAAATGGTGACTCCTAGATCCCTTTCCTCTTCAGTACTTTCCAGTATAGTGCCATTAATACTGTATTTAGCCTTTGGATTTTTAAGACCCAAGTGCATGATCTTGCATTTTTTGGCATTAAACTGTAGTTGCCACATCCTTGACCATTCCTCTAGTCTACCTAGATCATCAATCATTTGGTTTACCCTGCCTGGTGTATCTACCCTGTTGCATACCTTTGTGTCATCTGCAAAAAGGCATAGTTTCCCTTCAATACCATTTGCAATGTCACAAATAAAGATATTAAAAAGCACTGGTCCAAGTACAGATCCCTGAGGTACTCCACTGGTAACATTTCCCTCTTGAGACTGCACTCCATTTACTACAACTCTCTGTTTCCTATCCTGCAGCCATGATCTTATCCATTCAACTATCTTTTTATCCAATCCCATGCTTTCCAGTTTATTTAACAGTTTGCAATGTGGAACAGTGTCAAAAGCCTTACTAAAGCCTAGATAAGCTATATCTATGGCCCCCCCTTTAACTATTTCCTTAGTCACCCAGTCAAAAAAGTCAATAAGATTTGTTTGACATGATCTCCCCCCAGTAAATCCATGTTGTTTGGGATCCTGCAAATTGCTGGATTTGAGATAATCTACGACTCTTTCTTTTAATAGTGTTTCCATCAATTTCCCAACTACTGATGTAAGGCTCACTGGTCGGTAGTTACTTGCCTCTTCCTTGCTTCCACTTTTGTGCAGTGGGACAATGTTTGCTTTTTTCCAGTTCTCTGGAATTACTTCAGTAGCTAGAGACTGACTGAATAATTCTGTTGATGGTGTTACCAGCACCCCTTTAAGCTCATTTCGTATCCTTGGATGTATCCCTTCAGGCCCCATTGATTTATCCACTTTCAGTTTTGAGAGTTTGTTAGGATCTTCTCCTTTGTAAACGTGCTTGTTCCTACCTCATTTTTCTGCTTACACCTGCAACTTAACTGTGGCCCCTTGCCCTCTCTCTCAGTAGTGAATACTGAGTAAAAATAATTATTAAGATGATCAGCTATTACATTGTCTCCCTCAACAAGACTCCCTCTTTCTGTCTTTAGTCTTTTTATTCCACCTTTTGTTTTTCTCCTTTCGCTTATATACTTAAAAAAAAGTTTTGCCCCCTTCACCCACTGACTGTGCCATTTTCTCCTCAGCTTTTGCCTTTGCACATCTGATTACTTTCTTAGCCTCTTTCTGTTTTGCAAGATACACCTCTTTGTCTTCATTATTTTGTGTCTGCTTGTATTTCCTAAAGGCCATCTTTTTTGCATTCACAATACTTGCTACCTCTTTCCCAAACAACACTGGCTTCCTTTTCCTTGTGGTTTCCTAATCCTTTTGATACAAAAGGTCTGTTGCCTTTAGTATTGCACTTTTAAAATGTTCCCACCTCTCCTGCACTCCTTTCAAGTTCCTCCACTCTGCCAAAGATTCGCTTACACATCTTCCCATCCCTGCAAAATCAGCCTTCCTAAAATCTAACACCTTTGTTTTTGTATGGAGTGAGTCGTAATATTTCTTTATTCTGAACCATACTGCTTGATGATCACTGGATCCCAGGTTTTCACCCACTTTTACATCATTTAGATTAGATTTACATTTAGAACTAAAATGTAGCAAACACAGATTACACACAAGATGCTAGGGAGTTCCTGTTCTCTTCAATAGAAGAAGATAATATTATAATTCAGGAGTTCTGTATATGGTTTGCAAGGCTAACAGAAATCAGTACCTACTGTACCAAAGTTGTATCATAGTGATCTAGGAAGAGCACATTACAGATGGTTCTGTGCTATGGCCTATAATACACCCATTACCTTTTGAATTTCCTCAAGCCATGGGCATCTACATAACACACTATGCATTTTGTAGGCCTCAACACCAACATTTTTTATTGTTCATTCGTGTTTACATTTTAATTAAGAGAGAGACCCCAATAAATTACATTTTGAGATTTACATGAATCAACCTCTTTAGCAAGACAGGTATTCGATCAAATCCCTATCAATAAGGCAACCAAATCTAACATTTCTACAATACCAAACATAGGGCCGTATTCAATTAGAAGCGAAAAGCCGTAACTGGCAAATAAGTTTCTCCTATTGCCACTTTTCACCTGGTCAGAACTTATCTCCAAATTCAATTCCAGCCGGGATTCGCCTACGCGGAAGCTCAATGCAATTTAATAGGCGAAAAAGATTCGCCTATGAATAGCAGGTGAAAAGAAGTGCAAAATCTTTATTTTGGGGTGCAAAGCTGGGAAATGACCCAGTACCCTTGGGACAGTCCCCCAAAGGACAAATCTGGCAAAAAAACAACAACATAAGAACACCCCAAAAAAGTACTTTAATTTTAGGGGCAAAAGAGTAAAAAGTGGGGGGACAAGCATAAAAACTAGCAAAATACACTTCTTGGGGGTTTGCAAGGATGGGTCAGGTGTTTTTGGGATTGCAGGTGCGTTTTTTAAAAGTGCACTTTACAAACATAAAAATATGCTAGCACCCATTTTCAAGTACCCCAAATTCGACTGGAGTACTTATTTTCACCAAAAAAGATTGCTTTATGCCATTCTTCACAACGTTTGCAAAGACGCTAATAAGAAGCCATCTAAACTACTTAAGTACCCCCAAACAGTTTTATTAGGGCTATTAGTACATATCTACATTGATTTTTTATGTTAGTGCATCTTTTTTGGGGGTACAGACTCATTTCCCCACTTCTGACAGTACTTTCCGCCTATTCCGCATTCGTCGCTTTCTGTTTTGGCGTGGTTTGGAATTGAATAGGGCGAAAAGCGGGGATGCACATGAGAGGTTTTCGCCTCTGAACAGGTGAAGGAGGTGGAAAGGCGGACAGGCGAAACCTTTCTGACTTTTCACCTCTAATTAAATACGGGCCATAGAGTTATTGTTTCGCATATTTAAACACAAAATAAAATTTTAACTTTTCACCTCATCCTGCTTAATTTTTATATGTAAATTAAGGATAAGTTTGGTATTTAGTAGTCTTCTGTAATATGATTCAGTATTTGACCTAATCTTAAATTATGGATCTGTGGTACACTGAATAAATGTTTGTTTGTTGATATATACACATGAATCAGCATTATCCAGTGATAATACAAATTTTCTTTATCCCCATCCCATATCTGCAAGTTACACACAGGGCCTGATTCACCTTTGGGAATAGAGTAACATGTACGGTAACAAGTAATGGAATCAGTATGACCTAAGCCCGGCTGATGAAATACCGATGCCGGAAGTCCGGCAAATAAAAATCCCAACGGCGCCTGGTAAGTATCCTAATCCTCCCCTCTCCCCCCTTAACCCTCCCTTAGGGGTGCCTAACCTTAACCTCCCCACCTAGTGACTAACTCTAACCTCCCCCCAGGGGTGCCTAACACCCCCTCCCCGCTCTGTAAACCTAACGCTCCTAGGGGGATGCCTAACCCTACCCTCCCACCGGGGGTGCCTGACCCTAACCCCCCGTCCCCTAGCTTATTCCTCACCCTCCTGGGGAGTGCCTAACCCTAAGTCCCCCCGGGAGTCCCTAAACCTAACACCACCCCCCGTGGCTAACCAGTCCCAGCTCCCGACTTACCTATGTTTGGCATGCCGGGCATCGGGATTCCGGTATGGGGCTGATGATAGGCATCAGTATTTAGACACCTATTAGTCCCATACTGGGATTTCGCAGTCGGGAAGCCAGTGGTCGGCAATTCGACCGATGGCTTCCTGACTACATATGTAACTGTGCACCCTGGTAAAGCCATGCTCCACTGCAGGTGGGGCAGATTTAAAATGTGCAGAGAGATTTAGATTTGGGAGGGAAATGTCCAAACTAATCTAATTGCACTGTAATAATAAAACTGTCCAACATTTGTGGGCTACATGCAAAAGCAGCCAGTATTTACCCCAAATGCAAAAGATGTATGTATTTTCAGTTTTTCACCCCTTGCATTACAACATGATTTGTCCAGGTACACAGTTACTTGCTCTATCTTACCCTATTCCCAAACTTGAATCAGGCCCACAGTTCATACAGAGAGCCAGCGAGATTAGCATTGCTGCATGGAGAGCTGACAACTGCATGCATTGGCATAATTAATATTTATTGTGAGACACATGGTGTATAAAATTATGCCTTTGGTCCACATTTTGATAGTAAGGCATTATCTGCAAGGTTTCCCTCACTAGTCACATAAATCACTTTTACCAAGGTGCTGTTTACCAGCTCTGAAATGAAATGGTGTTTTATAGCAATGTGCTTGGCCTGGTCATAATGCTTAGTGCTAGAAGGCACATCAATTGCACCCCTACTGTCATATGCTATGCTGATGGTGCCATGTAAGAAGACACAGTTTACACAAAGTCTCTATCAGCCACAAAGCCTTTTTGGCTGTTTCTGTGAGTGTCATATACTTAGCTTCAGTAATAGATAAGGCAACAGTAGGTTGTTTTCTGCTAGCCCAGCTGACTGTTGCACCCACTAGTGCGAACAGATATTTAGTGTAGGAACGCCTCATCCTATCCCCAGTCAGTATCACAGAAAGTTTGCATCTGCACATGTATCAACACTTGCATGCATTAATGTTCCAATGGCACTTTGATAAGGAACTTTGCAGATTTTCTCCTTTTCTGCCTCTGAAGTTGGACACATAGCTTTTGTTATTTGTGTACTCTTGTCGATTGGTGTACTGACAGGTTAGCATCCATAATTTTAAACTTATGGAGCGTCGTAGCCTTGTTGGACAATAATATCAGTTATAGCATTCAAATCTTGTACAATTTTTAGACCCAACAACTGGTATGCAGGCCCAAGACTTTTCAATTTGAACCTGTCACTTAACATCTTCACTTCACTCTCCTGCTCTGCAAGCAACAAATCATCCTGGTACACAACTATGATGAATAAGTTATTTTCTCTCAATTTGCAGCACAAACAGTTATCTGTTTTGGAAGATACTGTATAAAGTAAATTTCTAATAACAGACTCTTAAGTTTGATGTACCAGCAGCAGCCTCTTTGCTTTAGCCCATAACAATGATTTCGTTAGCAAGCATACTTTTCCTCCTGAAAATGCTTTAACATTGTAGTGTTCAGGTGGCTCCATGTTAATTTGTATATTTCTTCAGATAATGTAGCTTACCAATTAAGAAGACTGAATCAAAGTCTAGTTGGTACAGCAGTAAATCAAACATAGCAGATATAGCAATAGTCATATCTAATGTACAGGTAATTTACCACCCTGCCTGTTTTCTGTGTATAAACTTTGGCAACAAGTCAGGCTATGTAGTGAGCAAGACTTGTGTCTGTGTTTCATTTCTTACAGAAGACCCACATTTTTATGTGCTTTTATTAAATCAATGAGAGGAATGGGATACAGAAAGGAAAGGGGAGATACACCAGGGGAAGTCATATAGAAAAGAGATAAAGAGAAAAATATGGGAAGAAATCGCTTGTACCCTTATATGCTGGTAATGTTAGCTGTTGTGGGTGAGAAATATAATAGATTGATGTTGATGTAAAATTGTTTATATTGTATACAATTATACATAGGCATAAAAGGAGATAAAGATATAAATCATAACTAGTGTAACTGTATATAAAATGAACAGATAATGGGTGAAATAAGGGTCTAGAAATGTGGCGGTGGCCCCAATCACCTTCTCGCCATTGGGATAAGACACAATTTCAGAAAAAGTCTTTGCCATATAGTTTAGACTTTGTCAATACCATACATCCCCTTGTAGAGATGGGTAGGTGTGCAACCTACAGTGATGGATGTAAACCTAGGGGGAGGGATGTAAACTTGAGTAATAACACTGCATCCCACAACTGTATTCAAGTATATGCAATAAAGTCTGGAGTAGATCAAGAGCTCCTTCAGAACTAGGTAATTATCCTTCGTTGTGAGGGTCCAGTAGTAACTCCCTTTATTATGGCAATGTTCCTTCATGTGCTATGGATTAGGTGGAGTCACTGATTCCATCAGCATGAGTGTGTTTTTTCTGGAATATGTCAAATCCAGCCTTGTCAGGTCTGTGTTTTAGGTGCTCCTATTGTAACTTCAGTTCTCTCCAGATGTTATTGTAATGCCAGCATCCTGGGGAAAAAAATGTTCTCTAGCAAGGTCATGGTTAAGACTTTCTTAGGCTGTTGATTGTTAATAGCAGCACTTGTGTCTCAGCTACCGATGTGACCAGGTATTATGGTGTATCACTGCATTATCTCGAATGCCACGCATGGCGTGCCACACACCACGCCATGAGTCGTGCCACAAAGTAAGTTTAGTAATGCAGCGTAGCGTAACACTGGAAAAAAGCCATTACGTGTAATACAACTTTTTGCCCACCAGGTGTCACTTTTCCTAAACTACATAGCGCATGCATCTGATTTCCAATGTACTGTATGTTCTGTATCACTGCCCGATGATTGGTTGACAGAAGCGGTGATTCAGTACACTATACAGTATTTCAGCGTTTTCCACATGGAATCAGGAATGTATAATAAAGTGGTAGAAGAATGTCTAATAAAGTTTGAAATCATTAAGCTCTGTATTACACACTGACTGTGCGGTTGAAATCACACTTGCGCAAATGTAAATACTGTTGGCACTGTTCCAGACTTAGACATTGTAGTGGTTCCATTACTTTACAAACTACAGAACTCTAGTAATGGGTGAAGCGTGTAGCCTAGCGGTCTAATGCCTATTCTCACCCCTTCTCCCTTCTTCTTGTTCCGTGGGTTCGAGACCTTGAAAATACCGTATATTTTTTTTATTATTATTTTTAAAATCTTCACTGAAAATATTCAGTGTTCAATACAGTAAATGTGGAGTGCATGCCCAGTGCTTCGGGAGTCAAACAGTGAAGTTGGATTTTTTATTACTGTACATACTGTACTGTACCTTAGAACGCAAACTTGCGTCAATGCCGGCGCTGTCCCAGACTTGGACACTATAGTGATTTTTTATGACCAGCAACAGGTAGTGGGCTCTGTTCAAAAGAGAGGGCTCTGCATTACAAGCTGGCTGTGCGTTTAAACCGCAAAATTGCATCAATGCTAGCGAGGTTGGCGTATACCCAGTGGAGGGGTTACAATGACAATGGAATGTGTGCCGCATGCCCAGTGGAGCCAAGCCATAAACCAAGTAGCGCTATGCCATGGTGCATGCCTAGTTGTCTGCATTCCTACAGTACAATACTGTTGAATTTTCACACTTGTGCCATTCTGCACTGTCCCAGACTTACAGTACTTACAGTATACACAATAGTCATTTCATGACTTCAGAAAGTGCTACAGTAGTGGCCTTTGTTTGGGAGGGAAGTCTCTGTATTACAAACTGACTGTGCATTAGAGCGCAAACTTGCGTCAATGTTGATGCTGTCCCAGACTTGGAAACTTTAGTGATTTTATGAGTTCTATAACTGATAGTTGACTCTGTTTGAGAGAGAGGTCTCTGCATTACAAACTGACTGTGCGTTTAAACTGCAAAATTGCATCAATGTCTGCACAGTTGGCGCTGTGGTGACTGTTAGCCAGCTTCGAGGGGTTATGGTACAAATGGGATCTCTGGCACGTGCCCAGTGGAGGGGTTGCAATGCATTGCCAGTGGCGCTGCACCATAGCCATACCCTTGTTGCTCTATGCCATGGCATACAGTATAGAAGATCATACAGTAGCGGGTCATGATTCACACACAGTGAAAGTGGGCTCTCCGTATTATACACTGTGTAATAATGATATTAAAAAATAAATAGTGTAACCTTGACTGTCTAATAATAATAATAATAAAAAAAAAAGTTTAATCTTCCAGGTTTTGAACCCGGAACCGGGTTGTACAGTCGTCTGCAATGTAGAAGTTCGATTTCTTACCTCTACACTACAGCTGCCTGAGTACTTACTTCATCGTACGGTACTGTAGATGTCACATAAAGTACTGGGGACAGATGCAATTCTTACTAGGAGAGACTTGTGGGCAAGGGGTTATGTGATCCACCTTGCTTACACTTCTCTCCTGTTCGAGACCTTGATAATTTATTTATTTATTTTTAAAATGTTCACTATAGTACTATAGTTCAGTATTGTTATCCAACCCTTACAAAACTCAATACATTATACCCTACTGTACCGTACATGTACTGTAGATGTGTCCAGCTACAGTACTGTAGTTTGTTGCTCCATACGCCATATACAGTAGCGCATTGCTAGTCGCATGCTACACTGTGGCATATTGAGTCTCATAGCACTGCGCATGCCCAGTTGTCTGTAATATTGTAAGTACAATACTGTCTGCACTGTCCCGGACTTACTGTAGACATTGTAGTGATTCCATGACTCTAGTACAGTAGATGCAGTAGTCTAGGGGGCTAATGCCTAGCCCTACTGCATCTACCATTTTCTTGTCCCGCTGGTTCGAGACCTTTAAAATATATACTGTATAATTTTATTTTGTTTTAAATCTTCACTAATACATTATCCAGAAATTTCTATGCCACAATACTTTATGACAAAAAAGTGTAACCTTGACTGTGTAATAATAATAAAAAATTTAAAGTGTAACCTTCCAAGTTTCGAACCCGCAAAAGGGTTGTGCAAGCGACTGTAATGTATTTGCTTGATTATTTACCATTACACTACAGTCCCCTGCAATACCAAGGTTACACCTTGCTTGAGTGTGTCCTACAATACTGTACGTCATTGTACGGTATCTCAGGCACATGCCTAGATCCATACCCATGTAACGCTATGCCATGGCGTGTGGAAGATCACAGCACTGCGCATGCCCAATGGGTCGCAAGTCAAATGCAGCTACGGTAAAGTGGGATGTCTTCCTACGACAGGCTTGTGGACGAGCGGTTACATGTTCCGTCTCTCTACCTGCCTGTCCCGCCTGTTCTAGACCTTAAAAAAAAAATTATTTTTTTAATTCTTCGCTACTTTTGTTCAGTATTGTTATCCAACCCTTACTAAACTCAGTACATTTTATATATTAGGGGGTAAATTTACTAAGATGGGAGTTCTATTAAGAAGTGATGTTGCCCATAGCAAATAATCAGATTCCAGGTATTCTCTTCTAGAAGGTGCTACTGTAGATACGATAAATGAGAAGTAGAATCTGATTGGTTGCTATGGGCAACATACAGTACAGTAACTTCTTAAATAGAACTCCCATCTTAGTAAATTTACCCCTACATGTTTAACTTTGTCCCCAAAATTATTTTCTTCCGCCCCCAAAATGAAAGTGAATTTTTGGGGTGTTCTGACTGTCAGTGTTTTTTTAAAAAAAAAATTTACGCAGTTTACAGTACCTTTAGGGGACTGTCTGAAGGCTGCACGTTGAAGGCTTCCCGCAACGTTGCACCACTTTTTTCCGCCTGCTATTCATACAGTAGACAAAACTTTTTCGCATACTGTCTTACTATACATTGCATTGACTTCCCACCTAGGTGGAAAGACTTTCAAATTGAATACGCCGCTAATTTTCCGCCTGACGAAATGACGTAATCGGCGAAACCTTTTTTTTAGCCGATCAAGTCTTTTCGCTCCAATGGGTCTATTTACTGTACTAAGCAGTGTTAGGAGACAGAGTGAAAAGTGATAAGAAAGTGAAAAGGTGCCAACCAATCTGCTCCCAACTGTCATCTCACAGGCTGTGTTTGAAAAATTACAGTTGGGAGCTGATTGGCTGGCACCTTTATCACTTTTTTATCACTTTTCACTCTGTCTCCTAACACTGCTTAGTACAGTAAATAGACCCCTTGGAGTGAAGAGACGAGATCGGCTAAAAAAAAGTAAATAGACCCCTAAATTGAATACGGCCCTCAGTGTGTACAGTACTGTATGTCTACTGTACTGTATATTACTGTAAGTGCCGGGCAGCCGTGAAATCACTGGGACGGGCAACAGGAATACTGTACAGTATATGACTGTGGGCGGCAACCCCCATCAGCCAGCGCGCCCCTGGTGAGGGAATTCCTGGCCAATAGGAAGATACGCCCCTGCATCTGTGTGTTATTGACTTTTTGTACCTTTTTAATGACAGATGCACGTGTTGGGTCTCAGACGCACTTAAAGACTGAATTACATACCGGTACTGTACAGTACAAACACCAATTTTATAAATTAATGACAATTTTTATTTAACCTAACATACTGTATAGAGGGAGTGAACTTCTTTAGCTCTTTTGCTTTCCACCCCCATAGTCCTCTACTGTCCCCTGTTTCTTTCTTCTGCCGCTGGCATGTCCTGGAGTTCCAAGCTGGACACGGACATGACTACTGTACAGTACCTAGGAGGAAGAAGATGACGTGAGAACAGTCCTTCCTCAATGCCGACCGATACGCCCTACCGGACCGAGGACTACACAAAAAGATTAGACTTTTAAGTTAAAATCATCACTGGCACTTTTGGCCTCAGATCTAGAGTTTCATCTATACCAGGTGCATACTCTACCTGGCATCGGAGTGCAAGGTCTACTGTACACCCTGAAGAAAGGAGGATAGGCAGAGACGAACAGACAGTAAAAGACAGACACACAGGTACAGTACTCACTGGAGATACTCTTGTTCTTCGTCCCGCTCAATCCCACACAGAGATCCCTGTAGGAGAGAGACTATTGCCATGCAAGGCCCTTTCCTGCTCTAATAGTGTGACACACTAATCTACTGTAACATTAATATCAGCCCTACTGTATCTCACCAGCCTAACAAATTACAGTATTAATGTACGGTACAGTACTTTTGGCTTCACAGAGGGCCTACCTGTTATTGTGGAAGAGGCTTTGAGGGGAGGAACTTCTTTAGCTCTTTTGCTTTCCACCCCTGTAGTCCTCTACTGTCCCCTGCTTCTTTCTTCTGCTGCTGGCACATCCTGGAGTTCCAAGCTGGACACGGACATGACTACTGTACAGTACCTAGGAGGAAGGAGATAACGTGAGAACAGTCCTTCCTCAATGCTTACCGATACACCCTACCGGACCGTGGACTACACAAAAAGATTAGGCTTTTAAGTTAAAATCATCACTGGCACTTTTGGCCTCAGATCTAGAGTTTCACCTATACCAGGTGCATACTCTACCTTGCATCGGAGTGCAAGGTCCACTGTACGCCCTGAAGAAAGGAGGATAGGCAGAGATGAACAGACAGTAAAAGACAGACACACAGGTACAGTACTCACCGGAGATACTCTTGTTCTTGGTCCCGCTCAATCCCACACAGAGGTCCCTGTAGGAGAGAGACTATGCCATGCAAGGCCCTTTCCTGCTCTAATAGTGTGTCACACTAATCTACTGTAACATTAATATCAGCCCTACTGTATCTCACCAGCCTAACAAACTACAGTATTAATGTACGGTACAGTTGGCCTCACAGAGGGCCTACCTGTTATGGTGGAAGAGGCTTTGAGGAGGGGAACTTCTTTAGCTCTTTTGCTTTCCACCCCCGTAGTCCACTCCTGTCCTCCACTTCTTTCTTCACATGGGTCTTCCTCTCTTCAGACCTGTTGGTCTACTGTAGGTTGGGTTTAATGTTCCATTGGCCTCACATAGGGCCTATCTGTTATGGTGGAAGAGGCTTTTGGGGGGAACTTCTTTAGCTCTTTTGCTTTCCACCCCTTTAGTCCTCTCCTGTCCTCCGCTTCTTTCTTCTGCCGCTGCCACATCCTGGCCAGCGGCGGCGCCGGGTCTTCCTGTCTTTTTACAAGTCCCTTCAAGTCATGTTTGTTGATTGAAGATCTGTACTTCTATGTGTGACTGTCCTCCATGCATGTTTCCTTGGCATGCACAGCACCCCATTCAACATGTCCTTTATCCGGGTAAGTTCTTCTTTTCCAATCCTGAATCTTGTCCGGCATCTTGATAGGATATCTTCTCTTAAATTGTTGGGGATTGGCACTTTCTTCCGACTGCCATCAAAGTTCACCCGCTTGGTCCAGTTGCAATAGAGATCGTAGGGCACGTGTTCTTGAAATATTGCTTGTGCATCTCACAATTGGCAGCTCTGTAAATTTCATTGTCTTTGTCAATGTTGATTACAGCCAGTGGTATATCCGGTAAGGGTGCTCCAAATACAGTCAGTGGTGCTGGGTTGCTCGACATGACAGGCGTTCCTGGTGAAAGTACAGGCATGCTTGCATTGTTGGTCCTCGATTCTTCAACTGACCATTCAGGCAGGCAATATGATGCCACTGACGTACTCTCCCACTGAGGCAGGCTGCATGATGGCACTGGTGTCATGTCCAAGTGCTCTGATGCCATTGTAGTGTCCATATCTAGCAAATGGAAGGATGGCTCAGTCTCCAAGTTGAAATTGTCGTCGTTATCCTCAGGCTCAAATTCATCCGGTGTGACCATTTCATACTCTATTGCCTGGTCATGTCTCTTCCTGGTACTCTGGGCAGCTGCCTCTTGCCATTTTTCTTTACTTTGCCGGATTGCTTCTTTCATTGCTTCTGCAATGGTGTCCTTCAGCCCTTCCTTCAGCTCTTCTTTCAAGTTGTCAATTTTCGCCTCCAGATGACCAACTTTTCCCACGAGGTCTCTCACCATCCTAGCACAGCTACATGTGCATGCATTATCTTCTTGGAAGGACAGTTTTCGATGAGTTGGTGAGTGTGATACATCTTCCAAAGGTGTACAAACCAGAGGCTCCAAGGTGTCCAGTTCTTCGGGTCCATAAATCACTGGTGTTTCCTCCTGGTTCTGGACGTTCATGGGTTGCTCCACTCCTGGTCCATTTTCTCCAATGTCCACTTGCAAAGAGTTGTTCTTGGGCTTTGCATTCTTCCTTGCCTTGACAAGAACATTTTCCTTCCCTGTTTTCTTCTTGGAAGGTTTGCTTGTAGACAGTTGTGGGACTACTGCACTCAGCCTTTTGGTCATTGGAAGTGGGCAAGATTCATTTCCGTTGTAAAAACCTTTGCTCTTCACCATTTTTACAGTTCGGTGCACTCTGAAATACACAAGTATAAAGACACTAAATACAATGTTAAGTAAAATAGTGGAAATATACTTTACCTTCAGTTTAAAAGTTGTTTTAAGTGTTTTTTCAACAGTAAATATAGATTCAATCAAATACAGTACATACAGTACTGTACACAGTACTAAGCAGTGTTAGGAGACAGTGAAAAGAGATACTGTAAGATACAGTACTGCACCAACCAATCAGTTCCCAACTGTAATGTTTCAATGTTGCATTTGAAAAATTTAATTTGGGAGCTGATTGGTTGGTAAAGTACGGTACTTTAATTACAGTATCTCTTTTCACTGTCTTCTAACACTGTGTGTGTGTGTGTGTGTGTGTGTTATACAGTATATAAATATAGGAGATTACAGCGCCAACTGTTGTTAAAGCCCTAACCAATATTGTGAGGTTGTATAGAGGCAAGTGATAATAAATACAGGTGCCTAAAAAACACTCCCTAATGATATACTGTACAGTACTGTACGGTAGGTGTCAGCTCATCAGTAATAAAATGACAATGGTGATTTGTCAGTAATAAAATGTGTGAATATCTGAACTGATATACTGTACAGTACTGTAAAGTAGAGCGCCAAATGTGCTATTTTTATAACATACGTAAATCAAAACTTAGCATGTACAGTACCATTAGAACCATTAGTGTAAAAGTTAAATGTGCAAAGTGGTGCAATAATGCAATGATACAGTTCTGTACGATAGGTATAATATGTGCATACAATTACATACAGTACGTACACTAAATACAATTTAAGGTGCAGAATATGACAGTACTGTCATGACCAGGGCTAAACATACTGTACAGTAACGGCTAAAAAGTAATTTCCTCCCATTTACACCAGCAGATACAGTACTGTAATACGGTATGAAATGTGGCCTGCTGATGGAAACTTTGGGGCATATTTTGCAGGCTGTGTTTAGTAAATGATAATTTTGAGCTTATTGTTGATATATATTTCTCAATTTTATCTCACATCAAGCTTTGATACATACAGTACAGTATGTCCCTTAATACGCAAAGATGCGTCTACGAAGGACAAACAGGACATTACACACAGCAGTATTACAACTGAAACTAAGATGACTGCTGAGGAAACACAAGATGGCCTCGAGGACAGGATGGTCACTCCAAGGACTAAAAGGGGCAGTGGGAGACTAGGGAAACATCAGCGGTAAATGGTGTGTGTAGAAACTCGCATATCAGCATCTACGGGGATGGGGCATACTGAGGGCAGCGGGATATTAAATACAGCAATATTGCTACCAAAACTAAGATGGCCACGAGGACAGGACGGTCACTCATGGGAGACTAAAAGGGGGCAGCGGACGGCTAGGAATCGATCAGCGGCATACAGTGGGTGATAGAAACTCGCTACGGGGACGGGGCATACTGAGGCAGCGGGATATTAAATACAGCAATATTGCGACTGAAACTAAGATGGCCACTGAGCAAAACAAGATGGCGGTGGGGACAGGACGGTCGCTCACGAGAGACTAAGAGGGGTCAGTGGGCGGTTAGGAATAGATCAGCAGCATATGGTGGGTGATAGAAACTACCTACGCAAATCAGCCTCTACAGGGACGGGGCATACTGAGGCAGCGGGATATTAAATACAGTAATATTGCAACTGAAACTAAGATGGCCGCTGAGCAAAACAAGATGGCGGCGGGGACAGGAAGGTCGCTCACTTGAGACTAAAAGGGGGAAGCGGGCGGCTAGGAATCGATCAATGGTATACGGTGTCGGGGACGGGGCATACTGAGGCAGCGGGATACTAAACACAGCAATATTGCGACTGAAACTAAGATGGCCGCTGAGCAAAACAAGATGGCGGCAGGGACAGGACGGTCGCTCACGGGAGACTAAAAGGGGGCTAAGAAGCCCATAGGCTTCTATTGGGTAACGCCACCTGACGGTGGCGTTACCTAGCAACGCGAAGCAGCAGAATGCAGCGCATTCAGCTGCTTAATACATATGGGGAATGCGGTAAAACCCCCGAAAACTGCATTTTCGGGGTTTTTACCGCATTTTTGCCATTAATACATCTCCCCCAAAGAGAGTTAAAGAGAGAGAGAGAACAATGTACAGTAGTGTGTACTGTACTTACTCCGACAATTCAGCACCCTGGGCCCGGCTGCTGCCGGTGGTGGTGATGGCGGCGGTGGTGGTGATGGCGGCAGCGGTGGTGATGGGGGGACTTCTCGCCCTGTGGGGAAAAATACATGTCGCCATTAAGGAGAATTTGAAAACAAGAGTTCAGACCTCTATTACAAATTGGAGAGGGATTACAGTACAGTACTGTAGATGGCCTTAGGGAATTAGCTATTGACCATGATAAAAATACTGTACAAACCAATACAGTATACTGTAGTACAAAAACTACAGTAGTTTTAAGATTACCGCTGTTTGTACAGCATCGCTCTCGCCATCTAAAAGATGACGAGAGCGATGTGGGCCCCATTGCCGGCAATGGAGACCCGGCGGTGCCTTTCCGGCTTCAACGAAGCCTTCCAGGCACTGCCGGGTCTCCCTGTCATGCACATGACACTGGAGCCCGTCGCTGGCAGCATTAGGCCCAGCGGAGGACCTCGCTGAGGACTTCGACTTCGCGGGACCTCGCCGGAGGGTACGTATTACTAAATACCGTACCAGTGGGTACTGTATTTCCCTTCGTTTGTAAATGGGGCCCAGAGTGAGAAGTGATAAGATACCAGACAATCAGCTCCCAAATTTCATTTTCCAAACACAGCCTGTGAGATGACAGTTGGGAGCTGATTGGAGACCCCTGAATCTGTCCGTGACGTACAGTTACTGAAGGTTAATTATACAAACAAGCCATGTCGACCAATAGTGTGTCGCCCTTTAGTCCATGTACAGTACAGTACTGTAGATTTAATCAGCCTGTCAAACAAATGTCTGCCAGTCATGTCAGTGTGTGGTAACAACTGTCAGTCATTGTCAGATACTGTAGTATCCAACACCCTACAGTGCAGTGTACAGTAATGTAGAGTATGTCAGAGTCGTGCATTGTATTGTATTTGTTATTGTACAGTGTACTGTAATTCATGTGATTAAACAGCAATACTGTACTTACTGTGCCTTATACGCCTCCTGATTCGCTCTAGGCGAGGCCTGTCCCTCCTCAACTGGTCCGACCACCTGCGCTGCAGTGACCTCACATTGCAGCGCAGGCCGTAGCGCCTGTATATTTCCCTGCTTGCATTTCGATATGCAAGCTCTTTGTCTTGGTTTGTGGTAAAGGCTACGTTCTGCCACTTTACCAAGACAAAGAGCTCGCCGGACAAAAATCTTCTCGCCCTTATCGCAGCCATTTTCAATAGCCAGTGATGCACGTCGTACGTCGCATAACGTACGGTGCATGACGACACTAATTCACTTGTTACGGCAGGCGTCTGTAGTGCACTGTAATGTAGTCATAACCGTAGTGGCAAAGTAGTGTGGGCATCATGGGATTGAAAACTTTCTGAAGTCATGAAATCACTATTGTGTAACATTCATAGCTGCACACTACAGTAGTTGTCCTAGCAGATGGGGGATGGTCACTTTTCGTAGCCATTTTAAGGACGCAAGGGCAGAGCTGACTGCTTACAGTAAATGGATTAACAAAGCGTCCTTTATTATGGTAATGAGAGGCTCTTGCTTGCTTTGGGGGAAGGGACCTGATGCACTGTGTATGACTCTCGGCCCACTGGGCATGCGCCAGAAATCCTATCGCAACCCTCCTACTGGGCATGCGCCTGCCAGAGATGCCATTTCTAATCCATCGGAGATGGCTGACAGCCACCATAGCGCCAACCGTGTGATACCATACAGAGAGCTCTCTCTCATACAGATCCCACTACTACCCAGTACTTACTGGACATGAGAAATCACTATAGTGTGCAAGGTTGGAACAGCATCAACATTGTCGCAAGTTGGCGATGTATCGCTATTTTGCGCTTCAAACGCACATTCAGTTTGTAATACAGAGAGCCCTCTCAGAGACAAAGACCACTCTCAGTTACAGCTTAAGAGACGTTGCTATAGTGTGCAAGGCTGACACCGCATCTACATTGTCGCAAGTTTGCAGTGTAGTGCTATTTTGCGCTTTAAACGCACAGTTTATAATACAGAGACCTCTCTCTCATACTGTACAGAGTCCATTCACTACCAGTTTCTGCAGTTATAAAATCACTATTGTGTGGTGCAAAATTCAACTGCACCGTCAGTTTTTAATATACTACAGTACAGACACATTCATAGCAGCACACTAGTTGTCCTAGCAGATGGGGGATGGTGTCCTTGGCAATGGTCACTATTCATAGCCTTTTTCAGGACACAAGGGCAGAGCTGACTGCTTACAGTAAATGGATTAACAAAGTGTCCTTTATTATGGTAATGAGAGGCTCTTGCTTGCTTTGGGGGAAGGGACCTGATGCACTGTGTATGACTCTCGGCCCACTGGGCATGCGCCAGAAATCCCATCACAACCCTCCTACCGGGCATGCGCCTGCCAGAGATGCCATTTCTAATTCATCGGAGATGGCTGACAGCCACCATAGCGCCAACCGTGTAATACAGAGAGCTCTCTCTCATACAGATCCCACTACTACCCAGTACTTACTGGACATAAGAAATCACTATAGTGTGCAAGGTTGGAAAAGCATCGACATTGTCGCAAGTTGGCGATGTAACGCTATTTTGCGCTTCAAATGCACATTCAGTTTGTAATACAGAGAGCCCTCTCAGAGACTGAGGCCACTCTCAGTTACAGCTCAAGAGACGTCGCTATGGTGTGCAAGGCTGACACCGCGTCTGTATTGTCACAAGTTTATGGTGTAGCACTATTTTGTGCTTTAAAGTCACACAGTCAGTTTATAAATACTGAAATCACTATTGTGTCCAAGTCTAGGACAGCGTAGAGAGTGGTGCAAAATTCATGTTTTAAACGCATAGTCAGTTTGTAATTTAGAGGCTATCCCTCTCAAACAGAGCGCACTACTGTAGCAGTTTCTGAAGTCATGAAATGACTATTATGTACAAGTATTGGACAGCACAGAGTGGCGCAAGGGAGAAAATCCAACAGCATACCATACAATACTGTAGTAATACAGACATTTGCGCATGCGCAGTGATGATCTTCCATACGCCATGGCATAGCGCTACATGGCGTATGGCTTGGCGCCACAGATCCCATTGTAACCCCTCCACTGGGTATGCACAAGAAGTCCCATTGCAACCCCTTGGAGCTGACAGCCACCACAGCGCAGACATTGACGAAAGTTTTGCACTATTTAAATGCACAATCAGTTTGTAATGTCTTACTTTTAAGCAGCCTTTTAAACAACAACACTACAGTATTACAGTACAACACTACTACAGTACCGTAGTTTCACTATAGTGTCCAGAGCAGACAGTGCCAAAAAATAAAAAAATATTCTTTTCCAGGGATCGAACCCAGGACCATAATTCTTCCAAAGTGATCACCTAACCACTAGCCCACACGCCAGCTACAGTGAACCGCACAGAGCAGCCTCATCCTTGTGCACTCCTCCCGCTGCTGGTTTTAATTATAAAATTTTTTGTCATACTGTAATTCATCCCATCTCAGTGAAAGCTGTGTGCGCATCTCATTAATCTACAGTATCGGTTATACCGTGATAACAACTCGGGCAACTTCTCTACTGTTCAGTTATGTATAATACTGTATGTGCACTGATTTGCATCCTGTTATAAGATCTTACTGTATATACGGTACATTATGTGACATTAAAAATATTGGTTGTGCGAACATGCAAATGCTGTGAATGTGATATCCATTCCATTTAAGTTTAACAGTATGGCATTCAGTACAAGGCATTCAGTACAAATTACAACAGTGGAGCACTCGCCACCCAGCAGTTAAGCGCTGTATTACATGCCGGAGCGTATCCTTCGTTGAAGAATACCACGGTATGCCACAAGTCCATGGTGTGACTCAGAGGCTTGCACGCCACGCCACAAGTCCATGGCGTGACTCAGAGGCCTGCACGCCATGCCATGACCAACATAATAGCTGAGTACATCCGTATGTGAAACAGTCTCCTTTGTTCTGGGTTCACAGGCCAGTGTAAGTGACCTGGCTGTCTGGTCTTATGCAGCTTAATTGTCAGATGTGCTGACTTACTTTCTGATGGGTACCTCCCTTGCAGCAAGCTGTGAGAGGCGGCCAGCATATGAATATTCCCAGTATACTTTCCTCCATTATGGCAACTGGGGCCAGGAGCAATGGTGATTGAAGTTTCAATAAGTTTGCTGTTGCTAGGTCTGCAGAGTGCTGGCTTCTTGTGAAGGCTCCTTGAGATGTTCAGACACTGCTGTAATGTAAGTGCTGGTGCTGAAGGCTGGTTGTGTGGCCAGAAGTGTACTGATGGTACTGGTGTGTCCTAACATGCATCGGCCAATCCTTGGCCTTCCTCAGTTGGGTGAGAAGGTTATTGGGGCCACTGCCAAATTTCTTAACCCCTATTTCAACCCCCACCTATTATCGGTTTATTTTAGATACATTAGTTATGATGTATCTCTTTAACTCCTTACATGCTTATGTTTATTTGTAAATAAATAAAAAAATTCACATCAACATCAGTCTACTATAATCTTCACCATCAACAGCTAACACAACAGGCATCTACTGTAACAGTGCAAGCAAACTCTTTCCATTTTTTTCTATATATTGTTCCAAAAAGGAGAAGGTGCACTCTTATTGGGTGTGCAGCCACTGAGTACCCATTCAACCTATTTATAAAGAGCACAGTATTATATCTCCCCTCCATAATAATACAAATAACAGACAGATAACAATTGATAAAGAGCAATACCCATGAGGCATACAATAGTGATTACAAGCAAATATATAAACAAGATGGAGGACAATAACAGAGACAATTTATTACATTTCAGAAATCAAAGACATAGTAACCAACAAGGATAACAGTGATTGGAACAATAGAGAGGAAAACAATACATTGATTCTAAGGCAGCGGTGGAGAGGGGCAAAGGGGCAAAGAAAGGGGAGGAAGGGAGGTGGGGGGAGCAGTTCCCAGCACCATCCTGCAAAGCCAAAGCGCACCATGATAGAACAAATATACACACAACCTTAAACAATTGGCAATCATCGGTCCCGGAGACAACATTTAATTTGTAATTTAGTTGAATTAGGGAGTCAATATAACTCTCCCAATTTTTTTTTTTAAATTTGAACTTTGGATTCTTTGTGGAGAGAAACCTCCATTCAATCCATCTCGAAGACAAAAAATATTTCTCTCTCTTGGCTAAGGATGGGGTCTGGGACAAATCCAACAATGTAAAATCCATTTCTTATCAACAGCTGAAATAATCACTTTTATCTTTCTACTGCCCTTTGTAAACCTTGTAAAGTTAGTGGGATGTGTCACAACACATTCTTTAACTTCAGAATTTTTTTATATAATGGTATAAGGAGGCATCGGGATAAGCAAACTTAGGGCATAGTGAAGTAGGGTGAGGGCCTGCATGAAATGCATGAGGGGGAGAAAGGTAATATATGTTATATTAGTGAAAGTACATTTCCCTACACAAAGCAGCAGACAAAATGTTATTTGCATATACCAGTATATCCAAATTGATTCTATCAAATGGGGAAATTGAAGAAATACCACTACATCTGTGACCGATGTGAGCGAGAAAATGGAAATTGACAACTGTCTGCAGAAAATGAAAGTGGTTTTGGTCAAGCTCATCTCCACCAGATGCCTATTAGAATTCAATCACCCCCTATCCCACAAAGTAAACGGAAAAGTGACTGTCCCATGTTGGAAGTCAGCTTCACCAATAAGGGCAGGAACAAGGAATATTGATTATTCAACATTTTCTTTCTTTAAGGGGTATATTTACTAAAGTGCAGGTTTTTAGAAGTGAGTATGTATGGTGGTGTGGTGCGCTACTGGGGGTTAGGATGTGGGGAAAATTTGGGTAGGGATTGTGCTGCAGCTATAGACACAGGTGACTATTCCTGTTGTCACCAGAGTAAAGGTAAGTGATATAAGAAGCTTGTGTCTAGTTAATAAATCAATGTGCAGTGATGTATGTACAATTATTTAATTAGAAGGGGCACGCAGCCATCCGAATCTTTTGCAACCTTGTGTCTAGTATCTCCAGCTGATGAGCTGTGATCTGAAACTTTTGTGACTCAGGTACTATCCATTACCATCTTTACAACACATGCCAGAGACTGAACTACCTGTTTTTTAATCAACGCATGTCCACACCTTTATGTTTGTTGTATGATATGTTATGAACATTGATTTTATATGCTCACTGTATCATGCCTTTGTCTTGCATCTTATAAACCATTGTATTAATATTGTTTTTAACTGCATCATAAAGTAATTGTACATACATCACTGCACATTGATTTAGTAACCCCTTGCTACGCTGTTAACTAGACAAAAGCTTCTTATATCACAGGTTTTTACAAGTGGAGATGTTGCCCATAGCAACCAATCAGATTCTAGCTTTTTGCTAAATGTAGAAAGGACACCACATCAATAGAGGGCAAAAATTGCTGTTCCAATGAAGAAGCATAAACAACTTGAATATGTAACCAATCTTTAAAGTAAATGCATATGGCTGCTTGGTTATAAAGCTGTATATCTTGGAATTTAATACCGCCTTGCAGTTTTTAGTTTCGGAAAGTGATAAGGCCAATTTGGGGCTTTTTATTACTTCAGATAAACTATGAAAGGGAGCAGTAATTAAAGTAACATCAGATTTAGTTAATATAATGACAGAACCTGGAGAATATATAACATTTTGGGAAAACAATAATTTTAATAAGGTCCATACGATCCAGAAAGGAGAGTGTCAGGTGACTCCGCGACTTTAGTAGATTAAGGCATTTTAACACAAGAGTTTTAACATTAAGACAATGCAAATCAAAATGTCAAGATGCTTAATATGAGATGTTGCCCATTGAAGACTAAAAGTACAACCCTAGAAGGGGGCTGATTGGTGGTACAGATTTTTCCACATTAACTGTAAATTCTTATACAAGACCAACTGACTAATTCCATTTTGCAAAATACAGAGTAGGGGATCTAAAGTCAGATTAAAGAAAATGGGGGGAGGGGGCATCCTAGACCAGTTGGCCATGGTTCATAACAAGAGGATTATTTTACAGACCATTGATCAATAGCTAAGTATGTACGGGAGGTATTGATATATTTGACAAATTGAGCAAAGGGAACTCCAAAATTACATATAGCAAAGATTTAGAAAAAGTGGTGCCAAGAAATTTTGTCAAAAGCCTTTTCAGAATCTTAACTAAGTAAAATATTTTTGGAAATGCAAAATAATGCCACAATAGTCTATGTGTCATTGTTGTCCAAAGCTGTTAGTTCTGTATCTATAGCAGTTCCAATCACAGCTTGACTTTGCTTCTTCTATGGAATGAAGTTCACAACAGACAAAGTTGGCATATCCCTCACTGTGGGCCTAACTCAGAGGTGGATGTTGCTACATTCAGTCTTGCATCTGATGCAGGACTCACAGCTGACTGTTATAACATGTAAATGCTAGTTTCTGATTTCCCCTGGTGCAGTAGCCTGCATATGACTTAGCAAGTCTTGAAACACCTACTTTCATTGTCTCTGCATGCTGTAAGACCACTGGAGATTCTCCACACACCACCATAGGCACACCATCACATGCACCATCAACAGTTGTACCAGCCTTATAGCAGGTGCAGTTTCTCCATCTGAACATGGCTGCTGTGTGTTTGATAATGCACCTACTTTCACTGACATGTCCATGATTCCCATAACACGCCCACAAGAGATATCTTTTTTTGCATTCACTTCAGAACACCTTCCAGTCTCTAGCCAGGATTGCCCATCACTTTGCAGCTTGGTTTGTGATACTATCTGAGCTGATAGCAATAGCACCTTTGTGTGCACATTCAGGGTAATGCATGCGCCATCAGGGTTAACAGAATTTCACACATGCGCTGTAGCAAAAAAATAGAAAAATTATTAACTACGTAAATATTAGCATTGCATTTCAGTTGTGTGCTGGATCTTTTAGGCAGCTTTCCTTTGTTGCTCCTCATGAATTTGTGAATTGGACCTTGTGATGTTTCTTCTCACATACACTGATGGCAATCAGATTGGTTCCTATATCTGGAACAAACACCACATCTTCCATGTCTGTGACAACTAAGTTACCCTTGTTTCTCAAGCATACAGTTAAAGTCCTAAATGCCATGAAAGTTTGGAGAGTATCTCCTGTTCCTCTTCCCTTCTGGTCCATGAGTGGTTTCCCTACTGCCCACAGTGGCTTGAACCAAGTCTCATTACAGCTAAAGAGCGTTGTGGCTCCTGAGTCCATGTACCAGCAATCTTTGCTGTGACTGTCTGTTACATTCAATGCTGACCTATTCTTTCTGTTATGCTTATACTATGAATACCACTTTGTTCAATTGCTCTACATTCTGACACCTTATGTCCCAATTTGAAGAACTGGTACTTGAGCTTTTTAAACGTTACACTTTTTGACAGCAGAACAGAATTTTAAGCATTGGTCACAACAGGTATGCACTCTAGAAACTGAAATAGATTATTCCATACAATCTCCATTGATAGCTTGGTAGTGCATGACTCCAAAGCCACTACTAAGAAAAAATCATACGCTGGTGTAAGGTTTTGCAGCATTGCCATTGCAACCTCCTCATCTACTTGGACACCTACTGAAGTTACTTGCTGAGAAATATAATGGAATACATATGCTCATGAACAAGTAGACCTATGGATCCCATTGTGAGCAGTCCTACAACCCCTTTTTATAATGGCACAGTGACTCAGAGACACTTGAGGGCACATCCTAACAGTTTAAAGCACAGGTTCTCAAACTTGGTCCTCAGGACCTCAAACAGTTCATGTTTTCCAGGTCTCACTGAAACACAAATGAAAGAATTTTCTCCACCTGTGGATTTTTTAAAATGTGTCAGTGAGTAATGATTACACCTGTGAACCTGCTGGGTGACCTGCAAAATGTCAACTGTGTGGGGTCTTGAGCACCGAGTTTGAGAACCACTAATATAGAGGGTGAAAAAAGAAGAACAAACGCCATGCATACACAGAACAGAAGGCACATTGGAGATCGCATCTCTGTTACTCTAAGAATGGACCAAGGAGATAGCAAGAGCACTTTCCTCCAACAATTTGCTGTCTATGCAGTTACTGTTTTGGCACAAATTGTGTAACTGACAGAGCTGGCAAAATTAACGTGTGATAGATAGTATTAAAGGTTGGACATTAGTCCTTCAAGTTTGCTGCACTACTTAGTGCCCCATTTAATTTTAACCTGACTCTGCAGTTACAGGAGGCTAATAGTGTGTGATACGATACGAGATAATGTACACTCTATTTGATATTTTGGTCTGTTAAGAAGCTTATACATGCTTTGGTTCTGAATCCCAGAATAGTTATTTTATATATAATTGACCACAAATGGCAGTGTGTAGGTTCCCAAAACAACTACTTATTATGGTGAATATATTTGCTTTGGGCAATAATATGAGAAAGTAAATAGAATATAATAAATATAAAAATCTTAACTAGAAATATATTGGGTATATCTAAATAAAGTGTATAGTAAACAGAAAATAGCACAGCCTTAAAATATATTCAGGTCTATGTAAAAATACTCAATACCGCAGCTTAAAATATACATACTTTAATTAAAAAATAGACAACATTTTATATAAAAAAGAGCTTTGAGCCTCATTCTGAGTTGCACGCAGAAGCATGCACAGCTGCATCCATTGATGGACGCCCATCTTTGACTTTTTGAAAATGCCACTGCAAACCCCCTATCCTGTATACATCTGTGTGGCCAAATGTGCAAAGTCTAAGATACAGTACCCACTTTTAGCGTCAATGCATGCTGTAATACTGATTGGTGCATCCTTTTACACCACCATACAGTAGGTCGCACTATCAAAACTGGCACAAGCCCTATAACAGGTCCAGTTTTTCCACCTGACAATTGCCTCCTATGCCTGTGGTTGTGAATGCAGCTGCTTGCATTGACATGTCCATGACACTCCCATATTTAAGCCCATTTTTACATTAAATTCTAATCCCCTCCAAGTCACTGCCCAGGAACACCCCTCACTTTTACACTATCTATCAGATATAGTCTGTCCCGATTGCAACATCACCTTTGTGTGTACACTGTAACACATGCACTGTAGGAGTTTTCAGAAATTTGTGCATGCACAGTTTAAAAAAAAAAAACCTCAATTACATGACCATCGGTCATCAGTCATTTCATAAATTCCATGAAACAAATGCGGCTTGATGTTTGGCCCCTGCGCAAGCACCGCATCTGTCGTGCGCATGCGCTCGCCCCACCGTGCGACTGAACTTCAGTCGCTCCGGGGTTCTCTACAAGATGGGGTGGCTGTCAATGGTGAGTGACAGCTCGCCCAGTTTTGTAGGCGGGTAGGGGGGGTGGCTGCACAAATGCCTTAGGAATGCCTGGCATTTGTGGGAGGACCTACTGACATCACTAGTGATGTCAGTAGTGGACTTCCTGCTCTATTAGAGCAGGGAGTCCACTCTTGCTTGCGGCAGCAGAGACCATACCCCAGGGTCTCGTCGCAAGCCCCATGGTCATGATAATCGCAGCAGTCTCCAGCCCACTCGCACAAACTGTGGGTGGACACCCACAGCTTTGCGAGCAGCCTGGAGACAAAAAAAAATGCCCACAGACCCTGCGAGCTGCCTGCGGCAGCGAGCGGGTCTGAATCAGGGCCTTTGTTCTATGCAAGATATATTGATGATTTATTTTATACATTGCGGGGAACATAGATTCAATAAGAGAACTTGAACCCCAATTCACTAAGATTAAAATAACTGTGTACTTACAGTATAAGTAATATAACTTTTCTGGACATTTGCCCTCTCTCAGGTCTGTACCACAACTTTATGCCAGCCAGTGGACACGAACAACTTTATCCATTTTAGGTTCGTACTCAATTTGAGGCAAAAAGTTGGAATCATTGAAAAAGTTTTGCCGATGACACCATTTCGCCAGGCGGAAAAGTATTCAATTTGAAAGACTTTCCGCCTAGGCGGAAAGTCAATGCAATGTAATAGGCGGAAAAGTTTTGCCTATGAATAGCAGGCAGAAAAAAGTGCATAATTGAGGTTTTGGGGTGCAACAATGCAGGAACCCCCGTGCAGCCTTCAGACAGTCCCCCAAAGGTAAACTGCATCAAAAAAAAAAACACTTAAGAACACCCCAAAAAATCACTTTCATTTTGGGGGTGAAAAAAAAATGTTGGGGGACAAAGTTAAAACTAGCTAACAAGACTCTAGGGGGGTCCCCAAGTATGCCCAATTAGTTTTTTTCATTGCAGGGGCTTGCGGCAGATGGATTTTTTAGGATTTTTAAAATTTAACTTTAGCAACTTTAAAATATGCTGGCCCCCATTTTCAAGTACCCCAAATTTGCTGGGATAAGTTATTTTCTGCAAAAAAAAATCCTGAATACTATTCTGCACCACTTATACAAAAACGCTATTTAGCAGCTATTGAGCCCGTTTAAAAATACCAAATACCTTCAGCAAGCCAAATCGGGGGTAACCATAGCTGACCCCCATGTCAGAGCATCTTTTGGGGGTGTCAGGGTGATTTCCCCAAATCTGACAGTACTTTCCACTTGTTTAAGTTTCGCCGGGTCCCATTTTCACGTACTTTCAAATTGAATACGAGGATACGTGGGCACGCCCGCAATACTTTTCCACCTGCAAAACACGCGATGTATGCAAAAAGTCTGGGAGGCAGAAAAGTATTGCGGGTCCGCTCAAATTGAATACGGCCCTTAGTAGCAATCACAAATGTAGTTGGATGGCAAAGATACCCTATGGCCAACATACTGTAGAAGGTTACGTAGAAACTGTTCTGACCTGGTGTAATTTAATATTCAAGACAACACACTTATTTAATCCTTTGAAGAAAAAAAATGGATACTAAGGAGTTTCTTGATGATGCATATTTGAAATCATTAAAATTATATAGTAATCTCTACTTGATCAAAACAAAAGGAAAATATGTGCAAAAAAGACAAAAACCATTACAGATGCAATTGAGTAAAAGGAGTCAAGGTTCATGGGCTAAGAGGCTGCTACTCCTCTTAGGCCATGAAGCTTGACTCCTTTTACTCAAGATAAGCTGATATCCAAATTCATTTTAGAGGATTGATTTATTCTTAGATACATTGATAGATCAACCACTGTGTATCTTAGGTGCCGTATCCACATATTGGGTCTCATTCAGACTCGGTTGCAAGCGCTGAGCGCTCGCAACCAGGTCGATGTTAAGACCCTGCGCAGCGGCCGCACTGTGCATGCGCGAGCCCCGGAGTGAGAGAGAAATTCTCTCACTCCAAAGCTCACTACAAAAGGGACGGCTGTTGATGTTGATCGACAGCTCGTCCCGTTTTGTAGGCGGGGCGGGGGGTGGCTACACAAACGGAGGCGTTCCCAAGCGAACACCTGCCATTTTGTGGGCGGCCGCACTGACATCAGCAGTGATGTCAGTGGGGAGCTTCCTGCTCGATCAGAGCAGGAAGCTCCGTGGGGCTTGCGGTTGCCGAAACCCAACATTAGGGTCTCGTAGCAAGCCCCGATGATCGCGATGGTCTTGACCATCGCAACCATCACCCTGGTCGGTCGCTAAGCTGTGGGTGGCAACCACAGCTTAGCTAGTGACCAGGAGGCTGCACTTAAAAAATCAAGCAGCCGCCCTCATTCAGAGAGAGCGATCGCTTCTTGCGACCGCCTCTGAATTAGGGCCATTGTTTTTCATATATATATATATATATATATATATATATATATACACACACACACACACACACACATGAACAAACATGGCCCTTGTTACCAAGTGGTTAGCACAATAAGTATAGTACCAAACGTTTGTGGTGGAAAACCAGAGTACATATTGAACGGATGGGTTTTTTAATGTATTTTTGTTTAGATATAGAATTTCATTTTTCAATGCTATCACTATCTTCAATTAAATTTTTGATCTCCGTGTATGTATGTATGTATGTATATATATATATATATATATATATGGGGTAAATGTTTTTTTTTTATATAATTTCATTCTGTGTTGTAATCATATTTGTGTTTCCTTTAAAATGTTTTTATACCATGTTTCAGGGTTCCTTTTGATTGAATTTTGTTTTTGAACAAGTCACATACTTTGGGCTAAATGTATGGTCAGAGTTTTGAAAATGTGCGGGTATTGAGTGATACCTGCACATTTTTAGAACTCACCCTATGTGATAGGATGCGAGAACATGCAAACTCGCATACAACCCCACAACTCGCAATGGCAAAACTCGTATCCAAGTTTTTAACATGAGCAATACTACTGACCTAAAACTTGCAAAATAATAGACCTGCTTCAGGCAGGCAAATATAGCCTAAGCAGGTGCGAGTTAAATAGAGGCATGCACAGATCAGTGAGATCCGTGCATGCTTCTGTTAAAAAAAAACAAAACTGTAAAAGTGTAAAAATAAAAAACAACATGGGGGAGATATAGGGATCCCCCGTGTTTTCATCAACCAGCACCAGACTCAGTGAGCCAGTCCTAGTTTTGGAAATATGGGGAACAAAATGAGTAGGGGTCTCCCATATTATCCACAACCAGCACCTGACTTTCTAGTGGGAGTATAATGCCACAGCCATGGGACCCACTTCATGGGGTCCCCCGGCCAAAGCATTATCACATGACGCTAGTCAGCACAGACCAGGGATCTGGGGACCCCACCAATAAAGGGGTTACCCCTCTCCTGGGCACCCCAGACCTGAGCTGATAGCCTGGGGCTATCACTGGCACCCTTGTGCAGTGGGTGCCGGGTTGATTGTGTCAAAAATAGAATAAATATTGTCTTTTACAGGAGAACTAGAGGTCCCAAGCAAACCTTCCTTGTATGCTGGTATTTGGAAAACTACAAGTACCAGCATGCGGGCCATTAAGGGCCCGCTGATACCTCTAGTTCACCTGTAAAGAAATATAAAGAAAATAACAAGATACAGACACTGAAGGTTTTATTATTTTATTACACATGCACTCACTCACTCACACTCACCTACCCCTTGTATCATGACCTTCTCTAGTAAGCATCCACCATCTACTGTAAAAAATCAAACTGAAAAAACGCAGACCCCCATGGAGAGTACCGTCCTCTAAGGACAGTATTTTGCGAATTACGGCTCAGCCGTGGCATTTCACATAGAAATGCATTGGCTGAACGTTCATTGGCTGAGAGAGGCAGAGCCACCATTTCTCTCAGCCACAGCTCCCACGGCTGTGGCATTACACCCCCACTAGAAAGAGTCCAGTGCTGGTTGTGGATAATACGGGGGACCCATACTCGTAGGGTTCCCCCATATTTTCATCAACCAGCACCAGGCTCAGTGAGCCAGTCCTGGATGTGGAAATACTGGGGCCAAAATTTCTTTTTTTCCCCATTTTAATAACCATGACTGGCTCAGAAAATCCTGGCACTGGTTGTTCCCTTATTTTGGGTAGCCCACGTCATTTCCTTTAAAAAATATTTTTACACTTTTATAGTTTTTTTTTAACACAGAAACATGCACTGATCTGTGCATGCCTCTATGCTCTATGTAACCCACGGAATGGGATTGAAATGCCAGCGGCTGTTTAGCCACTGGTTCAAGTCCTGACAGCAGCTGACTGGCAAGATCAAAATCCCGACAGAGTCTGGTAAGTACCCTAACCTCCCCTGCCCCCTCTAACCTTCCCTTAGTGGTGCCTAACTCTAACCTCTCCCTGGGGTGCCTAACCCTATCCCTCTCCCCTAGTGTTGCCTAACCCTAATCCCCTCCCAAACATAACCCTAACTACACTAAACTCCCTAATCCTAACCCTACCTCCACCCGGGCTAATGCGATAAGGGTGCCCCAAACTTACCATCATCCTCAGCGTTCTGGCATCAGGATTATGATAGTTGTCAGTATTTCAATGCCTATCATAAATCCCTAGCTGAAATTCCGCTGTCAGGATTGTGACCGACGGCCTTGCATCCCGTAACTTGCACCTTGTAACAAAAGTTGCATTCCAAGGTGTAAGTTAAAACCAAGCAGAGTCAAAATGGTCCATCAGCTTACCATCAAGGACAGTGGAGGATCATGGTGTTTCACAGGACATAGGGTAAGCTGACGGACCGGATGGCATGGGATGCAGCCCTCCAGAGCGCCATTACCTAGATTTTTTTTCTGTCATTTTTATGTATCTTTTATCCTAATTTTTTTACTTTTTTTCCACTATCTATTTGGATGCTCCATGTGACAATTACCCACCCTCAATGATTATATCCATTGTGCTATATGCACACAACACCCTCTAACAATAATTACTAGCCCCAACCATTTTGGCACTAGACACCTCCGGATTCAATCCGGGATCCATCACTATCCCCCTTCCATATACCTTCCCCCCTACCCACCCTGCATCAGAAGTGTTTAGCAGACAAGGAGCACTGTGACTCCATAATAAATCTGCAACTTATAAATAAATAAAATACTTACCATTTACACTTAGTTATCTCTACTCATTTATCTCATAACCACCTCATCATCTTTCAAGCGCATGCACAACTATTGTTTTTACTTATGCTAATTAGGAGTGGGGATTACTCCTAGTGGCCGCTGCTCATACTACTACCCCAAGAGTAAGTGTAAGTGGTATTCAATTTCTATCCAGCCACGGCTACTGATTTATCCCACATCTGGGGCAATACACTTGGGATTGGTCAATGGGGCCTTAAATAACAATCATACCTTCTGATGATAGCATTTGGACAACTGCTGACACGCGTCAAGGATTTAAACCCACATTTAGGGGTAGATATATCTAGTTTTGGAAAGTGATATAGTGGATGGAGACAAAGTACCAACCAATCAGCTCCTGTCATTTTTCAAACACAGCCTGTAAAATGACAGTTAGGAGCTGTACTTAATTTCTCTCAACTTTATCACTCTCTAAGACTTAGTCCATGTCCCCCATATGGACTTTCTATGCACACTTACAAGTTTCTACCTTCTTAAAGCTGGAATTACTACAACTTCTGTACAGGGAGACCAGATGACTTGTTAACACATCAGAGTATAGATCAGGAAGCTGACAGCCAATCACATGTTACCTTTACACTAAGTGTGCTCATTACTGGATAATAGACCTTTTTATGTTCTGTACTACTGTCTCTATAACCACCTCTTCTTCTCTACTTGGGTTTTTTACAAAGGATGATATTGCCTATAGCAACCAATCAGATTCTACTTAACATTTATCTAGCACCTTCTAGAAGATAATAGCTAGACTCTGATTGGTTGCTATGGGCAACATCTCCACTTCTAAAAACATGCACTTTAGTAAATATCCCCTGTAGTCACCATTTAGCTCATTTATAAGGTTGACAGTACAGTAAATCAATTTGTATGGATCACATATTACATCTCACTGATTTCTATACATGCTCATCGAAACAGTGTGTTTGATGGTGAAATGTCCAGTTACAGTGACACAATTTCAGATGTGGATTTCCTCCCATTAGAGGGACTGATCACAAAATTTCATCCAGTCTCTATATGGAAATTTAGGGATATATTGACTAAATGTCGATATTAATCGATATCAAATCGATCTAAATTGATCAACATCAATTTTGTGTTTCTGGGGCTAAATCACACATTTACGAACATAAAAAAAAATAAAAAAATTGCCTGTTCGTAAATGTGTGATATATCCCCAGAAACACAACATTGATATTGATCAATTTAGATCAATTTGAAATTAAACTCGGCCTTTAGTAAATGTCTCTCAATGTCTAGTGCATATTTTAACAGCTTATTTTCTGAATATTTTATATGCACATACATTTTTTTTATATAAAATGTTGTCTATATTGTATTATAAAGGTTTATAATTCCAGTTACGGTATTCAGTATTTTTACATAGATGCAAAATATATTTTAGGCCTGTTCTGGTTTCTATTGTTAACTACATACCATTACATGTCCAGAAGCAGAACAGGGGTTGGCCGGGCATCCAAGCATAATTTGAGTACACTATAGCTTGTTCATTTAAATGTGACATAATTATGATACACAATGATGATGATGATGATTATTAGCTGTACTACATCTACAGTGGCTGCTTCTGATTGCTTGTGTACTGACCCCTCCAGCTGATAGTATTTAAATCATGACTGTCAGGCTGTCTATATGCATTATTTACTTGACATTTCCATTACTATTATTTCAGGAATGCTCATTTCTATTTGATTTAAAAGGACAAACAACAGTTGGGGAGTTGTTTGTACTTAATTACATTTTATGTGGAAAAAGCATCTTTCACATTAATAACCGTCAAGACACTTGTGAATATGACATTTAATTACATTAATAAGTTATGTACTAACAGGATAATGCAATGTTAACATTTGCTACCAACATTGTCAAGCCACATCACTATGTTATCAAGGAGGGAAACTATACACAGTTTAAGAATCAAGATAATATGGGGCCAGGGTACTATTCCAAATGTGCTGTAAAAAAAACCCAAAAGATGCAAATAAATAAAAAGGAAAATGTCACTGGCACACAATATAACATAATTGTGGTAAATGCTAATACTTTTATATTGTAATTTATTCTTTTGAAAGTGTAATAAATGGCAATTAATTAGCAGCCATTTTAAATAGTTTATGAATTTAGTTTATGACTTTACATTTGATGCCCTCCTTATACAATTTTAAGTTAAAAAGAATTTTACATTTTAGCACTGATCCTAGTCAACATGTCACACAACATGGAATCCTTTTTTAAGGATGCCGAAGAGATGGTGCCCATCTCTATTGATTAACAAATTCAGATGGTGTGTTACTGTAAATGAAGAATGTAATTTAATTACTGTAGTGTAAGTTTGACATTATATAAACAGCTGTTTTCCAATGTGAACCATCATAATCTTAGTACATTCTTAGATACTGCCAGTGAGCACACATCATGGCAATAGAAAGCTCTTGGTCATTTCAGTCATCTCCCTCTGCCCTCAATATGACTCAGATGGGTCCAGACCTTCACTGACCAGGACCCCATCATTGTCACCATTTGCCCTAAATTGATGCCAGTTTCCTTATTGGTGTCCCTACTCTCAGGGAGTGGGGAATGAACTGTCATGGTACAAGGGTTTGGTTGATTTGGGTCTGTCCCTTTGGGATAACGGTGTTTGCTGAAGTGTGAATGAAGCTGGAAGGCTTAATAATGCTATCCTCATGCAGAACACTATTAGTAGCAAAAGACTGATGTTGCAGAATGGGTAGGACAAATATTTAGAACAGGTGGAGGCTAACAGAATAGCCTGTAGCTGTATCAGTATGCAGGATATCTTTGAGCAGACTTCAATTACACTGGACCTGGGTGCTGGGAACACAACTGAAGCAGACTGCAGGAAACACTGGAATTGGGTGCTGGAAGCACTACTGAAGCAGGCATTTATATATTTATATAGTTGTGATATATAGTTGTGAGTATCATTAAAGGTCTGTAGTTGAGAGAATACTGATGCAAATTGAAAATTTTTAGCATTTTCCATTCTTATGAGCTTCCAGCAGGACAAGGCATCAATACTGAAAATCGAGAATCTGTATCAGAAAAGTGCTTCACTATCTATCTATGTATCAATCTATGTATCCTGTTTTGTTGTGTTACAGGTAACTTTAGAACTGGTGCAGCTTTATGGTACCTGTCTGCAGTTCTTTATAACTGTCATGGGTATGGGGTGTAATGTCTCTTAATAAATTGAGCTTAATTTATAGCAACTCTAGTCTAGCAGTAACTACAAGAATGCAAGAATCTCATTAAAAAAATAAAGAGAATGTTTGGATGATGCCTAAATTGGCATGGAACTGACTTTTTTTAGTGGATGAGCAACAGAAGTTATTTTACAAAAATGCTTCCATTGGATGAACATTCAAAAATTGTCTTGCCAATAGCTAATATAATTCCAAAGACAAAGTTCCAATGCATGAATAGTGTGTTCAGTTTGACCATTAGTTTAAAGATGGAAGACAGTTAATCATTTTATTTTTAGAGGACAAATTGCTTCCAAAATCATGAAGCAAATTGCACTCTCCGATTAGAAATTATACCATCATGTACTCCATGTATTAGATACACTTTCTTGGTAAGTAATCCTGATGTTTTCTTTGAATTAAGAAGTCTATGACAGTGTACATAGTGGGCCATCTTTGCCAGTCCATCAACAAACATCAGAGCAGTAGTAATACCTTTAGTCATATTTGCAATTAAATCCAGGCAAAATTTGTAAAAGTTCAAGAGGAGAAATGCAGAAACTTAAAGGAGTACAAATTTTGCAGGATGACACAAGTGTTTGAATTTGTATTTTGGCCACCAGAAATAACAAGACAGTAACTTGTGGGTCTTAAAAACAGCTCTGTGACCTGCCAACTCAGAGACCTGAAAAATTGCAGAACCTTAAACTGTGTTGATGGTACATACATATAGAATTCATACTTCCATATGTTATTTAAACATATTAAGTGTAAATCTACATTAATATAGGATTTTGAAGGGTTGGATCCACATGTAACCATTCTTAATGTCAGGCAACAGCTCACCAGTAGTAATAGCTCCCAGAAAATTTTTACTTGGAGAGAATTGTCTCTTCTGGTTCTATTTGGGGACAATTATCAAAATATGCTCTGCTTAGCATCAACCTTCTTAATTCAGGATCTGAGTCTTTATGAAATAAAGCGTAAATGATTTAGGAGTATACTCCATCTGGCTTGCGAGGGGAAGATTCTGTTTGCAGATCTTGCAAACTGTAAATTGCACTTATCTGAAATCACAATTATTTTGTGTGCAGTACCTTCTAACAGATGGAAATTCAGTAAATGCAACCACACTGGCTAAGTGTTCTTTATTTCATATATCATAATTCTTTTCTGTGGCAGTTTTTTTTGAATAATAAACAACATGGGTCTAATCAGGAGCAGTTCAGAGGAGTGGGTCTGTAAGCAGTCTCTGGGTGTGTCCTTCCCCTTCACTGGCACATGGGCCGGTCAAAATCTGGCACTACTGCATATGCGCAAACCTTCATGCCTGGTGCCATTTCAGAGTGATTTCTGCAGCACTCGTGGAGGTGAGTACAGTCTATGGGTGCAGAGTGTGCAATGTTAGCTCACCTACACCCATGGGTCCATGTGATCCACACACCCTGCACCCATTTTAGATCTGTCCATGGGTCCAATAGAATCTTTTATGTGACAGTACGAATGCAGAATCTAAAGCATCTGCCTCAATTATAAATGGAAATTATGTGTTTTGCGATCTACTAATATGAGAACTTTTGTAACTCTGTCTTATGCAAATAACTCTTATCACCTTCTGAACAATGAAAGGATAATCACTATTTTGATAGTGAAGTGATTAGTGCCACAACCTAAAGGCAGTGCCAGATTAAGGTCCATATGGGCCTGGAGCTGAAATTTATCAAGGGCCTACTGTGTGACACTGCAAAGGGTGTGATAAGCACTGCAGAGAAGTTCTCCCGGGCGGGCAGTGGGGGTGTGGTGGCACACTACGCTACCTCTCCACACTACATCACTACGCTACCTCTCCACACTACATCACTACGCTACCTCTTCACACTACGCTACCTCTCCACACTACATCACTACGCTACCTCTTCACACTACGCTACCTCTCCACACTATGCTACCTCTCCACACTATGCTACCTCTCCACACTACATCACTATGCTACCTCTCCACACTACGCTACCTCTCCACACTACATCACTACGCTACCTCTCCACACTACATCACTATGCTACCTCTCCACACTACATCACTATGCTACCTCTCCACACTACATCACTAAGCTACCTCTCCACACTACATCACTACGCTACCTCTCCACACTACATCACTACGCTATCTCTCCACACTACATCACTACGCTATCTCTCCACACTACATCACTACGCTACCTCTCCACACTACATCACTACGCTACCTCTCCCCAGTACGCTACCTCTCCACATTTAGGGCCGGTGCGAGGATAATTTTCTGATATGTAATATGCATCATACATTGCTTGTTTATATATATATATATATATATATATATATAGTCAGGTCCATAAATATTGGGACATTGACAGAATTTTCATATTTTGGCCTCTATTCACCACCACAATGTCTTTGAAATGAAACAAACAAGATGTGATTTAACTGCAGACTTTCAGATTTAATTTGAGGGTAATTACATCCAAATCAGGTGAACGGTGTAGGAATTACAACGGTTTCTATATGTGCCTCCCACTTTTTAAGGGGCCAAAAGTAATGGAACAAACTAAACAATCCTAAATCTAACTTTCACTTTTTAATACTTTGTTGCAAATCCTTTGCAGGCAATTGCAGCCTGAAGTCTGGAACGCATAGACGCTGGGTTTCATCCCTGGTGATGCTCTGCCAGGCCTCTACTGCAAATGTCTTCAGTTCCTGTTTGTTCTTGGGGCATTTTCCCTTCAGTTTTGTCTTCATCAAGTGAAATGCATACTCAATCAGATTCAGGTCATGGGATTGACTTGGCCATTGCATAACATTCCACTTTTTAGCCTTAAAAAACTCTTTGGTTGCTTTTGCAGTATGCTTTGGGTCATTGTCCATCTGCACTGTGAAGCGCCGTCCAATGAGTTTTGAAGCATTTGACTGAATATGAGCATATAATATTGCCCGAAACACTTCAGAATTCATTCTGCTGCTCTTGTCAGCAGTTACATCATCAATAAATACAAGGGAACCAGTTCCATTGGCAGCCATACATGCCCACGCCATGACACTACCACCACCATGCTTCACTGATGAGGTGGTATGTTTTGGATCATGAGCTGTTCCTTTCCTTCTCCATACTCTTCTCTTCCCATCACTCTGGTACAAGTTGATCTTTGTCTCATCTGTCCATAGGATGTTGTTCCAGAACTGTAATGGCTTTTTTAGATGTTGTTTGGCAAACTCTAATCTGGTCTTCTTGTTTTTGTGGCTCACCAATGGTTTGCATCTTGTGGTGAACCATCTATATTCACTCTTGTGAAGTCTTTTCTTGATTGTTGACTTTGACACATATACATCTACCTCCTGGAGAGTGTTCTTGATTTGGCCAACTGTTGTGAAGGGGTTTTTCTTCACCAGGGAAATAATTCTTTTGTCATCCACCACAGTTGTTTTCCGGGTCTTTTGGTGTTGCTGAGCTCTCCGATGCGTTCTTTCTTTTTAAGAATGTTCCAAACAGTTGAATTGGCCACACCTAATGTTTTTGCTATCTCTCTGATGGGTTTGTTTTGATTTTTCAGCTTAATGATGGCTTGCTTCACTGATAGTGACAGCTCTTTGGATCTCATATTGAGAGTTGACAGCAACTGATTCCAAATGCAAATGTCACACCTAGAATCAACTCCAGACCTTTTACCTGCTTAATTGATAATGAAATAACGAGGGAATAGCCCACACCTGTCCATGAAATATCTTTTGAGTTGATAGTCCCATTACTTTTGGCCCCTTAAAAAGTGGGAGGCACATATTGAAACTGTTGTAATTCTTACACCGTTCACCCGATTAGGATGTAATTACACTCAAATTAAATCTGAAAGTCTGCAGTGAAAGCAAATCGTGTTTGCTTCATTTCAAGAACATTGTGGTAGTGAATAGAGACCAAAATCTGAAAATTCTGTTGATGTCCCAATATTTATGGACGTGACTGTATATATATATATATATATATATATATATATATATTGCGCAGTCTACTATCAGGCAGCCTATTGCTTGTGTGTATATATATATATATATATATATAAAATATATAATTACAAAGCATATATACCAATTACACGAGTCCACTCAAATACAGTCCCACGCGGGTGGCATCTGTTCCCCGCTCCTCATCTCTGAGAGAAGAGGAGCAAAGGGGGAAGTATAGAGAGCTAGGGGGGCGGGAAATGAGAAGACAGTGTACAGCGCTGCTGCTGCACACTGTCTTAGTCACTGACAGAGCGGTGGCCGCGGCTGGCTTTACAAGTGACGCGGCCGCCGCTCGGACTGAACACAGTAGTGATGTGACAGGAGGTCTGTCACTACTTGCTTTACAAATGCCCATAGCCTGGCTTTACAATTGCCACGGCAGGGGGTCTGTCACTACTCAGTAACACAACAGGACGGCGAGTGGTCTCCCCACACTACATCACTATGATACATTGCTCAACTATATCAGTGCACAGCCTTCCCGCACTATATACCTACACTACCCTCCCCACACTATATACCTACACTACCCTCCCCACACTATATAACTACACTACCCCCCCACACTATATAACTACACTACCCCCCCCCACACACACACACACAATATATAAAAGTGGAAGAAGAAGGTGCAAGGCATGATATGGAGTGATCTGTGTTGTAGTGCTAGGTATGGAGGGTCCATTATTTAGGGCTATGTGATATAGTGCTAGTTAGGGAAAAATCAATTATGTAATACAGAGAAGTAGTGCTGGGTATAGTGGGGTCAGGGCCCAGGGGGTAATGCATAGAGGTAGTGGTGAGAATGGAGAGGTCAGGGCAGTATGGCAGAGTGGTAGTGGTTGGCATATCAGTGTCATTGGGGTAATGCAGAGAGGTAGTAGTGGGCATAAATATGTCAGGGAAGGGGTAATGCAGTGAGGTAGAAGTGGGCATGAAGATGTCAGGGGCAGTAATGCAGAGAGGTAATGGTGGATATAGAGGAGTCAGGGGACAGGTGTAGTGCAGAGTAATAGTGGTGGGTTGATGATAATGCAGAGAAGCAGAGGCAAGCATGAAGGGGTCAAGGGAAGTAATGCAGAGTGGCAGTGGTGGGCATGGAGGGGTCAGGGGGTAGTGCAGTGTAGTAGTAGTGGGTCAGGGAGATAACGCAGAGAGGCATGATGGTAGTGCAGAGAGGTAGTGGTGGGCATGGAGGGGTCATGATGGTAGTGCAGAGAGTTAGTGGTGGGCATGGAGGGGTCATGATGGTAGTGCAGAGAGGTAGTGGTGGGCATGGAGGGGTCATGATGGTAGTGCAGAGAGGTAGTGGTGGGCATGGAGGGGTCATGATGGTAGTGCAGAGAGGTAGTAGAGGGCATGAAGGAGTCAGGGAAGTGATGCAGAGAAGTAGTGGAGTCTATGAAAGTGTCAGGGAGGTGATGCAGATTAGTATTGGGTGGGTATGGAGGGGTCAGGGAGCTGGTGTAGGGGAACACTTTGGAGAAGTCTACAACATGTCTCCACCTTTAGCTGCATGTAAGTTAGTAACATGTATAATAGGTGACAATTATACCTCAGCCAGACTGACACTGGTCACAGGCCCCCGCCCCCCCCTTCCCCAATTATGTCATGCTGATGGGCAGGGGGTGGGAGAGTGAAAAACTGAATGGGGAACATTTTGGACTGGAATTAATTCCACATCATGAATGGGGCTGAGACTGCTGGGAGAAGGCTCCAGGTACCTGTTGCTGCTCTGCATTTGGTGACAGGCTGGGAGGAGGGGGTCTGAGTCTGATTGTGTAGGAATGGGGGATTCCTGCTAGTACCTGTGCATACATACTGTGCCTCCCCTGTGCATCAGGAGCAGCTACTGGAACAATAAAATTACAAGACTCTTACTTGAACATTTCACTTACATTTGCTGCTTCCAGAGGCAGAGTAGCCCGTTCTGTGACACAGCCAGGCAGCAGGGAGGAGCTTTACAGAAGACTCTCCAGTGTGCATTCGCTGCATCAGATGACTCGTGTATCTTCATATGCCCTGGACCCAGATGGTGAAGATGAGAATCTCCCCTGCCCCGTGCAGCTTAACCCTGTGTAGCCCAGTACAGTAGCCCCTGTACAATGACTGACCTCTTCTTGCTGTCATGCAGTTTGTCCTTCACGGAGAACAGAATGGCAGAAGGAGCAGGGTGGGAGGAGCTACTCCCACCCTGCTCCTTCTGCCTTTCTATTCTCCTCCGCGATGGCTGGACCTGGTGTATGTCAATGTGGACGGGCACTGTGCAGTCAGCCTTCTTCCAGCCAGCGACACAGTTGTCTGACCTCCGGCTGCTCCTTCTTATTATGAAAATAAATAAATATCCTTTAGCTGCATGGCGACGATTTGGCAGCCAGAGGGGGTTTCCAGGTACTCAGAAACCCCCCTGCATGCGTATATGAGGAGGATCAGATACGCTGCTGTGCTGCATTCACAGAACTGCTGTCCTGTGCTGGTCGGACTGTGGACATGGCCGGGCTGCTTCAAAAGTGCAATGGTGGGATGGCAGCACGTCCATTATGTCAAACACCATGACATCTCGCGGCGCATAGGAGGTGCTGAGTTAGTGACTGTATGCGGTGCATGGAGGGCTAATGAAGCCTACCGCTGCTATGCTGGTGGCATGCGACCCGCTGCCCGCAGCCGTGAGGAGCGGGGCCTCGGGCAGCCACTGTAGTATTCTGTAACAGTAAGAAAAAAAATAATTCTGTCATGCTGCCGTGGGGCCTATTTTGATGGTGGGCCTGGAGCTGCCGCTCCATCAGCCCCATTGTTAATGCGGCCCTGCCTAAAGGTGCCTATCCACTAGAAGACAAGCAAAAGACAGCACGATTACGACATTGTAATTGTGCAGTCGTTTGTCAGTCTGTGATGAGCCTGCACTGAACGAGCAGTCCTTCGGTGTAGGCACAATCCATCATTTGCAAATATGCTGAACCTGACAATATCGTCAGATTGACCAGCATGTTTGCACAATGATAGATGTCTAAACGACCAATTTTTTAAACAATCTGCAAACTATTTTAAATTGATTTTCAAACAATTATCGAATGATTATTGAACGATCTCGAAATCCTTATCATTCAATCGCTCATTTTAATAGTCTAGTGGATAGGCACCTTTAGAGAAGTCTTTAGTGAATCATCTATGATCTTCTTTCTGGAAGGCCAGCCAATCCACAGATGTGCAGACCTTGCTAAGCTCAAAGGCAAGATTATATATCTTTTGTATGTACATCCAATGTAATACAGAAATGATGTTTGTAAAGATATTCACTCAATTTGAAACTGCTAGAGATAATCTCCTAGAGAATATCAGAAAATAGGTTTTTCTTGTCAGTATAAATTGCAACAAATTGGTCAAATAAGTTCTTGAAACTTAATTTTTAAAATTTTGATATATTGCAGGAGCATTTCTGGATTTGGCGAGGCATCACTACATATTCATCTTTTTTTTTAAAATCAGTTTTCCATTATTTAACATGTCATACATGAATTGAGCTGTAAATATCTCTTAAATCTAATTTAATAAAAATTTGACCTGATTGAAGCCTCCCCAGAAATTCCAGTGTGAGTGCATAATGCTTCTTGATTGCAATTGTATTCAACTTTCTCTAGCCTATAGAGGGTCATAATGATGATTCTTTAGATTTCTTCACAAACAAAGTAGATGCACTTGCTAGAGATGTAGTTGTCGATAGTGGAGTGTGCACCTATGCAGACTCCATGCTTAATATACCTACCGGGAGGCTTCATTCTCTGATCTAAAATGGCATTTGATTTCATTTGATTTTTCATTTGTTGCATCGGTGAGAAACCCATATGTGAGAGCTGCATAGCAGGAAAACAAAGTCATCAGCCATTTCCCATGTCAACAAACAGAGCTACACCACCACTTGAGATAGTGCTTTCAGATGTATGAATTAATGTCAGTAAGTGGATACAGATACTTTGTGACATTCATAAATTAACTCACAAGGATGACACATGTATACTTCATCAGAGAGAAATCTGAAGTAGCAAGTAAATTGAAGACTACAAAAGACTTGTAGAGAATTAAACCAGTTACAGACTCAAGATGCTGAAATCTTATAGTGGTGGAGAATTCCTAAAAATACTCAAGACACTGAAATCTAATAATGGTGGAGAATACCTAAACAAAAAGGTGAATTTGTTTCTGAGAATATGTGGAATAGAGCATAAGTTGACTATTGCCTATACTACTGAGCAAAATGGTGTGTGTGAATGTGCAAGCTATACACTAGTGGAGAAAGCAAGATGCATTGGAAAGGATGCATGCCTAGACAAACAGTTTTGGGTGGAAGCTGTGCCCACAGCAGTCTATCTAAAAATAGTTTTCTCACAGTTACCCTAAAGGAAATTATACCTATTGAACCCTGATCAAGGAGAAAACCAAGTGTAAAGCTAGGTACACACTACAAGATTAGCTTTCCAATCTGGCTGGTTGGAACAAAAATCTGGTAATGGTAGCAAATAACAATCGACCATTACCAGATGTTCATTCCAAACAGCCAGATTGGACAGATAATTCTATAGTGTGTACCTAGCTAAAGACATCTCAGAACTTGAAAGTACAGCCTACGTACCCATACCAAAAGAAAGAAGACGCAATCTGGATTCAAAATTAGTGTGCCAAGTTTGACTATTGCCATAAAAAGTAGAGGTTACAGATTGTGGAATCCAAGTATGAAAAGGTTTGTCAAGTCCAGAGATGATGTAGTCAAAGAATTAACACAAGTTACAAAAAGGCTGGAGGTTGAAATGCAGAACAGGCATGTATCACTGGACATGCCAGCAGTTGGAGCTGTATCAGTGTCAGAAGCTATCAGCCTGGAAGTTCAATCACAGAGAAGGTCTTCTGCAAGATCAAACATCGACAAACCACTTAGAAGATATGACGAGGAATTTGAAAATATTGCATTTAACAGGCCACTAGAAATCCAGAAGCCATAATCAAGATCCTATTGATGTAAATGGAAATCCAAGATATGCAAAGATACTTTGAAAGACCAAGTAGTCACTAGCGTGAAAGACATCAAGAACCATGACAGCAATTCTTAGTTTGTAAGTCAAGAGACTGTTGTTGTGGCCCATGCGGTCAGTGAGGGGTATCTTCCTGATAAATCTACCAAGCAACAAAAAAAGAGGTAGTGTTCTAAAGTGGAACACTCAAGAAGCAGTATCTCCTAAAATGTTACCTTTATTACATAAGTTAAAAGCAAATTATAAAAACAAAATGTGAAGTGATATGTACTTGTAACATGTATGTTATATTGTCAGTTAAAAAATGGACACCTCAACTATAGGGTATTAATCCCAGTCCTTGGAATGTGGGCCTTGAGCTAAAATGCAGCTTTTGGTATTGGAGGTGTATTAGATAAACCTACCAAGTAGTCCAAATTGAAGTGACATGAAGCGTTGATGTCTTTTAATGTGTTTAGCCAAGTTTCCCTTTCAGATTACTACAGAGAAGCTACAATTGAATGTTTGTGTAACATGGAGAATCTTGTAGCGAGGGGAGGGCGTTGCTAGTGGAAAACACTGCTGCGCAGACTTCATACTTATTGAACCTTCAAGGAGGCTTCATTCCCTGATCCAATATGGCCACTGAGGTCAGAACTGCGCATGCACAGCACCATATTGTTACTGTGGAGAAGTGACACAGAGAGAGATGGACTATTCCCACCTAGCTCCATCAGAGAACAGATTTACTATCCTGTATTAGTGCTGTTCCAGCATCCTGCACTGCCACATACATCCAATATACACTCACCATCTGGTCAAAGTCTACTCCATATTAACCAGTGTATGAGAGTGAGGCTGTACAACACTTAACACCATATAAACAATTCATCTGTTTAAGCAACTGGGCTGTCTGTAGTGATGAGGCATTCCGCTGGTGTGTACATAACGCTTCCGTACACACCTGTACACACATACTGTATTTCCAACAGTAGATGCAGGAATAAAAACTTTAGCTTTATTTTATCTGGTTATTTTTTATGCGCTTTGGTAATTGCACCAAAGAGTATGGTGGCTACAGGAAGCAAATTCACTTCACAATCATATGGACGATGAGTTTCTAATCTACAAATGTTCTGCATATATAAAACAGTGATTTTCCGTATTTTTAAAGCGGTAATGATTTCAAAAGGCAAAGCCAAGCAGGTTTTGCCTTTCAAATAAAGTTTTTGCCTGTAAACTTTGTTTACTGATTGGTCCACTTTACTGTATCGGATAAGCTTATAGGTATTCTCAGAAAGATAGGATCTTTTGTTTCTGTGGTACACATTATGATGACCAGTGGAACTGATCCCGGAAGTGGATGGTGAACCGCATACTGGAAGTAGATTATCTGTTGCTTAGTTTCCTGCTGGGTACACTGGCACTGGATATTTGCTCAGTTGTTGAGACACAGGTGCTGCTGATTTTGCTAATTGTGTTGCTAATAAATCTGGGATCTGCACACAGTAAAACTACTTGTTCCAATGGATTTGTGATCAAAGCTAAGACCCCAAATCGGGTAGAAACATTAGCCTGTCCTACAACATTTATTATAGAGTAAAAGTTTTGCTACTAGGTAAGTGCCTCTTTGTGATATATATATATATACATATATATACATACACACAAACAGTCCGGCACTCTCAATTGAAACGAGTTCAAAGTACTGGGGTGCTTTTAGGGAGACACATAGAGAGGTTCCCATAAATAACAGTTTAGCCTCTTAATGAAACGAAGAAAAAACACTCTCCAGGTTTTCAACATTATTATTCAGTTTTAATGATTAGACCAATATAATTTACCAACATTTCGGTCCAACATGGACCTTTGTCAAGGCAAATAACTTCTGAACATCAGTGGGTTACTAAGAAGGAGTACATATAAACAACGTAAGCATTCAGAGTCTGACAGGCCCCTCCAAAACACATAAATTATGGATCATGGCATTTGAACTTATGTGCAAACATGCCAGGTAGAGCAGTAGTATAATATCTAAAACAGCCCAAATGTGGAAACTATCCACACAAGTAAGTATTAGTGTCAAACCTCAGTATCATAGATGTCATCAGAGAAAAATGGTCTATATGTAGTCATCATATAATAAGCAGAACTTGACCAAAAATATAATTTGTACACATGTGTTATAAAGTTACCTTGTATAAGGTAGTCTCCTAGTGTGCATGTAGCTCCAGTGTGTATATTAGGGATATCATAGCCTAAGGGGGGAACAGGTTTCAGGTGTATGATCAACATATAGTGAGCAACACTGATAAAAATTATATCCTGTGTACAAGGGTATTACATATAAAGAATATAGAGTACAGTCCCCTAGTGTGTATGTTACACCAGTGTGTATGTGGGGGCTGTTAAAGCCTAAGGTGGGAAACAGAGTTAAATGGGAAGGGGATGCTGTATCTTACCTCAGTGCTGGTCAGTCAGGGAATGGGCTGCTACTGTGAGATAATCAGAGCTCAGGGTTTAAATACCCCGCGACCAGAAGTGCGTCCCCTCCGCTAAGCACACACAATCGCGCCCGCGCATTTCCGGTCTGTTAGCGGAGGTGATGTACTTCCGGTTGCGGGTAACCCATTGATGTTCAAAAGCTATTGGCCTTGACAAAGGTTCGTGTTGGACCAAAACGTTAGCAAATTATATTGGTCTAATCATTAAAACTGAATAATTTTGCTGAAAGCCTGGAGAGTGTTTTTTCTTCTTTTCAATAAGAGGCTAAACTGTGTGTGTATATATATATATATATATATATATATACATATATATATATATATGATATAAAGAGACTCACGATGAAGTTTCTTGTCCTAATCCAACAATAGTCCACAGTCTGATCCCAATAGTTAGTGTGCAAGATGATTGTGCAGCTTTGTCCATAATCACTCATCACCATGAGAGCAATATTGATTCATGCATATAAGAAAGATAAGAGAGCGCACATATGAGCATAGGTATCAAATAGCTTTACTAAAGTAATAAGGGCTCACATACATCTAAAAAAAAGCATAGAAGAGCATGGTCACTTAGTCACTCGGCACACTGGGATCCCGAAGCAGCATACACACTCACACACAGGTGGCAACTGTTTTGAAACATATTATAACATGAACTCTTTAACCATCCAATACAGACATTTTTGATTCTTAAAACACATTTGTGTATAGAAGTTTTAAAATAGGTCATCAATTTAAGCTTTCACAATTTCTAATGACAACTCTACTGAAATCCTGTTTGAGTTTTTAGACTTTGAAAAGTTTAGAAATGATCAAATGTTAAAGACCAAAGCAAATTCAGAGCTTTTCAATTAACATTCAAAGCAGTCGTCTCTCTCTTTCTATATATAAAATAGCGGTGTGTGTATATTATATAAATATATACTGTATATATTATAAGGGCACAGTCATGCCCTTATATTAAGGTTGCATCTAAAAATGGATTTCTCCATAGAGAATTCTGAAGAGGGGGGCAGGGTGTTTAAGGGGCTACACCTCAAAAGCTATAGGAGGTACTGAGTTGAAATTTTGTAAGGGCAGGTAGAACTGTCGCACAGTGCTGCATACCAAATTTCAGGGCAAAAACATAAAAAATTAGGACATGGGAGAAATCTAAAGCTCCAACTGTCACTTTGTTTCTGACATTCTCAATTAGGTACCCTTTTCTGCTATAGTCTATGGGGGATTTTTGGGAAGGCATAACTCAGGGTAGGGGTGGAATTTAGACTTGGAGTTTGTTTTATTAGGTAGTTATTGCGCCAGGGTACGTGGTTTTGTGGTTCAGATTCATTAGAAAGTTACAGTTTTTAAACTTTTACCTCAAGCATGCACCATTGTAGAGATAGGACTTTTCAACTTGTTGTGCAGCCGCAGTAGGAGCCTCCAACAGGTGTAATAACTGTGGCTTCACTTGGGTGCACCAAGATGGCCTCGTTTGCGAGCTTTAGCTGTGGTGGGCTTGGGGGGAAAGAAGCTGGCGTTAGCTGCAGCAGGAGCCGGTGGAGAGGCGCGGGGGGATAGCGTGCATCAGCTGCGGCCAGAACCCAGGGACAGTAGCGGGATTTTAGTGGCGGCAGTGCAGGCGGCGGTAGTGCAGGCATTAGGATCTGGTAGGTCCATGATACCTGCACACAGAATGCAGGCTCGGATCTAGTAGATCCATGATACCTGCTTCTGTATTTAATTTTTTTTAAAAATGGCGTGGCCCTGCCCCCCAGAAAACAACCAGCACCGGGCTTTGGAGCCCCAGTACTGGTTGTGCTAAATACAGGGGACAAACGACATAGGGGTCCCCCATATTAAGCAAAACCAGCACCAGGCTTTTCAGAACCTGTCCTGGTTGCCAAAATATGGGGGACAAATGACGTAGGTGTCCCCCGTATTTAGCGCAACCAGCACAGGACTCAGACGGTCCTGGTTCTGGATATACTAGCAGTGAACCCTCTGTCGCCCACTGATGCCCCCTTTGCACTGCACCACTGCCACTGCTCTGCACCACCGCTGCTGCCGCTACCCCACATGTCTACAGCTGTCTCACACTCTGCACCTCCCAAACCAACCTCCTGTGTGCTGACCCCCCTTCCAGCTGCGTTAGTGTACTATTTTGTTGCCCTTCTCCCCTGTAGGTGGCCCGGTTTGCTCATCCAAACACTGATAGTTAATAAATTTTAAAAAAGCGATGAAATTCCATAGACAAAAAACCTTACGGTTTCACATGTCTCATTAAGGCTGCTTAGACATGATCTGAAATTTAACAAAACCTATTGATTTTCTGCCACTCAAACTTCAAAAAGCAATGAAATTACGATCGTTAAGGCTGACACCTTAATGGACGTGTTCCTTGTGCAATACAGATATGGTATGCCATCACACCCTGTGGTTAACTGCAGATTCAGCACTCTCACAGAATGAGATTGGTGTCACTCACAAAATGGTGGAGCTGCTAATTCACAGAATCGTGTGCTCATTGGAATACACACATGCAGTCCATGCAACTCAGATTTGAGCAGTTATGTGGTATACCCACCTTATGGTTTAAATGAGACAGTTGATTTGAATGGAAATATTTAGATATTGGTTTTGATTTAAATAGCTTGCTTTATTTTTATTTTTTTGAGCATATATATATTTTTATATAATTTAGGTAAGGTTGTTTTGTCTTTTTGTATTAGTGGTATTTTTTTTTGCCAGAGAGCAATTTATTATTTATTGGATGATTTTCATTTATTCATTTCTTTTTTGTAATGTGTGTTATTGTACTTGAGCCAAGATCTCCTTGACCCTTTAAGTACTGCTCAGTAACTAAACATACTAAACTGTATTTAAGTTCAGCAATTAAAACTCATTAAGAAATACTGTGATGGTTAATTTGCACCATATGTTGGTATACTGTACATACATATATGGCTGCTGGGAGATTCCAGTAGCCATTAATTTCCTTTGAAAAGTTCAGCAGGACAGAAGAAACGCTTTAGAAAAACTTTTTTTATCCCACCTTCTACACCAAGCTGTTTGATCGTGGTGAGGGAAAATGCAGTACTAACTGTTTATACTGAAAGTGTCCATTTTACTTTGTTGTGCTGCTATCCAGTGGATTGTACCTAATTATGGACGTGACTATAGATTATATATTCTAAGGGAGTTTAACCATCAATCAGAGTGCTTGGGATACATATGAGCAATTCTAACTAGTGCTGTTAATCTGCATATACTTATTTGTCTTTTTTCAGTCTTTGCCTTCTTGCAAATTCTGGGCCTGATTCAGAGCCACTCGTAAGCGGCAGCTCGTTCGCTCTGAGCGATGGTTGCCCAACTGCGCATGCGTACGGATCATTATACGCATGCGCGAACCAGTCAGTGCGGCCGAAATTCATGTGCTCGCAAAATAGCGAATGCCTGCTAATTTGAGTGACAGAAAGAGGCATATGTGGGTGGTAACAGGGGAAGGTGCTTGAAAACGGGGAGTGGAGATCCGAACGCCGGCGTGCTTAAAGGTCAAAACGGGCGTTTTAAGGGTGTGCATATTTAAAACAGCAGCGTCATTGACCACGTCACAGGGTTATTTTATAGCCAGAACTGCTCGCAAAATTGTGGTAGCAAAAACCAACCACAAGAATAGCGAGCAGTTCATACCCTGTTCGATGTACTCGATTAATCTAATAAATAGCGGACATGACGTAGGATGCGAGCGGCCAGGGGGCGTAGTTTCCTAAAAAACGACCGCAAGTTTTGTACGCTCGTTCAGACCTAGAGGCGTGAACAGACCGCAAACAGCGAACGGTTCATTTGAATAGCCACCCCTATTTTCTGGACGAGCGAGCGCTAATTGCGTCCGGCTCTGAATCAGGCCCTCTGTTTCTTTGATAAATCTGCATATACAATCTGCAGCCAATATAAGTGCATTATATTTAAGTCTCTTTGGAGTATCAGTGTGAAACATCAACAGAGAGGAAGTCTTCCTTCCTGTCATCTATAATTTGTGGAGGATTATATATCCCCATTGTATTGCATTGAGCGATTAACTACATATGTTCAATGACTGAGTTTGGTCTAAAGTCTTATTGAGGAAATTATCTTCCGGACCCTTTCAGCAATTGCAGTTACTATCTCTGAGCAGAGGATTCCCCCATTTACAATCTCCCTTTCTGTCTTAACACCCCATTTTTCTCATTTAGCGCTAGTGATTGACATCAGCGACATGTGATAAGCATATTGCAAACCTGTTTTAGGAGGTATATGCTGTATTATGGTGTTTACTATAACGATTTTATATGGTGGGATTTTTAATATTACTGTTTGTAGATACAACGGTTTAATTTTTTATTGAGACCTACTTGTACTTATATATGGTCAGATTGAATAAACAAGGATATCTTATACAACTATTACTCATCAAAGTTTTTATTACCATACTAGTGCGCTGTGTATTTATTGGCTAAATCAAATTGACTGTAGTACTAATTAAGTCACCTGTGTTTAAACTTGCATATTTCTAAAACCTGAGTTTTTGGGGTGCCTTGGACTGTGTTGGGGAACCTCTGGACTATGCACTTATAGGAATGTGTTTTAAGAGTATTTTATTGTATAAGGAATTGCCATCTTGATATAGGAAGTGATATGGTAATTGCCCTAGCTCAGCAGTTGAGGTTTGGTGGTGACTGAACAAGCATTTTCTTTGAAATGTACACTAGGGAGTCTCCTGCGTGTCTCTATGTAAAATGTCCAAAAAACTATTTGTTTTTAAAGACTTTACTGTAGTGAGGAGCTTCCTCATTCGGTGTTGAAATTGTGATTAAGCCAAACTGGCTTGATACATAGATATTTGAAAGGATGAATGCAACTGACCAGTTCCTGTGAAATGTGAGTTATACTGTATATACATTTAGAGAGACAGTTACTGTATATGCTAAATCAATTTGTGTTTTAGGAAAGTCAAGTGGTTTGGGTGATAGTTATTTGAAAGGAATGAGAAATTGTGTAATTCCTTTGGAAATGTAAGATTTACTCATATAGATTTTGTGAGATAGTTGTAATAGACTGTCGGGGGAGGGGTCGATATGACTGTAGCCTTGTAGATTGTGTGCTCTTGCTATAAAAATAGGGCATGTGAGCCCTGAATAGAGATATCCTGTGACTCGGAGAGTCAAATACTTTAACATCTGTATGCTGTGAATAGTTCCTAGAAACTTTAATGACTGAACTTAATCTTTTTAAAGACTTTTGAACAATAAACATATTGCCTTTAAGACTCATCTACTTGCATCATGTGACCAACAGAATAACGCAAAACATTGTTCTGTTCTCTGGCTGTTCCATATTGAGCCCAGTGTCTCCAAGCTAAAGCCCACTGCCAGGTACCCTATTGATACTGGTCCATGGTAAGGGACCAGTGGAAGTTAGCCAACACTATTCAGGAAGTATTGCAGCAGCATGTCCACACACATTCCCAGGAGTAAACAGTTCCAGGTGCTGGCATAGGAGAAGTTGTTCCAAGTGCCAGTGTAGGAACCTGGGTGGAAGTAAGCAGTTCCAAGTGTTTGTAGGAGGAGCTTGGTGGTGGCAGCAAGTTACATGCCCACTGCACAGTGGGCAGAGTCAGTAACATGCAGTTATATTCCAAGATCCAGTGGGATCAAAAATAATTTGTGATTGCCTGGTGAGGTCACAAACAGGTTATGGGCCCAGGCACTACAGACGCTACAGTATCCTGCGTGTGAAGTATACAATAAAGTCCTGCATTTGGATCAGAACACAGAATGCACACTGCAGCCAGCATGATCTTCATAAAGCTGAGAGGTTCAGAGAACTTTGCCACATGGAAGTTAGCTATGGAAATGCAGCTCAAGTGTGAAAAGCTGTAGAAGAGTCCAAGTAATCCAGCAGACAGTCCAAATTCTGATGGGAACCATAGCCTTAAGTGTTGAGCAATATGTGTAATCCATAATTCATGGGAAAGTCAGCACTTGACCTGTGAATGGCCCTGCAAACAGCATATGAGGATAAAGGTCTCATGAGGAGAATAAACCTGAGGCACATGCTGTACTGTACTAAATTGAGTGAATGCAGAGACATGAACAAATATATTGATAAGATGTTGTCCATACCTCAGCAAATAACATCAGTTGGAGTTCAAGTCGAAGACAAGGAAGTCATAATGGCAATGTTATAAAAGTTAACACCTGAATTTGATCTCTTAGTCATGACTTTAGAATCAAATGTGACTAAGCTATTGAAGATCTAGAGGGAAAAACTGTTACAGTTCTAGGAATGCATAACAGTTGAAACAAATGTACATTACCAAGTCCAAAAGACCCAAATACAGATGTTTCTAATGTCAAAGTGGGACAAAAGGCGTCTGCATGCAAACTGAAAGATACAAATGGGCACAGCAAAAGAAGCATGGCAAGAAAAATGAGTCAGCCTTGAGTGTCACAGACAATCTTAAAATGGATTGCTGGTACCTGTACTCAGAAGCCACAAGGCACTTCATTTGCAATCAATAATTTTTTACATCAGTAGGCACGTGCAATCCTATAACAGCCAGAGAGATTGAATACAAGATACTTACACACAGAAAAGTCAGAACAATCACAGTAATCCTAATAAGAGATGAAACCATATTCACAGGCATCCAAGATGTAATATTCATACCAGACATGGGGGACAAACCTCATTGCCATAAGTATCCTAGAGAAGAAAGGATTCAAGGTCAAGTTTGCAGAGAGCCAGTGTGTTGTGTAAAATAAAAGAGGGATTGTGATAGCAACAGAAACCCGACGGCTAGGCCACCTGGGTATGAATGTATAGACTCCTTGATGGAATAGTGTTGGGAAGAACTGTGAATGACACAGAGAGAACAGCATGTGAAAGTTGTATAAATGAGTAAGCAAGCCCATTGTCCCTTCCCAAAATCTACAACCAGAGCTGATGCACCCCTAGCATTGGTGCAAACAGATGTGTGTTGTCCAAAGGAAGTGAAATTAATAAGTGGATACCAATATTTCTTAGCAATCATCAATTACATCACAAGAATTACATAGCAAAGAGTGAAGTAATAAGTAAGTTTGCAGATTACAAGAGATCAGTGGAAACTCAAATTAGTCAAAAGCTAAAAGCCTTGATATCTGAAAATGGTGGAGAATATGAAAATGGAAATGTATTAGCATTCCTATAGAAGTATGGCATTAAGCATCAACTAACCTATGCATACATGCCAGAGTAAAATGATGCTAGTGAACATGCCAACTGCACAATTTTGGAAAGTGTGTGGACTATGCTAAGTGATGCAGGTCTATAAATATGTTTTTGGGCAGAAGCATTGTCTATGGCAGTATACCTAAAGAATTGTACATCCACAGTTGCTGTGAAAGGTAAAACACCATTAGAGTAGTATCTGGAAATAAGCCAAGCATCAAATATGTCAGAGTGCTTGGATGAAAAGCATATGCTTGCATTCCTAAAGAAAAAAGACAGAAGCTGGATCCCAAATCAGTGGTACTTCCAAGAATGTGAAGGATACAGACTCTGTGACATTACAAATAAAAATCAAGGGATGTTGTATTCCATGAAACAGCGCCACCTAAATAAAGCTGGAACAAGAATTGCAAAACAAATTGTTACATTGGATACACCAGCAGCTGGAAGCATATCTGAGTTATAGACTTCCAGTATGGATACCCAAGCACAGAGCAGGGGTTCTGTGAGGAACAATAAAGAAAAATTCCCTAAGAGATATTATGAAGAGTTTGTAAATATCACCTTCTGTGAACACCAAAGTATCCAAGAAGAAAAGTCAGCAATGACTGGGAGGAATAGAAATCAGCAATAGATAAAGAAATGTCATCATTAATTGACAATACATGGGCTGTTAACATGCTGAGTAACAGTTAAAACAAGTGGGTCTTCTGTAAAAAGTTGAAAGCAGACCAAACCATTGCCCATTATTGTCACTAAAGGATATATATAGAAATATGGGATTTACTACAGTGAAATCTTCTCACCTGTGGAAAGATACAGTACATTACTTTTAGCCTTTGCAATATCTGCCATGAGTTATTTGTTAATATACCAATTAGACTTTGACTCAGCTTTCTTAAATGAAAAATTGATAGAAAAGATTTATATGGAACCTGTGAAAATATGTTCCAAGAAGTAGAAGTATGTATGCTGAAGAAAGCTTTGAATGGTTAAATGGAGGGTATAGAACCATGCACTCACTTTGTGGTTAGCCTATTGATAGCTGCATATTGAACAGAGAGGTCTCACTCTCTGCAGGGAGGTACAAATACAATTGGGGATGGTCTATCCATGCTTGTGTGTGTCCCTAATAGTGTTACCAATATCTGATACTATAATGACCAAAGAGTACTATTGTAAAGCATCTTTTTTTTTCCAAAAAGAGACACAATGCTCTGCATACAGAATAAATACAAAACTATTAGATGGGTGTGTTAAGCATAGGCACAGTATGTTATAGAAGAGGGTATTCTGCACCCACTGAGTATCATGTGTCTATTATAAGTGCAGGGTGATATACAGTTTAACAGGTGGATTGTAGGAACAGGTCTGGGCAAATAATGTCTGTACAGTGAGAAATGGTACAGTGTCCTTAGAGGGCAGCATCCCACTACCTCCTTACTCTAAATTGTCCTTGTAAGTGTAGAACCACTTCCTGGTGGGGTCTTTGTAGAAGTATTGTTGCTCCCCAGGTCCCTGGGGGAGTTCATTCCTCTTTGTTTGGTGAAGGGGTCTGTAAAGTTTATGATCCTCCAGTCAGCATCTGTGTCCCGGTGTGTGCAGGGTTCAGAGGGAAGTGGCAGAAGGGGGCAACTGGTTAAGGTACAGGGCAAGAGGAAAAAAGGATTTGGAGGATAAATTATAGAAGTAGGTAAGGTGTAAGTATGAGTGGATGGGTAAAGAGCAGCGGTGGCTCCAGAGGTGGGGCTGTAGTACAGTCCAATATTAAAATAGGGGAGTCACACGAACTGCCACCCCCTACACTGCCAAACATTGCCAGCCGGGACTCACTGGCAGTTGGTGTGGATCCCCTATTTGAATTTTAGTCTGCACTGCAGCCCCACCTCTGGAGCCTCCACTGGTAAAAATACACAGAAATGGGAAATAGAAAGGACAGACATAGAATATCAAGAAGAGACACACATGGAGGCTAATAGAAATATGCACAGAGGTAGAAGATCACACAGTTATGATAGCAAGACAGAAGCAGGGGAGAAGCAGAATTCAGGCATAATTAAGTGTAAGGGGGGGGCAGATGTAATTTTTGTGTCATGGTTTTTGCGGTCTATCAAAGGTATCAACACAAAGTGGCCATGGCTGAGCTATATACACAGTGGATATCACTGTAGTCTGAACAAAAATGGTGTGTGCAATGATGCTGACAATGTAATTTATGCTATGAGATGGATTGTATTTCAAAGAAGCGTTGCAGAAGTGGAAGGAAACAGTAGCTGGTTTACACAAGATAATGATAACACAAGACTGCAGGCAGGGTTTAATTGCATTATTTCCATGGTTTATTGCATTTATTGCTAATTCCTGTAACATGACAATCACTAGAAGTGCTAATAAGAACAGCCACAGATACTGTCTGGAGGAGAATGGATTGCAAGGGTGCAGACTGGCCTGAGAGACAGCGTGAAGCTGTAATGGACTGAAGGCTCATTAGCCAATTGCCTTCAGCTGTAGAGAGACAAACCATTAAGTGCTAGGAGTGCCAGCAGAAGTGCAGGTAAGAAACAATACTACAGGAATCAACTCTGGGAGAGCACCATCACTGGAAGAAGAGTGGTACTGCTGTGGACCATAACAAAACTATGCAAGTTTCTAATTTTTTATATTGTTGCTTTGAGTGCATCTAATTCCTTAAGATAGACTGCACAAATTATTAAATTAATCGTTTTACTAGCTGGCCACATGGCATCTCATAGGAGGAAGCTGGATGTGTTCAAGATAGTTGTTTGGTAGTGACAGATGCAAAAGCCAATCAAATGGAGTAATTTGAGACATGGGTTGTGTTTGACGCAAAACTATCAAATGTCGGTTTATACTGTATCTCACAGAGAGGATTTCTAGATGGAGAACCTAACCCTTTCTTTCTTCCTGATTGCTCTGGGCACAACCCCAACTGTCCTGATTTATATAAAACAGTCCCAATTTTTGGAAACAGTCCTGCCATCCTGATTATTTGTATTTTATTGTTATTTTAGGAAAGTATAAATATGGCAGAGAGAAGGCATTTGTTATGCATGGAGGAATTTAAACTTGTAGGCGGTGTCAGAATACATTTAGGAGCAATTGATCTGATTTGTATAGTCCTATTACAGTTAAGGGGTGGAGTTTTGGGGCTGAGTTGCTGGCTTAAAATAGTGATTTCCTGGTTGGGACTTACCTGGTCTCTCCTGTTGTTATTGAGATACTGTAGATATGTTTTCCCCTTATTCAACTGGTGTAGAAATGTAGACTGATATCAGCTGATAGGAAGTTTTATTTTCCACTTAGGGGTAAATTTACTAAGCTCCATGTTTACCCGAGATTGCAATCATGGGTGTATTTTGCCATTTCTACAAACACGGAAATTTACTAAAGGCAAACGCTGTTTTGTTTTTCCGTTTTCCAAAGCTAAATACGACAGACTTTCATGTTTAAATATGGCCGAAAACACAAATAGAAATTAATACACCATCATCTAAACATGGAAGTACTTTCCATAGACATCAGCTGTACACAGGAATTTACCAAAAATCATATTTTTGCTAAATGGGGCGTAAATGTGTAAAACTCGGGCCAAAATTAGAAGTTTAAAATAGACCACCTCTGGCCAGCATGTTTCTCGTGTGTAACCACTTTACATCACTGTGCACACAATTATGATACCTATAAAAGGGGACTAAGCAGCTGAATACCATCCTCTGATTACATCATGGCAGAGTTTAGCTGTTTTGCTATAAATCAGGGTACTGTGAGATTTCTGAGAGTCTACCACTAGTCTGAAAGGACCCACGGGCAAGTAGCTTAGCAGGTTTTGCAGGTTCAGTGGAGGCTCCACATGCCTCATTTTTTTAGAGGGCATTTGAACCTGAACGCATTGGTTGATGGCGAGGTCATACAGATGTTCCGGCTCAATCGTAATAACTTACTCCATCTGAATAACCTAATCAAACTTAACATAGACCCTGAGACAGCATGCTCACGCTCTGTCTCAGGTCTGTTGTGAGGATGCGGGATTCTCTCTATCACCCAGACACCGAGCAGATGAAACCAACGTGATGGTTTATTTTTCCACAGCACACAGCAACAGATAATATGTATGGACAAGAGTGAACAGGCAATAAACAGGTAGCAGTCCAGACAGAGGCAGTCCCAGTAGAGTATAATGTCCCAGAACAATTCCATGAAATAGCTAGAGACCCTCAGTCCCCACAGTAGAAACTATCACTTATCACACTTGCAGTGAATAGTGCATAAGTCCACTCAATCGCTTCCAGGACCCCACATGTAGCAACTATCAGAGATCACACAGCAGTGATAGTCCCTAGGCCCAACCAAGCATTTCCAGGATCCCATACAGTAAGAAGCTACTCACAGAACACACAGCAATGAATAGCGTAAAGGTCCTTGCAGAATTTCCAAAGTATAAATCCACAGAACTGGTGATGCGTTCCACTAGCACCTTGGCAGAGCGAGGCCTCTTAGCCAAAGTCAGCGACTAACATTTGGAGTTGCCTTCGGTGACCTATTTTGAAATCTTCCAATTTCTCACAATATTGTGACCACCCAGGGGGGGTTGCACCATTTGCTGTGCACATCCCTTATGCTGTCACTTTCTCCTACCTCCTCCGGGTATTATTTCCCTGACGAACACCTGCTGGGATGGTTCCGTTCAGTCTACCAGACTCACGTGAGGCACAAAACAGGCAAATGGAAGGAGTAAATCCTGAGCGTCCCCTGGGGAGGTGGGAATTAACTTAGAGGGTCTTTTGTTCTGGGAGGTGTCACCTTGCTCTAGTGGTTATGAATAACACAGACATATGGACCAGGCTAACATCAAGGCTTATCCAGTATTAAACATTACAATTACTTACATTATTACAGTACATAATATACATGATAATGGAAATGTGTGTTCTGAGAATGATCACACATACACTAGGAGACGGGAAGGAGAACACAAAAGGACTAAAAAGTAAATTGATCTCTGCAAGGAATGAGATGCTGCCAGTAAATTTGTAACACACATCTCATGTCCTCACATCTGTATAAACTGGCTGTGTTGCACTTTCTGGCTACTGGGAACTTCCAATCGGTCACTGGTAGAGTTATTGGGATCTCACAGCCCACCTTTTCCAAGTACCTTACACAGGTGATGGCTGCATTCCAGCCTCTAATTGCCAACTCTATCTGCTTTCCTAGCCAGGAGTCACAGTGGCATGCAGTCAGGATAGCTTTTTATCGTATTGCAGGCATGGGTGCAATTGACTGCAGACACTTTGAACTGAGACAACTTTGGGACTGTTCACTCCACTAATGTGCAGGTGGTTTGTGAAGCAAACATGAAAGCAATGAGTGTTGTGGTGGGTTACCCTGGCGCATGTCATGATATATCCTCAGCCTGTCAGCCCTTCATGATAAATTTGGGGCTGGACAAATGCTGGAGGGTTGGCTTCTGGGTGAGCTATTAATTCACAAACCCTTTAATGACAGCACACATGTATGTTTATTAATGACTAATGCATGTTTAAACTCACTTTTTGTATTTTAGGCGATTCTGGGCACAGCTGTTTCACCTGGCTACTGACTCCGTTGTTGCTTCCAGAATCCCCTGCTGAGCACAAGTATAATGATGCACATAAGGTCACTAAAGCGGTGATAGAAAGATTTTTTGGGCTACTGAATATTAGGTTCCGCTGTCTGGACAGGTCTGGTTGCATTTTGTTAAATTAAAAATATCTGACATTGTGCTCAGCTGATGTCTTTTACATTTCTTTACCCATCTTGGAACATTACTAAAAAGCTCACATTGTTATAAATATTGGCAAATATAGAAATCTTCATTGCATTACCTAGAAATATTAAAAATTAAAATAACAAAATGCCAATTTTTGTTACTCAAAGTATGTGCTAATGCACAGAGTAGTTATTAGGAAATGTACACAAATATCCACATTGGTCACAGAGTGAATATTAATTTAAAACAATAACTTGTTTGTAGTAATGTGATTTCCAAAAACATAACTGATTTGGATGGTTGAAGTTGTGTTCCGTGACTATTACCACTACGAAGTGTGCACCTTTCGAGAGTTCCCACAGCTGTGGATTGTGGGGTGTTTTCACCTGAAGTACTGGAACTAAGCTCTGATAGTCATGCAATCAGTTGTGTGGCCAACTGTGTAATAGTTGCATTTAAATCTTGTGCCACAACATTTTTTGATTTGATTAGCCCAAACAATATTTGCTGGTTGTTTGTATTTGACCAGAGAAGATGGATATACAGTAGGTCTGGTGGAATTTTTTGTTATCTTCCATGAGTTGTAGGAAAGAGTCATGGAATCGGTTTTGATCTGCCCTCATTTGCTCTAATGCATTTGCAACTTGTGTAATTTCCCTTGTGAGGTGAGTTATGTTGTGGTTAACCTGCTGAGTGCTTTTAACTATGCCCATGTGTGTTGACCTGCCTTTGTAAGCATTAGAGCTGCTGACTTAGGTACTGGAACAATGTGGTCTTAAACTGATCCTCACAGTCCTGTGGCTGAACTGTGGTGCTGGTGGTGTTGCCATCATTGGCGGTGTTGTTCTTTGTTGAGATACGTTGCAAATGTAATTAAATGTTTCTTCTATATTTGCAGAACCCATCATGGCTGCAGATTGCTGGTCGCCTACAACACCTAAACTTACTCTATTCACATCACATCACATCCTTAGTAATTGACTATGGCCCTTATTTGTGAACTGCACTCAGTTTAGATGCAATCACGAGATTTGGTAAAAATTAAGTCAGAACGTTTTAACCAGTGCCTCTTCAGCTGTTGTGCAACAACAAGTGCCAGCATGCCTTTGCCCAATTTTTAGAGGTGATAACTTGTTGGTCCAAATGATTACACTGTGTCTGGCAATGCTGGAATAGGTTGCGTAACAACACATAAAGAGCCAGATTGAACAAATATAAATGCAAAATTATTACTATTGTATGCAACAGGACACTTCCATACATTTCTACAGACACACATGCATGTTGCTAAATAGGAACCAAACAATGCACGTCACTACTTTACAAATAAGCCCTCATGGTGCCTGTAAAAACTACAATCACCAGAAAACCACAAAAAATGCAAAAGTATGCCCTAGCAGTACTCTACACACATGCCAAAACTACTTAAAGTTAAAATGCTAACCTGGACACAATAACTGAGTTTGAACATAAATGTTGTTTTCATCTAACACCAAGCAAAGCATGCAGACAACAAATCCAAGACGTTTTTAACGTTAAGCTGCAATTTAGATACCAGTTAGGACTGACCCCTCTGAAATCTCTATCTAGTCGGAAATTTAATATCTGCCGCACTGCAGTGCTGCATGTTTTTTGCATAATGCCCATCTACTAGCAATATCTTCATGTATTGTCAAAGCTGAATTGGACACAAGGATTTAAACAATAGATTACTAAACAAAAAAACATTAGATATATTTATTTTTAAATGTTTGCTTATAAAAAATTGGCAGTTACCAGGCTGCTTTGGCGCATCTGTTTCACGCACATACGTGCAACGGACAACTTCAGGTGGGATCAGCATCTTAAGTGGCCCCTCACAATACAAATGGGTGGCGATATAGGGTGAGCCACCACCTGTCACTGCTGCCTTGCCCATCCTGGCCTTGACCTAACATTTGATGTTGGACAGCTGCTTTTTGCAGATATAGACTGTCCTGCACACAGGTACCTCTGCATTCACCACCTTGTCCCATATGGCGTCGTTCTTCCTAGTGGTTACACGTGCCACCTCCCTACCAAACAGCTGCCGGTGACAAAGGCCATATTCTCTGCAAATGAAAACTTAACATTGTGGCCTGTCCTGGTGTGGGGCCTGGACTGCCCATCACTTTCCACATCAGAGGACTGTGCATCCTGGGCTGCCACCTCCACACCCTCACTAGTATGTCATGTCACTACCTCACTGACATGACACACTAAACACAGAACATTGAAAAATAATATGACAAACAGACTCCTACACTACCACCATACAAAGTACCCACACACCACAGACACACTGACAAGAGACTGAAATCAAAACAAACAAATACAGAAAAATTAGACAGACTTTTAAATAACACCACAACAAAATAAAAAAAGACAACTATCACACACACAATACAGCATTCAGAAATCGCAAAATAGTCTCTCCAAAACCACCTGCCAACACTAACTCCAACCTCTCAATCCTCCTCTCACTAAATCCATGAGGTTTGGACGGTTTGGGACGTGTATATATATATATATGGCTCTGGTATGTCACTCCCACATATGACATTTTCCACCAATCAAAAATGACTTACTACAGCCATGGCCAAAAGTTTTGAGAATGACACAAATATTGGCTTTCACAAAGTTTGGTGCTTCACTTTTTTTAGACCTTTTTGTCAGATGTTACTATGGTATACTGAAGTAAAATTACAAGCATTTCATAAGTGTCAAAGGCTTTTATTGACAATTACATTAAGTTTATGCAAACAGTCAATATTTGCAGTGTTGACCCTTCTTTTGCAAGACCTCTGCAATTAGCCCTGGCATGCTGTCAATCAAATTCTGGGCCACATACTGACTGATGGCTGGTTTAACACATGAATGGTCTCAGGATGCTTTAGTGTTGGCAAAATATGTCTCAAAAATTTTTCGAACCAGTGCATTAGTGTATTTAATTGATATAATTTATTCCATAAAATCACATATAAACACGTAAAAATTGTCTGTCCACTTCAACGGGAATACCTGCCATCAGAAGATCATTAAACACACCTACCATGGCTGTTTCAGTGATATGTGTTCTACTGAATCCTGACTGGAATGGATCATAAATATTGTGGGATGACAGAAAGTTTTCCAGTGGAGTTGCAACTACTTTCATAATAGCCTTTCCTAGAAAAGAAGGTTTGACACTGGTCTGTAGTTGGTCATGCAGTCTCAATATAAATTAGGTTTTTACAAAATTTCCTGAACAAATACACTTAGAGCCCATGGACTGATCATTAATGGGCCTGTCCCCCAATTTCAAGAGTAGATTTGACATCCATACTTAATACATTCCTTCCCCTTAAATGTTTCCTATCACCTTTATCCTTCCTTTTACTTCAATATTTTGCCCTCATCCCAACTGATATATAAAGGTTTTTCACCTCTTATCTCAAGATGTATCATTCACTGCATTTTTATGCCTAAATACAAAACTTATAGTAAACTTCTCTTTTGCCAGATATATAGCTCATTCTGCTGAGAGACATACTGTATGAGCTCTTCATTTCATTCTAAAATGCAGTGTTCACGGTATATATAATTAACTTGTCTATGGATTCACCACCAACCCCTCTTTGTACCTCTATATTTTACATGTATGAAAACAACTAATAAGAATTGAGAAAAAGAAAATAATTTGTTACTTAGTGCCGTATTCAATTAGCTGCGAAAAGCCGGGATCAACGAAAAGCGCAATGTTTTCGCCTCATTCACCTGTTTTGAAGTGAAGTTTTCGTGTGCTTTCACAATGCGCATCCCCGCTTTTCGCCCTATTCAATTGCAAAACAGGTGAAAATGCATATGTGCGAATGTAGCGAAAAGCTAAACTAGCAAAAAAGACAGGAAATCAGTCTGTATCCAGTAAAAAGCATAACTGCCATGGGGAATCAATATAGAAGTGTATTAATAACCCTAATAAAAGTAATTAGGGTATTTAAATTAATTCAAAGGGCTGTTATATGCATATTTGCATAAGTGTGAAAAAAAATTATTTTGTAAAAAATAATTGCTATAGTTAAATTGGGGGTACATTAAAATGGGCGCTAGTATATTTTTGTGTCTATAAAGTGAAGATTTAAAAAAAATAAAAAAATACACCTGCTGCAGCCACCTGACATCCTAAAAACACATATCCCAACCATACAGCACCCCAAAATACCTGTCCAAGTACTTTAGAACCATTTTCCAACACTTTTTGCAGTTTCACCCCCAAAATTACATCTTTTTTAGGGTGAAGATAGTTATGGATTTTGCACTTTTTTTTGCCTATAAAGTTTTTCCCTAGTCGAAAACATCCTGAAATTGAATATGGCGATACTTCGGAAACAGGTGAAAACCGCGCATCGGCGAAAACTTTTCGCTTCTAATTGAATACGGGCATATGTAGGGAAAGCATAGGTGGTTTTCATTTTCCCTGCTAAACTCCTTTAATATTTTTGTAATGACAGCAGCTTAACAAATTATGAAATGGTTTTCTTATGTGTTATACTTATGTCAGAATGCCAGTGCTCAATCTTATCAGAGCAAACCCCCACACTACATTAAACCAATATTTATAATTTTCCTCTTTAAAGTTTAAATTTTTTTTGCCACTGACATTTTCAAGTTGCAAGTGATATTTTTAGAGAACACATTTAAAATATTGTGCAGAGAATTGCTTTGCTCGTTCCATTTCTTTTATTCCAGGTACTTTATATAAGCGAAAATATATTTTATACATTGATGTCGGTGTGTGAAGCGCAACATGTTTTCCTTTGGACAAACACCTCAGAAGTGATTGTTTAAGGCAATGGAAATCAATAAACAACATTTATAATCTCAACAGGAGGGCATTAGATGCACTATGTGACAAAAGAAAGTGTGAAGAGATTTATCTGACAATGGGGGAGATGTACGAAGCCCAGAAACGGTATCAGCGCACATTATGTGCGCTGATACCGCTTCTCCCCGATGTATGATCGGGGGTCTGGGCAGTAAATGACAGGGGCGCTGTGCGCCCCTGTCATTATCGGTGCTGCTATCTATAAGATAGCAGCGCCGACGGCAGGGCTATGTACGAACGGTCATAACGCATGACCGTTCGGCCGGCTGTAGCTGTTGTTATCGACAGCTACAGCCTGGCGTTAGCCTATCCCCACAGCAGGGACAGCGCTGTCCCTGCTGCGGCGGCTGCCGGCTTCAGGGCTCCACGCGGGGATCTCCCGATTCTTGCGAGATCCCGCGCATGCTCAGTGGAGCCGGCCAGGAGAGAGAGACAGCGCATCAGCACTAGGCTGATGCGCTGCTGTCTCTAACGGGTAGCGCCGGAGGGGAGAGTTAACGCTCCCCCTCTCCGGCCGATGAGATGTTAATACATCTCATCGGTAGTGCTTCCTGCTTCGGCCGCTATAATACATCTACCCCAATATTCCAATGAATACTCAATTGTAAACTGAACACAGTAATCAACATCAAGAGCGATTTTAGATTATCTATGGCAATTTTATTACAAATTTTCACAGTAAACTACCACTACTCCTCTTGGTCATTATCCCCCTTGTTATTGTCACACATTTTACAGGAAGAATACATAAACAATATGAAAAGATGGTAATGATAAAAACGGATGGTGTTGTTGGGGCATAGGTAGAGGTAAGGATGAAAAGTGGGTAAGAAAGAAGAAATGTGGAATGGAGAAAGGTAAGTTGTCTATTAGCATGCAGCATACAGATGCCTTTGGGTGGAGAAACTCAGCAAATCGTGCCATGCATGGCGTGACGCATGCTCCCGCGAGCGAATACTTGCATTGCTATCACACACGCACCTCCATAGGATTGCATGGTGCATTCACAGTGCGCTCCATAGTGTACCGTAGCATATGCTGCTGTGGGTAATCGCATGGCGCGATGTGTGCGCATGTTTGTAGTGTGATCGGCAAAGATGTAGCAGGACACATCTGTAATATAACACATGTATACCCATCAGCACAGCATTTGATGCCACACAGAATTATAGACATGCAAAGTGAATCATTCTCAAACTGAGTTAACAGCAGGTTACAATTTAGACCATAATCTGGACCATTTGTCATTATCTATGATATTTTAGGAGGAAATCAGGAGGTTCCACACCTCTTAAACTTTAGTTAGTAGGCAGAATCCTGAAAGAATATATCAATGCAGAATGTCAAATATATATTGTAAAATTGTAGTAAGGGTTGGAGGGATAGCTTTAATCTAGTGGATTTAAATGTAACAATGTGCAGATGGTACAGTGTATTATAGGCAGAGTTTTGTAGCTAGATAGAATGTTTGGAAACCCAGTCGTTGAGTTAAAAGTTCCAACATGAGATTATGAAAATTTGTGTTTACTCAATGTTTCCTGACTCCAGTCCTCAGGGTCCCCTGCAGGGCCGCCGTCAGGGGACCCGGGTGACAGCAGTGCAGAATATATATGAATTGACAGCTGGGGAGACACAGCGCCACCAGCGGTATTTGAAATATGGTGCCGGCCACAAGACATTACAGCTCGCGGACCGGCAGTCAATCAGGAGCAGCCATTGTTGCCGCTCCTGATTGGCTGCCGGTCCACGAGCTGTGATTGGCTCGTGGGCAGCTGAAGAAACAAGGTAGGAGTACCTGCCCTGTGCCCCTCCACCTAGTGCAGCAAGTCTTCCCTGCCCTGTCCCCCTCCCCAGTCCAGCCTTCCCTGCCCTGTGCATCCCCCCTAGTGTACCTAGTCTCCCTCCCTAGTCCAGCCAGTTTTCCCTGCCCAGTGCCCCCCAAATAAGGTCCAGCCTTCCCTGCCTACTACACCCCTAGTCCAGCCTTCCCAGGCCTGTGCCCCCATGCCCATCCTGCCTTCCCTACCCCAAACTTTGAGAATTTTTAAACTGGGTTATGCACAATTGACGTCCAACCCCCCCTGTGTAGCTCCTCCCATATTATACATATCTCCACCCACCTCTGCACCATCCCCCGGGTGGCCAAGCTTTCTTTGTCAGTACCGGACACCACGATTTCTGATGGCAGCCCTGGTCCCCTGACAATGTATGTTTTACAGATCTCCTCAGTATCACAATTGAAATACTTAGCTCCACCTGTTAATCTTTTAAAATGTGCCAGCTAGTAATGACTACAGCTATGCACCTGCTAGGAGATCTGTAAAACATGCACTGCTAGGGTCCCTGAGAACTGGAGTTGAGAAACACTGTGTTTACGTATAACTGAGGGCCAAAAACATAAAACTTAACATGACCAAAACCGAACGAATTGATTAACTTCAACTCAATTATAGTAAATGGTGATTTCGTTTTTCTATTTTTGACATGATATGATACTATCTTGAAAGTTATGAGAAACTCCACATTTATTATATAATCAATTTTTAAAAATTCTTACAACTGTCTAATAAACTTAAAATGCAAATCTTGATCGATATGATCCACTCTCTCTGTAGATCAAGTATTGGATGAATCAATAATACTGTTTGTAACACATTAATTATAGATGTGTTTGGTGTGTAAATTGATACTTTTTTTTGTAAAATCTGTCGGACACAGTTACAAATCTGCATGAATAGGTAAACATAAGATCACATGGAGAATGCATACACTTTTTAGTACAAGCATAACATCAAACATATATGAAATAAATTACATATTGGAGTGCAAGTGCACCATAACTAGTGTCCATTGAGAGTTTTAACTATTTTTAAATAGTGATACCAGCTTGTCACTTGACACATTCAGGCACTTTACACATCTACTCCACATTTGTCCATTTTAGAAACCGTTTTTTTTTTTTAACCTTTCTTGGGATCTTAAAGAAGCACTGTTCTATTTGCTTTTATTAAAGTTATTTTTTCTTGCAATTAGTTTTTTTTATCACATGCACTATTCTCGGTATAGAGATGGGAAAGACATTCTCACCAATATGTTCCAATATTTACATTGAGAGTGTAACAGACAATCTTATCTTGGGTGTTACCTATAGTTTGAATCTGGTCCTCTGTAGTTGCTATGTTGATTTTTTTTAAATTTGAGATGGGGAGTCTTTATCTGTCATTGATTTTATTTTATATTTTATTCACAACCCTTTTTATTGGGCCTTCACCTGCACTCACCATCCATTATGTATTGATCTTGATATTTCATTGGAGATTATAGATGTTGTTATAAATACATTCCCTTACCAAAAACCTTTTAATACCAATAATTATCTACACTATTCCAGTAATCATCACAAAACTTGGCGAAGTAACATCCCGAAAGGACAACTACACTGTTTCCATTGTAATTGCATTTCACTTCAGGTTTTCCACAATCAAGCCGATGATCTTCTTGTTTCCTTTAAAAAAAAAAAAAAGTATCTTCAAAAATTATTAGATTGAGCTCTTACCGATTCATCCTCCCTTGATATAGTAGATCAACTATTAGAAAATAGGAAAAATTACCAACCCTATAAATATAGGATATTATCTTTTCTCCACTTTTATCAAGAAAATTTACTTTTTTTTATTTTATTACTAGATCCCATTTTGCAAGCACAACTAGACCCGTTACCCTCAGTGGTTTTCAATAAAGCTAGAGATATTAAGAACTTGCTGGCACCTAATTTTCTTTTTCACTTCTTCAAAAATTCCATCTACACTCAACTATAGGCACCGTTACAGGAAAGGAACTTCCAATGCAATAATAAAAAATGTATTACCTATTTTCATATTCTTAATAAAGTCTGCTTTTTTCTTCTGTGCGTAAACAAGAATTCAGAATTGACTCTTTCAGAAATTGTAACACAAATTTTATCCTGTACATTGTTTAATATTTAATATATCAGTGGCACAAAAGAAATATAAAAAAAAAAATTGACCAATAGTATTCCATGCACCTTTTTGACAAACATAATAGCAATCCCTCCATGCCTAAAGGTAGTAGTTGTTGAACAGGTTAAATCAAAGCATAGTGAAGGTGACGGTTTCAAAACTTTATGCAGTGAAGAAGCACTATGGATCTCAACGAAAACTCTCCAGAAGTTATCAATTATATTTAGTGTTGATTTGTCTCTATAATTCCAATTTTTATATAATTTTGTTCTTAGTTTGTTCTTACTATGATTGATATTTTATTTTCCTCTATAGTACATATATATTATTGGATTTAATCATTGTTTAGATTGATTGGTACGGTATGCAGTCGGGAAGCCGGCGGACCTAATCCCGACAGCCGGTTGCCCGACTGTCATATCCCGGGAAGGGTCTAAAGACAGGTGTTGATATGCCGACGCCAGTCATTAGACATACGCTGGGAGCCCGACACCCGGCATCCCGATCGAAGGGATGCCGGGCACCGAGCGCGGATAGCCGCGGGGGGGTTAGGTTTAGGGTTCCTGGGGGGGACTTAGGGTTAGGCACCCCCCCAGGAGGTTAGGTTTAGGCGATGAGGACAGGGGATTAGGTTTAGTCACTTAGAGGGGGATTAGGGTTAGGCACTGGGGGGGAAGGTTAGGCACCCCTAAGGGAGGGTTATGGGGTAGAAATAGGTTAGTATATACTTACCTTTGACGATAGGGATTTCCTCCTCTGCCAGGATGCTGCTGCATGGGTCCAGCGGTAAATCATACCGATTCCATTTGTACAAGCACAATACATATTTTCCTTTTTTGTTAAACATGGCAATTCTTTTCTTTTTACCAGATTTATGGTTTGTTTATTAAATTTTTATAGAAATGTGTTATTAATATATTATCTGTTACACAACCATTATATATCTATTACATTGATTATGTGACATTATCAATTAAAATCTTGAGACTCCAATTAACCTGCTTGCATATAAAACACCATTATATGTTGCTTAGATTTTACACACATGCCATCTGAGGAAGCAGTTGATAAAACTGTGAAATGCATTATCAGGTATCAGCACTATCTGATTTTCTCTTCATTTATTCACATTTACCATTTCTGGAGTACCTGCTGAATCTGATCTGGAGCAATTGGGTGACCGTCTGCTATCACAGGTGGAGCCCCCACTGTATGGCCCAGTGCCATGCGGGTGCCTTCTCACCTCAGACCGAGCTCCCACTGGTTGGTCTACATTGTGACCCCACATTCATCTTTCAGCCAACAATCATTTTTCACCTGCTGAGGCACTAGTGGGATGCTCATCAGAAAGTGAACTATAATGATTGGGGAGCCCATATTCTCCACTGTATTACATTCTGGCAAATTAATGTTGTTATCTTGAACATTAGCAACACTTTCCATCTTAATTCACTGCTTATTTTTCAGTTTGGAGGAATATTCTTATCCCTTATTACAGTGGTTCCCAAACTTTTTTGTATCACGGCATCCTAGAGTATCAGCATTGTTTTCACAGCACCCCTAAGCCAAAAGTTTGTTATTCAGAGAAAATGTAGTAAAGTGAAGTAAATTGTGCTTACAAGTCATCCATAGGTTCAGTTATGTGGTGGTGGACAGGATTGTACTTCTGTATGTCCACATATTTACATTATATTGACCATATATAATTTGATTTGGTGCTGGACCACCAACCTGAGGCACCCCTGCAAGTGTTCTGAGGCATCCCAGGGTGCCACGGCACGCAGTTTGGTAACCACTGCCTTATTACATAAATATTTATTTTCTGTTTTCAATTCCAATTTTTTTAGACTCGTTAATCCCAGCACCTGCATATTTCTTGTTAAATGGCGCTAAAACTGAGTTGTTTAAATGTTTTTAGACTCATTGATATAACCACTTGTATATTTCTTGTCAAATAGTAATAAACCCAAGTCCTAAGAATAGCTACTATAAAAAGTCAAGTCCCCCAAGGTTGCACTCAAATTTCAGCCTATACAGAGAGGTAAGGAATAATGGGAGGATGGGATGAATCAATCTAGTCATGTTCACATAACTATATGTGACATTATAATAGACAGTACTGGACTATGTTTTGGAAACGCACATAATGGGGTCGGAAGAGAAGGAGAAAGGGAAGTTAAAAACAGGTCACTAAAACCTGCAAGCTGAAAGGACAATTAGAATAGAAAACACTTCTGCAGATCATGGAAGGTAAAATCAAATCCATGTCCAGGAAGTAGCATATGTGGTATGGGAGTACTGGTGGTCTGTGGCAACGATAACAGATGGAATCAGAAAACAAAATGTAAATTACTTAGCTGAATTAAATTCAAATGAAAACACAACGAAAACATGCAAACATATAGGAGGGCATAAAGACCAGTATCCTAGAGCCAGAAAACATATATGTCCTTCTAAAGGGTCAAACACTATGATATATACCCTCTAACATCAATGGAATAAAAAAGCCTTGTGACCAATGGAAGTCCCACAATATTGTGAAGAGCATCGTACTATATCTCAGAAGGTGTTAGTTGAGCACACTCAGAAGCCTGAAACAAAATAAAGTACAAAACATACATTAAAAAAAACATGTCTCTACTGAAGGAGTAATCTGTCTAGTATTGTCAGTAGCAGGGAAGTTTTTACTTCTTGTTTTATTTGGTCCTCCTCTTTATTGCAGTCCATTTTTTACTAGTAGGGAGGGTCAAAGGAAACAGGCATGCAAGAATAGGAGGCATACCAATCTGGATAAATGGAAGGTCAAGAGTCTCACAGAATGATCCATTCATCATAACCTGTAGGTTTCAGGAATAAGCCTAAATTTGACATTACGTACATGGAATGCATCTATCAGAACAATACTGGAGGGTATGCCACAAGAGGTCTTGGAGGATGTGTCTGTGGCCAGAAAAATCCATACCAATGAGATGCCTCATATGCTTGGGCATTTCTTCTTTTTGATCAAAATAATGTAATAATCCACAATTTATTCCTCAGCTCTGTCAGAGTTCAGCTGGGTATCGGCCATCCCTTACCGTCCCGCCGGCTTCTACTGACTTCCCGGGCAGTCGGGCGGCTGGTGCGGCGACGTGGGAGGTGCTGAGCATTCTCCCTGATGCTGGTGTCTCGGGCGGCCTGGTGCGCGGGGATCGGAGTTCCTGTCATGGGCGCCGTCATGACACTTCCTTCTCTGACTATCCTTCCTTCCCTGACAGTCTGGCCGGTCAGCTGATGCTGTGGACCAATCAGTGGGCTTCCAGGGGTATATATCTGGCTCCTGTGTATCAGGTAGTTGCCTGAACAACCATTGTCGCTGCTAGTGTTACTAGTGGTCTCTTGTTCCAGGTTCCCTTGCTTCCAGTGATCTATTCCTGTATCCAGCTATATCATCCATCTCACCAGTGCTTTACCATCTCAGCCTGTGTGCAGCTATTTCATTCATCTCATCAGTGCTTTACCATCTCAGCCTGTGTGCAGCTATACCATTCATCTCATCAGTGCTTTACCATCTCAGCCTGTGAGCAGCTATATCATTCATCTCATCAGTGCTTTACCATCTCAGCCTGTGTACAGCTATATCATTCATCTCACCAGTGCTTTACCACCTCAGCCTGTGTGCAGCTATATCATTCATCTCATCAGTGCGTTACCACCTTGCCTGTGTGCAGTATACTATCCATTTCACCAGTGCTTTACCATCACAGCCTGAGTGTAGTTATATGTACCCACCTCGTTACTGGACTCTGTGGTCCCTACCTACGTGTTTCAGTATTGCACCATGGTGCACTCTTTCTAACCGGCAACCTGGTAGAGTGTGTCCACAGTACACACTTCCTTGTACCTCAAGTACAGTGTCCCTACGTGCCCCTTACAGGCACAGACCCTTTGGGCCACGAGTGTTCATCTCTGCTTTTTCCCGCAGGCTCTGGTCACCTAGTCAAAGGACCGCGACCTGCTTACGAGGTGCAGCTCAAGCCCATATCCCGATTGGTGGGGTCACTGGCGAACACCATCTCATGGGTTAGATTCCGCACCTTTGACTAGGTCTCGCCAACGACCAAGACCTGTGGATGTGGAGGTCATGCATTCAGGCCCCTCACCTCTGTTTCCTCCCACAACCTCAGGCCTCAGCTTCCAGAAAACCACCTCCCAGCTTGACAAGCTCCCTGTTATCAGGTCATCAATTCTGTTCTGAAAAAGCATTTGGTACTTACCCTGTTTGTCCATCTCTCACCTTTTTATTGTAGTCAACAGTGGCTTTTTTAGATTCTTCCAAGACAGAAATACTTGCAGCCAGATGGTTGATGTCTATTTGAAGTTTAGACACTTCAAAGCGAACCATGTCTTGTAATTTGGTTTCCATTAATTTAAAATCTTTTTTGGTTGATAAGGATTTAAGAAGCTGCTGTGCCTCAACAGTGTCATGATGATGCTTTGATATGCAAGCATTACAGGACTTGCCATTCGCAAGGGATGGATTTTCAGATGTAGATGAGTAAGTGGGAAAGGAGGGTTGAAGAGGATAGTTCACAGTGTATGAGCTTAAGACCTACAGGAACTGGCATAGATCCAGGCATTGTGATGTGTTGGGTGGTTTACTAGCAGCCTCTTTTGGATACAGATGTGTCCTCCTACACCTTTGGTTTGGGTGCGCCAAGCAGCCTCTCTCGTGGTGCGCCAGGGTCTTTATATGCGGCAAACTTTCTTTTCTCAAAACTTGCATCTTATTTACACCACTGCAAACTATAAGACAAAACTACATTGCTAGTGTACACTGACCACTGGGGCTTGTGGTACATGTAAATCCATGGGGTTCCAATATGAGTATATAAGTCATTGCTATTCCTCCCACAGTGATCCATTATGCTGAATCTGTCTCTCTGTACATACATTCTATAAATTCATTTGCAACAAAAGTCACAACCTAATGTCTCTGGTACACTGTGAGCACTTTGTATGATACTAAGGTACAATATTTTGTGAAAAAGTGAGCTACACGCAAGCATCTTGCATTGTATAATGAAAGAAACACTAGGTGTATGAGGACACATATGTATTCTTCTTATCCTTGCCCATTGGTATAGAGTCAACAGACACAAATCTAACTAAAGCAGGCCACACATTAAACCAACCATCCATCTGACCAACTTGTCCATCCAACTAAAATGCTTCACCACACATTTAACCAACTTTTCATCCAACCAGCCAACTCTTTTTTATCAGATCTGCCAATTTCTGTTCAACTTGTGATGTCACAAAGGTAGGCGGAATGTGCCTGCCTACTTCTGAATGTTTCGAATAAATAGAATACAGACTAGTGAGGTTAGGGCACAGAGAGAGAGGTCAGGAGGCGGTGGGTGAAGTTAGGGCACAGAGATAGAGAGGTGAGGAGAAGGTGGGTGTGGTTAGCATGCAGTGATAGAGAAGTAAGAGGGAAGTGCGGTGCCACTTGTACTAGAAGGGAGGTCTGAGATGCAGTACAGTACAGGGTAATATAATAAAGAGTGATTAGGGCAGCACAGTACAGTATAGCAGTGGTTAGAGCAGTATAGCACAGGGGAAAATATGCTACTGTTCTGGGAAGGGGGTTGTGTGCAGAATAGACTGTGCTGCTGTTCTGGGGGAGAGCGGGTAGGGGAGCATGTGCTGAAGTTTTTTTTTTGGTGGGGGTGGGTAGGGGAGTTTGTGGGAATGGGAAATTTAACTCCCAGGCTGCTAAGTAAACTCTGCTGCCCAAGATCCCAAGCTAGGGCAGCCCGGCAGTACGAACTTCCAGAGGCTGCCCCTGATCCCCCGCCTGCTGTACCTCTGCTGTTGCTGCCAGTGATCGTGGGCTGAAGGGGCAGATATACTTTTATATTTATATATATATACATGTGTGTGTATTATATATAAACATATACATATATACAGTCAGGTGCATAAATATTGGGACATTGACAGAATTTTCATATTTTGGCCTCTATTCACCACCACAATGATTTTGAAATGAAACAAACAAAATTGTGCTTTAACTGCAGACTTTCAGATTTAATTTGAGGGTAATTACATCCAAATCAGGTGAACTGTGTAGGAATTACAATGGTTTCTATATGTGCCTCCCACTTTTTAAGGGGCCAAAAGTAATGGGACCAACTAAACAATCCTAAATCTAACTTTCACTTTTTAATACTTTGGGCCTGATTCAGACCCACTCGCGAGCGGCTGTCCGCTCGCAAGTGGGTCGATGTTATGCACTGAGCATGCGCACGACGGAGGGAGCTCCGTCGTGCGCATGCGCCAGACGCGACGAGCGAAGGAAAGTCCTTCGCTCGTTGTGTCCGATCAAAGGGGGCGTGCTGTCAATGTTGATTGACAGCACGCCCCCTTTGGTGGGCGTGCCTCCCTGACGGGGGCGTTCCCACGGGAACTCCTCCCATCAGAAGCCGGCCCACTGATATCACTAGTGATGTCAGTGGGAGTGATTTTGGCTCTGATAGAGCCAAAATCACTCCGGAGCTTGCGGTTGAAAACCTCAACCGCAGGCTCCGGCTCGCAATTTCGATGGTCGCGATGGTCTCGACCATCGCGGCCATCAAAAAGCACGCTCGTATAGCCTGTGGGTGGTGACCCACAGCTATACGAGCGTCCAGGAGGACGCTCCATGAAAATGGAGCCCGGCCCTCATTCAGAGCGTGCGCTCTGCTCAGAGCGTACGGCTCTGAATGAGGGCCTTTGTTGCAAATCCTTTGCAGGTAATTACAGCCAGAAGTCTGGGACACATAGACATCACCAGACGCTGGGTTTCATCCCTGGTGATGCTCTGCCAGGCCTCTACTGCAAATGTCTTCAGTTCCTGCTTGTTCTTGGGGCATTTTCCCTTCAGTTTTGTCTTCATCAAGTGAAATGCATGCTCAATCAGATTCAGGTCAGGGGATTGACTTGGCCATTGCATAACATTCAACTTTTTAGCCTTAAAAACTCTTTGGTTGCTTTTGCAGTATGCTTCAGGTCATTGTCCATCTGCACTGTGAAGCTCCGTCCAATGAGTTCTGAAGCATTTGACTGAATATGAGCATATAATATTGCCCGAAACACTTCAGAATTCATTCTGCTGCTTTTGTCAGCAGTCACATAATCAATAAATACAAGGGAACCAGTAGCATTGGCAGCCATACATGCCCACGCCATGACACTACCACCACCATGATTCACTGATGAGGTGGTATGTTTTGGATCATGAGCAGTTCCTTTCCTTCTCCATACTCTTTGCTTCCCATCACTCTGGTACAAGTTGATCTTTGTCTCATCTGTCCATAGGATGTTGTTGCAGAACTGTAATGGCTTTTTTAGATGTTGTTTGGCAAACTCTAATCTGGTCTTCCTGTTTTTGTGGCTCACCAATGGTTTACATCTTGTGGTGGACCCTCTATATTCACTCTTGTGAAGTCTTCTCTTGATTGTTGACTTTGACACATATACACCTACCTCCTGGAGAGTGTTCTTGATTTGGCCAACTGTTGTGAAGGGGTTTTTTTTCACCAGGGAAATAAGTCTTCTGTCATCCACCACAGTTGTCTTCCAGGTCTTTTGGTGTTGCTGAGCTCTCCTGTGCGTTCTTTCTTTTTAAGAATGTTCCAAACAGTTGATTTGGCCACACCTAATGTTTTTGCTATCTCTCTGATGGGTTTGTTTTGATTTTTCAGCCTAATGATGGCTTGCTTCACTGATAGTGACAGCTCTTTGGATCTCATATTGAGAGTCGACAGCAACTGATTCCAAATGCAAGTGTCACACCTAGAATCAACTCCAGAGCTTTTACCTGCTTAATTGATAATGAAATAACGAGGGAATAGCCCACACCTGTCCATGAAATAGCTTTTGAGTTGATAGTCCCATTACTTTTGGCCCCTTAAAAAGTGGGAGGCACATATAGAAACCGTGGTAATTCCTACACTGTTCAGCTGATTTGGATGTAATTACCCTCAAATTGAATCTGAAAGTCTGCAGTTAGAGCACAAATTGTTTGTTTAATTTCAAAGCCATTGTGGGGGTGAATAGAGGCCAAAATATTAAACTTCTGTCAATGTCCCAATATTTATGCGCATGACTGAATGTATATATATATATATATATATATATATATATATGACAAGAAAATTGGTGTGCAAAACAATGTTTCAACAATATAATAGGACCAATGCAGTCTTTCAATCCAGTTGATAAATGGATAATGGAAAAAATAGTCTGTGTCTCTATTGGACAAAATACAAGCACAGGCCATGAACCAAAACTGAACCAGCCAGCATCTTCCCTTCAAATGAACCCGAATCCAAACGGGTAAAGATTTATCTGAAATTAAGAACAAATAAGAAGGGGCGCCACATAGTGCATCAAACCATATAAGAATTTATTACAGACAGCTGATAAATTCAATGTGCATACCACAATGAGCAGTCAAATATCACCACAAGTAGAACAATGAGAATAAACAGGAAATTGCCAAAGTATCACCAGAAAGTCTCCGGGATCTCCATCAGCCACTCAGTCAATCTCTGGGTGCAACGCCAAACCACGTCCCAACGCGTTTCGTCATAGACTTCGAAGGGGATGACGCGTTTCATCAGACTTCATTAAGGGGATGCTGCTGTAGTGGGGTGTCTGTCTTTTTATACCCCACTAAGTGCTCATTAGGGATCAGGCATTAAGCCAATTACTTCCGGCTTCTGTTCCTTGCCAGAACATGATTCCCATCACAAAACTGGGTACATCAATCTCTATTAGTTCTTTGAACTAAGCAAATGGATAAATAGTTCTGTGTTAATAAGCTAAAGGAAAAATATTAAGCAGCTCATTTGCATATGTGGCCAGGGTTACTTCTGCCCTGAGAAGACATCTGGCATTTCCACCCAAACTCCCGATGACCCGCATCATCACTAGCATCTGGAACTGTACTACGTCACTTGGCCTCAACGTCTGGACAGCACACCGCCGCACTCCACAAGGGGAGGGATGATGCTTCCGCCCAGCTCTGACATTGACGCAAGACTGGCCTTTCCATTAAACCCGACTTCCGCCCTCTGCATGGACCAGGCCGCAGCGTCACATCCACCCGGCTCTCCCCTTCCATGTTCATGTGGGGTTGTAGTGTTCCCAGAGTGCCCTCTGTTTGTTCTAAAAATAAAATGTGCCATGAATAACTAGAAGAGATGTAAAGCTTTTGATATGGATAAGTGTTCCATATAGGACATAAATTCTAATTCAAAAGTTCATTTTTTACCATAAAAAACCCAAAGGGTTGCCATAGTTGTGCTATGCATAAGAATCAAAGCTCCATGTGAGCTAAACATGCAAGCTTTTTTTAGGGCTGAAACCACCCAAATATCCCTTGACAAATCCATCAAGTCCCTTGCTTATCTTACCCATAATGTATTATTGCATATTAATTAAACCTTGAAATCATACAGTTATCTACAGACCATATACATGATCTAAAAAGTATTTTACTCCATAAATGGGAATTGTAAGGTAATAGATGGTTTACATGCGAATAATACAAAGAATACAGTACACAGTACATAACCTCAGAAATGAATTTCTAACTTTAATCCTAGTAATAAATTATCCCATACTGTTGCTAAATAAACTTCAAAGCAGATTCTATTTAATCTTTCACTAGTATATAACCTTTGTGTTCATGCAAATATATATATATGTATATGTGTATGTAAGAAAACTGTATGCATGTGTTATATAATTTTGCTCTCCTCTGTGTACGTTTGTATAAGAATGTGAAGAAAGCATATGGCTGGAAGCAGTGTGAGAAGGGTATGTGCGTGTGTATATGGGGGATATATGATATACTGTAATTAAGGGTAAACTGTTCCCCATGCACATCTGGTGAAACTACTAGTCTATAGATAAATTGTGGAGGGCAGTCTATCAGAGAAAACAATTATGTGTGTACGGATGTGATTATGTGAAAATACAGAGAGAATACATGTGTGGGTATAGAAAGAGTGTGCTTTGTGTTGCTATGTGGTGTGTGGGGGTGGTGTGAAATCTCATGCCTGTGAGCATATAGACATACATGCCTACCCTCCCAGTTTCGCGTGAGGCTCCAGATTATTCGGGTAACCCCCCGCACCCCCGGAAGGGTAGGCATTTCTCTCACATTCTGCCCACTTCCGAGTGAAGTGAGCAGAATGAGGAGAATACCTGCGGCGATCGCGGGTCTCCGTGAAGGGGGCGGGGATTAAGACGTGATTCTGCATGAATCACAGCATTTGACCCCGCCGCCTATGTAAATTTTACCCAATCGCGACAATTTTACTGAGAGAGGGCGGGGCTTAATGACGCGAATCGTCAGGCCCCGCCCCCGTCAGCCCCCTGCTGCTTCTCTTACTCAGGCTTCTCCCGGGAAGAGATTATTAAATGTAGGCAAGAATGCATATAGATGAGACAAATAAAGAGAGAGGGTTTTAGATTCATTGTATTACAGATATAGGCAAAGGAGGAGAAAGTTATTAGAGAGAGTTATTATGGAGAGAGAGTTATAGTTATTTTATAGAAAGAGATGCAGGTAGAGATGGATTAATACAGAGTGTGTATAAAGAAAATAATGTGTTATAAGTAGCAGAAAGTGTATAAAGAAAGGTACATGTAGTATGGTTAGTACAGAACTACATGCAGACAAAAGTACAGACCTTATAAAGCAAGTGTGGTTCCAGAGCCTGGTGTGTGTCTTGGATTGTTGTGGCAGAAAAGAGGGGGATGTGTGGGCTGTTTCAATTTATATACTTCCTCCCATCATGCATTGCACCAGCTCAAACCCCCACACATCCACATGGTCTGTAACAAGAGACTCTGCTAGCTGTTATATCCTGTTCTTTGAATTAGATTGTTAGCTTCTATTACAGTCATTTTTCTTTTGTTTGCTATGAGCTGGTTTAAAATCTAAATCTTCTGGCCCTTGCAAACCTATCTAATGGCACTGAGATGAGTTAATATTGGAGCTCTTTCACACTATACATACCCAAAACTTGAAGGAATATAAAAGATCCACAAAGGAACTTCCAAACTGTATTCCTTATAATGGACCTACATATTAACAAAATAACTATCTCATAATGTAATCAAGACTGATACAAACAATCATAATCACTTTTTCTAGGGAAATCCCCTTAGATTGTTTTACAACCAACATTATTCATCAGATCACACAAAAATGCATGAAATATATATTATTGTATAGCATAAAACTAATTTACATAGATGGAATTAACCAACTCAAATCACACAATACGAAAGGAAAGGACTAATGAAAATTAAATACAATTTTCACATTATTCCATAGAGTAACTAAACATCTTTTACAATTGTAGTTATAAATTGTAAGCCTGAAATATAAAAACACCCAATATACCATTAATTCCGTATTATAAACAATAACCAAGACTGTAATGAAAGATTTCATCATACTCAGAAGCTGCACTCTCAATTTGTGGTGTGCTCTGGTCCCAGTCCAAAACTGCAATGGACTGCTCACTAAAGTGCTCCCTTATAACCCCCTAGGGGTGTGACGTCCCTTCCTATCCCTAATAATGTTTAAAATATAATAAACTTCTGTCTAACCGTATATACTAATAACAGACAGACTTCCCAGCCTTCCAAAAGTAACTATCTCTCTCCCTGTAATAAAAAAAAGTGTAGAGGTACCTCTAAGTAGTGATAAAATACCTTAATTTACGTGATACACTGTTTTCCCGGGTAATCCCAAAAGGTCACCATATCTGGGTAAGTTGCTTAGTTTACAAAGGTTTGCATTCTAAGGGTCGCCTGAAGCATACCACACATGTGCAGATCGGCCAAGCAATCCTGGCATATCTCCAACTCCAAATAGCGTGTCTAATGACCGAAAGAGACTACATTCCGGCAGCCATCTACAGCGCACTATGTATGCGCCTGCGAGCTTCCCAACAGACATACCATTAGTTGCCCGAGAGCCGCTCATGCGCTCTAGTGCATTCCAGCAGCCATATTTCACCACTGTCATTCCGTGGCATGCAATCCTGCAGTCTTAATTCAATGTGCTTATAATTTCTGCACAGCTAGCTAACACATCAGAAGGCAAGCATTCTTGCGGCCATAACAACTAATCCGGAATCTTACATTTAACACCTGGCTAACATACCAATGGCCTTAACGACTTTCTATATAATATAGCAATTGTATATGCAAAAATAGCTTACCTGCCATCACCAGTTGTCCATATAGATAAACATTATAAAATAACTGACCTACACACTTAGATCAAAATAATAATGTATAGGAACTCCACCCTAAAAATTCCATTAAACACTAATCCCTCTAATTAGTGATAATAAATTCAGAAACCTTTCAGTACAATCATGGCTTTACAAAAGTAGCGATAATAAATTCAGAAACCTTTCAGTACAATCATGGCTTTACAAAAAGGACACTATATACAAATTTTATTTGAGACCATTAGGAGCTAGAGAATTTAATGTATAAATCCAGTATGTTTCCCTCATTGAAAGGGACCGCTCCCTACTACCACCTCTAAAATCATTTTACACATGTTCAAGGATTGTAAAAGAAAAATCTTTAATATTTGAGTTATGGGCTTCAGCAAAATGTTGCGGTAGACTATGCAATTAAGCTTATTTTTTATGTTTTGCAAATGCTCTTGGATGCAAATTTTTAAGCACCTTTTCGTTTTCCCTACATAACTCAAATCACAACTACACGTAATTCTATACTGTAGATCACAAAATCTGTATTGCATGTAACAATTCATTTAACAGAATATGATGTACTATCCTCAAATTTCCAACTAAAAACTTTTCTTCTCCATGAACTTACAACAAATACGTTTGCAGGGATAGCAGCCTCTCCATCTGCCTAAAATAACACCAGTATTTGCATTAACCAAAGCTTTATGATTCTCTGATGTTATGGTTTTTAATCTACTAGGGGCCAAAATGTTTTTTAGATTATTGGCCCTCCTAAAAATAAGGTTTGGTCTTGGCGGAAGGTGTCGACCCAGTACTGGATTCTTCAGAAAAATACCCCAATGGTGCTCTAATGTCTTCCTAATAAGTTGGCTTTCTCTATTATATTGAGTGATGAAAGGTCTACTAGACCATTTTTTATCCTACTGAGGTTCTTCATCCCTGTTATTTTCAACCAATAGCTCACCTCTATTCTTTGCTGAAGCTTTGGTTCTAGCGTCTTCAATTTTAACCACAGCATAACCTCTATCCACAAACCTGTCCCTCAAAAGGGCATATTGTTCACAAAAATCTTCCAGGGTACTACAGTTCTTCCTTAATCTCAGGAATTGTGCATAAGGAACATTATTTAACCACACTGGGTAATGACAACTTTTAGGAGGAATGAAGCTGTTAGCACTGACCTCTTTAAAAAAAATGCAAGTTTTAATAATTTCACTGACTCTACCTTCAAGGACTAAATCCAAATAATAATTTTTAGACAATCTGACTTATAGGTAAATTTAAAATTATAATCATTGAAATGAATGTGTGCTATGAACTCTAAAATACTAAGATCACACTTCCAAATAAAAATCATATCGTCAATATATCGTCTATCAAATTTGATATATTCAGACTCAAAACATGTAATATAAACAAAGAGTTCTTCCCATTCCCCAATCAGCAGGCTAGCATACAATGGGGCAAGCTTAGTCCCCATCGCAGTCCCCTTCTTCTGGAGTAAAAAGTTCCCATCAAATTCAAAAAAATTATGGTCCAAAATGAACTTTATGCTTTTAATAATAAAGCTATCTCAATGGGAGTTTTACCAGAATCCATCATCAACACTTTTTTTTACTGCCTCAGGGCCTTTTATATGAGGGATAGAGGAGTAAAGAGCTTGGACATCAATCATTAACCAGCTATACTCAGACTCCCAACAGAATTCCTTAACTTCTCTCAAAAGGCTAGTAGAATCTTTTAAATGAGATTTCTGTTGTTTCACAAAGGGTTGTAATTTTAAGTCAATGAAATGGTATGAATTGACTGTTAAAAAGTTCACCCCAGAAATGATGGGTCATCCTATGGGGGCTATTTCTGTCCCTATGGACTTTAGGGATGTGATAAATGATAGGTAATTTTGGAAACTTGACATATAAATATTCAAACTCTTTATCACAAATTACATTATCCCTTTTAGCTTCATACAAAAGATTATACAGCTCTTCTTGATATAAACTTATCAGATCATCCTTCAATTCGACATAGGTTGAGGGGTCATTCAGGATTTTATAGGCCTCATTAAGATAAATTTTGTCTATCCTGAACTACCACAGCCCCCCCCTTATCGGCTGACTATTACTATGCTACTATCTTTCTTCAACAGATTTAAAGCTGATTTTTCATTCATACCCAGGTTGCCATATTTCATATTTTTATGGTTTTGTACTTTGATTGATCAAAATTCATCTCTTACTGACTGATAAAAAATGTAAACATGACTTCCTCGAAAATCAACAGGATAAAACTTAGATGGAGGAGCAACTAGAGGTTTGGTTTGTGGTGTATAAGCAACTTTCAGTGTTGCATTTTTCAGAAAATGTCTCTGTATGGTTAAGTTACATATATACTTTATTAAGGTCAACAAATAAATTAAACTTATTTAAATGCTGACCTGGTGCGAACTTAAGCCCTTTCTCTAATAATGAGACCTGTGGGGCAAATAATTCCATTGTTTAGTTGTTGATAACCCCTGATTGGAGCTGTCCTGTAGGAACAATAGGGGCTTTTTAGTTTGGGGGGGATTCCCCCCCCTCTCTCTTTTCTCATCTACCAACTGAAAACTTCTTTTGGTCCCTTGTGGGGAATCTAGACAAACAAATAGTTCCTCTAATCTCTGTGAATGAGGAAGGGTTGGACCCTTCTCCTCTAAAAAATGTTTTTGTCAGTAACCATTGGGGGAAGGAGATCTTAATGGCTCATACCTATTATGAGTTGGTAGTTTGAATCTTTTTTGGGAGGGAACTCATTCTCTATAACCATCATAATGGCAGGGGATCATTCTCTCCCTTCAATTTCCAAAGTGAGGTGAATAATTAGAAGAATTCCTCCTTCACTTATAATTAATCTGTTGCCACTCTGACTTGTGACTTACTCCAAAATTGGAGGATTATTTATTATTATAATCAGAGGATCTAAAAATTTTTAACCTATGGTTATTCATTTGGAAAATTGTATCCCTGTCTCATATCATTTTCTGACCAATTATGAACCTTTCCCTTAAATAATCATTGTTATCACGGATGAATTTCTTGTTTCCTTGCAATAATTCCATCTTCTAAAGTATCCAATTTAAATTGTAAATCACTAACATCCCTTTTATATTCTTCACTATTCTCAAGCTTCACAACTACAATCTCTAATTTACTTATTTCATCCTCTACTTTTATTAATTCTTACTTTTGATCAGTGATTAACAAATCAATAAGTTTAGCTGAACAGGTGTTAAGGATGGTATTCCAATTGTTTAAAAAGGTTTCATCTTGGGGATAAAGGGTGGGATTTTTTAATAAACTTAGACCCCTGGGTATACACCCAACTTCCAAATATTTCTCTAATGTGATTACATCATACCACCCTTTTAGTTCTTTCACTGCCAATTTCTCCATGAGATTAAGGTACCCATAATAATTATCATTCTCATCAACCACTAAAGTGACCTCTTCTTCAGAGAAAATAGATTTACATTTAAAAGATCTTTTAGTTCTGTCTCTGAATACTGGCATGATATTAAGCAGCAATTACAGGCAACTAACAGAAAGACACAAATGATACAAAAATTCCCTTATTTTGTGCTAAAGGATAGAAGCAGCACCTCTAATTGAACTCCTGTTAGTGGGAACAAAAAATCAAACACACAAAATTATATTCAGAGGGCACATAAACCAATAATTGCTCTATAGGTAAAAATCTTTCAGCAATATAAACATTGCACCATTAGAAAGTCCATTTGAGATGTAAACTTAGATTCTTAGGTTACTTCTCCTTTCTCAACTGTATTCAGAAGTGGACTTCCAAGTACTTAATATACAAATGTATAGATCCTGGATGAATATTCTACAAAAGACTCTCTCACCAAAAAACACCCAAAGAATGGCACAATGGCCAACCATTAGATGAAATAGACAAATATTTTATTAAAAAGTTTTTGTCTTATGACATAAAATTTATAACATTAAAAATGCTTACACAGTAAATTCTCCATTGTCTTAACATAGGGGGATGATGATAATTTTTTATGCCTTTACCCTTAAAGGGCCTGATTCCTCCCTTCTGACAAATGGATCACACATGATGCGTTTCATCCCTTAGAACTTCTTCAGGGGTATTAACAATCTTAAATTAAAGACAAATTCATTAAAGGTGGGGATCTTCATAAAAAACAACAAATCTATAAAAAGTGATTCTATACATATCCAAAACTTGAAGTTTATATAAGATCCACAAAGGAACTTGCAAGATGTATTCCTTATAATGGACCTACACATTAACAAAATAACAATATATATATATATATATATATATATTACACACACACTTTATTTTGTTTGCAAGTTAAGAGCAGTAGTGGTGACACCCATAGAGCTGGCTGGCACCCTGAGTCACAATCTATTGTAAGTACCTTTCAGTGCAGCTTTATATGAGGGGGAAATTGGGTGTGGGGGGGAGGCAATCATGTGGGGGGGGCATCACGTGGGCAGATTCAGGGTAGCAATCATGAGGGGGCAATTGCAAGGGGTGAAATTAGTGCAATAGTGTTGTTGATAAACACAGCACAAAATTGATATATACTCACGGTCATGTCGCAGCAGCAGGGCTGATCCAGCACCACTGATCCTCCTCCTCCTGACCTTCCTTCATCTCCGCCACTACTGCTGACAGGGTCCCGGGCTGACAGGGGCAGCCCGGGCAGTGATGGCCATGATGATGGTGCAAAAGTAGTGGGACACTGCCGGCCAGTGTCCGCCTACTTATCGTTTAGTTGGGGAAGTTCCCCTTACTGTACACTAGAATGATTAGTTGGAGAAAATCAAACATATTTGATTTTCCCCAACTAGCTAGAACAACCATTTCTGTATGTTTTTCAGTGTGTGGGAGCAAACGACTGATTATTGTTTACTCCCACACACTAGATGATTATCATTCAGCTTTAGACACACACTGGGCCTTGTTGATGAATTGAAATGCATGTAGTGTTCAAGTGTAAAGATACTTCTGGCCACTTCGGCACATGAATGAATAAGTAAGGCAAGCCATCTATAGTGCCCAGTAGTAGAGGCTGTAGATATATAGGGGCTGATTTTTGGATGGAAGCAAAGCAATAAAAAGAGAAAGTAGCTTTGCACCTTGGCAAATCCTTGTTTCAATGTAGGTGGGACAGGTTTAAACTGTGTAGAGAGATTTAGATTAGAGAGGGGAGTGTCCAAACACGAATTTAAATTGTGGTGTAATAAAGCTGTCCAGCATTTATGGTTTACATGTAAAAATAAATTGATTTGCACCCCTATATATAAAGTTACTTACTTTTTGCTTTGCTCCCACCCAGTGGCATCACAAGGGGGGTGCGGGCCGCACCCGGGTGTCACCCGCCGAGGGGTGACACCAAGATGCAGACTCCCCCTCAGTGACAGAAGCCGGGTGCTGCACTGTATAATTAAGTGCAGCACTCAGCTCCTGACAACTGTGAGGGAGCCGGTCAGCACTGCACACAGGGCAGTCTGCACCTCCGGCACCCCCCCCTGCCCCTCAGTAACAACGGGATGACAGGGTCTGGCCGAGAGGCCATAACCGCTTCCCATGAGGCCACACTGATGTCCGCATGACCACACCCCATTTTCGGCACCACACGCATATCATCCCTTCCCACACCGGGTGACACTGTGGGGAGGGATGCCACTGCTCCCACCTCAGAATCAGACCAGTACTGTGGAAGTATACAATGGCATTGGATAGAAGGGGGATTCAATATGGTTAGCAGCCTCTTACAATCAGAGAAGAGCTTTGCAGTATAATGAGAAATTACAGGTATGAGTGTCAATATAGTTGTTAAAGAGAAAGCTTGAAACAGTAACAAGTAAACAGAGGGTACCACCTGCAACAGCTGATATTTTTGTCTATTCTATTCAAGCTAAAGTGACATGAAACTGTGACAGTGAAAGAAAGGAACAAATTCTAAATCAGGAACTGGTAATTAACAATATTTTTTGGGAGCTATTAAAACAATATATAATATTATGTTTATTCTAATTGTAAAGTCGATATTATAAATTTGTTTTACATTTAGATGTTACATTACAACATAAACAATCAAAGATTGGGAAAAAATCTTAAATAAACCCACAAAAACCACCTATAGGTCTGTAATTTTACAATGGAGTTTTAAAAAAAGATGTTTAAATTTTAACATTTTTTAATGGCATCAAGATCATGTGGTAGATTTACTAAAGCTTCTAAAAGTGAAAAGTGGTGCTGTTGCCCATATAAACCAATCAGATACTAGGGGGTAAATTTACTAAGATGTGAGTTCTATTAAGAAGTGATGTTGCCCATAGCAACCAATCAGATTCCAGGTATTAACTTCTAGAAGGTGCTAGATAAATGAGAAGTAGAATCTGATTGGTTGCTATGGGCAACATCACTTCTTAATAGAACTCCCATCTTTGTAAATTTACCCCTAGCTATCATTTCTCTATAACAGACTAGAAAATTATATATGGAATCTGATTGGTCACTTTGGGCAACATCTTCACTTTTCATTTTTAGAATCTTTAGTAAATCTACCCCTTGATCTTGATACTACACACTCTCTCTCACTCTACCTCTTTTCTATTTTTCACTTTCCCTTCATTATTCTCTATCACTTTCCCCTACCAACTCTCCCTTCCTTACTCTCTCTCCCTCCATCCCCTTCTCTCACTCACTCTACCTCGCTGTACTTATAACTCTCCCACTTTCCCTTCCTTCCTCTTTCTCTTCCTACCTTTATTCTCTCCCTTCCTCCCTCTATCTCTCCCTTTTTTCCCAACTCTCACTATACCACTTTTTTCTAACTTTCACTTTCCCTTCCTCAATTCACTCTCCTTTCCTTTTTCCCTCTCACTTTTTTCTCTTCCACTTTCTCTCCATTTCTTCCTCTCTTCTTCTAATTTTAATACTTTCCCTTCCTTCTTCTCTCTTCCTTATCCCCTCTCTCAATCACTCTACCGTCCTCTACTTCTAACTCTCACTTTCCCTTCCTATCTTTATAACATTCCCTTTCCACTATCTCACTCACTTTCCCTTCCTTCCTCTCTCTCCCTCTCTCATTATACCACTCTTCTTCTTACTCTATTGCTTTCCCTTCCATCCTCTCTCCATTTTTCCTTACTCTCTCTCTCCCTACTCCTCTTTCACTCACTCAACCTCTTTTTTCTTCACTCTCAATGTCACTTCCTCTCTCTCTCCGACCCCATCTAACACTTTAGCTATCTCTCTCCCTCTCTAGCACTGAAGACCAAACAGTGTATGTGATTTTTGGACAGAGGTTATTAAAAATATAATTTATATGTCAAAATCATAACAACTGAATCTCCTGTTCCTGAAGACTTGCACACACTGGTAAAAACATTATCCGTATGTAGTGAAGATAAATTAAATATTTATTTATACAATAACAATGAATCAATAAAAAATAAATAAAATAATGATTCTTTGATTTATAGTTGCTGACACCAATAAGGGGTATGTTGATGCAGAAAGACAACATTAGCTATGCTTGAAGTAACCAATGAAAACACAACTGACAATGTTGAAAATGTCCAGCAGGATGGAAACATTGGACAAAAAAAACAAAAAGAAAGCAGCACTACTACAAACACTATATAATATGAGCAGCTACAGCTCAAACACAAACTTATTTTCACAAATATACATTTGAATAATTTTTTTAAATTTTTTTTACATTCTATATAACATATGCTGGTGCCAGAAAAATTGCATATAAAAAAATAATACAGTTATAAATACTATCACAAATCACCATATAAAAATGGAAAACCTAAAGTTTTGCTAATTGATACATTGTTGCATAATCCTAAACAAATTGGTAAACAGTATAAAAAAGCCACAGTGTGTCTGCAGACATGGATTGAAAAAAAAAGTATAATGTACAGTTATATTTGTGCAGATCTGCCTTAAATAAATGCTTATGTCCAAAAGATAGTCATTGGTTTTGTTAGACTGTTGGTGTAGCAATAGATAAATTAATAAATAATCCAAAGGAGCTTCCCAGCTGGAAGAGGTAGTAAGTGAGCAACTACCCAGTCTAGTATTTGGCCCACAAGTGAAGTGATGTCCACTTGGAATCAGATTGCAACAAACTATTGCTAATTCCAAATTAGTATATTAAATGTGTTTGCAGCACTTGTTAGCCCTTACTGTCAGTGGGAATGGTCATTTGTGCAGCACTGTGGTCACAGCTGATTTCAGCCCCAATGAGCCGTCTGCAGCATGGCTAGTGTGATGTGAAGGGGAGCAGCAAATAGCATTCAGCTGCAGGGGATCCCCAGGAAAGACCACCATAGCAAGCTCAATGAGAACAGATCTAGTGGAAAATACCACAAATTATATGGGTCGAACAAATAATAGCATTCCCACAATGTCTGAAACCAGTAAGATTTTGATTTACATTGTTTTATTAATGTTGAATACCTTTAATAAGACTATCTGACATTAAAAATACTTAGGAAGAATCTTATAACATTTTTGGAAAAAATGTTAATGTTTTTATTGATATGTTTAAAACAATTGACCAAACACAAAGATAAATATTATTGGCAGGGAATGCTTAATGTCAAGAAAAAATATATAAATCATTTCCAACATCCACAAAATAATTACCTTGATGATGATGTATCAAGATAACAATTTCTAAGGTATCTATTGTGAAACACACAAGAGATCTAGACAGAAAAATAAAATGTAAGTGCACTTTTGAAGCTTCACGAAAATACACAGAACAACGATGTTATTATAACGTAAAACAACCTGTTACAGTAACATACAGATTGTTTAAAATAATATTTTATCATATTTGAATAAAGCGCTATAAGTAATACTTTCATGTTTTGTAATATCCAGCACAATTTTATTTATTATAAAGGCGGATTAAAAACAAAAATGTTTTCCTTTCAGAATTTCAAAATTTAATTAGTAAGGCCACTGAAACCCACAGTTTTGAAGAATCTTTTCAACAAAAAAATATTAGAAGATCCTCAAGTTTCACCAAAACAATGCGTGGACTGCCAATTTTATCACACAGCTGTGGAAAGTAATAATGACAACGTAAACCCAGATTTTGTTTCTTCAGATATGGTTAATATTTTCTTTGAAAATTTTATTAAGAACTCCACCAATTAGAATCATCATAATGCTTTTATTACTTATCCATCACAAAGAGAAATTGACAATGTAAAGTCTAAGGATTCCCCCAAAGAAACATTGCAAAAAACAAAAAAAAAATTATTAAAAGAAAATTGAAAATCCAGATTACAAAAATTCCATTCCAAAATTAAAATATTAGGAGACATTTGAAGTAACTTAGTTGCTCTTCATCATTACAGTGTGCTGTTCATCGGCTGATATAATATAATTCAACTATCAAGTTGGCAATCATAATATTGTCTTCATTGTTATGTCATGTTGTCTTTAAGCATTTTAAGTAACTTAGTTGCTTTTAATCATTACAGTGTGCATTTACTATTACACTTAAAATTCAACAAATGCAATAAAGTTGGTCATCGGACAAAATCATATAATTCAGCTATCAAAGTTGGCTATTATAATATTGTCTTCATTGTTACAGTATGTCATGTTGTCTCAATAATTAAAAAATAAACTGTCACAGAAAAAAATAACATTGTAATTTTGTCTTATTTTTTAGATAACTTAATATTTCATTATTTTATTATTCAATATTTTATCATGTAATTATCATGCCAAATGAGACACAAATGTAGAATTAAATTAGTAATACTTGTGCTGCATTAAGTATTTGCAGAAAGAAACTTATGTTAAAATTATTGTATGACATGACTGATACAAAAATGGTCAACCAGTGACCGGAGTGGTATGCATTATAACATAACATCAACACAGTTATAATTGAGGATAGTCTGTCCTGAAACACGGAGGATATATCTTTATTGTCTGGTTGAACAGAAGTGAGGAATACAAAACACAAACTCACCTTTACAAAAACTCTTTCAATCATTTTAATAATCATGGATATATTATGAAGAAATATGATGAAATACCCATTTTGTTAAATGTATTATATGTTCATTACATGTATTACATTTTTTATTGAATACAAAAAGTATAGTTGCATGGAAGCTTTAAAAAAAAACAACACTTTTCTGTTCCAATCTATGCCTTCTGACCATGCCGTTATTTATAATACCCATGCTAAGATTTTCACATAAATGCATGATTTTCTGTGTTTATAGGAAGATGTGTGAGATTTCTGGGGATACATTTGCCTATATAGATTCTAAGTCTGGAAGTCCAGGTGATGCTAATCATTATGTTTGACATGTTAATGTTATACCTAGTAGCTAACTATTTTATTGTGTCAAAAATAACTGGTAAAGTATTAGCCGGAAGTAATAGTGTCATTGTCATTATAAAAAAACTACCAATTTTTGTTATATTTGTCCCAAATGTATGCCTGAGTGGGAAGCATTTCATCTGAGGTCTAGTACTTTTAGCTCAAGAGATAAAGAGAAGGGTTGGAAAAGAAGGAATCCTGGCGGTGTCCATACCCCCAAGACAAAGGTGCTGGAAGCCACATGTATTTTTGTTTGCAGTAGGGAATAGACACTTTGATTGATTTTAAAAATATTATCATGTATGACAAAACTGGGTAAAGTAAATTAAAAGGAGGAAGGGGTACCAGCAGAGACCCCAAAAGGCCTTTTCAGCATCAATAGAAAATAACACACTGCCAACCATAAATCTGGAAGACCATTGAAATGACTTAGTACAAATTTTATATCCCACTATACTTTCACAAATTCAAGTACCATATCTGTTTAAGTGGATAAGGTATATCGATTCCTGCCTGTCTATACCTTCTTCAATTGTTGCTATTTAGCGTTATGAGTCGCACAAGAAATAAATGCTTTCAGACTTTGAGTGTGGTTCAAAAGCACAAAAAGTTATTATTCAATATAAAAACAGATGGTTACACACTGTGTTCTAAATACAATTAGCGCAAATAAATGATACAGACCCAAGGTACAATTGTTACATACGCATGCGCTCTGGACCCAGATCCTGGCATCAAAGTAGAAACCTCTGTCAGCAGCAAAGCAAGCAGACTGGCATCCAGGTTTAGAGAACCCACATATATACTCTAGCAGAGATAGGCAATACAATAGAACAGTTTGGCATGATTCCATTGGTTCTGCTTCCTGGTTCTTCTGTTACAGTACATAGGTCAATTCGTATGGACACAATCCAGCCTCCAACAGCTCTTTGTGTCCTATTTCCCACTGCATAATAAATCTAAGCTGGCTACATTGCAGAGTACATTTTAATGTTTAACGCTCTATGGTCCATAGTTTGCAGACACATGTTGCGATCTTCTCACGATACCGGAATTCTGCAAAGATGCAGTGGATCAGTACAACACCAAACATGGTCTGCTTACCATGTACTAAACCTTAGATATCAAATTACATTTATTTCACAACATTAATACTACTCAATAAACCTTGAATATTACACTAATGCTAGGGAACCTTTTATGTAAGTGTGCAGTGTGTAAGTATTGGGGTTTTGGGAAAAGATGCTCGTTAGCGTTGTGCGACTATGTGTTTGTGGAGTACACCATGGTACGTGTTTTCCAGGGTTGATCATTTTATATGTTTTAGTGACTGTCGGTATTTATATGATGAGGACTTTTAACTTCTTTCTTTTGCATGGGAATCGCACGATGCTAATAGCATTACTGTATGTACTTATAATTGGCGAGATTCACTAAAATAGCGCTGGGCGGCCAGTCGCAAAATGGAGTCTCATTGCCATTCGCAAAATGGCATTGTGCAGATTTAATTTTAAACCGATCCAGTCTCAGCCAATTATCTGGCTTCAACAGGTAAGTGGGTTCAAACTAACAAAAAACAAAACCTTCAATGATTTTAAAACATTTCAAGTAATTAAAGTTGCTGATAAAAGAAAATAATGGTTGGGTACGGGATGCTAGTGCTTGGGATCCCGGTGGTCAGAATCCCGATGCCGGCATCCCGACTGGGTCACAATGCCAACAGTTGAAAGTACTGTAAGTATATTACCCTTCCCCTACCTCCCCATAGCCTAAACCTAACCCTTCCCCCTAGTGTCTAACCCCAACTCTCCCCCTAACCCCAATGCTTACTTTCGGGATGCCGGCGCCTGGATTCTGACTGGTGTTGGGATTCCGGTGCCAGCATTCGCGACAACTGGGATAATGACTACATCCCAAAAATAAGGATATAGAAAGTAGTAGTAATATCTCTAAGATGTAAAAAAATAATAATAATTTTACAAGTTATTTATTAATTAAACAAATAAATATATCAGGATTTATTACTCATTCAATATATAGTACACGTATCAATACCAATAAGAAATCCAAAATAGATAAAATATGTAGGACATATAAAATCTGCAATTAATATGGATAAGGTCATAATATATCATAACATGCTATTTGTTCAAAATGAAAGTGCCCGATGAAATCACCATAATAGTACTTAGATGTACAGTAGTAGTTAAATATACTTCATGCAATAGGAATGTGCACTGAAAAATAGTGTAATTTCTCTCAAGCATAGTTATATGTCTCCCTTTACTAGATGCAATAGACAAACCTCTTAAAAGGCATACAGTACTGTATTTTTCACTTATGTGCTGGCCTGAAAAGCCCACGCTTGCTTGCATATGCCCTAACTGACCTTTGAAAGAACCTATGCCTATCATCATTTCCTTCTTTATTCATAAGGGGCAATGCATTCAATTACGTAGGACAGTACAAAGCAGCATTGGCATGTTCTGCGCATGTTGAGCATGTGTAGAGTGAATTCATGCAAGATACAGTATTCTTTGCAAATGGGCATATGTTCAACACTACATCAACCCCAATGTGTCATTTTTCTTGGCTGTAAAATATATTATTATAACACATGTGTCACATATAGATGAATTAGTAAATTACTTTGGTAAAGGACATCATAAAACTACAAGCTTAATAAGTCAACAATTTATAACTCATTTAGTCCAGTAGGCAACAGGGTGTGTAGTTGATAAATGCAAAAAACTAATATCTACAAAATAACAAATCTCTATTTCCACCATATATCCCACCACACATTTCCAAATATACATGGTCAATATCCTTGAAAGTAAAAAGTGTCCAAACATCTATTATGTAAGTACTAGAAATATTGTGGTTAACTATGTGTGCTTATTTCATTCTTATTATTATTGATATGTATCCAGTTTTTTTAACTAATGGTTTTGCCATTATAATGTAGACAACACCGACTATTAATGCGGTGTGACAGGTTATCCTGTTGCATCCTCCCAGTGTGCAAGCTTACTGTTCTAGGCTCCTGTGGTTCCAAGCCTGGTTCTGCAAGTGACTCCTAATGGTCCCAGTCTGGTTCTTCAAGTTCTCCTCCCGGTCCCAGTCCGGTTCTGCAAGTTACACCTGCCAGTCCAGGTCTGGTTCTGCAAGTTACTCCTGCCAGTCCCAGTCTGGTTCTGCAAGTTACTCTTGCTGGTCCCAATCCAGTTCTGCAAGCGCTCCTGCTAGTCCCAGTCCAGTTCTGCAAGTTACTCCTACCGGTCCCAGTCTGGTTCTGCATGTTCTCCTACCAGTCCCAGTCCGGTTCTACAAGTTCTCCTGCTGGTCCCAATCCAGTTCTGCAAGCTCTCCTGCTGGTCCAGTCCGGTTCTGCAAGTTACTCCTACCGGTCCCAGTCTGGTGCTGCATGTTCTCCTACCGGTCCCAGTCCGGTTCTGCAAGTTCTCCTGCTAGTCCAAGCCTGTCTAGTAGCATCTATCCATCCTTTGTCACTACCCATCACCAAAAGCAGTTACACTATCACGTTATTTCTGCCAGTCCCAGTCCGGTTCTGCAAGTCACTCTTGCCGGTTCTGCAAGTTACTCCAGTCAGACCAGTCAGGCTTCTCTTGGCTGCATATAATCTATCCATTGCTGCTACCCATCACCAAAGGCAGTTCTCATTGCTACCAAAATCTACATGAGAAAGAGCTATATATTGGCTCCATGGTTCTTGTTGCGCTCATCTGCCACTGATCCTACACCAACGCCTGAGACAGGTAACTCTGTAACACCAGCCATGACAGTTTGTTTAGGCCTACAAATGGATTCAGATCAAGTGCAAAACCCTGTAGCTAATCCTTTACAGAGTTTGGCCACCCTCCTGGACACACAGGAGGCAGCACATGGTCAAGTGCTACAATACTTTCTACATGTTTAGATAGAATTCAGTCTATCTTGTCAGCTCCCAGTACCTCAACCAGTCGTTCTATTATGCAATCCACTCCCACTGTCATACCCCCAGCAGTCACGAAGTCTCGCATACAACTACCTACTCTGAATCGCTATAATGGCAACCCCAGGAGCTGCAGAGGATTCCTTAACCAATGTAAAGTACACTTCAAGATGCTTCCCCACAATTTCCGGATGCCAAGGTCTAAAGTGGCCTACATAATCTCTCTGCTAGAAGAGTTTGTTGCTTCCTTTAAGAGAATATTTGACAAGCCGGGTTGATCAGTTGCCACTTCTACCAACTTGCTACAGCTCAAGCAGGGCTCATGTTCTGCCGGACAGTATGTAGTTAATTTCCAGACCATAGGTTCGGAGCTACAATTGAACAATGATGCCATTAAAATAGCTTTTCTAAATGGCCTGAGAGATTAAAGGAAGAATTGGCTACACAAAATCTCATCTTGTAATGTGTAAAAATTGATCTTCGCTTGAGAGTGGTCTTGAGCGAAGCAGGCTTGGACTGCTCTAAGTTACATGCAATGCCTGCGATTCGGCCCAAATCTCCCACAACTGAAGAGCCCATGCAAATTGGCTACTGATGCATTTCACCTGAAGAACACCTTCTTCATCACCAGGAAAAGTTATATCTATACTGTAGATCGAGATGTAGTTATTAGACCGGAGGCCAGGATGCCACCGTTCTAAATTTCGATGGCTAGTGCCTGACATGGGCATCAAAATACCATGCCTATCTTAATCCCAATGCCATAATGCAGAAGGATGCCATCCTGAAGAATGTATATCCAGGGTGTCTCATCAGTTAGCCATGGGGGTTAAATTTAAGCACCCCCGGGAGGGTGGACTTAGGGTTAGGCAGCCCCCAGGGAGAGTTAGGCTAGAGGAAGGGGGGGTTAGGGTCAGGTTCCGCTATGGGGAGGTTAGGGTTAGGGTGTGGTAAGGGGGGGTTAGGTTTAGGCACTCCCGGGAGACTTAGGGTTAGGCACCACCCCAGGAGTTTTAGGGTTAGGCACCACCAAGGTAGCGTTAGGGGAGGGAGAGGGGAAGGTTAGGATACTTACCAGCCCCAGTCGGGATCTCCTCCTGTCAGGCTTCCACAGTCAGCAGCTGATCAGCCGCCGGTATTTAAATCCCATTCCCTGTGGGTCACCAGACAACTTCCTGATGAACTGCAACTCTCGTCCGGGAAACCAGTGGCCCTGAACTGTTCCGGTGGAGTCAGGTTGGGAATAACCTCTAAACATCCTCCTCAGGCAGACTGTCTAATTTTGGTTACTTTAATAGGTCTTCAACTTTCTCAGAATCTTTTTGCTTTACTTATTTATTATTTATTTGTTAACAGTTTCTTATATAGCGCAACAAATTCCGTAGCGCTTTACAATTTGAATTAACATTATACTGGGTTGTAAAAGACATACATACATAAAATACATTTATAAGGGTAAGAGGGCCCTGCTCGCAAGCTTACAATCTATAGGGAAATAGGTGTTGATACACAAGGATAGGTGCTACATATTGCAAATTGGTCCAGCCCGATTGCAGATGTTCTTGGTGGGCTGTATAATCCAATCACACTGGAAAGTTGGCCTAGGATTAGGAGAATGTTAAATTGAAGACAGAGAAGATGTGATAGGTGTTTACTATAAGAAGAGAGTTAGATAGGGAGCTATTAAAGGTTAGGTGGGCGGTCCTGGAATCTGATAAGCTTGTCTGAAGAGGTGAGTTTTCAGAGAACGCTTGAATGTTTGGAAACTAGTGGAAAGTCTTATTGTGCATGGGAGGGCATTCCACAGGGTGGGTGCAGCCCGAAAAAAAGTCCTGTAACCGTGCATGGGAGCAAGTAATGCGCGGGGATGAGAGAAGCAGATCTTGTGCAGAGCGGAGATGTCGGGTTGGAAGATATTTTGAGATAAGTGAAGGGATGTATGTTGGTGTGGTTTGGTTAATAGCTTTATGTGTGAGTGTAAGTATTTTAAATTCTATACGGTAGAAGACCGGCAGCCAATGGAGGGACTGACAGAGTGGATCAGCAAACACTGAACGTTTGGTGAGAAAGATCAACCTCGCAGCTGCATTCAAAATGGATTGTAGTGGGGAGAGCCTGTTTTTGGGAAGACCAATAAGGAGACTATTGCAATAGTCAATGCGGGAAATTATGAGTGCGTGTATTAGAGTTTTTGCAGTGTCTTGCGTAAGATATGGTTGAATTTTGGCTATGTTTTTTAGATGTATGTAACAGGATTTAGAGACAGATTGAATGTGGGGAACAAAAAGACAGTTCAGAGTCAAGGATTACACCTAGGCAACGAGCTTGTGGGGTTGATTGTCGAGTTGTTAACAGTAATAGAGATATCAGGTTGGTAACTACTATTGGCCAGTGGAAATTCAATTAATTCTGTTTTAGAAATATTAAGTTTGAGGTGGCGAGATGACATCCAAGATGTAATGGCAGAGAGACATTCAGTGACACAGACCAGCACAGATGGTGACAAATCTGGGGAGGATAGGAAGATTTGAGTATCATCCGCATACAGGTGATATTGAAAACCAAAAGAGCTGATTAGTTTGCCAAGAGAGGTGGTATATATTCAGAAAAGCAGAGAACCGAATACTGAACCTTGTGGTACTCCAACTGATAGAGGTAACGTAGTGGAGGTAGAATCAGAAAAGCGAACTTGAACCCACAATAACTTTCTATTGAAATCCTATCAGGATACATTGGTGTTGCAACCATTATTCCATCAGGGTTCCCCCTAATAGCTGAATTAATTTAAAGATATTTAAATATATACTCCTATGAGAGATTTACTCATTTTATCCATGTAACAAATGTGTATTTTGATATTTTATACATCCGCTTCTCTATATCTGAAATTTAATATTTAACAAGTGATTTTAAAAGCGCTAGTTTCCTTTATACATATTTTATCTACCTAGAGGTTGACAACCTCTGACTAGCTGCTAATTGACAGCACACTTAGTACTCTTTTTATATATACCTGTGCTCATCATAAGTCTGCTTGGGGTCCTCCTGCAGGACTACTACAACCATTACCTGTACCAACTCGGCCCTGGACTTCATCACAGATTTACCTGAAGAGAAAGGTTATATCACACTTTTAGTAGTGATAGATCGCATTACAGAGATGGGCCACTTAATTGCTCTTACTGGGCTTTCCTCTACTGCCAAGCTTGCCCAGATCTTTTGCGAAGTATTTAGGTTATAGTCCAGTTTGTTGCCAAGTTCTGGTGAGTCTTATGTGCAGTCGTGTAGATCAAATTAAAATTCTCTTATGTCTACCACCCACAAACCAACGGTCAGGTAGAAAGAGTTAATCAAGAATTGGAAACCCTTCCCCGCCTTTACGTAACATCTTCACACTGCAACTAATACTACTCAGTTTTTTTAAAATTATGGATTCCCATAATTCATGAATTCCCGAATTGCAATCGCTTCCAGCTACAGATTTACCTGCAGCGGTCTCCAGACCAAGAGGGGTATTCAATATGAAACGTTAACTTCACTGTCGAAGTTAACGTTTCAGATCAGAGTTTTTACCTGCGTTAAAGTATCGGGCGCGCTCGCGTTTATACCCATATTCAATATAAAATTAACGAAAACGGGAAATGCCGAAGTTGGATTTGCGTAAAGGTACGAATTTTTCCTTAAAAAAATTGTAAGACCCCCCTAAAGTAGTAAAAACATGGGGGATCACTATGGGTACCCCCGTTTTAGCCTTTACTTGAAATTCGGGGATTTAAATAGCCGCAGCAGGTGTTTTTTTTCCGACATTAAAGAAGTGATGCAGAAGAGCACTTAGGTTATTTTTTTCGTTTTTTTAAGTGGTCCCATCAAATTTGGGGTACATGAAAATGGGTACTAGCATATTTTTAAGTCCCTAAAGTAAGTTTTTAAAAATTCTGCATTTGTGCACCTGCCGCTATAATTCTATTCTAGAAAACATCTGCCGCATACTTGCAGAATAGCCCTGAACCTATTTCCCTATTGTTAAACAATTTTTTCCCATTTTTTTTTTTCACCCCAATTTTTTAATTAATTTTTTTAAACTTTTTTTGACACAGTTCTTTTTTAAATGTCAGTCCCAGGGGTGCAGGCTATTTTTTTTAAGCCTGCACCCCTAAACCCCAATTCTGCACTTTTTTTCGACACCTATTCAATGGTGAAAACTTATCCCCATTTTTTATCAAAGACTTTTCAAAACTGCGATAAGTCTTTGAAATTGAATACGGTGTAAAACTAAAGCCTGCGATAATGACGTCATACCACCGATATTAACGCAAAAACGATGTTATCGCACCCATATTGAATACCCCTGTAAAGCTCATCTCTCAAGTTTGGAAGGACATTCATGTATCATAAAAAAAGGCTTCCAAAAAATATAAAGTCTACGCTGACAGGAAATTGCATGCTTTTCCAACTCTTCAACCAGATCATCAAGTTACTCCTACCAGTCCAAGCTCAGTTCTGCAAATTCTCCTACTGGTCCCAGTCCAGTTCTGCAAGTTCTCTTCCAGTCCGGTCCAGTCTAGCAGCATATATCCATCCATTGTCACTACCCATCGCCAAAAGTTGTTACACTATTGAGTTACTTCTGCCAGTCCCAGTCCGGTTCTGTAAGTCACTCCTGCCAGTTCCAGTACGGTTCTGCAAGTTACTCCAGTTAGACCAGTCAAGTTCCTCCTGGCTGCATTTACTCTATCCATTGCTGCTACCCATCACCCAAGGCAGTTCTCACTGCTACCCAAATCTACATGAGAAAGAGCTCCACGGTTCCTGTGGCGCTCATTTGCCGCTGATCCTACACCAATGCTTGAGACAGGCAACTCTAACACCAGCCATGATAAATAGACTTGGAGCTCATGTGTTGGTATATTTGTCATCCCCATATTGTCTCCTTCCTAGTTCGCCCTATGTTCTTACACAGGGCCCTCTTTAATCTTGTTTTGATTGCACCATATTGGTTTCATATTGACCATTGCGAAATCTAATTATTCAGTCATTAAATGCCAATGCTCATTTATTCCATCTGGTGACAATGTCTGTAGTCAGAATGACCACATGGCTTCAGCTCTGCACAAATTTCTAAATCTACGGTGCCTATAGAAAATACCTTGTCAAAATCCTTTCCTTTTGTCATATTGTGACAAATCTGTTTCACTTAAATCACCCTGTCATCTTCGCTGGGAACTAGAAAATATTTTTGACAGGGGCACACTTAGCATTATAAGGTTAGAATTAAGTATGTTTTTCAGTTTTCTATTTTTCTTCTGTAAATCTTTATTTCAGTAGCACATTTCATAGCAGCTGAAAAGGCTTTATAAAAAAAAATATAAAAACAAAATATAATGGTTTCTCTTTAATAATGAATGGATATTCTTTCCAAATTTCCTATGGAAGTTATTTTTAATTATATTTTCAATCTGTTTTGGAATCTTGGTAAATTTAGAAAATGAAACTAATACTTGCGTTTATACTTACATTGAAATCAATGTGTTCTTGGTACCATCTCTGACCTTCCTTCAATTGAGGTTTCAACATCTGGAGTCTATCCTGCTCTAAAGAAGAGTCTATGGCTTCATTAAGAGGCACTGGATAACCCCTTAGGGTAAATTTGTGACAATAAATTTGCTTGTTTGATATAGTCAAAATCTAAAGTACACTTCCAGAGATGGCACACCAATTTTCCCTTAGGAATACCATTAATCCATGGCTTGTAATGGCCACTTGCATAATTAAGATAATTATAGGTATCGAGTGGTTTACAATAATTAGTAGAGATGATATCTGATCCCTGTGTGGATAGGGAGTTTGTGTCTAAATTAAAATCATGAGTAAATTGTAATTAAAATTTCTCACATTAAAACAGAACCCCACATGAAATGATAAATCATCTACATTATATACAGGCCATATCATATGATATTCACACACAGCATCGTAACAGTTTGCCGCTGTGCCCTGTACTGCACCAGCCACATCAACGGCACTGAATCCTTCATAACTGAGCGCCCCATGTATTCATACAGAGGCGGCATCCCAAATGTATTGGTACTTGAATTGACCTATGTAATGTTCACATAATTCAGGGCACATCTGGTACCCATGGTGGTTCCCAGTGTCTAACTACAAAGTGCCCTCAAAAAAGAAATTGTGTGAGAATAAAAAGCATTGGAAAAAAAAATCAATAAAGGGGTGTGGTTTGATGTCAACATTCATCATGTCAAAATTGATGAAAAGTCGATATGTTAGAAAGTCAACATATCATCCCTGGTGGCCCAGCAATTAGTTACCTGCTCCTAATGGATACAGGGGCTCTAGCATGGCTTCTGGGGCTGGTGGTCATGTGACTGTCACTTCCAGGTCAGACCTGTGCTGTTGCAGTGTTTCTCCCCTATCCTTACCACTCCCTCTAGTGCCTAACCATAACCTTGACCGCTGCAGTCCAACCCTCCCACTCACTTGCTTACTCTAATGTCTGACAATGCTAAAATGTCACATCGACAGTCTGAAAATGCCAACATATTGCATATCAACATTTTAAAATTGCTGACATCATAACTGGTGTTTACATTAGGAATGTCGACATTGTAATTGTCGACCTTTTGACTACATCCCCCCTGATATACCCTTTTGTTATATGGACATAAATATTTGACCATACCTGTTATTTGAATTGTGGTGTTTCAATAAGACCTGTTTCCACAGGTGTCTAAAATCAAGCACCTAGCCATGCAGTCTCCAGTTGCAAACATTTGTGATGCAAAATGGGTCATTCTGAAGAGCTCAGTGACTTTAAGCGTGGCACGGTCATAGGATGCCTCCATTGCAATAAGACGATACATGAAATTTCATCTCTCCTGGATATTCCACGGTCAACTGTGATATTATTAGAAAGTAGAAACATTTAGGAAAAGCAGCAATTCAGCCACAAAACGGAAGACCATGTAAAATCACAGAGCAGGGTCATCAACTGCTAAGGCGCATAGTGCGCAAAAATCGCCAATGCTCTGCTGATTCCACAGCTGAAGAGTTCCAAACTTCCACTGGCATTAATATAAGCACAAAACCTGTGCAGCGGGAGCTTAATGAAATGGGCTTCCATGGCTGAGCAGCTGCATGCAAGCCTCGCATCACCAAGTCCAATGCCAAGCATCAGATGGAGTGGTGTAAAACACACCAACACTGGACTGTGGAGCAGTGGAAATGTGTTCTGTGGAGTGATAAATCATGCTCCTCTGTTTGGACATCAGATGGATAAGTCTGTGTTATCAGATGCCAGGAAAACACTACCTGCCTGAGAAGGGATAATGGTATGGGGCTGTTTCTCAGGGTTTGGGCTAGGCCCTTTATCTCCAGTGAAGGGCAATCTTAATGTTTAAGCATACCAAAACATTTTGGACAATGCTAGGTTTCCAACTTTCTGGTAACAGTTTGGGGAAGGCCCTTTTCTATTCCAACATGACTGTGCCCCAGTGCACAAAGCAAGAACTATAAAGACATGGTTTGATGAGTTTGGTGTGGAAGAACTTGACTGGCCCACACAGAGCTGACTTTAACCCCCATCAAGCACCTTTGGGATGAACTGGAACGGAGATTGTGAGCCAGGCCTTCTCATCCACCATCAGTGCCTGACCTCATAAATGCTCTACAGCATGAATGGGCACAAATTCCCACAGAAACAATCCAAAATCTTGTGGAAAGCCTTACAAGAAGAGTGGAAGCTGTTATAGCTGCAAAAGGTGGACTGACTCCATATTAAAGTATATGTATTTGAATACAATGTCATTACAGTCCCAGTCGGTTTAATAGTCAGGCATCCAAATACTTTTGTCCATATAGTGTATTTCTAACAGACTAAACACCTCCAAGTGGTGGATATTGGTGTAGAGGACATTTAGTGTGTGGAACCAATATCTGGGTACAGATTATTTGTGAAAATACTCTTAAAAGTGAATAGTATACTTGATATGGTACCACAGAGAGATGTGATAAATTTTGTTTTGAAATTGTATGGTAGGAATACAAATGAAGCCAGGAACAGCATGCAGTCCCACACAGAGCAGCAGTCACCAGGGCAGCTACGGGTCTCTTCAGCAGATGGACGAGATCATCCAGATAGGTGCCAAGTAGCCAGCAGAGGAACAGCTCACATGCACCAGGGAGAGCAGGGTTCACAGAACACAGATCAGAGAAAAGTGTCTCTGGCAGCAGAGAGAGGTAAGTCACTTAGAATCTCTTGCAAATCTCCAACCATGCCCGATCCCGCTGCACACTCACCTCATATGAGACCACAGCAACCGCGCAGTCACTCTCAGCCCCAATCCCGGCAGCCAAGTCAGGGATATTGAAGGTGGGGGAGAAAAGGCAGGGAGGGGAAAGTAGTCTTCAGCTCAGGCTCTTTGGGGTAGAGAAATGGAGCCTGATATTCACACCAAAACTAAGGCGGTCATGAGCGCCACACTTTTGAAGCTGAATTCTGGGGAATCGAAGCTCTCAGGTATTAGAATATATAAAAATATTCCAAATGAGTTCAGATTGAATAGGATTTTAAGATGGATGAGGGAGCCTCAGTAAAAAGCGGCCATACACAATGCTCTGTCCACCGTAATTTTTTTTTAAAACAGAGTATACCATAAAATAAGAAATTTTATGGCATACTGTAGTGATGACCATTGATGGCTGATTGCTTTAAACCATCGATGGCAACATTGATCGGGACTGCCTGTGGGAAATAGGGACTTGATATAATCATTGGTGGGGTATCCATTGATGGTTACCATCAATGGCATAAGAAAAACCAACAATCTATGGTGAACCATCGATGGTCACCAGTGTATGGTGGACCATGGGCCGATAAAAGCCAGGGGGTGTAGCTTAGCTCCTGCTAATCCATTGATGGCAGAGAAGCATTTGAGAAGCAGCCGCTGGGTGATCATGCAGGAGTGGAGGGCCGCTGCCAACAGTCCCGGCAGCTGCAGAGAAGCAGCCGCTGGGTGATCATGCCGAGGTGGTGGGCTGGCGCTGACAGTCACGGTGGCTGCAGAGAGAAGCAGCCGCTGTGCAGTCTGACAGGGGAGGGCAGGGCGGCTTGGAAGGTCCCGGAGGCTGCTTCTATCTGCAGCCGCCGGGTGTTCACAGATTGGGGTGGGAGCAGTGCTCAAGTTCCCGGGGGTTGCTTCTCTCTGCAGATGCTGGGTGGTGGTGGGGTGCCAGTCTGGATAAGTAGATGGGGAGGAATTGAAGGTGCAGAGGGACGAGGTCTCTCAGAGACTGGCAGCTAAAGGAAGATTCTCTTCCAATAGCCGCCCACAGGGTGTTTCTGACTGATCACTTCATATGCGACCATGTCAGGAAAAGCCCAGCCTGGTGTGGTCGCATCTGATGCGGCCATGCCAAGCAAGTGGTTAAATTACTCTTTTCCCAATTTATTATCCAGTCATGATACTGAAGAAACTTTATAGTTCTGAGCACAGCTTCTTTCACTCTCTCTCTCTCTTGAGCTTCCAGCAATTAGCAGATCATCCAGATAGGGTCATACTGCTATACCATGCATTCTCAGGCAAGATATGAGTCACCAACACCTTTGCAAATGTTCTTAGAGACGTAGCCAGACCGAAAGGTAGGGAAGTAAATTGGCGATGTTTCCCTTGAATGCAGAATGTGTGTTCTGCGGATATCAAAAAATTATATCCTGTATCCCTGTGATACTACAGTACTTCCAGAACCCAACAGTGTCGAATAGACTCCTTCAACTGACTGGTGAACTCCAGAAATCTGCCCCCTACTGGCACGTGTCGGGATTCTGTAGTAGTCATCGTCTCCAATTGCCTCTCCTGTAAGATTGGCAAAAGGATTATCTCATCATCCCTGCAGAGTATCTGCCACTGTATTGCCGCCAGGTCTAACTTCTGGCTTCTTTATACTGCTGCTTCGCAGATGGCATAGGATACCTACTTCTTTTTTTTAATTTTACAGATTTTACTTCCCGTCATCTTCAGTAAAATTGCTTCCAATTTATTAGCAAAAAGTACAAATGGTAAGGAGACCAGTCTATTTTTTGAATAGACATTAGTTGCCCCAGAATGCAGCCATAGAGCTCTTCTTGCATCACACCCGTCGCCATAGATTTTGCAGAAGAGAAGCTTCACACAAATATTCAATAGCGTTACTCAAAGTAGAAAGACTCCTCTGTAAATAATTCCTTGAAATTTTTTCTGATAGATCTGTATGCATACTAGATGCCCATAATCTCAAGGTTCTGGATATTGACGCTATTGCAACACCGGACTTCAGGGACACTGCTGCAGAGCTATGCAATTTCTTTAAATAATTTTCAATCCTTTTATCCATACTGTCTTTTAGAATTACCCCATCCTCTAAAGCAGGGGTGGGCAACAAGCGGACCTCCAGCTATTGTTGAATGACACATCCCAGCATGCCTTGCAACAGTTTAACATGGTCATATAGCAAAACTGTGGCAGGGCATGAGGAGATGTGTAGTTCTACAACAGCTGGGGGGCTGCTTATTGCCCACCGCTACTCTAAAGGGATAGTACTGTAGTTTTAGAAGCAACCTCAGCGACAGCTGCATCAACTCTAGGAATAGTACACCAGGACAAGAATTGTCCATCTTTGTTAGCATACATTTATCAATATTATGCCATTCTTTATTCATAATTTCTTTCATAACTTTATGTACTGGAAAATGTCTGCTTCTTTTGGTCTTATCTCCAAATAGAAAATCTTGCTCATCACCACTTCCATCGTATCATTATAATTCATAGATTTGTATATATTCTACAATAAACTTTCCACAATATCCAAATTGAATGGTCTAACATTGTCTTGAACTTCACCAGACTCCTCACAAGATACATTCTCTTCTTCAAGCGCAAACTCAGGTGAAATTAATTCATAAACAAAGTCCAGACTGGCTTGGGATCTAGATCTCTTAGCTCCCTGTGACTGAAAAAAAATCCTCCTCATGCTGGACATACACTAAACAATTATCTGTCTGATATCTGTCCAATCTGGCTGGTTGGAATGAAAGCATGGTAATGTATGGGGGCAAATGACAGTCAATCATATGGTTTTGTCTGTTTTCCAGTGTTTGTGAACAAATGGTCGATTGTCATTTGCTCCCATATAGTACCAGATTTTCACTTTAACCAGCCAGATTGGACAGATATCAGACAGATAATTGTATAGTGTATGTCCAGCATTAGTAGTAAGATTTTGTTTTAATCATTCCATTGAATATTGTAATTTAGATTGACTATCCAACGAGGAAGAAACTTTCTGACAGTCACTGCAGAACTTAGCATTCTGTTTACCAGTAATGGACTTATCACATGCAGAACAAATACTTGCAAGATGTTTCATCTAATACTGTACTGTTGAGACACACTGCAGAACAAAATACTATTACTAAACACCCTAACGCTAATGTTATAGCCAAAAAGTGCCCTCTATGAGGATTTGCCTCTCCTGTGCACATACAGCTTTTTTGGGGAGAAAGCTCCTTGTCCATATTTGTCAGAGGCTAGTACCAGCAACAGCCGAGGAAAAATATCGGAGTGCAAATGCATGTTCATTATGTCTGGTGCATGGCACCATCTTTATATTCTCACCCCTTGGGTGAACTTCCTGCCGCTGGGACGGCTGCGCCATCGGAACTTCCACCCGCCGATAGCCATCCCCAGTACCACTCTGTACAGCTTACCCTGCACTTCCACCCACCAACCACGTGGGAAAGGAACAGCAGCAGCCGATCATCTGCAGCGGTATGTTGAGACAACACCAGAATGCATCGGACGCCTCAGGGGTCCATATAGATGACAAGTCTCAGCATCTCCACAGGGTGCTATCCTCTTCCAGATCGCAACTACCAGAAGCGCATTTACTTGGAATAAATTAAGGTAAGTCCCCTGGAACAAAACAAACTTCCTACACTCCCTTTAACTAGGAGACAGGAAAATGACTGAGGAGGGATAAGGGGAGGGGACCTATATACCCAGAGTGGGCAGATACAGTAGGGAAAAAACTTCCCGTCTAATACTAGGGGAAGGGGATGTAATCTCAGTGTAATGGCTGCCATAAAATAGGAAGAAACAATATTATTTTAATGATAACATTACCTCTTTTCTTATATACAGTATACTGCACAGCAGCTAAATAAATGTACTGCATGTGACAATTTACACAATGATCTGTAAAATTTATTGAAGAGTGGCGCAAAAAAATCTTAGAGTGAAGGTGTACTACCTATGGACACTCTCCATAGAAATGAACAGGAGGCCTGCACAAATTTACAATAATAATTTAAAATTAAGCTTAGGGGGTGACCAAATTTTTGAAATTATCATCATCATCATTATTGCCATCATTTAATTTAATAAAAATATTTGTAATTATTTATCTTCTGACAGACTGTACAGTGGCTAAATAAATGTACTGTGTGTGCGACAATTTCAGCAATGATACGCAGGGTGTGACAATTTCTGAGTGAAGGTTGAACACTACAGATAATTTCCAGAGAAATAAATGGGAGGCCTGTGACTATTTAATGTTCAACAATTTGAGTTAGAGTATGGTTGAACTCCCTGTGGACACTCTACATAGGAATGAATTGGGACGCGCTGAGTGATCAGTGTGCTGGCAGATCCAACGCTCTGACCAAACACCGCAGCCTTATTCATTCCTATGGAGTGAGTTGTAGCTGTCCAAAAAGTTACGTCATCTGATGTGTTTTTTTTACCATGACCATGTGGAATGCCTAAAGGGACCAAAAAGGACCCTTCCATTTTGGTTTGAGAGCAATAAAGGGGGTAACAAGGATGTTTGGGAAGTCTATATTTAATCTAAAAAAAGTCTCTATGGTGTGTGTGTGTCCTGTAACTTATTTCTTTTTTACAGGTGGACTACAAATGCCAACAGGCCCTTGACGCCTGGCATACTGGCACTTGTGGTTTGACAAGTGCCATTCTGTCCTGTCAGGCTTGCAGGGACCAGTACACCTGTAAAAGAACAATATTACTATTTTAAAAATAACATTACCTTCATACTCAAGGCCACCAGGGGTACAGGGAATAGTCCTAGTGCTATTAGCATATGTAAATAGTTTTTTGAATTTGGTGAACAGTTTCTGATAGTCTAGATTAACCCCTCCTTTACATGCACCCGTGATGGTTTTACAAATTGATTTGAGCAGCTTCTATTCTGTGTATCAGTCATGTGGGGGCATGAATGGGACTAGTAGTTGGAGGGTATTCTGATCCTTGTAGTGCCATATTGAAGGATCTTGGGGTGCCTTCGGGTAAATAGCTTTCAATATAGAAATACAAAAATATATGACCCAAAGTAGGTGCGTTATCATGTAGCATAGGGACTACCAGAACAGAGACATCTTACTGGGGCCTGGTACCTTATCGTATACGAGGGCTGATTGAAAATAATGAGGCTGCCTGTTTTTCTGTCCCATAGGTAGACGTGACAACACTATGCTGGTTCATACATTGATGTATCTGAACCTGCGGTTCCTTGGACTGCAGTAGTCTTCTTTGTTTGGTGACAGCAAGTAGAAGATCTTTGTATGTTTTGTCATGGTGGATGAGGAAGATGTCTCTTTGAGATTACGTCAGAGATGTGCGATTGAATTTTGTGTTAAACTTGGATAGAGCAGAAATGAAACTCATGAAATGATATAGCAAGCATGCGGTGGAGAAACAATTAGCCCTGATACTATATTTTGGTGGTGGTAGCACTTCAAAGAGGGGAATATGCGAGTGACTGATAAAGCGCATTCTAGCTAACCATGCACCATGGTTATAGATGTCAAAACTGCCAAAGCTGCAGAGATGTTGCAAATTGACAGGTTAACTGAGCAAACTTTCAGCTTCACTTGGCATCTCATTTGAACGGGTTCAGCATATTGTGACAAAGGAAGTAAAAATGTATCCTGTGTGTGCCAGGTGGGTACCCAGAAATCTCACAGAACAGCAGATGCAACGACGAGTTGAATTGTGCAAGAACACCGTTCGAATGTCGGAGAAGATACCCGATTTCCAGACATCGATTGTGACGTGTGACAAATCGTGGATTCGTCATTATGATCCTCAATCGAAACAGTCCAGTGGAAGGAAACACACAAATTCGCCCCCGACAAAAAAATTATTTGTGATTCCTTTCGCGTGTAAAGTCATGCTTCTGCTGCTGTTTGTTGCTTACGGTATGATCCTACAACAATGGGTTCCCAGTGGACAATTAATGGAGACTACTATGCAAACGTCCTGAAAACCCATTTGCGTGGAGCCATGAGGAAGAAAAGACCACATTTGCTGAAGAAGCAGTGGTTTTTGCTCCAAGACAATGCCTGACCACGTTGCTGCTTTTGGATTGGCAACACTGACTGATATTAAAGGGACAGCACTTGAACACCCTCCATATACGTCAGGTGCATAAATATTGGGACATTTACAGAATTTTCATATTTTGGCCTCTATTCACCACCACAATGGCTTTGAAATGAAACAAACAAGATGTGCTTTAACTGCAGACTTTTAGATTTAATTTGAGGGTAATTACATCCAAATCAGGTGACCGGTGTAGGAATTACAATGGTTTCTATATGTGCCTCCCACTTTTTAAGGGGCCAAAAGTAATGGGACCAACTAAACTATCCTAAAACTAACTTTCACTTTTTAATACTTTGTTGCAAATCCTTTGCAGGCAATTACAGCTTGAAGTCTGGAACGCATAGACATCACCAGATGCTGGGGTTCATCCCTGGTGATGCTCTGCCAGGCCTCTACTGCAAATGTCTTCAGTTCCTGCTTGTTCTTGGGGCATTTTCCCTTCAGTTTTGTCTTCATCAAGTGAAATGCATGCTCAATCAGATTCAGGTCAGGGGATTGACTTGGCCATTGCATAACTCTTTGGTTGCTTTTGCACTGTGCTTCGGGTCATTGTCCATCTGTACTGTGAAGCGCTGACCAATGAGTTCTGAAGCATTTGACTGAATATGAACATATATTGCCCGAAACACTTCAGAATTCATTCTGCTGCTTTTGTCAACAGTCACATCATCAATAAATACAAGGGAACCAGTTCCATTGGCAGCCATACATGCCCACGCAATGACACTACCACAACCATGCTTCACTGATGAGGTGGTATGTTTTGGATCATGAGCAGTTCCTTTCCTTCTCCATACTCTTCTCTTCCCATCACTCTGGTACAAGTTGATCTTTGTCTCATCTGTCCATAGGATGTTGTTCCAGAACTGTAATGGCTTTTTAAGATGTTGTTTGGCAAACGCTAATCTGGTCTTCCTGTTTTTGAGGCTCACCAATAGTTTACATCTTGTGGTGAACCCTCTATATTCACTCTTGTGAAGTCTTCTCTTGATTGTTGACTTTGACACATATACACCTACCTCCTGGAGAGTGTTCTTGATTTGACCAACTGTTGTGAAGGGGTTTTTCTTCACCAGGGAAATAATTCTTCTGTCATCCCCCACAGTTATTTTCCGTGGTCTTCCGGGTCTTTTGGTGTTGCTGAGCTCTCCGGTGCGTTCTTTCTAACAATGTTCCAAACAGTTGATTTGGCCACACCTGATGTTTGCTATCTCTCTGATGGGTCTGTTTTGATTTTTCAGCCTAATGATGGCTTGCTTCACTGATAGTGACAGCTCTTTGGATCTCATATTGAGAGTCGACAACAACTGATTCCAAATGCAAATGTCACACCTAGAATCAACTCCAGACCTTTTACCTGCTTAATTGATAATGAAATAACGAGGGAATAGCCCACACCAGTCCATGAAATAGCTTTTGAGTTGATAGTCCCATTACTTTTGGCCCCTTAAAAAGTGGGAGGCAAATATAGAAACCTTGGTAATTCCTACACCGTTCACCTGATTTGGATGTAATTACCCTCAAATTAAATCTGAAATTCTGCAGTTAAAGCCATTGTGGTGGTAAATAGAGGCTAAAATATGAAAATTCTGCCAATGTCCCAATATTTATGCACCTGACTGTAGCCCGGGCTTATCGCCCTGTGATTTCTGGACATTCCCAACCCTGAAAAAACAACTGCGTGGAAAGAAGTACTCAACAGATGATGAAGTGAAAAATGCCACAGATGCAACACTAAAGTGATGTCACAAACAGTCTACTGCACGTCTTTGAATCGTTGTTAAAACTCTGCCAAAAATGTATTGACTGTGAAGGACGCTACTTTGAAAAATAAAAATGTTCAGATACTGTGGAGTTATTTGATTCTGAATAAAATCTCATTACTTTTCAATCAGCCCTTGTGTTTGCAATGTATGCAGCTTATATCTTTGAATTGCTATTATCACGTACTGTAGAATAGAAGTCTCTTATGCTGGCCGATGTGTGTGTGTTGGAGGAGTTTATTTGGCCTGTTTATTTTTCCCCCTAGTCTAGATTAACCCCACGTTACATACAACTGTGATGGGCTTATAAACTGTTTTGAGCAACTTCCATTCTGTGTATCAGAAAATATGAGTTATTGGATGCATTAATAGGAAAAAATCATACTGTACTTAACTTGAAATTTTGACCTGTCAATCTATTATTGTGTCAAATACTGGATTCATCAACTCTAGCAAGATTTCTAGCATCCCTAAACAATCTGAATCATATACATCCAAAATGACTGGGTTAGAATCCTTGGTATCTTTAGTAGTATGTTTATTAGCAATGGGTTGCCTACAGAGTGAACAAATACACTATAGCTATTAAATTTTGAGGTAAAAAAATAAAATAAAAGGGGTTAGTGCTAGAAATGTGGACAAAATCAAATCATTTGATAGAGTTGTTTTTGAGGTGTCACAATAAATATATAAACCCAGAACTTTTACCATTTCTCCCCTCCTCTCTTTCCATGGAGTTGCATTGTCTTTTAGGGGATCTAGGATCCATATACTTGAACGGATTCTGATAACTGAATGCATGTAATAGTCTCCTCTTACAGTGTGGGGTCAACCTGCCATCACATTAACCAGCCCCAAACTGGTCAGCCCAGGTCTGGAAATCCCCTGCATGTGGTGGGTGCTGGGGTAATAAGTAAAAGATAGATTTAATATTGTTCTTTACAGTGGAACTACAGGTCCCAGCAAGCCTGCCTTGGCATGACAGCAGTTGGAGAACCACAAGTGCCAGCATGGCCAGAAATTAAGGGCCCGCTGCCACCTATAGTCCCACTGAAAAGAAAATATTACAAAAACAGGAGACACACACCAAATGTTGAAACACTTTATTACACACATTTCAAACTTACCAGCTCCTTGAATGTGCTCGGTCACCTTGTCCAGTACTAGTCCAAGGTCTTGGTAAAATAAAAAAAAACCACAAACACCCAAGCCCTTGGACATGCTGTACACTATGTACAGTGCTAACCAGGATCTGCTAGTTCCCACATGGGTCAGGCTTCATATTCACTTGGGGAAGCCTGCACATACAGTTTTAAGTGTTGTCATTGAATGACATTCGCATTTTACAGGATCCATTCGGCTACTTATTATATTATCTATCCAGCCATTTACTGAAATGCGTCTCGATTGTGTACTGCAATTTTTCACATTTAGCTAATGCATGCTTAAACCTAGACCCTAGTGGGAATGCTGTCGCATCAGACACAAGTACATCAAGTTGAAAGAGTCACAGCTAAAGCTTTACATATGTGACTGACTCTGAATTGATTGCAAAAATGAAAATGTATGTGTAATCGCATTTTGTGAGTCCATATGCGCCTGGTGCTGAATAAAGCTACAGAATGTATTTGGAGAGCCTTCTTTAAAACGATTTTTATCCCCCTCAATCTATTTTTTTTGTAAAGAATCTACAGAGGGTTATTGAAAAAATGTATTTACTTAGTTACTACAAAAGAAATTTATTAATATAAATTTAACATGCAAAATCTTAGCATCACTATATTAAAACAATTATTTTCACTTCCAATGGATTTTAAAGATGGAATTGGTTTTCTTTCATGCAGTTTGAATGGACTTCTAAATTCTGAGTTTATGTCAAAGTAATGTGTTTCAGTATTTGCAAAGATGTCTGCTACCTCATTAACAGCGAGAACAATAAGGGGTAAATCTACTAAAGGGAGAGTTTTTAGAAGTGAGTTTTAGAAGAGATGTTGTCCATAGTAACCAATCAGATTCTAGCTATTATATTCTAGAAGGTGCTAGTTAAATGTTAAGTAGAATTTGATTGGTTGCTATGGGCAACATCTCTTCTAAAACTCGATTCTAAAAACTCTCACTTTAGAAAATTTACCCCTAAGACTCTACTCTGCCTGTAGAGGTATTACAATGGGAAATATGTCATATTAGTAATTTGTTTGGTGAAAATTTAATTTATATAATGAAAATGTATTTTAGAGCCATTATTCGCCTTGGGTTGTGCTCGTTCAGCAAGCATGGTTAGTATTATTCCGGGATGCTGGCTAAAAATTGCTCCATTAAGGAAGACCACTTAAAAACAAAGATGCATATGTATTTATACATATGTTATGTATATATCATTGGAATTGTTGATTTGTTACTGTTGTTCCCTAACTCTTTCCCAGAATGGATAAGTTATATTCTTTTGATAAACAAGTCAATAAGACTAAATATGCAAGTAGGATTTGATAAACTAAATTCATTGTCAAGGACAAGTGGAACTCATCTCCCAGAAGCACATGAAAACTGCTAAGGTCAAAATCTACTTGCAAAGGGCTCGATTTAGACCCGCTCGCTAGATGTGGTCGCACGCTAGATGCGTATGCAAATTTCAGCAAGACAAGCGATCACATGGCAAGGCATTAGCACGCCCTCTATGTCTCAGCATGCGATCGCATTGTGTATGCGGACGCCCACCAGATTGTCTTAAGACGCCCACTTGTGCACGTCATCTCCTTGAAGTGTATGCAACCATCGGTACATCGGGTACCATCGGACCCGTATGCAGCACTTGTGGCTGACCATACCCTACCGCAAGCACTTCAGTGTGAAATATAACCAAGTGATGTGTACTACGACGCTGCCTCTTAATTATGCATGCCTCTGAAATGGAGTTGAGATGCTCAGGCACGCCTGCGTACACACCTCCACTCCCGCGTTTTTAATGACCAGCCTCTGTCACCACCCACAAACAGCTTCTCCTGTAACTCAATAAGCTGGGCTATCTATGCACGGCGATGTGAACGCTTCCCAACCGCGTGGACTGGTTTGAGCACTGCGATGCATACGCATGCACAGAATGGAAAAATCGTCTGGCTGCGTGCGATCGCTTCCTAGTGAGCGGGTCTGAATCGGGCCCTAAGTACTGTAGGAGTTCAAATGGAGGAAAAACGTAACTCTGCTGCTTCTACATCATGCAAGAGCCAGGGAGGGGATGAGTATGACAACTCATCATTTTGGGGGATGAACATTAATAACGCCATGAAGCCCCACCCCACAGTCAAAATATTAAAATCAACAGTTATACTCTATCAATAAAATATTGGCTCCTACAGACTTGGGAGTTCCTCATTCAAATGATATGGCCCTGGAAGAAGTTCTCTAGTAGTCATGTATATTCACCAGAGAATAACTTCTACACTGAAGAAATCATTAATAAAGGGATGGTGAGGTTGCCCATTCTGGCTTCACAAAAACTCAGACTGTTACCTCTTTTTGAGGCCCCTCAGCGGTTATTGTCTGGTGCCAAAATACACCTGAACTACAGAAACACTAGTAGAACAAGGGCTGTACAGCTGATGTAAACTGCAAATGGGAAACTTGGCTTCGCGTAATGGCGTCAGCAATGTAGTAACGATTCCACACCAAGATCATTTCCAGGACTACATCAGTTGGGAGGTCATCCATGACGACAAGCTCTCGCAACTCTCGGGCAGCCCCCCAATCCAGGTAGACCCTTGCCATTGTTAACTCTTGCTCCAGTCTATCTGCCATGGTTCTTTTGGCAGTGCGATCTTGCAAAACTGCAGCAGGATCAATAAGGTGGGGGGCTCACTACAGTGACTGAGGCCACTGAGTCTCTTAAGCCTTCTCCCTGCAGGGGCACCACTTGGAAAGCTCCCTGGGGAGCTGCAGGTGCCGCAACATATTTTGCGGTGGTCTCTTAGTCATGCAGGTGACTGTTTCTGTTGAGTCAACCTGCAACTTGCTGAGCTCCATTTTACTGACTGGAGGGTAATCAGTCAGTCTCTTTTGGGCTCACCTCCATGGGTTAAATTTGGGGCACAAGTCTGGGGTGCTTGTTGTGTGCGACATCCTTAGATGGTCTTTATAGTGTGGTATTGTAAGAAATTCAATATATTGTGAGCATGCACCACACTTCAATCAAGTTTTATTGAAACCACCAGTGTATTAATTCCACTCTGTGTCCTCCACCCTTATGGTACTGCACTCACATGTAATCAATATCATAATTTTGCTCAAGATCTCCGAAATCCATCTGTTCCTCTTCACTCACAGCAAGGGAATATTGGAGATAGTGTATATCTGTCTAATCTCTATCATAGCTATATATTGTAAGCTTGCAAGCAGGGCCCTCTTACCTCTATGTCTGTCTGTTATTATCCTGTTTTGTTTTATAAATGTTTCCAATTGTAAAGAGCAACGAAATATGCTGCGATATATAAGAAACTGTTAATAAATAAATAATAACTCATACAGATGTGTCCTCACTCATCTTTTTCTGCAGTTGCGCCAAACAGCCCCTCTTGGCGTGCCTGGTCCTGTGAGACTCTGCTAGTGCTGGGCATCTATTTTGCCTAAATTGCGTCTAAGTCGCAATGTGATGTGACTAAGAAGCAACAAGAGACTGTGCTAACTAATTTGATATGTAACACTTGTATATCTGTGTGCTCTCTCAATCAGCATACGAGATGCTACGATGCAGTGGCTGCAGCTTTTTTCCACACCAAGTTCTGTTTTCAGTCTCAGGTGCACACAGATATACAAGTGTCATATGAAATGAATCACCACAGTCTCCAGGTGCGTCCTAGTCGCATCATATTAAGACTTAAAGGCATTTTCTGCAAAAAAAAAAAAAAAAGACGCCCAACACTAGCGGAGATGCACAGGACCTAGCAGGCCACTCACACCGGGGATATTGTGCTGCATGGCGTATTGATACTAGATGAGAAAGGACACATCTTTATCTATCTAGGTCATATCTGTCTCCTGTCTATCTATCTAGAGGGGAATACTAGATGGACCACGTGGTTCTCATCTGCCGTCAAATTGTATGTTTCTATGTAAGCATATCGTGGGAGGCGCTAATAACCATCATTCTCCATCTTGGCACATACACACTCAGGAGTAATTGTCTGGTGATAACCAGACAATAACACCATACACTACAGAAAGCATTAAACAGTACAGACATTGGTGTTGGGGTTTTTAAGCTTACATCTTTCTCCATCATGGCATCATTAAACACAGGGGTACCTTTAAATGATGCAGTAGGTTGTCTATTTCAAAATGGTATTTTCATTTTCCAGTACAGTTCTTAGTCTAAAACCTACATGTAGTATACAATGTTTTACTGTTTTGGACACTGGATTAATGCCGAAAAGTCTTTCTTGGTGATGGTGACAAAAACAAACTAAACAGAAATTACACATATTTGTTTTTAGTTTAATTTTTACAATTTCAATAAAAGCTCCAAACCCTTTGTTGCCCAGTTTGGGTAGATATGCAACCATGTGAGGAGAAATAAACCAATTAATAATACTTTCTAAATATTCAATGTCTTATGAAAAAGAACATAGGATATAATTTGTGTGGGTGCTGTAAAAAGAAATTACTGCTATTGATGTTGGAATGTTACCAGTGTAACAGCTGGCTCAGCATAGGGGGGTGAGAAATGCCTCAAAAGCAAAGGGATTAATACATAATATGCATATACCAAATCTAGAGTAAGCAAAAGAGAAATTAAATAGTTAGAAAAAAAAATCAGGGATGAAAATATAATTGCTGGCTTTGTAATGTCTCATGCCAACCGGAATGGGATTGAAATACCGACGGCTCATCCCTTAGGGATGCCTAACCCAAACCTCACCACTAGTGCCTAAACCTAACCCCCCTCCCCGCACCCTAAATCTCCTAGGGGGGGAGGGGGGCTAACCCTAACATCTCCCCTAGTGCCTAAAGGGGGGGCCTAACCCTAACCTCTCCCCTAGTGCCTAAACCTAAGTCCCCACGGGGGTCCCTAAACCTAACCACCCCAACACCGTGCTAAGTGTATACTTACCCGGCAGAGAGGACGATCGGTCCGGCATCCTCGGCGTTGGGATTAACATACACTAGTCATCAGTATTTCAACGCCTATGTTAAATCCCTTCCCGGGATTACGCTGTTGGGATTGAGACCGGCGGCCGCATCTCATAACTACATCCCTGCCAGTCATAGACAGAGGGAGTACATTTGTTTTTTTTACACTTTTTGTTTAAAGTCATAGCAATATGATTCTCGTATAAATAGGAGAACACGTTTTAAGTTTTGTAGTATTTCCCTGGGCCTAGACTTTACATTAGAATAGAGTGTGGAGTAACAGAGCAGGATCAAGAATGATGCACAAATTAGTTTTACTTATACCAAGTTAGGGTCGTATTCAATTTGAGGTGTTTTTGGCGGAAACTCAATGCAATGTAATAGGCGAAAAAGTTTCGCCTATGAATAGCAGACGGCAAAAAGTGCAGAATTGGGGTTTTGGGGTGCAACGTTGCGGGAACCCCCGTGCAGCCTTCAGACAGTCCCTCAAAGGTAAACTGCATAAGAAAAATGTTAAAAAACACTTTTGAACACCCCAATCACTTTCATTTTGGGGGTGAAAAAAAAAATGTTGGGGGACAAAGTTAAAAACTAGCTAACTTGACTCTAGGGGGGTCCCCAAGTATGCCACAGGTGTTTTTTTGATTGCAGGTGCTTACGGCAGGTGGATTTTTCAAGATTTTTTCAACTTCACTTTAGCAACTTTTAAATATGCTGACCCCCAAATTTGCTGGGATAAGTTATTTTCATAGCTAACCCCCATGTCAGAGCATCATTTGGGGGTGTCAGGCTGATTTCCCCAAATTTGACAGTACTTTCCGTGTGTTCAAGTTTCGCCGGGTCCCGTTTTCGCGTAGTTCCATATTGAATATAGGGTAAACAGGGACAGCCGCAATACTTTTCCGCCTGCTAAACAGGCGAAGTAGGCGGAAAGTCCGGGCCGTGAAAAAGTATCGCGGCTCGGCTCAAATTGAATACGGCTCATAAAGGGATATTTGAGTTGAAATTTTACATGAAGACATGCAAATTTCAGCTGTCCCATATATCATTTTTCTTTTTAATAGAAAACTAACAAAACCTTGAACTGTAACTAAAACGGCATTCAGCTTCTTTGAAGCCATGTTCTATCGACACTGATAGCGCTATGTCATTTATAAATTATGTTCATTATATAAGGAGTTTCTATAGAGAGAATATGCTCCTGTTAACATTGTATATCTTAACACCATGATCCGCTCCACAACTCGCCAGCTGCAACCATTCTCCATTGTCCGGATCATCAAGACCAGCACGACCCGGCTTACTTCTCCAGCAGAGCTGCTTGACAGTCAGAGTGTGACAAAGGCTGAAAGAGATATAACAGAATAAGGAAGGGATCTGTGTGACAACAGTAAAATGTCAAACTCAGCTGGCTGCAGGATTCAAATACCATCTTACATCTAATTAGTCTACTTTATCTCACTACTGCCAACTGAGAGAAATAGACTTGTCACAACCTGCAGGTATTAAATATGCCGGAATTGCCAAGGTTATTAACAACACTAATGATACTTTATCCCTTCTCTTGTCAATAATTTAAACTGCAAACTCTTCATCAATTTTAAATTTCAACACATTAGTGTCAGGTCACACATCTCAATTACCGACTAATGTTCTTTGGGGATGCTCCTCCGTTGCAGTTTATTTTTTTCTTCATACAATGCATTTACGCTTGCACTAGTGATGAACCAATTTTTCCAAAAATAGGAAATTACTGAAAGACTTTATATAGACACTGAATGCAGTCATTGTTGACTCATGTGATTGTAATTGGTATGTCAAGTTCTAGGTACAGATCATGAAAATTGCACAATCACTTTGTAATGTCTGTCTGCAACTGGACAAACATGCCTCCAAAAAACATACCCAAAGGCTAATAATATGTGCTGTCTTGCAGCTCCATTCTTATTTCTAGGTGCACAGCAGTAAACATGATTTAAGGAGTAAAAAAACAGATCGATGTTGGCAGGAAGCAGGCATTTCTCTTAACTGCAAAATAACACACAGGACACTTTTAAAGAAAAGCCAAAACGTATAAAATATTTTAATTGTCTTTGGAACAAGAAATATATTCAGGTACACAGTGATTCAAGAACATGCTGTGTACAGTATATTAATAATAAATACAACAGAAATTATTTGGACAGTAATACACTGTTCATCACTTATTTTCTGAAATGTAAAATATAGTAGTGGTGAGACTAGACTGCCCCTGAAATCTTCAAAAAATATGAGATATGGTAAGAACTTACCCTTGTTATCTCTATTTCTACGAAGTCCATAGGGTTCCACAGGATACCTTGGGTATAGGTGTGACGTCAGTCGCAGGGCACCAAAGAGTTAAGCTTTCAGCCTCCCAGGATGCACTAGGTCCCCCTCCTATACCCCGCCCCCGGGCCAAGGCACCTCAGTTAGTTACCAAGCCATAGGCCGGAGGAGGAGAAGGAAGAGAGAGAACAAAGATCTGGACACATACAAGAATCACATTCTCACCAGAGGGAGACGGAAAACCGGTGACCAGAGCAAAGCCCATCTGCAGCACAGGTGCGACAGGGCGGGAGTCCTGTGGAACCCTATGGACTTCGTAGAAATAGAGATAACAAGGGTAAGTTCTTACCATATCTCATATTTTCTACTTCAGGGTCCATAGGGTATCCACAGGATACCTTGGGGATGTCCCAAAGCAGTATCCTTTAAGGGTGGGGACGCTCCTGTGCAGAAAGGAGAATCCGCTGCCCGAAGGAAGCATCCTGAGAGGCGAAGGTGTCAAACCTGTAATACCTCACGAAGGTATGGACAGAAGACCACGTAGCAGCCTTGCAGATCTGAACTGCCGAGGCACCACGTCGAGCTGCCCACAAAGGACCCACAGACCTAGTGGAATGAGCCTTCAGAGAAGGAGGGACCGGTAGGCCTTCATGAAGATAAGCTTCAGAAATAGCCATACGGATCCAGGCTGCCAAAGTTTGCTTTGAAGCAGGCCAACCCTTTTTACAGAAGCCATAGAGGACAAACAAAGCGTCCGACTTCCTAAACGAAGAAGTGCGGTCAACATAAGTCCTTAAGGCCCGCACAACATCCAAAGAGGCCTCACCCACGGAAAGACCCGGTGAGTTAAAGGCCGGAACAACTATTTCCTCGTTAACATGAAACTGGGAAACAACTTTGGGAAGAAACTCGGGCCGAGTGCGGAGCACTGCCCTGTTCCCATGAAAAACCAAGAAAGGGGGTCTACAAGAAAGAGCCCCTAACTCAGAAACACGTCTGGCCGAAGCAACGGCCAGAAGGAAAACAGTCTTAGCTGTTAGCCATTTAATATCCACTGAGCCCAGTGGTTCAAACGGCGGTCCTTGGAGAGCCCTCAGGACCACAGCCAAATCCCAAGGCGCCACAGGTGAAACAAAGGGCGGCTGAATACGGAGAACACCTTGCATAAAGGTGCGCACATCCGGGATTGTAGCAATCCTACGGTGAAACCAGACAGATAGGGCCGAAACCTGTACCTTCAAAGAAGCAAGGCGCAGCCCATGATCTAGTCCCGCTTGCAGGAAGGCGAGAATCCGAGACAGACGAAACTCCCGCGGTGCATAACCTCTCGGTCGACACCACTGGAAGTATGTATGCCACACGCGATGGTATATCCTCGCGGAAGACGGTTTCCGAGCTCGTAACATGGTACGCACCACAGAGCTGGAAAACCCCCGGGACCTCAGCATGGCCGTCTCAACAGCCACGCCGTCAAAGACAGCCGAGTCAGGTCCGGGTGAAGACAAGGACCCTGAGACAGAAGGTCCGGTCGTAGCGGCAACTGCAGAGGACTGTCCACGGACAGACCCTGAAGGTCTGAGAACCAGTGCCGTCTGGGCCACGCGGGAGCTATCAACAGGAGCGTCCCTCCTTCCTGTTTGAATTTCCGGATTACCCGTGGAAGAAGGGAGACCGGAGGGAACAGGTATGCGAACCTGAACGTCCACCGGACGGACAGAGCATCCACCAGAGACGCCCCTTCGTCTCTTGTGCGAGACCCGTACACCGGCAACTTGTTGTTGTGCCGGGCCGCCATGAGGTCGATTTCTGGAAGACCCCACCTGTCCACCAGTAGTTGAAAAACGTCCGGGTGCAGGGACCATTCCCCTGGATGAACGTCCTGGCGACTTAGAAAGTCCGCCTCCCAATTTAGCACTCCCGGGATGAAGACCGCTGATATGGCCGGAAGATTGCGCTCCGCCCAAACCAGGATCCGAGAGACCTCTACGAGAGCCGCCCGACTGCGAGTTCCTCCTTGCCTGTTTATGTAGGCCACGGTGGTAGCATTGTCCGACTGGACCTGCACCGGGTGACCCTGGAGAAACCGCTGTGCCTGCAGGAGAGCATTGAAGACCGCACGGAGTTCCAAGATATTTATTGGAAGCTCCGCTTCTGTCGGCGTCCACCTGCCCTGGAACAAGTGTGGACCCGAAACTGCTCCCCAGCCCCGAAGACTGGCGTCCGTTGTCAACAGGAGCCAATTTGGAACCCAGAACGGACGTCCCTTGTTGAGGTGGGTCGTCTTTAACCACCACGCAAGGGACAGGCGAACCTCCGGGGTGAGCACAATCGTCTGGAACTTCAGAGACTGAGGCAGCCCGTTCCACTTGGACAGGATCAGGTGCTGCAGAGGTCTGGAGTGAAACTGGGCGTATTCCACCATGTCGAACACCGACACCATGGAGCCCAGTAACCTCATCGCCGAGTGTAAGGACACCCGGCGGCTGTGCAGACAACTGCGCACCCTTGACTGTAAAGCAGAGATCTTGTCCTCCGTCACGAAGATCCTTTGCTGTCCCGAGTCCAATAAGGCTCCAAGATGCAGAATCCTCCGAGACGGGATTAGAGTGGACTTCTGCCAGTTGATTAGCCAGCCGTGCCGTTGCAGCAGTGCAATGGTCAGGTCCAAGTGGTGTAACAGGAGCTCTGGAGATCCTGCCACCAATAACAGGTCGTCCAAGTACGGCAACATGCGGACTCCTTGCAGCCGCAGAGAAGCCGCCATGACCGCCATCACCTTGGTGAAAACACGTGGTGCTGTCGCCAGGCCAAAAGGTAACGCCCGAACCTGGAAGTGGTCGCTGCGGATTGCAAACCGAAGGAACTCTTGATGGCGCAAAAGAATAGGGACATGCAGGTAAGCGTCCTGTATGTCCAATGACACCATGTAGTCCCCAGGTTCCAGCGCCAGAATGATGGACCGTAGGGTCTCCATCCGAAACTTCGGGACCCGCAAAGACTTGTTGAGTGCTTTGAGGTTGAGAATCGGACGATATGACCCATTGGGTTTCTGTACCAAAAATAGATTTGAATAGAAACCCTGGCCCCTCTGGGAGAATGGAACAGGCACTATAACTCCAGCCTGGAGCATAGTGTGCAATACCTTCCGCAGCTCCGTAGCCTTGTTCCGGTCTGATGGTAGACCCGTGGTGAAGAATCGAGCCGGGGGTCTGTGCCGGAAGGAGAGGGCGTACCCGTGGGAGACCACCTCCAGAACCCAAGTGTCTGTCGTAGTGAACGACCAACACCGGGAGAACTGCAGCAGGCGGCCTCCCACCCTGGGATCCCCCAAGGGGAGACCCGGACCGTCAGGCCGCAGGCTTGTCATCTGGCTTGGGGGCCGGACGTCTGGTACTCCATGCCTGTTTCCGGGGCTTGACCGATTTCTTAGGGCCAGCCTGTCGAGGAAACGACTGTGGTTTGGGCCTGCCCTGGGCCCTAGATGACCGAAAGGACGATGGTCCAGAACCAGAAGGAGCAGCGGCCGACGGGAGACAAGCAGATTTGGCTGCCGCCAGCGTGGCCACAATCTTATCCAGATCCGGACCGAAGAGAACTTCTCCGGTAAACGGCAACGCTTCCAGACCTTTCTTGGAATCTGCGTCCGCCTTCCAGGATCGCAGCCACAAGGTGCGACGAGCAGCTACCGCTGCTGAAGAAATTCTAGACACCAGAGTACTAATGTCTAGAGCCGCCTCGTTGATGTAGGTGGCCGAATCACGGAGATTGCCAATCAACTCCGCCTGTTCGGCCGGACAGTCGGATTCAAAAGAAGCTTCTAATGAATCCGCCCAGCGCTCCATCGCTCTGGCAACCCAGCAAATGGCCATAGCTGGCCGTGCTGCCCCCCCTGCAAGGGAATAAGCGGACTTCAGGCAGATTTCTACCTAGCATCCTTAAGGGAGGACATGGATGGCATCGGCAATGTGGCACTACGGACAAGACGGGTCACGTGAGAATCCACCTGTGGAGGGGATACCCACTTAGCAAAATAATTATCCGCGAACGGATAAGCCACCGCCAGGCGTCTCTGCGGCTGGTATCTTTTGCCAGGTTGTTTCCACGCCTCCTCTAAATGGTCCACCAACTGACCTGAAAGAGGAAAGACTGTGGCATCGCCCTTCACATCTTTGAAAAAGGCATACTTAGATTTAGCCGCTGGGGGAACTTCGTCCTCAATCACCAAGGCTGTGCGGACCGCCCGAATAAGTCCAGGAATATATACTTTGGACTTAGCATCAGCGTCCTTAGTATGGAGAGATTCCTGATCGTAAGGATCCAGAATCTCCCCATCATCAGACGTCCCTTCGTCATCCTCATAAGGAGTGGACAGAGACGCCACCGGCCTTTTATGAGGCCGCATCACAGACTCCCCTTGCAACACATCCGACAAGTGCTGTACAGAACTCGTCAGGGAGTTAACCCACGCTGGCTCCTGAGAACCCGGGAGCGGGGAAATAGGGAGACTGTGGGGTACCACCAATTGTCGTGGGAACCCCTGCATGGGTGACGACACCACAGACTGCTGGGACAAACCCATCGGAGTAAACGCGGGCTGCGGAGCTAACTGGCCCACTAAAGCTGTTAACGCCTGAGCAAAACAAGCCCAGGGCGGCTCCTGTACCGGTGCTGTAACCGTAATAGGCCGCGCCATGGACAAACACTGCCGGCAAAGGCCCTCCGCGCTACCCTCCCCCTCCGCTAACGGTACTTTGCACGTGGTACACTGTAGCCGGAGGGGAAAATCACTTTCAGACATGATGGCACCACGTATGTGACCTCTCTCACCAATTAAGTATTAAATAGGCGAGAGACCACCCTGCAGCACCGCACCGCACCGCAAGGGCTTTAGCAGAAAGAACAGGGACAGTAATAAAGCTGACAGTTTAGAGAAGAAAAGTTACAGGCAGCGCTAGCACAGTCACATACAATGCAGAGAAATAACAATTCCTGCACTAACAGCGCTGATCACTCAACTACACAGACACAGGGCCTGGTAGGACATAGCGCTGCATACACAGACCAGAGCCACAGCGGAGGAGAGGTATGCGGGGGGACCCAGACCACGATGCTTCCTTCCAGACTTCCAGCAGCGTTCACCATGCGTTGCAGAGAAGATGGCCGCCGAGGAGCAGAGAGAAGCTGGCCTGGGGGAGGAGCGCTGACACAGGACCAGTCAGCACAGTGCAGAGAGGGCTGTGTGCAGCGGGGGAGGCGCCGGCTGTGAGACAGGGAAGGCGCGCTCCCCTGGCATGCATTTAACCCCTGGGACGCAACAGCGCTACCGCTCTGCTGTGGTCCGCTGTCCCAGGGGGTAGTGGAAAGCGCAGGTTCAGTACCTGGCTCCACGCTGCAGCCAGTCCCCAGGGAGCCCCCTGCCTGGGGACTTAGGACCGTGTGACCAGCGGGGACCCACCGCGGGACCCCGCTGCTTACCTTTGTCCCCCTTGGATCCGGCCATGGTCCGGAACATCTGGGGTCACCGCTAGCTGTGACCCCAGATGCTCACCAGCATCCCCGGATCGGTACCGGCGTTCTGGCACCGGCGGGGGTGTAGGGAAGACAGCATGGACGTCAGGACTGACTGTCCATGCTGTACATCCAGATGTGCAGCCACAGCTGCACTGAAGAAAGCTTCAGGGGCTCTTCTAGCCCCCACTCCGACAGGTGCACCCGACGCCGGCCGGGCACCAAACTAAACTGAGGTGCCTTGGCCCGGGGGCGGGGTATAGGAGGGGGACCTAGTGCATCCTGGGAGGCTGAAAGCTTAACTCTTTGGTGCCCTGCGACTGACGTCACACCTATACCCAAGGTATCCTGTGGATACCCTATGGACCCTGAAGTAGAAATAATCACAATGGTTTAATTCACAGTTTAATGAGGTTACGAGCCAGGAATGGCTGGTCACCCTACACCATGTCGCAGACTTCAAAGTTATGTTGGGCAAAACACTGTTTGAATCTGAAGTCAGCAGCAAGAAGATGCTCCTTTAGTGTGAGCTGTGACATCATCCTTTTCAACTGCAAGTGGTGGCTTTTAAAAATCTGCTTGTCAGCGGTTCTGGATAAAACACTTTTAAGTCCCGCAATCAGAACTGCGGATGCTGGTGGCCTGCTGCTTACTAAATATACCCCTAAGACTACTTGTTTTAAACTTGTGACCCTGAAGCGCAACATGGCTTTTGCTTAGAAATGAAGCTAGTGATGCTGTGGGAAATTATACTATATATTAACTGATCCAGGTGCTCACATTCATAGAGATGACATTGCCTCTTCGTTAGGAGGATGCTTCTATATTTGAAAAACATTCCACTGTGAAAGCTACAGGTATGCAGCAAAGACAGCAATTTGTCAGAAGAGATCTATGAATGTTCTTTTAACAAGTTACTGTGCTCAAAATTCGACTTTATCCTTACAGACACAAGGTATGTTTTCTTAGAAAATACATGGATACCATACAAAGGGAAAAAAACAGACACACTAACCTCTGGTCCATCTCATAACTCTTTATCCAGTCATCAAGCATAGCATTGTATTGCCATTTGTACAGGTGTATTTTCCCACATTCTAACCCAACAGCAATGATGTAGCTGAGATATACGAGAGAAGATTGTTAAATCTAAAACACCGCAAAATAAATATACTGACTGTAGGATAAGTCAATATGAATATTAAAGATTAAACTTAAATGTACAGTGCAATATTTTTTATTTTGTTAACTTTTTAAAACCCCAAATACAGAACACTGGTGTCAGGCGGCACATTTGCCATGTTTCTCATGTTTATTTCCTTCAATGTTTAACTAGAAATGTTTCCCCAGCACCACAAATGTGGTTCTACTGTACAGGGGATGGTCACCTAAATAGGTTCCTCTCTATCATTCCATTAACTACTGTGGTAAGTATTGCACATTGCCACAGATCAGCAGTTATCAATGTCTTTTCCCAAATCTATCATGTTAATTAATGCTGGAGGGAAACATGTCAGCAAATTTTCACTTGACATATAATTGAAAGGTGACTATATAATCCACTCACTTACCTTCCATGAGAAGCAAGCGCTTGGCTAACACTGACAGCTGTGACTGAATCTCCTGCATCTTGAAGAGTGGAGCAAGTCTTGATAAGAGCACAGCTGTTCTCATTCTTGCTGTCAGACAACTGGCAATCACCCCATACAATGACCTAAGCAACATATGAAGATACAGTTAACACTTTATAAACTATACTGAATCTCAAGAGATTTTGCTTTAACGTTCATATATCCGCAGCTACTAATCTAAAGCCAACAAGGTAAGCATAACTAACACAGTAATGAAAATAATGATGATGCATATCCAAAAATGAAAGAAATAACAAAAAAGAAGGAAAAAAACAATACAAAAATTTAAAGCTGCCCAAGCATATGCTTAGATGAGATGCTACAATGTACTAATGTTGCTGCATGTAGGCCTCAAACAATGGGATCTGTTCAGTCAAGTAATTAGCAGACTTGATCAAAAAAGTATGGAAAACTAGTTGGCCAATGAATACATGTTTGTATGGTGTTACCGGATGACAATTAATGAAAGGGACACCTTGCAAGACAACTGTTGCACCTGGATGTTTGCAATCTTGGTCTTGTGGCCAAATAGCCTGTCATCCACCAAGTTTGAATGGCATATTTTATTTTTCTTATCGGAGGATAATGTAATCACTAATTTATCAGTCATGTGAGCTCGGTAGCATATATACCTTTTTGTCTCTGCTTCCTGTGACAAAAAACTTGCTGTCTGGTGTCCAGTCACATGCCCATATGATTCGGCTATGGGCAGATGTATTCTTGTCCGTGTTGGCATGCAAAATGAAATGGGGTTCTGCTTTAGGGAAAAATAAAAAAGGAGACAACACAATTATAATACAAATCTGTTAATGAAACAAAATGATTACACAAAAAAAATTTAAAATTGAAAATACAATATGTTTTTCTTACGCAACAGTGTAAAAAAAAGGCCTTGGATGGTTAGGGAAAAATATGTGACTTGTACATTTTGTTTTATGCACACTTTTTTTTATTTCACGAAAACATATTCTAAACGTAAAAGATCATGTTGCGTCTAACTAGAGAAGCAAAAAATCCAAGCTACAAACAAGAATTTGACCAAATATATTATTTAACAAGTCCTGGTGTCTCTGAGATTTCTGTGTCCAGAATATAGCTAATGTTTCACGAAATTAAAGTTGGCCCACAAACCAGGACGATATTGTTCCAACCAGCCAACTGGGAGCTTTTCTAGTGACTTCAATGTTCACTGGTGTCTATTTAATCTTTATAGTACACTTATTTAATGCTTGAAATAAAAGAAAAAAAATGACACAAAAAGTGCGAATAATGTGGTATGAGTTCAAGTATGCAAGTCAATCCATCAAAATTGGATACGATTCTCGTCAGTGGATCAACAGCAATTCAGAACTTTATTATGATCCCTTGTTATTAACGGTTTTCCAAACTTATTTCTTCAGCAAATATATCTAAAAATATGTTATTTTCCTCTATTGCACCACTTTGCAGAAGCTACCATGCATTTCAGTCATTGGTTGTAAATAAACCATTGGTAATTTCTGAAACTGCATAGACACCTGAGATCAAACAAAACACGGTACGATTTGTATTGGTTTTGAACAGAAATAACTCAGGGAGTTCAGTATACTGCGCATGCGCTAACGAAAGGATTTGGCTTCTGGCAATGATCTGGTATCGGCCAGAGATTGCTAATGTGTACGAATTAATCTGTCCACCAACGCACCATAATATCCATGAAATGTGTTTCTGGGTGGCAACCATGCAATTGGAACTCGTCTGTGTCATGGGCATGCAAGAAGACTTCCATGCTCAATTGTAGCATGTGGACAGAGATGAATGAAATATTACACAAGAACATTCAAACCAATCCAGCAGGTCCCTCAATGTTTGCCATGGTCCATCTGTCTTAGCTATGGTAGGTAATGTGTTGTCATTGACCAGTATGAAAAAAATCTGCCACAACAGCGGTGAGTAGAATATCCCAATTCCCTTATAACTCTCTCCTACTTCACATAGGTAGCTCTACACCACTACTCTGAGGACAGCATCCTACCAGTGTACAGTTGTGTCCTCATACATCTGGCCTCAATAGGTCACACAACGCGACTTGCGTGGCGTGAGTAAGCAGCCAAATTCCATGCTACTCTGCTAGCGTTGGGCGTCTTTTTTGCCAAAAATGCGTCTAAGTCGCAATGCGATGTGACTAGAACGTACCAGCAGACTGTGCAGTTTAATTTGATATGTGACACTCTTATATCTGTGTGAACCAGAGTCTGTATATGAAGCACAACGGCACTTGGAATGAAAAAAGCTGCGGCCGATACATAGCACTTCGTATACAGATTCAGGGATTCAGTCGCACACAGATATACAAGTGTTGCATATCAAATTAATCAGCTCAGTCTGCTGGTGTATCCTAGTTGCATCACACTTTGGCAAAAAAAAGACATCTGGCGCTAGCAGAGTATCACGGCACATGGCTCGCTGAGTCAGGCTTTTTATTGCGACTGCAGCAAAGATGTTTAAGGACACATTTGTAAATGGCATTGGGAACCTCGCTGACACAAGTGAAATGACGTAGAAATGATTCTGCATTCGTTTATTCTGATGTAACTATTCTGTCTGAAGACTCTTGTACTTTGTTATGTCTGGAGTGCCCTCCAGTTTCAATGGTACTGCAGAAACCTTGTGGTGCCTAATAAGTAAAAGATTATAATTTTCTATAATTACAAACAAACGTTTTAGGTGAAAAAAGCTAATAAATATTTAAAAAGACATTTAATGTGTTAAAAGAATGATGCATAACATGTCACTAGCGTTTAGTACAAATAAAGAGCCAATGCAGGCTTTTTATTAAATATAATATTTGCAATTCCTGCAAGACGAAAAAAATGAAATAAAAACAACTAACTTAAATGCCAATGATAAAGTAAAACCATGTTAGACATGCATCAATTACTCTCCTGGCCACACATCCAATTAACAGGGAGCACACCAGCACAACTGCTAGTCACCTGACTGCGTTGGAATTCCCTCCTGCTTCCTCCAGAGGGACCAATTTCTATCTCTGGAAACTGCTAATAGGAATTTGTCATCAGGAGAAAATGCCATCTGAGTAACAGTCAGGTTGTGAAAAGACAAGCTCTGGATCTGCTTCCAGCTTGTAGTACTCCACAAAATAATGACGGCATGTTCTCTTTTGGAAGCCTAAATAGGAGGAAAGAAATTGAAAGTGGGTCAATCCCTGGTAAGTCTGACCTCTCCAAACATATCAGTTTTCCTGTAAAAACATTGCAGCAGGGTTCTTTCTTTGAAAAATGTACAACAAAAACAAACACTGTCTTATTATAGTGACTCAAGAAATAATGTTCTAATTGGAGAAATAGGGCCTGATTCAGAGCCGGACGCTCTGACCAGAGCGCTCGCTCTGAATCAGGGCCCTCCTCCATTAAAATGGAGCGTCCTCCTGGACGCTCGTATAGCTGTGGGTCACCACCCACAGCATATACAAGCGTCCAAAAAGATGGTCGCGATAGTCTTGATCATCGCGACCATCGGACTTGCGACGGAAACCTTGCGGTAGGTTCTCCCTGCCACAAGCCCTGGAGTGATTTTGGCTCTATCAGAGCCAAAATCACTCCCACTGACATCACTAGTGATGTCAGTGGGGCCGGCTTCAGACGGTAGGCGTGCTGTCAATCAACATCGACAGCACGCCCCCTTTGGTGCGAGATCCGGAGCGACAGCTTGGCTGTCGCAGTCCGGGTCTCGCGCATGCGCGCGACGGAGCTCCCTCCGTCGTGCGCATGCGCAGTGGGGAACATCGACCCACTTGCGAGCGTACTGCCGCTTGCGAGTGGGTCTGAATGACCCCCATAGTCTATTTACTAGGAGACTTGGATTACTATATATAAAGTTTTTTACAATGCAGTCACATTACCTTGCATGCGGAAGCAATGACTGTTCTGGAGCGGTTACAAGCTACAGAGAAGATTTCATAGCCATGCCCATACCTAAAAAATGAAAAGGCAACAAAGGATCAATTTAGTAAGATCTTAATTATGATATTTATTGATGAGAAAGCTTTTATAACTTTTACTCAATTTGGCTCAATAATTAGACTGCAACCACTTTTTCCTATTAAAATTAAAAATGCTAGTCTCAAATGCACCACACAATTTCAAATAAGAGCTAGTTTATGTGTACTTCACTACCATGAGCACATCAGAGACCACAAGCACACTGTAATTGTTAGGAATATGGTTTCCAGAATTTTTTTATTAAATGTATTTTTCTTGGGTGGGGTACAGAATGAAAAAAAGAAGGGGGATTAAACAATGGAGTAATAAATTATCAAATGGATACAAAATTGAATTTAATGAAATGATACTTACAAAATGAGACCATATAAAAAAAAACAGACACAATTCTACAATAATTATTAGATTGGGATATTCTAGTCAGCATCCAGACAGTCAGGATGCCGGCGGTCACAATACTGACAGCGGCATCAAACTGTCAGGATCCTGACAGATTGCAGAGGTAAGTATTAGGGTCAGGGGGAGACTAAAGGTGCATACACACACAACGATTTTTTGAACGATTATCGTTTAACGATAATCATTTGAAAAAATCGTTCACTTTCTGAGTCAAATGATGAACGATTATTGTTCATGCGCGTTCACGTTTGTAGTTTAGTCAGACTTGTCAACTCAACGATTTTCATTAAGTTAATATGCAAAAATCGTTTGTAGTTCATAAAAATCGTTCATTACATTTAAATGAACATAGTAAATGAACAACTTTAGTAAACGATTTTAGTTAATTTTTTCAAGATAGAAAATCGTTTACTAAAATCGTTCATTAACTCAATCGTTGCAGCTTTAGTGTTAGAGTTTAGCACTATGGGGAGGGTTAAGGTGCATACACACACAGAACGATTTTTTTAACGATTATCGATAATGATATCGTTTATCGTTCAATCGTTGAAAAAATCGTTTACTTTCGAAGTTAAAATGGTGACCGATTATCGTTCAAGCGCATTCACGTTTGTAGTTCAGTCAGACTGACCAACTCAACGATTTTCATTAAGGGAATATGCAAAAATCATTTGTAGTTCAAACAAATCGTTCATTACATTTAGTAAATGAACGATTTTAGTAAACGATTTTCGTTCATTTTTCCCTTGAAAAAATGAATGAAAATTGTTTACTAAAATCATTAATTTACTAAATCGTTATGTGTGTATGCAGCTTTAGGGTTAGCCTACCGGAGGGAAGGGTTAGGGCTAGGATTCAGAAGGGGTGAATTAAGGTTAGGGTAAGGGTTATAATACTTAAAAAAATCTTGCGGAATCCTCACTGTCGGGATCCCATACCCAACCCAATAGATTAATCATTAGGAATTTCTTATTTCCAGTTTGCACAGAAGTAATTTAACAGAAAAGCTGTCAAACACAAGCTGATAAATTGAACTTACAACTTTTGAACCTCAGGCCACAGTGTGTTCTGCAACAGATGATCTTCTGTTGGGGGCTCTGCAGACAACACATTCATTAGAACATGGTCAACAAACTTTATTTGGGAAATGATTAAGGATTATTATTTAAGAGTCGTCACGTGTAATTTGAGTACATATAAGGGGAGCATGCACAACTATGGTTTTAACATAGTATAATAATATAAACTGTGAAGCAAAAAGCAGTAATAAATCATTCAATGAAAAAAATCCAGCACACAATCAAGGTTAATTAATAACAGAGAAAAGCTAATGAATCTTAGAATCAATAATACTAAATTCTAAAATCTCATCAAACATTTATTTCATTTAAAATTCTACTTGTCTTTTTGTCTTGTTTTATTAAACTACATCTACAAATAATAAATTTATTGCTGCAACGCACATCCTCTAGTACATTGCTTCTCAAATACAGACCTTTGGACAAGCTAACAGTGCATGTTTTCCAGGTCTTCTCACAGAATCACAAGTGAAATTAGAACCACCAGTGGATCTTTTAAAATATATGCGTCAGTAATGAATACACCTGTAATCATGCACTGTTATACCTCTTTTACACTAAAGTCTCGGGGCCGAACCCGGGATTTCGAACACGGGTCCAACCTAGGTCGTACCCGGCTTCTCACCCACTTTCCACGTCCGGGTCGGTCATGTTCACACTGCACCCGTGTGCACTGGAACTCTTCTGTCGATGCTTGGAGATAACATCATCTCCAGGCGCCGGGAAATATGGATCTCCCCATGCTGTAAACGGGACCCAGATCGTCCGACCCAGATTACCAGTTTCCACTGCCCCTTAACCCAGGTTCTACCCGTGTTCAACCCTGCTTGCTTCCCTGGTTGGATTGCCGTGTCATTTTTATGGGAGCCGTTTCCACTGAGGCCCAAACCGGAATGACTCTGCAATAACCCTCGTTTTTCACTCAGTGGAAAAGAGGTATTAGTGTGTTTCAAGCACTGGATTTGAGAAGCACTGCTATAATAGCTACTCACTCTGCTGGCACTTTTAATGGCCACTTCAGGTAGGCAGATTTTAGAAGTATGAAAGTTACAGGCAGCCACCAATCAAAACTTTTGAATGGGTGCCTAGAATATGACGTTAGGTTGTTTGGAAAGAATTTCTCTTAAGTAGAGATCCCCTATACAACAATCACTTGTATAAAAACTGTGATTTTGACAAGTAGTACACTGTAGTAAAAAAATGACACTGTTCAAATGGTGAGCATTATAGTAAATATACTGTAAAGTAAAAAACAATATAAATATTCATAAACAATAAGTATACAATCTATACTGTGCTATCCTTCTGTCCAATAATGCAGAAGGCTAATTTAATATAAAAAGTTGTTTGTTAAAAATTTGCTGTCTGCATTAACTGTATTTTGTACTATGAAAGATGCACATTGGAAAGAATTCCACGTTTGTTGCTTGCTAAAACTCTGGATGGAATGCTTCTGCCAGACTGGGGGCAGTGCAGAGCACTGCAGTGCATACAGGGCTTCCCCATATGCGGCAAAGGCACGCTCTCCCGAAAAGGAGGTGTGGCTGACCGGGGAGCGGGCGTGTCCTCATGACACATGCCCAATTTGTCACTCTTGGGGCCGTGCCCAGCATTTACAGAGGTGCTGGGCTTCCCTCAAGATCTCCCCTCACTGTGAATAGATGCCGTGCACATGCCTACAGCATCTATTCACCCGGTGACTATTTGAAACCGCAACTTTTCCCACTCGTGGGACGCTGCGACTCGGTGGGGAAGGCACAGGGCAGGCTGCGTTAGCAGGGTGACACTATATGGGTATGGCACTTTCTGCCACTTTAAAATGGGGTAGGACGGGGCACCCCACTAAAACCACCTATCAGGAACACTACACACACATACGAGGGGAGTGCAATAAAGTTAAAACATAATAGCTTGTGCGGGATTTGAATTAGATCCCTCGGTCAGGTTTATTCTAGTCAATATCTTAACTCTTTTGATCAATTTAAATCTGAGTTTAATATTCCTAATTGTTATTTAGGATATCACCAGATGCAGCATGACTTGGGTGTGCAGAGTTTGGAGGGACCCCACGCTGTTTCATACATTTCCTATCAAAGTACTGTTGGGCAAGGTGGGCTACAGTAAATTCAAGTCTTTCTTATATGCTGGACATTGCCTCAGGTCTCCACGGCCGGCTAGCTACCTCTCAGGGCAAAATGGAAAGCTGATCAAGGAAGAGTTTCTGATGAATCTCGGCATGCTGTGTTGGGTGGTTCGAGAAAGGCTGCACGGAGTGTACAATACCAGCAGATACATTTTTATACTACTTTACCAAACTTAAACTGTTCCAAGTGAGTAGCTGGAGTGCATCTGATCGGCCGAAGTGTAATAATGATCATCCAGATATTTTCCTGCATTTACTCTGGAGCTATCCAGTGGTACATAAATTCTGGGTTGAAGTGTGAAATGTTATTCACCTCACTGGTTTTCCTCTTATTCTTCTCTATCCGGAGATCTGTCTATTTGTGATCTCCTTTGAAAACACCCTCACTAAACTAGTGCTTAAATACATTTTTAATTTAACATTGCAGTTGGGTTTATCATTGCTTGGAGCTGGAACGTGCACGTTCCAGGCATGGATTTTCCAGGTTAACAACATGGTGAGCCACAAACAAATCATGTATGACCGCCAAGGTGAGAGGTGTCAATATCTCTTGGTGTTGACTCCTTGGTACATATTTCATTTCACAATCTTCTCATGAGGTTTCCCCTGACTGAGAAGTCCATTTTCTCAGACCAGAATATGGAATGTTTTTACAGACCATCAAGACTATTCTGAGAAATCTGTTCCTTCTCTCCAGGGGAAAAGTTGCCCATAGCAACCAATCAGCTTTGAAGTAGCATCTATCAAGTACATTCTTTAAAATTATAGGTAGAAGCTGATTGGTTGTTAAGGGCAACTTCCCAACGCTTTCACTGAAACAACAACCTTGATGAGTGTAAAGTTTTTATAGTAGTGTATAGCTCTGTTTTGCTAATTCTGTTACACAAGCTATCTAGTGGTGACCTATTATTTTGTTAATTGTGGGGTTTCTTTTATTCCCCTTCTTTTATTTTTTTCCCTTCTTGTTTGGGTTTACTTTTTTATAGTAAAATGAATACGTGCAATAAAAATTACCTGATAATCTTATTTGTTTTTGTAAAGTATAGTTTGGTTTATAATTACACTGGGCATGAACCAGTTCTTAATAGAAGTTCTCAAATGTACCAGCTCAAATGTCCACACCGACATATTATAAAAAGATAACACCAAATCTCATTATAATATAATTACCTCTGCTAGAGAAATGTTGGAAAAAAGATGGTATATTAAAGTCAGTGTACAATTGTATGTGAATGACAATAAAGTACTCCAAGATAGTATGCAGAGTACTGACGTACACATACATACTGTATAACAAAAGTGTGACTACAATCACTGATGATAGATAATGTGCAGCTCAACAAATAATTATATCCAGTATACACATCAAATTCAGGTATGGAAGAAACAGAAAACAAATGTAGTCAAATGTCTAGCCAAGGTCAGAATGCAAGTAAATGAGCAGCAGCAGAGGTCACTACAATGAAACAGGAACTATCCCTGGTGTGAAAAACTCACCAGCAAGCTATTTTAACTAGCCTGAACTGACAGAGTGTGAGGACTAAGGGGTATATTTACTAAAGTGTGGGTTTTTAGAAGTGGAGATGTTGCCCATAGCAACCAATCACACTCTAGCTATTATCTTTTAGAAGGTGCTAGATAAATGTTAAGTAGAATCTGATTGGTTGTTATGGGCAACATTTCCACTTAAAAATACCCGCACTTTAGTAAATATAATCCTAAGAGTCTGTCTACAACTGCTGTAGCTGGAGAGAGATGGATAGCTCAGACATGAGAAACATACTTGTGTAGTGGTGCTTTGTCCAGAAAATAAACTTTAGCATGCAGAGTCCAGGTGCCCATCAAAAAGCTGCGGTTGCTACAGCAGCAGGGCCCATTGTGCAATCAAAAGTATTACAAAGCCATTAATACTGTATGACACAATAATTAGTCCAGAGAAATACAGAATTATGGTATGAAGACACCTGTTGATAATTCTTTTACTTCGAGGTCCATAGGGTCCACAGGAATTACCTTGGGATATATAGTTGGATGACGTCCATTGCACCAAACAGCAAAGCTTTGGAGCTCCCAGCATGCACTGGTCCTCCTCCCGAAATCCCCCGCCCCCAGACACAGGCATTCAGTTTTTTCGTTTGGTGCGCGGCAAAATGCACCTGTGCCTAGCAGTGGGGACTGCTAGGCAGTCCTAAGCTATTTTTTTTTGTTTTCTTACCTTACCCGAAGAAGAAAACCCTGATTTTGCCAAATTTTAGATTACTAGGTCATAGGGCCAATGTATTGGAATTAACACATACTGTAATATTGGTATCCGAACAACCAGAAGGCCTCAGCAGGAAACCCATGGACCTATCATTTTCAATGCTCAAATAGGTTATCAGTTACAAATTTTTAATTACTGTACACAAAATTTTAAATAATGTTGCCTTTAAAAGATTAATGGAATAAGTTAAAATATAATACCATTCTTACAGACGGAATTATAAAAAATTTCACACAATATGTAATCTATACCAAATAATGATTTGGCTATCCATACAAGATTGATGCACAAGCTAGTTACCTGACCTGTTAGGAGAAGAGGCTGGAAATATGGATGAGAATACTGATCAGACACACTGTTGCAGGTCTCCTCTTCTGGAACAGTGGGCGTATTCAAATTTTCTTGAAAAAAAATGAAAGTGCAGTAAGAGTTAATATTAGATTAATGTTCACTTATGCCCTCCTTTGGGGGTAATATACAAAGCAAAAAATAGGAGTAGATCATGCAAAAGTTATTCCCATGATGAAAACACATATGCTCTGCACCCAAATCTAAACCACTGCACACATATTTGGGAGGTCAGATAACATTATCTATACTACATTTTTGCACTGGATGAAAGCTGAATCAGGAGAGGTTCTACAGTTTACAGACTAATCACACATTTGTTTGAAGAGCCAAAACAAACACATTTTGGTATCTGGCCGACTTGTCGACATTCACAATGTTGACAGGTCCTGAAAGTCAACCTAAATACATGTCTACATATGATAGTCAACCAAATGACTAAATCGACATTCAGAAGCTGTCGACATTCTGGTGTCGACAAATCATACCACAAAACTTTGCTGTGCAAGAAAAATTTAAGGTAATCCAGCAGGGATTAGGATGCCAACGGTCATAATACTGAGAGCAGCATCTCGGCAGTGAGAATCCTGTAAGTATTATAACCTTTACCCTCCCCGTAATCCACCCACCCCTCCCACAGCCTAACCCTAACCATCCGACTGGTGCATAACCCACCCCCTAACATTCCCATCCCGCATCCTAACCCTCCTGTCCCACGGCCTAACCCCAACCCTCCCGTCCAACGGCCTAACCTTAACCATCCCGTCCCACAGCCTAACCCTCCTGTACCACGGCCTAACTCTGACCATCCATTCCTGCAGCCTAACCCTTCTGTTCCATAGCCTAACCCTCCCGCAGCCTAAACCTTACTCTCCTCCTTGTGCATAACCCTAACCCTCCCGCTAACCCTTACCTCTGCAATCTGTCGGTATTCTGGCAGTCGGGAAGCCACTGTCAGTATTGTGACTGTTGGCATCCTGACTGTTAGTATGCTGACCACATCCCTTCAGCAGGGGTGCAAATTGCTGAAATGTGATCAAACAGTGCAATGAGTACTGAAACAGCTGTGTTTTGACCAAGGATTTGCAAACAAAGTAATCTGCATGATTATGATATATAGTATGTTTTGGGTTACACTATCTTTTGGCCTAATAAATTTGACTAGTAATATAGTTCTCTTTACTTTGACAAAGAAAAATAAATAAAAGTACTGCTTGATCTACAATGACTGTTCATCTTAAGTTAACTACAGATGTGTCCACATACATCTTACCACTGTGCGCTACAAGTCGCATTAAACATAATGCGTGAGCGCTGTGCGACTCCGTAGCGACAAGCGTCTTTTCGTGCAAATTTTTACTTTCAAATGCGTCTTATTTGCACAGTGATGCAAATAGGACGCACAAGCAGCTTTTGCTGATTAATATTATATGCAGTATGCCTATATACTGTGTGCGACTGCGGGTGTATCTGCATGCGTAATGCTACGTTACAGTGTCAGCGGCTGTGACACTGTAACGTAGCGTTTCGCATGCAGATACACCAGTGTGACTAAGACGCACAAAAAGATGCTCTGCGCTACCGAGTCATGGCACGACATGGCGCGATTAGGACTGATTAAAGCGCAAGGAAGTAAGAAGCATGCATTAGTACTGGAAACTACTGATATTTTTTTGTACTGCTCTTAAGCCAGGAAAGTAAATGTCACAAAAGTTTTTATTATCTTATTATTTTCTTATAACAGTCAGTAGATAATGTCAGATATCCAAGTACTTATTTAACATTACATACAGCAGGAGTTTAAACTCAACAGTATACATTCAACCACTGCCCATGAATAAGCAGTTACAAATTACTGAACTGCCTTTTGGGTTTCCCTGAAGACTATAGATTGGCACCATGCCCTAAAGTTTATAATGTGTTAGCAATTTTGTTTACATAAAGGATGTCTTTATAAACTGTACAGTAACAAAACTGGAGACAACATAATTCTGCTGGGTTTCATAATTTATACCTAGCTCATTCAGAAAAGACAGAGATAAAGATATATGAAACAGAGTTGGTGAATTCAGCCATGTAAATAGCTAACCAATAATATTACTATGATATAATGTAAGATACAGGGTAAAATATATACAAATGTGTCTACATACTGTACATCTTACCTCCACGAGCTACCAGTCGCATTAAACATAAGCGTAACCGCAGTGTGACTTGGTGCGTAGGGCGTCTTTGTGTGACTTTTTACAAATGCGTCCTATTTGCAAAGTGCAAATGGGACGCACAAACGGCTTCTGCTGATTAAAATGACATACAGCATGAGTATATGACATGTGCAAATGATAATGCACAATGGGTGCGCGTTGTAACCAGAACACACATAATCAGAAAAAACATATATAATTAAAAAAACATATAATTTATTACACATAAAAAATAAAGAGACAAAGTGTCCATCAGGATAAAAGATAGTATATGAAGCATATGCATAGAGTATCCATAATAATAATAAAAAAAGTCTTAATTTAAAAGGAAACAAATTGTCAAGCAGTGTCTTTATCTCCTTATAAAATGGAGAAGAGTAGCTGCACAGTATCCAGATAATAATTAGTGCACATTTAGAGGATTTTGTTACCACATGCTCGCATAGCTGGAGCCGGGATAGTGAAATCAATGTCCCAGGTATCTGTGTATCCTGGTGGGTAACGTCACAGCTGTCGATCCATACAGATTCACCGCTAGCGGCTCCTGCAACTCAAATGTGCTTATGATCCATAGGAAAAATATCCTCGTGGTATTTGGATTTTTTGCAGCTCAATATACCCTCTGAGGAAACAGTCACTATAACAAGACGGAGAAACACGTTAGAGCATCTTATTCAGATGACCTGACTTTTTGATGTGTGGACGTTTATCCAGGCAAGCAGCCATCATAACTTATCTGTGGATTACGGCACGGCAGAGAGAGGCTAAACAAAATCAAGTACAGATTGCTCCTCTCATGACAAGTCTGCCGCTTTTCTATATTGAGCTGCAAAAAATACAAATACCACGAGGATATTTTTCCTATGGATCATAAGCACATTTGAGTTGCAGGAGCCGCTAGCGGTAAATCTATATGGAGTGACAGCAGTGACGATACCCACCAGGATACACAGATACCTGGGACATTGATTTCACTATCCCGGCTCCAGCTATGCCAACATGTGGTAACAAAATCCTCTAAATGTGCACTAATTATTATCTGGATACTGTGCAGCTACTCTTCTCCATTTTATAAGGAGATAAAGACACTGCTTGACAATTTGTTTCCATTTAAATTGAGACTTTTTATTATTATTCTGGATACTCTATGCATATGCTTCATATACTACCTTTTATCCTGAGGGACACTTTGTCTCTATTTGTATGTGTAATAAATGATATGTTTTTTAATGTTTTTTCTGATTGTATGTGTTCTGGTTACAACGCACACCCATTTTGCATTATCATTTGCACATGTCATATACTCATTCTTAGTTTAATCAATCCAGATTTGCTTATTGGGGAGCAGCGTGTGTAAAAAAAAATGTTGGGTTGTCTTAATATATTGGCTTTTATTATTTATTAAGGTTTGTTTATTAACTATGCCACTAAACGTATATATATTTCAGAAGAGGTGCGCCCGGTATTGGAATCACATGTTGTGATTCCCTGCTATTTAATTCTTGACATGCAGCATGCCTGTATTCTGTGTGCAACTGCAGGTGTATCTGTATACAAAATGCTATGTTACAGTGTCATAGCCGCTGACATAGCATTTCGCATGATATAACCGCAGTGGCACACAGAATATTGGCATGCCACATATTCAGAAGCTGCTTGTGCATACTATTCACATCACTTAAATTAGATGCATTTGAAGGTAAAAAGTCATATGAAACGACGCTCGGCGCTACATAGTCACACCGCGGCATGGTGAGAATAGAAGGGCTGTTTAATGCGCAAGGAAATAATATGTGGACACACCTGTATAAACAAACATGGGTTTATAAATGTATAGGGAAATAGTTGTCTTCAATAACTAAGCTATCACTACCTCTCGGGTTGGCCATGAGCTTGTGTAAAAAGATCTAGTGTAATGCAACGGAATTTGCTGCGCTATATAAGAAACTGTTAATAAATAATAAAATAATAAATAATGTGTCTGTACATTATTTTTCTTGCAACCTTTGCATATGTGCTCAAGTTTAGTTATAAATGTTTTGCATGTGTGCAGTCAGCTGTTGGCAACAGGTTCATTGTAATGGTCGATTTTGTAGTTCTTCACCAGGAAATAAAAAAATTAACTAACTTCAATGCTTTTTTATTAAGAACATAAAGGAACACTAACATTTAGCAATGATCAGACTGCAAACACAAAAACCTGTAGTAAGAGTAGACTTGCAGCTTATTAAATGTTGACAATTCATCTGCTCTTTCTTACTGGTGTTTGCATATTACACTAGATACAATGCAAGGGCATTTGGCATTAGGAGTATATGTATGACTCCACATTTTACCCATGAAGTATAATTTCTTATGGAGACAACAGTAATAAGAATTTATTTTCAGGCTTAATATATCTAAAAAATACTGATAAGAGCATGTCCTGGTGAAGAGCCTATAGTAGTGTGATAGCTTTTGTAATCCATTTACTTCAGGGATGGGGAACCTCAGGCCCGGGGGCCATATAAGGCCCCGGAATCATTTGGTGTGGCCCTCTGAGCTTTTTTCTGCTAGCCTCATCTGGCTAGCAGGGTGCCTAGAATGGCAACCTGCAGCCAGAATCTATGCCGCAGTGCCGCCTGGAGAGTCCTTAGGGCGCTTCAGATGGTCACATCGCTGCCCTTACAGCTCCCCGGATGGGAATTGTAATTTCTTTTTGATCCCCTTTTTGATGAGGTACGTCTGAGGACACTTTGGATAACTACTATTTACCAAAGGAGCATTATTTTCTTGACCATACCTTTAAGGGAAGCTGCTTTTTATGGCAATCTGTGGTTTTTTTGTTGTTGTTTTTAATGGACATTATCATGTTATTTGCAATGTTTTACTATTTTTTAATTTGTGTGGACATCTATTATGGAATAAGTACTCCTTTTGTTATCTACAAACTGCAATTTTTTGGAAAGTGGATTAGTCAGATGTAAAGGACATTTATTTTATTTGGTTACACAAGGAAAAGAAACTGCTATAGGCTTATACCTTCCGTTCCAGAGTGTGAGTCTGGGTACGCTCTTCATAGCTCCCCATTAAAGAAACCTTTATATGTGTTGTTTTCGTCTCACCAATGTGAGTTAGGGTACGCAGTGTTTTTCCCCTTCACTTTTATCTCTTTCCTGGGTGATGGTATACCACAAAGAAACCTTTCGAGGACTATACACCAGGTCTCCTGCGTGAATTGGGGTACTCTGGTGTGCCATAAGGGGTTTTTGGGGAGATTGAATTCTCCTTGTATTTTACTTATTTTTCTAAAAAAATATGCTTGAATATTGAAATATCGATCTCTCTCTCCACATGTTAAGCAACTTTTGAGGAGGAGATCACGCAACATCGAATCATCACATTGTTGGAGAGGAACATATAAGAAGAATTACTGCTCTTGGATGTATATATGAATGTTTTTATATATTTAAAGTGTAAACTTCACAGCCCAGGTGTAGTTCCTTTTCCTATTTTATGATACATATTTTGTAATTTTGGGTTGTGGTAATATCCAACTGTATTTGGAACTCCCGTTCCTTGGCTGCTGTGCGCAGAGTGGAAATCCTTTTGTACAAATTTTACATCCTCAGGATGCTCCAGGCATTACTGTAATCACCGGCAATTGTGACCCCGCCCCCGTGTGATGTCACATGGAGGGTCATGGCCTGCACCGAGCCCGCGATTACTGTTATATATATATAAAAATGGCCCTCAGCAGAAAAAATTGTCCCCATCCCTGCTTTACTTCCTGGTTCTGACCCATCTTCAGACAATGCTATTTATTGATGCAGTGGAACAAAAAGCTAATGTGGGCTGTACATCTATAGGCCCGACTTCTTAGCTTTGCCGACGCCAGTCCGATCTGGGGGGGGGGGGGGAGCATGTTAAAAAAATCACCATCTCGCCGATTCTGACCATTATCAGGTAGGAATCTGGGAAGCAAGACTGTCCAACGTGTGAGATTTATCAGATTCGTCGACCACGGCAGATCGAAGTACTGAGGCAATCTACCGTAGATGTATGGGACCCATAAGTTATTCAAAGCTTTTCTTAAATGGTCTCGATTTTAAAATATGTCTAAACCATGCAGAAACAGCTATTTCTTCATGGTTTTTAGGCTTGATAAATAGAAACAATAGGCTTGATAAATAGAAACAATCTGTAAAGCTGTAAAGTGCTGTAAAAGCCAGGAAAGCGACCTTCACTCAGATATGTAGATTTGCTTATGTTTAGAATAGCTAATGTTAGTGTTTGAAGTCTGATTTTTCTTGCATTTTTTAGCTCTAAAGGCTGTCATCTATATTTAAACTATACCCTGTATTGTAAGAGTGGCTGAGAAGTGTAACTTTGTACCAAATGTGGTGGTGATGACAAATCTCTATAACATAATAAAACTCGTATGTTGACAATCACAAAGTTGACCACCAATGTTGGCATGGTTAAAATGTCGACACTCAAAGTGTAATCATCTGCCAATTGTCAATGTAGTCAAAATGTCGACAACAGAAATTTTAGGGCTAGGATAGGGTTTAAAATTGGGTGACATTATGTGCCTGTTGACATTCTGACCATTATGGTGTTTATATAATGACTGTCGACATTGTGATTGAAGACAAAACAAACCCATAAGAATGGACTGAATGCCCTTTGATTATTTAGCTAGAACTAAAGACTGAATTATTGGATAATGGATACAGGGCATCTATCCAATTGCCATGTTTGGGTTTACTGAAAATCTTGTGTTCCCTGCTGTGTGGCTAAATTGTCAAAGGCCACAATGGGGTTATGTAAGTTTTTCCTTTGGAATTTATGAACGGTTATACTCTGTGGACCGGTTGTAACAAGTACAATGTAAAGTTTTTTCTGTATTTAAGGTAAAACATAAATACACATTTACATATAAAATCAATTTGGCGAGTCCCTCACATCCTGACGTTCTGTGGATTTCCGTGATTATCGCTTCAATGCACTAGTGAACAAATCATACAGAGTCATTTCTCACCAAGTAAATAACAGGTTAAGGGCTTTATGATATTTGTGGTTGTGTATAGTACTTTAAGTTAAATCCTCCTCCATATCTTCCAATGGAGGTACAACTTTTTAACTGAAGTAATTTCAGTGACTAAACTAACCTGACAAAACTTTCTAAAACAAGAAATTGACATTTCTGATAATGTTGCATTATAAAATTCAAGTTACACCCAGAGGCTGAAGTGAGACAGTACATAGCGGAATGACATACTGCCACTTCAAGCTGTCACTTCCAAGCACCACTCACTGCACTGCTGCAGTGATCAGCAGGGTGCAGGTTTGTACTGGATACAGAGAGCTGGCAGCTGACAATGCGTGCAGATAAAGAATACATTAGTAGTGTAGTTCATTGATTTATATAGCTCTGCCAATATTATTTAGAATGTAATACGGTTATCAACAGGCAAAACGTCTAATATTAGTGGCAGAAACAAAGGAAAAATATAGCTTTAATGATGCACGGGAGTGCTGAACATCATCATTGTTAATTTTCAATACTGTCCTTCGAATTAACTCAATCTGAGAATGAAAAAAATCTAGAATGCAAAGTTTTATTACATGGCAAGAATGACTTCTAAAAGAAAAATAAACACTCCCCCACCCCTCCAAGAATAAAAATATCAACCTTACCATGAAACACTGCTTTATTCGACAACCCTAAAGCAGGAACAGTAGCTCCTTCAGGAAGATTGGTGTCTTCCTGCAATACCAAAGAAGTGTAAAATCAATACCGAATACAAAAAAAAACAAATCAAATACATTTTCACTTGAATACAAAACAATTGTTATGTTTTTATTTTGTCACAAAATAGCTAAGAAAAGTAGGCTTTAGTTTATCGAGGACCCTAAAATGCTTTATTTTAGGGCCGGGATGGGGAACCTTAGGCCCGGGGGCCGTATAAGGCCCTCGGAGTCATTTGGTCTGGCCCTTGGAGCTTTTCTCTGCTAGCCTTATCTGGCTAGCAGGGTGTCTAGAATGGCACACTGCAGCCAGAATCTATGCAGCAGTGCCTCCTGGAGCATCCTCATAATGCTTCAGATGGTCACACCATTGCCCTTACAGCTCCCCGGAGCATTCCGAGCTTTGCTGTAATCACCAATGATTGTGGCCCAGCCCCTTGTGACATCATATGGAGAGGGGGCGTGGTCTGCAACAGGGCATCCATTTCATCACGGATGCTCGCAAATAATGTTATCTATAGCAAAATGGCCCTCGGCAGAAAAAAAGATTCCCCACCCCTGTTTTAGGGGAAGATAACTAATGTTAAGATTAATATGGATTATTGTTCAAAAACTTGTAATATCCACAGTAATACTAATTTTAATTTTTTAACCAAATGTTTCAAAACTTTAGAATTATTCCTGTCGTCATCTTACAATTCTTCAACAAAAGCCTCCTACAGGCAGATTATACTGCTGTTCATGACTGAGCAAGTGACCCATATACAGTATGTGCAGTACGTGAAAACTATTTACTTTTCTTGCCCCATTAGTAATGTGTGGTAACATTCTCATAAAGTGCATTTTTAGGTCCCCAGCTTGATTTTGTTCTGGAAAATTAACAATATTGTTACTTTACAGTGGATTATATCACATTATTTATAAAGCAAGTTAATTCAATTACGCCCAAGGAATTATGATGTTACAGGTATTATATAGTCTTATGACATCAATTCTGTAATGGTTACCTCCTGAACTCTTTATTCAATTTCCAATTAATTTAATCCAAATGAATGGAAACAATTTAGCCATGTAAATGAAGCAGATGAGACTTGAAGGTCACAGGAAGTCACATATGTGAGAACCTTGATCAATTATAAATAAACTAAATGGATAGTAAATCTTTAACAGCTGTTAAAAAAAAATAAAAAATAATTGCAGCAAAAAAATAATTGATCTAGAGAAATAAGATGTGATAACATTTGGTTCCTTTATTCTTTAGGAATGAATGACAAAAGCAGTGGTTACTATGAAGCTAAATATATATATATATATATATATATATATATATATATACACACACACACATATATATGTATACATACACACACACAGTCAGGTCCATAAATATTGGGACATTGACAGAATTTTCATATTTTGGCCTCTATTCACCACCACAATGGCTTTGAAATGAAACAAACAAGATGTGATTTAACTGCAGACTTTCAGATTTAATTTGAGGGTAATTGCATCCAAATCAGGTGAACGGTGTAGGAATTACAACGGTTTCTATATGTGCCTCCCACTTTTTAAGGGGCCAAAAGTAATGGGACAAACTAAACAATCCTAAATCTAACTTTCACTTTTTAATACTTTGTTGCAAATCCTTTGCAGGCAATTACAGCCTGAAGTCTGGAACGCATAGACATCACCAGACGCTGGGTTTCATCCCTGGTGATGCTCTGCCAGGCCTCTACTGCAAATGTCTTCAGTTCCTGCTTGTTCTTAGGGCATTTTCCCTTCAGTTTTGTCTTCATCAAGTGAAATGCATGCTCAATAGGATTCAGGGCAGGGGATTGACTTGGCCATTGCATAACATTCCACTTTTTAGCTTTAAAAAACTCTTTGGTTGCTTTTGCAGTTTGCTTCGGGTCACTGTCCATCTGCACTGTGAAGCGCCATAGAATGAGTTCTGAAGCATTTGACTGAATATGAGCATATAATATTGCCTGAAACACTTCAGAATTCATTCTGCTGCTTTTGTCAGCAGTCACATCATCAATAAATACAAGGGAACCAGTTCCATTGGCAGCGATACATGCCCACGCCATGACACTACTACCCCCATGCTTCACTTATGAGGTGGTATGTTTTGGATCATGAGCAGTTCCTTTCCTCTTCTCTTCCCATCATTCTGGTACAAGTTGATCTTTGTCTCATCTGTCCATAGGATGTTGTTCCAGAACTGTAATGGCTTTTTTAGATGTTGTTTGGCAAACTCTAATCTGGTCTTCCTGTTTTTGTGGCTCACCAATGGTTTACATCTTGTGGTGAACCCTCTATATTCACTCTTGTGAAGTCTTCTCTTGATTGCTGACTTTGACACATATACATCTACCTCCTGGAGAGTGTTCTTGATTAGGCCAACTGTTGTGAAGGGGTTTTTCTTCACCAGGGAAATAATTATTTTGTCATCCACCACAGCTGTTTTCTGTGGTCTTCTGGGTCTTTTGGTGTTGCTGAGCTCTCCGGTGCGTTCTTTCTTTTTAAGAATGTTCCAAACAGTTGCTTTGGCCACACCTAATGTTTTTGCTATCTCTCTGATGGGTTTGTTTTGATTTTTCGGCCTAATGATGGCTTGCTTCACTGATAGTGACAGCTCTTTGGATCTCATATTGAGAGTTGACGGCAACTGATTCCAAATGCAAATGTCACACCTAGAATCAACTCCAGACCTTTTACCTGCTTAATGATAATGAAATAACGAGGGAATAGCCCACACCTGTCCATGAAATAGCTTTTGAGTTGTTAGTCCCATTACTTTTGTCCCCTTAAAAAGTGGGAGGCACATATTGAAACTGTTGTAATTCCTACACCGTTCACCCGATTTGGATATAATTACCCTCAAATTAAATCTGAAAGTCTGCAGTTAAAGCACATCCTGTTTGTTTCATTTCAAAACCATTGTGGTGGTGAATAGAGGCCAAAATCTGAAAATTCCATCAATGTCCCAATATTTATGGACCTGACTGTATGTATGTATGTATGTATGTATGTATATATATATATATATATATATATATATATATATATATATAAATTTTTTTTTTTTTTTAAAAGGAGCTTCATCTGTTCCTTGGATTACTGAAAACCATTGTGCTGTGGCCCCTACAGCATGACAGATCCAATTTTCCCTTATGGTTATCATATGAATAAAAAAAGCAGCTGTCAACACTGAGTTTTAAATGTAAAGAAGTCTGACAGCTCCATAGAACATTTCTTAGGGGAACAAGAGAAATCATATTATTACATCGTTTTTAAGGCAAGTTTTGATCTTATTTAACATTGTTTTAACTTATTTTACTAATGTACTGTATACTTCTCATTTACATTATCGGGGGGGTTTAAAAGGGGTTACATTATGAAAACCATTTTACACAGACTTTTTTTTTCAGTAGCAGCATAGTGGTAAAGTGATTAGCATCGCTTGCACTCTTCAGCGGTGTAGCAGACTGGTCAAGGGATCTGATTCAGAGATGGACGATAATGCAATCACAACTGCATTTCATCAAGGATCTGTTGCTAAAATATGCTAATGCCCTCAAAAGCACAGCCGAGCATAGGAACGCCCACTGCTGCCTTCTCATAGCTGTACGACAACGTGCAGCTGTGTAAACATCGGTACCATCGATGCACTTAGGGCAGCCGAGCTGCATATGTGGCAGGTCTGACCAGCCGCAAACACTGCATTTACGGACGTAATCGCAATGCAATATTTGTATAGATTTTCTCCATGGGCAAAAGGACAAAGGAGAATTCTGCACAGAATTTGAGTTAGAGAATGGCCTTATAAGGACATATGATCATTGGTGACCAACTATGTTTTATTGTGAATCCTTACATAGGAATAGATATAGTTGTTGGGTTGGAGGTACTCAGTAGATATCATGTCATGCAAAACAAGAGGACAGAGATGACTCCATTTCAACGGGGGCTCTGGTTTCCTCACACAGTATAAAATCATACTGGTACAGTAAGTTAAATGGACTCTAGTGTGTGTCTGTTTGTGTAGAAAATAATTTACACTAAGCTACAATGTACAGGGAAATATATGAATGACTATTTTCTATACAGCACCATGTAATATGATTGCACTAAATAAATAACCAGTAATAATTAGTAAATGTAAAAATGTTTAAATCAAGGACATATAGCGTATCCCACCAGGTAGTAAATTTTGCGATGTGAAGTGGACACTTTGTGCTTTGTAAACAACCAACAGTGGTGGAAATTGATTTTAAAGTCCATTGCTGAGAGATCTGTGAAATGCGAGAAGTGTATGAGACAATTTCTACTACTTGGAAATACAATTTATGGTTTGCAATACCCATTTTATAGTGTATTTGCGTAAATGTAATATCCCTATCTTTTTGCTACTGTTTATGGAAAATACTGCACCAAAGTTTTATTTAATTTAATTCAAAATAAAATAATGATTATATTTTTAGGATATTATGGATATTTAGATGGAAATTGTTACCACATCATCACATGGTGGGATTCATTAAGGAAAACAAAAGAGAGTGTCTGTCAGGGCTTTACCATAGCCCTTACTATGACCAATATATTACATCACATGTTCAATGTCAGAGGACTTTTGTGTTTTTTTGATCAGCATCATTATAACAAGGAAAAGTTTGCTTGAATCTATTTGAATTTCTACATGAAGAATGCTCCAAAGCGGTGAGTGCATTGCTTTTCACAGTGAATGAACACAAAATAGACTATGTTCTTTTTCCTTTTTTTTTTTTATTAGTTCCCCAGCGCTGGCTTTCCTATTATTTAAAGTCTGGGCCTTGGGAGTCTCTTCAACCTGACTGTGAATCAAGAATTCAAGAAGCCTGCTCCCTTAGTGTTGCTGAAACAAGGTAAACCTATGACAAACACTTCACATATTTTGGTAAATACATTTAAAAGAAGTTTGTCCACCGAAGTATTAGAAATTTGACTGAAGTTTTCAATAAAGTTCCTTGGTGCAGAGAATACTCTGAGAACCTTTTCATCAGCTCCCGACGCAAATTGGAACCTCCCAATCATGGCTATACACTGCATGTCATACCCATGAATCTGTGGCCTTGCAATTTCATGCCAAGTAACCTATGTTAAAAAACAATTAAAAAAAAAAGGTTATCAAACACTTTGCACGTCATAAAGCAATAACTGCAGCAATTATAACTGTGAAAAAAAAAGAACATGGAAAAATTAAGAATAAATAAACATGGAAAAAATCTAATTCAGTGGTTATTAGCTGTAAACAATAGACAATTTTCAAAGAGAAGACAAAATAAGTGAATTGGTATGTAATGCCGGCAGATAAAATACAGAAAGCGGCAGCCCGACGGATCTAAATCCCGACTGCAGCAGGTAAGTACCCTAACCTGGTGCCTAACCCTAACCTCCTCCCGTAGTGGCTAACCCTAACCCCCCTTCTCCACACCCTAAATCTAACCCTCCCGGAGGGGTGCCTAACCCTAACCCCCCCCCCCTAGTGGTGCCTAACCCTAACCCCCCCTTTCCCTACCCTCCCGGGGGGTACAAGTTATAAAGTGATGTGTCTCGTATAAAGCGCAACAGATTGTGTATTACTAGGGAAAAAGAAAATGTATTTAACAAGCATGAATAAATAAATGGTATGAACTGTGATGGAATACAATATAGTATAATAAATAAAATAAAATGAGGTGAATTGGAGTAAAGTAAAATATGACCAATGGTGTTTTGCAATGGGTATAGTTAAAAATACGTACAATGCGTAAGATAGATAGTGGATGATTGCAATCAATTAAAATCAACTTGTCTCAATTGAGAACAGTTCTGTCTGAAGGTAATGATGCTAATACACTGTATCAATGGAAAAGTTCACATTGGTATCATGGATTACTATAGTTCGCAAGACTATCTTTAGTTCAAGAGATTTGCAGTAGTGTAAATAATGGTGGCAGTATCCACTGTGCGCTACATGAACTGCAGTGTGGCAAATGTCTTGTTGGTGGGTGTGAAGCACCCCCTTCCTCGTCCTGCTGTTCAGTCTATTGTTGCGATGTCAGTACGGCACGGTCATGTGCTGGGGTGTGTAGTAGCCTCCTTGTACTTGCTGTGTGCTGGTTCCCTGGGCGTGATTCGGCTGCTGCCTGAGATGGATAGCGGTGGCTGCCTCCTTCAGCGCTCCAATGGTGGGTGTACGCTGTCTCACACCGCCGGTATGGTTGCTTCTGGGGTCCGTCTGGCAAGTAGGTGGGGACGTGGTCGACGCATTTCACCCGCTAAGAAATGTGCGGGCTTCGTCAGGGCTGTATGAGTATAGGGCTTGTGAGGTATCCCTTGTTTTAAAGGCTTGATTGGCTCCTCCTTGATTTCTCCTTGGGACCTGCCTGGGTTTAGCTGTAATAGTCTGTACTTTGAAAGTTGGTAATCCTTGTTGATTGATAGTAAGGTTCTTTATTTTGGTCAAATATAGTAGTTGGTCTTTGTATTCTGGTTATCTAGACTGCCATCGATTCATACCCCCAACAAGCAACTATCACAAAAACTGGCTCAATCGCATTCCAGGTGGCCAGTTCAAAAGAGTCAGACGTAACTGTTCATCTCACCACCTTTGAAACACAATCGGCACATCTCAAATCAAAATTCCAGGAACCAGCCTGGGTTTAGCTGTAATAGTCTGTACTTTCAAAGTTGGTAATCCTTGTTGATTGATTGTAAGGTTCTCCATTTTGGTTGAATATATCCATATCCAAGTATGAATATATATATATTCTTGATAAAAGTCGCCAGACTGAAACGTTGAACTTTGACCTTCCTGAGGTGTGAGTCTTCTTTATCAAAGTCCTGTGAGTGCCGCAGTTTTTCCATTGGAGGGCAACCGGGCAAGTACCAGTCATTTTTGTGGAGTGCCGGCCATTTTTTGTATTAGAGATATAGATATATATATATAACAATAGGAGATGGCACTCCAACATTGTCTTGATAAAAGAGCCACCGAGCTCTGAAACGTTGACTTTACAGACACAGTTTGTCTACATTTATTTATCAGCCGTGGAGTGCCATCTCCTATTGTTATACTATACACAGAGTTTTCTCTTGGATTGGCACCCATGCATGCTTGTCTGTTGTCTTTGTCTGAGTGCTGGTCTCCATTTGTAATATATATATATATATATTATATATATATATATATATATATAATTTTATTTATTAGGAGCCCATTGAATCTACATATATGTACATTTGAAAGTGCACATTTACAAATACATATATTGCATGATATATCATAGACTGCCGGCATAGGCCGGAATATAAATGTTTCTAAAAAGTGGTATGGATGCAGGTGGATATATGCACATACGTATGGGAAAGTTATATGAATGTATTGATTAGTAGTAGTATTTAGATATGTAATATATATAGTCTATTTAATTCTGAGGGATAGAACATCTGGAGTATTATGGTGATTTAGTAGTATTGATGATTTGGATGAGGTGGTTTAATGATGGTTTATCCACACTATATTAGTAGTTGTACCCAACTTTTATGTTGATTCATGGATCTCGGTCTCCTTTTGGTAACTGTGCTTGTACCCCTAGCGGTGAGAAGAATATCAGCTAGTAATGGTATATGCTACATAACCAGATATTCATGAGAGGTCTCCCAACTAATTACTGGTCTGGCCCAACCCTGCTTAGCTTCCAAGTTCGGAAGTGTTTGGGCGTGGCCAGGATGGTAAGTATATAGGAATCACATAAGAAGCTTTATTCATTCTCTCGGGGTTCATTCTTTCAGAAATCCTGAAACCTCAAAATCGATGTTGAGACCCTTTGGTGCAAGGGTTTTTAGTTTATAGATCCATCTAGTTTCTTCTTGTGACATGAAACGTAGGAAGTTTCCGCCTCTCCATGCTGGTTTCACTTTCTTTATTGCTGTGAAGGTTAGAAGGTTGGGGTTTCCATTATGTTCCTTGTTAAAATGGTCGGGCACACTGTGGGAATCTAGCTTGTGTTTAATGTTCCTTATATGCTCTCCTATACGTACATTCAGTTTCCTGACTGTTCTGCCTATATACTGTAAACAGCATGGGCACGTAAGCATGTAAATAACCCCTTTGGTGTCACAGGTCATAGTATCTCTAATTTTGAATGTGGTTCCGGTGGTCTTTGATGTTACTTCTGTTATTGGAGCAGTGTTGTTGTGTTGCATTGTTCTACAAGCTATGCATCTGTTGCAATGGTAAACTCCTGGGTTCTTCTCTCCCAGCCAAGTTCCTTGTTTTGATTTGGTCTTTTCTTCTGAGGGTAGGTGGTTCTTTATTAATTTTTGACTGATGTTTTCCGCTTTTTTGTATGTGAATTGTGTTTTTGTGGAAATGATGTCTTGTAAAATGTCGTCTTTCGTTAGCAGGTGCCAGTGGGTACGGATGATTTTCTATATATGTTTGTTTTGATCACTGTATTGAGTGATGAATCTCAGGCATGTGTCTTCTTTTTGTATGTCAGAAGGTTACTTCTGTTAGTATCCCTCGCAGTAGATATTGCTTTGTTTATTGTATCTTGATTGTATTTTTGACTCAGGAATTTTGATTTGAGATGTGCCAATTGTGTTTCAAAGGTGGTGAGATGAACAGTTACGTCTGACTCTTTTGAACTGGCCACCTGGAATGCTATTGAGCCAGTTTTTGTGATAGTTGCTTGTTGGGACTATGAATCGATGGCATTCTAGATATCCAGAATACAAAGACCAACTACTATATTTGACCAAAATAAAGAACCTTACAATCAATCAACAAGGATTACCAACTTACAAAGTACAGACTATTACAGCTAAACCCAGGCAGGTTCCCAAGGAGAAATCAAGGAGGAGCCAATCAAGCCTTTAAAACAAGGGATACCTCACAAGCCCTATACAAATACAGCCCTGACGAAGCCCGCACATTTCTTAGCGGGTGAAATGCGTTGACCACGCCCCCATCTACTTGCCAGACGGACCCCAGAAGCAACCATACCGGCGGTGTGAGACAGCGCACACCCACCATCGGAGCGCTGAAGGAGGCAGCCACCGCTATCCATCTCAGGCAGCAGCTGGATCACGTCCAGGGAACCAGCACACAGCACGTACAAGGAGGCTACTACACACCCCAGCACATGACCGTGCCCGTACTGACATCGCAACAATAGACTGAACAGCAGGACGAGGAAGGGGGTGCTTCACACCCACCAACAAAACATTTGCCACACTGCGGTTCATGCAGCGCACAGTGGATACTGCCACCATTATTTACACTACTGCAAATCTCTTGAACTAAAGATTTGCGAACTATAGCAATCCATGATACCAATGTATACTTTTCCATTGATACAGTGTATTAGCATCATTACCTTCAGACAGGACTGTTCTCAATTGAGACAAATTGATTTCGATTCATCCACTATCTATCTTATGCATTGTATGTATTGTTAACTATACCCATTGCAAAACACCATTGGTCATATTTTACTTTACTCCAATTCACCTCATTTTATTTTATTTATTATACTATACTGTACTCCATCACAGTTCTTACCATTTATTTATTCATGCTTGTTAAATACATTTTCTTTTTCCCTAATAATACACAATCCACAATCTGTTGCGTTTATACGAGACACGTCACTACATCATTTGTATTTCCCTTTGGTGATACTGGGGTAATCACCAGTGTCTTGAGCAGCAACATTAGTCCACCACACTTTCTACTCCCATTCCCAAGTATCGCACTACCACCACCCAACCTGCATTACACTATGCATCCCGGGGGGGGGGGGGTGACTAACTAAGTCCCCCTGGGGGACCCTGAACCTAACCCTCCCCCCCCCACGACTAAATGCTATGACACTCTGCCTACCTTTGTTCGGTATGCCGGGTGTCGGGATTTTGTAGAGGGGCTCATGATAGGCGTCGGGATTTCGACGCCTATCTTTAGTCCCATGTCGGGATGTCAGTCTCAGGATATCGTCGGGCGGGATAGCCCCCGCCGGTATCCTGGCTGCATCCCTAAAATAAGATATAGCTAAATGGTAAAAAATAATTTGTTGTACACATTGTTAAATCTACAGGAATAGCAGCGGAGATCATTTTGGGGCCCCAAAGTAGGAAAGAGCAATAACTAACAGGGTCAGTTCAGATTTTGATTTAGCTAGCAGACAGCTATGTAAAGAGGAGTAGCATTTTCCAAGTTGCAGTCACTATCTCATCATCTATGGGGGAGAACAGGTAATGACCCTAAACACTCCACTGGTGGAATGGGAGCATCTAGATATTTCAATGATGTGTGTAATCTGAACAACTCTGATTGCTGTGCCTATCTGTGACTGCATCTCCTGTGCTGTTATGGTCCCCCTAGGGGTATGCAGTCAGGAATCGGCGATCGTAATGCCGAACGCCGGGTTCCCGAATCTGAAATCCCAGCATGGGCATAATGATAGGCGTCGAAATCCCGACGCCTATCATTATCCACCCGCTGAAATACCGAACGAAGGTAAGCCGGGCGTCGCGAGCGGACAGACGCGGGGGAAGGGGGGGATAGGGTTAGGTTTAGGGGCTCCCGGGGGGGACTTAGGCTAGGGGAAGGGGGGGTAAAGGTTAGGCACCCCTGGGGGGGAGGTTAGGATTGGACACCCCTAAAGGAGGGTTGTGAGGTGGGGGGGGGGGGGTGAGGGTTAGGGATAGTTAAAATACTTACCCTGTCGGGATCTTCAGTCTTCTGGCATTGGTATTACATCCGCCGGGCTTATGTCCGGCGGTATGTCATACAGATTCCCAGGATGTGCCTACCACGTGCAATGTATGCACTCTATTGGCTATGTGCAGTCTTTTTCGCTAAGTGCTGTCGCTCCACTGTGTCTGTGTTGCCCCTGTGTTTTGTGACAAGCCGACTGTCACCGACCTCAGAGGCGCTATATGAAAATTAATCAGCACTTGTTATAATTTAAATCAAATTGCGTTCATTACATACAAATAGTAGACCATCTGAATTAAAACCGACTTTTTTATTAAATAATGCAGATTCTTTGAGAAGATGGGGTTGTGAAAATGTGATTAGTATTTTTATCACTTCAAATATTGTAATCTCCAATAAAACGCCATTAATTTTAAAACCTCTGGAACTTTACAGTCCCTCATATTAGTTGCCATCTTAAATAATATAACGGCTGGAACTAAATTTATTTTATTTAATACAAACTCCTCTTTAGAAACTGCAGTATGTGGAGCCTGTAATTTAAGGTGGCTGCATGTATAGAAAGCAATGGGCACATAACAACTCACTGTAACAAGATGGGAAGCTAGCAGAACACATCAAAGAAAAGGATGAGAGGGAAATGTTACTCAGAGGTTGAGATAGAAGCTTAAGCCTTAATATACCGAATATGTATTGGTGAATGCCCAGAGAAAGCGATAGGCGAATTATAATAAACAGGTAAGGTTTATTTAGCTGCTAGAAAAATAAAATATTCTGCTTGTTGTAGGAAAAAAGCACATCACTATTGCCTTTCTGACAAAGTAAGTACATTAAATATGCTTTTGAGGTGGATCTCCTCAAAAGGGTAGAGGCAACAATCACGTCAGAGTGTACACTGCTCAATAAATAGAGCTTGAGGTAAATGTATTAAGTTGTGTGAATATAAAAATGTTAAACCCCCAACCACAGTATGTTTGGTTTCATATCAGAATACCTATTGCATTCAACTTACGCAACTGGATACACACAAACTTGAAGATAGACTGGGTGGAGCTGAAGATCAGTTTGGCGAGAGGTGTGTAGCCAGTCCAGGCATTTCAAGTTAAATAACAAAAGGGTTCTGTCAACTCGTATAGTACGATAGGTATTGCTAATTCGGGTGAGTACACAATGTCGACATTTTCACTGTCAACATTGTGTCCATGTCGATATTGACACCTTGTCGGTATAATGACTGCATGCTGCTAATACTCAATATCCACATATCACTGCACTAGGGAACGGACAGTGAGACTGGTTGCAACATTATTTTATATAGATAGAAATAATATACCAAAATGAATACAATTTTATGTTGATTAATGATTAACTATAGTAACACTTTGATTTGCTTCAATAATTTTGTTTTAAGAATACAGACACTCAATAGCCAAAACAAGAAATTGATGATACTAAGGAACATTTATAAAAGCAACATAAATTAAAATTTTCAGGTAACTAATTTTTATACCTCAGTTTCTCTTTATTCATCAGTCATAAAATAGCCACTCATGACAAATACCATGCGCTTATTTACTACATGAGTCAGACGTAAAACATAAATTAAATTGCACCTCTTGTCTGGATGAGCCTATGTATGTATATTAATAACACAAGTCTAGCTATTTATAAAACAACTTCATGTAAAATATCTGAGTGTTTAAAGCAAGACCCCAAAGCAGCTTTAGAAACACCATGTTTGTATGTCATGAAACATCCACTATACATTATGTTTTGCTCAGAAACAGGAATAAAGAAGCATGCAGCCTTCCCCTACAGACAGTCTGTAAAATCTTTCACTACATTATTCTAGGTAGAACAACGGGGATAGAATGGGAAAACAAAGATCTGCCAGCTGCCCAGAATGACCTGTGAACAGCTTTTTAACTAGATGTCATGGAAGGCAACAAGCAGGTTCCTACTAATGTGGCACAACAATAACAAACCACCTCATACTGCAGACCAACTGAGATGCCCCTTGGAAAAAGAAATTCACGTCATTATATTTTTTTCATGCTGGCTTGTTGCTTAGCAACAAACTGAGCTCTTTCACAGACCCGCTGAATAGATTTTTCAGGCATAAAACAGTTACTCAACACATTATTAAAAAATTGTAACATGTTTGGTTTTATTCGAAGTCTCAGATCCAAATTGTTTTGGGAGAAGATAAACTTAAATGCTTCATTTACAAATCATATAATGGATGAATATTATAAAGTTTACCTAGCATGTATAAAACATTAAAACAAAATCAAAGCTTTCCTAACGTTTCATCTTCATTGCAGACATCATGGCAATGGGTCTATAGAGGAAGAAGTAGAACTTCTTGAATATCTAAAGCCGCACATCCACTAGACGACTAGGAAAACACAGTATAATTACAACGTCTTAATTGTACCATCGTTCCCCATCCCCTGCAGTGCCTACACCGAACGATTAGTCGTTCAGTGTAGACATCCTCCATTATCCCCGATCATGGGCAATCTGTCGTTATTGGCAGACTGACTGGCATGTTCGGGCGATGATTGATGTCGGAAACGACCAACGGGAGCGCGCATCGCTGGTCGTTTCTGACATTACAGTGCACGATTAATGAGCGATTGCACGATTATGATGTCATAATCGTGCAATCACACATGAATATCGCCTAGTGGATGTGCGCCATAACATGACATCATTCTACTCCAATACAATAGATTTATATATGCATGTATAAATTTATATGATGCTACAATATGTTTGTTGCACCGACACAATAAAACAAAACCCAGGAGGAACCTTAAATATAACAAAAGAACTAAAATAAACCTTTGGATTGATCTGAAAAGCTTTATAAATAGCTATGAGAGATTGCTTTGCAATGTCTCTAGTCAAAAAAAGACCCACCTTATAAATGCTAGTGACAAACTTAACTTTGTTTCACATTTACTTATAATGTACACATTCTTTACTGTTGGTCAGAAACATTCTTTGCATCACATTAACATCAGTCTGACATTACAATACTCAGACCCACCTCCAATACCCTTCCACATGCACCAACCTACAACAACATTCTGTCAGAATTGCCTCTAGACAGATTGACAATGAATCCTATGATTGCCAAAACATTAAGACTTTTTAAGTGCCAAAATCTTGTTTTTCTGAAAATCAGTTAAATCTTTTTCTCCGAATACATCTGGGGCACACTTCTTCATCAAGGTGCTGTACAAAATCTGCCTCTGGGGCGTTAGAGCAAGTGGAAAGAGCCGAGATCCTAGTTGGAATAGGTCACTCAGCACCTGATATGCCTGTTGAATTGTGACCCTAATCCATCTGGCTATAGTCTGTATGGATGCTGGCCAACCTTAGAAGAAAATCAATTAGTTTTCCATATACTGGCTGTCCTCTTCAGACAAATTTCTCAACACTCTCACCACATTTAACAGAGACAACTGACCCTGATGCCGGTATTACAATTAAGATTAAATGCCGACACCACTTTAGGGTGAAAGGAAGGTAGTGTATGTAACACTGCCCTATCTTTAAGAATCACCAGAAATGGAAGTCTACAAGATAAAGTTCCTAATTTTGAGCTGATGATATAGCTAAAAGGAAACATAATTTCCAAGTTTTCCCCTGCAAGTCCACCTCCTGCAAAGGTTCAGAGGGTGACTGAAGTGATGACACCACTAGATTTAGATCCTAAGGCTCTATGGGATGCATATATGGTGGCTGTATATGTAATAAGCTCTGCAAGAAGGTTTTCACTTCTGGATTAGAGCCAATTTTGTTATAAAATAAATCGACAAAGCTGATACCTGCACCATAAGGGAAACTAAACAAGGACCTGACTTTAGGCCTGCTTGAAGATTTCTGGATGCAGAGACCATTCACAAAAAGAGAAAAGGAGGGTTACTGCACTAGTTAGTAATTATAATACACAAATTTTATTAATGAACCTCATATACTTCAGATCATTGATAAGTCTCCGTTATGATGTTTTATTACTGTTGGGGGTGCAGCCAGATGACAATGAGCGGCACATCAGAGTATACAGAAAAAAGAGAATGTCTTGTTTCAGGCACACAAACTTAACATAACTTTTAATTCCTTTATTTAATTCATTTATTGTTTATTTTTGTGTAATATATATTTATTGTAGATGAATTAAAAGTTATGTTTTAATTTAAGTTTGTGTGCCTGAAACAAGACATTCTCTTTTTTCTGTATACTCTGCAGAGACCATTCCCCTGGAAGACTGTTGGCTGATTGAAGAAAGCAGAGTCTTTTATTCAGGGAAAGCCCATAAGAATCCAATGTGTTTAGTACTTCACTTAGTTCCAACACATTAATTGGAAGTCTTGTTTTCTTTCTGGACCAAATCCCTCAAGATGATGGTTCAATATAACTCCCCCCATCTTTGCAGACTGGCATCTGTTGTGATTACCAATCAATCCTGGATGAGGAAACTCCTGACTTTGGGCCTGATTCAGAGCTGAATGCTCTGACCAGAGCGCTCGCTCTGAATCAGGGCCTCCTACCTGTTTTAGGAGCGTCCTCATGGACGCTCGCATAGCTGTGGGTTACCACCCACAGCTTATGCGAGCGTCCATGATGATGGTCGCGATGGTCAAGACCATCGGGCTTGCGACGGAGACCCTGCGGTAGGGTCTCGCTGCCGCAAGCCCTGGAGTGATTTTGGCTCTATCAGAGCCAAAATCACTTCCGCTGACATCACTAGTGATGTCAGTGGGGCCGGCTTGAGACGGTAGGCGTTCCCATGGGAACGCCTCCGTCTGGCAGGCACGCCCCCGGCACGCCCACCAAAGGGGGCATGCTGTCAATCAACATCGACAGCACGCCCCCTTTGGTGCGAAACCCGGAGCGATGGAGAGCCCGTCGCTCTCCGGGTCTTGCGCATGCGCATGACGGAGCTCCCTCCGTCGTGCGCATGCGCAGTGGGGGACATCGACCCGCTTGCGAGCGTACTGCCGCTCACGAGCGGGTCTGAATGACCCCCTTTGTTCAAGTTTTCTGACATGGTCCACCTGAATGACTGTCTTGTCTCTGGTGAAAGAGTGGTGAATTGTGCCAATAATCAATGGTTGGAAAGCAACCAACTTCTTAGAATGTTTAATTTTAACATCCAGGAATGTAGTCTTGCACACATACACCTTAGAACCGATGGACTTCGGACCTTTAAAATCTTCTGAACGAGACTTTGAATGTCTCTAATATTTTCTATCAGCAAAAAGACCGTATTGAAAACAATGCCTAAAAATGTCATCAACTGACTGGGAATCATCTTAGACTTTTGCTAGTTGATAACCCAGATATGGCACTTCCACTGCCTTTAACAAATATACTCTTACCTCCATTCCGGCTAGTACTGCTCTTACAGATTCCATCCTGAATTTTTTTATCTGTAATCTTGAATTAAGTCCTTTAGATTTAGGATGGGCCTGCAACTCCCATCTGGTTTTTGGACTAAAAATAGATTGGAATAAAATTGCTTGATCAGACCAGGCCAAACACTTTTCTCTGTTGCTTGGCAACCTTGTTGACAAGTACCTTCTTGGTGGAGAACCAAAAAGACTGAGGATGTAACAACTTTCTACTATACATGTCACCATTTGTATGAAAAGGACCTTTTCCACTGGTCCTTGAATGACAGAAGACAGCGTCCACCGCAGACACCTCTGAGTATATGCCCTTCTCACCATGCACCTCACATTTCCCTGGCTTCTTCCTAGATTGTTTTCCTCTATGTAAAAAACCTTAGAACAAGGTTTCCTGTCCCTTGGTACGAGAGGCTGTAGATGGCTGCCCTTGTCTAAGAGGTGGATGAAGGGACCAAATCTTAGACTTTGAGGAAATGCCTATAGGAGTAAATTAACTTTTGGCTGCCGTGGCCTCTGAGATGCTAGTTCTGGGACAAGCAAAAGCTTTCCTTTAAAAGGTAAGCCTTCCAAAAATGCTTTTGTCTCAGAAACCTCATTCCATGACTAACCATAGAATGAATCTTACCACAACTGCTTGCCCAAAAAAGCTTTGACTCATCAACACAGACTAATCTAAAGCGGCTTCACCCAAATAAAATGCTCCTACTTTAATCTGTTCTGCGATGGATAATAGTTGAGATTTAGATATGTCTGACTGGATAATCCCATCAGCCCACTTTTCCACTGCGTAAGCTACCCAAGATGAAGCAATAATGGGTTTTAAAGCTACCCCTGCAGTTCTGGTATGAGCCTTCCCTTAAGTAGGCACCATCTGAAACACAGACCTGTAATCTTAGATAAACGTATTGCAGGAACACCCGCTTTTGGTGATTGTTCTCTATAGTCTCTCTCGCTGTTAGTATTGGATACATACTAATAATTATGGACATTATTATGCTAAGAACCTCTTTGATGCAATATAGCAGTATTATTATTAGGTTTAGCATGGTAGAGTGTACACTCACTTGCATTTTTTCTCTTTTTCTGCTTGCAGTACTACTAGTCTCAGCAGGTAGCACCTCACATTGTGCTTAGGGTGTGTAATCTAAGACCCCTCTCCCTAAGTACTGGATACATCAAAGGAAATCTGCGTGGGATCTGAAATTTTTTATCAGGATTTAGCCATGTTTCAGCCAACAAATCTGATAATTGTGAAGATGAATGAGATCACAGAATTTTTTTCTTTAATCTCTTGGTTGTAAATATATCATCAGAGGGAGACTCTACATCCCTAAAGTCCAAGACCTGACAAACTGCTCAGACTAGCTCATCTACCCTCTTAACTCCTTCCTCTGTTAAGGACACCGTATCCTCTAAATCAGGGATAGAGAACCTCAGGCCCGGGGGCCGTATAATGCCCCTGAAATAATTTGATCTGGCCCTCTGAGATTTTTTTTATGCTAGCCTCATTTGGCTAGCAGGGTGCCTAGAATGGCACCCTGTGTCCAAAATCTATGCAGCAGGGCCGACCAGGAGCGTCCTTTGGGCGCTTCAGACAGTCACACCACTGCCCTTACAGCTCCCCGGAGCTTGTCAAGATGCTCCGGGCATTGCTGTAATCAACTGGCAATTGTGACCCCGCCCCTGTGTGACATCACACGTAAGAGCATGGTCTGCGAATAATGGTACATTTATCAAAATGGTCCTTGGTGGAAAAAAATGTACCCCACCCCTGCTCTAAATCATACTCTTGCTTTTGTTCTTCCTTATCTGAGGAAACATGAAACTCAGAAAAATATGAAAAAGATGACGCATACGTATTTTTGGCCCACCAGAAAACAATAATATATTTAGAGAAGATTAAGTCTTTTCAAGACTTAAAGCATTTGCATTGGCTAAAGATGGCACTTTGAGGACCCCATGGTCCTGGATAACCCAAGAAAAGGCCTCTGTGTACCACCTGGCTGGACACAAAATTAGACAGATCTTCCCTCATAACTGAAGCTATTGAAAGAGCCACAGACCCACGTTGGTTCTTCAACAGAGCCTATGGGTACCTCTGCAACCAGTAGCAGATCACGAGTATCCTCTTAAACCGGAAAGAGAGCATGTGAGTCCCAATTAGGTAATATAGCTTGACAACTTGTACAAAAATTATGCAAACTAGTTTCTCCTCCTCCAAATTTAGCCTCAGATCTACTCTCTTTTTCAAACATTTTTACAAACACAAAAAAATAACAACCAAGCAGTATAGTGAAAAAAAAAAAAAAAGGGAGTACCATAAAATCCTAATACTATAAATCCCACAACCCCCCCCCCCCCCTGTATACCACCCTTAGCTTTGGCATACTTGATTCCCAAAATACAAAACCTAAATCCAAAGCCTACAAAATATACTTGTAAATTCTAAACAGTTGTTAGGGCAACAAGACAGAATAGCCACGAATGCAAGGAGGCTCCCCAGCAGTAATAAGGCCAATAGAACATAGCAAAATGAAGTATTATCTAATGCAACTCTTGCTAAGGTAAATACCCTAACAGTAGTACACCCTCCCATATACATAACCACATTTTTAGACGGTATTTACGGCATACCTATCACCTCAACATGAATAAACTATATGAAAAATGTATAGAAGTGAGGTAGAAAATAACATGTATTATATGATACAATCTGCCTATAGGCAATACACAGAATTAGTCAGCAACCATTTTTGAGGGGAAGCGAAGAACTTAGACTCCCTATCCAACACCACCCTCAGTTTAGATGGGAACAACATGGCATACTGTATGTGCAATTCTCGAAGACGTCTTTTAACAGGGAGAAATTTAGCCCTATCTTTCTGGACCTCTGCTGCAAATATGGGAACACGGAAACCTTCACATCAATACGTTCCAAAGGACCCTTCACACGAGCCAGACGAAGCACTGAGTCACAATCAAGATAGTGAAGGAATATTGCGATAAAAGTGCGTGGAGGGGCACCTGGTGGCAGTGGCCTGGTGGGAATACGGTGTGCCCTTTCCACCGCAAATTGAGGGGAGGAGGAGTCCCAGCCATAGGTATCCAGCAGCCATTTTCTAGGAAAGCATCAAGAGCTGATCCCCTCTTCCGTTTCCGACAGGCCAACAAAGCGTACATTGTGTCTCAAACGACCTTCCATGTCAGCAATTTTATTCTGCATACTGGTCATTTGGGAAGTTAAAGCCGTTACTTGTGTTTTTAGTTGAGTATAGGAATCTTCCAGAGTCGATCTCAGTTTCTGCCTCCCCAACTCGCTCGCGGAAAAATCCTGGTGCAGGAAGGACAAGTCGCTTTGGACCTTTTCAATCTTATCAGACAGCCTTTGTTCACTAGTGGTGACTGCATTCAGCACCTGCTGCAGTGTAACTTCTGTAGAGGAGGATGCAGTGGAAGCAGGCTGCTGAGAATCAGAGGCAGGTGATGTTGGGCCCTGAGAGTCACCACTTAAAGGGGGTGTAGGGGCGGGCATAGCGCTCAAGTTTAGCTGCAGCCACAGCCTGGCCTGATTTCCCCATAGCAACCAGAGTACAGCCTGGAGTGTGATGGATTATGCAGCAGAGTGTGATATAAAGTCTACCACCAGGAAGCTTCCACAAAAAGGCTAGGAACTTATGCTACCTAAAATAGAGTAATGAGTGCCACAGCAGGGACGTCCAGCAGGAGCCCTGGAAGGCTCACATGGTCAGGAGCTCAGCAGGCCTTAGAGGCAGGGGTCTTCAACCTTGGCCCTCTAGCTGCTGTGGAACTACACATCCCATCATGCACTGCCATAGCTTTTGCATGCTGTTATATCAAAAAGGTGGCAGTGCATGCTGGGACGTGTAGTTCCACAGCAGCTGGAGGGCCAATGTTGAAGACCCCTGCCTTAGAGAGTGAAGAGGAGCCACACTGTAGAGACAGACACCACCGCAGGCAAACAGCAGAATCCCGGGAGCGCATACAGCCGAGGCCAGCACACAGGTACCAAAATCCGGGCCACAGGAGGTATGGTCAGGAGAAATAGCTGGAGATCCTACAGAAGCAGCAGCCTACGCCATTGCCACGCCCACGCCCCCTGCCTCATGCTTTTTAAAGTAGCGCACTTTTAGTTTGGTTTAATTACATATATTATTATTACAGAAATTCTTGGTGACAGGTTATTTAATATCCTACTTTGATTTGACTGTACTCATTAACGGATATAATAAATCTCAGCTCCTTAAGGATATTCACATATAAATATGAGCAGCAAAATCTATGTACAATGGAAATGTGTTGGGTGACTCTCTGTGTGACGCATGGCCATTTACATACATTGAAGTACGTGAACTGTTTCTATACCACAATTTTATACCACTTCGTTGGTAGAGAATATACACCAGAAAAAAATTCACTACAGTAAATCGTTCCTTCTAAAATTTTTGAAAACTCTGCGTGATGCACAGGACTCTCTGAGAGCGTGAGCTTGACATGTTTTGTTCGTGACCTGTCAATATGGTTGTACAGCAGTTTTAGTTATTATAATTTATCTACAAATTACAATTGCAGTGTTAGAATTAATAACCTGCAGGCACCTGTAACATATACACAGTTCAGCCCATAATGGTAACAATACTGCTAGTAGGGAAACATGAAATGACCACCATAACATATCTGCCAGACACGCATGTAAACTCTATCACTTATTGGATAGTGGTAGACTGTAACAGTCCATGCATACTAAAGTGCTATATATCACTACTGTATAACTGCTTGAAACCAGCATGCCTATATGAGAAGGGTTTCTGCTAATACATAAGTAAAACAACCTGTGAGATCAGTATACTGAAGGCAACACAGAATGAATAGATCTATAGCTTTTTGTTGTTGAGGTCATGAAAATACTAAATTGTAAAATTCTGCAGTCCATTCACCTGTTGTACCTGGTAATCTACGCAGTGTAGGTTGGAAGATCTTTACAAACTTAAATCTGGTCTTTATGCTACAAATACCTGTGATTTATCGCTGGTTTTCCAAGGAGCAAAGAGCCTGGTAGTTTGGTCAGTGCCAACTGTTATTATAAAATCTCCATCAGGATCCCACCTCAGACCCTGTACACTGTTGAAATGCCCAGAGATGGCGACCATGGGCATCCATTCGTCCTAATGAAAAAAAGAAACAAACATGTAAAATGGTCAAATAGCCTAATCCACTTTACAGAATCATTTACCACATTCCACTATATAACAGCTCCAGTATCATTGTACAAAACAGTGTACTGACAGCATATACTGTACTTTATTACCAAGTAAATAGCCGATGATGCCTTAAACTGGATGTCCATTTCTGGTCAGACTCTATAATCAAACCTTCCCCTTACGTATACTAAATAAGTGGGAACCATACCGGTTAGTCTGCCAGCTTTGAAAGCTGGCTCTGGAGCCAAGTCTACCCATAGCTACCAACAAAGCTCTATAAAAGCTTGTTAATATGTTGTTTTTTTTCAAAGCTATGTGCGGCTTGCATTGCACTAGAGAAAAATATGAGATATGGTAAGAACTTACCCTTGTTATCTCTATTTCTACGAAGTCCATAGGGTTCCACAGGATACCTTGGGGGTATAGGTGTGACGTCAGTCGCAGGGCACCAAAGAGTTAAGCTTTCAGCCTCCCAGGATGCACTAGGTCCCCCTCCTATACCCCGCCCCCGGGCCAAGGCACCTCAGTTAGTTACCAAGCCATAGGCCGGAGGAGGAGAAGGAAGAGAGAGAACAAAGATCTGGACACATACAAGAATCACATTCTCACCAGAGGGAGACGGAAAACCGGTGACCAGAGCAAAACCCATCTGCAGCACAGGTGCGACAGGGCGGGAGTCCTGTGGAACCCTATGGACTTCGTAGAAATAGAGATAACAAGGGTAAGTTCTTACCATATCTCATATTTTCTACTTCAGGGTCCATAGGGTATCCACAGGATACCTTGGGGATGTCCCAAAGCAGTATCCTTTAAGGGTGGGGACGCTCCTGTGCAGAAAGGAGAATCCGCCGCCCGAAGGAAGCATCCTGAGAGGCGAAGGTGTCAAACCTGTAATACCTCACGAAGGTATGGACAGAAGACCACGTAGCAGCCTTGCAGATCTGAACTGCCGAGGCACCACGTCGAGCTGCCCACGAAGGACCCACAGACCTAGTGGAATGAGCCTTCAGAGAAGGAGGGACCGGTAGGCCTTCATGAAGATAAGCTTCAGAAATAGCCATACGGATCCAGGCTGCCAAAGTTTGCTTTGAAGCAGGCCAACCCTTTTTACAGAAGCCATAGAGGACAACAAAGCGTCCGACTTCCTAAACAAAGAAGTGCGGTCAACATAAGTCCTTAAGGCCCGCACAACATCCAAAGAGGCCTCACCCATGGAAAGACCCGGTGAGTTAAAGGCCGGAACAACTATTTCCTCGTTAACATGAAACTGGGAAACAACTTTGGGAAGAAACTCGGGCCGAGTGCGGAGCACTGCCCTGTTCCCATGAAAAACCAAGAAAGGGGGTCTACAAGAAAGAGCCCCTAACTCAGAAACACGTCTGGCTGAAGCAACGGCCAGAAGGAAAACAGTCTTAGCTGTTAGCCATTTAATATCCACTGAGCCCAGTGGTTCAAACGGCGGTCCTTGGAGAGCCCTCAGGACCACAGCCAAATCCCAAGGCGCCACAGGTGGAACAAAGGGCGGCTGAATACGGAGAACACCTTGCATAAAGGTGCGCACATCCGGGATTGTAGCAATCCTACGGTGAAACCAGACAGATAGGGCCGAAACCTGTACCTTCAAAGAAGCAAGGCGAAGCCCATGATCTAGTCCCGCTTGCAGGAAGGCGAGAATCCGAGACAGACGAAACTCCCGCGGTGCATAACCTCTCGGTCGACACCACTGGAAGAACGTATGCCACACGCGATGGTATATCCTCGCGGAAGACGGTTTCCGAGCTCGTAACATGGTACGCACCACAGAGCTGGAAAACCCCCAGGACCTCAGCATGGCCGTCTCAACAGCCACGCCGCCAAAGACAGCCGAGTCAGGTCCGGGTGAAGACAAGGACCCTGAGACAGAAGGTCCGGTCGTAGCGGCAACCGCAGAGGACTGTCCACGGACAGACCCTGAAGGTCTGAGAACCAGTGCCGTCTGGGCCACGCGGGAGCTATCAACAGGAGCGTCCCTCCTTCCTGTTTGAATTTCCGGATTACCCGTGGAAGAAGGGAGACCGGAGGGAACAGGTATGCGAACCTGAACGTCCACCGGACGGACAGAGCATCCACCAGAGACGCCCCTTCGTCTCTTGTGCGAGACCCGTACACCGGCAACTTGTTGTTGTGCCGGGACGCCATGAGGTCGATTTCTGGAAGACCCCACCTGTCCACCAGTAGTTGAAAAACGTCCGGGTGCAGGGACAATTCCCCTGGATGAACGTCCTGGCGACTTAGAAAGTCCGCCTCCCAATTTAGCACTCCCGGGATGAAGACCGCTGATATGGCCGGAAGATTGCGCTCCGCCCAAACCAGGATCCGAGAGACCTCTACGAGAGCCGCCCGACTGCGAGTTCCTCCTTGCCTGTTTATGTAGGCCACGGTGGTAGCATTGTCCGACTGGACCTGCACCGGGTGACCCTGGAGAAACCGCTGTGCCTGCAGGAGAGCATTGAAGACCGCACGGAGTTCCAAGATATTTATTGGAAGCTCCGCTTCTGTCGGTGTCCACATGCCCTGGAACAAGTGTGGACCCGAAACTGCTCCCCAGCCCCGAAGACTGGCGTCCGTTGTCAACAGGACCCAATTTGGAACCCAGAACGGACGTCCCTTGTTGAGGTGGGTCGTCTTTAACCACCACGCAAGGGACAGGCGAACCTCCTGGGTGAGCACAATCGTCTGGGACTTCAGAGACTGAGGCAGCCCGTTCCACTTGGACAGGATCAGGTGCTGCAGAGGTCTGGAGTGAAACTGGGCGTATTCCACCATGTCGAACACCGACACCATGGAGCCCAGTAACCTCATCGCCGAGTGTAAGGACACCCGGCGGCTGTGCAGACAACTGCGCACCCTTGACTGTAAAGCAGAGATCTTGTCCTCCGTCACGAAGATCCTTTGCTGTCCCGAGTCCAATAAGGCTCCAAGATGCAGAATCCTCCGAGACGGGATTAGAGTGGACTTCTGCCAGTTGATTAGCCAGCCGTGCCGTTGCAGCAGTGCAATGGTCAGGTCCAAGTGGTGTAACAGGAGCTCTGGAGATCCTGCCACCAATAACAGGTCGTCCAAGTACGGCAACATGCGGACTCCTTGCAGCCGCAGAGAAGCCGCCATGACCGCCATAGCGTCCTGTATGTCCAATGACACCATGTAGTCCCCAGGTTCCAGCGCCAGAATGATGGACCGTAGGGTCTCCATCCGAAACTTCGGGACCCGCAAAGACTTGTTGAGTGCTTTGAGGTTGAGAATCGGACGATATGACCCATTGGGTTTCTGTACCAAAAATAGATTTGAATAGAAACCCTGGCCCCTCTGGGAGAATGGAACAGGCACTATAACTCCAGCCTGGAGCATAGTGTGCAATACCTTCCGCAGCTCCGTAGCCTTGTTCCGGTCTGATGGTAGACCCGTGGTGAAGAATCGAGCCGGGGGTCTGTGCCGGAAGGAGAGGGCGTACCCGTGAGAGACCACCTCCAGAACCCAAGTGTCTGTCGTAGTGAACGACCAACACCGGGAGAACTGCAGCAGGCGGCCTCCCACCCTGGGATCCCCCAAGGGGAGACCCGGACCGTCAGGCCGCAGGCTTGTCATCTGGTTTGGGGGCCGGACGTCTGGTACTCCATGCCTGTTTCCGGGGCTTGACCGATTTCTTAGGGCCAGCCTGTCGAGGAAACGACTGTGGTTTGGGCCTGCCCTGGGCCCTAGATGACCGAAATGACGATGGTCCAGAACCAGAAGGAGCAGCGGCCGACGGGAGACAAGCAGATTTGGCTGCCGCCAGCGTGGCCACAATCTTATCCAGATCCGGACCGAAGAGAACTTCTCCGGTAAACGGCAACGCTTCCAGACCTTTCTTGGATCTGCGTCCGCCTTCCAGGATCGCAGCCACAAGGTGCGACGAGCAGCTACCGCTGCTAAAGAAATTCTAGACACCAGAGTACTAATGTCTAGAGCCGCCTCGTTGATGTAGGTGGCCGAATCACGGAGATTGCCAATCAACTCCGCCTGTTCGGCCGGACAGTCGGATTCAAAAGAAGCCTCTAATGAATCCGCCCAGCGCTCCATCGCTCTGGCAACCCAGCAAATGGCCATAGCCGGCCGTGCTGCCCCCCCTGCAAGGGAATAAGCGGACTTCAGGCAGATTTCTACCTTGCGGTCCGTAGCATCCTTAAGGGAGGACATGGATGGCATCGGCAATGTGGCACTACGGACAAGACGGGTCACGTGAGAATCCACCTGTGGAGGGGATTCACACTTAGCAAAATAATTATCCGCGAACGGATAAGCCACCGCCAGGCGTCTCTGCGGCTGGTATCTTTTGCCAGGTTGTTTCCACGCCTCCTCTAAATGGTCCACCAACTGACCCGAAAGAGGAAAGACTGTGGCATCGCCCTTCACATCTTTGAAAAAGGCATACTTAGATTTAGCCGCTGGGGGAACTTCGTCCTCAATCACCAAGGCTGTGCGGACCGCCCGAATAAGTCCAGGAATATATACTTTGGACTTAGCATCAGCGTCCTTAGTATGGAAAGGTTCCTGATCGTAAGGATCCAGAATCTCCCCATCATCAGACGTCCCTTCGTCATCCTCATAAGGAGCGGACAGAGACGCCACCGGCCTTTTATGAGGCCGCATCACAGACTCCCCTTGCAACACATCCGACAAGTGCTGTACAGAACTCGTCAGGGAGTTAACCCACGCTGGCTCCTGAGAACCCGGGAGCGGGGAAATAGGGAGACTGTGGGGTACCACCAATTGTCGTGGGAACCCCTGCATGGGTGACGACACCACAGACTGCTGGGACAAACCCATCGGAGTAAACGCGGGCTGCGGAGCTAACTGGCCCACTAAAGCTGTTAACGCCTGAGCGAAACAAGCCCAGGGCGGCTCCTGTACCGGTGCTGTAACCGTAATAGGCCGCGCCATGGACAAACACTGCCGGCAAAGGCCCTCCGCGCTACCCTCCCCCTCCGCTAACGGTACTTTGCACGTGGTACACTGTAGCCGGAGGGGAAAATCACTTTCAGACATGATGGCACCACGTATGTGACCTCCCTCACCAATTAAGTATTAAATAGGCGAGAGACCACCCTGCAGCACCGCACCGCAAGGGCTTTAGCAGAAAGAACAGGGACAGTAATAAAGCTGACAGTTTAGAGAAGAAAAGTTACAGGCAGCGCTAGCACAGTCACATACAATGCAGAGAAATAACAATTCCTGCACTAACAGCGCTGATCACTCAACTACACAGACACAGGGCCTGGTAGGACACAGCGCTGCATACACAGACCTGAGCCACAGCGGAGGAGAGGTATGCGGGGGGACCCAGACCACGATGCTTCCTTCCAGACTTCCAGCAGCGTTCACCATGCGTTGCAGAGAAGATGGCCGCTGAGGAGCAGAGAGAAGCTGGCCTGGGGGAGGAGCGCTGACATGGGACCAGTCAGCACAGTGCAGAGAGGACTGTGTGCAGCGGGGGAGGCGCCGGCTGTGAGACAGGGAAGGCGCGCTCCCCTGGCATGCATTTAACCCCTGGGACGCCGCAGCGCTACCGCTCTGCTGCGGTCCGCTGTCCCAGGGGGTAGTGGAAGCGCAGGTTGGTCGCCTGGCTCCACGCTGCAGCCAGTCCCCAGGGAGCCCCCTGCCTGGGGACTTAGGACCATGTGATCAGCGGGGACCCACCGCGGGACCCCGCTGCTTACCTCTGTCCCCCTTGAATCCGGCCATGGTCCGGAGCATCTGGGGTCACCGCTAGCTGTGACTCCAGACGCCCACCAGCATCCCCGGATCAGTACCGGCGTTCTGGTACCGGCGGGGTGTAGGGAAGACAGCATGGACGTCAGGACTGACTGTCCATGCTGTTCATCCAGATGTGCAGCCACAGCTGCATGAAGAAAAAGCTTCAGGGGCTCTTCTAGCCCCCACTCCAACAGGTGCACCCGACTCCGGCCGGGCACCAAACTAAACTGAGGTGCCTTGGCCCGGGGGCGGGGTATAGGAGGGGGACCTAGTGCATCCTGGGAGGCTGAAAGCTTAACTCTTTGGTGCCCTGCGACTGACGTCACACCTATACCCCCAAGGTATCCTGTGGATACCCTATGGACCCTGAAGTAGAAATTAGCTATTCATAGCTTTATGGCTCTCAGGTACAGGTAACAGTGAAAATTCCTTCCTATATACATGATTCAGGGGGAAGGTAAGATGTAACTTTTTTGCGTACTCTCCTCAACGTCCCTGCTATACAGTATAAATAAAAAGTACCTACAACAACAGAGAACCCATTCTTCATTATGTTGATGAGGATTATTTGAAACATACATGATGAGAAGGGTCAAATGTTACCTCCTAAAGCAGTTACCAAATTGTACATATTTAATACAGGTTCACCAAACCTAATGCACTTAAGCACATCTGAAAAACCAGGAGCTGCATCTGAAGTTCTGGGACACGTTGCTTGCCATTATGCTTGGCAGAAGTTAGAGGTAAATGTAATAATTGCTAAGTAAATAAGATTACTTGTACTTTATTTGAAAGAAGTAAGCCTTGACAAATCTCTATAAAATCAGTCAAGGCCATTCTGGGCAAAACACTATATAAGCAATGTTTGCAAATATTTCAGTGAACATAACCACAAGCTCCGTTAGTGCAGACAATAATGCATTACTGGCTCTACTGTTTGTAAATCATTGCCAATTACCTTTCAAAACATTAATATTGTAATACGCTGATCTGCACACTATAAACCCAAGCCCATATGTTTCACTAGCTATCATCTGCACACACAGGAAGGTACATACACATACTTCATTGAAAACACCTTTGATCTCTACAATTACACAAGACAGAAATAACTTGTACATATTAGAATGTATGTGCCTTCTTTTTCAGTTAAATATTGAGCAGCAGAAAGCGATAACAATTTTGAAAGCTGGGAGCACAAGAGTGCACATCAGAGTTTTAAGCATTTACTTTATCATGTGCATGCAGCATGCTGAAAGGTGCAGGGCATACATAATGAAATGAACTGAAGCCGTCTGTATATCAGTACCATGTCGCCTCAACAGCAGGTGGCTCATAAGTTTTATAAATAAAGTGCCAGTAAGACTTCTGCTGCAATCAGCTGTAATGTGCTGCAATTCTGATAGCCATCTGCCCTGCAATGATTAGCATAGCGTCCCCACAAAAGGAAGATCATCTGAGCACAGAATAAATCACTAGTGGAGAGGGGAGGCTGAAATGTCCCTTTGTCTTACAGTTTTAATGACTAATTAGAGGCTCTTTGGCAGTGATTTCGCCGTGCTTCTACTTTCATGACTCATACTTACACATATTAAACAGAATACATATAGCCCTTGAAGTAGCAAATGAGTGTCATTTACGACACGTAGAGTAGCCTGGACTGTTGTTCTTTACTATTTAAAGACATAGGCTGGAACACAGCTACAATGGTACCATTACTCTCCTTGGTGCCACAACATTATTAAACATCTTAAGTAATTATTTTTCTCAAGTTAAAAACGTGTATATTTTATCATATATTCCATATATATTGGTATAGAATAGATATTAGTAAAATTAAACTGAAAACCACGTTTCCTCCTTAAGTATGATAGAAGAGCTTATACTTGTGATGGACAATAATTATTACAGAGACAAGTTCCTATTGCAAGAGTAATGGCACATTAAACTTGCCTTGTATATTCCCTGCCCAGGTCGTGCTTTTAAGGAAAGTTGAACAACAAATTAAATGCATGCATGTACTTGTATTTTGTCCATTGCTTGTTATCGGCCATTGTAATGGGAATGCAGAAAATGACTGCTGAAAGCCATGCTGAGTGCAGTGATTTTATAAATGTATCAGGCATTGGATAATGGTCAGACATCAGGAGATGGTCAGACATTGCATAAGGTGTTTTTAACAGACAGAAGCTAAGAAAAGGGCAAAGATCAATGTGACCAGACATACTTAATCCTGAATCAACATAGTCTTACCTACAGTTAATCTGAAAACATACACTATAAAATAAGTTGTTGTTGAGATTTCCAAACATGACCTTTATACCTGTTAAAATGCTTATGTAGGAGTTTTTCTCCTATATAAACTGTAATTTGTCAGTATAGAATCAGCCTTTTGCTCAATGTACAAGATTCCAGCTCCAAGGTGTTGGAGGGGCTCCTGGGAAGGAAACCATTTATTTTCTGAGTAGATGATCTGACAAGCAAATTAAGTGTTAATAATTTACTTTTTCTTTTACTTTGTAATAAATGTCTTTTTAACTATTTGTTTGTGTGGCTTGATTAACGTCTTTGTATCCAAGAATCTTATCTTGTTCCACCGAGAACAGCCACCATATGAACTTTCATTATTTTAATTAATTTAATATTCAGAAAATTGCAAGAAATGTAATAGTTAAAATAAACTTGACCAAATGAATCCAGTTAACATAAGCCTTATGGATATCAACCGCTAGGGAATTTAGTGACAGTCTGTTCCACAATAAAAGAAACCAGACAACATGTAGTGGCTCTGTTGTGTATGTGTGTGTGTATATATATATATATATATATATATATATATATAAAATAAATAAAACTTGATTAATACTTTCTGCAAGTGATTATTATGGTCTAGTTAGATCCGAAAATCTCCAAAAGCAATGAAAAAACAATAATCACTGCGCTGGTAATATTCTCTACCTAGTAAATATTTGCAATTCGTTTTGATCTCTATTATATAAACAGGAGGCTTATTTAATCATACCTAAAATAGGTTTTATTGAAAACATAAATATATGCCTCAATAAAAAGAAAATTCACATAAATCACAGCAATAATCTCGTCAAACAATAATACCCAATTAAATAAAAATATATATGGAATATATATAGAGAAGCTTAAGACACTATAAAAAATGACTTATTAAGCTATCCAGAATCATGTATCACATCAGGTATGTTTTTGGTATGATTAAATAAGTTTTCTGTTTATATAAGAGAGCAAAACTTCCATCAAGCGAATTGCTAATAGTTACTAATGAGATATTACCAGCGCAGTGATTATTGTTTTTTCATTGTTCCATAAAATGGAAGCTGCTTAAATCAATTTGGCAATGCTCTTCAGGTCCATGAAAAGGAGGGGTCATACTAAACTAAATTAGCTTTTGTAGTGCTAATTGGAGTTCCCAGGGGTGACTCCCAGGTAAGCTGGCTCTCAATTTGGATGTATTTCTGTATGCGGCTATATCATGAGGCCTTACAACAGATAACACTGTACAACAAATTAATACTTTTAATTTGTTTACTTTCTAAAAATAGTCATACATTACTAATTTGAGGTCAAGAAAAACTAAAATGATTTCAGAATGTTTTTACTAGCTCTATTTTTTGGGCTACACTACTTGCACTATACTGTATGTACATTAGTAATATGGTCATAGTGAAAAGCTATTTTAAAATAATCTGATATTTTCTTGATAAAAAATAAACAGTTGTTTTAATTCAATCAATCACAAATAAGAACACAAAACGAAACAAACATACAGCATACGAAACAAACATGCAGCATATGAAAGTACTATCTAATATAGGTGCCTATTCATGAGGGTGCTTTCTCTTGTCGCTTGTACTCCTCTTCTGGGGCATCTCTTGTCATTGTCCAACAATAGTGATTCACCTACCCTGATATCTTTGTTCCATTGCTGAAATGTCTTGGTGGAATCGCCCACTATGCTTGTCACTCAGTGCACCACAGTTATCTTGTGTGGGTAATCCCGTGAATCGCATATATTTGAGTAGGGGAGGGGACAAATAACTGATTAATTTAATTGGGAAATTAGGCCCCGCCCCTTCTGCACGAAACGCAGATTGCTGGTAAGATTCTCTCCATTCTGCCCACTTCACTAGGAATACCCCTACATTGTCATAAATGGGCTATATCTCGGAGCTCAGAGCTAACAGAGTTTTAAATGTGAAATTCATTCTTTGCATGCTGAAATCAATTAGAAGTAACTATTTTCACATCGGAAACATTTTCATTGTTGTGCAGTGTAATTACATAGGCCAGAGTGGGCACTATTATCATGTAGTGTAAGAACTCCCGGTATCAGAGAAGCCGTGAAGTTGTCTGGCGGCTTACCATGAACTTATAAATGCATGCAACAAATATATCTGAATTTATATTACTATATAGTTTTCATGAATTGTTGCAGGTACAATTTAGTGTGCTGGAGAATATTTAGGGGATACTCCCCTTTCCGTTTTTCTCTTTTTCATTGTTCCGCAATAAAAGTCACACACATACTAAGAATTAAAAAAATTAAAAGACACACAAATATGGTGCACATAAGCAGTAAAAGTGAAGCAAAGATTGAACTTCATCAAATCATTATTCTCATCTTATGACATATTATATGCATGCAACCACTATTAACAATGCGACTTAAGAGGAATTTTAAAAGAAGTGTCTTTATAATTCTGTAGGTTATACTACTTTAATGGTGAGTAAAGAAACATATTCTACTACAAAAAACTATGTACGTATTGCGTGTGCCTTACATGTCTGCCTGGATTTCGACTCCACAAGTGCAGGGCTCCATGAAATGCATGCGCCAAAATCATAGATTTCTCAGGGCTAAACTGACAACCATAAAATCCCAAAGTGTTGCCTCCAACTTCTCCAACACGAACCTTTATTTTAAAGAGAGCACAAACAAATTTAGAATTTTAGTTTACAATTTTCTTTCTAGTTAAAAAGAAATCTGAAACATAACGAAAATTAGAACACAAAGAGATCTATAGTGTGCAAAAAAAACTTTTCTGTAAAGCTGCTCTGTGTGACACAAATAGAGCCTCCACCAAACTCTTAAATTAACACTTTAGAATAGAAGATAGTGTCCAACAATAGCGCATTCACAAGTGTCCACCAATTGTATAAGTTATCTTACACAGAAATTCCACTCAGAAGCATCTGATTAAGGACCACAAGGTCTGAAACGCGTTAAGCTGAGGATCCCTGCATGGTATCGGTATTGACAATTACCTGACCAGGAGTGGAGAAACTTCCCGGGACTTGTGGATACCCACTCCAGCTACTACCATCGTGGAAGGGTGATTGTGAAAAAGATAGTTAGCCTTGTGTTATACACCTGGGATGTGGTGATAAAAATAAGCATATATCTTTAAAATGTGAGTGCATTGTATGAATAAATGTGTTATTTGATAGAAAACAATATTATACTAAGTGTTTCTACCTTTACTCTTTTTGAGATACAAAAACGTTATTTGAAGATTATTTTGGAATAAAAGACAATAACCTGTATGGAAAAAGTACTAAGTGGAATTTCTGTGTAAGATAACTTATACAATTGGTGGACACTTGTGAATGCGCTATTGTTGAACACTATCGTCTATTCTAAACTGAAACAAAAGGAGTTAAATATTAAGTAACCTTTAATTTCTTTTTACAAACTAACTTAGTAGAAGACTAATTGCACACAATCACTTACCTCACAGCAACTGTTTGGTAGTTACACAAACTGTCCCTTGCTGTAACTGCTGTTTTCTTTTCTTGTTACCACTGATTGTTAAAGGTAGATGTAGACCGATATCTCCATATTTTGAATTAGGGTCTATATCATACTCTCAGAAACCGCTCCAGCCCACTGGTACATTCAACCAGGGACTACAAGAATAGAAAAGCCAGCAGGTACAATGATGGAAAATATGCTGAATTGGTAAAAGAGAGGTAAGTAATAGGGCAAAATCATACTTCGATAGTTAATTAGTGTTGATATTTTAGTATACTTGTACTACATAAATAGTGAACCTGAAAAGATAAGGCATTCCAGATAAGCTTTAAAAACTTTTGGAGTTACTGCTAACAAAATGCAGTGTGTGTAAAGCTGGGTACACACGTATACAATTGTCGGACCGTTATTTTAATTTCGAGACGTTCGTTTGATATCGAAAGTGTATGCACCTTCGATAAGGTTTTGTCGGCTGAAAACTGGTCACATCAAAGAATCGCATCTTATGTACAGTTTAATATTCAGCTATTTTGACCAAGCCAGATCGGACCAAAAGTGCAGTGTGTATGCACCTAAGACTGTTCTTGCGACCGTGTACACCAAAAAAACAGGGCCTCTTCTGTGGGTGTGTATAATTAAACCAAGTCAGTTGGCTTGCTACGTACTCTCTTGTAAACTGGCCTCTTTGTTGATGTAAATATTTGCACCTTTTTTCACTTGTTATAACTGTATTTTTGCCCATATAGAGATACAAATATTATTTAGGCAAAACTTTGTCCGGACTTGCTGGGAAGTGTAGTTCCACAACTACTAATGCAAGTGGAAGTGGCCAAAAGCATACACCCTGCACCATAAACTTTTCCCCAGCACATACACTCAATCCATTTCCCTATTGGCAAAAACTGTATGTGCTGGGGAAAAGATTATGGTGCACGGTGTATGCTTTTGGCCATTTTCACTTGCATTACTAGTTGTAGGACTACATATCCCCGCAAGCTCTGATACAGTTTTTGCCAATAGGGCAAATGGATTGAGTGTATCAGAGTATGCTGGGATATGTAGTCCTACAACTACTAATGCAAGTGAAATTGGGCAAAAGCATACATCCTGCACCATAACCCTTTCCCTAGCACATAAACTCAGTCAATTTGCTCTATAGGCAAAACTATCAGGGCTTGCTGGGATGTGTAGTCCTGTAACTACAGATGTGTCAACATACATCTTACCTCAATGTGTGCTACAAGTCGCGTTAACCATAACGCATGAACGCCGTGCAACTCGGTAGCGCAGAGCGTCTTTTCCTGCAACTTATTACCTTCAAATGTGTCTTATTCTCAAAGCAATGCGAATAGAATGCACAAGCAGTTTCTGGTGATTAAAATAATTTGCGGCAAGCCTATATCATGTGTGCGACTGCGGGTGTATCTGCATGCGATATACTACGTTACAGTGTAGCATTTTGCGTTCAGACACGCCACATTTGAGGGTGAAAAGCTGCAAGAAAAGACACTCAGCACTACAGAGTCACACCATGGCATGGCGTGACTAGAAGGGCCATTTAACGCATAAGGAAGTAAGATGTATGTGGACACATCTGTACTTTGGTTTTAATTCTGTAACCAACCCCTTTGCAGCTCATTATGGTAATTACTGGTACACTTACTGCGAGTGCAGCCCGGAATAGAGAGAGTGTGTACATAGGTGCAATCATTTTCTTTCGATATTTCAGCAGTCTAGAAAGGATGGTTGCAAATATGAATGTATAAGTGTTTACGCGCGTGTCGGGACATCTGCTTAGGAGTGAAGTCGATCGAAACACTGCATCGAAAGAGTGATTGTACAGTTGTATACCCAGCTTATATCAGCAACTGAGCTTTGATTGAACTAGTCAAAGTAAATGTGTCTACACGTGGGCTGCTCGACGAGCAACTGTATGGTGCAAATTTTGCCATAACCATAACTGGCTAAACCTGTCTGCTTGGTACTCAAATGGATTTGCCAGATCTGAGAGTGCGCCATGGTCAAATCACTTATCCTCTGTTCAAATCCATATTTGACAAATCCTGAAAAGATTTGTAACTGGATTTTTCACTCATACGTGCTGAAATTTGCGGCCAGCTAGAGCGAAAACAAATTAATTAGCTGCTACTGTAATATCACACTATACATGATCATTTAGACAATGATAGATATTACCAGGTTGGCTAGAAATATATACTTTATTATTAAATAAACTCAGAAATGTCTGATTTGAAGTTTACAACTTAATTTGGAGGCCAAAACACATTTTAACACCTAAATCTAGGACTATAAATATATCAATGTCAGTACAGAGAAATAATAATAATTTATTTGTACATATCAAACAGATACTTATATTAATTTATTATAGTACATGTTTAGTAAAAAATGAATTAATCCCCGCCCCTCCCTACTACTACTACAAATACAAGGAAAAAGTCAGAAAAGTTTTCTTGCTGTAAGAGATTTATTTCGCCTTTCCTTTTCAACAAACTGCTTCAGATGGGATCTTAGTCATCACATGGCACAGGTGAACTAGTCACCTAATGCTGTTTTTCAGTATAAAGCATTATGCTGACACTTCATTATATATTTAGCTATAGAAATAAAATGTCACTAAAAACAATGCCTTATAGTTTTAACACAATCCAGTCATCCATCTATATAATAAGCGAGAAAGTGTGTGTGTATGTGTCTGTTTGTTCTTTATGCATGGCCAGAGTCTTGTACCTACAGATGTGTCCTTGCTCATCTAGCCTCAACACGCCATGCAGTACGATATTCCTGAGGTGAGTGAGCTGTCAGGTCCTGTGCAACTCTGCTAGCATGAGGTGTAAGTTCTGCCGAAAATGCATCTAAGTCACAACCTGATGCGGCTAGGATGCACCTGTCATGCTCCAGCCCTTAAAAACCACTCTCTTACATCTCCGGTGTCTGTCCAGGCTAGCGCTGAGGTCCGCTCACGCTGCACATTGCTCCCAGCTGGTACTGAGCTCTGTCTGTGCTGCTCCTGCCCCGTCCGCTCAGTGTCATGTCAATGAGCATGGATATGGCTCTACGCAGCCCTTTTGCTCACACAGCGTGTCACGAAAGCTGCACGACAGAGTTCCCTCCTAAACCACAGTATGGGCGCAGCCATGTTGGACTTCCTCCACTCAGCGCGCTGCTCCCAGACCAGCAGATTGCAGCATCCAATCCCTCGGGTTCCTCCCCTATAAATTCCATTTTCTGACTGGTCTCTGTTGCCAGTACGTCACTTCTGCTGAAGTTATAGCTCTGTGCTGAGCTCCCAGGTACTCTGTATCTGAACGGTTCCAGTCAATATGTTTCCAGTTCCAAGTCTGGTTACAAGTCTCCATTCCATCTAACACTCCAGTCTGGTTTTACCACAGAGACTTGTTTCTATTTGCCTCCATCGGTTCTAACCGCTATCTCCAAATACCGGTTCCATCCGAAATCTCCAAATACCGGTTCCAGTCGATATCATCAGTCAATCAAGTTCTTCAATTCATCAATATCGCTCTCAAACCAATCCAGCATCATCTATCCTAATCTGATTCAGCCCATCTCTTCAGTATCATATATCCAGTTCCCACTCCAACCTGCTGTTCAACAAAAGACATTTACATTACTGTCCTCGCATTCGGGCCCATCATCCTCTACAGTGCGTATACCTCCTCACATCATACATGAGGAAGTCCTGACTCAAGCCACCCAGTTTCATCCACACCTTCCAAGTCTCCTCTTCAGTCTCTCATGTCTGTTCCGACCAAATACAAACCTCAGACGTGACAGCACCAGGAAAACGTGACACTAGTCTGTGTGTGTGTGACATACCATAAAAGGAACTTGAAGTGGAAAAAATGCTGTGGTCGCTACTTCGTAACACTTTGCATGCTGACTGAGAGACTCGGGGTCTGATTCAGCAGTGCACACTAAAAAAAGAAAAATAACATGCCTGGCTATAGCAGGGTCTCACAGGACTAGACAGGCCAGGAGGGGCTGTTTGGTGTTAGTGAGGACACATCTGTAGCTCCACCAAATTTGGCATGGTGGTGTAGTTTGACCAGGATTAGGTTTTTGGCTATGTTTAAAGTTTGTCAGGGACATGGCGGTCTACATGGTGCCCACGAAGTAGGGCGTGGAGTCTCAGATTTTAAATTTCGGTTTAAGCTAGCTCGCTCAAAATGTCTTCCAGTGTCTAAAACTGTGCTGATCTGAAGGCACAGGCTGATATATACCAGTAGGGGGCAGGCAGAGCTCCACCGGTAGAGAAGCAAATTGGAGGATCAACTGTCACACTGCACCTGTACTCACAGTTACTAAATTCCTCCAAACACATTTTCATATGCCATGGTCTCCAATGTTGGTCGGCAAAGATTTCTGCTAGACAGTGATTTCTTTTTTGCAGTGATTTCTGAAACTATACTTATTTCTGTCCTGTAAGGCACTCTACTCCTGACAAACCCCATTCTAAATTGTCAGAGAATGTGCCTGCCTGTCATTTACTTCTAAATTGCATTGTTATCCAGGCGTGAATGACTTCTAGGTTCCTTACCACATTCAAACTAGGTTTAATTCTTTTCTCATCTCAGCCTTCAAAAGTGTGGTCCTTTTCAAAGACCATTCACTGTTAAAGCATAACCAATGACTAAGGGGTATATTTACTAAATTTAGAGTTTTTAGAAGTGGAGATGTTGCCCATAGCAACTAATCAGATTCTAACTATTATCTTCTAGAAAGTGTTAGATATACAATGAGTAGAATCTGATTGATATGGGCAACAACTCCAGTTCTAAAAACTCTCAGTAAATAGAACCCTAAGTTTCAGACTAACCATGTTAACAAACAGTGGATCAATGGAATTGACTCAAAAGCTGTTTCATTAACAGTATTGGGCTATTCCTTTGTTATTTATCAATTAAACAGGCAAAAGGTCTGGAGTTAATTCCAAATGGCATTTGCATTTGGAAGCTGTTGCTGTGAACCCACAACATGCGGTCAAAGGAGCTCTCAATGCAAGTGAAACATGCCATCCTTAGGCTGCAAAAACAAAAACAATTCAACAGAGAGAAATAGCGGGAGTGACCAAATCAACAGTTTGGTACATTAAGAGAGAAAAAAAAAAGAAAAAGGAATGCACTGGTGAGTTTGGCAACACAAAAAAGCCTGGCTATCCATGGAAGACAACAGTGGTGGATGATCGCAGGATTCTTTCCATGGTGAAAAAAACCCCTACACAACATTCAGCCAAGTGAAGAACACTCTCCAGGAGGTAGGCATATTATTATCCAAGAAAAGAGAGGAATATCTCAGGTGCTGGGGGAGAGTATAGCAGCAATCTTGGTCATAAGCTGATAAAAGGGTCTGTTCCACAGTGCTATGCCTAGACTGTCCCTTACTCTGGAGGAGTTTTGTATGCTCAAATTAAGTAAAATGGGTTCCGTTTCAGTTGTGCAATGACATTTTATAACACGATTCTGGAAATCACCACCGACTGTACAATCCATCTACAATTGGCACAAGAAATTTGAGGCAACTGGATGTCTGTGTACTGTAAAGGTAAAAGCCCTGTGGACTGCGTGCAACTGATGAACAAGTGGAGCATGTTCGCACCATTTATCAACGCAGCTTGAAGAAATCTACAACTTGAGCGAGTTTGTAGTTAAAAATTCCACAATTGACTGTTTGGAAATTTTTGCGGAAGCAACTGCAAATGACTCCCTGCAAACTGCAGTTATTGCAGAGTCTAAGTGACGAGGACAAAATCACACGTCGGGCAGGAATGCATGAGCGTTATTTTATTGAGTGTCTAATTTCAGCAACAAGCCAACATTACACACCAGTGGGAAAGTTAAACAGAAAGTTCACATTTAGGGAACTGAACATCTGAGATCAACAGTGGAACATGTGCAGGATTCCTAGAAGGTTCTCTGCTGTGTCATGTAAAAAAAAGTGTATGCCCATTCATTTTCCAAGAAAAAAATTTAACAGTAGCTTATCTCCATATGATTATTAATTGGTAAATGCTTCAACTGTACACAGACACTGACAACTTAATTTCCAACAAGATGGAGCATCATAACACTGAAGTTCTAAATTACCTCGACTAAACACTAAGGTTAGATTGGCAGCGCAAGAGATGCCAACATGTCTCTCTTACGCTGACTACCACCAAGTCCTGATTGATTAACCAGTGACTTTTTATTTACGGGGATATGTCAAAGTCAAGATCTTCATCCCTCCCCGTCCTGTTAATCTCAATGATCTGAAACAATGTACCAAAACCACTACTGCTTGAGTTGATTCAGACATTATATTGCATGTTTGGCAATAATTAGACTACCGTGTTGATATCTGCCATATGTCTCAAGGTACACACATCAAAAATCTGTAAGTTGCTGTAATAAACTTCCAGTTTCTCTCATAAATATTTGTTATTTATTAAATTGTTAAAACTGTATTTCTTCTGTAATAACCCTGTGTATGGCAATATCAGATGGGCTACATTTGCTCTGTAAAGACATATTAGCATCAATTTGTTTACATTAATTCCATTTTGTACATTTAAATGTAATTGTCATCTGTGTCTTACAGCATAGGGCTCTTATACAGGGCTGAACAACCTATATGTACTTTTCTATTTTCAATAGACTTTGGTGTTCTCTGATTTCTTATGACTTGGGAAGGGCAGAGCTGTTACACATAATTTATGTTGCCTCATTAAGTTATTTGCATAACAAACTTCAAAGTAGCACCAGAAGCTCCACGGTTTTGTGATGTCAAAAAACATTAAATTTTACTTATATTTCTATGTTCTCTTTTACACTCTAGCTCACGGGTTCCCAAACTCCGCCATTACAGTCCAGGTTTTAAGGATATTCATGCTTGAGCGCAGGTGACTTAATTAGTACCTCAGTCAATTTGATTTAACATCTGGGCGCAAGCATGGATATCCTTAAAACCTGGACTGTGACAGCAGAGTTTGAGAGCCTCTGCTCTAGTGCATACTGTGGGCACTAAAGAACACTAGCACACAAAAGAGAATATAATTTACTTTCAACTGGAAGAGTATACATTATAAAAGAAGTGTTGAAGGTCTGGGAGCAGATTTATTATGTCTTGGTTCTCCAAAGCTGCCAATGATCAGTGGCTTTGACCAATAAAATAAAAACAGCAATATCAATTAATGTTAACTCAGGTTGTTTAGCAATAATTACTATTGTGGTTTGCAATCCATCGGTCAAAACCGCTGATCACTGGCGGCTTTGGGAAACCGCTGAACAGTAAATCTATCCCCTTGTCCTCGTTCTTAGTAAATTTAACTAATACAAGTCATAATACAGTCAGTTCACTTGGTGCTTTGTATATATACCAAGGCTATTTTCTGTCCCAGTCTGAACCTAGCTGTTATTCAGGGGAGAAACCTCTCCCGCTCGCACATAATTCAAAACCCCATGCGGATAATTTAAAACCCCATCACGATTCCTGCTGGAACAACCATGTGTGTCCTAAATATAATTGAAATTACAACTTTTTTCCTGTTCTTCATGGATTCTGGTAATGAAAAGGGTGGGGGTGGGGTTGAAAATGTGGCAAGTCACAAAAGAAGGACAGTTTAAAGTACATAGTAAGTACATAAGTAGTGATGGCCAAGACCAGGTATTTTCCCCTAGACAAATGTTTGGAATATTTTTATTAAACTGTCTTGTACTGCACTTAAAAACAAGCACCCAAGTGTGTGTCTTTATAAATGTCCCTCTGTCTCTTAGGTTGTTTTCAAAGTATAATGTGTCAGTTTTATAGTCAAACACCCCAAATACAAAACCTTCAGAGAATACAGTGCTATACATGAACTGTATGCTAAGCTGTATTACCATGTGCCCAGAGCATTAGAATGCTAGCAGATACAATTGAAGTTTGAAGAGACTGATGGACAACCAATTTTAATACTGTTTATGTATTTTCATTCTCCTGTGCCCTGTCAAAACAACATCGCCTATAGGATCCCAGATAAAAATGGCTTGCAGCACTCACAATGAACGCCTATAAATGGATAAAAAGGCATACAATGCTCTATCATAATACGCCATAAACTAATTCTGTCTGGTTTGCAACTGACTATTTTCACAACAGATAGCCTGCAAGCAAGCTGAAATTGAGTCCAACAGAAATAAAACAACTGTCCTTATATGTTTGCTCAGACATGACTGCACAATATATTTAAGCAGGCAGCAGACTGAAACATTCCAAATAGAAGAATTAAGTGTTGCACCCTTAGGGACATATTCTGTGTCCATTGATGGCTTACAGTGTTTTTATCCTTGAAATAAACTAAAGCCTAGTGTACTGCACCAGTGGATGACTTCCTCAACAAGTCAACAACATTGGAGAACAAAATTATACTTCAGATTCAAGTTTTGGATAATTGAATAGTCACATTATCTATTTCACTGAGGTTGCCTTTGTGGACAATCCTGGTGAAGCATTGTAAGCTATATAGATAATCTTACAAGTTATATTTTTTTTAATTAACAACTTTGCTTTTTACCCGGGCCTGCAGGTAGTGACAGGAGGTTGGTTTATCAAATGTCACACACTGAATACAAACCACAGAAGCCAAAGTTAAGGTTAATGGATAAAACAAAGAATTTAATTGTCTAAGGACTGTACTTGTTAGAATACTGTTCAACACATTCAAAAACAGGATACAATGATCTCCACTTTGATTTGCCCCTAAATAGAAAACACACACTCTTAGACAAAATTGCTCCTTTGGAGACCTGCTTTTTAGCGCTGTCCTGCAAAAACCATAAAAGTTTGGGAGGTATGCCTACTATCTTTAGTGAGGAGGTAGAAATGTCTGCTATTTAACTTGGGAATCTAAAGGTGGGTACACATTAGATGATATGTCGCCTGTATCCAAACAGGAGAATTCATATCAAAATTCTATCACACCACAAAGTACTATAACCCATATCTGGAAGCACAGTTTATATTTAAATCGCCAGATGTAGTGTGCATCTGCATTTTCCCCCTTCTTTCTGCATTAGAACTACAGGTCTCAGCATAGTAACACCTCTTATTGTGTTTGCATTAGGATGGTCAGCCCAGCCCCCCTATTTTCCTATGTATGAGAGGAAAGGTACACTTGAGACCCCCTTCTTCTGGGCTAGCACTCCTACCACCTGCCCCAGGGGATTTTAATTAGTATAGGTCCATTGCAGTGCAATACACACATTTAATAGGCTCTATTAAAGGTAAGTCCCAGATACATTTATATAATGTGTCAGTATTACGAATGCTAGTGACCCACCTGATTAGGGTCACCGTGACATGGTAGGTGGGCAAATTTCTTTGGGCAAATATGTACTAAGACCCTTATTATAAAACCATGTTAATTGTTGGAGTTTATTCTTTATATTTTGATTATCAATATTCTTAGTGCTTAGAGTGTGCATCTGCATTTTCCCTTTCTTTCCGGATGTTTACAATTTTTCAGACTTTATTAAAAAGTTCCATAAAAACTCTCCCCACAGAGGGTGCATGTAATCCTTACATTGGCCAGTGGTATATTAGCCGGAAAGATATCAAAATGAGCTCACCAAACCTTCAAGGAAGCCAGATTCTCTTTATGGTATTCCCAGCCTATGAGTAGCTGTTCTCCCGGGACCTCCATGCAGCCGAAAACGCTAGCCTTGTTATGTCCTCCAAGTGACTCCCGCGTGCAAGTGCTGCCGACTTTTACCACTGCTCCTGTTGGATTCAAAGCACTCCTGGCTGCTAGTGAGCGCTTCCACCTGTTGCCTACATACTGTACACTGCCTAACCAGAAATGAGAGGTTATTGCTGGTCACTCAATAGGAAGTAATGGGGAAGCACTGATTGGCTGAGAGCAGATACTCTCATAGCAACCGTTTGCTCTCAGCCAATCAGCGCTTCCCCATACAGTGGGGGGTATGTCTTACCCGGGAAGTCCATCAAACTTTGAAGCCCTTAAGACAATGTGTGTTTTTTATCAACTGCAGTGCACTAACATGGAATCAGTACCTTGGTCAGCCCAGATGTTTCCACATTGTCCCTTGGGAGTGCCCTATATGAGAGAAGGACAGGGCGGCCTGGCATCTTGCCAAGCAGCGCCTGGCTCTGCAACACTGGTAAGTCTGAGTTGAGGTACAGATGGGCTTCTTTCCGTGCATCTTTGTACCTTCAAATGTGTCTTATTCGCACAGCGATGCAAACAGATAAGACAATCAGCTTCTGCTGATTAAAATGACATGCAGCATACCTATGTTCTCTGAGCGAGTGCGGGTGTATCTGCATGCTAAACACTATGTTACAGTCGCTGACACTAACGTAGCATTTCGCATGCATATACACCCGCACTCGCTCAGAGAACATAAGCATGCTGCATATCATTTTAATCAGCAGAAGCTGCTTGTGCTATCTGTTAACATGGCTGTGTGAATAAGACGCATTTAAAAGGTAACAAGATGCACGAAAAAACGCTCAGAAACTACCGAGTCATGCCACGGCATGGCACAACAAGAAGGGCTGTTTAACTCGCCAGGAGGCTAGATGTATGTGGACCCATCTGTATCTAGTTCTCTGACTCAAACAGAGAATCTGTGCAGCTGCAAGGGGAAAAGTGAAGCACAGCAGTATGCACTGGGTAAAATGAGCATGCAGACAAGCGCTAGTGTTGCATTGTGTGCTTTTTTCACCTTTTCTGCTGGATGTCTGAGGGGCATTGAAGGATTATTTGAGATGGTCTAAACCAGAGGTTCCCAAATGCAGTCCTCAAGGCAACCCCAACAGTTGAGGTTTTAGAAATATCTACAGCTCAGCACAGGTGGTTAAATTAAATTTACCTTTTTTCAAGCTGTTGTCACCTGTTGTCAAGCATGATTATCCTTAAAACCTGGACTGTTAGGGTGCCTTGAGGACAGTGTTGGGAACCTCTGGTCTAAACGCATTGGAGGGAGATATGGGGAGGTCTGAGGGGCACTGAAGTGGCATGTGAGGTGGTCTGGTGGGCATTGAAGATGCATGTGTGGAGGTCTGAGGGACACAGGAGGTTGCTTAAAAGCATGTGGGGAGGTCTAAGGGGCATAGGCGGTGGTCTAATGGCATGTGGATAGTTGATGAGGAAAGATTTAAATATTACATAAAATGCTAGAAATTAGTGCCCACAACTTACAATACACCATACAGCTGTAGCGACATGCCACAAGCGTTTGCTCTTCTAAATTAAAATGTGCCCTACTCAGTGATCAGCACCCTGCCTGAGAATATCCTAGCGTGTACACTACTATAGATATGGAAGATCATCATGTTTGACTTCAAACATTTCATTCCAAAATACAGTAGGAAATTATCCAAACTCAAACCCTAGTATTCCTTTTCCCCTATCAATCAGACAAATCCACAAGACATCAGAGTTGAAAGGATTAAGCACAAGCCCTTAAAAATGGGGTGATCAATTTAGTGAACTGTGCCTTAGGGTGCACAACTGGATACACAGGGCCTAACTCAGATGTGGAGGCAGAAGCACATGCAACAGCATCTATTAGTGGTTGTCCGTCCCAGACTTTATGCAAATGGAACTACAAAGTCCCTCCCTTTTGTACATCCATGAGGCTGAATGTGCCAAAGCGCTCACTTTCAGCGTCTGTACACAAAGTAATACAGATTGGTAGGCCACCATTGAAACGGACCTACCAAACCTTATACTTAATATGTATAACTATCTACTACATAAAGCTTCAAGGTAGATGTCTTACAGCTGTGCAGTAGAGCTGGAGACACTGCCCCCTCAAAGCTCTCACTGGAAACTGCATGCTGGACACAGCATCAGACTAAATTCTCCTACCAGTCAGCTTTGTACCATGCGCAGGACTGTTCCTGAGTCCTGTCAGCACGTGGCACGTGGAGCTGGTAACCTCCCACCCATGAGAGGGGGGGCAGAAATAAGAGAGATGGGGGAGAGGTACAGCGATGGGACAGAAATGGTAGAGATAGAAAGGAGGAGGAAAAAGGAGGGACAGAGATGAGATATAGACCGGAGGTGTCCTAGGGAACGGAGATAGGAAGGTGGGAGAAGACACTTGTTAGCGATCAGAGATAAAGATTTGCACTACAAAAACCCTAATGATTGACTGTTTGTGCTGGAAATACATATAGCAAAAGAGGAATAAACATAACCTTAAGTTTTAATGATCAATATACACCCATTATGGTAAAAATATTAACATTGACATTATGCTTTGTAATAATACATTACTACACTATTTAAAACATTTGATATACAAGAATCGATTAGAAACCAGTATACAATACCGCTTTTTATGCACTGTCACCATCACTAATAATATAGGATTATCACTATTTATATAGTTTCCTTTCGTTGATTATTTGCAGTTTCTGATTTGGTTTTATTTCAGCCATAGTTGGCGCTCATCCAATGTACAGCACAGAGGTTATATGTTTTATAAGAATTTAAAGATGAGCCAATGACATGATATTCATCATGTTTCTAATAGATAATAAAGCTGACATTCTTGTTACATGGAATATTAAGGTGCCTACACACTAGCCGATATTTTACACGATTTGCCCGATTTCGACGCATCGGAACGACAAATCGTGTAAACTATGTCCAAATTGTGAGTGTCCACTCACGATGCCGATGCGCGTACCCGCTGGTCGTACATCGCATCCTCATACCTTGCCTGCTGCAGGCAAGATCTGCCAATCTCGGACACGATGCACTGGAAAAAGTTAAGGATGCACGATAGATTGTTTGTCACATTGGACACTTTTTAACACCAAATCGTGTCCATGACTGCTGGGGAGCTGCTGGGGAGAGGTCAAGGGAAATCGGACATGAGATCGCATTATGACCACATCGCACCTTAAGACTAAAAAGACACCAACATATTTCTATTGAGCCAGAGACTTTTTAATTTCTGATCCTGGTTAGATGACCGGAAGTTAAAAACCGCCTCGTAAAGACAAAGGTGCGGTTTGTCAAAGCCGACGACCATCGGCGGCTTTAACCAATACTGTATCTTTAAAAAGTAAAAGGAATAAATACTAAACAAGCCTAGTTTAGCATTTATTCCAATTGTCGTTTTAAAACTATTGGTTAATGATAGGCAACTTTGACAAACCGCATCAAGGTAAATCTACCCTTAAGTCTAGGTCGCTGAGGAAACCGCAGCAACAGAAAAACTACTCAGGTTATTTTTAAAAGCTTTATCTGCATTTGCTGGACTTTGCCAATTAGAAATAACAAATCTACTCCAACTGACTAAGCAGCCAAGGATTCCTTCAAATATATAAGGAACAAGAAGCGCTGAGCCGTATATTGATTTTGAATTACATATTCATCATTACATTACGCTCATGTGCCGGAGGGGCAGATCGTATTTCTAAAACAGAATTTGGGGGTTTTGTGTACTAAATTTATCTTTCTCTTCAACTAAATCTTGGGGACTTAGTATTCCTAAGGAAAATACTAATTGTATATTTGCAACTATAATATTAATATATATCGGAAAGGTTGTTGCTGTAATCCAATATTACGCCAACACTGTACTTCTGTAAAATTACAGGCCGGCTCACTACTCTATCATCAGGCATTAATTTTAACTGAATGTGGTGAATATAATAAAAATGTATACATTACATTTTTGTATTACCTTTGGGTTGCACTTTATATTTATATAATACTGTTTTAATTCTGTTTATTTGTATTTAATACAAGCTCTACTTTGATATTTTCTCTACATCTATACTATGGAACGGCATAATCCCTTGAGCAGCAGCAGTAGAATTACTCTATTTACATTCAAGCACTTCAATTTTTTTTGGTTTATTTTGTGGTTTAGCTATTTGGCTGCGTGTTTTCTCACCCTTGTCCTGAGGCCATTTCCCCACGTTAGCACTGGTCAGCGGTGGACTGGGGCTGTACTTCAGCCTGGGCATTGCGCTGTATGCATGCGTACGGAAAAAAAACATTGTCACACATCACGAGGCCATGTCGTGAGTCATGGGGGTAAGCCCTCGCGTCTCTCAGTATGCCGGCCAATCAGAGCACTAGGAGGCGGAGCGGCTCGTCCAGGTTTTTAAGCCAGACCAGCCCACCAGGGCGTCAACCCTTCTGATGGTCTTATGTTCCAGATGGCCAGTCTGGCCCTGGCGCTCATTACATTCCAACATCACTGATTTTATTGTTATGCGGCACCCACACAAATTATACATTGTTTTTTTTCTCAGAAAATACCATTAGTCTTCTCACTCAATCTAACACATCAAAATTTAAAAAAAAAAAAGTGTTTTATTGAAACTTCAAAAAGGAAACCAAAAGAAAATGTGTTTGTTTTTTTTTGTCTTGTAAACAGCCCATAAAATACTTTGCGGTTTCTGTTTCGCCAATAATCCACCTTTCCTAAATAGCACAAACAGGATTCTATGAGGGGGATTCAATTGTTTTTACTGCAAACTATTTACTTTGGGCTCCTGTTGGAGAAATTCAATTGTTGCTCTGTTCGGGGGTGAATAGCAGTTGCTGCACACATTCCTAGTTGTAGCCTCCCGAGGCGAAGAGCAGAAATGTGTGATAAGTTGGGCGCCCAACGCAGCATTTTAAACGGGTCTAGCCGCTTGCACGACTAAACATGTGCTTTTGGGCGCACACACGCGTCACTCGCACCTTAACTGTATTGCTCCAATGGACGCACATTACGTTTGGATTCCCAAAAAACAATTGACTTTCCCCCTATGTGTAGGTTGCCAAAAAAAAATGTGCACCTGAAATGAATTTTTTTTTTCCACAAATAATTGCTGTCTCAATTTAAATGATGCTTATTTTATTTAGGAAGTATATGGTAGCAAAGCAAAGCCTACTATTTTAAAAACTAGACAACCTACCACATTAAGTGGGGGAAAATATTTTTACTTAACGCAAGATGGGAGAGATTTGTGTTTTAGATCCCCTCCCCAGCCATTCTGTAGAAAAATTTATTTTTGTGTTCCGTTTCAGTTAATGTCTGGTGATCAACAGACAATAACTATTAAGGAAAAAGAAGACTCCTTTCTTTCGAGACAGGACGCCATGTGTGTGCAGACAAGTATGGGGGAAACAGGGAATCTATGGAAAAACTATATTTTTCCGTAGGGATGGGTGATATTGTTTGGTGATCACCAGACAACAGCTGCTACAATAGCTACTAGTGGCCCCACATAATTTTAAAGCGCACGCTCTCCTCTTTCAAAGATGGATGCCCACAAAGTTTCCGGTGTCATTATGGGGGTAACTTCCCCCAGATACGTAAAAAAAAACTTTTTTCCTCATATTTTCCAATCATACAACCTACAAACGCATTTTAATTTTAAGCATTAGCAGTGGCAAATCTCTTTATTAATAAAATAAACCCAGTTTAGGGGACTTTCTGTTTGTGCTAATCTCTTGACCCACTGGATGGATTTTGATGGGGTTTTCACTATTCTATACAGCATTGGTTGATTAAGGTTTAGGTGTATAAACCATTCATCTGTGACTAAATGGAGCAGAGCAGTGACAATTTTGGTGAAGCAAGTCACAGAAACAAAATATTGTACCAAGCTGCTGTATAGGAGCTGGCCAGGGTGCTGAAACAACAAGAAAGCATCTGAAACTGCATCTGCCCGTATAGCACAAGAAATTTCTTGTGATTAATGGTTCATTATTATTAGTTTTATTTTTCTTACAGGAAAGTTCGGTATTCTTGCGCACTGAATTATATATGGTGGGGTATGCAGCACTTAGATATGAGGGTGCCAACCCCTCTTAGGGTGAATACAATATATGGAGAGTATCTATTGCGCTCCCCCTATTAGTGTATTAGTGATGTCCAATTACTGGTATCTACTTTAATCCCTATCAGTATGATCTAGTTGACTGATAATTCTATGGTATAGGTGAACACAGTGAGTGTGGTTCCTTATGATACAATGATATTCTCTTATGCAATACAAAGTTGGAAATAATAGGTAGATAATGATCATTAAATGTGGTAAAAAGTATACACATGTGGAGTAGATAATGTTGCTGAACAAGATAACAGATTAGTGGGTAAGGTTAAATACTTTTCCAGCGCTAATACAGGTGATGATCAGCATACAGTGCTTCCATAAAATACTTCCATAAAAGTTCGACTAGTGAGTAGGTTCAACAGGTGGCATCCCAACCTCTGTTGTCTTTCTCAGTCCCTTCTTTGATGAGGGAAAAAATGGTGGAGTATTGAAAAGGGTGCTTACACTTTGTGGTGCTTCACAAGTGCTGGGTACCTGGATTCCTGGAGTTTAAGGCCTTCTGGAGTTTATCGGGTTCCTCTCCAGGGACGCAGCAAGCGGCACATCTGTCCTGGTGGTCCGCTGGGCGTCGACCTGGAGTGTAGCTCCGTGGTTGGTGCAGCAGTTTTGCGGTGTTGCCGTTGGGTGGTGAGCTGCATGGCTGCTGTGCCATCCTCTCCTCCTTCGGTCTTCAACAGTTGGTCTCCTGGGTGTTGCAGCGCTGGTCCTTCGGCTCCTCTGTGCGTCCCTGGAGAGGAACCCGATAAACTCCAGAAGGCCTTAAACTCCAGGAATCCAGGTATCCCGCACTTGTGAAGCACCACAAAGTGTACGCACCCTTTTCCATACTCCCCCATTTTTTCCCTCATCTAAGAAGAGACTGAGCAGGACAACACAGGTTGGGACGCCACCTGTTGAACCTACTCACTAGGCAAACTTTTATGGAAGTACTGTATGCTGATCATCACCTGTATTAGCACTGGAAAAGAATTTATCCTTACCCACTAATCTGTTATCTTGTTCAGCAACATTATCTACTCCACATGTGTATAACTTTTTACCACATTAAATGATCATTACCTACCTATTATTTCCAACTTTGTATTGCATAAGAGCACATCATTATATCATAAGGAACCACACTCACTGTGTTCACCTATACCATAGAATTATCAGTCAACTAGATCATACTGATAGGGATTAAAGTAGATACCAGTAATTGGACATCACTAATACACTAATAGGGGGAGCGCAATAGATACTCTCTATATATTATTTTTCTTACAGACTCAGGCAGTGACCCATGGAATATGTAGGGGAAATTTTGTGTGATTTTTTTTTTTTCCTTTCATAACCTTGGTGTTTTTTTTCTGGGTCAGTACATTTTACTCCTTTTCTCCATATACTTAATTTTTACCAATATAGTTTTGTACTCGGTCTTCTGGTTTTTGGTTCTATAGTTTCCATGTACTACCTGGCTCCCTTTATACCTTATTTTTATATATTTTTCCCAGTCTCCCCGCTGCTTAGTTTACATGTCCCTGTTTTTATTGGGACCAACCTTTTCACCATTTATTTTTACAATTTTAAATTTTTTTAATATAAATTTTTTAATTTTATTCCCATTCCCTCCGCTTTTCAGTTGGTTTGTCCCTGCTTATTGGGACCCTTCCCACTGACCCTTTAATAGATAGTTTTTTGGTCAGTTTATATACATTATGTCTCTTATATGTTTTGTCTAGTTGCCCCAGGTGATCCCTTCCCGGGCAGCAAATGGGGCCTCCACTTCCGGTCACTGGACCGCAACTTCCAGTCGGTGACCCACAACCGGAAGTGACCTCATGCGCTCCACGATGGGAGTCTGAAGGACTTCCCATTTGTGATGGTATAAGAATGGGAGCCGGGGAGACATGTCTGTGTCTCCATAAGTGCTCTGCTTTTTTGCTGTGTTTTTTCTGGCTTAACCTATACAATACTGCAGTGTTGATACTGCCTTAACAAAGGTCCCAGGTGGGACTGAAACATTGACATGGTATGCATGTGTTTTATTTCTGGCCAGTGTTATTTGGACATTAAATACACTGCTTTATGCTTTACTAAGAGTCTGGTGAGTTCCATCATTGCCATATTAGGATTCATGTGGTGTGTAATATATATATATATATATATATATATATACACACATTACATACATCTCTCTCTCGCTATATATATATATATATATATATATACACATATATATATATATATATATATATATATATATATGTATATATATACACACACACACATATACACACAAATTATAGTCGCCCGGCACTCCTGAATAATCCTCCAAATTCTTGCTGTGGTGCCTTCCTAGGATGCATGAACACCCAATGTAAGTAGATAATGACCTGGCAGCACTCTACAGATTTATCATCCAAGTGACTAAAAGTCCTTTATTGCTAACGACATTTCAGGGACTGAACTCCCGTCCTCAGGGACACATACAATAAAATACAATATTCCACAATGCACCTTTTATCCCCACCCAACCCCATTAATTATCTTGACAAGACTCGCCTAACAGGCGCCACCTTCAGAGGCTTCGGGAATCGGGTTACACGCTGCATAAAAGGGCGCTATACACTTGATATGGGGACTTGTGGACTTGCTGCCTTCTGATAAGTATCTGACGGCTACTTTGCTGAGATGCATTGCACTTTAAGCTACTTTAACACGTCTCCCCAGTATCTGACATATGGATATGCACTTTATTTGTGGATGCACTTACATATATATATATATATATATATATATATATATATATTCATACAGAAGCACTCACAGGTCTTGCACTTGAAGAATAATTCCACAAGTTGTATGGTCATGTGAGGTATTGTTTACCACAGAGAGCATCAAGGCAAAAATATCATACGGATGTGGAGTGCTGGCTTAACGTCAGCACCAGAAAGGCACATTCAGTACCAGAGTTGATATTTTTTTACCTGGGCTCACAAAGAGTACAAAAAGAAATTGCTGGAGTTAATTAGTACTCACAATAGTCAATAAGACATTACCTTTATTTTTTGTTCAATTTGCACTAGTTCAATCAAAGTTAATTAGTTGCTTTGGGTTAAATCCTATTTGCCTTTTGTAAATAACCCCATCTGCCATTTATCCATGCATGCATATAATAAAGTTGAAATAATTAAAATTTTTAGAACTCATCTGTTTTCTTTTAAAATATTTAGTTTAAGCAATTAAACACTAAGTAATTGTCAAGAAGTTTATGGTAAAGTGTATTATTGTAATCAATGTAAACCAAACCTGTTCTAGCCATACTCCAGACTCCTCATCTGGTTCCCACAGAATCATGGTTTTATCCATTGAGGCTGATAACAGACTCATTGGCTGTACAATGCTGCCATCTGCAGGACAGTAGATAACATTACTGATCACATTAAAATCAATTACTGTACTGTGTGCACTTCAAAAAAAATAAAATAAAGACAAGTGTGATTTAAAAGTATTTAATAGAAGTGAATAGCAAACAATGTAATTGTCATTTGTGCAAAGGACTACTAGTGACTTATCACTGTACAAATAGATTGTTATAGCAACTATAGTACAAAAATCAATTACACTTTAGATATTTATATAGACCAAGGTATAGATGTACTACTACCTGTCGGTTTTTCAAAGCTGCCAATGATCGGTGGATTTGACTGATGGATTTAAATCAGAAATAATTGTTGAACAAGCCTGGTTTAGCATTTATTTCTATTGCTGCTTTAAATTCATCAGTGATTTTGACAACCAACGGAAAGTACTGTACATATAGGCCTAAGTGTCTCAGAGATGAATACACTCTTCATAATCTATCTATCCTCAGAGCCACCACACTCCATAAATACTCTTCTGCTCTGAGGGGGAGCTGGTACCTGTTTTATGCACTATCATCACTGAAAGTACACATTATATGTACCTTATTGCAGTGTTTTTCAACTCCAGTCCTCATAGTGCACATTTTACAGATCTCTTAGCAGGTGCACAGGTGTATTCACTACTGGCTGACACTATTTAAAAGATCCACAGGTGTAGCTAATTATTTCACTTGTGATACTGAGGAGATCTGTAAGACAAACTGATAGAGGTCCCAGAGGACTGTAGTTGGGAAACACTGTCCTACAATAATTCCCTTTAAATGAGTGCATTATGTATTTCTGGGTTTGGTTTGTTTCTGTAAAGGTAAATAATTCTGCGATTTTGTCTTCTGTAGTTTTGAACTTAGACTGAAAAATTTGGTACCCTAACACCTTTATAACTGATGGCCATCTGGTTACATTTAAGATAAATTAAGTTTTATCCTAACTGCAAAATGATCCAACTGCAAAATGATGTTTAAATTTCTTAACACGTTAACTGCGAAAATGTCATTTATTTTGCCCCTGTATTTGTCTGTGCCCAAGAAGTGGCTGCACACTTACCTTTCATGACTGATGGCTGCCAATGAGCAGCATACACAGAGTTTTCATGGCCAGCCAAAACTGTCTCCAAGGTTGCAGCATAAATAAATTCTCTGTCTAGAATAAGAACATTACGAGACTTGTGTTTACGAACAGGAATCAATAATTCATTACAAAAAAAGGCAATAGAAGGATTCTAAAAGAATATATTCTAAAGGTGTGGAATCAAGTATTCGAAAAGCTTAAGGGGTATGTTTCTAAAAGCTCGATTTTGGTCGATTTGGGGTGATTTTGCATTCGATTTGCATTAAACTTTGAGCATCAGAAATTTACTAAAAAGTCAAAATCGAATGTGAATTTGAATATAAAACCAAACCACCTTCAAAATCGAATATTGTCTAAACATCGGTACTTTTACATAGACAGCATAGGAACCCCTGATTTACTAAAATTCAAATTGAAATCAAACACATCATCCTCAAAATAATAGAGATGCTTCATGCTTGCAATTTAAGCAGGCTTGTTGAATGATATATGTATGAAAGTGTTAAAATAAAGAAAAAGAAATTGTGTGGGGTCTCCCCCCAATAGCACAACCAGCACTGGGCTGTGTGAGCCGGTCCTGGTTGTGAAAATACAGGAGGGGGGGGGGGGGTGGGACGACACATAGAGGTCCCCCGTATTTTCAACAACCAGCAGTCTCCAGATTCGGTCCTGGTTTTGAAAATACTGGGGAAAAAAAAGATGTTGGGTCCCTCGTATTTTCAACAACCAGCACCAGGCTCTTAATAGCGGGGGTGTAATGCCACCGCTTCATGTGGTCCCCCTTCCAAACTATTAATCACTCCACACTAGTCAGCCAAGTCCCAGGATTCCTGGGGATATGGGGACCGCCCAATAATGGGGTCCCCCCTTGTCCAGGAAACCCCAGGTCGGGGCTGTAGCCGGGGCTATCCCCAGCACCCCTGGGCTGTGGGTGCGGGTTGATAGTTGACTATTATTGTCTTTTACATGGGGACTATGGCCCTCATTCAGAGGCAGTCGCAAGAAGCGATCTCTCTCTCTGAATGAGGGAGAGTGCTTTTTTTTTTTTTAGTGCGGCCTTCTGGTCGCAAGATAAGCGCTTAGCGACCGACCAGGATGATGGTCGCGTTGGTCAAGACCATCGGGTCTTGCGACGAGACCCTAAGGTTGGGTCTCGTCAACCGCAAGCCCCAGGGAGCCTCCTGCTCTGTAGGAGCAGGAAGCTCCCCACTGACATCACTGATGATGTCAGTGCGGCCGCCCACAAGTGGCATGCGTTCCGAAAGGAACGCCTCCGTTTGTTCAGCCACCTCCACGGCCCGCCTACCAAACGGGGCGAGCTGTCGATTAACATCGACAGCCGCCCCTTTGGTAGCGAGCCTCGGAGCGAGAGAGTTTCTCTCGCTCCGGGGCTTGTGCACGAGCAGTGCGGCCGCTGCGCGTGTGCAGGGCTAACCATCGACCCGGTTGCGAGCGCATCGGAGCTTGTAACCAGGTCTGAATGAGACCCTATGTTCCCTCAAAACTGACCAAAGTAATCGGGACACACTGGGGGCGAAGCAGCGAGTGCAGAGGGACCGTGAGGTCCTTTTGAGATTGGCGGCTGCAGTGGGCGTTTCTGACTGGTCGCATCAGATGAGACCATGTCAGGGAAAGCCCAATCTGGTGTGGTCGCATCTGATGCAACCATGTCAGGCAAGTGCTCAACACACAACACACAAGAAGCATGCAAACTCAGCAGCATTAAACAGATCTATTTTGGGTATGTTGTGTTCAATTTTCTAGGTTATTTTATGTTTGATTTTGAAATGGACATCCAAATTACTAGTCAAAATCGAAGAACATCGTATTCAATTTTGAAATAAAACTCAAAATTGAATTTTAGTAAATGCAGGATTTTGACATTAATATCTAAATTCAATTTGATTAGATTTCAGGCGAGTTAAATTGAACATAAAATCGAATACAAAATCAAAATTTTGGGATAACTGGTTCTTCTAGATATATTTGCTGCAAAAATGAAAAAATATTTGTGTGTTTTAATGGTTAATACTCCCTGAATTCCAAAATTCTATAACATCCTACTGTATAAAATAAAACACCAATTAATTCTAATTGTTTTTAAAGCTAACCTGTCATTTACAGCTATATTTAAAACAACAAACGAATTGTCTACATTAACTGCTTTCAAATGTGGCCTTCAGGAGGTTTCGGTTTGTGCAGTTATTAATATGTGGCACAATTTAGAACTGTTGTATGGGCTATTGGCCACGAAACAATGAAGGCAATGGTTGTTCTGTGGTTGCTTTTCCTCTACTGATCTTTCGACTGTAGCTAGTGATCTGTTTACTTCGCACAAATAAATACTGGTTTAATTCTCATAAATCTTGCTTGCCTTTACGTTTATGGAGGACAAGTGCACAAAGAATAAATAGTTATAACCATTTTTGCTTGCTGTGTTTCTTTACCAATCTCTTAATTACCCTGTACTTAATAATTTAATCCTTTCTACAATGTATTTATTAATGTATTCAACATCGCTTTCTGCTACATAATGTTAGGAAAACAGAGCAGACAATCTGCAAGTTAATATAATTTGCTTCTTAACCACTGACACGTTCAGTTTTCTGTGCAGCTTGTAAAAATGTGCAATTTAAGGTTTGATTTCTAACAAGTGGAGTAAGGTTTCAGTATATACAAACTCAAAGTTTATACATGAACCATTTTCAATGTACAACTTTTCTGAGGAAAAAAATGCAAAATTCTAACTATTACCACCATGCTGTTACACACCTGCTCGCAAAATATATGTTTTACGCTTCAAAGCAGGTGGCGAACGGCATGTCCACATGTACTTGGACGGAAGTGACATAATAATACAGATGATAACTACAATATGCTTTAAAATACACAGGAGATACATTCAATACTAAGGAAGTATGTATGGAAGAGATGGCTACCAATTTGTTTTTAGAAACGAATAAAGGTTTTCTTTCTCAAAAAAGTTGTTCATTGATAACAGTATACAAACAATTTATTACATGTGATATCAAAAGTTAAAGCAAATATTAGCTGTAATTATGGAATTACTAGTAAAGAGTTGGTCACTGTATGACTTCATGATGACATGTACTAATTGACAGTTTGCACTTCAATGCCATTGGTTGTATTCTGTATGATGCACTATTTAAGCTATCTGCTTGACACAATAAGCCACATCCCTGAATAATTTGTTTAAACATTGAAATGTCTTTGGCGACTACTGTTAGTAATCACCTATGGAGTTTGACAATCAGGTCAGCAGTGCAGAGGTTGCCTTGATAGTGGACCTGCACGTCATCGGGACACGTGTCCCTACTGGGAGACGGAACCCGACTTTGGACAAGTCTAAACAGCTGTGCAGTAATGTTTCCCTGGCAACTGCGGCTGACGTAATCACATGGCATGTCTGGGAACCGGTATTTGCATGTGGAGGTGTAGATATATATATATCTACTTCAACAAATATAAATGTTAACTATGAACACATAGAGGGGTATTCAATATGAAAGGTTAACTTCCCTGGCGAAGTTAACGTTTCATATCGGAGTTTTTTTTCTGCGTAAAGGTATGGGGCGCGCTCCCGCTTATCCCCGTATTCAAAATAAAATTAACGAAAACGGGAATCGCCGAAGTTGGATTTGCATAAAGTTACGAATTTTTCCTTAAAATAATTGTAAGACCCCCCTAAAGTTGTAAAAACATGGGGGATCACTATGGGTACCCCCGTTTTAGCCTTTAATTGTAAGTCGGGGTTTTAAATAGCCGCAGCAGGTGTTTTTTTTCAGACATTGAAGAAGTGATGCAGAAGAGCACTTAGGTTATTTTTTTTCGTTTTTGTAAGTGGTCCCATCAAATTTAGGGTACATAAAAATGGGTACTAGCATATTTTTAAGTCCCTAAAGTAAGTTTTAAAAAATTCTGCATTTGTGCACCTGCCGCTATAATTCTATTCTAGAAAACATCTGCCGCATACTTGCAGAATGGCCCTGAACCTATTTCCCTATTCTTAAACAATTTTTTCCCATTTTTTTTTTTCACCCCAATTTTTAAATTAATTTTTTGGGGTGTCCCTATTTTTTTTAAAAACTTTTTTTGACAGTTCTTTTTTAAATGTCATTCCCAGGGGTGCAGGCTATTTTTTTTAAGCCTGCACCCCTAAACCCCAATTCTGCACTTTTTTTCGACACCTATTCAATGGTGAAAACTTATCCCCGTTTTTAGCAAAGACTTTTCAAAACTGCGATAAGTCTTTGAAATTGAATACGGTGTAAAACTAAAACCAGTGATATTAACGCAAAAAACGATGTTATCGCACCCATATTGAATACCCCTAATAGAGTAGAACCAAGCACTAGATTTCTGTCAGTGTAGTATGTAAACAACATTTCTAATTTTAATCCATGTTCTGTATTTACAATAAATACAAAACAGTGATAACAACGGTATTTGTTCGGATATGAAATAATTACCAGTTTCTAATACAACACAATGCAGAGCAGCAAAAGCCAACAGATTCAATCAAAAGAATGACATGTAAAATATTTCCCCCAAGAGCTGCATGGGAACATGGTATCATTTGTGTGCTCTCCTAAATTACAATGACCAATTTCAAACGACAAAACTGTTCTTTTCCTAGATTACAAATCTTTTCTGTGACAATAATGGCGATTGTACTGTTAAAAAATAAATAAATAAATAACTGCAAGGGAATGTAATTTTTTTTTTATATAATGTACTATTACTTTTTTTTTTAACCCTCCCCGGGGGGGTGCCTAACCCTAAGTCCCCCCGGGGGTCCCTAAACCTAACCCCCACCCATCCCCACCTACTTACCCCCGACGTTGGACTATCGGTTCGGCGTCTTGTCGGGGTTCTGGCGTCGGGATTAACATAGGCGTCGGTATTTTGACGCCTATGTTAGATCCCTTGCCGGGATTACACTGTCGGGATTGTGACCGCATCCCATTTTTTACATGCACATAGGTATGTTATTAGAGTAGCAGTCTGCAGGGGCACCAGCTGCAGCCCCTTAAGTTGGTACGTGTATGGGATATACTAGGAGGATTGTATTTCCATTTATAAATGTATTCTCTGATCACCTATCAGTTAATCATTAAATCCAGCACCCATAAGTTATCACAAAATTATTTTTTCCCTTAATATGGATTTGTACATAACATTTGGAATAGAGAGGAAAAAATATACAGAAGAACAGCCAATATAAGCCACATATATAACACTCCATAATCAACAGTGCTGCTACCAACTAATTGGTGACAAATTTTCTTTTCTTTTGTTAAGAACATCATTTTAAAACTGTATTTAAATATTTTAGTGGAAAAGTACCTAGAGTGTTTATCGCACCCCCTTGTGTCCATATGTTCCCATAGTAACCTTAACCCTTACTTCCCTCTGCCCTCAGTGGCAGTAGATTCCCCAGAGAATAAATATAAAAGATCCCCAGACGCATTACCCAATGTATTCTAACCCCCCCCCCCCCCCCCCCCAAAAAAAAAAAAAGAGAGCAGAGAGCACACGTCTCACTTTTATTACTGCTTGCACAGCAGTCTGGGGTTCAAAGTCGTCAGTGTTGTTGGCAGTCAGTGAATAGTACATCACGCCCTGGGGAGCCAGGCGAGGAGGAAATTTTCTTTTAAAACACGTTGGACGGAGGTAAAAAGTACTGTTGCATGGGATGTTACCGTGTCAATGTGGATAACAAATTAATTAGCCTTAGGATGGTTAACCTGTGTCATTCAATTGTGATTGTGTATTTCCATAGCCTTTTGCCTTCAAACTTGCATCTGGGCATTTACATTGCATTTATTTTGTTCCATTTCAGTGTAATCAAAGTGTAAAATAAAAATTATTTAATTTCTCTGAGTTTGGAGACACTTTGCCTTGGGGATATAGAGGCTCAGACAGGAAGCTGGCAATTAAGATAATATTAACGGTTTCAAAATCCTCTGCTTTCTAAATCCACACCTTGCAGAGAAATAGGTTATTCTTCTAAACAAGTATCACAAGACAAGACCGTAAGAGAGTGAGTGAAAAACAGCATCCCCCCAAAACATTTAACATCATAAATGTTAATGGGAGAACTAGAGCATAATGGGTTAACACAGTGTCCACAGGGAACTCAGAGCAAAGTGTTTTATGTTAGTATTAAAATCTTTTTTCTTACTTTCATCCTATTGGGGATACTGGAACCTGGCGAAATCTCAAAAGGTGCACTTTTGGTGGGTATACAAAGTTAGGATGTAAGGTGCTAAGCACAGCAATTTCTACCACCATATGGTGCAAAAACATTGAACTTGTAAAACTTAGTAAATATATGCATCTAGCACTGGTTGGGTTGGGTTGGGCTGCCTGAGTGAGCTGCCCATTCAAGGCTCTCTGCCATGCCATTTCAGAGGTGCACACAAATCTAGTAGAATGAGCCTTTACATTGAAATTAACAGGTTTCTTTGCCACAATGTAAGCCTGTCAAATCAATAATATAAACTAGATTGCAATAGTTTGCATTGACATACTGTAGGATAAACCTATCTTGTGGGTATCAGAATACCAAAACATCATCAAAATCAAGGGATCCCCGTCTTCTCCGAACACAGATCTTGGTGCAAACAATGTTCTCATTTAAGTTGAACATGCACCACACTGATACCCCTTTCAGACAAAACCAAATTACCGGGTCAAACATTTCTATCCGGCAATTTGCTGATCAACATGGGTCTTTTTTCTGTCTGAAAGGGTCAACCTGGCAGGCATGCCTGTCTGGTTGAATGTCGTTGAATGGGTGTGCATAAATTAGCCACTGCAACGGCATACGCAGCTTGAGTACTCACTGCATGCGACGAGACTTGCAATTTCTGAGACAGGTCAGAGCTGCTGTAATTTTGCGTGAGGGACTGATGTTCCTACGATGTTACCGATGTATACGCAGGACTGCGAAGTATTACGGATGTAAGAAAGGATTAGTGGGCATCTCTATGCTGAATGAACGGTTGCAAACAGCAAATATAGAGAAAGCAGAGATCTGAACATTTAAAGGTTGAACCAATTATAAACCAGTCTGCAAAAAAAAGAAGCATACAGCTTAAATTGAAAGAGGTGGTTGGAAACTGAAACTTCTCGCACCAAGAAATATAATGATTCCTAAAACATTAAAATTTCACACTCAAAATCACTTTAAAAAACCCTCTGCCCTAAGTTAATGGCTTCAACAGCTCCACTATTAAAGTGAACACGCTAACCCCAGTTGATATAATGGTCCCTCACTTAATAAATCCTGTCTTAAAGGAAAACACCACAACACACTTGTTGACATTTTAAAAATGTCCATGTACCATGACGGTCTTGGCCAGTCTGGTGCTACTAAAAGCACCTTGACTAATACTTTTTTTTTTTGTTTTTACTTGAGAAGTTGCAGAATATTTGCATTAGGAGGATTCAGATAAATCAATTGTTATATAGAGCCAACAAGGTATCTACATAAAAATACTTGACGCTCCCTTGGCCTTGATCAGAATCACTCCATCTTGAAGTTGAGACACCATCATGCTAACATCTGGCAGATACCACCTCTACACAATTTACAACGAGCAGTCATGACCACAATTATTTTCAAGAATACCACAAAGCTGTTGCCAGGTCAAAAAGTAAACCACAAACTTGGAAATGATGAGACTGAACTGGGAATCTCAAAAGGCATTGGTGACCTTCACAGATACAGATCAGAAACTACAAGTAAGCGTTGTTGAAGACTATAGAGAGTATGAATTTACTCCACTCCATGCTGTTTATGACAAATGTCAGATATTTCACTTTGAACCTGCCAACTGAACCTAGGAGTTCAGGGTCTTGAGATTCAAAATTGTCTGAAAGGATACATTTGGTTGTTGGATTAAGTAGACATTTGAATAGAAGCCTCATTCTCTTTTGTCCTTCCTGAGCTGAGATTACCACCCTTGAATAATACATTGTATGAGTGTCTTATGATCTTGCTTGGTCTCGAGGGAAGTCAGTGGTAAAAAAATGTCGGGGTGGAGACTTTAGAAGATCTATGATGCCACTCTCCCAGGTTTCTGAAGTTGAAAGTAATTATTAATTTCTGAAGATAAGTAGATAGGTTACCTCTGTGGGTGTTTCCCAGGGAGCAAATTGTCCATCAATGCCAACTGTTTTTCTGAGGGCTTTAAAAACCAGTTTCCATCTATGCTGTCCACCAAGACAACAATGGCTCTCTAGATTTACAACAGTGCAAAACTACTGAAAAATAGGACACCGCACTTTTGGTATGTTACCAGGCAGAAATTAACTCTTACATCCGAGGCATGGCTAATGACTTTATTCAGTTCTGGACAGTGCAAGGCATTTCTTAAAATAGGTAGGGACTCAAGAGTCTTCTTTGATCCCATATCCAACTACAAGGCTTAAGGTGTATGGCATGACAAGAACACCAAATCCGAAATCCTAGTCTAGTGAGATACTTTATGGTTGTGCTCAACCAGGATCAGCAATTCAAATACGGGTCTGCAAGCACTCCATATAGGAATGAGAGAGGCTCCAGTAGCTACAGACTAAAGATGGTCTAGAATTTAATTTTAGTGCCATTGCTAAGGGTTAAAGCATTTAGGATCCAAAGAGTGATGGTCTTGGAAAAGCACACCATGGGGACATCCACTTTGGGTGGAATGTTTACAGTTTGTTACACAGCCCACATTAAATCTATAACCTGGCATCCAGTGGATTCCTCGCAAAAGAAAAGGGACTTATCAATGAGCAAATGCTCAGCCACCTTTCTCCTAAGAGAAGCACTCAGAATCTGATTTCCCCAAACCACAGCAGGACTTTGACACTTCAAAAGTCTAGCTGTAGAGGTAGAGTCTAAAACCTACTCTAAAGAGGAAGGCCTTACAAGCCCTACTCTGGCATCACAAGGCTTTCGGTCTAAACCACCTCACCTGCTGGAGTCACTTCAGAGCTCAAAGACTCCTCTTGGCTAAGCATCCAGGGAAGGAGGCATAAGGGAAGTGACTCTTGCTCACCCCTCAAGAATATGTGGTGAGCTGTGTAAGCTGATCAATAAACAGGGCCATTCATTTAGCCCACGCTGGTTCTGCCAGATCAATTAACCACAGTCGCAGCAAGCCCTGCACACAAGGTGTCATGTCTGTCTGATTTCTTTAGGCAATTTAAAATGACATTTTGAACAAGTAAAAAACATCACTGTTTTCATCCCTCCAGCTCTGGAATTACTCAGACATGGCAGATAAAGGGGGAAAAAAAAGACAGCTGCAGTACACAATTAAATAAGTGAAAGAAAATCAGCAAAAACTAGCAGCTGACCCTACATTGGGGGCCACTTACTCAAAAATCCCCACTGCTCATGCTAATGCTTCTCTGCAAAAGTGAAAATCGAACAGGAAAGCAAGAGTTGCAGCACTGAGTGTCTGCATATATTGGTGGCCTTTGCTCTCTATGAGGAAATGCTGAGCTGTTTTGGAGTTTAGCACATCTGCTCAAGAAGTTTAGCACATCTGTGGCCACCATCATGGAAGACAGTCCCCAACAGCCTAGTGTGGGGACTGCCATATCGAACCACCAACACCTGACCCAACTTCACACCTGGATGCTACATCTTATAACTCACCTATGCAGAGTGTGTACAGGCCAGCACTGTGAGGCAGTATCAGCAAAGGATCCAATAGTAACCACATGAGATGATACAGGTTCCTGATGTAGGCGTTCCCCCCTTAGGTAGTGGTAGGTGGCTAGCGCAAGTACCATAAAGTCTACATGGATGCCCTTGATCACAGTTACAGCAAAAAATAAAAATGTAAATTTAAGTTAAAAACAACATGTTGCCATAAGCATCTCAGCGCCATTTCATCCTACTCCCGATAAAGACCCGTATTCAATTTGAGGCCTGTATTGCTGGCGGAAAAGTATTGCACGCGTCCCCGCTTATCCCCGAATTCAATTTGTAAGGACGCAAAAACGGAACCCGGCGAAACTGGAACAGGTGAAAAGTCCTGTAAATTTTCGGGAAATCATCCTGGCACCCCCCTAAAGATGTCCTAACATGGGGGGATCACTATGAGTACCCCCGATTTGGCCTGCTGAAGAGAAGTCAGGTTTTTAAATAGCTGCGGCAGGTGCATAAATGCGCCTTTGAAGAACAGATGAAGAACAGCATTTACCAAATTTTTTGGGGAAAAATAACTATGCCCATCAAATTTGGGGTACATGAAAATGGGTGCAAGCATTTTTTTAAGTCCGTAAAATGTTTTTAAAATTTTTCAAAAATGCACCTGTCGCTACCACCCACAATGAAGAAAACACCTGCTGCATACTTGGGAACCCCTCTGGAATAAATTTAGCTATTTTAGAAGATTGTCCCCTAATTTTTTTTTTCACCAATGTGGAGAGCATTCTTTACAGGTACTGCCTTTATCTTTTCCTCTGCTCTCTCATTAGATGCCTGTACTGTGATTCTCTGCGCTGCCTAGAGCAACAGAGATATCACTTATACAGTGGCACTAATAGTAGAAGAAGCCTGCACTGTTTCTATGTATTCCATGCGACAGTGAAACTCATTCCACGTCCTCTGGGTCACATGACGTGGAACAGCAGCATCTGACCTGTAAGCGCATACGTTCTGCTTTTCAAATCTATTAGATATTATCTGCTATATGCTCTCCAACACTTAATAGAGGGACGCCTCTTTATATCTTATATCAGATCCTTGATATTATTGGATCAATAATTGGGTGTGGTGCACAGCTTTTTAATTTTATTATGTCTTGTTTATTATACTGTTATGTCATATATGTTATGTTGTGTTAGATTTTCGCCCTGTCTATGAGAATTTATCTCTCAATATATATTATGATTACTCGTGTTACAATATCTAATTTATGAGTCATTCTGATACATTTTTGCGCAATTTTGTATCTGAGTTACTACGTATATGTGTCAACTATACATATTTGATCATAGTATGTTATTAGTGAGAAATCATTTATATCACCTTAGAGCTGATTGGTGATATTTCCAAATTGATATATTCTTTGATCTACTCGTTTGCATGATCACATGTATCATGTTTCACTGATGTGGTTACTATATTGGTACCATTAGATTTGTTACGTAGCACGATCTGAGTTAGTGTGTTTTTGGCTGTCTCTAGCCTATTTGTTATGTGTTTGTCTTTTGAGCTTTGCCTTTAGATTCTCGACTGATTTTAGAAATACCAATTAAAGATTAATTTCATCTTATTTCCATCTATTCAGTTTTTACTATTGTTCTCTGTTTTGTCCGGGGTGTACCCCATTTTGATGGAGTCCTTTTTCTCTACCTTTTTAACAATTTTTTTTTTTTAAGCCTGCACCCCTAAACCCCAATTCTGCACTTTTTTTCGCCACCTATTCAGTGGAGAAAACATATCCCCGTTTTTTTCACAAAGACTTTTCGCACCAGCGAAAAGTCTTTCAAATTGAATATAGGGATAAGTCAAACTGGCGAAAATGACGTCATCAGCAATAAATTATCGCCGATAACAGGTTTTCACTCCAAATTGAATACGGCCCAAAGTGTCGATACAGAAGGTGGAAAGGTTTCAAACACATTGAAGAATTTATTGTGAGTACCAAGCTATCCCCATGATCCAAGGTCCCCAATAGGATGAAATTGAATTGAGCACTTTCACTTCATAACCTTCACATAAGGGGTTTAACAAGCATTACGTTATATTTTTTTCTCATTGATTTTTTATAGGAAACTAATTGAAAGTAATGAGTCATATAGATGAATGCCCATCAACAGATTCCATTAGTCTTTATTGTTGAAGGTTTGCTTGCAGATAAAAGATGTAATCTTTACCTGCAGATAAAGAAAAATCCAAGCAAAAGAGAAAGATGTGGGTCTTTAGGTGGCGCAAAAAAACATTATAAACATTAAAACTTCACTTTTACCACTGGAAGGGGAAGCTTTAAATTTTTATTCTAAATCAGTTAAGCGAGATTGGGAGTTCGACCTTTCCTGGGTTTTGAAGGAAGATTAATAGCACTCAATCTTCAAGACATGCTTTCGACTATCTCAATGTATGTCCCACGTGGAACAATTTTACAAACTATTACATTGTTTATACTTAATGCCTGTGCTCTTAAATGCTATGTCGCCATCAATTTCAAATCTATGCTGGCGTAACTGAGACCGCATATTCTCTCATCCATATTTTTTGGTCCTACCCAGCAACTACTAATCTATGGATGACAGTTTCTGTCCTTATTTCTAAAGTCAATGGACTCCAATGAACACCCTGCCCATTATTAGCTATTTTTCAAGTATAACGGGGACTCCTCTCTTCCAACGATCATTATGTAATGGGACATATCCTTATGTCAACAAAACTCTTATTAGCTCAATTCTGGCGCTCTTCCTATGTACAGAGCATAGATCTAATTGAAAAAGACATGCAATCCCATTATGAGCATAAAACAGCAGGTGTCCTATATTCATCCCCAGCCTCTAACCCCTTGATACGTTGGTTTCAATGCAGTGAGTATTGGGCGGCGAAATCACCTAGATAAACAGAAGGACTACCCCTTATCCATGAGTCTAGACCCTCACTTAACTTAACTTATTGTTAACCCCTGCTGTGAATTTCTTTGTGGGATTTGAGATTGTGTTTTCTATTTCACATTACAGTTTTATGTATATCAATGTTATTAAAAGTTGGACGATTATTGTTTATCTCCCTCACTGCTGGTAATATATTATGTTGCTTCCTTATCATATTGTGATTCATTGTATAAATGTGGATTTTATATTGTGTGTACCCCTCCTTCATATCCCTCACTTTCTACTTTTGTATCCTCTTCCCTCCACAAATGCATAATTCAATAAAATTCTAATATTGCAAAATAAAAAAAACTTCACTTTTATTTTAATTTTATAAAATATGTCCTTAGAGAAATCCACCAGCCCACAAGATTTCACAGTGGAGTAAAAAATGCAAGCTTTGCCCACAAAGCTGGTTCCCCTTTTAATTGGACTCAATGTTCATTGTCCTCATTACCCAGTCTGTAACTGAAGCTGATCGATCATTTTCAAAAAGTATTTTACCGGTTATTCACCCATTCATTTTTATAGCCCATTGTGGTCTGTAGAAACCCCATTGAACTAAATAGGCTACTCAAAATATTGAGAAAAGCACAGCTGGTGTACTAAACCTAATGACAAAAATATGCAAACAAATGCAAAAGCATACAGCTGATACGAACCACCGGTACACCACAATTAAAAATATATTTCATATTCTTGATCTGCACTTTTAGGTTTTGACACAAACGTAACTAGTTAACTTGACTTTACACTGGTAATACGCTCAACAGATCTCAAGATCAGTCACTCTGTATCCTCTCTGACAAAAAAAACAGTACATGACCTCAGAATGGACAAGGAAGTGGTAGTTTTCCTCTAAGTGCGTGCTGGATTCCACTCAATACTTTTTAATTTTCTTTTCACGATCAGCATTAATCAAACCTTTTTAGAACAAACAGTGTGGCTCATAACAATGAAGTAGGCATGAACAGGGCAAAGCAAAATTTACAGTTCACTAACAATGTAATAAAGAAGAAAATATCTCTAGTCTTCTGGGCATGCGCAGTGAGGCCCTGTTTGGACTTTAGATTGGACTCACCCACACATGCTCCCAAGAATAGAATATAGAGTAGCGTAGTGACTGGACCAAAATCATCTCCAGGCCCCATTGCTGTTTACAATAAATGGCATGTGATCAGGAAAGTTAGATGAAATATCTATGTCCTCACTGTAAATTTGAATTCGACTGTAGACAAGCACAAACTCTAGAATGCACAGCTCTGCAAGATAGTAACTTTGGAGCAATTCTATGGTAATTAAAGCATATATTTTTTTACAATCACATTTAATCTTTTATTTATGAACACTTTTGCTAATAAAGACAAAATGAATACAAGTGTGTAGGAAAAAAAGATTATTAATCTACAGATGTGTCCTTGCTCATCTAGTCTTAATAAGACATGCAGCACGATATGCCTTGCATGAGTGAGCCGTCAGGCCCCGTACAACTTTGCTAGCATCAGGCGTCTTTTTTTGCCGAAAATGCGTCTAAGTCACAATGCGATGTGACTAGGAGACTGGGCTGATCAATTCGATACGCAAGACTTGTATATTTGTGTGCAACTGAGCCTGTAATAGGAACTTGGTGTAGAAAAAAAGCTGTGGTCGCAGTACTATACAGTCATGTTATTATTAATATAGCACTTTGCATGCATATTGAGAGACGCAGTTGCACACAGATATACTAGTGTCACATAAATTAATCAGCAGTCTCCTGCTGCATCGCGATTTAGATGCATATTCGGCAAAAAAAAGACAATAAAGACACCCGGCGCTAGCAGAGTCTCAAGGGAACAGGCGTGCCGATTGACAAGTGAGGACACATCTGTAATTCCAGGTAAAAGTAAAAGCAAAGATGATTTGGTCTGATAAATTGGTTTGCCAAGTCAGCCACCTTAGTCATTATCTTAGAGATAGTCTAATGCAGAATAATAGTTCATAGGTTTGCTTAGCTTAGAGGTTACTTACTCTCCTCCTTTATTGTAAATACTTTCTCCTTGAGCTTGATAAAGTTTTTTTCATATTCATCATCGGCTTTGACAGCTTCTACCGCAGATTTGGCAAATATTTTCCAGATACGGATTAGGGCATCTTGGGCACAGCTTGCCAAGTACATATCCTCGCCTACAAAAGAAAGAAAAAAAGGTGTAGCATTAAATGATGACTGCCATCAAACACTCATATTAAGAGTATCTGCACATGGGGGGTTTTAAGTTGTCTTTCTTCCATTCTGTTTTTGACAGGTGAATGGAGTAAAGTTGAGATCATAAACAGATCATCAGAATAACAGACTGGATAAATAAAGATGTTCAATATTTTGTTCTGTCCATGTTGCTTTAAGTGTTTAATAAATAAGCCTGTTCTTCACTGGGATCAATAATCTCTGTGTAATCCTCAATGTCTCTTCTACTCACCTTTCAGAAAGAGAAGAAAGATAAGATGGATGTAAGAACAGATGTCCATGTGCGCCATTCTTGAAATTAGAAAAAAATTAAAAACCCAAGGTGAATAGCTCTATGTACACACTGAAATAAACTGTGTTATAGCTACAAGAAACTGAAGTCCTCACCACTCGAAGAAATAAAGAAGATGAAATCTCTATGTACACTGGTATATTATTTATTACCTATAAAGGTCAAGCACTCTCCATGATAGACTTTAAATATCCTCTGGCTGATGTCATGAATCATGGACCCCATATATTCTGAAAAAGCTATCTATGAACATAATAATCCAGCATGTTGCAATTGCTGATAATAATTAGATGAAAGAATGGAACAATGACCCTACCAAGTACTATACAGTCATATTATTAATATTTGTTGTGAGGTTGATGAAAGGGTCTAATCAACTGCCTCTTACTGCGGAGACTAGAAAACCAGAGGGAAATGTTCGACAGCACCTAAGAAGATGGTCATGGCAATCTTCAAAACAGGTGCCACCAGTCATAACAACCAGTATAATAAAGTCTGGTACACACTTGAGCGACTGTCAATGTGGACACCCTGGACATCACATGATTGCCAGTACACATTACAGCAATGTAATGAAGGATGGAATGTTCACTAGTTCCGTACTTAATTAATATACAAGGCTCTGCTTGCGTTATGGTCCGGTAGGCCGTGTAGCATGGCCGACCAGATGATATCACATGACCACGGGAACGCGCAATTCTAGCATATACAATGAGCGATAAGACCTTTTGTTTTTCCGATTTGGTCAATCGGAGTGACATCGTTCCAGTGTGTCGGAGCATAACATTCGTGGCTTTCTGACAAAGCATTCAATTAAAAATGTAACTGTAAACCAAGCACTCCGACTAGCTTAATTAAATATGTGTATAAAATAATAAGGGTAGCACTGAAACGTTGGGACAAGCTATCCATACACGGGAATACTAATGCATTACAATAGTTAGCTTTACAAAAAAGTAAAGCTAATAAAAAGGGTACAGCCAATTACTGGTGGTGACTGAACAAGCAATTTAAGGATATAGTATCCAAAATGTTTTTAAAAGTTTACACTAAACGAATAGTCTCATGCGAAATTCTGCTCAACTTACAAATATTTTGTGAAATTGAAAAGATGGTTCGATGAGAAATATTAATTTACAATACTTTTTAATACTCATATTAAAGTGTAGCTTTCACCTACAAACAGTGAAGGCAGACACTTTGTGAAGTGGACCAGTATTCAACTCTCCAATTTAGTGAGATCACGAGGCATTAAACAGAAAGTATCAAAAGTTGATAGGCTGCGTTCTCATAAGTATGAATTGAGAATAAAAATGGCTGCCTGTAAGGCTAGTAATTGATATACTTTATAATCATATAAATGATCAATAAGTTGCTATTTTGCCAATAATACCAGATTGACGTAACTAAATAACCAATGAAAAAACTTTAAGACAATTGAGGAATAAGAATTTAAAGTTTGCTTAATATGGCAGGCTTCGATTTTATATAGACCAGATAATTTGTTTCTCATGGTCAGAGTCCTTCAGGTGCATTTTGGCAAAACTCCAGGTGGCTGCCATGTGCTTTTTACTAAGGAGTGGCTTCCATCTGGCCACTCTACCATACAGGCCTGATTGGTGCAGGTTGTCCTTCTGGAAGGTTCTCCTCTCTCCACAGAGGAATGCTGTAGCTCTGACAGAGTGACCTTTGGGTTCTTGGTCACCTCCCTGACTAGGGCTCTTCTCCCCCAATCGCTCAGTTTAGACGGCCGGCCAACTCTAGGAAGAGTCCTGGTGGTTCTGACCTTCCTCTATTTACGGATGATGGAGGCCACTGTGCTCACTGGGACCTTCAAGCAAAGTGTGGGACCTTATATTGACAGGTGTATGCCTTTCAAAATAATGTCCAATCAACTGATTTTACCACAAATGGACTCCAATTAAGCTGTAGGAACATCAAGGATGATCAGTGGAAACAGGATGCACCCGAGCTCAATTTTGAGCTTCATGGCCAAGGCTGTGAATACTTATGTACATGTGATTTCTTAGGGTTTTTGTTTTTTTAAATGACATTTGCAAAAATCTTAAAAAAAAAAAACTTTACATGTTGTCATTATGGGGTATTGTGTGTAGAATTTTGAGGACAAAAATTTATTTATTCCATTTTGGAAAAAGGCTGTAACATAACAAAATGTGGAAAAAGTGAAGCGCTGTGAATACTTTCGGGATGCACTGTATGTATGCATATATATATATATATATATATATATATATACACATATATATATATACATACATACATACACACACTCACACACAAACTAGCGGCTTCACACGGGAGCAATTTCATCTCGCCACAGCCCACTGCATCTTTTAACAATCTACGCCATGTGACAGCAGTCCCTGCATCTCACCACCACCTCTTGCTTCTTACTCCTGCTTCTCACTAATGCTCCCTGCATTTCCCCATAGCCCTTTGCATCTCACCACAGGCCCTTGCTTCTCAGTCCTGCTTCTTACCACAGGCCTCTGTATCTCACCACAACCCCCTGCCGTGTCTCTCTCCTGCCCCCTGCATCTCACCAGTGTTACCACAACCCCCACTGCTGCTGCCCAGCAGCTGGCTGGGGCCCGGCCACTGGGATGTGCTGGGAAGGGCAGGAGACACATGGATGAGAGATTTGTATTGCAGCTACCATAAGCATTATCAGCAGCATGTCCCCGGGGCTGGGGCACCTCTGCATATTTCTGCAGCCTCCATGTGCACCCCTCCCCGATTGCTGAACATGGCAATGAGCATTGTCCTCTTTGCACAATGTACCCTGTATTTCCTGGGCTTCTTGTTGAGCTTCCTCACCATGGTGCCCCTGTCTGAGAGCAGCGCTGTCTTCCATGTGAGGTGCCTCCTGTTCACCAAGAGCATGTGGCTGAGGGGAACATCACGCTGGAGAGGGAGCCCTTCACAGTGGAGGAGTGGTGGTTGGAGTCAAGCATAGGGATGGACATCGGAATCCGAAGCTTTTGTTCCAAAGGTGGTGTTGTTACCATTTGATGGTGGCAGTCAGATGTTTGCCACCATCGAATAAAAAATAATTTGATGATGTTCCGATGGGTTTTTATTTTATTCCTGATAGCTATGCCTTCCCTGGCTCCTTCCTGGCTACTGTGTGTGCATCAGGGCATCTTCATGGGTTCGTTGGAGACTGTCACTCTCTGTCTACCTCAGATGTGACCCTGCTCAGTCCCTGACTCCCTCCCCTCTCTAGGCTGCTGCTAAGCCACAGGGCACATTGCTAGCTCTCATAGGCTCAGTTTCAGATGCCGTCTTGCTGTTTCAGCCCCATGGGCAGCTCCTCTGGTGCAAGATTTTTTTTTCAGTGACTGCTTCACTAAAATTGTGACAGTCACCGATTAATGGTTCATACACCTAAACATTCCCCCACCAGTGCTGTATAGAATGGTGGAACCCATATCGAAATCCGTCCAGTGGTTCCAGAGATTAGATCGAAAGAACACACAGATCCATAAACTGGGAGGAGAGAGAGAGAGAGAGAGAGAGAGAGAGAGAGAGAGAGAGAGAGAACACACTGGAAGGATCCGGCACTCACTGGTATAAATGTAAATCTTACCCCGTTGCCCTCCGTCAGCAATGCAACACGTGCATCAAACAAGAAGAATCAATACCGGCGGCACTCAGGGATTTAGATAAAAGGACAACACACTCGTGGAAGACAGTCAAGTCGACGTTTCAATACCAAAGTATGAAAAGACTTTGGTATTGAAAAGTCGACTTGACTGTCTTCCACGAGTGTGCTGTCCTTTTTTCGAAATCCCTGAGTCCTGCCGGTATTGATTCTCTCTCTCTCTATTATAAATTATATATATATATATATATATATATATATATATATATATATATATATCAAAATATAATGGAAAGAGAGCGCTCCATGGTGCAGATAAAAAACACTCTTTAATATCACTCATAGATAGTTATCAAGCATACATCTGATAAGGTACTGCTCGTACCAGATAAAAAACAGTGTGGGCTGGTTACCACGTGGTGTGAATAAGCATACTCCACCGGACAGTCTCCAACTCGCGCTGCCAGGATCCGTCGGGTACACACACCCCGCCGCTGGACACTGGGAACAGGCCGCCGCGGGTCGGACCACGTCAGTCCTGGACACGCTGCCAGGGATGTCGGGGATCAGTTTCGTACACGTCACAAAGCCCCGCCCTCTGGCCTCCAGTCTTTGCAAAAAGTATGTTCAGTTAAAACTCTGACAACAGGTGGTGAAGAACATGGTTTGGCCACCCCAGAGTCCCTGGGACTGATCCCCGACATCCCTGGCAGTGTGTCCAGGACTGACGTGGTCCGACCCGCGGCGGCCTGTTCCCAGTGTCCAGCGGCGGGGTGTGTGTACCCGACGGATCCTGGCAGCGCGAGTTGGAGACTGTCCGGTGGAGTATGCTTATTCACACCACGTGGTAACCAGCCCACACTGTTTTTTATCTGGTACGAGCAGTACCTTATCAGATGTATGCTTGATAACTATCTATGAGTGATATTAAAGAGTGTTTTTTATCTGCACCATGGAGCGCTCTCTTTCCATTATATTTTGACAGACTGTTTGGACCTGGAATCCGGTCTTATATTTAAGGAGAGCTGCGGTCCTCACACTAATGAACTAGGACCTGGTGTGTCATTTAAAGAAAAGTGGATACTGACATTTTCAGTTTTTATTGCTGGACTCAAGTGAGATTTATTGTTCACAATATAGCACATGGTTTATGCGCATCCTCTGAAATATATCTAATATATATAAATATATAAATATATATATATATATATATATATATATATACATACATATATATACATATATATACACACACACATATCTGATTGGTTTCTATGGGCAACATCTCCACTTCTAAAAATGCTCACTTTAGTAAATTTACCCGACTCTGTGGAGGAACTTGGTGCTTTACTGAATAAATCAATTATACGCGTTACCTGTGGTGGACTAAGCACCTTTGTTGGTATGCATGCTATTTTTCAGTGCATGACGCGATTGCTAATATCCAGGCAGGAGATCCAAAATATAGAAAAGAAAAGGGGCACTCACCAGGTTCATAAGGATCCAGCAATGCATTGCTGGATCCTTATGCACGTTGTACTTCCGATGTCTGTGATGCAGTTTTGAGTCTCCTGAGGATGGTCCTGATCGGACCGAAACGTTGAGGAATCTATTTGCTGCTATTGTTATTATGTGAGAAATAAATTTAATGTCGTTTATGTGCAGACAAAATAAGTATTGGACACATCAACATTTTTCTCAGTAAATATACTTGTAATAGGACTATTGTAATGAAATTTTCACCAAACGTCAGCAACGGCCCATGCAATCCACACATGCAAAGAAATCAAACCATAGATGTCCATAAATTAAGTTGTGTGTAATAATGTGAAATGACACAGGGAAAAAGTATTGAACACATGAAGAAAGGGAGGAGCAAAAATGCATGGAAAGCCAAGATAGCAGCTGAAATCTATCAGTAATTAGAAAGAAATCCTGCCCCTAGTCAGTCCAAATTAATATAAGCTGGTTCAGTCCCAACTGATGGCCTATAAAAAAGGTGTCTCATTACAAAGGTGTCACACAAGAAATATCTCATGATGGGTAAAAGCAAAGAACTCTCTCAAGACCTTCGCAAATTTATTGTTGAGAAACATACTGATGGCATTGGTTACAGAAGGATATCTAAACTTTTGAAAGTTCCAGTGAGCAAGGTTGGGGACATAATCTGAACGTGGAAAAAACATTATTTCACCATAAACCAGCCACGACCAGTTGCTCCTCGCAAGATTACTGACAGAGGAGTGAAAACAATCAGAAGAGTTGTCCAAGAGCCAAGGACCACTTGTGGAGAACTTCAGAAAGACCTGGAATTAGCAGGAATTTAAAAAAAAACAATAAGAAATGCACTCAACCGCCATGGCCTGTATGCATGCTCACCACGCAAGACTCCATTGCTGAAGAAAAAGCATGTAAAAGCTCGTTTAAAATTTGCTGCACAACCCTTGAACAAGCCTGTGAAATACTGGGAGAATATAGTCTGGTCATATGAGATCAAAATTTAACTCTTTGGATGCCATAATACACACCATGTTTGGAGGAGAAATGGCACTGTACATCACCCCAAAAACACCATACCAATAGTGAAGCTTGGAGGTGGAAACATCATGGTGTGGGGCTGTTTTTCAGCATACAGTACTGGCATACTTCATATCATTGAAGTAAGAATGCATGGAAAAATGTACCAAGACATTCTTGATAAAAATCTGCTGCCATCTACCAGGATGCTGAAGATGAAACGAGGGTGGACATTTCAGCAAGACAATGATCTCTAACACACAGCCAAGGAAACTTTCAATTGGTTTCAGAGAAAGAAAATAAAGCTGCTAGAATGGCCCAGTCAATCACCTGACTTGAATCCAATTGAAAATATATAGAACTAAAGATCAGAGGGCCTGATTCAGAGCCGGGCGCTATTTGCGAACGGTCGTTCAGAAAAAGGGGCCGGCTATTTAAATTGAGCGCTCGCTCTTTGCGGTCTGTTGACGCCTCTATGTCTGAGCGAGCGAACGAAACATGCTCTCACTATTTTGTAAAGACGCCCCCTGGCCGTTCGCATCATACGTCATCTCCGCTATTTATTAGATTAATCGAGTACATCGAAAGGCGTCTGAACTGCTCGCAGTGCTTGTGGTAGGTTTTACTTCCCGCAATCACTACGAGCAGTTCAGGCTAAAAGACAACCAAGTGACGTGGTCGATGACGCTGCTTTGTTAATTATGCACACCCGTTAAACGCCCGTTTTGACCGTTTGGCACGCCTGCGTTCGGATCTCCACTCCCCGTTTTCAAGCACCTTCCCCTGTTACCACCCACAAACACCTCATTCTGTCACTCAAATTAGCAGGCCCTCACTGTTTTGCGAGTGCACGATTTCTGACCGCAATGACTGGTTGGCGCATGCGCATTGTGACCCATACGCATGCGCAAATGTGCGAACATCGCTCGGAGCGAACGAGCGGCCGCTTACGAGCGGCTCTGAATCAGGCCCAGAGTTTATAGAAGAGGCCCACAGAACCTTCAAGATTTGAAGACTGTTTGGAAGAAAAATCACACCTGAGCAATGCATGCAACTAGTTTCTCCATACAGGAGGCGTCTTGAAGCAGTCATTACCAGCAAAGTCTTTTGTACGAAGTATTAAATACATTTCAGTAAGCGTGTTCAATACTTTTTCCCTGTGCCATTTCACATTATTACACATAACTTAATTTAAGAACATCTATGGTTTGATTTCTTTGCATGTGTGGATTGCATGGGTTGTTGCATACATTTGGTGAAAATGTCATTACAATAGCCCAATTACAAATATATTTACTGAGAAAAATGTTGATGTGTGCAATACGATGCGAGTGCGACCAACTGTGGACTATATAGAAAAAGATGGGAGCGCTAGTAAGATCAAGTGGCCACACTAAGATGTAGATAAAACATTTATTACAAGACAATAAAAATGATAATAACCACAATCTAGAATGCACACAACTGATGGGTATAAAAGGGACAGATAGAAATACAGCTAAGGACCACTTGACGGTCTTTTCCTATAAATGTCCGCAATCTGCGTAATAGTTCCACTGTATAATCCTCTATTTAAAGTGTGTAGCTTTAGGGTCAGCGGCAACGAGATATATAGGTAGCCCACAAGTACTAAGGTACAAAAGTCACCTTTATAATACATCCAGTGTTTACGTTTGTAATGGGTCAGACTGATATCCGATAGCACGCCGGGATCCGTACCAGACGGGTACCGAGCATGGCACTGGGGTGGCTGATTGCAAACAAGGCAGAGGGAGCCGTAACCAAGCGACTGACTGTGAACTTCTGACTGTGCAGGCTAGGAGTCTCCGTGTATAGCTTTATCCTTTATGGCAGAGCCATGTTAGCGTGCTCTGTCTGCTAGTGCTCACAGGAGGTGATACAGAGTGTCCATATACGAGAGCCGCGTCCAGCGTGCTCCGTCTGATGATGCTCCCCAAATGCTACAGACTTCCAAAGGAAAGAGATAAAGGGTCCATGTGCAAAATAGAATCTGTTTTTGCACACTGACAATATATCTCTTTCCTTTGGAAGTATGTATCATTTGGAGAGCATCATCAGACAGACCGTCAAGTGGTCATTTGCTGCATTTCTATCTATCCTTGTTATATCCATCAGTTGTGTGCATTCTAGATTTGTGGTTATCATTTTTATTGTTTTGTAATAAATGTTTTATCTACATCTTAGTGTGGCCACTTGATCTTACTAGCGCTCCCATCTTTTTCTATATTGTCTTGTTTAGCAGGTTCAGAACCTGCTTTGTGAGCTGCCGGTTTATTCAAAGGGATACCAGTTTGATTTGTCAGCGTACCTGGTTCTGAGTCAACTGTGGACTATTGTATGTGTGTGTATATGTATATGTATATGTATATGTATATATATATATATATATACACACACACACACATACACACACAGTCAGGTGCATAATTATTGGGACATTGACTGAATTTTCATATTTTGGCCTCTATTCACCACCACAATGGCTTTGAAATGAAACAAACAAGATGTGCTTTAACTGCAGACTTTCAGATTTAATTTGAGGGTTATTACATCCAAATCAGGTGAACAGTGTAGGAATTACAATGGTTTCTATATGCGCCTCCCACTTTGTAAGGGGCCAAAAGTAATGGGACTATCAATCAAAAGCTATTTCATGGACAGGTGTGGGCTATTCCCTCGTTATTTCATTATCAATTAAGCAGGTAAAAGGTCTGGAGTTGATTCTAGGTGTGACATTTGCATTTGGAATCAGTTGCTGTCGACTCTCAATAGGAGATCCAAAGAGCTGTCACTATCAGTGAAGCAAGCCATCATTAGGCTGAAAAATCAAAACAAACCCATCAGAGAGATAGCAAAAACATTAGGTGTGGCCAAATCAACTGTTTGGAACATTCTTAAAAAGAAAGAACGCCCCGGACAGCTCAGCAACACCAAAAGACCCGGAAGACCACGGAAAACAACTGCGGTGGATGACAGAAGAATTATTTCCCTGGTGAAGAAAAACCTCTTCACGACAGTTGGCCAAATCAAGAACACTCTCCAGGAGGTAGGTGTATATGGGTCAAAGTCAACAATCAAGTGAAGACTTCACAAGATGGAATATAGAGGGTTCACCACAAGATGTAAACCATTGGTGAGCCACAAAAACAGGAAGACCAGATTAGAGTTTGCCAAACAACATCTAAAAAAGCCATTACTGTTCTGGAACAACATCCTATGGACAGATGAGACAAAGATCAACTTGTACCAGAGTGATGGGAAGAGAAGAGTATGGAGAAGGAAAGGAACTGCTCATGATCCAAAACATACCACCTCATCAGTGTAGCATGGTGGTGGTAGTGTCATGGCGTGGGCATGTATGGCTGGCAATGGAGCTGGTTCCCTTGTATTTATTGATGATGTGACTGCTGACAAAAGCAGCAGAATGAATTCTGAAGTGTTTCGGGCAATATTATATGCTCATATTCAGTCAAATGCTTCAGAACTCATTGGACGGCGCTTCACAGTGCAGATGGACAATGACCCGAAGCATACTGCAAAAGCAACCAAAGAGTTTTTTAAGGCTAAAAAGTGGAATGTTATGCAATGGCCAAGTCAATCCCCTGACCTGAATCCGATTGAGCATGCATTTCACTTGATGAAGACAAAACTGAAGGGAAAATGCCCCAAGAACAAGCAGGAACTGAAGACATTTGCAGTAGAGGCCTGGCAGAGAATCACCAGGGATGAAACCCAGCGTCTGGTGATGTCTATGCGTTCCAGAGGTCAGGCTGTAATTGCCTGCAAAGGATTTGCAACAAAGTATTAAAAAGTGAAAGTTAGATTTAGGATTGTTTAGTTTGTCCCATTACTTTTGGCCCCTTAAAAAGTGGGAGGCGCATATAGAAACCGTTGTAATTCCTACACCGTTCACCTGATTTGGATGTAATTACCCTCAAATTAAATCTGAAAGTCTGCAGTTAAAGCACATCTTGTTTGTTTCATTTCAAAGCCATTGTAGTGGAGAATAGAGGCCAAAAATAAGAGTTATAACATACCTTTGTTAACTCTTTTTCTGCGAGGTCCATGGGGTCCACAGCCATTACGTTGGGGGGGGGGTATGAATCCCGGTCACCAAACAGTTAATACAAACGAGCTCTCTGCTCCCAGGATGCACCGGGTTTCCTCCTCATATACCCCACCTCCTGCCTCAGGTGGCCAGTTCGTTACCAAGCTCAAGCAGGCAGAGACAAACAAAGGGTATGAAAGAAAAGACCCATACTTAGGAGTCCAGACTCTCAAGAGAAGAAACTACGGAAAACCTCCCCCAGAACTACAGGTGCGTCTGGGTGGGTGTCCTGTGGACCCCATGGACCTCGAAGAAAGAGTTAACAAAGGTATGTTATACCATAACTCTAATTTTCTTCTTCGGGGTCCATGGGGTCCACAGCCATTACACGTTGGGGATATCCCAAAGCACTAACCCTACGGGTGGGGACGCTCCTGACTCTCGGAAGAGAGGAGAATCCTATGCCCGAAGGAGGCATCCTGAGAGGCAAAAGTATCAAAGGCATAAAATTTGACAAAGGTATGGATGGAAGACCATGTGGCTGCTTTACATAATTGCTCAGCAGAAGCACCCCGGTGGGCCACCCATGATGGATCTACCGCCCTAGTAGAATGTGCCGTCACTGAATCCGGCACACGCATACCAGCCTGTGCATAAGCCAATGAAATTGCCATGCGAATCCACCTGGCCAGTGTCTGTTTATTGGCTGGCCAGCCACGCTTATGACAACCATAAAGCACAAAAAGTGAATCGGACTTCCTCCATTTGCTCGTGCGTTTAACATAAATTCTCAGCGCACTGACCACATCCAGGGAAGCCTCACCTTGTGAAAGACTTGTGCCCTGAAATGCTGGAACTACTATTTCTTCATTAATATGAAATTTAGACACCACTTTCGGAAGGTAACCCTCCCTAGAACGTAGTACAGCTCTATCTTCATGAAATATCAAGAACGGCTCCCGGAAGGAAAGTGCAGCTAAATCCGACACTCTACGTGCAGATGCCATAGCAAGGAGGAATACCGTCTTTGCTGTTAGCCACTTCATGTCTATTGAATTTAAAGGCTCTAATGGAGGAGCCTGTAAAACCTTCAGAACTAGAGTCAAGTCCCACGGAACAACCGGGGAAACGAAGGGAGGCTGAATCCTCAACACCCCCTGAAAAAAGGTCTTTATATCCGGTCTCAGAGCAATTTTATGTTGGAACCAGACTGAAAAGCTGACACCTGTACCCTTAAAGAGTCCAGGCGTAGCCCTTTTGCCAGACCGCTTTGAAGAAAATCCAGCACTCTGGATATCAGGAATTTATGTGGATCATACCCTTTCAGTTCACACCACTGAAAGAAAGTATGCCAAACCCTATAATATATACGGGCTGAGGATGGTTTCCATGCCTTCAACATCGTCCGTATAACAGACTCGGAAAACCCCTTTTCCCTCAAGACGGAGGCCTCAAGAGCCATGCCGTCAAAGATAGCCGATGAAGATCCGCGTACCAGTAGGGACCCTGTAGCAACAGATCCGGTCTCAATGGCAGAGGCCATGGAGTGTCTATGGAGAGAGAGCATAGATCTGTGAACCAGTGCCGTCTCGGCCACGCCGGAGCTATTAATATGACGGTGCTGCCCTCTTGTTTGATCTTTCTGACCACTCTGGGCAGAAGAGCAAAAGGAGGAAACAGATATACCAGCTTGTAACGCCACTTTACTGTCAGTGCGTCTACAAACTCGGCTCTCGGATCTCTTGCCCAGGGTCCGTACCTGGGAACCTTGTTGTTCCTTCTTGATGCCATCAGAACTATTTCTGGTAGACCCCACCTGTCCACAAGGTTCCAAAAAACCTGTGGATGTAGGGCCATTCCCCTGCATTTATATCTTGCCGACTGAGAAAATTGGCCTCCCAATTCAGGATTCCTGGAATGAACACGGCAGATATCGTGGGCAGATGAGTCTCTGCCCATACCAGGATTCTTGATACCTCTGCCAAGGTGGCCCAACTCCTCGTGCCCCCTTGATGATTTAGGTAGGCGACCGCGGTGCGATTGTCCGACTGTATCTGCTCCTACCTGCCCTTTAAGATTTCCTGAGCCTGCACTAAAGCTTTGAATATAGCTCTTAGTTCCAGGATATTTATCGGTAGCTGGCTTTCCGTCACTGACCACTTTCCTTGGCAAGTGTGTGACCCCGTCATCGCCCACCAACCTTGAAGACTGGCGTTGGTTTTGACTAATATCCAATCCGACACCCAAAAGTGGCGACCCTGCCTGAGATGCTTTGTCTGCAAAGTGCGATGATCCTTGTTCCAGCGAGACAGAATGAATTGTTGCAGTGGTCTGGAGTGGAATTGAGCGTATTCCACCATCCTGAAGGTGGCCACCATTGACCCCAGGACCTGCATGGCTACTAGAACGGATATTTGCCTGTTGCGAAGCAACCTGCGTATTCGTGATTGTAGAGCAAGGATCTTCTCCACCGGCAGATATATTCTCTGCACCACGGAGTCCAATCTCGCTCCCAAATTACACATCTGCTGTACCGGACAGGGTGACTATTTTTGCCAGTTTATGATCCAGCCGTGACTGTACAGACATGATACTGTCAGCCTCAAATGATCCTGTAACTGCTGTGGGGACTGCCCCAGCAACAGGAGGTCGTCCAAGTAAGGCAAAATCCTGAAGCCTTGGCGCCTGAAGCATGCCATCATCACTGCCATCACCTTGGTGAATACCTGAGGGGCTGTGGACAGGCCAAACGGCAGGGCCTGGAAGTGAAAATGTTCCTCCCCTACCGCAAAACGAAGAAATTTTTGATGAGCCTGTGTGATTGGGATGTGAAGGTAGGCATCTTGTATGTCTAGGGACACCATATAGTCCCCCTGTTCCATTGCCAACACAATCGATCGCAATGTTTCCATCCTGAACCCGGTGGCTCGAACAAATTTGTTGAGCTCTCTCAGATTTAGAATAGGCCGGTATGACCCATTCGGTTTCAGAACCAAGAACAGATTGGAGTAAAACCCCTCTCGGAACTGGTTCTCTGGCACTGGAATCACTACTTCTGATGCTAGTAAGGCAAGAATAGCCTTCTGAAGGGCCATAGCTCTTTCTGAACCCACCTGCGGGTTTACACAAAAGAACCTTTGAGGAGGAGTCCTCCAAAACGTCAGGGTGTACCCTCGGGAAACAACTCCCCGAAACCAGGCATCCTCCGTCGTGAGGAGCCAGGGCTCTGAGAACCGAAGCAGTCGGTTCTCCACCCTGGGATCCCCCAGGGGGAGGCCCGTCTCATCAGGCCACTGGTTTATCCTGGACATTTGTTCTGCCAGGGCTTCCTGGGTCCTGCTTTTCTTGGTGGAAATCTCGCCGAGGGCTGACCTTTGGCCTTGCCCTGCGGCTGAAACCCCCGAAAGGACGCCCTCCTCAGTTTAGACGAGGTTGCTGATGGTAAACCTGCCGTCTTTGAGGCTGCCATGGAGGATACAATTTTGTCCAGTTCTGGACCAAAGAGCACACCTCCTGTGAATGGAAGGAATTCTAGGGCCTTTTTGGACCCGACATCTGCCCTTCAATCTTTCAACCAGAGGATCCTCTACGTGCCACCACGGACTCAGCTGAAACTTTAGAAGAAAGGATCCCTGCATCCAAGGCGGCATCACCCAAATAAGAGACCCCTTCTCTAATAAAGGAGATCATATCCAGTTGCTCCTTAGAGGCATCTGGTAAAGACTCCGTTAGAGTTTTGGCCCACTCCTCAATAGCTCTTGCTACCCAGGCAGTGGCCATAGCTGGGTGGGTGGCCGTTCCTACCAGCGAAAAAATTGATTTGAGACAAGACTCCAGTCTCCTATCCGTGGTTTCCTTCAGCGAAACTGCTGGGATTAGCAAAGTGGTACGTTTAATCAGCTGTGCCACATGCGCATCAACTGATGGTGGCTTCTCCCACTTGGCACAGTCCTCTACTGGAAAAGGATATAGAAGCGCCATTCTTTTAGAAGAATGGCTTATCTTATCAGGACAGACCCAGGCTTCCTCCATAAGTTCTGATAAATGTTCAGACTTTGGGAATTCTGCCTTAACCACTTTTTGGTGCTTGAACAGGGGGCTTTCCTAAGCGGAAGATCCCCTTCCTCGATATTTAACACCGATTTTACAGCCCTTATCATAAAAGGGACATCGGCTACTGGGAAATGATCATCACCCTCCTCGGAGCTAAACCCCCGAGGATGAAGCCATAACCTTACCAGCACCAGGGTCCATCCAAGGCGGCCACATCAAGGGCAAAGGATGCAACCGGTGGTACTGGGGCAGCAAGCCGTTCCACCACCTGAGCCATAACCTGAGAAAATGATGCCCAAGGAGGCTCAGGGCCTGAAACAGGCAAACTTAATTGGTGTGGTGGCTGTCTGAAACAGTTCCCACAAAGCCCATTTTGTAGAAAGTGCTGTGGGGACAAACCTGCCTTGCAGGCTACACAGGATATCAGCAACGGGGCTCCCGCCACCTGACCCTCAGACTCCTTAGACTTAACACTATGCCACTGGTTCTTAGTGTATATGTGCTGCTTTCTACTCTCAACCCACACACCTGTAGCAAGGGAAGGGGAGAGACAGTGACAGTATACAGGAATTACAGTTCTTTTACAGAAGAAACAGAATCCATAAACAACAATCACATGTCATGCATAAATACTATGCGAGCCATATGCATATAAGCTCTCACTACCATAATCAGCCTCAGTTTAGGTAGGATAGAGCCCTGTAAAAACCTAGACCAGCAGTAGGCAAGGTATACAGGGAGACTGCCCAGCGTCCCTCTTGAAGGAGCAGCGTTCAGAGAGCAACTGACATACACCCTGGCTGCCCTATATGGGGGCTGGGAGGAACAATCCACAATCAACTGTGCCAGAGGACTGAACTAGCGTGTGGATTGGGGGAGGGGCCGCCGGGGCAGCATACCTCCCCTATGCTGCTGGACCTGTCCGGTAAACTGACCTGGCCGCCGCCACAAGCCCCGGCTGGTCAGGAACATCAAATCCCGGCGGTCTAGGCTAGGAGAACAAGCCGTATGCCTCCTGACTGCAGCGCGCCTCCGGCCAGTCTCACCGCCGGAGGCCGGACCGCCGCGTGGTCCCGGCGTCAGAGGCCGCCGTGACCACCTGCTTACCTACCATCCCCTTGATCCGGTTGCGGTCCAGGGCCAGAAAGCCCCTGCCGAATCCCCTGCCAAGGACCTGCCGAGGCTAACGGTGCGAAGCCGGAGGAGGTAGTTGCAGCGCGTGGCCGGTGCGCCTCCAATCAGACGCGAGGCTGCTTCCAGGACAGCTCAGACCACCCACTGAGATAGAGAGTAAAACTCTCTTTTTTTTTTTTTTTTGTTACTCGTCTGCAGGACTGCTCCAGCAGTCCCACTGTCTATGTGGTAAACACACCAAACAGGAAGAACTGGCTACCTGAGGCAGGAGGTGGGTTATATGAGGAGGAAACCCGGTGCTTCCTGGGAGCAGAGAGCTCGTGTGTGTTAACTGTTTGGTGACCGGGATTCATACCCCCCCCCAACGTAATGGCTGTGGACCCCATGGACCCCGAAGAAGAAATATGAAAATTCTGTCAATGTCCCAATATTTATGCACCTGACTATATATATCTGTTTTGAAGATGTTGTTCAGTGAAGTGTTATTTATGGCCTAGTGTTTATTTAACACAGGATAATTCAACTCCTTTGATTAGATCAGGGGTGAACCTTTTTTTTGTCCAAGGGCCGTTTTAATATATAGAACATTATTCGAGGGCCTAATGCAGACCACGCACCCTCCATATGATGTCACATGGAGGAGGGACCACAATCGCCGGTGATCACAGCAATGCCGGGAACATCCTGAGGATGCTCCGGGGAGCTGTAACTGCTGCATAAATTCAAGCTGCAGGGTGCCAATCTAGGCACCCTGCTTGCCAGATGAGGCTAGCAGAAAATAGCTCAGAGGGCCAGACCAAATGATTCTAGGGGCCTTATACGGCCCTCGGGCCTGAGGTTCCCCGTCCCTGGATTAGATGGTCATGTGGCTTCAGCTGTAGCCTTCTTAATCAGATGTACTATATCTTTGCAATCAATTAAGGGGACATTTGTCTGAGTTTGGAAATATACGATGTGAGGAAATTACAAAGTGTGAACATTTTTAAATAACAGTTGAATAAAAAACAGTTGAACAACATTGAACAACATCTGAGAGCAGGTAATTCCAAAATTTATCTTAAACATTATCATTTTCTAATATACGGTCTAACCATGTCTAGAAAACAAAAATATGCACAAGCAAAAATCTTGGAGCTGTGTGTGCAAATGCCAGGAGCATAGCTGATAAAATCTTTGAACTAAGTGCAATAATGACAAGGGATGATCTAGATATTGTAGCAATTACAGAGTCATGATGTACTGAAAATCATGACTGGGACACAGCTATACCAGACTATACTCTATTCAGAAAGGACAGAATGGGGATGATTGGAGGAGGAGTGGCTATGTATGTGAAAAAAAACAGCATAAATGCTATTATAATACAAAATATTGAAGAAAAAAATTAGGCCCTTTGGGTGACAAGGACATAATTTGCTCTGGGGTGATCTATAGACCACCTGGGCAGGAATAGGACAGGACAGGTACCTATTGGAGGACAATACTAGAATGGCTTTAAAAGTAGAGGTGATAATCGTGGGAGACTTTAATTTACCGGATATAAACTGGGAGGTATCTGCTGTAAGCTCTTCTATAAGTGATGACTTTATAAATTCCCTTCAGGGAGCATCTCTGAAACAATTGGTGATGGAGTCTACTCCCAAAATTGCTATTTCAGACTTGACACACTAATTGTGACTGAATATCAGATGTAAATGTGGGTGAGAACCTAGGATCCAGTGATCACCAAGCAGTATGGTTTAGTATAAAGACAGGGTCCAATTCATGCCGTACAAAATCAAAAGTGTTAGATTTTAGGAAGGCTGACTTTGCAGAGACGTGTTACTGAGTCAGTGGCAGATTGGAGGAACTTGGAAAGAGAGCAGGAAAGGTGGGGGAAAAAAAAATGCAATACTAAAGGCTACAGAGACCTTTGCATTAAAAGGGTTAGGAAAAGTACCAGGAAAAGGAAGCCAGTGTGGTTTACAAAAGCGATATCAACTAGTGTGAAAGCAAAAAAGATGGCTTTTTGTAAATATAAGCAGATTCAAAATAATAATGACAAAGAGGTGTATCTTGCCAGAAGGAAGGAGGCTAAGAAAGTGATAAGGTGTGCAAAGGCAGAAGCGGATGAGAAAATGGCCCACTCAGTAAACAAATGGGGCAAAATATATTTGAAGTATATAAGTGAAAGGTGGAAGTCAAATGGAGGCATAATAAGACTTAAGGCAGAGAGCGGGTACATGATCGAGGGAGACAAAGAAATAGCACATCATCTAAATAATTATTTTTGTTCAGTATTCACTATAGAAGGAGAGGGGAAGGGGCCACAGTTAAGATGCAGATACATTCATAAAAATGAGGCACATGAAATTTAATTTACAGAGGAGAGGGTCCTAACAGAACTCTCAAAACTGAAAGTGGATAAATGAATGGGGCCCGGAAGGAATACATCCAAGGATACAAAAAGAGCGTAAAGGGGTTCTGGTAACACCATTAACAGAATTGTTTAACCAGTCTCTAGTATCAGGAGTGATTCCAGAGGACTGGAAAAGAGCAAATGTAATACCACTGTACAAAAGTAGACGCAAGTAACTACAGACCAGTGAGCCTTACATCAGTAATGGGAAAAATAATGGAAACACTATTAAACAAAAGAGTTGCGGAATATCTCAAATCCAACAATTTGCAAAATCCCAAACAGCATGGATTTACTCCTCGGAGATCATGCCAAACAAATCTTATTGACTTTTTTGACTGGGTGACAAAAGAAATAGATCAAGGGGGGGGCCGTAGATGTAGCTTATCCAGACTTTAGTAAGGCTTTTCACACGGTCCCGCATTGCAGAATGATAAACTAGAAAGCTTGAGATTGGATGCTAAGACTGTTGAATGGATAAGATCTTGGTTGCAGGATAGGAAACAGAGAGTTGTAGTAAATGGAGTGTATTCACAGTAGGGATGTGCAGGCTCGGATAGGTTCGAGTTTGCACGTGGAGTTCGGATTTTTCCCTCCAAAAAAACGGAACTCAGAACGAGGCAAAACGTCATCTTACATGGACGAACATCATCATTCCTGGTCTTTTGTCCAGGAATGATGATGTTCGTCCATGTAAGATGACGTTTTGCCTCGTTCTGAGTTCCGTTTTTTTGGAGGGAAAAATCCGAACTCCACGTGCAAACTCGAACCTATCCGAGCCTGCACATCCCTAATTCACAGGAAGGAAAGGTTACCAGTGGAGTACCCCAGGGATCTGTACTTGGGCCAGTGCTTTTTAAGATCTATGGTATCTGGTATTGAAGGGAAAGTATGCCTGACACAAAAGTATGCAACAGGGTAGACACACCACGAGGGGTAAGGATCTGGGCAGACTGGAGGAATGGACAACATGGCAACTACAGTTTAATGTAAAAAATGCAAAATCATGTACTCGGGTCTCAATAACCCAAAGGCTAAATACAGTATCAAGGACACTATATTGGAAAATACAGAGTAGGAAAGGGATTTAGGAGTCACAATTTCACTTGAATGTAGGCAAACAATGCACCAAGCATTGAGGAAGGCAAGTCAGATGCTTGGTTGCATAGGGAGATGAATCAGTAGCAGAAAAACAGTTTTAATAATGCCCCTGTATAGGTCTTTGGTACGGCCTCATCTAGATTACGGTGTTCAGTTCTGGAGGCAATATCTCCAGAAGTATATAAATTCATTAGAGATGGTACAAAGAAGGGCAACTAAAATGGTGCATGGCCTACAGCACAGAACTTACCCGGGAAGACTAAAAGCTCTTGTATAGTTTTGGAGCAGAGAAGGGAAAGGGGGGACATGACAGAAACTTTCAAATACATCAAGGGTTTTAACAAGGTACAAGAGGGAAGCATTCTTCAAAAGGTAGAGATGCACAAGAACATGAGGACATGCACTGAAACTGGAGGGAGGGAGACTCAGAGGAAATTTAAGGAAAAATTACTTCACAGAAAGAGTAGTGGATAAGTGGAATAGCCTCCCATCAGTGGTTGAAGCTAAACAGTGGAACAATTTAAACACGTTTGGGAAAAGCATAAGAGCATTCATAAGAGAGACCTAAGTAAAAAATAGGAAGCTGCCAAAAGGATAAATGAAAAGGGGTAGTTCTTCACTGCCATCAAATTTTATATAATATATATATATATATATATATACGCACACACACACACATATATATATATAAATATATATACACACACACACACACACACACACACACACACACACATTAGTCATCAGGCAAATCAATAAACCGAAACGTTGCAAAGCTGTGCAGTGTACTACATTACTTTGGTCCTTTACAAGTCCTGGAGTGCCACCTACTGCTTGTGATTTTTATTTATCTCTAGTTGAGCACCTGGCCCAAGTCTGGAAAGGGTGAGTGCCGGTTTTGTGACATACATACATACACGCACACACACTAACTATATGGACAAAAGTATTTGGCCACACCTGTTAAATATTGAATTCAGGTGTTTCAATCAGACCCGTTGCCACAGGTGTATAAAAGCAAGCACCTAGCCATGCAGCCTCCATTTGCAAACATTTGTTATACGCGTGGTACTGTAATAGGATGCCTCCTTTGCAATAAGACTATTTGTGAAATGTCATCCTGCTGCATATTCCATGGTCAACTGTAAGTGATATTATTAGAAAGTGGAAGCGTTTTGGAACTGCAGCAACTCAGCCTCGAAGCGGAAGACCACGTAAAATCACAGTGTGGGGTCAACGACTGCCAAGGTGCATGGTGCGCAAAAGTCGCCAACGCTCTGCTGATTCCATAGCTGAAGTGTACCAAACTTCCACTGGCATTAATGCAAGCACAAAAACTGTGCAGCAGGAGCTTAGTGGAATGTGTTTCCAGGTCGAGCAGCTGAATGCAAGCCGTAAGTCACCACGTTCAATGCCAAGTGTTGGATGGAGTGGTTTAAAGCACACAGACACTGGATTGTAGAGCAGTGGAAATGTGTTCTGTGAAGTGACAAGTCATGCTTCTCTGTTTTGCAGTCAGATGGGCGAGTCTGGGTTTGGCTGATGCCGGGAGAACTTTACCTGCCTAACTGCATTATGCCAACTGTGAAGTGTAGTGGAGGAGGGATATTGGTATGGGGCTGTTTTTCAGGGTTTGGGCTAGGCCCTTAACTCCAGTGAAGGGCAATCTTAATGCTTCAGCATTCCAAGACATTTTGGACAATGCTATGCTTCCAACAGTTTGGGAAGGCCCTTTTCTATTCCAACATGACAGTTCCCCAGTGCACAAAGCAAGAACTATAAAGACATGGTTTGATGAGTTTGGTGTGGAAGAACTTGACTGGCCAGCACAGAGTCCTGACCTCAACCCCATTGACCATCTTTGGGATGAACTGGAAAGGAGATTGCGAGCCAGGCCTTCTTGTCCAACATCAGTGCCTGACCTCAAATGCTCCAGAATAAATGGGTACAATTTCCCACAGAAACACTCCAAAATCTTGTGGAAAGCCTTCCAAGAAGAGTGGAAGCTGTTATAGCTGCAAAAGCGGGACCCTCTCCATATAAAAGTACACGTATTTGAATACAATGTGTAATGGTCAGGCGTCCGAACACTTTTGTCCATATACTGGTGTGGGTGTAGGTATTTATTTGTTAACATAAACCTCGCTTCTAGTTACACTTCTTAACAAGTGAAGTGCTGCTGATGTACGTCTATTATTTTACATCAACCAAAGTAAGAATCCATATTAGATATAGAGAAGTTAAGTAATATAGAAATAAACTGCCATCTAAAAAAAATTAATTTCAGTGTTTACTACAGTAAATCAATACTAAGACCAGTAAAAAGACTCACTGAGTCAGACTTTAAACTCACTTTGGGAGTTTGTCACAATTTGTGGGTTATTGTTTGTCCACCCGCCTCTTGAGGATTGACCACAAGCTCTCAATGGGATTAAGGTCTGGGGAGTTTCCTGGCCATGGACCCAAAATTTTGTTGTTTTGTTCCCCAAGCCACTTCGTTATCACTTTTGCCATGCTGGAAAAGACATTGTTCGCCACCAAACTGTTCTTGGATGGTTGGGAGAAGTTGGAGGATGTTTTGGTACCATTCTTTATTCATGGCTGTGTTCTTAGGCAAAATTGGGAGTGAGCACACTCCCTTGGCTGAGAAGCAACCCAACAAGAGGATATGGACTTTATTCAGTGAGGGCCCAGTGCAGTTGGTTCCCACTATAAAAGCAACAGAGTACTTGACTGGTATGAGGACTCCGCCTGGAAACACTGCGGATGGAAATGCGGGTAAGGATGTGCTGCTGTCGCGGAAACAGAACAGCGGAGTATAAACAACATTGGAAGAAAACTATACTGGAGAGTATAATTCTATATCAGCAGCACCTATGTAGATCACAATTGATACTCAGACACTGTAGGAGTACACAGAGTAGGTTCTTATAGTGGCTGGCTGATGGGCGATTCTCTGCACATTGGGCATCCGCAAAGCGTCTGTTAGTTTCAACCAAAATGCCAATGGATGGATAACCTTGATGATTTGAGAGGGACAGATGTATCTAGGAGTAAGTTTCATTGAGGGTACCCGGAGACGAATGTTCCTCTCTCCGCAACCCAAATGTGGGCCCTTCCTTCAATTTTTATTGCCCGCAATTTTGTATGTGACAAAATATTTGACCAGCAGTGACTTGACACTAGCCAAAATGTCATGGAACTGCAGGTGTACATTGTCCACTGCTGGAACTTCCCAGTGCCGTGATGAAAGGAGGTTCGGGAAGTTGGGGTGGTACCTATGGAGAGCAAAGAATGGTGTGGAGTTTGTACTCTACTTGTAGCGCAGGCTGTGGGCAAATTCTGCCTATAGGAGAGTCTACATAGTCCTCTAGGTTGCCTGAGACGTACATACGCAGGAAGGCCTCAAAGTCTTGGTTCACCATCTCAGTCTGACCATTAGACTGAGGGTGATACGCAGAGGTAAAGTTTAGTTCTATGCCCACCTGTTTGCAGAACGCCCTCTAGAACAGTGATGTGAACTGGGTATTCCTATCACATGTGATTTCCCTGGGGCAATCAAAGTCAGAATATGTCCAGAATGAAGAATCGTGATGACTCCACGGCTGAGGGTATGCCGCCTTGGTAAGCCTATCACTACAACCCAGATTGTGTTACACCCCTTAGATCTTGGCAGCTCAGTGATAAAGTCCATGGGGATGCTGGACCAGGGTTGACTTTGAATGGGCAGTGGACACATGGGCCCTTACGACTTCATCCTTGAAGGGTTGTGTTGGACACACTTGTCAAAGGCGCAGACATATTCCTGCACATCTCTTGAGAGAGTCAGCCACCAGTAAAATATGGAGAGGAAGTTGGTCATTTTCCAGATCCCAGGATGTCTTATAAATTGTAATGGAGTAATTTGGGTCTCAGCCCTTCTGGCATGAATGAACTGCCAGGCGAAACTCCTGCTGGAATGGTAACTAACCGCTAATATACTAGCTGGTTCAAGGAGGGGTTTGCGATTCACCCCCTATTCTCTGTCTCTTTCCGAGAGCTGGGCCAAATGGCGATAGCGAGCTGAAACCTGGAAAAGAACGGTGACCAGCATGCTTTTCTTTGGTTCAGTCTGTAAATAATGTTACCAGATGTAGGTCCCCCTCAAGCAGATGTCTGCACTTCTCAAGCACCTGTTTAAGGGAAAGGAGTTCCTTGTCCCCATGCCGTAGTTTCACTCTACGGGCAGCATCTTGTGGGAATGATATCTGCAGGGGTAAAGCTTACTTGTGGTATCATGATGGGATAGTACTGCCCCAGTGCCAATGGAGGATGCATCTTTCAGTATGAAGGGTTGAGAGGTGTTCAGTTGTTTGAGGGTAGTGGCTGAAGTGAAGGGCATTTTTTAGGGTATTGAAGGCCTGAACAGCTTCTAGTGCCATTGTCTGTGGTTACTCCTCCTTGGTGAGGGCAGTTATCGTGGTTACCACTGTGAAGTAGTTCTTAATGAACCGACGGTAGTAGTTCGAAAACCCCAGGAATCGTTGCATGGATCGGAGGCCAGCAAGTAGTGGCCACACTTTGGTAACCTATAGTTTTGCAGGATCCATCTTCACACCTGTGCCCGAAATTATATGCCTAAAGAAAAAGGTAGCAACGTCTGTTTGAACTGACACTTGTCCAATTTGCTATATAAGTGGTTAGCTCATAGTCATTTCAGCACCTCTTTTATTTGCCTACAGTGGGTCACGAGAGATGACGAAAAGATGAAAAATGTAATCTAGGAAAAATATGACACATTAGTACATGAGATCTCGAATGATCTTATTCATGAATCCCTGGAAAGCCACTGGGGTATTGCAGAGCCTGAATGGATTCAACAAATAGTCAAAGTGTCCATCCCCTGTGTTAAAAACAGTCTTCTACTCATCTCATTGTCGAATACGAAAAACGTTGTAGGCCCCCCTCAGGTCCAGCTTGGTAAAGACAGTGGCCTCTTTCAGGCAGTCAAATAGTTCGGAAATGAGTTTGTTGGGGTACATGTTTCTAATAGTTATGGTATTGTAACCTCTTGTAGTCAACGCAGGGATGGAGTGCTCCATCCTTCTTGGCTATGAAGAAGAATCCAGCTCCAACAGGGGATTTTTTATTATTGAATAAATCCCTTTGCTAGGTTGTCCTGGATGTAGTCTGACATCTCCTAGGTTACTGGCAATCAGAGTGGGAAAACCCACCCACAAGGTGGGAACTCTTCTGGAGCCAGGTCGATCCCAGAGTCACTCCGCCCAGTGGGGTGGCATCTGCACTGCTCTATGTTTATCTATGATGTCTGAGAATTCAGAGCAGTTGGAGGGGTAGGGTGAGGGTGACCTCTAGAGTCTCAGAGGCACATCATTTTGGGATTACGCTTGACCACACAGGTGAGACAACGTAGTTGACACTTGGTCCCCCCATGTCTCTCTCTCTAAAGAGTTATCAGTCCAGAGTGCAAACATGATAGCCCTAAAATGATAGGGGGATGGCTTGTTGCAGGACCAGAAAGGAGAAGACAGCTGAGTGAGTGGCTCCTGTTTGCATGAGAGAAGCAGTAGTACCCTGTGTGAAGTAGATGTGTGGGATCTTAACCCAATCCACAGAGATCAGAGAAAATGGGTGAGGTAGTTTGTAAAGTTGGGAGACCAGTCTGTAGTAAAGTCAGCATAAATGAAGCTTCGGGCTGCTCTGGAATAGATAAATGCTTGTACCCCGGTCTTGTCCTCGGGGGTGCTGAAGGTGATATGTATCAAGAAGAATTTGGGTTCAGGGAAGGAATAAATTACCTAATCCAGCCTTCCTAGTCCTGACTAGACATGGTCTTTACTGACTTCTTGGGATTTTTCTCCAGCATGTGTTCTGGGGCGGCTCCTTTTGGGTAAGGCGTGCTCTACACAGCTGCATGGGTTTCTTATTTTAGTCATGAGGTGGTCGTTTGGGTGACAGGTTCTGGAATCCTCGGCTCTCAGCTGCCCTTTTGGTCAGCCAGATGTCACAACTGATGCAAGCAGAAATCATCTAGTGACTGCGGAAGGTCTCTGGATTCTAGGGCACCTTGATTTTGTCTGCCAGTACCTTCCAAAAGATGGCTTCGGTGCTCCAAGTCAACTTAGAAGACAGAGTCTGGAATTGGATATCTTACTCTCCTACTGTGGAAGGACCTTGGTGGAGCAGTAGCATGGAAGATGCTGCTGATGCTACTCTTTCCCGTTCGTCAAAGATACCCCGGAAGGCACTGATGAATGCGGTAGGGTCCTGGAGAAGGGGGACTATCTTGCTCCCATATTGGAGCAGGGAGTGAACAGATAGCAGCAAGATGATAAATGCTACCCTGGTCCTCTCAGAAACAAAATCACTAGAGAATCATTTGAAGTAAATCAAATCGATACATGATTGAGGAATCCCCGGCAACCACTGGGATCCCTTCCAAATACCATGTGGTTGGGGATCCGTAGGTAGCTGGACTGCATAGGGCTGGCAGGTGGAACGGTTATCAATCATATCAAAATTCTCCAACCCCTGCCATCTCTTCCCCACCGTACATTGCTGTGGCCAGAGGCTGGCCACACGTGGTAATGGCGGCTGCTGCGCTGAAGGGGTTAACTCCACGTGCTGCGGCGCCATTTTTAAATGGAATAATAGGTGCTAGGTGCCATATTTAAATGTATTATTGGCGCTAGGCACCGGGCGTTTAAAAATGTATTTGTAATGTATTCTGCCGCAGCCCAGACCCTCTCCGGCAATCGTGTGTAAACCCCTGGTGCGGTGCACCGTGGCGGACTGTATTTTTTTTTTTATATCTGCGCAGTACTCACATACACACTATATATATTTATTTATACATCACATTGACACTATAAATGCATACATACACATACACTTGACTGCCTGATCACTGTAGTACACAGAAAACTTCTAGATTGAGGCTAAACAAGAAATTCCCTACTTGGGGCACACTTATAAAACATGAATAATGAAATGATAGTATAGTTAAGACTTAACCTTTAATATAGTTATATAAATAAAATCTATAGGGTATATTAGAGACTTAAATTATTGACCATATGTATCAGTCTCCCCTAATTAAATGCAACATTCAATAATTATGCTTAGTCAGGCGAAAAAAATATATATTCTTACAGGTAGCTCTCTATAGATAGAGAATTCTCAGGGGATTCAATCCTCCCATATTGAGTGCTATGGCAGCACACTCCTGCAATAATTTAATGTAGGTGGATATCGGCTACATGAAATTTAGAAAAATGAATTAATATTAGCCATAGGAAATCGAAATTAAGCCCATATTATCCACCTAGGTTAATTAGTATAAATATTTCACTTAGCCCATTAGACTGCAATATATATATATATATATATATATATGAAAAACTGCGTATAGTCTTAATACCCAGGGTATCTCAACAATTAATGGAAAATGCATTGGGGCTAAATGCAAATCATTTATTTTAATTTCAAAGTTGTTGGATACCTATAGTATTTAATTAACTGTGAGGTACAAGTTTCATGTTTTCAGGATTTATCCTGTCTGTGCACACTTTGATATGAGATCTGCACAACAGGTGTACATAATCTAATGACAACTGTATCTGGGCGAAGTGCAATTATTATATATTAACTGATGGGTCCATCATTTATCTGATTATTGTTAAGGTACTTTTCCCTCTTTTTTGCACTAGTTCCAGGTTTTATGATTTCATTACATATGTATTGGGCCAAGTGCAATAAATTATTTGACTATTTAGAAATTAATTGTTGAGATACCCTGGGTATTAAGACTGCACGCAGTTTTTCATATATATATTGCAGTCTAATGGGCTAAGTGCAATATTTATACTAATTAACCTAGGTGGATAATATGGGCTTAATTTCGATTTACTATGGCTAATATTAATTCATTTTTCTAAATTTCATGTAGCCTATATCCACCTACATTAAATTATTGCAGGAGTGTGCTGCCATAGCACTCAATATGGGAGGATTGAATCCCCTGAGAATTCTCTATCTATAGAGAGCTACCTGTAAGAATATATATTTTTTTCGCCTGACTAAGCATAATTATTGAATGTTGCATTTAATTAGGGGAGACTGATACATATGGTCAATAATTTAAGTCTCTAATATACCCTATAGATTTTATTTATATAACTATATTAAAGGTTAAGTCTTAACTATACTATCATTTCATTATTCATGTTTTATAAGTGTGCCCCAAGTAGGGAATTTCTTGTTTAGCCTCAATCTAGAGGTTTTCTGTGTACTTAAGAATGATTTATACTTTTCCCTGGGAGCACCACTAACACAGTGGATTTCTCTATTTTTCATTGATTATATGTCAATTGTTGGTCTGTGAATTGTCTATTGCATACTGGTGCAGGATCTATTTGTTCGTTTTCTATGCCTGGTCACTGTAGTTGCAGTGATTGGAAAACACAATAGGGGGGGGGGTTGGAGGGTAGGGGGGCACAGCGCAGCTGACGTATCTAGTGCAGACTCAACTGTACTGAAGAGAGTGGTGCTAGGCTGCCCGATCACTGCTGGCCAGCCATGAACGAAGCACACTGGATGCGGAGCCTTCGGAGCAGGGGGGACCAGCAGTCCCTCTGAGATTGGCGTCTGCTGGAAGATTATCTTCTGTAAAGCTCCCAGTGGGCGTTTGACCGGTCGCATTAGTTGCGACCATGTCAGGGAAGCACCATCTGGCTTTATCACACTCTGTTGTGACCACACTAAGTGAGTGGTTAAGTACGTATCTCTTTAAAACCTGGACTGTTAAGGTGCCTTGAGAACCAAATTTGGGAAAAACAATATTGTAATATTTTGAACCTTTAGCTATTCAATTTGTTTAACAACATTAATATAAGTCTAAAATATTCACAATAGCAGCATAATTCTTGTGCATAACCACAGAGTATTGCCATATTGGCAGCTAAGCATATAGACCATAAGTACATACCATTGATTGCCCATTCTACTCCTCGCACCCAATCCTCATGTCCATGAAGGACTTGTGTCTTCTTAAACTACAATGAAACAAGATCAAAATTACAAATTTTAAACCAATTAAACACACCACTAACTGCAAAAAATATATTACTGGGAAACTGTCATATTACAATAAACACTAATTAAACATTGTTTTTGGACAAGGCATTTGTACAACTTAATTACAGTATTTCTATAGCAAGTCTTGATTGGAATATTGCTGCATCATAATTGTAATGCTCTAAAACAGTGAGATTGGATAACATTTTTAAGATTTACTCATGCCAGCTCATACTATTTATCTCCTGTGCGGTTTTAGGACATTTTCTGAAATAAGTATTTGTTTCCAACTAGACACAATCTCCACCCACTGAATACAATAGGTAAGGCACAGATTATCGTGCCCTAATTACCTAAGGCTTAAATGTGCAGAATTTAAATGAGAAATGTTTTGTATGATGATTGTCTGGGGAGCGCTAATGTATTTACAGCAGTAGCCAGGAACGACAGCAGCAGGCTGTACATCAAAGAAAATGAAAATAATGCTAATTTCTACACATAACGCAAAAACAACTGTGGAAGGAATAATTACCTGCCCATCCTGTTTAACATACAAATGAACCTGGCTGTCATCTCCTCCGCAAGCTAAAATGGGGACTGCAAAATAGAAAGAAACAGTGAGACACCTACATTCAAGGGAAAACAAGCAGGAAGTCCAGATACAGAGGGAACACTGCAGTGTTTGCTGAAAGGTAGAGTGAAGTACAAGATTGAATGTTCAGTGTATTTATACACACATAATTACACAGTGGTGCCTTACTGGAGAACATTCTAAATTTGTCAGAGATTTATAGGCTGTTTATAGGACCCAGAGGCACAATACCATAAAAAAAAACAATCTTGGCTAATAGTGGCACTCACTAAAATCATAGGCTTGTGAATTTTTCCCTTCTACATGGCAAAATAAAATAAGGATTAAAACACATATCCTATTTATTTATAAACAAATTATAAACTCTCAAATACAAATGCTAGACTTCTATGTTGAGGCAGAGTGGCATGTTTCAGCCACAGTGCATGGGAAAGGCCCCTGTGATGGAGTCGGCGGCTCAGTCAAGAGACTGGCAGCTCAGCCAGCCTACAAGGTCCATATGAGAACCAAATCCTCACACATCTCCAACTTTATGAATGGGCAGTAGAAAAAATATCTGGAATTAATTTGACGTTCACAACGCAACAAGACTATATTGAGTCTGAAACATTTCTGAACGATCGTTTCAGTCAGTCAGTAACTATTCAGGGAACACAACAGTATCATGCTTTTATACCTGTTGATTCAAGTACATCAAAAATATCAGTGAAAACCTTTTCTAAGGCTACAACATCATCTACAGTATTCGTTACAAAAACGAAAAAAGAGTTATGGTATAACATACCTTTGTTAACTCTTTTTCTTCAAGGTCCATGGGGTCCACAGCCATTATGTTGGGGTATGAATCCCGGTCACCAAACAGTTAACACAAACGAGCTCTCTGCTCCCAGGATGCACCGGGGTTCCTACTCATATACCCCATCCCCTGCCTCAGGTAGCCAGTTCGTTACCAAGCTTAAGCAGACGGAGACAAACAAAGGGTAAGAAAGAAGAAACCCATAACTCATGAGTCCAGACTCTCAAGAGGAGAAACTTACGGAAACCTCCCCCAGAACTACAGGTGCGTCTGGGTGGGTGTCCTGTGGACCCCATGGACCTCGAAGAAAAAGAGTTAACAAAGGTATGTTATACCATAACTCTTATTTTCTTCTTCGGGGTCCATAGCCATTACGTTGGGGATATCCCAAAGCACTAAACCTATGGGTGAGGACGCTCCTGACTCTCGGAAGAGAGGAGAACCCTACGCCCGAAGGAGGCATCCTGAGAATGCAAAAGTGTCAAAGGCATTACAATTGACAAAGGTGTGGACGGAAGACCATGTGGCTGCCCTGCAGAACTATTCAGCAGAGGTACCCCAGCAGGCCGCCCACGAAGGCCCCACTGACCGTGTGGATGTACCTTTACTGAGTCTGGCACCACCAGACTAGTCTGACCTGAGGAATCGTCATATGAATCCATCTGACCAGCGTCCGCTTATCGGCTGGCCAGCCTTATGACTGTCATACAGTACAAAAGGAACCTACTTCCTCATGCTGTTGGCGCAATCCACATAATTATGTAGCGCACGGTCAACATCCAAGGAAAGCCTCACCTACCGAGAGGCTTGTAGTCTGAAAGCTGGGACCACAATCTCTACATTCATGTAGAACCAGAATACCACTCTTGGAAGGTATTCTGCCCTAGTATGAAGTACCACTCTCTCCCGATGATTAGCGAAACGGGAAGAAAGTGCTGCTAGATCAGAGACGCTCCAGTCTGACGAGAAGAACATACTCGAGAAATCTAACCCCCTAGTGCCACATTTTCTCAGTTCACCCCGGAGAACATACAAATTTTTAATAACTGCAGCCAGAAGTAAGTTTCTTATCCTCTGAACTACAGAACATCCTTTCTTCAAGGCGGAGGTCTGAAGAACCATGCCGTCCAAGATGGACGAGTCAGGTCTAGATACAGGAAGGGATCCTGTATTAACAGGTCCGACCTTAGCAGAAGAGGCTACAGTGTGTCTATGGAGTGACTCTGCAGGTTGGCGAACCAGCAGCGTTTGGGTCAAGCAGGGGCCATCAGTATTACTGTTGCATATTCCCGTTAACCCTTAGAGGGAGGGATAGCGGGTGAAGCAAATACGCTAGTTTGAAGTTCTACTCTACTGCCAGAGCATCCACAAACACTGTGCCCGTACCTGGGGACCCTGTGCTTCTGACTCAAGGCCATGAGGTCTACCTCTAGAAGCCCCATCCATCCACAAAGCTCTGAAATACCTGTGGATGAAGAGCCCACACTCTCTGGCGCGTATATCCTGCTGGCCTAGGAAGTCCACTTCCAAATTAAGGACTCCCGGTATGAACACAACCGTTCCTCGCTGGAAAATGACATTCTGCCCCCTGATGGATGATGCAGTCTACTGCGGTGGTGTTGATAGATTGCACCTAGACCGGCCTGCCCCTTTAGTATTTCCTGAGCTTGAAAAGCGCTCCTGAATACTACCCTAAGATCCAGGACGTTTTATGTTTTCATTGTCCCCCATTTTCCTTGAAACGTGTGTCGACCTGTCACTGCTCCCCACCAGCGGAGGCTGGTATCATCCAGGTCCAGAACGGGCAACCCTTGTTGCGACAAACGTATTTAACGGATAGTCGCTCTTTTGGCGAGAGACAGATCGTCTGTGCTTTTATTTGGAACCCCGGCCCGGCAAATAACAGCTCCTGACAGAGAAAGACTGCCCTGAAAACCGGCTTCCAATCTCCTATCAGTGGAACATTTAAAGGCGAATGCCAATGGTACTGGAAAGGGATATAAGGCCTCAACCTTTCTGGTAATATGGATTTTTCTGCCCGGAGAAACTCCATACTACGTACCCTACCACTCCTGGTATCTCAGGTGGTCTCCCATCCAAGTACTAACTGGGCTCAATGCTGCCTAGCCATCAAGATCAAACAATCTTGGGCATGTCCAGTATGGTCTGGCTGTAGTCAGATTTGGGAGGCTTTCACAACCTTCTGGCATTAGAACACTGGAGCCTCTCCTTATACCGGCTCCACAAGCATAGCTTTGACCCCTCTGATCAGGGAGGAGACGTACTGTTGGAAGACGGTCTTCCTCTCTTGAGAGTGACTCCTGGGAGGAGACTCGTGCCTAAACACCAGAAGATGTATCAGAATCTCAGGGCTGGACGGAGCGTGAGACCAACCGCCTTCTGATTCTTTTGGCTGTACTAGCCTAGCTGCTTGCCATAACTGCTGGAAGGCTGCTAAGGACGAAGTCACCTTTTGACCTGAGTGAGCACACATGTCCCTCCAGGACAGATGCCCAGGAAGCCTAAACATGGTAGGTTGCAGCTGCTGAAGATACCTTAATATCAGGGTTAGCGCAGGAGTCGCCAACCTGTCCACAACCTGCGCTATGATCTGGTAGATTTGACTACTGCGGTGACTCTTTAGAACAGTGACCACCACAACCCATTTATATTAAGTCCAGTGAGGTCATCCCCATCGCCCCTCTCTGTGGCCTGGCCCACGTAAGGGGCTGACGCCATCTGGTCTTTGGCTGCAAAGACCTAGCAGCCTGTAGTAATTGTTGAACAGCTACTAAAGATGATGCCTGCCTCAACCACTGCCTACAGCACCTGGTATTCCCAGGTGGTCTCCCATCAAAGTACTAACCAGGACCAATACAGCATAGCTTCCAAAGTCAGATGAGATTGGGCATGTCCAGTGTGGTATGGCTGTAGGTGAAATGTCCATTCATGATGGAAATAGAGGGCATAACCATAGGGGCTGCTGCTACAGGTCACATATGCCACCAACTCAGGGGCCCCAGCCATCTGTCTTACCTTTTCATTGGACATACAAGGTTTATCAAATGTCTAGTATTAATGTTACCATCATTTTACATCCAATTTACCCACGTATCTTTGTAGCGGGTTACATGAGGAGAAACAGCAGTGATAGACTTATGCTGACAAGGCAGCATAATACAGCAAATTCCATAAGTCACATGTAATGCACATGATATATTATATATATATATATATATATATATATACCAGGAGGTGCGGCACTCACGGACCCATATGAGGAAACACGATGGTGAGCCAAATAGTAACGTTTCAGTTCTTTTATGTAACTGTCTTCAGAAAAGTACAAAACATTCTGAAGACAGTTACATAAAAGAACTGAAACGTTACTATTTGGCTCACCTTCGTGTTTCCTCATATGGGTCCGTGAGTGCCGCACCTCCTGGTCTGTATTTCGCTATATTGTGGGGGCACCCGGCAAAGCTGTTTATATCTTTAATGAGTGCCGGTCCTGTGTTGTTTATATATATATATATATATATATATATATGTATATATATATATATATATATATATATATACACACATACATATATATATACATACATATACACATACATATATATACATACATACATATACACATACATACATACATATATACATATATATATATATATGAGATATGGTAAGAACTTACCCTTGTTATCTCTATTTCTACGAAGTCCATAGGGTTCCACAGGATACCTTGGGGTATAGGTGTGACGTCAGTCGCAGGGCACCAAAGAGTTAAGCTTTCAGCCTCCCAGGATGCACTAGGTCCCCCTCCTATACCCCGCCCCCGGGCCAAGGCACCTCAGTTAGTTACCAAGCCATAGGCCGGAGGAGGAGAAGGAAGAGAGAGAACAAAGATCTGGACACATACAAGAATCACATTCTCACCAGAGGGAGACGGAAAACCGGTGACCAGAGCAAAGCCCATCTGCAGCACAGGTGCGACAGGGCGGGAGTCCTGTGGAACCCTATGGACTTCGTAGAAATAGAGATAACAAGGGTAAGTTCTTACCATATCTCATATTTTCTACTTCAGGGTCCATAGGGTATCCACAGGATACCTTGGGGATGTCCCAAAGCAGTATCCTTTAAGGGTGGGGACGCTCCTGTGCAGAAAGGAGAATCCGCCGCCCGAAGGAAGCATCCTGAGAGGCGAAGGTGTCAAACCTGTAATACCTCACGAAGGTATGGACAGAAGACCACGTAGCAGCCTTGCAGATCTGAACTGCCGAGGCACCACGTCGAGCTGCCCACGAAGGACCCACAGACCTAGTGGAATGAGCCTTCAGAGAAGGAGGGACCGGTAGGCCTTCATGAAGATAAGCTTCAGAAATAGCCATACGGATCCAGGCTGCCAAAGTTTGCTTTGAAGCAGGCCAACCCTTTTTACAGAAGCCATAGAGGACAACAAAGCGTCCGACTTCCTAAACGAAGAAGTGCGGTCAACATAAGTCCTTAAGGCCCGCACAACATCCAAAGAGGCCTCACCCACGGAAAGACCCGGTGAGTTAAAGGCCGGAACAACTATTTCCTCGTTAACATGAAACTGGGAAACAACTTTAGGAAGAAACTCGGGCCGAGTGCGGAGCACTGCCCTGTTCCCATGAAAAACCAAGAAAGGGGGTCTACAAGAAAGAGCCCCTAACTCAGAAACACGTCTGGCTGAAGCAACGGCCAGAAGGAAAACAGTCTTAGCTGTTAGCCATTTAATATCCACTGAGCCCAGTGGTCCAAACGGCGGTCCTTGGAGAGCCCTCAGGACCACAGCCAAATCCCAAGGCGCCACAGGTGGAACAAAGGGCGGCTGAATACGGAGAACACCTTGCATAAAGGTGCGCACATCCGGGATTGTAGCAATCCTACGGTGAAACCAGACAGATAGGGCCGAAACCTGTACCTTCAAAGAAGCAAGGCGAAGCCCATGATCTAGTCCCGCTTGCAGGAAGGCGAGAATCCGAGACAGACGAAACTCCCGCGGTGCATAACCTCTCGGTCGACACCACTGGAAGAACGTATGCCACACGCGATGGTATATCCTCGCGGAAGACGGTTTCCGAGCTCGTAACATGGTACGCACCACAGAGCTGGAAAACCCCCGGGACCTCAGCATGGCCGTCTCAACAGCCACGCCGCCAAAGACAGCCGAGTCAGGTCCGGGTGAAGACAAGGACCCTGAGACAGAAGGTCCGGTCGTAGCGGCAACCGCAGAGGACTGTCCACGGACAGACCCTGAAGGTCTGAGAACCAGTGCCGTCTGGGCCACGCGGGAGCTATCAACAGGAGCGTCCCTCCTTCCTGTTTGAATTTCCGGATTACCCGTGGAAGAAGGGAGACCGGAGGGAACAGGTATGCGAACCTGAACGTCCACCGGACGGACAGAGCATCCACCAGAGACGCCCCTTCGTCTCTTGTGCGAGACCCGTACACCGGCAACTTGTTGTTGTGCCGGGACGCCATGAGGTCGATTTCTGGAAGACCCCACCTGTCCACCAGTAGTTGAAAAACGTCCGGGTGCAGGGACCATTCCCCTGGATGAACGTCCTGGCGACTTAGAAAGTCCGCCTCCCAATTTAGCACTCCCGGGATGAAGACCGCTGATATGGCCGGAAGATTGCGCTCCGCCCAAACCAGGATCCGAGAGACCTCTACGAGAGCCGCCCGACTGCGAGTTCCTCCTTGCCTGTTTATGTAGGCCACGGTGGTAGCATTGTCCGACTGGACCTGCACCGGGTGACCCTGGAGAAACCGCTGTGCCTGCAGGAGAGCATTGAAGACCGCACGGAGTTCCAAGATATTTATTGGAAGCTCCGCTTCTGTCGGCGCCCACCTGCCCTGGAACAAGTGTGGACCCGAAACTGCTCCCCAGCCCCGAAGAATGGCGTCCGTTGTCAACAGGACCCAATTTGGAACCCAGAACGGACGTCCCTTGTTGAGGTGGGTCGTCTTTAACCACCACGCAAGGGACAGGCGAACCTCTGGGATGAGCACAATCATCTGGAACTTCAGAGACTGAGGCAGCCCGTTCCACTTGGACAGGATCAGGTGCTGCAGAGGTCTGGAGTGAAACTGGGCGTATTCCACCATGTCGAACACCGACACCATGGAGCCCAGTAACCTCATCGCCGAGTGTAAGGACACCCGGCGGCTGTGCAGGCAACTGCGCACCCTTGACTGTAAAGCAGAGATCTTGTCCTCCGTCACGAAGATCCTTTGCTGTCCCGAGTCCAATAAGGCTCCAAGATGCAGAATCCTCCGAGACGGGATTAGAGTGGACTTCTGCCAGTTGATTAGCCAGCCGTGCCGTTGCAGCAGTACAATGGTCAGGTCCAAGTGGTGTAACAGGAGCTCTGGAGATCCTGCCACCAATAACAGGTCGTCCAAGTACGGCAACATGCGGACTCCTTGCAGCCGCAGAGAAGCCGCCATGACCGCCATCACCTTGGTGAAAACACGTGGTGCTGTCACCAGGCCAAAAGGTAACGCCCGAAACTGGAAGTGGTCGCTGCGGACTGCAAACCGAAGGAACTCTTGATGGCGCAAAAGAATAGGGACATGCAGGTAAGCGTCCTGTATGTCCAATGACACCATGTAGTCCCCAGGTTCCAGCGCCAGAATGATGGACCGTAGGGTCTCCATCCGAAACTTCGGGACCCGCAAAGACTTGTTGAGTGCTTTGAGGTTGAGAATCGGACGATATGACCCATTGGGTTTCTGTACCAAAAATATATTTGAATAGAAACCCTGGCCCCTCTGGGAGAATGGAACAGGCACTATAACTCCAGCCTGGAGCATAGTGTGCAATACCTTCCGCAGCTCCGTAGCCTTGTTCCGGTCTGATGGTAGACCCGTGGTGAAGAATCGAGCCGGGGGTCTGTGCCGGAAGGAGAGGGCGTACCCGTGAGAGACCACCTCCAGAACCCAAGTGTCTGTCGTAGTGAACGACCAACACCGGGAGAACTGCAGCAGGCGGCCTCCCACCCTGGGATCCCCCAAGGGGAGACCCGGACCGTCAGGCCGCAGGCTTGTCATCTGGCTTGGGGGCCGGACGTCTGGTACTCCATGCCTGTTTCCGGGGCTTGACCGATTTCTTAGGGCCAGCCTGTCGAGGAAACGACTGTGGTTTGGGCCTGCCCTGGGCCCTAGATGACCGAAAGGACGATGGTCCAGAACCAGAAGGAGCAGCGGCCGACGGGAGACAAGCAGATTTGGCTGCCGCCAGCGTGGCCACAATCTTATCCAGATCCGGACCGAAGAGAACTTCTCCGGTAAACGGCAACGCTTCCAGACCTTTCTTGGAATCTGCGTCCGCCTTCCAGGATCGCAGCCACAAGGTGCGACGAGCAGCTACCGCTGCTGAAGAAATTCTAGACACCAGAGTACTAATGTCTAGAGCCGCCTCGTTGATGTAGGTGGCCGAATCACGGAGATTGCCAATCAACTCCGCCTGTTCGGCAGGACAGTCGGATTCAAAAGAAGCCTCTAATGAATCCGCCCAGCGCTCCATCGCTCTGGCAACCCAGCAAATGGCCATAGCCGGCCGTGCTGCCCCCCCTGCAAGGGAATAAGCGGACTTCAGGCAGATTTCTACCTTGCGGTCCGTAGCATCCTTAAGGGAGGACATGGATGGCATCGGCAATGTGGCACTATGGACAAGACGGGTCACGTGAGAATCCACCTGTGGAGGGGATTCCCACTTAGCAAAATAATTATCCGCGAACGGATAAGCCACCGCCAGGCGTCTCTGCGGCTGGTATCTTTTGCCAGGTTGTTTCCACGCCTCCTCTAAATGGTCCACCAACTGACCCGAAAGAGGAAATACTGTGGCATCGCCCTTCACATCTTTGAAAAAGGCATACTTAGATTTAGCCGCTGGGGGAACTTCGTCCTCAATCACCAAGGCTGTGCGGACCGCCCGAATAAGTCCAGGAATATATACTTTGGACTTAGCATCAGCGTCCTTAGTATGGAGAGGTTCCTGATCGTAAGGATCCAGAATCTCCCCATCATCAGACGTCCCTTCGTCATCCTCATAAGGAGCGGACAGAGACGCCACCGGCCTTTTATGAGGCCGCATCACAGACTCCCCTTGCAACACATCCGACAAGTGCTGTACAGAACTCGTCAGGGAGTTAACCCACGCTGGCTCCTGAGAACCCGGGAGCGGGGAAATAGGGAGACTGTGGGGTACCACCAATTGTCGTGGGAACCCCTGCATGGGTGACGACACCACAGACTGCTGGGACAAACCCATCGGAGTAAACGCGGGCTGCGGAGCTAACTGGCCCACTAAAGCTGTTAACGCCTGAGCGAAACAAGCCCAGGGCGGCTCCTGTACCGGTGCTGTAACCGTAATAGGCCGCGCCATGGACAAACACTGCCGGCAAAGGCCCTCCGCGCTACCCTCCCCCTCCGCTAACGGTACTTTGCACGTGGTACACTGTAGCCGGAGGGGAAAATCACTTTCAGACATGATGGCACCACATATGTGACCTCTCTCACCAATTAAGTATTAAATAGGCGAGAGACCACCCTGCAGCACCGCACCGCAAGGGCCTTAGCAGAAAGAACAGGGACAGTAATAAAGCTGACAGTTTAGAGAAGAAAAGTTACAGGCAGCGCTAGCACAGTCACATACAATGCAGAGAAATAACAATTCCTGCACTAACAGCGCTGATCACTCAACTACACAGACACAGGGCCTGGTAGGACATAGCGCTGCATACACAGACCTGAGCCACAGCGGAGGAGAGGTATGCGGGGGGACCCAGACCACGATGCTTCCTTCCAGACTTCCAGCAGCGTTCACCATGCGTTGCAGAGAAGATGGCCGCCGAGGAGCAGAGAGAAGCTGGCCTGGGGGAGGAGCGCTGACACAGGACCAGTCAGCACAGTGCAGAGAGGGCTGTGTGCAGCGGGGGAGGCGCCGGCTGTGAGACAGGGAAGGCGCGCTCCCCTGGCATGCATTTAACCCCTGGGACGCCGCAGCGCTACCGCTCTGCTGCGGTCCGCTGTCCCAGGGGGTAGTGGAAGCGCAGGTTGGTCGCCTGGCTCCATGCTGCAGCCAGTCCCCAGGGAGCCCCCTGCCTGGGGACTTAGGACCATGTGATCAGCGGGGACCCACCGCGGGACCCCGCTGCTTACCTCTGTCCCCCTTGAATCCGGCCATGGTCCGGAGCATCTGGGGTCACCGCTAGCTGTGACCCCAGACGCCCACCAGCATCCCCGGATCAGTACCGGTGTTCTGGTACCGGCGGGGTGTAGGGAAGACAGCATGGACATCAGGACTGACTGTCCATGCTGTTCATACAGATGTGCAGCCACAGCTGCATGTAGAAAAAGCTTCAGGGGCTCTTCTAGCCCCCACTCCAACAGGTGCACCCGACTCCGGCCGGGCACCAAACTAAACTGAGGTGCCTTGGCCCGGGGTATAGGAGGGGGACCTAGTGCATCCTGGGAGGCTGAAAGCTTAACTCTTTGGTGCCCTGCGACTGACGTCACACCTATACCCCAAGGTATCCTGTGGATACCCTATGGACCCTGAAGTAGAAATATATATACATACATACATACATACATACATACACGCATATTCACTGTTCATACACACTAAGCTCTCTGGCCAACTACCAAACACCAGGTAGGACCTAGAGCTCAGTCTTAGGGCAGCTTGCTGAGGGTAGCAGCTTGATGTGGTTATGCATTAAGTGGTTAAAATCAAGTGTGCTTTCTGAACAGTTAAATAACATTTATCCTGCATGAACCTCATGAATCTCATCTCCCATCTGTTTCTTTTCATCCCAGGTATGTGATTGTCCTTGCTGAGTACAACTGCCAGAGCCTGCATTAACCCCCATGCACCATCAGCTGTCTAGGCAATGTATGCGATTGTCTTTGCTGAGTACAACTGCCAGAGCCTGCATTAACCCCATGCACCATCAGCTGTCTAGGCAATGTATGTGATTGTCCTTGCTGAGTACAACTGCCAGAGCCTGCATTAACCCCCATGCACCATCAGCTGTCTAGGCAATGTATGTGATATTATTTGACATCCGGCAAATCACAACTCCTAATCTATAGTTGCATTAATGCAAAATTAGCTGTGTATTTAAAGTATGTGTTTAATTTTGTACATGTTTGTAATTGGTATTGTTTAAATGTCTGTGAATCTTTTTTGACTTGCTAGCCATATTCATGACCTGTGTTTAGATGGGGATCACTGAAGCATAGTTTATAGTGTCATACTGCCTGTTTACTTAAACTTAGTGGAATGTATGTCCACTGATCAATCTGCATTTCAACTCGCTGACCAATTGGCTCAGACGTAAGCTAGTGTCTTAATCAGGCATACTATTTCTTAACATTCAGTCTTAGGGCAGCTTGCTGAGGGTAGCAGCTTGATGTGGTTATGCATTAAGTGGTTAAAATCAAGTGTGCTTTCTGAACAGTTAAATAACAGTTGAACAACATTGAAGACCAGGTAATTACAAACCCATTACTTAGAAAATTTTATTTTTGCCAAATACAAAAAAGACAATGTATCAAAAACTTCTTTTTATAATCTCACTTCATGGAATCATCTCTAAGGCTACTACATCCTTTACTCTTCCTGCAGCTCACCCTTCTGTACATATTGCTACCTCATTAATCTACTCACCACTTATGAACACACATGAGCTTTTAACTTATCTATACACACTGACAATAACATCCACAACCTGTCGCCATAAAAATCTTTCGGACAAATCCAACAATTATATTTATATCTCACTCCTGCTGCTTCTATTAGCTGGTGACATATCACCAAATCCAGGCCCAACCCACATTCCACACCCACAACGAACTATAAATCCAGTTAACCTCAATCATTGCATGCCTCCCTTCACCATCCAAGTCACTAAAATGTGCCTTATGGAATGCACGCTCTGTCTGCAATAAGCTAACATCCATCCACGACCTCTTTATTTCAATCAACCTTCTGGCAATAACAGAAACATGGCTTACACAAACAGACACTGTCTCCCCTGCTACACTTTCACATGATAACCTACACTTCTCACACACCTCCAGGCCTGGTAATTGTAAAGGAGGTGGGGTAGGAATATTACTCTCCCAATCTTTCACACACACAATTCTCCCACAGGTACCTTCACTCAGAGTTACATCATTTGAAGTACATTCTATCAAGACTTTCACCCCTTTCTCTCTGCGAGTTGCTGTTATCTATCGCCCACCTGGGCCACCTCAACAATTTCTGGAACACTGTTCTGCCTGGCTCCCTCACTTTCTATCCTCAGACATCTCCACCATCATTATGGGTGATTTCAATATCCCCATTGACAGTCCACAATCTCCTCATGCCTCCAAACTACTCTCTTTAACATCCTCTCTCGGCCTCTCCCAATGGACTGACTCCTCTACTCATCAGGAGGGCCACTGTCTTGATCTTGTATTCACCAGACTATGCTCAGTTTCTGATTTCACTAATGCTCCTTTCCCTCTCTCAGATCACAACCTCATCACCTGCACTCTCCTCCATTACATCAACATCATAGAAATCAACCAAACCTAAAACCCATAGAAATATTAATGCCATTAACCTTCAACAACTATCTACCTCTCTACAACAACTTTCACCAATTTCTACATTCACTTCTCCTGAGACTGCTGCATCACACCTAAACCAGATTCAAAAGCCCTCGATGAAGTAGCTCCAGCTACCCATCACACACCACATAGAATTAGACGTCAACCGTGGCATTCTAGCTTAACAAGGCATCTACAAAAACTCTCGCATAAAGTTGAACGTCAGTGGCGAAAGTCTCATACTCCAAGTGACTTCCTCACGTATAAGACTATCTACAACTCTTATCGTACTGCTCTGGACACTGCCAAACAAACATATTTCCAATCTCTAATCTCTTCTCAAGCTTCTAACCCCAAGTGACTTTTTAATACATTTAAACTGCTTCTTACCCCTCCATCACCCAAACCACCTGCTACTATCTGTGCACAAGATCTTGCTTCCTATTTTAGGGACAAGATTGATAAGATCCGAAATGAAATGGTAGGCTCTTCCTCAGCTAGTGACCTGCTCAATTCCCTACCTGAACCCTCTGGCACATTCTCTTCATTTGATCTCACAAACGAAGATGAAGTATCTACACTCTTCTCATCCTCCTATTACCTCTCCTCCAGATCTTATACCCTCAAAAATCAGTAAAGCTCTGTCTCCTGTGCTTATCCCAACCCTAAAATCTGTACTCTCTCTCTCTCTCTCTACTGGCAACTTTCCATCACTGTTCAAGCACGCAGTGATTACTCCCATTCTGAAAAAACAAAATTCTGACCCCAATAGTCTCTCAAATTACCGTCCTATCTCCCAGCTCCCATGCCCCTCCAAACTACTTGATAGACTTGTCTACACCCGCCTCACACACTTTCTTAACTCACACAACTTATTGGACCCACTTTAGTCCGGCTTTCGTTCCCAACACTCCACAGAGACAGCACTGACCAATGTAGTAAATGATCTGATCACTGCCAAGACTAAAGGCCATTACTCACTCCTAATTCTTCTAGATCTCTCTGATGCTTTTGACACTGTTGACCACTCTCTTCTCATACAAACACTGCAATCCCTAGGTCTTAAGGATACAGCTCTTTCTTGCTTTTCTTCCTACCTATCTGATCGCTCTTTTACTGTTCGTTTTTCTGATTCTGCCTCCTCTTCGCTACCTCTATCAGTTGGAGTACTGCAAGGCTCTGTGTTAGGTCCTTTACTATTCTCAATCTATACCACCTCTCTTGGCAAACGAATCCGCTCTTTTGGATTTCAGTACCATCTGTATGCGGATGATACTCAAATCTACCTATCCTCTTCAGATTTATCTCCATCTCTATTGGTCTGTGTCACTGAATGTCTTTCTGCCATTTCATCTTGGATGTCATCTCACCTCCTGAAACGTAATATTTCTAAAACAGAATTAATTATATTTCCACCGGCCAATAACAGTTACCAACCTGATCTCTCTATCACTGTTGATACCTCGACCATCCACCCCGCCCCACAAGCTCGCTGCCTTGGTGTCATCCTTGACTCTGAACTGTCCTTTGTTCCCCATATTCAATCTGTCTCAAAATCATGTTATATACATTTAAAAAACATATCCAAAATTCGACCATATCTCACACAAGACACTGCAAAAACTCTAATCCATGCACTTATTATTTCCCGCATTGACTATTGCAATAGCCTCCTTACTGGTCTTCCCAAAAACAGGCTATCACCATTACAATCCATTATGAATGCAGCTGCAAGGCTTAACGTTCTACTTCTGCTGCCCCGCTCTGTCAGTCCCTCCATTGGTTGCCGGTTTTCTACCGTATTCAATACAAAATACTTTCACTTACACATAAGGCTATTAACAAACCACACCAACATACATCTCTTCACTCATCTCAAAATATCTCCCAACCCGACCTCTCCGCTCAGCACAAGATCTGCGTCTCTCATCCCCATGCATTACTTGCTCCCATTCACGGTTACAGGACTTTCTTCGTGCTGCACCCACTCTATGGAAAAACCTACCTCGCACAATAAGACTTTCCTCTAGTCTCCAATCCTTCAAGCGTTCCCTGAAAACTCACTTCTTCAGGCAAGCTTATCAGATTCCAGAACCTCTCACATAACCTTCATAGCTTCCATATCTAATTACATCCCCTTTTACAGTCCACACACAATCTCACACATCGTCTTTCTCTCACATCCTCATGACATTTGGTCGACATTCCTATGTGACTGGATCATGCAGCCAACCAAGAAACTGTGCATTCTGGCTGGACCAAAATGCAATATATAGCACCTATCCTTGTGTATCAATGCCTTTTTCCCTATAGATTGTAAGCTTGCGAGCCGGGCCGTCCTACCTATATATCTGTCTGTTATTATCCAGTTTTGTTCTATTAATGCTTACAATTGTAAAGTGCAACGGAATATGCTGCGCTATATAAGAAACTGTTAATAAATAAAAAAATAAAATAAAATCACCGGAGTGGAGGCATATATACATACATGCAACAAAATTTTTAGTCAACTACAAACAGCCGACAAGGCTAAGTAGGACATCAAGCTCTGTATAACCTGGCCATCCACAGAGAGGCACCCAGGAAGATGAACCAAATCTCCTGAGAACATTTGCAAGTAACCTACTACAAGCGTCGGTTTACAGAAAACATACGTGTGAAGCACTCTCTAACCCCTAACCACAGTTTAGGGGTTTCAGGAAAATAAAATTTTGAACAGTAGCACATTCATGCCTAACTGACCAGTTTTGCAAAATCTACCTGTAGATTTGCATCAATCGGTACTGTATCCAAGCAACAAAAGTTGGTAGGATTCCAAAGTTATGCACTTTCCTGGGAACAAGGCATACTCAGGGATAGCCAACTTCCCTCCCCCCCCAATCAGTACTGAACTCAGCTGAGTCTTCCTAATTAGGAAAGAGGGGGGATGGGCAACCCAGCCCTACCAGTATATGTGAATTACAATATAGCCCATATAGCCTAAGCTGGGGCCAATGTAATGTGTTCATCTTCACATAGTATTTTCAGAAACAAAGGCAGCATAACTCAGCAAAACTTAACGCATTTAAGCAGTACGTTTGCCATAGGCTCTTAATTAAAAAGCACAGCAGCTTAATAGGATATTTGAGCCTGTTCAACCTGCCATAAGCAAGGTATTTTGGTCCATAATCTGGGAAAAGGAAACCCAAGGAAGTTCCTATCCAGAAGCTGGGAGGTTTGTCTACTTAACACAGTAACCACATAATTCAGATTGTATGAAATCCTGTGGGGAAAACCCCCAGCACAGGGACCTTAGCCGCCAGTCCTTCAGACTCTGAGACATAATAATGACAAGTTCTGAGTACACACATGATTTTGTTTCACCCTAATTATCCACACACCCGTAGGAAAGGGTTTAAGGGAAAAGAGTGATAATTTACAGGAGTCACAGTTCTTTTTACATAAGAAACAGTATCCATAAAACAACAATCACATGTCATGCATAAACACTCTGCGAGTCATATGCATATAAGCTCTCACTACCACAATCAGCCTGAGCTTAGGTAGGATAGAGCCCTGTAAAAACCTGAACCAGCAGTAGGAAAGGTATACAGGGAGACTGCCCAGCGTCCTGAAGGAGCAGCATTCAGAGAGCAACTGACATACACTCTGGCTGCCCTATGGAGGCTGGGAGTGGCAACTCACCATCACTGCGCCAGAGGACTGAACTAGTGTGTGGATTGGGGAAGGGGCCACCGGGGAAGCGCACCTCCCCTATGTTGCTGGCGGTCTAGTGTAGGAAACAAGCTGTATGCCTCCCGACCGCAGCTTAACCTGTAGGAAAAAGGTTAAGGGGAAAGACAGTGATAGTTTACAGGAGTCACAGTTCTTTTTTCATAAGAAACAGTATCCACAAAACAACAATCACATGTCATGAATAAACACTCTGCGAGTCATATGCATATAAGCTCTCACTACCACAATCAGCCTGAGCTTAGGTAGGATAGAGCCCTGTAAAAACCTAGACCAGCAGTAGGCAAGGTATACAGGGAGACTGCCCAACTTCCTCTCTTGTAGGAGCAGCGTTCAGAGAGCAACTGACATACACTCTGGCTGCCCTATATGGAGGCTGGGAAGAGCAATCCACAATCAACTGTGCCAGAGGACTGAACTAGCGTGTGGATTGGGGGAGGGGCCGCCGGGCAAGCGTACCTCCCCTATGCTGCTTGGACCTGCCCGGTAAACTGACCTGGCCGCCGCCACAAGCCCTGGCTGGTCAGGAACATCAAATCCCGGCGGTCTAGGCTAGGAGAACAAGCCGTATGCCTCCTGACTGCAGCGCGCCTCCGGCTAGTCTCACCGCCGGAGGCCTGACCGCCACGTGGTCCCGGCGTCAGCGGCCGCCGCGACCACCTGATTACCTGCCATCCCCTTGATCCGGTTGCAGTTCAGGGCCAGAAAGCCCCTGCCGAATCCCCTGCCAAGGCTAGTAGTGCGGCGCCGGAGGAGGTAGTTGCAGCGCGTGGCCGGTGCGCCTCCAATCAGGCGCGAGGCTGCTTCCAGGACAGCTCAGACCACCCGCTGAGTTAGAGAGTAAAACTCTCTTTTTTTTTTTTTTTTTTTTGTTACTCGTCTGCAGGACTGCTCCAGCAGTCCCACTGTCTATGTGGTAAACACACCAAACAGGAAGAACTGGCTACCTGAGGCAGGGGGTGGGGTATATGAGGAGGAACCCCGATGCATCCTGGGAGCAGAGAGCTCGTTTGTGTTAACTGTTTGGTGACCGGGATTCATACCCCAACGTAATGGCTGTGGACCCCATGGACCCCGAAGAAGAAAAATGGCTATATATCCGTTGTGTATAACAAGAAATAGTGGCTTGCTTAAGTGATGGACAAGAATGAAGATGAAGACAAATTAAAAGTGGCCTTCCTTCATCCAGCTGGACCTTCACCATCATTCTTCTATACAAGGAAGCCTGATGTATTATGGATACCTCTAATAGATGTCTCATGCAAAGTCGACCCTATAACTCCAACTGGAAGAATTTAGGTCATGTCTCCTGATGACACTTTAAAAACCACTATCCAACCATCTTCAACTAACATTGTTGACTGACTAATACAATGTCAAGTATTTATATTCAATTTGATTTATATAATTAAACTAATGAATCCATCAAATCTATTCCCAGCTATTACTACACCTAGCTTTTTTTTTTAATAAACTACCTTGCTTTAAAATTATTTTTAACTATGAACCCATTATCCTCCCACTTTTAAATTGTCAAACATTTAACATTAGTATAGACTATTTCCAGAAATTATTTGAACAATTTTGTCGATGCACGTTTTGAGATAATCATTATCAAAAATTTCACTTTGAATTTGGAAAAAGCCTATTGTGTTGTATATCATAGGAAAGGGCATAAAAAAATACAGTAAAATGACACCACTCCAACCTCTCTAGCTTAATTAGGAGAGCTGCTATGGCGATTTGAAAATATGCTGGTTGTGCATTTTTGACCGATTTTTTAAAACTTTATATAGCCATATTTTGGATACGTCATTATATATTTAAACAATATTTTTTATTTTTCTTAGACTACATATATACTCTCCATATACCAAATTTTAACAAAATCTGAGCTGGTGAGGTAAAATCCAGTGTGTTGATTTGACACGGAATGATCCTGTGGGGACATTACTGAAGAATGAGGGTATCTAAAATAAAATCATCAAAGTATTACTAAAAGCAAGAAATAAAAAAATATTTAAAAAAATATACTATAAAGTATGGAAAACATTATATATTGGTGTAAACCAAAGATGAATAACAGTATAGCCCAAATACTGGACTTAGGGCCTAATTCAGACCCGCTCGCGAGCGCTGAGCGTTCGCAAGTGGGTCGATGGTGCCCTACAGCGCATGACGGAGGGAGCTCCGTCGTGCGCATGCGCGAGACCCGCATAGCGACAGCCAAGCTGTCGCTATGGGTCTCGCACCAAAGGGGGCGTGCTGTCGATGGTGAGTGACAGCACGCCCCCTTTGGTGGGCGTGCCGGGGGCGTGGCTGCCCAGACGGAGGCGTTCCCATGGGAACACCTACCGTCTGGGTCCAGCCCCACTGAAATCACTAGGCTGGGTCCAGCCCCACTGACATCCTGGGCTTGCGGCAGCGAGACCCTACCGCAAGGTCTCGTCGCAAGCCTGATGGTCGCGATGGTCTTGACCATCGCGACCATCTTTTTGGCCGCTCGCATAAGCTGTGGGTGGTCACCCACAGCTATGCAAGCGGCCAGGAGGCCGCTCCATTTTTAGGTAGGAGGGCCCTGATTCAGAGCGAGCGCTCTGGTCAGAGCGTCCAGGTCTGAATCAGGCCCTTAGTACATTGAAGTTACTGGTATCAGCGACGACTGTATTAGTACTATTTTACATGTATGAATACTGGAATCTTTTGAAACCCTAGAAAAAGTATTACTCAAGTCGCTCACATGTAAAGTGATATTTTTAGTGGCAAATCACATATGCCGGAAGAGAACATCAGGCATTATGGTACAAGAAAAAATTTCAAATATAGGGCCTGATTCAGCACGGATCGCATTTGCAACCACGTACGCAGATTGGCCGATTGTTGCGGACCACGCATGCACCGCATAGCATGTGCGCCGCAATTATGGGCGCAGACAGTAATCCTTCGCAGAGTGAGTAATACGCAGTGTGCATTTGGGGGTGGTGACAGGGGAGAGGTTGCAGAAACACAGACGTGCCTGTCCCTTTGAACGCTATTGCACGGACATGCATAGATTAGCCACTGCTATTGCCTACGCAGCTTGAGTGCTCACTGCGTGTGACAAGACTTGCAATTTCTGAGAAGGTCAGACTGTAATTGTGCATGATAGGCCGATGTTCTCAGATGATACCAATGTATACACCGGACTGCAAGGTTTTACAGATGTGAGAAAGCAGCAGTGGGCATCTCTATGTTGGCTGAGCGGTGGCAGACATTTACATGCTTGCTAAAGCATGTAGAGTACTAAAGAAGTCATATCACAAGCTTGTAAGAGGAAAATATGTGAGGTGGCAGAGTACTTGACGTGAGATGCAAGAGACCTCCTGTTTCATAGGGCAAAGTTGATCTTTGCATATCAGCTGTCATCACTTCATACATTTCCAAACATTAACTTTCTGATTTCATTACTTCAAAAGACAAACTGAAAGGAAGCAGTTGATCAATATTTTTATTTTTTGGGGCATTAATTGATCTGTGGTTTATTATTGCTTGGGTTATACATCAGGGCTGCCATATAGTCTGAATTTACAGTAGGCACATAGATTATTTTCACCTGATCATTTAATTTCTTTAAAGCACTCCATGACAACCACCAAAATTCCCATCCCATGTTTCTGTTTGTATATTTTTGAGCAGTATCTCCGGAAGTCAAACAAAGGCAAGGAGTGGAAGGAATACACTATGTACCTTCTGGGTGTGTCAACCATTTTGCACCTACTCAGCGGACCAAGGATTAGCCAATACATCAGGGCTGCCACAGAGTGTTTCAAATAAATAATATTATCAAAGAGAGTTGTACGCACCTATGCATCTAGCTTACAACTCTAAATCAGCCCTTTGTACAACTAGAATAGGTTGTCTCTAGCTCTATTGATTTTGTGAGTTGTTCATTCAATAAAATATATGGAACGGACATGGAAGTGAGAAAATAATGCAGACATAGGGGGGAATTGAATTACCGAAGGTCATAACTGGAGGTAGCCTTGTGCTTTAACTCCCAGGGCTATTCAATTAGCCTCCCAAATTCACCAGATAGCTTTGTTAACGTTAAAGTACCATGTTAACAGGCGAGAGCACGAGTTATCTAGCATTAACTCACAGAATCAGTGAATCGTGCAGTAATAGGGTCAAGGGCTCTCGCAGCATCCCCATGTTGTCCGGGATTTTTTTCCAACCCGCTGAGGCATTTGAAAAAAAATTCCTGATGACTCCGATGCATCAATCAGCCCGTGGTAATTCACCGTGGCTAACTGAATTGATCTCATAGGGTTAAAGCTTTACAAAAAGCAACTCTCAGGCATGGATCGGCAAATTTCTTTATGCAGCATGAGGCTACAAATATATAATGTACGGTTATTTTAAATGTACTATTTCAGAATAACACTCATAAGTTTAGAGTATTTAAGTGTATAAAATATTAGTAACCATGAAAAAGAAAAAAACAGGATGAACTGAAATACTGTATGTCACTTTAGTGTCGCATTACTTTTCCACTTCATGTGCAATCATACATGCAAGTGACCTCTACTCACCCCGACTGCCAGGTAAAAATGATAAACAGACATCCAGCACAAATCCATTTCCAAAAGACAAGATTTGAAGACATTCAGCTAAGAAAGAGCATCAGGAGAAAAACCATTAGGCATTTTCACCCATCTGTAGGAGCCAAAGAGATTATTACTGCTAGGAGCTTGGGAACAGTGCTAACAAGCTGGCTTTTAATGACGGCATATAATGCTGAAACTTTTGTGCCTGTTTGACCTTTTCTGCTTCTCAATTCCTACCCAGCAGATAAGTGCAATGAATATTACTCATTTCCCATCAAAGAGTAATCTATTGATATTTTTTAAAAGACTAGCGAGACTGGCGGGTTATCATTTCAGGAAAAGGTAGCAGCATTTACATCACATATTGTAATAAAGACCCACAGCATGGAATATCTTACTGCCCTGGCAAGCAGTAACTATAGTGTAACACATATACATGGAGAATTTACCTTTAACTTATCTATATAGCCAATCTAAATGTCACCAATATATTCATAAAGATAATATACTATGTAAAAGGGATCATAAACCTAAACTCTATATTTTACCATGAAATATGTGCTGGTATGTAAGAAAAATAGCTCTCTGGTGCAATGACCAGGTATCCTGGGAATCTCTCTGCAGCTTCATCAGACTGCTATGGTCACTAAACGGACACTGGTGAGTTTCATTTTTCTCATGTTAAAATTTAAGGGCGTCTGACCGTAACATGATGTTTCTCTGACATTTGTTGTCAGTTGAGAGTGAAAGGCAAGCGTGTGTATGTGTGTGTGCTACAAAAGTACATTATGCAACCATTTAGCTGTAAGCCTTTAACAGGTTATGGTACGGTTTTAATTGACTAATATAGGTTACAGACAATGTTCTCTACTACCGTGTTTCCCGATAATAAGACCTACCCAGAAAATAAGACCTACCCTTACTTTTCAAACCCTGTCCAAAATAAGCCCTACCCTGAAAATAAGACTTAACAAAATCCCCATTTTGACTGGGAACGCTTCAGAGGCCAGCGTTCCCAGTCACGAAGTCCACGAATTACGTCATGACGTCACCGCGCGTTGAGGATTCTGTGCGACCGCGCTAGCTGTATCATGTTAGATCCAGTCAGCGCGCAATAGAGAGGGACATCCCGGATGGCGGCGAGTCAGGTAAGTACCGTACTGTAATGGTGGGTGGGGGATCAATTACAGGGGGGCTTGCACTGCAATAAGGCAGGCTGCATAAGGGACACTGCTACAGAGGGGGGGGCCTGCATAAGCGGCACTGCTACCGTACAAGGGAGGCTGCACTGCTACAGGGGGGGGGCCTGCATAAGCGGCACTGCTACCGTACAAGGGAGGCTGCACTGCTACGGGGGGGGCCTGCATAAGCGGCACTGCTACCGTACAAGGGAGGCTGCATAAGGGACACTGCTACAGGGGGGCTGCATAAGGGGCACTTCTACAAGGGGGCCTGCATAAGGGGCACTGCTGTCTATGTTAATTAAAATAAGACCTACTCCGAAAATAAGCCCTATGGTGTTTTTTTGACCAAAAAAAAAAAAAAATAAGACTGTCTTATTATCGGGGAAACACGGTATTACAATTCCATGAAATAGGCCTTTAAGTACACATTTATGAACTACTTATTATATACCAGGATATATTTATAAAAATATGTACATAGGAAAACTGTATAAAATAAGAGCATTCTGAAAATGAAGAATCCTAACAAATTACACTGATGGACCTTATAAATGTTCAGCCACTACAAAGACCATGCAGTTGGTTGGGGCAGAATGTGGTAGAGGGCACATTTACTACGATTTTCTATTATTTATTTTATGAAATATAATTAGGTCACAAACTATTTGGAGGGTGAAAAACTAAGCTGCGGTTGTGGTTTGGAGAGTTTAAAACCCTCATATGGCTAGCAGCTTGGGTTATTCAGACAAGTTAAAAAAACAATTTAAAAACGTGCCCCCCTCCGAAGTGTCATCAGTACTAGTGCTCAAAACATTTGGAGACATTTTGTAGTGGTGCCTTTATATATATATATATATATATATATATATATATAATATGAGATATGGTAAGAACTTACCCTTATCTCTATTTCTACGAAGTCCATAGGGTTCCACAGGATACCTTGGGGTATAGGTGATGACGTCAGTCTTCAGGCACCACAGAGTTGAAGTTTTCAGCCTCCCAGGATGCATCTGGGTCCCTCTCCTATACCCCGCCCCCGGGCCAAGGCATCTCAGTTACGTCACAAGCCATAGGCCGGAGGAGGAGAAGAAAGAGAGAGAAGAAAAAAATCTGGACACTCACAAGAATCACATTCTCACCATAGGGAGACGGAAAAAACGGTGACCAGAATAAAGCCCATCTGCAGTACAGGTGCGACAGGGCGGGAGTCCTGTGGAACCCTATGGACTTCGTAGAAATAGAGATAACAAGGGTAAGTTCTTACCATATCTCATATTTTCTACTTCAGGGTCCATAGGGTATCCACAGGATACCTTGGGGATGTCCCAAAGCAGTATCCTTTAAGGGTGGGGACGCTCCTGTGCTGAGAGGAGAATCCGCCGCCCGAAGGAAGCATCCTGAGAGGCAAAGATGTCAAAAGCGTAATACCTCACAAAGGTATTGACAGAAGACTACGTAGCAGCCTTGCAGATCTGAACTGCAGAGGCACCACGTCTAGCTGCAAACGAAGGACCCACAGACCTAGTGGAATGAGCCCTCACCAAGGAGGGAACTGGAAGACCTTCATGAAGATAAGCTTCTGAAATTGCCATACGAATCCAGGCTGCCAAAGTCTACTTTGAAGCAGGCCAACCCTTTTTACGGAAGCCATAGAGGACAAACAAGGCATCCGACTTCCTAAAAGAAGAAGTGCGGTCAACATAAATTCTCAATGCCCGCACAACATCCCAAGTGGCGTCACCCACTGAAAGTCCAGGTGAATTGAAAGCCGGCACAACAATGTCTTCATTGATGTGAAAACTGGATACCACTTCGGGAAGGAATCCCGAACGAGTGCGAAGCACCGCCCTATTCCTATGAAAAATCAGAAAAGGGGGTCTACAAGAGAGAACCCCTAAATCCGAAATCCGTCTGGCCGAGGCAATGGCCAGAAGGAATATGGTTTCAGCTGTAAGCCATTTAAAGTCCACTGAGTCCAGTGGTTCAAATGGCGGTCCCTAGAGAACTCTCAGGACCACAGCCCAATTCCAAGGCGCCACCGGTGGAACAAAAGGTGGCTGAATGCGAAGAACACCTCGCATAAAGGTGTGCACATCAGAGAGCGCAGCAATCCTACGATGAAACCAGACTGACAGGGCAGACACCTGCACTTTCAGAGAAGCCAGGCGAAGCCCATGATCCAGTCCAGCCTGTAGGAAAGCCAACACCCTAGACAGGCGGAACTCCCTAAGGGAATAACCTCTAGGTCTACACCACCGGAAGAAAGTATGCCACACACGATGGTAGATTCTTGCCGAGGAAGGTTTACGAGCTCTTAGTATGAGTTTACGGAGCTAGAAAAACCCTCTGGACCTTAGCATGACCGTTTCAACAGACACAACGAGTCAGGTCCGGGTGAAGACAAGGACCCTATGACAGCAGATTCGGTCGTAATGGTAACCTCAGAGGAACGTCTACTGACAGACTCTGGAGGTCGGAGAACCAGTGCCGTCTGGGCCACTCGGAAGCTATCAACAGTAGCGTACCTCCTTCTTGATTTGAATTTCCGTAATACCCGCGGAAGAAGGGAAAACGGAGGGAAAAGGTAGGCAAACTGGAACGTCTACTAGACGGACAGGGCATACACCAGAGACGCCTTTTCGTCTCATGTTCGAGACCCGTACACCGGCAACTTGTTGTTGTGCCGGGACGCCATGAGGTCTATCTCTGGAAGACCCCACTTGTCCACCAGACTCCGAAAGACGTCCTGGTATAAAGACCACTCTCCCGGTTCCTCCTTGCTGGTTTAAATAGGCCACCGTGGTGGCGTTGTCCGACGGGACCTGCACAGGGTGACCCTGGAGAACCGGCTGTGCCCGCTGGAGAGCTCTTGACACCGCATGGAGCTCCAAAATGTTTATTGGAAGCTCCGCTACCGCCCGAGTCCACCTGCCCTGAAACAAGTGTGGACCAGTGACAGCTCCCCAGCACCGGAGACTGGCGTCCGTTGTTAACAGGACCCAGTTCGCCACCCAGAACAGGCGTCTGCAAACACCAGGTTAGAGATAGGCGAACATCCGGAGTGAGCCCCATCGTCTGGGACTTGAGACACTGAGGCAATCCATTCCATCTGGACCGGATCAATAGCAGCAGAGGTTTGGAGTGAATTTGGGCGTACTCCACCATGTCGAATACCGACACCATTGAGCCCAATAACCTCTTTGCCAAGTGTATCGACACTCGACGACACTGCAGACATCTGCGCACCTTCAACTACAAAGCAAGGATCTTTTCCTCTGTCACAAAGATCCACTGCTGCCTGGAGTCCAATAAGGCCCCGAGGTGCAGGATCCTCTGAGACGGGGTGAGAGTGGACCTCTGCCAGTTTGTCAACCAGCCGTGACGTTGCAGTACCGCAATCATCAAATCCAGATGGTGTAAAAGAAGCTCTGGAGACCCCGCTATCAACAGGAGGTCGTCCAGATAAGGCAACAGTCGGACTCCCTGCGTCCGCAGGAGAGCCGCCATGACCTTGGTGAATACCCGTGGAGCAGTCACCAGGCCAAAAGGCAGTGCCCGGAACTGGAAATGTTCGTTGCAGACTGCCAATCTGAGGAACTCCTGATGGCGCAAAAGAATAGGGACATGCCTTTAGGTTTAGTATTGAACGGTAAGACCCATTGGGTTTCTGCACCAAAAATAGAATGGAATAGAAACCCAGGCCCCTCTGGGAAATTGGAACATGCACTGCGACCAGCACCTGGCGAACTGAAGCAGGCGCCCCCCACTTTGGGGTCCCCCAAAAGGAGGCCTGGACCGTCAGGCCGCAGGTTTGTTATCTGACCTAGGAGCCGGACGTCTGGTACTCCAGACCTGATTCTTGGGCTTGGACAATTTCTTGGCCCCAGCCTGCCGTGGACAGAACTGTACTTTAGGCCTACCTTGGGCCCTGTGAGGCCAAAAGGACGACCCACTAGCACTAGAAGGAATCATAGCAGACAGAAGACATGCAGATTTTGCTGCTGCCAACGTAACTATAATTTTGTCCAGATCTGGACCAAATAGTACCTGTCCAGACGGCTAAGCGTCTCTGGGGCTGAAACAGTTTACCTGGATTTTTCCACGCCTCCTCTAAATGATCCACTAATTGATCAGAAAGAGGGAACACCGTAGCCTCACCCTTAATATCCTTAAAAAGGCATATATGAATGTGGCCACCAAAGGATCAATATACTCAATAACTAAAGCCGAGCGGACCGCTCGAATAAGACCAGGGATATACACCTTGGACTTAGCGTCCGGCTCTTTGGTACGGAGAGGTTCTTGGTCAGATAGATCCAGAATCTCCCCATGATCTGACGTCTCATCGTCATCCCCATAAGGAGCAGATAAAGACGCCACCGGCCGTTATGAGGCCGCAACACAGACTCCCCCTGTAAAACATCGGACAAATGCTGAACCGATGTAGTTAGAGTATTAACCCACGCAGGCTCCGGAGAAACCTGGGAAGGGACAGGGAGACTGTGGGGTACAATCAATTGTCTCGGGAAATCCCGCATGGGTGACGACACCACTGACTGCTGGGACAAACCCGTCTGGGTAAACGCAGGTGGCGGAGCAAGCTGGCCCACAAGGGTTGTAAGCGCCTTAGCGAAACAAGCCCAGGGAGGTTCCTGTACCGGGACCGTGACCATAATCGGCCATGACAGTGCCAGGCACTGGGGGCATAACCCCTCCGCGTTACCCTCCCCCTCCGCTATTGGTACCTTACATTTAGTACACATGAGCTGGAGAGGAAAATCAGTCTCAGACATGATGGTAAGTATGTGACACTCACACCTATACGTATTGGTATAGTGTGAATAACACCCTGCACACCGCAAGGGCTTTGAGCAGAGCAAGATCAGGGACAGTAATAAAGCTGACAGTAGAAAGTGAAAGTACAGACAGCAGGCTAGCAGTTCAGTCACATACAATGCAGAAGAAACAAATCCCTGCACTATTAGCGCTGATTCTCAACTACTCAGACCCTCAGGCTGGTAGGACTCAGCGCTGCATACACTGACCTGTGACAAACAGAGGAGAGGTATGCTGGGGGACCCAGACCGCAATGCCACCGCTCACAGGCTTCCAGCAGTGTTCACCATGCTTTAAAGATGGCCACCGAGGAGCAGAAGATGAAGGAGGCCGGCCTGGGGAGGACAGCTGACACACTGTGGCCAATCAGGCAGAGCAGAGAGGCTGTGTGCAGCAGGGGAGGCGCCGGCTGTGAGACAGGGAAAGCGCGCTCCCCTGGCATGCATTTAACCCCTGGGACGCCGCAGCGCATGCCGCTCAGCAGCGGCCCGCTGTTCCAGGGGGTAGTGGAAGCGCAGGTTGGTCGCCTGGCTCCACGCTGCAGCCAGTCCCCAGGGAGCCCCCTGCCTGGGGACTCAGGACCATGTGACCAGCGGGGACCCACCGCGGGACCCCGCTGCTTACCTGCATCCCCTTGGATCCGGCCATGGTCCAAAACATCTGGGGACACCGCTAGCCGTGACCCCAGATGTCTACCAGCATCCCCGGTTCAGTACCGGCGTTCTGGTATCGGCGGGGTGTAGGGGAGACGGCATGGACGTCAGTACTCCCAGATGTGCAGCCAGCGCTGCCTTTAAAAGAAACTTCAGGGGCTCTTCATAGCCCCCCTCTGCACAGTGCTTCCGACTCCGGCCAGGCACCGACGAAACTGAGATGCCTTGGCCCGGGGGCGGGGTATAGGAGAGGGACCCAGATGCATCCTGGGAGGCTGAAAACTTTAACTCTGTGGTGCCTGAAGACTGACGTCATCACCTATACCCCAAGGTATCCTGTGGATACCCTATGGACCCTGAAGTAGAAACATATATATATATATATATATATATATATATATACACACACACACACACACACACACACACACACACACACACACACACACACACACACACACACACACACATATATATATTTACTTTTAAGCAAGGTGACAGCTGAGATAGCTGCGATTGCAGCTCTCTCGTCTGTCACAACCAGCTCTATTTTTTTGGCGAGTTCTAACATCTAACTGCAAACTTGGTGCATATTAAATCCGGCAAATATATATTCCAAAAAATCAGGGGGGAGACTGGTGTTTGAAAATGAGGAATTTCTGTCGATTTAGCATTTATTATGGAGGGCAGTTTGCAATGGCGCATATTACATCCCGACCCTGAAGTAGGATGTGCACTACTTTTTTGTCAATGTTATCGAACCTTAAGAAAATATCACGTAACAGGTACTGTAAATAAGACCATCCTCCTCCTATGTACTGAATCTCAGGGGGCACAAGAAATGACAATTTCCAGTTAAGTATTGTATTGCACTAGGTACCATTATTGCAAATAATAATTGTTATGGTAAACTTACCTTTGTTAACTCTTTTTCTTCGAAGTCCATAGGGTCCACAGGGATATCATGGGGAAATGTGGTTGTAGTGATCAAGGCACCAAACAGTTAAGCTTTCAGCTCCCAGGATGCCTCAGGTCCTCCTCCACATATACCCAGCCCCTGGCCATAGGCATTCAGTTTTGTAAACAAGCCCAAGGCAGGAGAAGGAAAGAGGAGACGTAAGAACAATGTACACCAGAAACACACTCACACAAGATGAGGGACTCCATGACCAAAAGAACAATTACCCAATGCAGCCACGTGCGTCAGAGTTGGTGCTCTGGGGACACACTGGATTTCGAAGAAAAAGAGTTAACAATAAGTAAGTCTAACATAACGTTTAATAAATTCTTCTTCAGGGTCCATAGGGATACCATGGGGATGTCCTAAAGCAGTTACCCATTAGGGTGGGGAGGCTCTTGAGCAGAAAGGAGAACTCGCCGCCCAAAGGAAGCATCCTGAGAGGCAAAAGTATTATAGGAGTAGAACCTAAGAAAAGTGTGGACAGAAGAACACGTGGTTGCCTTGCACAATTGCTCAGCAGAGGCACCACAATGAAATGCCCACGATGGTCCCACAGACCAGGTAGAATGTGCTGTCGTCGTGTTTGGAACAGGGAGATCAGCCTGCGTGTAAGCCTGAGAGATAGTCATATGCAACCATCGAGCCAGAGTTTGTTTGTTAGCTGGCCAGCCTCGTTTGTGAAAACCATAACACGAAAAAAAAAAAAAAGGATCTGATTTTCTAAAAGAGTTTGTATGATCCGCATAGATACGGAGAGCATGAACCACATCCAGGGAGGTTTCACCTACAGTAAGGTCTGAAAACTGAAAAGCTGGAACCACAATCTCTTCATTCACATGAAAAGAGGACACTACCTTAGGAAGGTAACCCGCCATTGTACAGAGAACAGCTCTATCCTGGTGAAAAATCAAAATGGGGGAGCGACAAGAGAGTGCTGCCAAATCAAAGACTCGAAGAGAAATATATAATGCTAATGGCGCATACTTGTAGAAAATAGGAGAAAGAATTTGGAATGACAACCCCTTCCTAGAACATGTGAAGCTTTGGAAGAGATTTATTGATGATATTTTATTCATTTGGCCAGGAAGCCAACATGACCTGAAGGAATTCCTGTTATACATGAACGAAAACAAATTGAATCTACCAGTTTATCACAAACAGTAGTAAGGAGCAGGTTGCGTTTTTAGATCTGGAAATTTATGCTGAAGCAGATCACATAGAAACCCGCACATACATCAGAAAAGTGAATTGCAATACCCTCATTGAACACAAAAGCAACCACCATCCCAAATGGCTGCGAAATATCCCCAAGGACAGTTCAGAAGAATAAAAAGAAATTGCTCTAAAATAGCAGATTACAATAAACAAGCAAAAGAACTTAAAAATAGATTTCTGGGAAAGGGATATAAAAAAAATGACATGGAAGTACACTTTGAAGAAGTCTCTAAACTAGAAAGGGAAACATTACTTGTCCCAAAAGAAAACAAGAAAAAAGAAAGGAGTAAGAGACAACGAAGCATCATTTATTACTCAATACAGTATTCAAGCGAAAAAACTGGAAAAGATACTAAGTAAATATTGGTTGATACTACTAAAAGATGATAAATTAAATGGTATACTACCAGATAAACCACGAATGATATACCGCAAAGCATAGAATATCAGATCCAAGTTGGTAAAAAGTGCTTGCCACCAAAGAAGAAAACAACCAAATCCACCTGGTTGGGAGAAAATAAAGCAGGTTTCTTCTACTGCTTGAAATGCAAAAGTTGTAAAAGCCCTAAACAAAAAAAAAGCACAAAAAAGGTTGAAAGCTTTATATCTAATTAAAAAGAAAATAAAAAGAAAAAAACCATCAGCTGTGAAACCCAAGGAGTAGTGTATTTGCTCGAATGCCCTTGTGGTTTGCAATACGCGGGAAGAACCACAAGGACATTAAAATGCAGGATCACAGAACATATGCGCAATATAAAGAATAATGTAGATACACAGAGCGTTCCAGAACATTTCTCACAATGTCATAATAGTGACCCGTCAGGTCTGAAGTTTGTGGGAATTAAAAAGATACAGAATAACTGGAGGAGGTGGCGATAATATTGCAGATATATCGAAAGAAGAAGCTAAGTGGATCTACCACCTTGACACTATACATCCAAGAGGACTGAAAATTGATTTCGACTTAGGATCCTTCCTGTGACCAACATCCTCTCCAGAAAATAAAAGGACCCAATTATTTCAAAAGCATTGGATCAAATCTGCCAACTCCCATCCATTTCGCCCTAAAGTTTTTTCCATCCTCCTTTCTTCTCTTTCGCTTTTATTCTCCATCCACTGTAGTAATATCCATTTGAGATTGTATTCTGTGTTTTACACTTAAATTTATTTTGTGTTAAACCAGTGATTTCAGTAACCAAATGGTGCTTAATTAGTAAGTTATTTTATGTTTCTGATAACCTATGTAGAAGGCAGCTCTTTATAATCAGTAGCAAAAGGGTGTCCAATTGAGGGTGTGTAACTTTACCACCAATCAGAATGAATTACCACCTTTATCTGTAGTTTGAGAAGTATGAGGTTTAACCCTGACGAAGCTCCAAGGGGGAGAAACGCATTGGTGGAACCTCTTACTCAGCTAATTCTGGTGCCCTGGGAACCGGAAGTACACACATGCAGAAACCAGAAGCGCGGCTGTGCGCTCTATACTGCGTTCCAGCAGCAGGGGAGATCGTGGTAACTCCGGCCAGCAAAGAAACGCCGACTATACCGACTCCCTGCCACGACTACAGACCGGACTAGGAAGAGCTGGGAAAACAGGACTTTGGTGCTATAATTACACCAGAAAGATCGAGGGTGAGTGCCATATACAGAGTGAAGAATTTTAAGTGTTTTTGACTGCGTATCCAACCACCTTACACAGCAGAAATACACTGTATATTTGGTTCTATACCTATTGTATATTCTTTTGGGCTACACTTTACAACTGAAAACAATTGTGTGGCAATCTCAACTGGAGGATTATACTCAGTTATAGTTGTGAACTATACTACAGTCATTCTGACAGAAGGAACAGGTCTCTGGACTACATTGTGCACACTGATTAAGTGTGACACATTGAGCTTGTTAGAGTATATTGCGGCATCACAACAAGCTCTGGCTCAAGTATATGTTGCCCCTTCACATGCTATATTTTTGTTATAATGTTTTAATATGTTGGATGAAGCAATTTGCGTCCTGAGTACTGTATGTGATTCATTCTGTGTTTATTTTAATACATAATCTCGTGCAAAGGCTACTGTTGCCTTTTCTTTTATATTTTCAATTTTATATTTAGTTACTAAATACATTGTACTACATATAGTGGACTCTTTTTCTCTTTTTTCTATTCACTCATCACCCCTCTCTCACTTTTCCTTATTTCTCCTCTTTTCTGCAAGTATGCGCCATTACCATTAGATATTTCTCTTAAATGTTAACCAGAGGAAGCTAATTAGCTTTTACAGGCTGCAACTTGATTCACCTTCTCCAATCCAAGACGTGCGCAAAAAGTTTATCACACTAAACAAATCAGAGACACTGTGTGCAGAGCGAGGAGAAAAAGTGTCTTCGCTGTCAACCACTTCAAGTCTACTGAGTCAGGAGGATCAAATGGGGGAGCTTGTAGCCCCTTGAGAACCAAGGACAAATCCCACGGTGAGACCGGTGGGACAAAGGGTGGCTGAACTTGGGGAACACCCTGGTAAAAAATTCTAACATCCGGCAAAGAAGCAATCCTTCGCTGGAACCAAACTGACAACGCAGAAATCTGTACTCTCAGGGTGGTCAGGCGGCGACCGAGGTCTAATCCAGCCTGGAGAAAAGAAAGTACCCGGGAAACCCTAAAAACCTTAGGGTCATACTTTCTGTGGGAAGACCATTGACCATAAGAATGCCAAACTCTGTAATAGATGTGGGCAGAGGAAGGTTTTCGTGCCTAAGCATAGTTTGATTCATAGAGCTGGAAAAACCTTTGGTTTTTAAGATGGCAGACTCAAGAGCCAAGTAGTCAAAAACAGACAGGGTAAGTCCGGATGCACGAACAGATCCGGCCACAGAGAAAACGGAGTGTCTATGCATAGATTCTGTATGTTGGTGAACCAATGGAGCCTGGGCCAAGCCGGAAATACTGTTCCGCCTTCCTGCTTGAATTTCCTGAGGACCCTTGGGAGGAGGAAAATCGGAGTAAAGAAATACGCCAGCTTGAAGTCCCATCTCACTGCCAGTGAGTTCACGAAGGCGGCTGAGGGGTCTCTGGTCTTGGACCCGTACCTGGGAACCTTGTGGTTGTGACATGAGGCCATGAGGTCTACGCCATTTGTTCACCAGGAGTTGAAAAACCCATGGGTGGAGAGCCCACACATGGCTCCGGCGTGTATGTCCTGATGACTTAGGAAGTCCGCTTCCCAGTTGAGGACTCCCGGGATGAATATTGCACAGATAGCCGGAAGATGACGTTCTGCCCAAATCAGAATGTTTGTGAAAAAAGGGGGTACTAATGATCAGTGCGCTGTAAAGAAATAGAATATGCTGCTAGAAAATACACAAGGAGATGTACATCCACAACCCAAAAGCAAACAATAGAAAATAGGATGTGTACTTGATTCTGCTCTACCTATCTCCACATTTAAACTATAAATGATAAAAAAAAACATATGAAATTATGTCACATTATATATAGTCCAGTTAAAGTACTTCTTTACAGGTAAGTCCACCTTGTTACAAGATTTTCCACAGATGTTTGTATCACAACAATTGTATCTCCCAGGCATCAGCGTTTTTATGTATAATATATGTATTTGTCATTGTATTTTATGTCTTCTGAGAAGTTGACTTCCTCCTAATTGTGGAATGCATACTTCCTGGTAGATGGAACGCACAAGTGGCGTTTGCACCAACCTAGAGTTCCTGATACATAAGCTGTGGAACACAGGGTTTGGAACGCAAACTCACGAATCACATGACCCACGGCGCCCTTGTAACGCCATTTTTGCAGCGACAGCGGCGGAATTTGATAAGTTAACTGGTATTAGGTGGGAGGCAAAGCCTGGAACGCACATCAGAGGGTCATATGACCCGCAGCACTCGCATGAAGTCACCACCACTGCAACGGCAGCGGAATTCGGCGGGACATTAGATCTCGGGTGAGTGTGCTTTAGAATTAAGAGGGTATTTAAGTGGATTGAATTTCATTCTGAGCCATGCTTCTGATGAAGGACCCCACCAGGGTCAGAAACACGTTAAGCTTGGATATATGCTTTTTGTGGTACTTCGCTGTCCTTCATCTTTGGTACCTGGGGAGACATAGGGCCTGATTCAGAGCCGCTCGTAAGCGGACGCTCGTTCGCTCCGAGCGATGTTCGCACAACTGCGCATGCGTATGGGTTGTAATACGCATGCGCGAACCAGTCATTGCGGTCGGAAATTTTGTGCTTGCAAAATAGTGAATGCCTGCTAATTTGAGTGACAGAATGAGGCGTTTGTGGGTGGTAACAGGGGAAGGTGCTTGAAAACGGGGAGTGGAGATCCGAACGCAGGCGTGCCAAACGGTCAAAACGGGCGTTTTAAGGGTGTGCATAATTAACAAAGCAGCGTCATCGACCACGTCACTTGGTTGTCTTTTAGCCTGAACTGCTCGCATGATTGCGGTAGGAAAATGCTACCACAAGCACTGCGAGCAGTTCAGACGCCTTTCGATGTACTCGATTAATCTAATAGCGGAGATGACGTAGGATGCCAGCGGCCAGGGGGCGTTTTTCAAAAAATAGCGAGCACATGTTTAGTTCGCTTGTTCAGACAGAGGCGTCAACAGACCGCAAAGGGCGAGCGCTCTATTTAAATATCCGGCCCCTTTTTCTGAACGAGCGAGCGCAAATAGCGTCCGGCTCTGAATCAGGCCCATAGTCCGGACCTGTATCTATAACTCCAACCTGAAATACAGCTGGGTAATCCAAGGAGGATATGGAAAGCGGTGCTGCTCAGCCACAAAAGATTTGTGTTATATGCTGTCTTTATTCCTTGATCTTGTAAGTGCATTCTTTTATTAAATTTACCTTTTATCTTAAGGTTTTGCACTATTTTTTCTTTCTGTTCTCGTATCTGCCCATTACCTGGGAGATACAATTGTTGTTTCAAAACAAGGAGGACTTACCTGTAATGAAGTACTTTAATTGGACTATATGTAATGTGACCTCATATAATATTTTTTATTTTTTTATCATTTATGGTCTACATGTGGAGAAAGGTAGCGCAGAATCAAGTACACATCCTATTCTCATATTAGAATGTTTGCAACTTCCCTCAAAGCTGCATGACTCTGCGTGCCTCCCCTGATGATTGAGATAGGCTACTGTGGTCGCGTTGTTGGACTGGAGCTGGACCGGCCTGCCTTGGAGTAGGTCCTGTGCCAGGATGAGCGTTATGTATACTGCGCGCAGCTCTAGGATGTGGAATCGGTAGGAAATACCGGCGGCCGCGTGGCCGGCGGTTCGATTCCAGGCAGCGCCTGGCCGACAGATCAGCAGAGCCCGGCAGCGGAAGCCCGACATCGCTGGAGATCCCGATCGTCCCTAAGGTAAGTATAAACTAACCTAACCCCTAACCCTCCTTAGGGGTGCCTAACCCTAACCTCCCCCCCTGTGCCTAACCCTAATCCCCCCTCTAAGTGCCTAAACCTAACCGCCCCCTTCCCCGCTACCTAAACCTAAGTCCCCCGGGGGTGTGCCTAACCCTAAGTCCCTCCAGGGTGCCCTAAACCTAACCCTCCCCCCCCCCCCGCGGCTGTCTGCTCGCACGCCCCCAAGAGCGACGAAAAGGTAACGCGTCTTATAGCCACACCCCCTTTGCAATGGCCACGCCCCCTTTTCTGGAACGCACGCTGGAGACGGAAGTGCCCTCTCTAGCTCCAGCGCCCTGCCTGCCGCCGGAGCTAGAGTGAACACTACTGACAGTACAGAAAATAAAAGGCAGTAACAACACAGCAGGGCTAGCAAAAGTCACATACAACAACAGCTGCTGTCGGGATTTGAACTTGCGGCTAAACAGTCGCCGGCATTTTAATCTCATTCCTTAAAATTCCCAGATGGTCTAATTAACAGTAATGAGCTAATTGCACTGTACATCAGGCTTCCCATAGCTGGCTGTTCATGTGAAAATATTAGTCCAGATTGCAGCTTCTGCTTCTCACACCTCAGTTACAAAGTTATGTTTTACATAGTTTCTATTGCAGTTAATAGGGGGAGTATTTTTGATAGCAGGAGTGTGTTAAAAATGCAAATTAAACAATACATACTTGTTAACTTGCTTCTTAACCATATTCGGACAGTGCAGTCTGAGGCAGCAGAGGCCACAAGAAGATCAGACTCTGTTGGCATGTACACAGCATGAACTGCACATACTGCATCAGTGTGACCCTCCAGCACATCAGTGTGTACACACTATAAGGGAGACACACAATATTATTGCATGAAGCTACTCACAGTTTAATGTGGATGTAGGCAAATATGAAACATTAATTGACAATTATAAATTTGACTAAAGATTTTACACAAAATTTGTGTTTAATTTGAACAGCATAAATTCCACCCTTTAAATTATTCTTCATATGAAAGCAGTCGAGTCTCCCCCAACTGTGAAAAGCCCCATGCTGACATCTCCATCTTCTAGGCAGTACATTGTATCGATGTTCCCTCATTACCCCAGTATACTACACAGATCTCATTCTCAAACAGTAACACACTGCACGTAACTCTTATAAAAATCACATCTCCACCCCAAATACAAAGCTTGGCTAGTATGTGTGTCCATAACACCCCAATTCACGTACCTACAGCCATGGTCAAAAGTTTTGAGAATGATAAGTGTCAAAGGCTTGTATTGATAATTACATTAAGTTTATGCAGAGAGTCAATATTTGCAGTGCTTACCCTTCTTTCTCAAGACCTCTGTAACTCGCCCTGGCATGCTGTCAATCAACTTCTGGGTCACATACTGACTGATGGCCGCCTATTCTTGCCTTATCAATGCTTGGAGTTTGTCAGAATTCGCTACCATTGGGTAAAGGGTTAGTCAGGTGAAAACAGACTGTCATGGCTGCGTCCATAACGGTAACCGCAGAAACCAAATCACGGAGCAAGCACATGGATGTCCAAGCAGACCCCAGGTATAATCCTCTGCGCGTCACTCGCCGCCGCACCTGGCGTCTGATCGCTCTAGAGATCAGGGGAAGCCGGTGCTGAGGTAATGGCCGATCCTAGGCCTCAACCTGACACTCTCCTTCCGTTGTGGTTCTGCTCTCTGTCTCCGCTTGGGCTTAGTTAATCTTAACTGAGGTCGAGCGGGGTATAGAGGGGGAGGAGCCAACTACACTTCTAAAGCCAGGCTCCACTCCCTCACCAGTCAATACCCCATTGTACATACTCCAATGTCCCTTGTGGAATCGGAGAAATGGATTTACCATTAAGTACCAAAATCCTGTTATATGAATGTTTTCTCAGATGAGCTGATGACTGTGTCTAGACCCACAACTAAAGGAGAGATTGAACTTCTAAATTTTGTTACAATGGGGCATTAGGGAGGTGTTGAAAGTACAGTCATGGTCATAAGTTTTGTATTGGTTTTCACAAAGTGTGCTGTTTTTAGATCTTTTTGTCAGATGTTACTATGGTATACTGAAGTAAAATTACAAGCATTTCATAAGTGTCCAAGGGCTTTTATTGACAATTACATTAAGTTTATGCAGAGTTAATATTTGCAGTGTTGACCCTTCTTTTTCAAGACCTCCGCAATTCGCCATGGCAATCAACTTCTGGGCCACACATACTGACTGATGGCCACCCATTCTTGCCTGATCAATGCTTGGAGTTTGTCAGATTTGTGGGTTTTGTTTGTCCACCCGCCTCTTGAGAATTGACCACAAGTTCTCAATGGGATTAAGTCTAGAGAGTTTTCTGGCCATGGAAGGGGTGGATTGGGATATAAAAACAGCCAAGGAATTTTATAAAAGCAGCCCTAATGGGGGTGGTGACTGTAGAGGTGGTGGGGTCTGTCAAGGGGGCAGGATCCCTCCTCATAGGGCCTGATTCTGAGTGGGATGCAGTTGCCGCTTTCCTTGCATCTTTTGCAGCAGTTGCTTCTGCGACTTTATGCCAATGCCACTACAATTGCCCTTCCCTGGTGTACATCCAAATATGCACAGACTATTTCCAGTGTCTACAGACGCTGCAATCATGCTTTGTAGTCTTTAGACACCACCATCGCTCAGACCATTAAACTTTCACCAGCCCTATGCTAGGTGCATATCACGTGTCTGAGTATGGCCTCCAATGTGAGCAATTCAGCCTCACAAACAAAGTCATCAACACACCCATACTACATTACATCTGCGTCTGCTTAGCCAACCCCCTGTATCTGCCTAGGAATGCCAAAAACACATTTCTAATATACTGCATGTGTCTGTATCTGTACTGCAACGCTGTACGAAGCATGCATGGTGCAACTCAACCGTATTCACAGACGAAAAACATTGTACAAGAAAAAAATAAACACATTGGCCCCCACAGGAAAAAATATACACATTAGCCCCCACATAAAACAATAAAACACATTGGCCCCCACAGGATAAAAACACATACATTAGCCCCCACAAAAAAAAGTAAACACATTGGCCTCCACAGAAAACAAACACATTGGCCCCCACAAGACAAATAACCCCACAGGAGATAAAAAGCACTTTAGCCCCCACAGGAAAAAATAAAATACATTGGCTCCCACAGGAAAATATAAGATACATTGGCCCCCACAGGAAAAAAAAAAAACAAGTAAATAGGCCTGGAGAGTGTGGATAATGTATGGATTTTGGGTGGGCTGTGTCTAAGGGGCCGGGGGAGGTAGCAATGGGGGTGAGGGAGTCGTAGGGTGGATAGTGATGTAACTGGGGCTGTGGGGGGTGGTGGTCAGTGTACGTCTCTGAGGCCAGGGAGGGGCGGGTACTGTATGTCCCTGAGCTGAGGGTACTGTGTATACATAGGTGGCCGGGGGGGAGGGGGGGAGGACAGATTAATAGTGTGTGTAGGCGGGGGTAATGGTTAGAGTAGGCCAGGCGGTAGGGTTGGATAGCCTATTACCCCCAACAAAGCCAGCATTTGGAGCACAATTGCCAGACACTGCAAGGCCGCTGAGGGCAGAATGGGAATAGTAGAAGCGGGGAACGGGGCAGGATGGGAGTAATATTGGAAGCAGGGGGTCAGAATAGGAGGAGTAGAGGGAAGCAGGGGGCAGGATAGGAGGAGTAGTGGGATATAGGTGTCAGGATAGGAGGAGTAGTGGAAAGAAGAGGGCAGGATGGGAGTAGTAATGGGAAGCAGGGGGCAGGATAGGAGGAGTAATGAGAAGGAACTCACCAGGAAGCAGTCCTGTACGCAGCTCCAGGGTCTTGGCCAGTGTCTCACTGCTCTCTCCTGGGGAAAAGTGAGAGGTGTCTACTGACTGCTAAGGAGTTAATGTAATGTACAGAGTCCAGGGCAGCAGCAGGGAGACTGCGCCAGCCGCTGAAGACTGGCCGCTGACACCACCTAGTGCTGCTCTGTAAGGGGTAGGCGTCATGTCTTATTGCTGCCGCACAAGCAGCAGACATCACGGAAGGAGAGGAGACATGCTCTGTTGCACTGCTTCTGCGGGGGACCCACTCTAACATCCACAGAGGCAGGGGGTGGACATGGACAGGTGGCAGAGGTTGAGGGAGGGGACACAGGAGCCGGGAGTTTCCAGTTTGTTACGCAGTGGAACGCAAATTCCGAAAGTGCAGCAGCCTGCCCTTGTACTGCAGACACATGAATCTGCCTGGGCTGACAGGCAGTGTCAACCAGTCCGGCAAATTCGTGATCGGCGCTCAGCGGCTCCTCTTTTACAGCACTGCAGCAGGAGGACATGGAACGAAGGACAATGGAGAAGCTTAGGTGCCCCCTTCAGGGCTGGCGCCCGTCGGTACATGACTCCATTGTCTCCCACAGTTCTGCCACTGACAGGAGGGTATAGGTGTAAATTTGTCAAAAATGGGGATAGGTCAGCACTGGGAATTGTTTGGGGTGAAAAAGAACGTGAGCAATATTTCAGGAACATCACAGATGATGCTGCATGTGTGTATAGGTGTTTAGTTGTGTGTCGGTGTAATCAAGGTATTTGTGATGACTGATGTACATGAACAAGTATACAGTTCGAGTCCAAAAGCGGAGTGCATGAGTTAGGTATACAGTTTTGCAAAGGGAAGGTGTATGTCCATAGCCAGATATGTTCCTGTAACATATCTTGCTTTCTAGACTAGCTTAGTATTAGGATTTAATGATGAAGAATCTTAATACCTGATATTCCTTTGTCTTCCAAATTATCACCTTTTTATCAGATCCACCAGAAACAAGTTCTGTTTCAGCACCTTAAAATATAGTTTTGATTAAGCAAACAAAATGTGGAAGACATGGACCAAATTTTTTTAACATACTGCATAGCTAGTTAATGTTTTCTCAGACCATACATTGATAAGATTTATATAAAAGAGAAGTAACACAGAGCCATTGTCGGACCCAGAGGGGGCGTTGCCACGCTGGGCTGCGATTAGGCCACGCCCCCTCGGCTCGACCAGCTCTCTACGGCAGGCCGCAGGTGACACTGACAGGGAGTGGGAGGAGGAGTGGCTGAGCTAGATGGCCCAAGAATACGAGCATGCATCCCGTGACTGGTAGGGAATGGGGGTGCTGGTATGTATGTATATATATATATATATATATATATATATATATATATATATATATATATATATATATATATATATATATGGGATGTGCAGGCTCGGATAGGTTCGAGTTTGCACGCCGAGTTCGGATTTTTCCCTCCAAAAAAACGGAACTCAGAAAGAGGCTAAACGTCATCTTGCATGGACAAACATCATCACTGAATGATGATGTTTGTCCATGCAAGATGACGTTTAGCCTCTTTCTGAGTTCCGTTTTTTTGGAGGGAAAAATCCGAACTCGGCGTGCAAACTCGAACCTATCCGAGCCTGCACATCCCTAATATATATATATATATATATATATATATATATATATATATAGATATAGATATAGATATATATATATATATATATATATATATATATATATACACACACACACACACATATATATATACATATATACACATACACACCGCCCCCACTAAAGCAAGAGTCTAGATCTGGCACAGAGCTCGTGCTTACAAATGTTTTAAATGATGTAATAACAAAATACAATACTGTTTTCACATTTCAAGTAATTGCCGCAAATGGTGGCTCGACAAAGTACTGACTTTAGGGGGGTGAATATTTATGCACGCTGAAGTTTTCTTTTATGTTGTCCTAAATGCTGTTTGATTCACAATATTAAAAAACACATAACTTCACAGTTGTAGGCATGTTCTGTGACTGAAGTGATGCACACCTTCAAACAATCCATTTTAATTCCAGCTTGTGAGGCAACAAAACATGAAAAATGCAAAGGGGGGGGTGAATACTTTTGCAAGGCACATACACACACACACACACCACCGTTCAAAAGTTTGGGGCCACCCAGACAATTCCGTGTTTTACATGAAAACTGATCAAATGAGTTGCAGGTTACAGCAGGTAATTTGTGTTAAGTTAACAAATTTTATTTTGTAATCCTTAAGTAAGTGAAAAACAGGGGAAAAAATATTAGGACTCAGTGTAGAAATTTTGGTATACCCATCCCATGGAATAATATACACTTGGAGGTATTTAAATAGCACAAATCAGGGTGAGTTCCCCACTTTTCATGCACTTTCCCAGGTCGCACAGTATAGAACAGCAGCAACATGACATTGGCACGGGTCAAGTGGACAGGCCGTTACAAATTGAATTTTGCAACTCACGTGAGTGCTCTTGATGAAAATAACCCATGACTTCAGACGACAGAACTCGCAGCGAATTGAATTGGTCCCATAGGCTGCCTCACATCACACTTGCTAGACTGCTGGCACTGATAAGATTAAATATACTTACTGCAATCGTGTTTCTGAATCCACAGCACACAGTTAACTCTTCCAGTGTGCCCATTCAAAGTGCTTATAACTGTTTTTTTCTAAAAAGATAAAATAATATTCACAAAAACATAATTCATTACATTTTCTGATAATTCCAATAGTAATGCTGAGCATACACTATACAATTATCTGTCAGATATCTGTCCAATCTGGCTGGTTGGAATGAAAACCTGGTAATGTATGGGAGCAAATGATAGTCGATCATATGGTTTTAAACTAAGGGTGTGCACCGGCCACTTTTCGTGCTTTGTGTTTTGGTTTTGGATCTGGATCTTTTTTCGTGTTTTGGATCTGGATTGGTTTTGCCAAAACCACCCTTCCGTGTTTTGGGTTCTGGGTTTTGGATCTATATTTTTTTGAAAAAAAGCATAAAAACAGCTAAAATCACAGAATTTGTGGGTTTTTCTGTTCCTATGCTATTATTAACCTCAATAACTTTAATTTCCACTCATTTCCAGTCTATTCTGAACACCTCACAATATTGTTTTTAGGCCAAAAGGTTGCACCGAGGTAACTGGATGACTATGCTAAGCGACACGAGTGGGCGGCACAAACACGTGGCCCATCTAGGAGTGACACTGCAGTGGCAGACAGGATGGCAGTTTGAAAAACTAGGCTCCAAACAATACATAATGTAAAGAAAAAAAAAAGAGGTGCAAGATGGAATTGTCCTTGGGCCCTCCCACTCACCCTTATGTTGTATAAACAGGACATGCACACTTTAACAAACCAATCATTTCAGTGCCAGGGTCTGCCACACGACTGTGGCTGAAATGATTGGTTCGTTTGGGCCCCCACAAAACAAGCTGGCAATTAATCTGTCCCTGCACAAACTGGCTCTACAGAGGCAAGATGTCGTCCTCATCCACTGTTTCCTCACCCTCTTCAGTGTTGTGTACATCCTCATCCTCACAGAGTATTAATTCGTCCCCGCTGGAATCCACCACCACAGGTCCCTCTGTACTTTCTGGAGGCTGGTCTCCCTGGAAGAGTTGATAATTCATTTTTATGAGCATCATCTTCTCCACATTTTGTGGAAGCAACCTCCTACGTCTTTTCGCTGACAAGGTTCCCGGCTGCACTAAACACTCTTTCGGAGTACACACTGGAGGGGGGGCAACTTAAGTAAAAAAGAGCCAGTTTGTACAGGGGCCTCCAAATTGCCTCTTTTTCCTGCCAGTACAGGTACGGACTGTCTGACATGCCTACTTGGATGCTGTCACTGATGTAATCCTCCACCATTCTGTCAATGGTTACATTATCATATGCAGTGACAGTACACGTCAGAAATTGTTGCCAGGTCCTTCATTCCGGACCAGATGTCTAAACTTGGTCCTGTCTGCCCTGCATCACCGCCAGCGGTTTGCTTAGGATGCCTAAGTTGTTTCCTGGCAGCCCCAGTTGTGGGAGAAAATGAAGAAGGAGCTCTTGACGTGTCACGTTCGGCTTCAGCTGAGAGTATTTTCACCAGCAGGTCTTTGCACCTCTGCAGGCTTGTGTCGGCCGGAAAGAGAGACACCACATAGGCTTTAAACCTAGTATCGAGCACGGTGGCCAAAATGTAGTGGTCTGATTTCAAAAGATTGACCACCCTGGGATCCTGGCAAAGCGAATGAAGGGCTTCATCCACAAGTCCCACATGCCGAGCGGAATCGCTCCATCTAGGCTCCCCCTTCACTTTCTCCAGCTGCTTCTGCAAAAGCCTGATGAGGGGAATGACCTTACTCAAGCTGGTAGTGTCTGACTTCACGTGTGGCAAGTTCGAAGGGTTGGAGAACCCTGCACAACACGGAAATCATTCTCCACTGCGCTTGAGTCAGGTGCATCCACCTTTGCCTATAGGTGGATGTATAGGATTGAATGGCCTGTTCCTGCTCCTCCATCCTCTGAAGCATATAGAGGGTTGAGTTCCACCGCGTCACAACCTCTTGCTTTAGGTGATGGCAGGGCAGGTTCAAGAGTATTTGCTGGCGCTCCAGTCTTCGGCACACAGTTTCTCTAAGAGGTTGTTGGCGGTGTGCCTCTTACTGAAACCGGTGATACACAGAGCTGGCGTTTCTGAGATGCTGCTACTGGTGACGCTGCTGTTGTTGCTGCATAAGGCGATACATCTACCCAGTGGGCTGTCACAGTCATATAGTCCTTAGTTTGCCCTGTTCCACTTGTCCACATTTCCGTGGTTAAGTGGACATTGGGTACAACCGCATTTTTTAGGACACTATGTCTGACGTCTCTGTACGTTCTCGGTATCGCCTTCCTAGTGAAGTGGAATCTAGATGGGATTTGGTACCGGGGACACACTACCTCCATCAATTGTCTAAATCCCACTGCACTAATTGTTAGATGCACATCTAACAACAACATAGCTGTCAAGGCCTCAGTTATCCGCTTTGCTTCAGGATGACTGCTGTCGTACTTCATCCTCCTCGCTAAGGACTGTTGGAGGGCCAATTGCTTAGTAAAAAGTAGTGGTGTTCCTACTTCTTCTCTGGGATGATGAACGACTCCCAGCAGCAACAGCAGCAGCATTCGGCGTAGCAATGCAGGATCCTCTCGAGGAATCCCGGATAGGAGAGTCAGTCATGCCAGTGACATGGCCTGAAGGACTACTTCCGATCCTGACTGAGGAGGAAATTGACGAGGAGGGAGTTGACGGTGTGGTTTGCAGGCGCTTGGATACAACAGGAAAAAGGGATTTAGGTGTCCCTGGACTGCTTACGGTCTTAGCCACATTTTTTCTGAACTTGACAGTAGCTTTTTATGAACGCGCTGCAGGTGACGTATAAGGGAGGATGTTCCTAGGTGGTTAACGTCCCTACCCCTACTTATTCCACCTTTACACATGGTACATATGGCAAGACAGTTGTCCGGATTTGGATAGAAATATTGCCAGACCAAAGAGGTGGAATGTTTGGTCTTCTACCCAAGCATGACCGTGATGGGCTTTTTCATCCCACGAACAACAACTGTCTCCCCCGGTGCCTGATTTAAACAAACCACCTCACCATCTGAATCCTCCTCAACTTCCTCCTTAGTGCCAGTTACACCAATATCCTCATCCTGTTGTACTTCAACAGTGACATCTTCAATTTGAATATCAGCAAGTGGACTGTGGGTGCTCCTTCCAGCACTTGCAGAGGGCGTCCAAATGGTGGAAGGAGCCACCTCTTCCCATCCAGTGTTGGGAAGGGCAGGCATTGCAACCGTCGCCACACTTGGACTCTCCATGGGGATTTGTGAGATCTTCTCAGAATTAGAAAGCACAGTTCTTTGCTGTGCTTTTGCCAGCTTAACTTGTTTGATTTTGTAGCGGGAGGAGGGCTTCCATCTGCATGTGAAGCTGAACCACTAGTCATGAACATAGGGGAGGACCTTAGCCGTTCCTTGCCACTTCGTGTCGTAAATGGCATATTGGCAAGTTTACGTTTCTCCTCAGACAATTTACATTTATTTTTTAAGGTCATTTTCCTGAACTTTGCCATTTGGGATTTTATATGCCCTCTACTATGACATTGGGCATCGGCCTTGGCAGACAACGTTGATGGCTTTTCATCGTCTATGGCATGACTAGTGGCAGTAGCTTCAGCACTAGGAGGAAATGGTTCTTGATCTTTCCCAATTTTATTATTATCGGACAAATTTTTGTCCTCCATTTATGGGATATTGATGCACGTGCGGCTAAGGCGCACACAAACACAGAAATATATTTTTTTATTTTTTTTCAGGTACTTTGGGGGTTACACCACCCTTCAACAGACTAGCCAGCTGGCCCTTTACTTATGACACAGGCGCACGCTTGGCGCAACTTTGTTGATGCACATGCGGCTACAGCGCACACACACAGACAAATATTTTTTTTTTGCACTTGGGGGGGGGGGGGGGAGCACCCCTGATGGACAGAGCACCCCCTGGACAATACTACAGCACCCCTTTAGGTCTACAGCCTTTATGGGACACTGCACAACACAGCCCAGCCAGCCCCTATGGACTTTGGAGTGGACACAGCCCCTATGGACAACAGACTGCACAACACAGCCCAGCCAGCATAAGGCTGGGCATAAACCTTCAGATAAAACTGTCTGTCAGACCAATTATATGACAACATCCATTATTCTTGCAATCACTGACAGATTATGGTAATGATATTGGATGCTTTTAGCCTGTCAGCATATCAAATAGTTAAAATCGGAGCACTAATTGGATCTTTCGCTCATGCTGGACAACTGTGCATGTCCGACAGTCCAGTAATTACTGCTCATTCGTGGCAATACACTGTTCAATTATCAACCGGATCAGCTGATCGGGTCAATGATTGAACAGTGCATGCATAACCATACAAGCCTTTGTAAAAATTCTGCACATCTCCTGACTTTTGGTTTATAAGCTGGGGCACACACTTGCAGATCAGCTCTGCAAATCAGAAAAACGCTACGACCCAAATTATCTAATCAGTGTGCACCCTATACACACTGAGCTATTTTTTATCTCGTATGTGCTTTCTACTAGGGGATCGGTAGGTCAAGCATCACAATTTTAAGCAGGACCGAAAATCCTGACACGACCGTTGCAGGAGTGTTTGGAGACATTTATTGGCTAACGTTACTATTTACACACCTATATAATTATCATGCCGATCCTACAATTTTTTCATGACCTGCTCTATAATTGTATAGTGTGTACCCAGCTTTAGACCTAAATTTACAACATTATCCAGTCATGTCTTTCCCGAACTCTCCAGGAATCAATAAGCAATTAGAATGAGTTATACCATGACAGTGGGGGACATAATAATCAGTTATGCAGGAAAAGCAGGAACCTGTCGTTAGTCCAACAAACCTACATAGCTTTCTTCAATAATTTATAGTTTGTATCCTTTGTGCTGTATATTTGTCTATGGATGTAACAAAATGTAAACAAAAAGTGCAGCATATTGTTAAAGTAGGAAAAAGCACTGTCTAACTTCTATTGATAAAAACAGACATGATAAGAGTGATAATGAGACTAAGTGCAACGTTTCTGAAATGTAAAGTGTAAACATCCTTTCTCAAGTCACTTCACTGTCCTAAAAATCTGAACTCTAAATACCCAGTAAATAGTGACAATACGCAGATAGCCTGTTTCATTTAAGCAAAGCACAATTGATATCAAGGGGCCTAATGTTTTATTTTCCCCAAATCATTACACTACCACCAGCATGAACCGTTGACATAATGGATGAGCGTGGCCACTGCCATAGCAACTGTTCCCCCTCTCAGCCAATCAGCACTTCCCCATTCATTTATATGACAGTGTCCTCTAGCGTCCTGTCATTTCGCACTTGGCAGCAGTCTGTCCTTTGGATGCCTACATTGAACAAAGAAGAGGCCAGCTAATGATTTGGCTAGTATGAAATTGGTTTATTTGGGATGTGTGTTTTTTTTTCATAATAAAATATTTCAACAGTTGGTGTGCAAGTCTTGTGGATATTTTAATAATTTCTTTACAGATGGACTACAGCCAGCGGGTACTTACTGCCCGGGCATGCTGGCACTTGTTGTTCCGCAAGTGCTGTAATGGCGGGGCAGGATGCCTGGGATTTTTAGTCCATCTGTAAAGAACAATAGTATCTATTACCATTAACCCTGCATTCATCGCCACCATGGATAATTTCAGCCCAGAGCTGGTAGTTCCTCGGTGGGGACCGCATTTTACAAGGAATTCCTAGCCCTGGGCTGGCCAGTATGGGGCTGGTTAACATTATAGCAGAGAGACCCCTCGCTGTGTCTCTTCCTGCTATAGCATTATCCCCCAGACTGAATCAGCCTGGTGCAGATTATTGGAAAATAAGGGGATACCAACACCGTTGATTCCCCACTATTTTCTAATATCAGTCCAGGCTGGTTTGTGATTTGGCTGGTGGGGGCATAATTTTTTTTTTTTAACCCTTTTTTTAACATTTTAACCTAACGAAACCCATACAGATCATAGTGATCTGTGCAATGATTCTCCCAAACTCAAGCAGGTCTATTGTTTGGAAGGGTTTGCTATCGTTTTATGGTTGGTTTTGAAACCAACCATTAGTAAATCAGCGGATCCTATTCTGGACTATAATAAATAATCGATTGTTGGTCCGATGTTCCAAAGTCAGGTTTTTTGGTTGGATTTGACTCTAGTAAATGGTCGGTTTGCAAAACCGACCGTAAATCTTCCAAAAACTACCTTTTCGTCATACTTGGGGGCGTGCCCGGCGCTTACGGACATGCCGGGGAGCCCCCAAGCGCTGCAGAAAGGGAGAATAGATGCCGGGCGCATGCACCCGGCGTCTATTCTCCGGCGGTGACCGGATCACCGCATGTTTGTCCACCCGCGGGACACTGCATCCCGTGGGTGAGAACGGCTCCCGCAGGCTGTTAAGGCAGCCTAGCGGGAACACTATAACCCCCACAGTATATACAAATATGCAATTGCATTGACAAAGGAAACACAAAGATAGAACACCTGCAACACAAATCAATAAATTCAATCTACATCATTGTATGAAAAAAAATATCAAGTAAAAAACAATCTTCGACAGTCACTACCATTAATTTATGTATGTAAATGTATCAGTTGTCCAACGAAGATGTTTAAAGGACTACATTATGTTACATTACGTTAAGACAGAGCGGTATTGAATAGTGTTGGGAATGAGTTCCCGGAGCTATTGAATTGTCCCCATCCTGCCCTTAAGTCGGGAGATGCAAGTTTCGACTAAAGAGCCAGCCGCGAAGCTGTTGGCGCACGCGCTAAGCCAGAAACCAGCGTCGCGGCACTGGTTTAGTAGAATTTCTGCTCTTATCTCAGGAGAGTGCAAGCAGAAATCCTCTAGTCGGGGTTAACAACATGGCCAATTGAACAGCTCCTGGAACTCATTCCCGGCACTATTCAACATTGCATTTAATTGAATTCCCCCCTAGATAAATCAAATAAAATTGAAAATTGAAGTTGCTAAATCAGATGCATTGTTTTCCAGAATTACTTTAATAAACAGAACACTATGGAGTCAATTGAATTAAGTGCAATGTTAGATTGCACACTCCGGCACAATGTATGGGTGATGTGCAGTACACACACGTTCCGTACATACAGTAGAATTATTGTATTTTCCTGTGCACCCTTATAGGGCTGCAAGGTAAAAAGCATGATATATGGGCAATATAGGGTTATGCTGCTAGTGCTCAAACAATGTCACAGTAGTACATTGCCAGTATCTCGCATACATTGCTTCTAATTGAATTGCATACTATGGGTCAGAGAAATCCCTATAGAGGAGCAAGATATTGATTTAGCAATATTTAATTATCGAATTTATTAGGCATTCCCTTAAAAACTGACAGCTTATATTAATACTACTTATTGCTCTATCCTCAATGTTTGTACATTAACAATGAATTAACTTTGAGAAATCCGAATTACTAATTATAAATAACTGTTTTAGTTAAGTGCTCCTGCACACTTGTTCATGGTAGCATTTTGTCAGAGCATTCCTCTGCAAGTCCCACATGTGCACCTCTATGTACTTTATTTGGACAGAACAGTAAGACGGTAATGGATACAATGGCTGGCCATCAGCAGTGATGTCAGCGGGGAGCTTCTTGCTGGATCAGAGCAGGAAGCTCCCTGGGGCTTGCGGTTGCCGAGACCCAACCTTAGGGTCTTGTCACAAGCCCCGATGGTCTTGACCAACGCGACCATCAACCTGGTCGGTTGCTAAAGCTGTGGGTGGTAACCTACAGCTTAGCTAGCGACCAGGAGGCCGCACTTGAAAAGTGAAGCAGCCGCCCTCATTCAGCGAGAGCGCTCGCTTCTTGCGACCGCCTCTGAAGGAGGGCCAATAACCTGTCAATGGTTACTATGGCGCCATGAGCTGGGTAAAGTGTGATATCTCACTGATTTTCCCTATATTTTTCTACACGTGATAACACTGCTGCAGTAATGGCAGGACAATGTATAGTGATGGGAGCAGCCAGTCGAATGGTTACCTCACTCTGCTTTCTGAAGAGGTATTAGTGGTCATAATGTATTACTGTGTCTTCAGCATAGAGGGGACAGAGATAAAACTAGAAGTTGGATTGGAAATAACCTTAACATACACCATGCAGACTAATAACAGGTACTGGGAATACAGATTGAGTATGTATAATAAAATATGTAAAAACTGAGCAGGTTATTATATGTTGTTTATAAGAGAAATAGTACCACAGTAGAACACCTCTTTGTCCAAATATTTAATAGGTAACTTGAAATTAGAGATTGTAGATACTATGTAAAAATGTATTAATATTGTAGTTATTTTGTTTACTGCTGACGTTATGATCTATACACTGCTGTCATTATATATTTATCCCTTATATTATTTATGGATGCATTAGCCTTTTGCTTTATTTTATTTTAAAACGTGTATCCATGTATATACTTTCATAGGGTATTAATTTGTCACTAGATACATCATGTAATTCAGGATGTCAGTACTCATCTGCTTCCCCTCATAGGAAATTACTGTCATGCCTTCTTTACACTTGTTTCGATTAAAAGGTGTTTACTGTACCTGAGGACTGTACAATGCTATGGAGTGACAGGTCCCACAAGCCAGCAAATCCCCGCGACCCCAGCTCACACAATGCGGGCATCGGTTGACAGAAAAAGCAGCATGCGAAAGATGAACTGTGCAAGCCGCCATGTTTGATCCTGGAAAATGCAGATTACCAGCCAGCAGCAACTCGATGACATCAAAGTCATGTGACCGCGCTAGATTAGTCCCGGATTATACATATTGTATCAGGTGACCGCACCATCATGGTGAGCTGCTGCTTGCAATGTATGAGATGGGAAGGGAGGGCCTTGTGTGTGTGATTCTTTGTGAGTGTGACGTGCAGGAGTTATACTGTGCTGACTGTGACTGTTCATACTGAGCGCAGTGATGTGTAGTTGTGGTTATATCATGTATTTTACGATTAGTGTATATATTGAACAAAGGGTTATATATACATTTAGGGAGACTAATGTAGGTTATTAAGATTTATAAATGTTGCTTGATTTTATTAGAGAGCAGAAATAACAGTTGCCATGCCAACCTTGTAGTATTCCACTACAGGAAATGGAGTGTTAGCCATTGTATCAACCATCGATGGATATAAACCAACGGTGGTCATTCACTGATGGTTTTACTATTGATGGCAGAGAACCAGATAGTTTCCCACCATCGATGGTAACCATGGTCCAGCCATCCGATGGTTTTATTTTTATGCTATCAGCCAGTAGTAGCCCCGCGCCGCGCTGTCGCCAGACTCCTCCAGCAGCGCATTCAATTCACTACGTCCACTGTTGGGATAGGTGGGCCGCTGGCCTGCCGTCCCCCCTCTTCTAGCTGTGTGTGCTGCTGTCTTGACAGGCTCAGCTGTCAGTCAGCAGGCCCGTCAACTGTTTCTATGCTCATAGTCGGTCAAGGCAGCTACTCTTGTCTTGCCCTGCCTCTGTGGGTGTGTGGTCTCCCTGTTTTACACAATCAGCTGTTGCTGTTGTGTAATACCGTGTGTCAGCTAGCTAGTCCCCCTCACCTGCTGGCTCTGCGTCTGCTGTCACTAATGTGTGGCTGTATAGTTGTGGCCATCCCTATGGAAGGGATGAGGTCCCACGGGCAACTGCAGTGGGCATTGTGCTGTGAATCAGGTCCTTGTGGCCCCATCCCTGCCCAAAAATTCAGCAATTTTGCAGTGGAAGCTGGAGCCATGGCGTGATTGACCGCAAACCACTGCAGTTGTCAGGAATGGACAGGACGCAGCATATTGTGATGTAGTAATTCGACCTGCTGACAAGGAGGGAGGGGTTGTACAGGACGTACTACAGTATCAAATGGCGATAGATTCCCAATTGTCAGATGCAAAAGTATCCTTAGAAGTAAACACTAATCCAAATGATGTATACAGGAGAGAATTATTGGACCCAGCTGTTCAAAATAAAATTATACATGGTGGATATCTGTGCCTTCCTAAAAAATTATTTCCCAAGAGTACATCTACTATACTGTTTGCCAAGATGCACAAAAGATTAGATAACTTCCAGGTCAGCCTATTATCTGCAAGGGACTCTCATTACAGCAATATTTCCAAGTATCTTGACTACTATCTTCAGCCTTGTGTACAAGCGGAAAATACATATCTTAAAGATACGACAGACCTTCTGAATAAACTGGATCGTTCAGGAGATCTTCCCCTGAATACCTGGATGTGTACTTTGGACATTACGGGGTAAATTTACTAAAGTGAGAGTTTGGGAGAGTTTGCGAACTCGGGAGAGTTTGGTAATTTTTTCCCACTCTCAAATTTACTAATGTCAAACTCGTGAGAGAGATCTCCTTTGCTACAGGAAATTACTGGAGAGTTAGCAAACTCTCTTCAATTCACCATTGGCAAAACTTGAGAACCTTGTCACTGGTTAAGATAGGATTCTGGAATTTACCAAGCAGAGAGTATCTAAACTCTCATGAGATGGGAAAACTCTCCTGTAAAAACTCGTGAAATAAATACACCTGCCTGTGATCTGCGAGTTTGGCAGAAACATACACAGGTCACTGTGATCCATGTATGTTTCTGCCTGTAAATAGAAAAAAAAGTTTAAAAGTAAAAAAAATGACATAGCCCCCCCCCCAAAAAAGACTAAAAAACGCCCCGCATGCTGGTACTTATGGTTCTCCAATCCAAGTACCAGCATGCGGGGGAGGCTTGCTGGGACCAGGTGGGAACTATCAGTAGCCGGAGATAATCAGCGGCCGCTGTACAGTTAGCGGCCGCTGATTGGCTGGCGGGACGTGCAAACCCCGTGCAGTCCCGTCAGCTGGCATTCGGCTGGTATCAGTATTTGTGGCAACACACAGACTGATACCGGGTGCGTGGATCGGGAAACTCGTTTTTTTTTGTTTTTTTTTGCAAAGTCCATGGATTACTGTGGAGACCAGCGCCAGGATAGTGAGTATGCAATTTTTTTTTGCAGGGCCAATCATTAAGGATTCTACTGGAGAAGAGGACAGAAGCATCTGGTATAGGTCATACTTGCCTACTTTTGAAAAAGCATTTCAGGGAGATTGTGAAAGCAGCACCTATGAGCGCGTGTTACAGTGGGCGTGTACTGATAAATCTGAGGGGCGTGTCCTAAACCTGACTTACATCTAAATGTAACCAGCACAAAAGCAGTCAGTAAGATCTGTTTGTTGATGAAAACACACTAATACATTGCAGAAATTCATAGGGATCATTGTGCCTTATAATAACCAATGCAAGGAAATGACACTAATGATCCCATTTGAATGTATATATCTTAGTTTTAATAATATATCAGCTTCATAATGGGGGTAAGGGTGAAATGAGGGAGATTTCTAGACTCTTCAGGGAGACAGGGAGATTGCTGCTATTTCAGGGAGTCTCCCTGACAATGAGGGAGAGTTGGCAAGTATGGTATAGGTAAGTATGTGTGAATCGGTTTGGGTATGTAATAAAGTTATACTTGGCACGGTGTGTGTGTTTTGTCTTTGTCTTTAACTGTTTGTTTTACAGTGGGGGTACAGGTGCCGCCGTCTGCTGGCACTTGTAGTTCCACAAATGCCAAAGGACAGGCATACTGGAACCTGTAGTCCCACTGTAAAATACAATAGTTGACTTATATTTCCCCACTATATTACCCCCGTACCCAACACTCCAGGGGTGCGGGGAAAAGCCCCCGGGCTTCAGACAAAGCCTGGGGTTAAGGGTGAGGGGGGGACACCTTTTTGGGGGGCTCCCCACCTCCCATGAGATCCCGGCTTGGGCTGATAATGCTTTGGCCCCAGAGCCTCAGTAAAAGGGTTTCTGGGCTGTGGCATTACAGCCTGGCCATTTTGGGTCTGGTGTTGGTTTTAAATATAGGGGGGACCCTACGCAATTTTTTCCCACTATTTGTATTTCAGGTTCCATAGGGTTCCACAGGATACCTTGGGGGTATAGGCGATGGCGGCAGACATCCAGGCACCACAGAGTTAAAAATCTTCCATCTTCCCAGGATGCACTGGGGTCCCTCTCCTATACCCCGCCCCCGAGCCTCAGGCACCCAGTTTTCGTCGGTGCCTGGCCGAAGTCGGATGCACTGTACAGAGTGGGAGTCTCTAAGGCCCCTGAAGTTTTTCAACGCAGCTGTGACGTCCATGTCGTCGCTCCTACACCCCGCTGGTACCAGAACGCCGGTACAGATCCGGGGATCCTGGTGGGTAACTGGGGTCACAGCTAGCGGTGACCCCGGTTGCCCGGACTGTGGCCAGACTCAGGGGGTTTGCAGGTAAGCGGCGAGGTCCCGCTTCGGGTCCTCGCCGAATAACACAGTCCTTAGTCCCCAGGCAGGGGGCTCCCTGGGGACTGGCTGCAGTGTGGACCAGCCTACTGATCCCTGCGCTTCCACTACCCCCTGGGACAGCGGGCTGGACAGAAACAGTAATGTCCAGCGTCCCAGGGGTTAAATGCATGCCAGGGGAGTGCGCTTTCCCTGCTCGGCAGCCGGCGCCTCCCCCGCTCCACATGGCCTCTCCACTGTGGTTAGGCATCTGCATGCGCTCCTCTTTCGGACCGGCCATTTTCTGAACAACTTGGCAAGCGCTGCTGGACGCTGATAACGGTGGCATCGTGGTCTGGGTTTCCCCGCATACCTCTCCTCCGGTGCAAGGTCAGTGTATGCAGCGCTGTTTCCTACCAGACTTAGGTGTGTGTAGTTGATAAAGCGCAGATAGTGCAGGGTTTTTTGTATTCTGCATTGTATGTGACTTAATGCTAGCTGCTGCCTGTTACTTTCACAACTGTCAGTCATTTTATTTTTAACTATCCCTTTCTTCTCTGCTACAGCCCTTGCGGTGCGGTGTTGCAAGGCGGTTATTACCTCACTATACAGTTTATTGTGAGTGCGGCTGTCACATACAGCTCCGGGTCACACAGGATGTCTGACAGTGAGCTTGAGCACTCCACTCAGCCTAAGTGTACTATATGCTTCGTACCACTGGCAGAGGGTGATGGTAGCGCTGATGGGTTATGTACGGCGTGTCTTAGACAGGCACGGCCAATTTCTGTCACTGCACCTGTGCAAGAGCTACCGTGGGCTTGTTTTGCTAGGCACTTACAACCCTAGTGGGCCAGCTGGCGACACCCCCTGCATTTCCCCAGATGGGGTCTCACAGCAGTCTATGGTGTTGTCCCCTATTCAGGGGTTCCCCAGACAGTTGGTAGTACCTCAGAGTTTCCCGATATCGCCCCCTCAGGTCATCCATGAACCTGCGTGGGTTAGCTCATTGTCTACCTCTGTGCAACATCTGTCAGATGTTTTACAAGGGGAGTCGTCATTGCGGCCGCAGAAGCGTCAGCTGCAATCTCAGCATGATCAGGGTGATCAGGATGATGTGACGACAAGTGACGGTGAGATGTTGGACCTGTCAGACCCAGACACTTCCCGTAATAAAGAGACGGCGTCTAAGGTCTATATACCAGGCCTCATACGTGCGGTGTGCACGGCTTTGATTATTGAGGATGACGTACCTCCTGTAGCCAATTCAAAATATGCCTTTTTCAGGGATATTAAAGGTGGTGCTACGGTGTATCTGGTCAGCTAGTGGATCATTTAGAGGAGGCGTGGAAAACGCCCGGTAAACGTTACCAGCTCCCTAGATGTATGGCGGTGGCATACCCTTTTTGCAGAAAATGTGTTTTTCTAAATGGGAGACCCCGCCACGAGTGGATTCACACGTCTAGTAAGAAGTGCTACATTGCCAATACCCTCCTTGTCCTCCTTAAAGGATCCCATAGATCGCAAGGTGAAATATGTCTAAAATCTATGTATTCCCTTGCAGGAGGTGTGTCCAGACCAGCTATGGCTGTGTGCTGGGTGGCTACAGCCATGGAACAGTGGGCTGATACCCGGGAGGCATCCCTGGACCCAAACTTGTCACCTGAGCAGGTGAAGTTGGTGGGTAATTTAAGGGACTCAGCTACCTACATTAATGAGGCAGCGTTAGATATGGGCTTGCTTCCGGCTAGGATCTCCTTGGCAGGCTCGTCGTATCCTGTGGCTGCGGTCTTGGAAGGCGGATGCTGATTCCAAAAAGGGTTTGGAGGGTTTACCCTTCAATGGAGATGTCCTATTTGGCCCTGACCTGGACAAAATTGTGGCCACTCTAGCAGCAGCTAAGTTTGCGTGCTTGCCATCAGCTACAGTCCCATCAGGGTCGGGTTCTTCGTCCTTTCGGCCCTACAGAACGCAGAATAAGTCCAGGGTACGGTCCTTCCCAAGAAGGACTGCCGCTAAGAAACCTGCAAAGCCTAAGAAGCAGGCTTGGCATACCAGACGTCCTCTTCCCAAGTCCGATGACAAACCTCCGGCCTGACGGGACGGGCCTCTCTTTGGGGGACCCCAAAGTGGGAGACTGACTTTTGAAATTCACCCGGAGCTGGTGTCTGACCACTTCAGACACATGGATCAGAGAAGTGGTCTCTCAGGGGTACGCCCTCTCCTTCCGCAGGAGGCCTCCCAGCCGTTTTTTCACCACGGGCCTTATGTCCAATCAGGACAAGGCCCGGGAACTCAAGAAGGTATTGCACTTGATGCTCCAGAATGGAGTTATAGTGCCAGTTCCTTTGTCTCAGAAGGGATTGGGGTATTACTCCAATTTTTTTCTGGTGCAGAAACCCAATGGTTCCTACCGGCCAATACTCAACCTCAAATCCCTCAACAAATTTCTGAGGGTTCCTCGGTTCAGGATGGAGACCCTGCGTTCCATTATTTTAGCAATGGAACCTGGGGATTTCATGGTGTGCATATCCCTTTTGTCCCAGCACACCAGTGCTTCCTCAAATTTGCAGTGGTCAAGGACCACTTCCAGTTTCAGGCTCTGCCCTTCGGTCTGGCTACAGCAACTCGGCTGTTCACCAAAGTTATGGCCATCTTGGCAGCCCACCTGCGGTTGCAGGGAGTCCGCCTGTTGCCTTATCTGGTCGATCTCCTGTTACTGGCGGAGTCCTCAGAGAAACTTCAGCACCATCTGCAACTAACAGTCTCTGTATTGCAGTCTCTTGGCTGGCTGATAAATTGGTCCTCTCTGGTACCATCACAGAGGATGCTCCATTTAGGAGCTCTGTTGGATTCCCAACATCAGAGGATCTTGGTGACGGGAGAAAAGATCTCTGCGTTACAGGCAAAGGTCCATCTTTGCCTGCAGAGTCGCCGGGTGTCTATTCACTCAGCAATGAGGTTACGGGGATTCATGGTATCCATGTCCGACATGGTGGAGTTTGCCCAGTTTCATTCAAGACCTCTGCAGAAGCTGATCCTCTCCGGATGGAATGGGTCGCCCCAAAGGATAAAGACACAGACTCTGGTGCTTTCCCTGGAGGTGCGATTATCTCTGGCCTGGTGGCTACAGACGGCTCACCTGAACAAGGGGCGCCCCTTTTGGAATGCAGACTGGGCCCTTCTGACGACAGATGCCAGTCTCCGAGGTTGGAGAGCGGTGATGGGTCCACACTTCTTTCAGGGAAGGTGGACATCGGTAGAAGCTGCTCTTCCAATAAACATATTGGAACTGCGGGCAGTATTCAAGGCTCTCCAGCAAGCAAGACAGGTCCTGCAGGGAAAACCTGTGCAGGTACAATCGGACAACGCCACCACGATGGCATACATAAACCACCAAGGAGGGACTCGCAGTCAGGCTGCTCTGACAGAGGTGTCCCGCATTCTAGTATGGGCGGAAAAGCATCTCACCACAATATCAGCAGTGTTCATACCAGGAGTTCTCAACTGGGAATCAGACTTTCTCAGCCATCAAGATGTGCATCCAGGAGAGTGGTCTCTTCACCAGGAGGTGTGTCAGCTACTGGTGAACAAGTGGGGCCTTCCAGAGATAGATCTCATGGCCTCACGACACAACAACAAACTGCCAATGTTCGGGTCAAGAACAAGAGACACACAGGCTTGTCTAGTGGACGCTCTGGCGGTCAAGTGGACCTTCCAGTATGCGTACCTCTTCCCTTCTTCTTCGAGTGATACGCAAATTCAAGCAAGAAGGCGGCACGCTACTGCTGATTGCTCCAGCGTGGCCCAGGCGGCACTGGTACACGTATCTTCAGAGTCTGTCAGTGGACACTCCGCTGTTGTTGCCTCAACATCAGGACCTGCTATCTCAGGGTCCTTGCCTTCATCCGGACCTGAGTCGGCAGTCTTTGACGGCGTGGCTATTGAGACTGCCATCTTAAGGTCCAGAGGTTTCTCCAGCTCGGTGGTTAACACCATGCTGAGAGCTCAGTAGCCTTCATCTGCCAACATCTACCATAGAGTGTGGCAGGCTTTCTTCCAGTGGTGTCGCACTAGAGGTTATGCTCCTCAGGTGTTCAGATTGTCCAGAGTTCTGGCCTTCCTACAGGCGGGTTTAGACCAGGGTCTTCGCCTAGCTTCCCTGAAGGTACTGGTGTCTGAACTTTCCGTGTGGTTTCATCGTAGTATTGCTATGCTTCCTGATGTCCGCACCTTTATGCAAATGGTGCTTCTTATTCAGGCTCCCTTTGTTCCACCTGTGGTACCATGGGATCTGGCTGTGGTCTTGAAGACTCTTCAAGGACCGCCATTAGTACCACTGGGCTCAGTGGATTTGAAATGGCTAACCATTAAGACTGTATTCCTTCTGGCTATTGCTTCGGCCAGAAGGGTTTTGGAATTGGGAGCTCTCTCATGTAGACCTCCATTTCTAATTTTTCATAGAAACAGGGCTGTGCTGCGCACTCGTCCTGGGTTTCTTCTATAGGCGGTATCTAGTTTCCATATCAACGAGGAAATTAACAAGGGTAAGTTCTTACCATATCTCATATTATTTAAAACCAGGACTGGCCCTGCAGCCTGGTGCTGGTTTCTAAATTATGGTGGAACCCTACACATTTTGTTCCCCGTTATATTAGAAATCAGGACTGGCTGGCAAGCCTGGGGCTGGTTAGGCTTTTAGGGGGGGACCCTATGTAATTATTTTTCTGATATTTAAATTTTATTTATTTATATATTTACAAACAGAAACATACATGGATCACAGCGATCTGTGTATGTTTCTGCCAAACTCAGATCACGGGCAGGTGTATTTTTTTCACGAATTTTTACAGGAGAGTTTTCCCATCTAATGAGAGTTTAGAAACTCTCTGCTTGGTAAATTCCAGAATCCTATCATCACTAGTGAAAAGGTTCTCGAGTTTTGCCAATGGTGAATTGAAGAGAGTTTGCTAACTCTCCAGTATTTACCCGTAGCAAAGGAGATCTCTCTCCCGAGTTTGACATTAGTAAATTTGAGAGTGGGAAAAAATGCCCAAACTCTCCAGAGTTCGCAAACTCTCCCAAACTCTTAGCTTAGTAAATTTACCCCTAGTAGTCTCCTGCTCGGTACAGTACTCTTTCTATCGAGGATTGCCTGACTGTAGGGACTGTGTAAGTTTCCCATGCTGGTACCGGGAGGCTCCATCGCTCTAACTCCAAGTGTAGTATCTGTCTCTAAACTTACCTGATTCTTGCTCTCCCATTTGCTGGAAGCCCGTGGCCTTAGCTATTGATGCGGTCCCTATCAGTGATGGCTTTTCCCTGCCCCTGCGCTGGACCTGTCTCCATGACCACCAGACTCCTAGATTCTCTCCGTGGATGTGGGCTCCGGAGCCTGCTCCTGCTGTCTCCTTGTGCCTTTTGTTGGGATGCTGTGCCAACGAAGTCTGTCTGCTACTTCCCTTTGCTTACAGCTGCCGTGGGGTGGTGGACGTCCTTCCTCTTGATTACCAGCTTCTGTAGTAGTGGGCATTATTGGACTGCTCCCTCCTCAGCTCATGGTTTTGAAATGCCTCTGCAGTTCCCACTGTTCTGATTTTTCCTCTACTGATTGTCCCCCTCCCATCCCTCTTTATACCTACATTTTCCCAGTGTGTTGTCCCCCTTTGTTTTCTCTTTAGTTTTACCCTTTTCTTTGTCACTTGTTCTACCCTTCTCCTTCTCTTTGGCCCCCATTGCATTCTGCATTTGGACATTGCTTTACCCAGAACCTTAAGTGAGGCTGTTTGCTAGTAAACCTGGAACCTGCCCTGAGATGAACACTGCGTGGGACAGGAGGGAGGAGCACACGGACAACAGTGAATGGAGGGCTCCCAGCTGATGGGGAAGTGGTTACCTCCTTCCTCCTGCTATTTACCCTTGCCCCCTCCCTACCCCCAGTATTACGTGCCTCTAACCCCTTCTTTGCCCCCTCCCAGCACTGTAGCAACTGCTGTCTGCACTTTCTGAACAGTGACTATGCTACTTTGTCATTTCTGTTCCTGTGACTATTGTATTGGACTGATTTTATTTACACTTTTTAAATATAGAATTTTATATGCAGCAATAAATCTGTTGTTCATTTAAAGCCGTATGAAATCTTTGTATATCAGAGCCATATTGGGATTTTTAGTGTAATATTCATGTTGAATGTTAATATGTTGGAGTAATTTTATTCACACGTATTAATTGATAAATATATTTTTATTTAAGCGTTATCGGCAAGATCACCAACAATACATCTGTCTCCTACTAATGCAATATTTGCATTTTTTGCAGTGCTGTTCAACTGTTTATCCTTTATCTTTAATCTTTTGGAGCTTGACATACTCCTATTTGAACTAGCAGTTTTTGGCAGCGCCTATCTGACACCTATCTATTTTTCTTTTTCTGTCTGCACTTACCCCTCCTTACCCCCAGCTCTTGCTGACCTTACTTCCCTCTAGCCCTACCTTAACTAATTGTATTATGCGTTTTTGATTTGCGGCGTGTGCACTACCCATACTATATCAAGGGATCATCCTGTTACACAACACTGCCGTAATACATTATTTACCATCAGGTACACTCTATTTCAGGGACACGCTGTCCACACCACCTCATCGAATGTTCCCACTGCGCTTTCTTTATTGATATCAGTGGGGTGAGAGTGTACTATGTGGATCAGCTGACTTCCTCTCTCTCTTTCAGGCAGGGAACAGGGATGGGTGTTTGTTCACTGGGCCTCCAGTGAGGACTGTCCTACACATTTGGGCTGTTCATTTAACCCACGCCCCTACTCAACCCTTATCTATTCATTCTATCTCTCAATTTTCAGACACTCATTTTCTCACCCGAATTCTCACTAGTGAGCCTGCATTTGATACCAGACTCACAGTGGTTGAAGTGAGTGAACAGTAGATGTCACTTTATTTATAATACCCTCATGGTATATGCGGTGGGCTCGCTCATGTCTCATTCATTACAACTGTACATGAGATACAGCAGCCACCTACCCTTGCCATTAATGGGAGGTATCTATCTCTTTCTCCATTATCTTTGATACCCGCATAGTAACAACTATTCATTATCAATCTCACCAACATTGATTGAATGTATAGTACTTACCGTGACAGAATATGTATCAATGATACTGTTTTACCATATGTTATTGATTATTGGCTATGATTTACCCAGTTTGGGACCTACATGAAATCTTTTTGGAGTGGCAGTCTTGTCAATATCATTAATATACATTATTTCTTCCCTCTTGTTCCACAAGGGATTCACTGTATTTAGAGTGTAATAGTATTCATTGTATTGTGTGTTTTATTGATTTGCGGTGTGTGTATACCTAGACTTCATCAAGGGAGCGTATCCCTTTTAATTCAGTGTATTTATTTGATACAATTTTTTCACCTTGATATAATTATTTCATTGATCTTAGTGGTATCCATAGATACATGATTTGAGTTTCTCTTTACTTGAGGCTACCTTTGCCTCACCTACATGTGTAAATGTTGTCTGTCTTTGTCTTGGTCCTTTTACGGATTATTATTATTATTTTTAACAAATACAATGAAAGTTATATTTTATTATTCATATGGTAGAACTTGTGCCCCAACCAAAAGAGAGTACTTTCCTTTCCCTATTTAAACTATCCTCCAATGGACTGCTACATTAGGGTATTTAGCCAGGCTCCAGACAACAGGAAGTTGCCTGTACAATGTCATTACTTCCAGTGTATACTAGCTGTTCCAGGTTCCAAGCTCTTTCCAGCGATACTCTCCTAATGTTTACCCATGGTGTGGGTGTGTACTCAGGAGCTCATTCAGACCCGCTCGCTAGATGCGTTCGCTCGCATGATGCGTATGCAAATTTGGGAAGGCAAGCGATCGCACGTCAAGGCATTAGCACGCCAACTATGTCTTGGCGTGCGATCGCTCTGTGTATGCAGACGCCCACCAGCCTATCTTAAGACGCCCACTTGCGCACGTCATCTCCAGGAAGTATATGCAACCATCAAGTACCATCAGATGCGATCACAGCGCTTGTGACTGACCCTACCCTACCGCAAGCACTGCGAGCACTTCAGTGCAAAAACCAGCCCGGTGACATGCACTATGACGCTGTCTCTAAATTATGCACGCCTGTGTTCGCACTTCCTCTCCCCCGTTGTTAATGGCCAGCCCCTGTCACCACCCACAAATGGCTTCTCCTGTCACTCACTCTGCTGGGCAGTCTATGCACAGCGAGCAAATGCTTCCTGATCTCTCGCACTGGTTTGCGCACACATACTGCGATGCGTACGCATGCCCGCAATGCTAAAATTGGCTGGCTATGAGCAAACGCATCCTAGCGAGCAGGTCTGAATCAGGTCATCTGTACATTACCCAAGTACTATCTCCGTAGTGTCATACTCCTGTGCCAGTTCTGCATCTGGAATCACAGTGTATGGACTCAGTACGTCATCCGAGAACAATCTCCTAGTGTCATCCTCCTGTGCCAATTCTGCATCTGGAACCACAATGTATGTACTCAGTATGTCATCCAAGTACAATCTCCTACTGTCATCCTCCTGTGCCAGTTCTGCATCAGAGGTCACAGTGTGTGTACTTAGTATGTCATCTAAATACAATCTCCTAATACCATTCTCCTGTGCCAGTTATGCGTCTAAAGCTACAGTGTGTGTACTTAGTATATCATCAAAGTATAATCTCCTAGTGCCATTCTCCTGTGCCAGCCCTGCATCAACAGAGTGTGTACCCAGTACATCACCCAAGTGCAAAACTTCCAGTATTATTCTCCTGTGCTTTTCCTGTGATAGTGTTCTTCCATTTCCTACTTGTGCCGGATACCTGACCAAAGGGCCGCGACCTGCTTGCTTGGTGCAGCTTAAACCCAAATGCCGCTTGGAGGGGTCACACTTTACCCGTTTCACTTTGGTAGGATGCCTACCACAAGAGAGTTAGAATTCTTGGTTCTACCTAAAACTCCCTATGCTCTAGTCCTAGGTCTACCTTGCCTTAAAACTCACAACCCCACACAGAACTGGTCCACTATGCATGTACTGGCTTGGGGATCCAATTGTTTTCACCAGTGTCTCCCTCATATTGTTCCAGTACGAACCCAACAAGTCTCTACTGAATCTTCCCCTGAAGCTTCCTACGTCTGAACAATTGACTTTTGAACCAGATTCTCATCTGCCATAACCATATCAAGATTTCTCTGACATTTTTTGTGAAAAAGCTGTAGACAAATTGCCTCCCCATCACCCCCTTGAGACTGCGGCATCGAGCTAATCCCCTGGAAGATGCCACCTCGTGGCCATATATACCCTCTTTCGGTTCCGGAAACAGCTGCTATGTCCGCCTACATAAAAGAAAATCTTGCCCCATCTTCCTCTCCTGCTGGGGCCGGATTCTTCTGTGTCATGAAGAAAGATGGGGGTCTTAGACCCTTCATAGACTACCGTGGGCTGGATCGAATCACTGTAAAGAATAGATATCTCTTGGCACTCATCTTGGGGCTTTTTGATAAAGTTCGTGGAGTGTCCCTTTTCACTAAATTGGATCTCTGTGGAGTCTATAATCTAATCCGTATTAAGGCAGGGGATGAGTGTAAAACCGCATTTAATACGCGAGACATCTATTATGAGTACTTGGTGATACCTTTTAGCTTATGTAATGCGCCAGAAGGTTTTCAGAGTTATGGCAATGAAATCTTCTGAGATGTCCTTTACAAATTTTTTGTAGTCTATCTAGACAATATTTAAATTTTTTCAGAGAACCTGTAATCCCATCGTCTACATGTCAGAGACATTTTGTCTTGCCTTCGAACTCATCATCTGTACGGGAAAATTTCCAAATGCCTTTTTGAACAGTCCTCTGTGCCATTTTTGGCGCACATCATATTGAGAAATTCCATTCAAATGGATTCAGACAAGCTAAGAGAAATCCAACACTGGCCCCAACTGAACTCCTTGAAAGCCATCCAACGGCTTCTTGGCTTTTCTAATTATTATAGGAGATTAATTTGAAGCTTTTCTACTATTGTTGCCCCCATCACGGCTCTCACTAAGAAGGGTGCTAATCTGTCTCGTTGTTCTCCTGCAGCAGGGGCTGCCTTCCAAGCACTCGAAACAGCCTTTTCCACAGCTCCAATTCTTAGTCAACCACAACTTGAAAAACCCTTCACATTAGAAGTCGATGCCTCTTCGGTAGGAGTGGGAGCTGTACTGTCTCAAGTGGCTAAAGATGGGAAGAATCATCCTTGTGGTTTCTTTTCTCATAAATTTTCCCCGGCTGAAACATAACAGAAGAATTATGCCATAGGGGATCAAGTTTTTGGCTATGAAATTTGCACTAGAGGAATGGTGACACCTTTTGGAAGGCACTAAATTTCCTATTACAATCATCACCGATCATAAGAATCTTCTTTATCTTAAGACAGCTCATCGTTGGAATGCTAGACAAGCTCACTGGTCTCTTTTTTTTCAAATTTAAAGTCCAGTTTTGTCCTCGCATACAAAATAAAAAGACTAATGCACTCTCCCGGTCCTTTCTGCCTCCACAGGAAGTGGAAGAGCAACTTCAAATTTGTCCTATTGCAGATATGTGTTTGCTCAAACTCAGTTGCTGACTCTTCCTCCTGCCAAGATCTTTTGTGGCGCCTCAGTTGCGTAAGAATTTAGTAACTTGGGCTCATGCCTTCTTGTTTGCTGGTCACTCGGGCATCCTGTTATGAATCCCACTGACTGCTCTATGTGAGACCAATAGAACCCGGCTAGCAAGATCTCCACCAATAACAACCGCCTGTTTTTCCCTTAGAACTATGATACGTTCACCGGTACTTAGGCGGCCGCCTGGACTTGCGCTCGGGGTAGTAGAGGCTCACCCGGAGGTACAAGGGAATTCAAGAGATGAAGTGTACAGTTAGAGCTGATACAGATAATGGTTTTGATGAGTTGGCAATTGCATCAATGATATGGCAATGATACCGATGGTGTGGCAAGTGTGCCGAAGGTGCAGCAATTGTGCCAATGTTGCGGCGATGTTGCCGATGTTGCAGCAATAGCCGTAGATAAACAGTCTAGAGTTTGGAAATGGCTTTGAGAGCCGATGGTGCGGCAAGTGTGCCGATGTTGCGGCAATGGTGCCGATGTTGCACCAATTGCAGTAGATAAACAGTCTAGGGCAGTGGTTCTCAAACTCGGTCCTCAGGACCCCATACAGCTCATGTTTTGCAGGTCACTCAGCAGGTGCACAGGTGTAGTCATTACTCACTGACACATTTTAAAAGTTCCACAGGTGGTGCTAATTATTTCACTTGATTCAGTGTGGAGACCTGGAAAATATGCACTGTTTGAGGTCCTGAGGACTGAGTTTGAGAACCTGTGGTCTAGGGTATGAAAATGGCTTTGAGAGCCAACGGTGCAGCAACTGTGCTGATGTTCAGGCGATGGTGCAGCAATAGCCGTAGATAAACAGTCCAGGGTTAGAAAATGGCTTTGAGAGCCGATGGTGCGGCAAGTGTGCCGGTGTTGTGGCGATGGTGCTGATGTTGCGGCACGGGAGCTGCTTGGAGCGGCTAAGAAGCCGAATAAAGAATGGTGGTAGCACGGGAGCTATTTGGTGCGGCTAGGAAGCCGTATGATGAACGTTGGCAGCACGGAAGCTGCTAGATGCGGCTAGGAAGCTGTTTCTAGATTGGTGGTAGCATGAGAGCTACTTGGTGCAGCTAGCAAGCCGTTTGGAGGACGATGGCAGCCCTGGGGCTGCTTGGTGTCAGCTGGGAAGCCAAATGGAAGCAATATCATTGTCACAAACGTGGAATTTAGGAGCTGTGTTCCCGGACTGGGCCTTGGATCTGTATTACTTGGCACAGACGCTCGCTGGAGGAGACTTGGCTTAATGAAGTTTCTCCGCATGAGAGGGTGCAGTGAACTGACAGGAGTTTGAGGAATGCGGCAGTAACGTGGTAGCTAGGAAGCTACGTGGAGCGGCTGGATAGCCATGGGTAGACGTTGGTAGCTGAGTGGCTACGTGGAGCGGCTGGATAGCCGTGGGTAGACGTTGGTAGCTGAGTGGCTACGTGGAGCGGCTGGATAGCCGTGGGTAGACGTTGGTAGCTGAGTGGCTACGTGGAGTGGCTGGACAGCCGTGGGTAGACGTTGGTAGCTGAGTGGCTACGTGGAGTGGCTGGATAGCCGTGGGTAGACGTTGGTAGCTGAGTGGCTACGTGGAGCGGCTGGATAGCTGTGGGTAGACGTTGGTAGCTGAGTGGCTACGTGGAGCGGCTGGATAGCCGTGGGTAGACGTTGGTAGCTGAGTGGCTACGTGGAGCGGCTGGACAGCCGTGGGTAGACGTTGGTAGCTGAGTGGCTACGTGGAGCGGCTGGATAGCCGTGGGTAGACGTTGGTAGCTGAGTGGCTACGTGGAGCGGCTGGATAGCCGTGGGTAGACGTTTGGTAGCTGCGTGGCTATGTGGAGCGGCTGGATAGCCGTGGGTAGACGTTGGTAGCTGAGTGGCTACGTGGAGCGGCTGGATAGCCGTGGGTAGACGTTGGTAGCTGAGCTACGTGGAGCGGCTGGAGCGCAGTGGGAAGGCTTGCTTAGCTAAACTAAGAAACTAGTTGCACTGGCAACTTGTGTGAGCATTGGGGATCCTTTTATAGTGGACACTGGGAGCTGACAGGCTGAGAGAGAAGGAGAAGGCTCCTCATTGGTGGTAGTGGGATCACATGGGCAATCCAAGATGGCCGCGCCCATGGACCGGAGGACAGCGCTTCCTGGAGGTAGTCAGCGGGGACCAGCGGTCAGCAGGAGCCGGCGTGGGAGCAGCACAGCAGCGGGACCCTCCAGAGGACAACAGCGGAGACTGCCTTGGGAGAAGAGGAAGGAGCGTACAGCGCGGAAGCCGGAAGACAGCGCGGGTCAGCGCCCGCACAGGTAAGCGACGGGGTCTGATTCTGGGGTCTCCAGGCCGGCGTGTGACAATCATGGAGAGAACAAAAGCTGCCCATGCAGCTAAGCTGATGTAATCCACAGACACGCTATAGTCGGCACAGGTGCAATAGTTCAGTGAGTATAAATAGGCTGCAGCACTTAATCAAGCTGCACCTGTGGATGAGACATCACTGCCTGGGGCGTGCCGATCGCCTAGCAACAGGAGTAACCTCGTCCTGCCTGGGAAAGCTGTCAGAAAGGGTCAAGTCATGACCGCGACTTGTAACGCATCCTGAAAACTTTTAAGTTTTTACAGTGCTCCTACTGGTGGCCCACTATGAAGGAAGACGTCCGGAATTTTTTTTTTCCTGTGCTAACTGTGCTCAGAATAAATCCACTCGCAACAAAGTTATTGGCCCTTTGGGTCCTCTGCTTATTCCTGATGCTCCTTGGACTCATTTGTCGATGGATTTTATTTCTGAGTTACCACCCTCTAAGGGGGACAATACTATCTGTGTGGTAGTAAATCGATTTTCAAAAGTGGCCCCTTTTATTTTCTTGGTTGGACTTCCTGCAGCTCCACAGTTGGCCAAAATGTTTATTTGTGACATCTTCCATCTTCATGGACTACCCAAGGAGGTAGTGTCGGATCGAGGTATGCAATTTGTGGCCATATTCTGGAGGGCTTTACTGTATGTGCTTCTTGTGGAATTGAATTGAAGTTTTCTTCCGCCTATCACCCGCAAACAAATGGCCAAACCGAGAGGGTGAATTAGGAATTGGTTACATTTCTTAGACTTCGTATCTTCTCGATTTATTGCCTTGGGCAGAGTTTGCCAACAATTTTAGGTACCACTCCCCTTCAAATTCTACTCCATTCTTTGCAGTATATGGAAGACATCCACTTTTTCCAGATTTCCCAAGTTTACCTCCCATGGAATTACCTGCCATCACAAATCTTGTGGAATAATATTCTGATATATGGAAAAACATTCACTCCTCCTTGAAAAAAGCTTCTAGTAATTACTGTACAAGAAGTTTGCGGATCGTAAACGTCTGGCCATTCCTCTTCTAAAGGTTGGAGATAGGGTGTGGCTGTCGACAAAACATTTGACTGAAGGTTCCAAGTATGAAATTTGCTCCATGCTTTATTGGACCGTATCGTATTCTTAAAGTCACCAAACCGGTGTTGTATAAACTGGAGCTACCGCCTCAGTTTCATGTTCCTCTTCTATGACCATTAATTCTTAATCAATTTCAGCGTTCTCCACCCAAGCACCTCAAGTTAGTACTCAATTTGGAGTCGAATTTGAGATTGAGAAGTTCCTTGATTCTTGACACCGGTTGAATCAGCTTCAGTATCTCATTGATTGGAAGGGGTACGAACCTGACGAATGAGCATGGATCAAGGCATCTGATGTCTATGTTCCACAGCTTGTTCGAGATTTTCATAAAAAATTGCCTGATGAGCCTTGTGGGTGTCCGGAGTCCACCCTGAAAGGGGGGGGTACTGTCAGAGTGCAGCCTAGGATCAGCCGTTACTCACCTCAGCGCCAGTTTCTTCCGATCTCATGAGCGGTCAGGTGCGGTGGTGAGTGACGTGCTGAAGGTTATACCTGGGTTCTGCTAGGACATCCATGTGCTTGCTCCGTGATTTGGTTCCTGCGGTTACCATCATGGATCCAGCCATGACAGTCTACATCACCTGATTAGCCCTTTTCCCAACAGTAGCATTGGTTGCTGTCAGCTGACACTATCCTCCAATGGACTACTACCTTAGGGTATTTAGCCAGGCTCCAGACAACAGGAAGTTGCCTGTACAATGTCATTACAGTGTATGCTAGCTGTTGCAGCGTTCCAGGTTCCAAGCTCCTTTCTCCCAGTGATATTCTCCTAGTGTTTACCCACGGTGTGGGTGTGTACTCAGGGCCTGATTCAGACCCGCTCGTGAGCGCTAAGCACTCGCAAGCGGGTCGCTGGTGCCCTAGTGCGCATGCGCACGACGGAGGGAGCTCCATCATGCGCGAGACCCGTCGCTATGGGTCTTGCACCAAAGGGGGTGTGCTGTAGATGGTGAGGACAGCACGCCCCCTTTGGTGGGCGTGCCGGGGGCGTTGCTGCCCAGACGGAGGCGTTCCCATGGAGGAGAATTAGAATTTGAAGACCAGGAGGCCGCTCCATTTTTAGGTAGGAGGGCCCTGATTCAGAGCTCTGGTCAGAGCGTCCGGCTCTGAATCAGGCCCTCAGTACGTTACCCGAGCACTGTCTCCTTGTGTCATCCTCCTGTGCCAGTTCTGCGTCTTGGACCACAGTATGTATTCAGGGCCTGATTCTGTAAGGATCGTAATTCCAAAGGTGCACGCAGGCAGCTTTGCAATTGCGATCCTTTCAAATATGGTCATGCAGCAGGAGACATCCTGTGCATTACTTATCCGAGCTGCGTTGTTCACTGCAGCATCGGTTAATCTGCATACCATCGGCCTGCTGCGTTAACCGATGTGGTCCCGCAGACATCTGACGCAGTTTAGGGGCAAGAGGCCAGGAAATCTCCATCAGCCGACAGAGATCCTGGCTTCATCCTTCCCCCGCAATGGCGGCGACACGCCTCCATTTCAGGAAATGGAGGGCATCGCCGCCTCCTCCCTGCCCACAAACGGCAGCAGACTGTCAATCACTGACAGTCTGCTGCCAGTTTGTGTGCTGCCTCGCAGACCCATTCTGCACATGTGCAGAACGGGTCTGGCGCCTGCGCAGATTCCCAAACATCAGGAATCTGCATTCAGCAGTGCACTTGCATGCACTGCTGAATCAGGTCCTCCGTACGTCATCCGAGTACAATCTCCTAGTGTCATCCTCCTATGCCAGTTCTGCTTCTGAAGTCACTGTGTGTACTTAGGGCTTGATTCAGGTTGGTTTGCAAGGCTGCTTTCACATGCAGCCAGCCGATGTTTGCATTCTGCGCATGGGTATACATCGCAGTGCGCAAACCGACCTCTGCATTCAGGAATCAATCACAGTAAGCACGCAGTTCCATGACACAGTGATTGACAAGAAGTGACCATTTGGGGGTGGAGAGGGTGTGTGGTCGGGCGAACGCAGGCATGTCTGTGAATTGAACGCCGTTACAGGGGTGTGCATAATTAAGCCCCTGCAATTGTATACGTAGCTAGAGATCTAGTTGTTGACAAGAAGTATTAGCAGTTTGTGTGGCAGGTCATGGTCAACCACAATTGTGCGTATGGGTTCGATGTTGTCGATGTTTTCGCAGTGAGTGGGTGCGTTCGAATGCAGCCTTGCGAACCAACCTGAATCATGCCCTTTGTATGTACAGCTGGGATGACTGGCTGAGAGTCTGACTGAGCAAGGCACTGAGGGCTTGATTCAGAGCCGCTCGTAAGCAGCCGCTCGCTCACTCCGAGCGATGTTCGCACATCTGCGCATGCGTATGGGTCGTAATGCGCATGCGCCAACCAGTCAACAGACAAATGAATCACCCTTTTTCTTTGATGTAGTCAGACATTGACTGGATATAGATAAAGAGGGTAAACTCGGTGATAAGTCTTGCTGGGAAGTATGTATATGAAACAATCTCATTTACATTGAGGAGCTTATTTTTTGCAAAAGACATCCTGGAAACTCTTGCATTGGGGTAGAATACCTGGTGTAACATGCTCATTATACAGAGAGGAGCAGACTGGTATATTCTTTTGGAGACACAGGGCCTGATTCAGAGCCGCTCGTAAGCGGCTGCTCGTTCGCTCCATGCGATGTTCGCACATCTGCGCATGCGTATGGGTCGTAATGCGCATGCGCCAACCAGCCATTGCGGTCGGAAATCGTGTGCTCGCAAAACAGCGAGGGCCTACTAATTTGAGTGACAGAATGATGCGTTTGTGGGTGGTAACAGGGGAAGGTGCTTGAAAACGGGGAGTGGAGATCCGAACGCAGGCGTGCAAAATGGGCATTTAATGGGTGTGCATAATTAACAAAGCAGCGTCATCGACCACGTCACTTGGTTGTCTTTTAGCCTGAACTGCTCGCAGTGATTGCGGGAAGTAAACCTACCACAAGCACTGCGAGCAGTTCAGACGCCTTTCGATGTACTCGATTAATCTAATAAATAGCGGAGATGACGTATGATGCGAACGGCCAGGGGGCGTCTTTACAAAATAGCGAGCGCATGTTTCCTTTGCTCGCTCAGACATAGAGGCGTCAACAGACCGCAAAGAGCGAGTGCTCAATTTATATAGCCGGCCCCTTTTTCTGAACGACCGTTCGCAAATAGCGTCCGGCTCTGAATCAGGCCCTGAGTTCCAAAGGATGGGGTCAAGTAGACAGTTTCATTCATGAGAAGAAAATATTATTAATAACTTTTATTTATAACGTGCCACAGTGTACATATCCAAGCATAAATATGATACACATTGGTAGTTCAAAGCACAAGTACATAAAATAAGTACCAAACATTAATATCACACCACAAACTTGGTAGGGCAAATGACAGGAGCAAGGACAGGGCAACATGATAAAACCAGCTGGAGCACACAGTGGAGAGTACTATTCAGTATTCCATAATCATGTACCCAGTATGCATGCGAGTAAGCAGGATCAGAGTGATTGAAGGGGACAAGGGAGCGGAGCACAGATGACATGGATAGTGCAAGGGAGGAACAAGGCAGTAGAGGCTATGAAATTCCACTTGACAGGGCCTCTGTGACTGTGACTCTGTGCCTGAGAATGCAGCCATGTTCACTGACACGCCTCATACTCTCGTAACACTCCCCAGAGATGACCTTTTTTTGCATTCACTTAAGGCCACCTCCCGGTGACCACCAAGGAACGCCCATGGTTTTGCCTTGCCATTCCCAATACGGAGCCGCACTCTCAGGGTGTTGCATGCACCATATAGGTTTTGCGGAATGCGCAGTAGCAAATAATCTCTCAACTGCACAAACATCTGTACTATGTCCACCTCTGAATCAGACCCTGTATGTCAACAATGTGTGTATTGGAAACTTTGCAAGAAAGGTTCCAATTAGATTTTGGGTTAAACCATCTTCTCCAACTCACAGAAAGTGTTCATCAATTGAAAAACCACTATTTGCTGTGTATACAGCAGTGCAATATGTAAACACTATTATCAAGCAACAAAATATTACAGTAAGGACTACTTTATCGATAACAGTTTGGACCAAGCAAGAAGGATTGGGGTCAAGTACATCAGTCACGCATAAGTGTTGGGGAGTGAGAGGGGAGCTCTGGCAGGATTGGTTATCTTTCATTCAAACCAACAAAACTAATCACTGTGTCAGATGGTGTTGCACAAAAATAGTTGGTGATGTGTGCCTGTATACTGACAGTTGGACTACTAATCTGGTTGCCAATTTGGATACAAGACCAATGGCAGGTGAATAGAAAGGAGATATGGGATGTCCAGAAACCTGGAATAATATCTTGGATCAAAGAACTCGAAGCAAGATGCAAATTACATGTGAATGCCTACACAAACTTTGATAAAGTCAGCACCGTCCATCTCCATGATAATCAAGACATTGAATCAGGGAGTGGGCTCACTCCTAATCTGGATTGAGGATTACAGGGGATTAGAGAGTGGACGAACATGAAAGGCATTCCCTTGTCACACATGCTGGCTAGAGATATTGTGACAAAATGTGCTACGTGTCAAGAGGTTAATTACTGCAAGACCTTACCTAAAGATCAATTGATCAGCCAATATATATTGTGTGCATCTGAAACTACTCAGCTGATGGTGGCACGCTTGCTGTGCTGGACCGCAGCTAAAGGAGAATCCTGACATTTCTGGCTAGCAGACAGGCATGTCAGTAAATCAGCATCACCAATCAGGGTAAGAGGGTCTAAGTACTCAATTTGTGGCAATGCCTAATTGGCCCCTTTCTAATCCAAATCCTGGGAGAGTCCCTTGGGGTTACATTGATGGAATTTCAAGAAATATTTTTTTCGCTGAATTTAGGCATCTCATATTCACTTGGTCTTGTTTTGCATTTCTAATGCTCCCTACATTTTCCAGTATTCTTTTTTTTAGATGTCTTTTAGTCTTACCAATATACTGAATTTCTTGTCACAGTGGCATTTAATATTGTAGATCACACATGGAGTGTTGCAGTTGATGTAATCTTTAATGTACCACATTTTATTGTATTTATCACAGTATGATTCTGTTTGTACCATGTATAGACATGCCTTACATGCTCCACACATTGAAGATCTCTTGCTAAAGTATAGAGGTTTTTTGATACTTTCCAGAATACTTCATACCAGAGTGTCCTTCAAATTTTTAATCTTTTCTAACTAATGTAGATCTTTTCAGCACGGTATAGATCTGCGTCTGTGCATAATACATTATAGTGTTTTTGTAGGATCTTCTGGATTTCTTACCATTCATGGCAGACTGTTCCAATCGATCTCACACATTCTCCTTTGTTTTCCTTTGTTTTGGGTGTTAAATGTTGGTTTCTAGTATATTTATTATTTTATTTGTGTGCATGTTTGCTGGACCTATTGCTATATCCTTGTGATCAAAGTCTATCTCCCAGTTGTTCTGCTCTTATTCTGAAGGTACTCTACTCAGAACAACTGTGTTTAGTGTGGAGGAATTCACCTGTTGCAGTCCTTTCAGTATAGATGGAAAGTGAGAACTTTCAAAATGCAATATACTGTTGCTACAGATTTCTTTGCAAAGTAAGTTAAAGGATATGTGTCCATTCCCTTCTATAGTTAGTGACACCTAGGAAATTCACCTTTTTCTGGCTAGCTTTATAAATTAGTCTCAGATTTAATTTGTTGAGTTTAAGTCTATTTATGAAAGATATCGATGTCTCCTTCCCACTTGATCAGTATGTGTTCTATATACCATAGCAGTATGTGGCATTTATATAGATTGTTGATTTCATGGTGTACAAACTTACTACTGAATGTCAAGTTAAAAGCCAGGTGTTAATGTTTAAAGTTATGTTTTGGATTTTACTGTGAACATCAAGTGTACAAGGGTAATATGAGTACATGCTACCTGAGATGAAAATCTAGAAATCTACTAGCATTTTCTGTGAGACTACCAATTCTGGAGACTATAGGTCTCCCTGGTAGATTTTTTAATTCTGTGTGTATTATTGGTAATAAATACAAGGTTGGAATTTTTGGATTACTTATCTTGAGATAGTCCTAATCTGATTTTGTGATAGTCCCATTTTATTTAACTTGTTCAATAATGGTATTTATGTACTCAGTTGTTGGTTGGCTTAAAAATTAAGTTGGTGTATGTACAAAATATAGTATAGGAGAATCAGTGGCTAATTATTACTGTAAGTGGCACTTACTAAACACAATCTAGGGATGGTGGTTATACACTGTATGGGATAATTAGTGGCTGATTAATAATTGCCACGAAATTACCATTTACCACTAAAGCTGGGTACACACAGATACATTGGCCAATCAATTGATCGGCCAATGTATCTGCTGCCTGTCGGGCAGTGTGTACCCGCGATATGACATACCGCATTGGCTGTGCTGCACAGCCGATGGACAGATATATCTGCAGACATATCTGTCCATCGGCAGGTGTGTACGAGCAATCTGCAGGCCACCCGTACACACACAGCGGCAGCTGCGAGGAGGGAGGCGGGACACGCCCCCTGCCTGATGGGACACACAACCGACACGCCCCCTGGTTGCCAGGACCTGCGGGCAGACACAGATGATGGTTGTTCAGTGTGTACTAACAACCATCATCTGCAGATATATCTGTATAGTGTGTACCCACCATTAACTGAATACATACAAGACCAGATAAACAAATTTTGGCCAGGAGTGACTATCAGCTAAATACCACTGTGAAAATGGTTAATGATTAATATAAATGATAAATCTACCCATAACTTAAGTGGAGTATTCAGTCACTTTGGATTAACCCAATCTATACTTTAATAAATATTACATGTGAACACTTTTGAAAACTCAACATATGGAGTTAACCCACCTCATGAAATAGGATGCCACTATGAATTGGGTGGTAATTAAATAAAACAGTATATCTATTTAAGTGCAAACTTACTGACAATCTAAATGGAGTATATCTTTGAACAACGAGTAACTTTAACAAGGAAAAATGTGTTGCTAATTATATAGATGTCACACTTCTAATTCCTTGAACAAATGTAAATACTATTTTATTCTACATCTTGTGTGATTGAATGATACACTCTGGTTAATGAAACATCTGCTATATGATTACAATGTTCCTTTTTTAACAATGGAGGAGTTTTTAAGCATCTGAATATGCATAACTCGATAAAATTCAAAACTAACTTACTAGAATAACAATTAGTATCTTCCAATAAGAACACACGATACCACCTTGTTCAATCACAATCTTTATTATATAAAGTGAACACAGGAGTGAGTATAGAATGGATAGCGATTTTTACACATAGGGCCTCATTCAGATATTTAATCATTGCCGATATCTATGTAGTTGAGTGATTTGCGTATGCGTGAAAGCTGTACTGTACATATGCAGCAATTGGTTTGCAATTACGCCCGAACAGTGGATTAAGGAGCTCATTCAGACCCGCTCGCTAAGATGCATTCTCTCGCTGCTGCCGATGGTATGTATTGTGCTCATGTTTATGCATCTCAGTGCGCATGCGCATACCTTAGCGAAAGTTCACAATGCGTTCACTCGCTGCGTATACAGCCCAACAGAGTGAGTGACAAGGGAAGGCATTTGTAGGTGGTAACAGGCTGACCATAAAAAAACAGGGGAGTGGAGGTGCAAACGCAGGCATGCCTGAGCATCTCAATGGTGTTTTAGAGGTATGCATAAATAAAAGAAAGCATCATAGTACATGTCACCTGGCTTGTTTTTACACTGAAGCGCTGCGATAGCATCCGATGTACCGATGGTTGCATACACTTCCTGGACATGACATGCACAAGTGGGCGTCTTAAAACAGGCTGGTGGGTGTGTGCATACACTGTGTGATCGCTCTATAAGAAATACTGGGCGTGCTAATGCATTACTGTGCGATAGCACTGCCTACGCAATTTGCATACACATCATGCAAGCGATCGCATCTAGCGAGTGGCTCTGAATCAGGCCCTCAGTCACAAAGTGAGTGAAAGGTAGTCAGTGTTTGGGGGAAGTAATGTGGGGAGGCTAGGCAAACACAGGCATGTCGGGAATCTCTAAATCAGGCCCACAATTCATACTCTATTTACACTTTCTTATTTCTAGTTATTTTATTTTGCTTTTTAACATGTTGACATTGGGGCTATTCCATACAAAATCACCACAATAAAAGTAACTTTTCAACCCGACCATCTCAGATTTTCGTAAAATTTGGTAGGATGGAAGACGGCACAAAGTAACTTTCATATGTAAAATTTTAGCCTTCATGCTACAGGGTTGCAAACATGGCAAGGTCAACTAAAATGAATCATAACATTGCTTCTAATTGTGGTAGAACATTCATGTTGGTCTTGTTTTGAAGCTAAGGGACCATAGTTTTCATAAAAATTTGTTTTATATTTAAATATTGACTTCTACATGTCAAGGTCACATGATGTGATCTTTGACCTTGAATATCTAAAAAGTTATAAGTTTCATTTTGGGAAGCCTTTGGGAAGGAGTAAAATAATATTAAGTACGACAGTTGAACCCACTTGCACTAACCATGCAACTGGCAAGTTCAGACTTGCCTTGTAGTGTTCTAGAGATGGACATTGTTATTGTACCATCAATGATTTGCACCACTCGATGGCCACCGCTGTCGGGTGTCTGGCAAGCTGCGGACTAATCAAAAAACAGGTGGCGGGGCTTAGTGGACAGCCAGGGGGTGGGGATAAGCTCTGTGTCATGAGCGAAAAAAACCCATTGGGTTCCACTTTGCCATCGATGGCAGAAAAGAATTGGCTCTCTGCCCTCAACCATAGGTTGTAAACCATTGATATTTGTAAACTATTGATGGTCGATGGCCATCCCTGCTGTTTTCTTCTCCGTCTGGCTGCAGCTTCTGCATTGAGAACTAGTGATACAAAGGACTGACAGTTTACCTAATACAGTTTATCAGTGAATAGTTGTAGTTTGATCAAGAGTGTGACAAATAGGTAAGAGGTACATTAAGACTCAATGCTGCAACCCATTTGATATTAAAGGAAACAGCAGCAGTAGAAAACAATTATCAGGCACAGGTTCCTCAGATGGAATATGGAATATATCCTTTTATTATAACTTTTGCAATTTTTACAGCTTTCCTTTTGCAATAGTTTTCTTTCATTCTTTTCCTCTTGATAGGTGATGCTCGCACACTGCTTAAACTTTCATTTAATGCCTACAAAGCTAATTCAGTCCTACATGTTGCTACTTCTCTGCCACTCTCCTCACCAATTGATGTGCTTGGTCCTTCCTCAGCAGTTAAAGAATCCCTTTTAATTTGTTTTCAACAGTTATCATAAATCATTTGATCACTTTTGACGTGGCTATATTTTAATCATCAATAGTAGCACCTTCTTTAATTGTTTTCTACTGCTGCTGTGTTCTTTAATATCAAATGGGTTGCAGCACTGAGTCCTAATGTAAATATCCATTTGTCACACTCTTGATCAAACTACCACTATTCACTGATACACTGTATTAGATAAACCAGAGGATCCCAAACGCGGTCCTCAAGGCACCCCAACAGCGCAGTTTTTAGAGATGTTCATGGTTCAGTACAGGTGGTTAAATAAAACTGACTGAGGTACTAATTAAGTCACCTGTGGTTAAGCATGGATATGCTTAAAAGCTGGACTGTTAGGGTGCCCTAAGTACTGAGTTTTGGGAACCTCTGAGAAAAACTGTCTTAGTCCCTTGTATCATACTTGCCTACTCTCCCGAAACGGGCAGAAGCCTACCGTAAATTGTGTGGCATTTCCGTCCTCCTGGAAAAGCAGGCAGGTCCTAATTTGTTTTTAACATTTATGGCATTGCATTCGCTATGTATATTAGTTTTTCTAATATTTACTTTTCATTTACTATTTATATTTTGACTAAATAATCACTAGACAAATATCGCTGTTTTTAAATTTTAAGGAATTAATCATATCATTACGGAGCTGCTCTATCACATACGTCCAGTGATTAGTTTTATTTTTTACTCACAGCATAATTTACAGATATGTCGGATGGTGTAATACCACCTTCAAACCACCAGATGTCACCTTTCCTAAACTACAGCGTTATGTGTCAAATAGCTAATGTAGTAAAATGACACTATGGCCGGTATCCAATTAGCCGCAAAAAAATTTCGGACACAGAAAACAGGGTTTTTCACCAATTTTTGGGTCTTTTTTGACGATTGTTTTTTCATGCTATCCAATTAAACCCCATTTTTTATGTCCAAAAACTTTCTGTTTTTCTTACGTAAACACATAGGATCCTCAAAAAGTCGCAGACCTATGTATTTTCACTGCTGAGATCAGGAGAAAAACAGCCTCTTATCACGGATTTGGTTTTCTCTGCCTGAGGCAGCCGAAACAAAATCCCTAAGTGCTAATTGGATAGCCTTGGCTGAGGTAATTAGCTGCGGCTAATTGGATACCGACTTATGTTTTAATATGCTGCTTATTTGTTTTCTTCTCCAATGTTGAGCGACAATTTACATGAATATAAAAGGTTGAGCTTAGAGGGAGGTCCCCACATTTTTTTTTATTGTTATTATTATTATTAATAATAATAATTTATATTTATTTATCTTGTACAGTATACAGCGGATAAATGTACTGCATGTGCGAACATTTCTGAGTGATGGAGAACATGCAGACACTCTCCATAAGGATAAATGGGAATCTGCGACAATATACAAAGCGATGTGCGACACTTTCTGAAGCAGTGTATAACAATTTCTGACTGATGGTTGAACTTCTTGAAATGAATGTGGACATGCCGATTGGCCAGTTCACCAGCAGCTTCCACGTTCTGACCAATCAACACAGACCCATTCCTATGGAGAGTGTCCCTGTGTGACCTCTTAGTTGCGGTGGGGTCTGAAAATGACAGATTGCATCGTCTGATGTTTTTTTTTGGCAAGAACCCATGAAATGGCTACAGGGACCGAAGAGGTTTTTCCCACTTGGAGCGAGAGCAATAAAGGGGTAAATAAGGGTTTCTAGGGAGTCTTTATTTAATAAAGTATTTTCTCTATGGTATGTATTTAATATTTTTTACAGGTGCCAGGGCACCCTTCATACCCAGACATGCTGGCACTTGTGGTTCAACAAGGGCCATACTGCTTTGGCAGGCATGCTGAGACAAGTAATTAACCTGTAAAAACAATATCATTTTTAAAAATGGCACTAGGGCTGGTTGGACTCAGGAGGGGGGACCACACATTTTTTTAATTTATGAGCCCCACTCTCCTTGGTGCCAACTGGCAGGGACTGGTGGAATGTTGGTGGGTGTACCTCCACACTGCGGATCTCCCTACTATGGTTCCACAATCCCTGTGCCGGTAAAAAAAAAGGGGGATTCCATGCATTTTCCCCCCTCGATTTTTCCCATAATAGCCTAGGCAAAAGCGCTAGAGTTGGTTAAGCTTAGGGGGGACCCTAATTTTTTAAAAAATGTTTATTATTTATTTTTCATGTATGCTGTACAGTGGATAAAAAAATTGAATGCACGTGCATAAATATCCTCAATGATATGCAACATTTGTAGGAAGTGGTGTGTGACAATTTCTGAGGAGGGAATCAACAGTTTGTGCAGAGCAAAGGATTTAGCAAGGAGGTTGGTGGGGGTACCCCTTTTGAAAGGTATTCTGTTTGTTGCAGCCTTTAGGCTGAAGTATCAGCTAAGAGCAAGATTGGAATAATCGGCTAGTTGTGGCCGTAATTGCCTTGATGGCTGGTGAGGTGTTGCAGCCTTGTGGGCTGATAAGCCTTGGTGAGAAGCAGCCTCTGGGCTATGAATAAGATGTGGCCTTTGACCATGTGGCAGCCTTGAGGGCTGATGAGGTGTTGCAGCCTTGAGGGCTGATAAGCCTTTGCAAGAGGCAGCCACTGGGCTGTGTACAAGATGCGGCCTTTGGCTATGTGGTAGCTTTGAGGGCTGGTAAGTCTATGACAAGAAGCAGCTTCTGGGCTGAGTACTGGATGCAGCCTTGGGCCTTGTGGCAGCCTTGAGGGCTGGTAAGTCTTTGGCAAGAAGTAGCCACTGGGCTGAGTACAGGATGTAATGTGGCCTTGGGCCATACAACAGCCTTGAGGGCTGGTAAGTCTTTGGCAAGAAGCAGCCTCTGGGCTGAGTACAGTATGTGCAGAAGTGCAACTTGTGCCACCGGGTTGTAACACTGCATTACACTTAATTTGTGTACACGGAGTGCAATGGTGCGGCTTGTGTCACCGGGTTGGCACAAGTAGCAGTACACTGGTTTGCATGCACTTCGGTGCAATGGTGCGGCTTGTGCTACCGGGTTCACAAAAGTAGCAGTACACTGGTTTGCATGCACTTGGTGCAATGGTGCGACTTGTGCCGGCCAGTTGACACAAGCAGTAACTCACTGGATTGCGTAAATGAGACACTGAGGTGCGGCTCATGCCGTCTGGATGACACAAACGGCAGGAAGCTGGTATGCAGACCATGCCGCCTAGATGACACAAGTGGCAGGAGACTGGTATGCGGACCGTGCCGCCTGGATGACACAAACGGCAGGAATCTAAACAAAGCAGACGTTTACACTGGATACTCGACTGGACACAGGAGACTCACAGCTGAACCAGAAACACGTAGAATGCTATCACCAGCACCTTCGCAGCACACCAGCAAGGTAGAAGGAGGATGCACCAATCCCATCCCTGCAGAGGTTATGACAGCCAGATGGGAGGATCTACAAGCTGAAAGCGTGGCATATTTGTCTCCCAGCAACCGGCCTGAGAGAATCTCCATATACCGATGTGACTGCGTCTTGTGACAGTACCCCCCATTGACGAAGGGTTAAGGAACCACTAGCTCCAGGTTTCTCCAGAAAGTCTTGAAAAAAAATCTTTTTTCCAAGGCAGGAGCATTCAATGATCTCGTAGGAACCCAGGACCGCTCTTCTAGTCCATACCTCTTCCAATGGACCAGGAACTGAAGAGCTCCTCGTGAGAGTCTAGAATCCAGAATTTATTCCACTACAAACCCCGCGTCCTTGGATAAGGACAGGTGGAGGTCTTGCTGGCCGTCTAGAGCCGTAACTGTGGGAAGAAGACACCGGCTTGAGTAAGGTGCAGTGAAAAGTGTTGTTGATTCTTAGGTTAGGAGGCAGCTTCAGATGGAAGGCCACAGTATTGATTCGAGAGATAATCCTAAACGGTCCAATGAACCTGGGATCCAACTTCTGCGACCGCTGGCAGATGTTGATATTTCTGGAGAACATCTACACCAAATCTCCCACTTTAAAACTGCATGGTCACCTGTGCTTATCTGCCCAAGTTTTGGCATAACAGGATGCTTTATTAAGACTTTGGCGAACTTTTCTCCAAACTGACTGGAGCCTTGCAACAGATGTGGAGGATGGAATACCAGTTGAAAGTGCCTCAAAGGAGTTTGCTCTAGGGTGCAGCCCAGAGTTGCAGAAGAAAGGTGACACAGATGACAAGGAGTGACAAGAATTATCGAACGCGAACTCCGCAATCGGAAGAAGAGACACCTAGTCGATCTGGTACTTGGAGACAAAGAATCGGAGATACTGCTCCAGAGATTGGTTTACCCATTCTGTCTGCCTGTTTGACTGTGGATGGTACCCCAGAGGACAGACTGATGTTGATACCCAAGGTCGAGCAGAAACCCTTCCAAAACCATGCCACAAACTGCGTCCCTTGGTCAGAAACTATATCAATCGGCAAGCCGTGGAGTCTGAAAATGTGAAGCACAAATAAGAAAGACAATTCTTTAGCAGAAGGCAGCATGGTGAGTGGAACAAAGTGCACCATCTTGCTAAAATGGTCAACATTCATCCAGAGAACAGAGCAACAGGAAGAAGACGGCAGGTCTATGATGAAGTCCATGGCAATATGGGTCCATGGCTTGGATGGAGTAGGAAGGGGGAGCTGGAGACCGGGATGAGCTGTGCGAGGAGACTTGTTTTGAGCACAGATGTCACAAACTAATACAAATTCCTGAACATCTTGACCCATAGACTGCCACCAGACAGAATGAGACAGTAACTCGGTTGTTTTAGCAATGCCCGGATGCCCAGATGGTTTGGAAGGATGAAAGTCCAACAGAACCGCCTTTTGGAATCTTTCTGGAACAAACATGACCCCTTGTGGCATCCCTGCTGGAGCTTTTAACTGGCAGGCACAAATGAGACCGGCAAGATCTCTGGTCACAGCAAAATGGATGTTGGAATCAGGAACGATGGTTTCTTCCCGAACAGTGAGTGGTTGGACAGGTTGAAAATGGTGAGACAGCATGTCCGCCTTTAAATTCTTGGAGCCAAGCCGGAACGAGATAACATAATTAAAGCGGGTGAAAAATAATGCCCACTGAGCCTGTCTGGCATGAACCTCTTGGTGGTCTCGATATATGAAAGATTTTTGTGATCAGTGAGCACCGTGATGACATGATTCGCTCCTTCCAGTCAATGCCTCGAATCTTCAAATGCCCACTTGATGGGCAAAAGCTCACGGTTCCTCTCGGCTGAGGCGAACTTCCGAGAGTAATAAGCGCAGGGATGTAGTTTGCCATTCTCAAGATCCCTCTGTGACAGAACAGCCCCCGAGGCGATCTCAGAGGCGTCTACTTCGACAACAAATGGAAGGTCTGGATTGGGATGCCAGAGGACCGGAGGTAAAGGCAGCTTTTAAGGAGTTGAAGGCTTTGAGAGCTTTGGCTGACCAGTTCACCACATCAGCTCCTTTCCTGGTAAGCTCCACAATAGGCGCGACTATGGATGAAAAAGTTAATAAACCTGTAATAATTGGCGAAGCCAAGGAAGTGTTAACTGCTTTTAGCTTGGTTGGCTGAACCCAATCCAAGATGGCCTTGACTTTGCTTGGGTCCATCGAAAATCCTTGAGAGGAGATAATGTATCCCAGGAATGATACCTCTTGGATTTCAAAGTCACATTTCTCTAGTTTCGCATACAAGTTGTTTTCCAGGAGTTTAAGTAGCACCCGTCTTACGTGTTCCTCCGGGGAGCTGGAATAAATCAGAATATCGTCAAAGTAGACCACTGCAAATACCCCAAGATATTCCCTCAACACATCGTTGATGAAGTACTGGAAGACGGCTGGGGCATTAGACAGGCTGAACCAGATATTCGTAGTGGACGGAATGGGTGTTAAAGGCCGTCTTCCACTCCTCACCTTCTTTTATGCGAATCAGGTTATACGCTCCTCTGAGGTTTATCTTGGTGAAGATGGAGCCCCCCTGGAGCTGTTCATCATGGGCAATGGATAGGAACTCTTCACCCTAATGTTATTCAACCCTCGAAAATCAATGCATGGTCGGAGAGAGCTGTCATTTTTCTGCACAAAAAAGAAGCTCGCTCCACCCGGTGATTTTAAAGGCCGAATGAAGCCTTTCTCCAAGGCATCCTGGATATATTCCTCCATTGCTTTGCTCTCAGGAAGGGACAGAGCATAAAGTCTGCCTTGAGGAAGCATTGCTCCAAGCCTTTGCTTCACCAAAACTCGGGGGAGTTTTCCCTTTAACAACTCGCAAATTTACTAAGAAGTGAGTTTAGGTGAAAGTGAGGTTTTCGATGGTGAAGCAGACCGAGTTTTTTCCTCCAAATTGAGAGTTTAGAGGAGATTACTCACCCAAGATTGCAGTGTTTTTTCTCTTCCAAACTCACCCGAGCAAGCAGCCTGCACATATCAGTGAGATATGTGTAAGCTGCTTCTGCGTTAAGACCTGTAAAAAATGGGTTAAATAATATTTAAGAAAATGCCCCCCTAAAGCTTAACCAGCCCCGGACTTGCCACCCTGTCCTGGTACCTACAATTACGGGAAACAAAATGAGTAGGGTTCCACCGTAATTAAGGTGCCAGCACCAGGCAGCAGGGCCAGTCCTGGTTTTAATGATAGGGGGTGGGAAATTTGCATAGGGGTAACCCTATAAGTAAAACCAGCACTGGACCCTTTCTAGCAGGGAGGGCTGATGCCACAGCCAGGGGAGCCCTTTCACCAGGCCCCCCAGCCACAGCATCAGCCCTGACCGCTAGTCAGCCCTTCAATAAAGGGGTCCCCCTCTCCAGGGCATCCCTGGCCTAGGCTGATAGCCCGAGGCTATCCCCGGCACCCTAGGGTGGTGGGTGCAGGGTTGATAGTGTTAGTGTGTAGTGTAAAATCAATAGTTAAATATTGTCTTTAGTTGTGGAACTACACATACCAGCAAGCCTCCCCCGCATGCTGGTATTTGGAGAACCACAAATACCAGCATGTGGGACATTATGGGCCCGCTGGCACTTGTAGTTCCACAACCAAAGCAATATGTAAATAAACACAACATACACCGTGAAAGTATAATTTTATTATAACATACATGCACACTCACTATCACACATATTCACCTAGTATCCAAGTAATCCATAGGGGTACCTATACTATGCATAGTTCACGTCCTCTTCTCCAAGTAGGCATCCAAAGGGTTAAAAAAAAAACACGAGTGTACCCGAATCCAAGCGGACTGAATAGAAGTATGTGTGTACACATGCCTTTACTCCGCGCAAATGACTGGGGCACTTGTGTGCCCTATCATTGAAGGAGCCACCAGCCAATCAGCGGATTTCTGGATACGCCAGGTATAGCCATTATCAGGTTTACTAGATGACTTGGTCTGGGAACCAGCAGGATTTCCAGATATGCCAGGTATTGCTGCCAGCAGGATTATTGAATGACTTGGTCTGGGAACCAGCAGGATTTCCGGATGCACCAGGGGTTGCTGCCAGCAGGAGCCTGGGATACATGGCATGTCATGGGGCCTATGACAGAAGAGTGCCAACAGCAGTGAGAAGCAGATTCCAATAGGTTTCTGGGCAAAACAATTTGCACCTGCCCAGACCAGGTACTCACCATTGGAGAAGACCCTCTTGGCAGCATACACTGCCCTACAGCATGTGGAGAGCACAACAAAGCAACAAGCAGTTACTGTTCGAACTGATTTGCCAGTGGCACGGTGGGTGCAACAAGAAGGACTTGTTGGGTTTGGTTCTGAGCCCACACAGCAGTGGCTCAGAACCAAACCCTACAGAAGTGGAAGTGGTACCTATCTGAAAAGGGAGGAGTATCCAGTCAAGATCCTTCACAAGTGGCCACTCAAATTGCGGGCCTAGTAAATTTCGAAAGCACAGAAACTGAATTACCACCCCTGCACATTGGAGGAGGTCCTGTGCAAATTGCTGAACCGTATGATCAACTGTCACAATAGCAGCAGAATAAGCTTGGTTTACAGATGGATCAGCTATTTTGACATCAAAAGGGTGTTGTTGGGCTGCAGCAGCATATCAGCCTATCACACAAGAACTGTTACATGATAATGGTGAGGGTGGATCAAGTCAGTATGCAGAATTGGGAGCCCTTCTGATGGTACTGGAAGAAATCAAAGGTCCTCTCATAATCTATACAGACAGCTGGGCTGTGTTCCAAGGTCTAACCACTTGGATGCCAGCCTGAAAGGAGAATAACTGGAAAGTTCATGACAAAGTGATCTTGGGAGGCACCGCTCAGTGGAATGAAATCTGGAATCAGTGCAACTGAAGGCCTGTGTCGGTGTGCCATGTCAATGCTCACACTGGACTAGAAGGCAATAATGTTGCAGAGGCTCTGGTTCAAGTGAAAACTGTGGCTCTCACTCCAGAAGAACATACAGACTTGTACAACTTGGGAGAGTGGGCACATGCCCAAAGTGGAAACAGAGGAGCAGGGGGAACCTATGCTTGGGCACAAAGAAAAGACATTCCAATGACACAGCAGATGGCAAGAGAGATTGTGGAAAAATGTGAAACCTGCCAGTTGCTTAACTTCCGCAAGAAACTCACTGGAGATATAGGATCCATCTTTCGGGGAGAGAGTGCAGGACAGGTGTGACAGATTGATTTCATTGGCCCTTTGCCCACTGGACGTGGAGGGGTACAATACTGCTGCACTGCAGTGGATACCTATTCTGGGGTACTTGTCGCATGCCCCCCGGCTCATGCAGATCAGCAACCTACAATCAAAAGAGATTTGACTCTGCATTATGGAGCACCCTTGGAAATACATTCAGATAATGGCACTCATTTCACTGGCAAACAAGTCAAGCAATGGGCACCTGAGCGAGGGGTGTACTGAGTTTACTATATTCCCTCTTATCCGCAGGCTGCTGGCTTGATTGAGAGGATGAATGGGCTCCTGAAGAAGCAGTTCAGGAAGAGAATGCCCACGCACACATTAAGGGGTTGGGACAAAGTTTTGGGAGAGTCTGTGAGTTGTCTGAATGATAGATCAGTAGGAGGTGACTTGACCACATTTCAGAGGTTTTAACACCTCCCAACCCAAGGCCTCCTCATATGGTCACAATCAGAACCAAGAGACATTTGCATGTCAACTGTGAACATGCAGTCACCATGTATTCTCTATTTTCAGAGTTTTATGGGAAGGATATTCCCACAGGAGAATATAGAGATGAACCAGTGGTGGTTTTGGCATTTGGCACAGGTATTTTAGAGTTATAGGAAGGTAAACTTATTTATTTCACTCCTATATGGCCCATAATGACAACTTGTTCTTGGGAACCTACAGCAACCAGACATGAGGCAGGGGAATATGTGGTGGTTCTGTTTGTATATACCAAATTACAACTAGAGCAGGGATTATGCCAAAGACAGTACATATAACACAAGAAAATTGAATACTCCATACCTGGTGGGAAGGTATGGGTTCTCCCTGCTGGACAGCAAACAGATAAGAAAAAGGGAGAGAGTGGTGCAAGGTTTAGGACAGACATATTTTGTGTTACTGGAAGGTGATACTAATCCTGTCTTTTTTCCTTCCCACAGATTGTACCCCAGGACAACATAAATGGCAGTCTCTGTTCCATTGGGACCTCGATCAGACAGAAGCTTCTGGACACTGATAGCGGTCTTATACAGTGCAATAGCGGGAATTGTGTTCCTGATCTGGTGTCTGCAGCCTTTTGAGTTCCATGAGAAAAAGAGAAGTTATAATAAACCATGGACAAACTCATTTGTACAACTGCATTACAGGGCAGCAGAACAGTTACAGATTAAAGATTGATGGATTCGCACACATGCTCCCTATCTGCTGGATCCATTAATTGGGTGGGAGTACCACTTTACAGAACTGAGTTTCTGAGTCTGAAGCGTTCAGCTGGCTCAGGGTTTAGCACCACATTTTCTGAACAATCTGTTCCTTTAATAGTGACAACTTTAAGTAATGCACCTGAATTTTGTATTGAATCACCACCTGTATTTAGAAATTTGACATTACATGTTGAAAACCACACATTAACACTCACCCCTTCAGCCCTGAGGGTGGGACAATTAGATTGTTCCTACACAGCAGTAAATTTCACATATAAAAGGGGATTGTTTATGTTTAAGTGCAAGATGGGTAGGAAGATATTTCAAATACAGGATGTAGGAGCTAAATCGGTTAATACTGCCAGGGAATGGTGGGCTCTGTTAAACATTACACATAATTGTAGTGATACCCTAGACATAATGCAATTAACACCTGATCCTGATAAGAGCTGAGATCTTTTAGCCAATGTATACACTGTGGTGGCTAATATTCCATATATTCTTCCAGATGTGTATTACCTTTGTGGGAGAAAGGCCTACAAATGGTTGCCCTATGGGGGATTGGGTAATTGTACATTTGGCAGTGCCAGATTAAGATCATCATGGGCATGGAGCTGAAATTTATGAAGGGCCTATTGTGTGCTTCCGCAGGGGGTGTGACTAGTGATATGAGAATGTGACCAGTACTGTGGAGGTGTGGTCTGTGCTGTGGGGTGTGGCTAGCACCATGGAAGTGTATAGCTACTCGTCTACCTTCATCCACCTCAATCTCCCTCCCCTCTTTGCTAATATGAAGCATAGATCACCTGTTATATTACTGACCACTGAATAAAAAATAAATAGTAAAAATACAAACTATGGTTATTAATAAAATGCAAGAATTTTTATTAACAGAAATATACCTGATAATGATAAATTGGCCTTAGACATTGGAGCGCCATATAGACTACTGACAGAGATCCATTGGGTCCATTCCCCACAAAAAAATGAACTGCTTGTCAACACTCAGGGCCTGATTCAGACCCAGACGCTAAGCCGCAAACGCTCGCTATGGGCAATTATCAAAATACGCATGCGCGAACCAGTCACTGCGTCCGGGAATCGTGCGCTTGTAGTAGACAGACTGGATGCTATTGTGAGTGACAGCGCCATTTGCGGGTGGTAACGGGAAGATGTTTGTGAACGGGGGAGTGGTGGTGCGAACGCAGGCGTGTCTGGGCGTCAAAACAGAGTTTAATGGGCTTTCATAATTAGCATGGGGCGTCATTGTACACGTCACTTGGTTGTAATTCGGCCTGCCATGATCGCAGTGCTTGCGGCGGGGTAGGGTCTACCTCAAGCGCTGCGTGCAGCTCTGATGGCTCACGATGTTACTGATTAATCATACGCTTCCTGGAGATTAATGTGTGCTAAGAAAGAAAAGTGGGCGTCATTACACCAGCGTGCGCTCACTCTGCCGTATCTGGCCAGGAACGCTCATCACTTTCCCTAGACAGTTCAAATACCATGCATCTCAATCACAAAAGCATCTTTGTGCGTACACAGTGTGACGCATGCGTCATACCAATTTACAGTGATTTTCATGCATGCGCAGTAGCAAAACCGCTCAAATACGTCAATATCGGCATTGTGTGCAGCCTTGAATCAGGACCATGGTGCATTATACTCACATGTATTACGCACAAATATCAGCCAATTTTAAATATACTGTGGATAAGAAATGGCTCACTTATCAGTGACCGTTACCATTAATGCCAGATAACCACCTTAACAAAAATAGGAAATTGTCTTTCGATGGGTACTATAGAGTACCCAGAGGAAACAAAGACAAGTACAGTATTGGGAGAATATACAAACTCCACAGGGTAGGGGTCATGGTGGGAGTCAAACCCTGGACCTCAATGCTGGGAGGCAGTAGTACTGACTGCTACACCATCTGTGCTGCCCCAGTGATATATATAATTGCCAGTATACACAGCATTGCACCCACAGATGTAATATTCAGAATATTACACCTATGCCACCAGTATACACAGCAGTGCCCCCACAGATGTAATATACATAATACATAATATTACCCCATACCAACAGTATATACAGCATTGCCCCCACAGATGTAATATACATAATATTACCCCCATACCACCAGTATACACAGCATTGCCCCCCACAGATGTAATATACATACTATTACCCCCATGCCACCAGTATACACAGCATTGCCCCCAGAGATGTAATATACATAATACATAATATTATCCCCATAGCAACAGTATATACAGCATTGCCCCCACAGATGTAATATACATAATATTACCCCCATTTCACCAGTATACACAGCATTGCCCCCCACAGATGTAATATACATAATACATAATATTACCCCATACCAGCAGTATATACAGCGTTGCCCCCACACATGTAATGTACATAATATTACCCCCATACCAACAGTATATACAGCATTGCCCCCACAGATGTAATGTACATACTATTACCCCCATACCAACAGTATATACAGCATTGCCCCCACAGATGTAATGTACATAATATTACTCCCATACCAACAGTATATACAGCATCGCCCTCACAGATTTAATATACAATATTACCCCCATAACACTAATATTGGTGTAATATTATTGTATATATTATCTGTAGAGGGAAATGCTGTGTATACTGCTGTTATGGGGCAAACATTGTGTATATTATATCTGTGTTGGCAATGCTGTATGTACACAATATTAGCACAGCAGTATATACAGCATTGCCCCTACAAATATAATATGTATATATTGCCCCAGCAGTAAACACAGCATACTCTCACTCTCCAAAATCGTACTGTCTGTGCCTCAGCCAGCCTGCATGCCCCAGTTATGATCAGCAGCTTGCCTCACCTCATGCCGAGTCTTCACACAGCTGCCAGTGAGACTGCTTTCTGTGCTGCTTCAGGTAGCGGGGCAGCACCGTGGAGGCACTGTATCATTATGAGTCTGCTGCACTCGCCCACGCAGGAAGGACTAGAGAAGCCCTTCCCTGCATTGCTATTCCGTGTAACCGCCGCTATGTGTGCCGCGCATGACCTACCAGTGACGCGACTGGGGGGAGGGGGGGTTTCGGCTCGCAGCTGGAGGGTGGGGCCTTGGACGGCCACTGGCAGGCTGCTGTAGCAGGAAATGCCAATCCTGTCTACAGCAGCAAATTAGTCACAGACGCTGTGGGCCTGTTTTGATTGGGGGCCTGGAGCTGTAGCTCCATCTGCCCCATTGGTAATCCGGCCCTGACATTGGGATGTTTGATACCCACCACATTCTTTACAGATGGGAATCAAGTTAATACCAAACAGATTCCGCATCATTTGTTAACCAAGAGAGCAGTGCGGCCTTTATTTGATGTGTCTTGGGTGAACAGATGTTGCATTAAGAAAGCATTTTAATTTATAATTGATTTGGCAACCCTATTGGATAACATCACTCAAATATATGATGAAACATTTCACTTAATGCTCAAAGAGATGCAAATGTTAAAGTAGGAATTACAGGTTCATTGCTTTGGTTCTCGATTACCTCACTGCAAAAGAAGGAGGTATGTGTATGGTAGTGGGCACTGCCTGCTGCAATTATATAAAGCAGACTTATGCTATTGATGAGGCTATAGAAGATCATTTAACTCAGGTTCAAATTGTAAAAGATAATTTTGCTAAATACCATCATGAGGACAGTTGGTTACGGTGGTTCAACCCTGCAAATTGGTTTTCAGGAATAGGGGGTTAGTTTACTGGTTTACTGCACATGCTCATTTATGGAATCATGGGGAGGCATTTTTCCATGTAGTAACTCTATTGGACAATCCCATTCACTGTGGGGAGGTAGAATATCAGCCCCCTATTTGAGGAAAATATCCAGATAAGAATGATATTGGGATGGTAGTTTTTCAGCCAGGGTGGTATCAGAGACCTGGATGGGGACCACTTTCTCCAGACATGCTTTAACAGTTCTTACCCCAAGACGGGATATCCATGGTAGACCACTCGATCTGAAGGTTGTGCTTCTGTAGCCAAGGAAGTCTGCCTTAGGAATGACAAGAAATTAAATTTCTTCAAAATGCAATGCTCCTACCTGGAGTTTAACAGTTGATGTGCCATGAGGAATCAGACTGCTATCCACAGCCGACCATGATATTGGATGGGAATCACGTATTGACCCATAGATTTACTACCCTGGGTTAACTGTAATATGTCTCTGGATGCTGAGGTAGATCTTCCAGGCTCATCAAATATCTTGCGGAAGGTGGTAATGAAGTCAGTAGTACTGTAGACATATAATAAAAACTATCTTTTTACTGTAACCGGAATGCTGGATTGGTAGATCTTGGCAACATATTCACCAGGCTGAAACTGGGTTGTCGCTGTAGTCCAGGATCCAGGAGCACTAAGATGGTAGCAGGATGGGATGCAGACAAAACACTGGAATGGGTAGTAGAAGATGATGATACCAGGAATGGCATCAAATGGTGCAGGAACCAGGAACACTCACCATGTAGTGAGAATGGTATACACAGGCGAGTTGTAGGTTCGGATAACAGGATCAGGTAGGTATTCACTGTGCAACTAGTGGGATAGCTGCCTCAGGCATAGCCAGAACTTGATTCAGACCGGACAGTGAAATGGATAGTGGATGATGATACCAGGGACGGCATCAATGGTGCAGAAACCAGGTATGCTCACCATGCAATGAGATTGGTCTACACAGATGAGTGGCAGGTTTGGATATCATGAACAGGCTGAGATTCTCCGTGCAGCCAGTGGAATAGCTGCACCAGGTGTAGATCACTTGCAGGAGTCCGTGTAGCAGACGGAAGCAAAACTGCACAAACAGGATACAAGTAAGCAAAGGGAGCTCAGTATAACTCACTCAGTTGGAACTGAGATTAGACATTGTACTGGCAATTAGAGTCAGCAGCTGGGATATATACCCCTGGGTCCCTGGGATAGGCTGAGCAGAGACAGGTGGTTTGGTGAGGCTCAGGCTATCACTTGATTGGCTTTTGCAGACAGGTGATCGGGACTTGTTACTGCAGTACTCTGTAGCAGGCTTAGATCTTGCTTGAGGCCTAGCAGGCCGAGACACTGAAGCCTGTGCATCTGGGATGTTATAGAGAATGCTGGCAGAACCGATAAGTGTCCCTGCTGCAGGGAAACAGACCCGGGTTGTGACAGACAGTAATGGGCTGAAAGGCATCACTGGAAACCCGCACCTCAGTCAGAAAATCTGCAACACTTCTTTCTCACCAGCCTCCTCTCTTTCTTGCTCCCAGGTACGTTACCCCTCTCCAACTGCTGATGCCTAACTGTCACTTCTGTTTTTCATCAGCAGAGTAGGTGGCATTTTCTTCCAGCATCTTCACTGGCACGAGGGTTGTGATTCCCGTTTCATAGTCCTAGTCATAAACATATGTACTTATATATACTACTTATACAGCTATTACATTACTCCTAAATAATAACAGTGCTTAATCTATAACTGTGTTAACCTTAACTGGGTTACACTGTATTGTACAACTAATATGATAGGATGCAGCATTGAATGTTCTGCAAGACCTTCAGGTTGCTCAGATTTCCCCTTGCACTCTATAGTTGACCCTGGCCTTGGCACCCCTAGAAACTGCAGGCAACATGCCCCCATTTTTTTAAATAAAGGCCAGCCCCGCCCACTCCCCGCACCCAAGTGGCTGCAACCTGTACTGACAGGCTGTGGCTTAAGGGAACTGCGAGTGATCTCACTGAGGGATACCTGCACATGTGCAGGACTCACAATCGGTGTTGTATGCAAACCATTGGATTTGTGTACAGCACTAAATCAGGCCCTATGTGCATACACTCAGAGCCGTAGCTAGACATTTTGGTGCCCTGTGCGAGAAAGTTCATTGGTGCCCCCCCCTCCCAACCCCCTCCCCCCCACCAACTGCCTATATAACAAAATCACTTGCAAAATCACGCACAATCACAAGTAAAGGGGATAAGCCACATGGCACATTTATTAAAACAAAGTAACTTTTGGCTTAATAACTGGTTGACAGTGGGTACTATCTGTAAACATTTTTTCCACAATGGAAAGGGTGAAAATGTGACTATTTAAATATTTATTAATATTTTAAATAGCAACAGCATATTAATAATAATAACAAGAATGCAATAGCAAAACCTATGCAAAAATTTGCTGTAACAACAATAGCACACATGCTAAACAATTGAATTCTCTGTTTGCACTTTTAGTTAGCAAATAATACTTTATAGAGGTGCCCTCCGAGCCTTTATACTTGCAAACTCATCTATCACAGCTTCAAAGTTAATGGAATTTGTAATTAAGTGTTCAATGGAAAGAATGGCCAAATTTGAAAGCCGTTGTTGTCCAATTGAAGACCTTAAGTAGTTCTTCACTAATTTTAGTTTGCTGAAGCTCCATTCACAAGATGGTACAGTCACAGGAATACTCAGGAAGATTCTCAGAGCTATTTCGATATTAGGGTAGGCCAAACTTAGTTTCCAGACATGTATAAGGTTCAAAATTTCCTCTGCTGTTGCTTTGCTACAGTCTGGGAGGATGGAAACTACTTGAAATTTGAAACTCTCTATCTCTGCCACAATGCCTGATGCATTGAGATCACTAAAGTACTTTATTGCCAAGTCAGCAGCACATTTCTTCATGTCACCTAGTGGCATGTTTGAGAGGGCAGGCCCAGTAAGGAACTCAAAATCAGAAGAGATTTCTGTCAGAGTTTCATTACGCCACTTGAGTTGCGCCATCAAAGTATCAATTACTTCAAAGAATAGTCTTTGGAAAACCTGAGCAGTGGTCATATTGAAACCGTCATCTGGAGCTTCGTCATCGTCAAGTGTGCTTCTCTTGCTTTGCCTCTTCATAGGAAATTCTTGAGGAAGATCCATTGACTGAGCAATAATGCCTGCATCTTTAAGTATTGCATCAACCCCTGCTTCATACATATGCTGTAGTTGTTTCAGGAGTCCACCTATCAATATTGCAGCTTGGTGAATTGATAATCCCTTCTTTTGCAATGCTTGGTTGACAAAGTCGATATTATTTAAAATTTTACACCACATAATAAGAAAGGAAATAAATCTAAAATCAATACGCTGTATCTGGCTCTCAGCAGTGAATTTTGTTTCTAGACATATAGTATCGCATACTTGGTGCAGTGCCTCAAGAACCCCTGGCAATTGGGTACTTAATGATTTTACAGCACGTGCTATTGATAACCATCTGGTGTTACTATGACCTTTGAGGGTGATGTTGAGAATATTGGTCATTGTGTCCCATCTAGTTGTTGAACCCACAAAAAAAGTAAACATTTTTTGAACAGTTGCAAAGAATGTCACCATTTCCACAGAAGAACAGGCTGCATGAACTCCTACTAGATTGAGCGAATGTGCAGCACAAGGAACAAATCTAGCCAGATTATTCACTTGCTTCAGTCTTGCTTGCACACCATTATATTTTCCTGCCATATTTGCTCCATAACCTTGTCCACAAATATTATTTGGATCTAAACCATCCTTGCGAAGCTTCTGTTCTATTTCAGCAGCAAGACCACTGCCTGTTTTCTCTGTTGTTTCAATGAAGTCTATAAAGCTCTCTTCCACACTGCATCGTTCTTCTGAAATCCTAACATACCTCATAACTTCACACAGCTGTTCCTTGTGTGCAGTGTCTGGAGTGCAGTCAAAGATAATAGAATAATATTTTGCCTCTTTTATTCTATTAATTATTTCTTGTCTCACTGTGTTTCCAAGAAGGTGAATGCATTCATTTTGGATTTGTGGTGAAAAATAGTTAACACTGCCTCTCTTATGTTTTTTAATATGAGCTGCTAAATCAGAATTGTATTGACTAATAGCATAGAGGAAGCTAAGGAATAATCCCGAGTTGGGTTGGCCAAAAGTTTCACATGAACCACGGAGAGCTAAATTGTTTGTGGCACAGAAAATAATGGCATGGAGAATTATTTTTAAAACTGCTCGCCGCTTCTGTTTTTCTGAAGCGATGACAGTTTGAAGTTCATGGTCAACTCCATGACCAATCTTTAAATGCATTTCTAAAGCTCTCCAATTGAAATAATTCTGGATCAGGAGAGTTTTCGTGTTCTCCTATTCTGGGAGTCAAATGCCTCCAATCAGAAAAGCCTTTCTGAGGATTTGCAATATTTGGAGTTAATGGGAATCTATTTCCAAAAAGCATACAGGGAAAACAAAAGACTGCTCTCTGCATCTCAGAATGCATTAGCCATGATCGCTCTACTATTTCACCATTAGATTGAGTTATGAAGAACTAATCACAACTAAATGGCCTTCTGTCACTAGTGGTTGAGTGGGTGAAATTTAAATCTTTCTGTTGCTCTGGACCATGTTTTACTAAATAGCACCTGATTTTATCTGTTATGTGAGGCCATGAATGTGGATCTTTAAAATTAAGTCCAGACAGTTCAGGCTCTTTACTAATAGTTGTTGCATCAGTGTCAATTTGTAAACTTTGATCCTCGTCACCAGTTACACTGGTTGTATCATGCTCTTCCTGAACCTCTTCTTCTATATTAGAAATCTCTGCCAGTGGTAACTCCTCTGCAGAGGTTCCTGCACCATCATCACTACCTGGCTTTGAGAGCCATTTCTGAAAATTTTGAGAAAGCTTGCATGCTTCCTCTTCTCTCCCTCGCCTCTGCTTTCTAAATTCAGCACCTGATGGTTTCTTTGCAGGACCTGATGGTTTTTTGGGGGCATGGTTGTTAACTATAAGAAACAAAATTCTTACTTTAATGTTGTGATTAAATAAATTGATCTCTTTCTTACGACAGTATTTATAGTATTCTTAAAGGTTATGTGTAGGGCGACACAAAGGGTTCAAAGCACCTTATAAGAAGCATCATGTGCTTCTCCTTCACCTTACTCATACTATCTATTCCTAACTCCCCATAAGGATACACTTATGCTTACGCCCTGCTGCTAATTTGAGTATTATGATTGCACATGCAGCAATGTTTATAACCTCTGTCCTTGTCCTGCATTGTTTTGAGTCACTCTTCTCTTGTTTTGCTAATAAGGTGCTGTGGAACCCTTGTGGTGCCATAAAAAGAAAGGTTCATTATTACAGCAATGTCCAACTCGTCAGGACGAAAGAATCAAGAAAGATTCTGAAACGTTGACTTATGACTGGTCTAACAAAGTTTTGTGAAAGTCGTCTGAGTGCCACCTCATTCGACTACATTACACTGGTGTGCCCATCGAGGTTGGACACATGAGAGGAGGGCAATGGATGCGGCTGTTTGCTTACAGCAAGGGAGTGCCGGCCATTGCACAAATTTGTATATATATATATATATATATATATATATATTAGGGGTGTGCACCGGCCACTTTTCGTGTTTTGGTTTTGGATCTGGATCTTTCTTCGTGTTTTGGATCTGGATTGGTTTTGCCAAAACCACCCTTCCGTGTTTTGGGTTCTGGGTTTTGTGTTTTGGATCTGTATTTTTTTTTAAAAAAGCATAAAAACAGCTAAAATCACAGAATGTGTTGGTTTTTCTGCTCCTATGCTATTATTAACCTCAATAACCTTAATTTCCACTAATTTCCAGTTTATTCTGAGCACCTCACACCTCACAATAGTGTTTTTATGTCCAAAAGGTTGCACCAAGGTAGCTGGATGACTATGCTAAGCGACACGAGTGGGCGGCACAAACACGTGACCCATCTAGGAGTGATACTGCAGTGGCAGACAGGATGGCAGTTTGAAAAACTAGGCCCCAAACAGTACATAATGCAAAGAAAAAAAAGAGATGCAAGATGGAATTGTCCTTGGGCCCTCCCACCCACCCTTATGTTGTATAAACAGGACATGCACACTTTAACAAAGCAATCATTTCAGCGCCAGGGTCTGCCACACGACTGTGGCTGAAATGATTGGTTCGTTTGGGCCCCCACAAAACAAGCTGGCAATTAATGTGTCCCTGCACAAACTGGCTCTACGGAGGCAAGATGTCGTCCTCATCCTCCTCATCCACCGATTCCTCACCCTCTTCAGTGTTGTGTACATCCTCATCCTCACAGAGTATTAACTCGTCCCCACTGGAATCCACCACCACAGGTCCCTCTGTACGTTCTGGAGGCTGGTCTCCCTGGAAGAGTTGATAATTCATTTTTATGAACATCATCTTCATCAACCTCCTACACCTTTCGCTGACAAGGTTCCCGGCTGCACTAAACACTCTTTCGGAGCACACACTGGAGGAGAGGCAACTCAGGTAAAATAGAGCCAGTTTGTACAGGGGCCTCCAAATTGCCTCTTTTTCCTGCCAGTACAGGTATGGACTGTCTGACATGCCTACTTGGATGCTGTCACCGATATAATACTCCACCATTCTGTCAATGGTGACAGTATCATATGTAGTGACAGCAGACATGTCAGAAATTGTTGCCAGGTCCTTCAGTCCGGACCAGATGTCCAAACTTGGTCCTGCCTGCCCTGCATCACCGCCAGCGGGTTGCTTAGGATACCTAAGGTTTTTCTGGCAGCCCCAGTTGCGGGAGAATATGAAGAAGGAGCTGTTGACGTGTCATGTTCCGCTTCAGCTGACAGTGTGTTCACCAGCAGGTCTTTGCACCTCTGCAGGCTTGTGTCAGCCGGAAAGACACCACATAGGCTTTAAACCTAGGATCGAGCACGGTGGCCAAAATGTAGTGGTCTGATTTCAACAGATTGACCACCCTGGAATCCTGGCAAAGCGAATGAAGGGCTTCATCCACAAGTCCCACATGCCGAGCAGAATCGCTCCGTCTTAGCTCCTCCTTCACTTTCTCCAGCTGCTTCTGCAAAAGCCTGATGAGGGGAATGACCTGACTCAAGCTGGCAGTGTCTGAACTGACTTCACGTGTGGCAAGTTCGAAGGGCTGGAGAACCTTGCACAACACGGAAATCATTCTCCACTGCACTTGAGTCAGGTGCATACCCCCTCCTTTGCCTATGTCATAGGTGGATGTATAGGCTTGAATGGCCTTTTGCTACTCCTCCATCCTCTGAAGCATATAGAGGGTTGAGTTCCACTGCGTCACAACCTCTTGCTTCAGGTGATGGCAGGGCAGGTTCAAAAGTGTTTGCTGGCGCTCCAGTCTTCGGCACACAGTTGCTGAATGGCGAAAGTGGCCAGAAATTTTTCGGGCCACCCAAAGCGTCTCCTGCACGCTCCTGTCGCTTTTCAGAAAATTCTGCACCACCAAGTTTATTGTGTGAGCAAAACATGGGACATGCTGGAATTTGTCCAGATGTAATGCCCGCACAATATTGGTGCCGCTGTCAGATATCACAAATCCCCAGGAGAGTCTAAGTGGGGTAAGCCACTGGGCGATGATTTTCCTCAGTTTCTCTAAGAGGTTGTCGGCGGTGTGCCTCTTACTGAAACCGGTGATACACAGCGTAGCCTGTCTTGGAACGAGCTGGGGTTTCTGAGATGCTGCTACTGGTGACGCTGCTGCTGTTGCTGCGTAAGGTGATACATCTACCCAGTGGGCTGTCACAGTCATATAGTCCTTAGTCTGCCCTGTTCCACTTGTCCGTGGTTAAGTGGACATTGGGTACAACGGCATTTTTCAGGACACTGAGGACACTTTTTCTGACGTTTCTGTACAGTCTCGGTATCGCCTGCCTAGTGAAGTGGAATCTAGACAGGATTTGGAACCGGGGACACACTACCTCCATCAATTGTCTAAATCTCACTGCACTAATGGCGGATACCGGACGCACGTCTAACACCAACATAGCAGTCAAGGCCTCAGTTATACGTTTTGCTTCAGGATGACTGCTGTCATACTTCATCCTCCTCGTTAAGGACTGTTGGAGGGTCAATTGTTTAGTAAAAGTAGTGGTGTTCCTACTTCCTCTCTGGGATGATGAACGACTCCCAGCAGCAGCAACAGCAGCAGCGGCAGCAGGAGGCTTAGCAATGCAGGATCCTCCGGAGGAATCCCGGATAGGAGACTCAGTCATGCCAGTGACATGGCCTGCAGGACTACTTCCGATCCTGACTAAGGAGGAAATTGACGAGGAGGGAGTTGACAGTGTGGTTTGCAGGTACTTGGATACAACAGGACAATGGGATTTAGGTGTCCCTGGACTGCTTACGGTCTTAGCCAAAGTTTCTGAACTTGACAGTAACATTTTATGAACGCGCTGCAGGTGCTGTATAAGGGAGGATGTTCCTAGGTGGATAACGTCCCTACCCCTACTTATTCCACCATTACATATGGCACATATGGCAAGACAGTTGTTGTCCGGATTTGGATAGAAATATTGCCAGACCAAAGAGGTGGAATGTTTGGTCTTCTGCCCAGGCATGACCGTGATGGGCTTTTTCATCCCACGGACAACAACTGTCTCCCCCAGAGCCTGATTTAAACAAACCACATCACCATCAGAATCCTCCTCGCCAACTTCCTCCTCAGCGCCAGCGACACCAGTATCCTCATCCTGTTGTACTTCAACAGTGACATCTTCAATTTGCATATCAGCAAGTGGACTGTGGGTGCTCCTTTCAGCACTTGCAGGGGGCGTGCAAATGGTGGAAAGAGCCACTTCTTCCTGTCCGGTGCTGGGAAGGTCAGGCATCACAACCACGACCACACTTGGACTCTCCTTGGGGATTTGTGATATCTTCTTAGAATGCACAGTTCTTCGCTGTGCTTTTGCCAGCTTAACTCATTTGATTTTTTTAGTGGGAGGAGGGCTTCCATCGTCATGTGAAGCTGAACCACTAGTCATGAACATAGGGAAAGACCTTAGCCATTCCTTGCCACTCCGTGTCGTAAATGACATATTGGAAAGTTTACGTTTCTCTTCAGATGATTTAAATGTTTTTTTCAAGGTCATTTTCCTGAACTTTGTCATTTGGGATTGTATGTGCCCTCTACTATGACATTGGGCATCGGTGTTGGCAGACGATGTTGATGGCATGTTATCGTCTATGTCATGACTAGTGGCAGCAGCTTCAGCACTAGGAGGAAGTGGTTCTTGATCTTCACCTATTTTATTTTTATCGGAGAAAGTTTGGTCCTCCATTTATGTTATATTGATATATAGTGCGGCTAAGGCGCACACAAACACAGAAAATCATTTTTTATTTTTGTTGGAGACTAGTGCACTTTGTGGGTTACACCACCCTTTAAGAAATGAGCCAGCCAGCCCTTTACTTATGGGACACAGGCGCATGCTTGGCGCTGCTCCTTTGTTGATGCACGTGCAGCCACAGTGCACACAATTCACAAACACAGAAAAAAATGTTTTATTTTGTTTGGACTGCCCTTTGGGGGTTACAGCACCCTTTAGCGGTCAATCCAGCCGGCCTTTTACTTATGGGACACAGGCGCACGCTTGGCACTACTTTGTTGATGCACGTGCGGCTACTGCGCACACAATTCACAAACACAGAAAATATTTTTTTATTTTGCTTGGAGTGTACTTTGGGGGTTACAGCACCCTTTAACGGACAAGCCAGCTGGCCCTTTACTTATGACACAGGCGCACGCTTGGCACTACTTTGTTGATGCACGTGCGGCTACTGCGCACACAATTCACAAACACAGAAAATATTTTTTTATTTTGTTTGGAGTGTACTTTGGGGGTTACAGCACCCTTTAACGGACAACCAGCCGGCCCTTTACTTATGACACAGGCGCACGCTTGTCACTACTTTGTTGATGCACGTGCGGCTACTGCGCACACAATTCACAAACACAGAAAATATTTTTTTATTTTGTTTGGAGTGTACTTTGGGGGTTACAGCACCCTTTAACGGACAAGCCAGCCGGCCCTTTACTTATGACACAGGCGCACGCTTGTCACTACTTTGTTGATGCACGTGCGGCTACTGCGCACACAATTCACAAACACAGAAAATATTTTTTTATTTTGTTTGGAGTGTACTTTGGGGGTTACAGCACCCTTTAACGGACAAGCCAGCCGGCCTTTAACTTATGACACAGGCGCACGCTTGGCACTACTGTACTGGCAGGAAAAAGAGGCAATTTGGAGGCCCCTGTACAAACTGGCTCTATTTTACCTGAGTTGCCCCCCCTCCAGTGTGCACTCCGAAAGAGTGTTTAGTGCAGCCGGGAATCTTGTCAGCAAAAGGCGTAGGAGGTTGCTTCCACAAAATGTGGAGAAGATGATGTTCATAAAAATGAATTATCAACTTTTCCAGGGAGACCAGCCTCCAGAACGTACAGAGGGACCTGTGGTGGTGGATTCCAGTGGGGACGAGTTAATACTCTGTGAGGATGAGGATGTACACAACACTGAAGAGGGTGAGGAATCGGTGAATGAGGAGGATGAGGACGACATCTTGCCTCCGTAGAGTCAGTTTGTGCAGGGCCAGATTAATTGCCAGCTTGTTTTGTGGGGGCCCAAACGAACCAATCATTTCAGCCACAGTCGTGTGGCAGACCCTGGCGCTGAAATGATTGCTTTGTTAAAGTGTGCACGTCCTGTTTATACAACATAAGGGTGGGTGGGAGGGCCCAAGGACAATTCCATCTTGCATCTCTTTTTTTTCTTTGCATTATGTACTGTTTGGGGCCTAGTTTTTCAAACTGCCATCCTGTCTGCCACTGCAGTGTCACGTGTTTGTGCCGCCCACTCGTGTCGCTTAGCATAGTCATCCAGCTACCTTGGTGCAACCTTTTGGACATAAAAACACTATTGTGAGGTGTGAGGTGTTCAGAATAAACTGGAAATGAGTGGAAATTAAGGTTTTTTAGGTTAATAATAGCATAGGAGCAGAAAAACCAACACATTCTGTGATTTTAGCTGTTTTTATGCTTTTTTTAAAAAAAATACAGATCCAAAACACAAAACCCAGAACCCAAAACACGGAAGGGTGGTTTTGGCAAAACCAATCCAGATCCAAAACACGAAGAAAGATCCAGATCCAAAACCAAAACACAAAACACGAAAAGTGGCCGGTGCACACCCCTAATATATTTATATATATATATATATATATATATATATATGTATTTATATATATATATATGCATACACACTACATATATACATATATATGATGTATATACTAAATATATATATACTACACACACACACATATATATACACTTACATTTATATGTATATTTACATATATATATTTTACATTTATTTATTTGATTAATAAATAATTCAGCACACGAGTTGCAATGGGGGAGGCTGCTGGGATGGCCACTACTTTTTAATACTGCTGCCAGTCACTGTCAGACCTCACCTGGCAGTGGCAGCTCCTCTGTCCTGTTTCATCCAGGATCCAGCCCTGTGTGCTGTCTGCTGCTGTGTCCACACTCCACCGCGCCTTTCCTTGCCAGCCACCCCCAGCACTCAGGACAGCAGCCAGCAGCTCCTCTATCCTCTGGGAGCCTTGGGCGGGGAGACGTCACGACGTCATGACGTCTGCGTCTCTCCTGCCTGGCTGCCCTAATACTGTAGGATGCCTGGAGTCAGGATGTCATAATGAGGCGGAGAGGCTGCGTCTGTCTGCCCCGCCTCCTCTGTGCTGGGCGCCGCGGACACGCAGCAGCGGCCGCCCGGCACTAGATCAAAAAACAACAGAGAGACATGGTGGTAGGCGGTTGGTGTTCCGCCCTCAGCAATATTGCGCTCTGTGCGGAGGCACCGACCGCACCACCCTAGCTACGGCTCTGCATACACTTCTTAGTAAACTGCCATGTACCACATACACATTCCAGTTTATCAGAACAATGCTCACAAATGCTTTAGAATTAATAGACAGACATATTGTTGTCACAGCCTATTTATAAGCAACATACATAAATGAATGATAAATCAATGCAAGTCTTCAATTGAGTCAAACACCTTTACCAGGACCAAATACATTAATATCCAGCAGCAAAATAAAGACCTCACCAACATCTACTCCAACTAGTCCACCAGAGCAATGTAAAGGGGATCTTGAGGAGCATTATAAAAAAAACATATTGTACTGTGATATTATGACTTGCCTTTTTTTGAGTTTTCCCTTTTGGGTTTGTCACAAACTGCCAGAACAAGCCACCTGTTTAATGGTTCCAGACAGTCACTAGTCCCTCCTTCTGTGGTGGTGGTTCGCTGAGCTGTAGCTGCTTCCAGTATTGCTTAGCAGCAGCTGCTTCTGTGTGCCATGGTGTACGGCAGGGGTCTTCAATCAGTGTCGGCCACATTAAAATTCAATGAAGCCCCAGGGCCACTAAGCTAAACTGCAATATTTAGACCCTGCCCCCTCCTCACACAATTATGTCCTATAACTGCTTCCTCCTACAATTTTAATTAGGTCCCAGAACAGCACCCCTCCTCCCACAATTATAATTATGCCCCATAACTGTCGCTCCTACTCCATTAATTATGTCAGATAGCTGACCCCATCCTCAATTATGTCCCATAACTGCCCCTCTATGCAGTGCCCCCAGTATTATACAGTGGTCCCAGTAGTGGTCCCCATTATTCAGTGCCCCCAGTAGTAGTCCCCCCATGCAGTGCCCCCAGTAGTGCCTCTTATATAATGCCTCCAGTAGTAGTCCCCCCTATGCAGTGCCCCCAGTAGTGGTCCCCTCTATGCAGTGCCCCCAGTAGTGGTCCCCCTATGCAGTGCCCCCAGTAGTCCGCCCTATGCAGTGCCCCTTATACAGTGCCCTCAGTAGTAGTCCCACCATGCAGTGCCCCCAGTAGTAGTCCCCCCTATGCATTTACCCCAGTAGTGCCCCTTATATTGCATCCCCAGTAGTGGTCCCTTCTATGCAGTTCTCCTATTAGTAGTCCCCCCTATGCAGTGCCCCCAGTAGTAGTCCCCTTATGCATTTCCCCCAGTAGTGCCCCTTATATTGTGTCCCCAGTAGTGATCCCCCCTATGCAGTGCCCCCTATGCTATGCCTCCACCCCTTTGCAGTGCCCCTTACATATATTGAACAAAGACACACAAAAAAAACAACACTTACCTGAATCCTTGTGCCTGCCGCTGTCTGCTCCTCTGCCCAGCATCCTCCTGGCCCATTCTGTACTATGGGAAAGATGTTGTGACGTCTCATCCATCACCCACTGCGGGAGCCAGAAGGTGGAGCTTACGAGTGAGCTCTGGATCCTGCAGTGGGCACAGCAGCCAGTAAGAGTCTGTCTGACTTTCACTGGCTGCCAAAACAAACACACAATGCCGCCGGCGCTGGCAGCGGTGACCATCTGCGGGCCACGGGGAATGGCTCCATGGGCCACGGGTTGAAGACCCATGGTGTATGGACACCACCACTATGGATTTATTTTCACACTGCAGCAAACCAATCTCTTAGAACCTTCATCTCCGCCAAGGGTCTCAGGCTATGGGACAGTATGCCTTTCAATTCAGCTTCCATTCTCCTGAGTTACAGTGAAACAATGAGTCTCCTGTGATCATTTGTCAGGGCCTTACCACAGGGCCGAAATTAGGATTTTTGTCACCCGGAGCAAGACAGTAATTTGGAGCCCCCCTGGTAATTCCCCAATAGTAATGCCCCCTGTAGCAGTGCCCCTATAGTAATGCCCCCTGAGGTAATGCCCCTGTAGTAGTGCTCATATAGTAATGCCCCTGTAGTAGTGCCCATATAGTAATGTCCCTGTAATAGTGCCCATATGGTAGTGCCCTTGTAGTAGTGCCCATATGGTAATGCTCCTGTAGTAGTGCCCATATGGTAATGCCCCCAAAGTAATGCCCCTGTAGTGCCGCTTACACAAAAAAACCCCAATACTTACCTTAAACCCCGCTCCTACATCTGCCACCGTCTGCTCTGCCCGGCTACTCCTCGGAACTATGGGAGAGATGTCATGACATCTTTCCCATAGTGCCCGTAGGGAGAGCCGGAAGCTGGAGTTCAGGAGAGTACTCCATACTCCAATGACAGCGGTGCTGTAGGGAAGGAGCCGGCACCCCCTTCTGGTAATAAAATATCAGCAGACGTCCAGCTTGGAGCCCCCCTGTGGCAATGGGCTGGAGGACACTGGCCGCAAATGCAGTGGCGTACCCAGTGTGCATGCACCTCCAACCCCCTTAGTTGCGGCCCTGCTGTCAGGTTGCGGTCTAGAATTGGCCATTACTCACCGAGATGCCGGCTTCCCCTGATCCCTCGGGTGGTCAGATGCCAGGTCCATGGCGGGTGATGCGCTGAGCATTATTCTTAGAGCCATATGGACATCCGTGTGTCACGCCGTGCCTAGGTTACTGTGGTCACCGTCATGGACTCAGCCATGACAGTTCACATCACCTGACTACCCTTTACCCAATGGTAGCATGGTAGTGGTCAGCTGATGCTGTCCACCTATGATCTGCTACCTTAGGGTATAAAGCCTACCTCCGGATGGAAAGAAGTTGCCTGTGCAATGTTGTTGCTACCTAGTGTTTACTACCGCTACCACATTCCAGGTTCTCTCCTCGTGATATCCTTGTGTCTACATATACCAACTCCTTGTGTAACAGAGCATTCTAACATCTTGCCTGTGTGCTGACAAATACCAACACTTGGTGCAACAGAGCATCCTAACATCTTGCCTGTGTGCTAACAATTACCAACTCTTGTACAACAGTGCATCCTAAAAACATCTTGCCTGTGTGCTGAAACAAGTGCCAATTCCTTGTGCAACAGTGCATCCTATATATCTCGCGTGTGTGCTAAGCAAGTGCCTATCCATTGTGCAATGGAGAGTATTTACATTACTACCTGTGTACCCATCAAGTGCCCCCTTGGTGTGCAATTGTTCATCTGGACACCACACCGGTGCATATCATCGGCGCCACCCCTTGGCGCAACTCTGCCTCAAACCACCCTCATTTGTGTACTATTACGAGTGTCACCTCTCGGCGCTATTGTGCGACAAAAGACCTTCTCCAGTGTACAAGTTGCAATTTCCTCATTGGTGCCATCTACTTCTTACAGAAGTAGATCTCTAGGTCCACTGTAGTAACTTCTCTTTTCCCGTGGGTACCAAACACATGACCAAAGGACCGACCTGCCAGCTGGGTGCAGCTAAACCCATAATCAGCTTGGAGGGATCACTTGTGAACACCTCCCAGCTGGTTAGACACTGCACCTTTTGTCAGGTCTCGTCAAAGTCCGGTATTCGTGGATGAGATCTTACATACAGGCCCCATGCTTCCGATTCTTTCCTCAGTCCGGAACCTCATCTTTCATCCCCTCAGCAGGGGATTCCACACAGCCAGTCATGACAGTTTGCACAGGCCCAATGGAAACTACTGGTTCCCAGGCAGCGGGGTTATTGCAAGACCTGGCCTCACGCATGGATTCTAAAGATGCAGCTCAGCACCAGGTGGGGCAATACCTGCAAGAGGTCTCTGGTCAACTATTGGCTATACATGTGACCCTAGCTATGCTTCACCCTCCACCTGCTGTGGCAGCACCGACATCCTCCAGCTCAACCTCCAGGATTCAGCCACCCGAAGTCTTGTCTTCAATTGGCGTCCCCTGAACGCTTTGATGGGAATCGCCATCGATGCAGGGGGTTCATCAACCAGTGTGAAATCCAGTTTGAGTGTTTGCCACAGAATTTCTCAACTCTTAGGTCAAAAGTGGCATACATAATTTCCTTACTGACTGGAACTGCATTGGACTGGGTTTCACCACTATGGGAAAGTGCTGATCCTCTGGTCTCTAATTAAGAAACGTTTTTTGCAACTTTCAAAAGAATTTTCAATGAACCTGGCCGTACTGCCTCAGCCTCAGCTGACCTCCCTATGAGTCCGTCAAGGAACCTGTACTGTAGGACAGTACGTGGTCCAGTTCCAAACAATCTCCTCCGAATTGAAATGGAATGAGGAAGCCCTTAAAGCAGCATTTCTTCACGGGCTCTATGAGAAAATGAAAGACAAATTAGCCTCTCGAGATCTTCCAGAATTCTTTTCGGAGGTAGTCTCTCTATGTATCAAAATCGACTTACGGCACAGGGAACGTTTGGCTAGCAGAGGACGAGGGGACCACTTTCAAGATAATTTCTTTCTAGAAGCCCGTCCTTCTTCACCTACCACCAGTAAAAAAAACCTGTGCAGGTCAATAGGTCTCGCTTGTCTTCGGCCGAACGAATCCGTCGGTTCCAAAACAAACTAATTCTATACTGTGCCACTCCGGGTCATGTTCTTAAAGATTGTCCTCTTCTTACAGGAAACGCCAGACCTTAACTGGTTCAGGGGTTTAGGGGTTTTGATCAAGCCATCCCGTGTAATGGATAGTCTATTATCGGTATCACTTTCCTATAAGAACTGGACAAAGGACTTGGAAGCATTAATTGACTCCGAAGCTGCAGGAAATTTTATTTCTGAAACCCTGATTCATTCCTTAGGTATTCCAGTTTATCCACTGCTCAGCAAACTAGCCCTCTCTGGATTTGACAGTAGTATTATTTTGGAAGCTCTATTTCTTCCATTTCTCATACAGTGTCTCTTCAAGTTGGCTGCTTTCACCAGGAAAAAATTGAGTTACTAGTACTTCCTAAAATGTCTTATGATCTAGTCCTTGGCCTTCCCTGGCTTAAAAGGCATAATCCTACTTTAAACTGGTCAACTATGCAAGTCCTCGCTTAGGGTGAGAGTTGCTTCCATCTTTGTCTCTCTCTATTCCTCGCTTGCCAGAAGCATACCATGAGCTTGCTGATGTTTTTAATGAACAAGCTGCAGACCAATTGCCTCCCCATCGCTCTTCTGACTGCGGCATTGATCTTGTTCCTGGAAAAATGCCTCCTCAATATATCGTATTTACCGTCTTTCTGTGCCGGAGACGGCAGCCATGTCTGTTTACATTAAAGGAAACCTTCCTAATGGGTTCATCAGACCATTTTCTTCACCGGCAAGAGCAGGTTTTTTCTTTGTCAAAAAAAAAGAGGGAGGACTCAGGCATTGTATTGACTACAGGGGGCTCAACAATATTACCAGTAAGAACCGGTATCCTCTACCGCTCATCTCTGAATTGTTTGATAAAGTCCGGGGAGCCTGTATCTTCACTAAATTGGATTTCCATGGGGCGTATAATTTGATCCGCATCAAGGCCGAAGATGAGTGGAAAATGGTGTTTAATACGTGTGACGGTCACTTCAAATAATTGGCTGATGCTGTTTGGTCTTTGTAATGCCCGTGCAGTCTTCCATGGTTATGTTAATGACATCTTTAGGGACACCTTGCACAAATTTGTGGTTTTCTATCTGGACGACATATTAATCTTCTCCAAAGACCTACAAAGCCATCGACGTCAAGTCAAGGAAGTTTTCTCTCATCTTCATGCCCATAGTCTTTACGGGAAGATTTTTAAGTTTGTATTTGAACAGTCCTCCATTCCATTTCTGGGGCACATCATTTTCGGAAGTTCTCTACAAATGGATCCAGATAAATAAAAAGGTATCCAAGATTGGCCTCAACCAACCTCATTGAAGGCCATCCAGCACTTGGGCTTCTCTAATTATTACAGGAGATTCATTAAAAAAAATTCTACAGTAGTATCACTGATCACAGCCCTCACTAAGAAAGGATCGAACCCGTCTCGATGGCCATCTGCAGCCATAGCTGCTTTTCTAGCTCTTAAGACAGCTTTTTCTATTGCTACGATTTTGTGTCAGCCACAATTGGATAAGCCTTTTACTCTGGTTGCTGACGATGGGAAGAGACACCCTTATGGGTTCTTTTCATGTAAGTTTTCCCCAGCAGAAAGGAACTATCCCATTGGAGATCAGGAGCTGTTGGCCAAGTGCTTAGCCTTGGAGGAATGGAGACACCTATTGGAAGGGGCAAAATTTCCATACACCCTTATTACGGATCACAAAAATCTGGTATACCTCCAGACTGCCCAACAAACTCACTGTTGTCCCTTTCTCTTGATTTGATTTGAAGCTCCAGTTCCGCCCAGGAATTTTAATCAAAAAGGCTGATGCGCTTTCAAGATCCTTTTTGTCACTTCTTGAAGAGGAGGATCAGTCCTTAGTTCAAACTATATTAGATCCTCTGGTGTTTGCTCCCACTCAGGTTTTATCTCCTACTCCTGGAAACATTTTTGTTGTTCCTCATCTTCGAGAGAGATTGTTGACTTGGGCCCATGCCTCACTCTTTGCTGGTCACTCAGGTATCCTGAAGACATTTAAATTCTTACAATGATCCTACTGGTGGCCTACCATGAGAGAGGATATTCGGAGTTTCATCATATTTTGCTCCAAGTGTGCCCAACATAAATTAAGTCATAAGAAAGTTGTTGGTCCTCTGCGACCTCTACCTGTGTCGGAAGCCCCTTGGACCCATTTTTCTATGGATTTCATTTCAGAGTTACCATCTTCAAAGGGGCACAATACGATCTGGGTGGTAGTGGATCGATTTTCGAAAATGGCCCACTTAATTCCTTTAATTGGACTTCTGTATGCCCCTCAATTGGCAAAGGTGTTTATAAAAGAAATCTTGTGGATCCATGGCTTGCTGAAGGAAATTGTTTCCGATCGTGGAGTACAATTTATGTTTTGGAGGGCACTATGTGCATCCTGTGGGATTAAATTAAAGTTTTCATCTGCATATCATCCTCAGACCAATGGCCAGATGGAGAGGATGAACCAGGAGTTGGAAACTTTCGTCAGACTCTTCATGTTCTCTTCTCAAGATGAGTGGATCGATTTATTGCCCTGGGCAGAATTTGCTCACAATTTTAGATATCATTCCTCTTCTGATTCCGCTCCATTTCTTAGCGGATACGGTAAACATCCACGGGTCTCAGAGTTCCAAAAGTTACCATCAATGGAAGTTCTTGCGGTTACGAGTGTGGTCAATTCTTTCTCGACCTTATGGCAGGATGTTCATTGTTCTTTGAAGAAGACCTCTTCTAATTACAAAAAATTTGCTGATCGAAGCTGTCTCGCTGTTCCTCTTCTCAAAGTTAGAGATAGAGTGTGGCTCTCCTCTAGGAATATTCAGCTGAAGGTTCCTAGTATGAAATTTGCCCCTCGCTTACTTGAACAATATCACATCTCAAAAATCATCAACCCTGTGGCCTGTAAACTAGAACTTCCTTCTCAGCTAAGAATCTCTAACACCTTCCAATGTTTCTTTACTACGACCACTGATTCTTAATCGGTTTCAACAATCTTCACCCAAGACTCCTCAAGTACAAACTCTCTGGGGGGGTGGAATTTGAGATTCAAAAGATTCTTGATTCTTGGCATCGCTTTAATTGTCTCCAATATCTAATCGATTGGAAGGGGTAGTAACCTGAAAAACGGACTTGGGTCAAGGTATCTGATGTTCATGCTCCTCTATTGATTCCTTAGATGCCTCATGGGTGTCCTGAGTCCACCCTAAAAGGTCTGTCAGGTTGTGGCCTAGGATCGGCCGTTACTTACTGCAGTGCCGGCTTCCTCAGATTTCTCGGGTGGTCAAATGCCAGGTGCAGCTGATGTGCTGAGCATTATTCTTAGAGCCATGTGAACATCCATGTGTTGTGCCGTGCCTTGGTTACTGTGGTTGCCGTCATGAACCTGGCCATGACAGTTCACATTACCTGACTACCGCTTACCCAATAGTAGCATGGTAGTGGTCAGCTGATGCTGTCCACCTATGATCTGCTACCTACTATAAAGCCTGCCTCTGAATGGAAGGAAGTTGTCTGTGCTTACTACTGCTACCACGTTCCAGGTTCTCTCTTCATGATATCCTTGTGTCTAAAAATCCCAACTCCTTGTGCAACAGAGCATCCTAACATCTTGCCTGTGTGCTGACAAATACCAACTCTTGGTGCAACAGAGCATCCTAACACCTTGCCTGTGTGCTAACAAATATCAACTCTTGTACAAAAGTGCATCCTAAAAACATCTTGTCTTTGTGCTAAAACAAGTGCCAATTCCTTGTGCAACAGTGCGTCCTATACATCTCGCCTGTGTACTAAGCAAGTGCCTATCCATTGTGCAACAGAGCGTATTTACATCACTACCTGTGTGCCCATCAAGTGCCCCCTTGGTGCGCAATGGTGCATCTGGACACCACACCGCAGAGCCAGTCATGACACCTGCTTACCAACAGGATCAAATATGAGCTCACTGCTTGTCAACTCCAATTATTAATTTGAAGTCTGCTGCAGAACATTACTCCTGATGTGCTGTTTTATTTGAATTATATATTTAGGTAATCAGCAATTATTAATATTAAGTCTGCTGCAGTCTTATAATATTTTATTGTCTATAAATTGCCATAAGGACTATCTCTAGTCTTTAGATTGTGTGTAGGCGTGATTGATCTTAAGTCCTAAATGTTTGGTATGTGCTACATGTTTGTTTAAGCCATTTTATTGCTGGGTCTGTATTGGCTGGCAAGTGGGGGGTTGTTTTTAATTAGGATGCACATTTGGCTACATATCTACTTAGATATCATCCACTAGGCTGGTTAGCCTTGGCTGGAGTCAGTAGACTCCTAAGTGCAGAATAACAAGTGCAAAATAGATTTTAGGGAAAATTTCAGCGTTAGACCGGCATTAAACCGAAGGAAAACAGAAGGAGAACATTTAATCAAACACAACTAAACTGCTATCAATACTGCATATGGACACCTATGGAGCATCAAGTGTGAGTTCACTATCTCTTCAGAACAAATATCTGCTGCCTGCATAACCAGGACATGCAACACTGAACTCCTTGTTTGAGCTGTCGATGTTGAGTGACAGCTCGCCCCTTTTGGTGGGCGGGCCGGGAGGGGTGGCTGCCCAAACGGAGGCTTTCCCGAGGGAACGCTTGCCTTTTGGGGGCGGCCCCACTGACATCATGAGTGATGCCAGTGGAGAGCTTCCGACTCTGTTAGAGCTGAAAGCTCTCTGGGGCTTGTGGCCACGAGACCCTACCACAAGGGTCTCGTCGCAAGCCGCGATTGTCGCAATGGTCTTGACCATTGCGACCATCATCATGGCTGCTCGCTATAGTGGTGGTCACCAACAGCTATGCGAGTGGCCAGGAGGCCGCAGAAAAAAAAAAAACACCCATATTTAGAGCGAGCGCTCTTTCAGAGCGTCCGGCTCTCAATCAGGCCCAGTGTTCTTTCACCAGCATTTTTGAAAAACCTTCAACACTGTCGTTCTCACACATACACTATTATTAACTCATCCACACTGTAACCATGTTTTCTTAAAATTCTCACTTTACTCTGTGCATACCTAATACTTTATTCTTCCCCCTGTTCCCACCTCTATCCTTCCCCCCTAGTATCCTCCCCTTTTGCCTCCCCTTCTCTCCCCTCCTCTGTCTGTATGCCTCACCTCTGCTTCCCTCCTTCTCCTCTCCCGTTACTCCTCTTTCATTCTTTTCTCCACCACAATGGTCCTACTACCCAACCACTAAGCTCAGCACCCACCCTCCACTCTCTATCACTTTACCACACCTTCATCTACATCACACTAATCTCCCTCCCTTTCCTATATATGCATCCCACCTCTCTTGCCTATTGATCACTTCCTTCCACTCCTACCTCCAAGATCTCGCCCATGCTGCTCCCTTCCTCTGGAACTCTCTCCCTCTCCCTATCAGACTCTCCACCTCTATACAAATCTTCAAACGTGGTCTCAAGACTCACTACTTCAAAGCCTTCCAGCTCTCATCCTAACCTGCTGCTTACATGCTTCTTCCTCACTGTCTACCCTATCTGTGTCACCCCTGCCTGTCTCCCCCCCTATAGAATGTAAGCTCACACAAGCAGGGCCCTCTTCCCTTAGGTGCTTTTCCTTCCTTCACTCATACAATCATCTACTCAAAACTCTCCACAAGGGCACTTTACACCTGGGAGCTGACGCCCTGCTGCTTTTTTGAGTGTTATGAACGCTGCAGCAATGTTTATAAGCTATGTTCTTATTCTGTATTGTTTTGTACTGTAAGTCGCTGTTTTACATGTTTTCTCATTTGTTAATATATTTTGTGAGGCGCTGCAGAACATTTGTGGTGCCATATAAATAAAGTATAATAATAACTCCAACTTCTCTTGATGAGTTAATCTCTCTTCGTAATAAAGTTGTCCTGGGCTTCTGAGAAAGGACCCTTGAGAAGCATAATCAGGGTAAGCTCAAGATCAAGTTGGCTTCATGATTTCATGCCCCTTCTCCTAATTCTGAAGAACCAATGCAATTTGGCTCCTCTCATCTGACTCTCAAGAACCTTTGCATATACTGTGCTGGTTCTGATCATTTACTTCCAACATGCCTTAAGTGTTTGGGAAATGATAATTCCTAATTGATGCAGGAGAGGTCAAATTAGGAATAGTTACTCACACTACTAACTAAGCAAGTTTGTTTCATTTGTGACTTTGGAATATGCCACTAGATATGTGCCCTTATCAGCCCCAATTGATTCTGGAGATGCTGGAAACTTTGTTTGTGGCAGCTTTGGTTTTCAAACTAACCATAACTAGTTGATAATCCAAATTATTTTACCACTATTGATGGGAATACAATTCTAGGCAGCACCATCCATTCCAGACACAATCCATATGGTTGAAAATCTGGGTGTTACACTCTGAGGAGATCACTTTTGTAATTATCCCTAAAGCCTCCTCTCAACTAACTTTAGGCTCAGTTTAAACTGCTCTATCCTCATTTAGTTTGGAACACACCACAGATCCTATTTTGGGGTTCAGCTTGCTTTGCACTGTGGGCCTGATTCAGAGCCGTACGCTATTTGCGAACAGTCATTCAGAAAAAGGGCCCGGCTACTTAAATTGAGCGCTCGCTCTTTGCAGTCTGTTGACGCCTCTATGTCTGAGCGAGCGAACGAAACATGCTCTCGCTATTTTGTAAAGACGCCCCCTGGCCGTTCGCATCATACGTCATCTCTGCTATTTATTAGATTAATCGAGTACATCGAAAGGCATCTGAACTGCTCGCAGTGCTTGTGGTAGGTTTTACTTCCCGCAATCACTGCGAGCAGTTCAGGCTAAAAGACAACCAAGTGACGAGGTCGATGATGCTCCTTTACTAATTATACACTCCCATTAAACGCCCGTTTGGCATGCCTGCGTTCAGATCTCCACTCCCCGTTTTCAAGCACCTTCCCCTGTTACCACCCACAAACGCATCATTCTGTCACTCAAATTAGCAGGCCCTCGCTGTTTTGCGAGCGCACGATTTCCGACCGCAATGACTGGTTGGCGCATGCGCATTACGACCCATACGCATGCGCAGATGTGCGAATGAGCAGCCGCTTACGAGCGGCTCTGAATCAGGCCCTGTGTCTCCAAAAGAATATAGCAGTCTGCTCCTCTCTGTATAATGGGCATGTTACACCAGGTATTCTACCCCAATGCAAGAGTTTCCAGGATGTCTTTTGCAAAAAATAAGCTCCTCAATGTAAATGAGATTGTTTCATATACATACTTCCCAGCAAGACTTATCACCGAGTTTACCCTCTTTCTCTATATCCAGTCAATGTCTGACTACATCAAAGAAAAAGGGTGATTCATTTGTCTGTCTCTCTATCCAACAGGGGCCAGGGTTTTTTTTTTTAAGAAAGTCAGGGGCTGCCAGTCATGCATTGATTATAGGGGCCTCAATTTAATCACAGTTAAAAATTGTCATGTTCGGGAAGTTCTCTCCCGTTTATGTCAGAACAAACTTGAGAGATGACTTTTTGAACAGGATTCCATTCCTTTCCTAGGGTATATAATCTCTGGCAGCAGTCTTTGCATGTATTCAGAAACTGTCCAATCTATTCTAATCTGGCCTCAACCAACAGACTTTAAGGGAGTTTAATGATTCTTAGGATTCACCAACTATTACCGAAAATGATTTCAGGCTTATTCTTTTTTGGTGGCTCCTCTCACAACACTTTCTAAAAAAGGATCCAACTATAAATCATGTCTAGAAGAAGCTATTTTGGTTTTCTAAAAACTGAAAGAAGCTTTTATGTCAGCTCCAAACTTGAAACAGCCAGTGATTACACCTTTTTATTTGGATAGATGCTTCTTCTGTTGGAGTTGGGGTTGTACACTTTCAAAGGTCAGATTTTTGGAACTTCATCCATGCAGATTCTAGCTAAAAAAAATCCTCGACACTGAGCAAAATTATACAATTGGAAACAAGGTGCTTCTTGCTAAGTGTCTGTTATACCCCTTTCAGACATACTGAGATTCCAGAGATTTTGGCCTGCCTTTAGGACGCTCAGCACTGCCGCTCCACCAGCCCCGGTGCTGGTAACTGTGGCGCTGGTGACCAGGTCCTCCTCAGGCACAGATTCTCTACCTATTCGCATTGCTCTGCGAATAAGACACATTTGAAAGTAAAAAGTTGAACGAAAAGATGCTCAGGCTACAGAGTCATACCACTTCATGGCATGACTAGAAGGGCTGTTTAATGTGCAAGGTGTCATGATTTATGAGGACACATCTGTGTGTCTGAAAAGGGGGGTCTCGACCATACCCGGGATTTTGCACAGGAGAAAATTCTGGGTCTGAGCATGGTAATTCCCCGTTTGTATGTCTGAAAGGGGTATTCCCTGTGTGTATGCTTTCAATTGTGTATATGTTTTCTATTAACCTGAGATGCTAAACAGCTATGTTATCTGCATGCGTTATGATGTTAGTTACTGTCTATGGTATTATTCTGCATGTGAGAGCTTGCATTCAAGTAATTAAACTACTATGTAGGTGTGGTTACCTGCAAGTTTCTTTATTGGCTGTTTCCTGAATTTAAGACCTGTCCTGATATTCCACTTATGACACTGATAGTGTTTGCTTACAGCGTTCGCATCCTGTTTCTTGTCCCATAGATTCTTGGTTCTAAATGCTACATTTGACTAGTATTTCTGGTTGTGTTTCCTGCCTATAGCTGACTACAATTCTTGCTTCTGTTTAGTGGCTAAAGCTGACTACGATTCCCATTTCTGATTCATGGCAGAGACTAGTCAGGATTCTGGTCTAGTTTCTGGCTGACCATCCGTGTTCCTGTCACCTGTCTGGCTGCCAAGTACTCGACATTTCATTCCTGTCTGGTTTGAAGGCATCCTGTGTTGTTCAGAAGATATTCTGCTTATAATATTCTGCTTATGTTCCTCTACATTTGAATTCCTGCCTGAGTTTTCTGCATTTCTAAATTCTAAGATTTTTCTGTTTTGGTCTATTTGTGATATCAATAAAGTCTGTAATTTGACGGTCTGCACACCTTGTGATTCTTGCTACAAACCTAACAATCTTTTTGAGGATGCTCAATTTCCAGTTAGCATATTTATGGACCATAACAATCTCCTATACCTTCAGACAGCTCAGTGATGAATCATAAGCAAGCCCAATGTTCATTAATTTTGTCATGGTTTGATCTTTGAATATCCTTTGATTCTGGACCAAAAAATCTTAAGGTAGAGGCTTTGGCTCAATTTATGGTCTCCTCAAAGGAACCAATTGATGATGATGATACTCATTCAATCATGCATCCATAATGCCTGAGGACTGCCAATAATGTTGTCAATTTAACTCCTTCTTGGGGCAAATTTGTTGTCATTTATAATTAGAGATGCGTGGTTTGGTATTGGCTCAGATGTTCCTGAAAAGTTTGGATCTTTCCACCAATTTCTCATCTTAGAATGAGACAGAACGAGGCAAAACATAATCTAATACAGACAAAACGTCATCTTTCTTGGACATCTATGCCCAGATGTCTGAGAAAGATGATGTTTTCCCTCGTTCAGAGATCCGAACTTGGTGGGAAGATCTGAGCCAAAACCACACTGCACATCTCTACGTATAATCTTTGTATGAGAATTAGAACATGGACCAATGACTCTCCCTTTGCTGGACATGCTGGAATAAAAAAAATGTATAAACTATTTCAATGCAATTACTGCCTACTCTATGACAAGACATCCAATTTGTATTTGTCAGATCACTGCGGTTTTGTTGTCCAGGGTCAGAAATCTTAGGGTTGGCTTTTGTATTAGGCGAGTATATGAAACTAGGTGGCTTAATGAATCTCCTCTTTATGCAGTTTAGCAGTAGTGTGCGTAAGAGGCAGAATGCGGGGCAGGCTGGTGAGCCACCTTGCGGCCTAGAATATTAAGACAATTAAAACAGGTCTAAGTCAGATAAGAGGTGGAAAGCACAGACTGGATCATGCTGAGAAAGGCAGCAACACTGGGGCACCAGGAGATCGGTAGATGAGTCTTCCCAAATATAATAAACACCTGAGACAGAGAAGAGATATATTTGGATCTTGCATCTAGCCTTAAGTAGATAATATGTTCTTCTGAAGTTTTACAGCGTTTGCTAGATATAGCACACTGCCTGACACTGATGATAAGCTCCCACTGGAAGCAGGGCAAAACCTGGATGTATGGAGTCTGCGACATAGCCAGGAAATAATAATGTGGTCAGCCATATGGAGTACAATCTCAGTCTTGGATGTTGAAGTCTGCTGTGCACAGCCTGGAGTGTACAGTATGTAGCAGTTGCTGTGCATATAGCGCACAGCCTGGAACTGATGTAGTAGCTTGCTGTGAATATAGCGCACAGCCTGGAACTGATGTAGTTGTTTGCTGTGTATGGCACACAGCCTGGAACTGATGTAGTAGCTTGCTGTGTATAGCACACAGCCTGGAACTGATGTAATAGCTTGCTGTGAATATAGCGCACAGCCTGGAACTGATGTAGTTGTTTGCTGTGTATGGCACACAGCCTGGAACTGATGTAGTAGCTTGCTGTGTATGGCACACAGCCTGGAAATGATGTAATAGCTTGCTGTGTATGGCACACAGCCTGGAAATGATGTAGTAGCTTGCTGTGTATAGCGCACAGCCTAGAACAGATGCTGGCACTTGCTGTATGTAGTGCACAGTCTGGAATGGATGCTGATATTTGCAGTGTGTATCACGCAGCCTAGAATGGATGCTGGCACTTGCTGTATGTAGTACACAGTCTGGAATGGATGCTGATATTTGCAGTGTGTATCACGCAGCCTAGAATGGATGCTGGCACTTACAGTGTGTAGCACACAGTATGGAGCAAATACAGGCATTTGTGTGTAGTGCAGTGTGGAGCAGCCTGGAGTCATGACAGTCGAGTCAGTGAGAGTGTACTGGAACAGATGCAGGCACACTGAGCCAGTAAGCAGGTCTCAAAAAGAGATATTGTATGGCAAATACTCCATTGCCAGAGCAGGTTTAAATATTAAATAGGGTGCCAACATCTTTAATAGGCTATGTGGGTCAGGTAAACAGGTAGTGGTACCTGGTTTGAAGTTAGACAGCCAGGTGATAATAGCCAAGATGGCAGCACCCATACTCCACCAGTGTGGGGGTGAGACTGGAGAAACGCCAACCACCAAGCTGGTTAGCAGACAAGAAATCCATGGCTGTCTCTGGCATCCAGCAGGATCAACAATGGCTGTGAGGCAATACCGCCAGGTTAGATAACGGTGCCTGTAACCCCGATGTGTGACAGTGTGTGCCTGTTCTAAGTGTGTGGATCAGAAAGTTCCCCATCAAACTTTCAATCAATAGTCCACTTCTTCCTTTATCACTTCCCACCAAACCATGGATTCATAATTTACTTTCAATTCATTGTATCTCATAGTATTTCTGCCACTCAGATGGAATTCCAGTGTCCAATTCTAAACTCTCTCTGTAGGACTGAGATGCCTATCAGTTGTAGATATGGTGTAACAATGGCAAAGCAGCCTGCTTAGCAGTTCAGGGCTATGGTGCTATGAAGTGTCTCTCTGGTGTTAACTGATATTCAAATAACCGCCATGTAAAGCTCATACTGGGTAAATAATCCTCAGTGCAGAAGGGGCAAATTAACTCAGTAGCTTAACTATAAATTTTGCTCGCCCCTGCCAGAAAAGTTTCAGGTGCCCCCCCCACCCATAAAACAAACACACCCAAAGATGATGTTTAAGGTGTGTGGTTTCATGATACAATAATGTCCCTTACACATTATACCACACCGTAATACCCTTATCACAAATTATGCCACACCTTAATGCCCCTATAACACATAATGACACACAGTAATGCCCTTATAACAAATTATGCCATGCCGTAATGCCCCTAAAACATTATGCCACACTGCAACACCCCTTACACATTGTGCCCTTTATAACAATGCCACACAGTAATGCCTTTTATAATACATTATGCCACACTAAGTAATACCCCTAATAGCATATTGTGCCACACAGTAATGCCATTTATAACACATTATGCATCACTAAGTAATACCCCTAATAGCACATTGTGCCACACAGTTTAGCCTCTTACACATTATACCACACAGTAATGCCCTTTGCATCCCACCCTGAAAGAAATACTTCACCAACCCTCCTCTCCTCTCCTGCCAGTCCGTCACCTCAGCTCAAGACAGGTTTCTATGTCCGTGTAGAACCAGATCATAGGGAAGATAGCTTAAAACCTGTAAACTGCGTGTATCAAGTTAGTGCCCCCTATACAATGCCCCCTGTAGTTGTGCCCTTATGCAATGCCCCTTGTACTAATGCTCATTATGCAATGCCCCCTGTAGTAATGCCGCCCCTTATGCAGAGACCCCTGTAGCAGTACCCGTTATGCAATTCCCCCTGTACAGTGCCCCTTATGCAGGGTCCCCTGTAGCAGTGCCCCTTATGCAATGTCGCCTGTAGCAGTGCCGCTTATGCAATGCCCCCGTGGAGCAGTGCCCCTTATGCAGTGCCCCTTATGCAATACTCCATGCGGCCATCATCTGGGCTGTCGCTCCCACTGCCATGCTGACGGAGGGTTCCTTAGCCTCTGATCACTTCAGAGGCCAATGTTCACAGTTGCAGTGGTGAAGCAATGGCCCCCAAGCCACCACGGGGGCTATGGGGACTGTAGTTACGCCACTGAATTAACTGTAGGATGAGAGATCATCAGGCCACATGTATTGCTTATGTCTTGCTAATGCATTTCATCCGCTACTCAAGGGATTACATCATACTTGCCTATTTTTTTTTTCTTTTCCCGGCAGAAGCCCGGGTAAAAGAAGCAGGAGGTTGGCGATGGGGGGTGGGGTCTGATGAATTGCGTCATTAAGCCCCATCACCTCACGGTAAATTGCCGCGATTGGCTTGAATTTAAATAGGGGGCAGGCCAAATGTCATTAAGCCCCCGCCCCCTACACGGAGACTAGCGATCACTGCGGAAATGCTCCCCATTCTGCCCACTTCACTAGGAAGTTGGCAGAAAAGCGGGAGAAATGCCTACCCTTCCGGGTGTGCGGGGAGTTACCCAAAAAATCGTGAGCCTCCTGCGAAATCCGGGAGGGTAGACATGTATGGATTACATCAGTGCAGCTTCAAATCAGATGGTTACAATGTTTTAATTATTTATAGACTACTATATTCTCTGCAAATTTGGACTATTTGTTTTGGTAGATTACTTGCAGAAAAGTGAGCAATTGAATTTTAACCCAGAGCTGTACTGAGGGCCGTACTATTGGTGCCACCACCCAAGGTGAAAGGCGAAAAGGTGAAGCATGACTGATATCCCAGTGTGTCCAGTTTGTGCCGTGCCTGGAGTGCCTGCTCAAAGCCTCTTCTCCTGTGACATCATGGGCCTGGGCTCAGAGGTGCCCTAGTACAGCATGGATGTATCCAGATGGTCTTCTGTAACACACTGGGCATTGATTTAATACTGTACAGTAGAAAAACATAAAGCAAAATATCAAAGCCCTACCTGTATGTAAATTCAAAACTATTCTTAAAAAGCAAGTTAATAATAATAGTAGGTCACATTCATTTGTAATCATGCATTGTTTTATGGCCGAACACTATTTTCTAATAGTGACATCTAAGTGCATTTAAACTAGTTTTATAAAGCTATTGCAAATCCTCTCAGTAATCTGCCTCACTGTGATTGTATCAATCACACAAAATATATTTATTTTTTTTGTAAAAAATTGAATATACATGATATCATCACATATAATGGAAGCTGATTGTGTGGGTAAGCTCCCTTAGCTAAAGTGCAATTTGGTTGTGTTATGTTATTCACTACAGTTCTACAATTTAGGCCAGCTTCCACTTGTTTCCTTAGGGAATATTACTTACGGTTCTACTTGCATTATTGCAATAGAATAGAAGGATTTGACAAGATAAAAAAAAGAATCTTACTATGAGTCATCTCCACACTTTACATAACCAGCAGTGTACCCAGATGAACTGAGAAACTCCTGCAAATGCTGCACAAAAATGTATTTATCCTTATTTATACCAACCAATACCAATATTTTACATCAGACCTTCGTATATCTGGAAAATACAACTAGTTTCCATGGAGAGAGAGAATAAGAAACATATGATGGAAAATACAGTGTGTTTATGTAGTAAAAAAAAACACATCTTAAAGCCAAACCCTATGGCTACTGTAGCTCCTGCAGGTTACAGTGTAGTTTTCAAACTGACATACATCAGAAGCAGTTTCTAAACACAAAAGATCTCATTCAGAGGTTTTTTTTACCCGCTTCTAGCTCTGCGACTGATTCAGAGATGTTGTAATCGCAGCTGAGATTTTGTATGCTGTGGATGAGCAGTTGTTTGCAAAATAGCACCCTCCGCTAACAGCACTGAGATGCTCACTGGAGCCATCGCAAACAGCAACACAACTGCAAACACATGCCAGCCCATACGCAGGTACTGTGATAATCGCCCATGTGAGTAACCCTATGCTCACGCAGCATGGGCACCTGGACTGAGATGCTGGAGCCATTTTATGTGCACAGGGGATCCCAGATGCCTGCTGCCACCTGCCCCCAAAATGGCACCATCCCATCTGCATTTTGCCAACCACTCCCCCATATCCTCCCCCAAACAGTGCCTTCCTTTCAATCACACTACGATCCTTGAAGGTATGTGTGCGGAATTGCAGAGGCGGCTTGCTGCATGCAAATTTCTGTGCATGCACAGTTCACGATAATCACTCAACTGTGTAAAAATCAGACCAGCGTACATCCCTAATGAGGCCCTCTGTCTTTTATTCTGCATATGCCTCTTTTTAAGATGTGCGTCTTTTGTCCTCAGGACTCAGGCGCATTTTGCACTTACAACTTCATTCACCATTGAATAGGAGCTGCAGGGAGCATGCAGATGCATCCAAAGGGCCTGATATAGAGGTGGACATAAATCATGTGCACCGCTCCACCATCAACACACCATATGTCGCACCTTCGGCCCCTCACACAGCCTATGGGTCGTGCAGTGCATCCATCTCAAATCCCTCAACAATTGCCCTCTGTGGCTGCTGCGAAAGAGAATGTAGCTACATGCATTTACATGCCCAATACACTCCCATAACATTCCATAACTCCATAAGACATCCTCTTTTTCAGTTCACTTCAGGTCACCTCCTATTCACCTGCCAGAAATGCCTATGATTTGTAGATGCCTTATCTAATGATACTAATCCCCTACACAACTGCTTCTGCTATCATGCAGTTAGGTTCACACAGGCACAGTTTAAGCTTCTCTGACTATTTGCGCATGTGTAGTAGCAAAACATTGCTCAGTTGTGAAAACATCTGCACTATGTCTACCTCTAAATCAGCCCCAAAGAACTACTGGATTTGAATCAAAACTGTAAGATATAACTTTATGTTAATTACTATTCAAAGTACGGTTCAGTCGCTTATTAACCACTTGTCTGGCATGGTCGCATTTTTCCAAAAACACCAGACAGTGCGTTATTTGATCTGGTCGCAATATTTCGACCAGTCAGATAAACAGTGTGGGCGGCTGCAGGAAGAGAATCTTCCCGCAGCTGCTGCTCTCAGAGGGACCTTAGAGTCCCTCTAAGGGCCTGCACCCTCCCCCAGTGTCTGGTGTGCTGCCGATCACTGCTGATTAGTCAGCACAACAGGACCCCCCCACCCAGTGGCTGCAAAGATTAGCAGTCGCTGGGAAAAGTTAAATAATCCCCTCCCCTACCCCACCCCCAAGTGCACCTGGTGCCTGAAGCCACTGTGAAATGGAAAGTCACAATATTTCCGATGTTTTTATGGTAGTGTTTCAATGTTTAAAAACAAAATTAAATTTTTTTACTAATGTTAAAAAAAAAAAAAATAATGAAATCATTTAGGATAAGTTGAAATAGATGTTCTTCACCTAATTCACTAAGATAAATGACAATTTCTGAGCTGTTTTTAGAAAAAAAAATGTCAGTTAAGTGCTTTAAACATCTTTATTAGCTTACCCTAAGGACCTAGTTGTACCAAATAAAAAAATACAACATATAGCTGCAGAATCCAAAAGAAGACTTTGTGAAACACTTCCCCCCCCCCCCCAATTCCTACACTGCAATAAATATGCCAGGGGGTAAATTTACTAAAGTTCGATTTGGTATTCGATTTCATGAATCGATTAAATCGACTGAAATCTAATTTAAAACAAAATGCAAAATCCCTCATTCATTTACTATTCAAAGTACAATTCAGTCGCTTATTAACCACTTGTCTGGCATGGTCGCATTTTTCCAAACACACTAGGCAGTGCGTTATCTGATCTAGTTGCAATATTTCGACTAGTCAGATAAACAGTGTGGGCAGTTGCAGGAAGAGAGTCTTCCAAAATATTAAATTATGCATTCGATTTTGGTCGATTTTAAGAAGGGATTTTGTGTTCAGTTATGAAATCCCTTCCAAAATCAAACCTCAAATCCCCATTAAAATCAAATGCAAAATAGAAAGCAAAATCAAACTCACTCACCACTACTTTCTATTGGACCAAATGTATCATATGCACACTAAATACTAGGCAAAAAATTGGAAACACTTGTGCACACTCTATAAAAGTGAAAGTGATTTATAATTTCTTCATAAATATAAATTCTCATCTTAAATACATACATAATCCCTCTGGGATAATGGCCATAGTACCCTCTCACATTAGTAACATGGTCAGCGGTCCTCTAATGCACAATACATATATGAGTTTAGATCTATATACATATATGAAATAAAATAGTTTTTCTCTAGCTGTGCTTACCTGACATTTCCCCGCTGCCTTTAATGAGTTAATACCTGCCTGTTCTCACTAACCAGCTCCTGGGTGTGTACACCCAGATCTAATGATTGGCGTCTATTTTTTATCATGCCACACATGATTGGTTGAGATTTCCTATAAGAGAGGGACTTCCCAGCCACACTTCACTTTGGTGTGAACAAGCCCCGCCCCAGATGAAATGAACATCATCCATCCACAGAGAAGCAGTTAGTGGATGGGCACCCTCTCTCAGGATGCAGACTGGGATTGGCCACTACTCACCTCTAGCAATTCCCAGTACATGCCTGTATTCACATTTCTCTGTGCAAGTCAGCAGCTGAATCTCTAGCAATTCCCAGTACATGCTGATCTCCTGTGTTCAAGTATTCAGTTCATATGTTGACCTCCTGTGTTCAAGTATTCAGTTCATACACTGACCTCCTGTGTTCAAGTATTCAGTTCATACACTGACCTTCTGTGTTCAAGTATTCAGTTCATACACTGACCTCCTGTGTTCTAGTATTCATTTCATACGCTGACCTCCTGAGTTCAAGTATTCAGTTCATACGTCGGTCTCATGTGTTCAAGTATTCAGCTCATACGCTGACCTCCTGTGATCAAGTATTTATTTCATATGCTGATCTCCTGTGTTCTAGTATTCAGTGCATATGCTGATCTCCTGTGTTCAAGTATTCAGTGCATACGCTGATCTCCTGTGTTCAAGTTTTAAGTTCTTACGCTGGTCTCTAGTGTTATACCTTTTTAGTCTCTGTGCTTGATTCCTGTGAATTATCTCTCGTAAATATAGTTACCGGTCTTCCTGCCACTCCAAGGTTTCTGTCCAGAGGGCTGTGATCTGCTCACTTGGTGCAGCAAAACCCATATCCCAATTGGAGGGGTCACTTGTGAAGACCACCAAGTGAGTTAGACTCCGCACCTCTAGTTAGGTCTAACCAAATCTGGGTTTGGTCGGAATAGGGAGACCTATTCACTCACCTTGTTGTTCCCTAACCCCCTAGCTTTTGTATTCACCTGAGGAATTTCCCATACAGATTGTAACACCCTCCTGAGAGCAGCGTGGAGGGAGATCCCCGCTGCCTCAGCCACGAGCTTCTTGTGCTTTCTGCACACATCACTGCACAAAGCCTCAAATACAGATTCGAGTAGCTGGGTGCCTTCCAGGTTCATTACAGAAAGGAGCTTCCCGTGATTACAATCACTCGCCATGGTTTTACATACACACAACCGCCGCACTGAGCGCCAGCTTGGGTAAACCTGCAATTTACTGAGCTAAGTATCACTGGCTCATTCATAATTTTTCTAATAATCTGGGAATGCTTCCAGTGCTCTGATATTAGTGCTATAAATATAATATCTCTGGTTATTCTAATGTATAATAGGGAAATGTGTTAAACTAGTATAGATCCCAGTACCTTTCGCCTTTTCTCGTCTATGCTCCTAAGCAGTTTTGCCTTTATTATCATATCCTCTGCTCTTTATGACACTGTTGTATCACCATATGATGCATTTGAGTTATCGTATAGTCTCACGTTGATAAGAAATGTGATTAATGTTGTCTTTAGTGATTAGAAAATTGAGAGACTATTTTGATCCTCAATGGACCTAAAAAGGCAAATGAATGAATTGGTAAATAGGTCTGAGAAATACTGATATACATATGCTACAGAGAAGAAATATATCTTCATGATACTTACAATTTAATGAAATCATCCTAATCCCAGACATTTGGGATTTGAACTGAGAAATTGTTATTATATCAATTATTCTATCTAATTGGCGAATGGAATGATTTCCCATCTATTGTCTACCAACATAGGCATTATTGAGGAGCGGACTCTGGTGTGAGAATGTGATATATTTTCTGTGAATAATTGTTTTGTTTATTAACATATAGATCATTGTATGAACTGGCTCTGGCCTTTCCAGCTTCAGTGAAACCTTCCAGTCACTGCCGGGTCCCCGTGTCATGCATATACGCAGACAGGCTGTTGCGCATGTGCATTACAGAAGGCCCCTGTTGCTGGCAGGTTTGCTGGACCTCATTGGAGGGGTAAGTATTGGTAAATACCAGTGGCTTTTTCGATTGTATCACAGTGATACTAAATGAAAATGCCGCTGGTGTTTACCTTTGTTGATAAATGTGGCCCAATCTGTGAGGACAGTTGTCTTAAAGCTAGGTATACACTAGGATGACGGATCAGCCACACTTACCAATCATCAGCTCGATGTGTCATGATTGACATCACAACTGGGCGGGCATTTACATGTGCCCGCCCAGTTCAGCTGACAATCATCATTGGCTGACCACCCGTACACACAGCACGATGCACCAATATATCTGCAGATATATTGGGCATTGGCTGTGCTGCACAGCCGACGCTATATGTCGGTGAACGACGTCATTCGCAGACATATGGCTGGTACATACTGTCGAAGCTGAATAATTGAGTGAGACAAGTTCAGTTTAAAATTTAATCGCAGCGACGCCATTTTGGAAATGAGATCACAAGACACCATTTTGTGTGGTCAGCATTAATTCAAGTTATAACCCATTAACTAAGAACAGATGGCAATGTTTTTGTTAACACCAAGGGCAACGGGAAAAAACAGCTTTCTAAGTAGATAAGGAGAGACAATGGGTATTTTTACATACAAATTGGGAATCCCGGGATGCAGATAAAGTATAGTTGTGGCAATTGTAATATAATATCTACACAATTGCATTTGCCTGAATACTAGACAAGATGTCTCCTAATCCCATAGTTTGAGGTGATAATACATTTGCACTTCACACAAGTGTCTGTGAGAACAAAAGAGGTTTTGTTTTCCTTTGAACACAGCAGGTGGGGGCCTGCTGACAGAGGGCATGTCGAATTACAACCCTCAACCCTGCTGGAGGTTCACTTCGTGTATGAGAGATTATGCACTTAAATCTCACCCATTAATAACTAGCGTCCTTATATCAAACCCCAAATACCCACACACTACATATTCGCACATAAGGTTCCATAAGCATCAAAATGTATGATTCAAGTTGGTTAAGTTAGTTTAAATGCTAAGAAATAGAGGTTTTTGATATCTAAGGTATTATATATGATAAGCAAGGTATGTTTGATCTCGTTCTGATGCCTACGCTTTTTACAGAATCCCGGTGCTATTGGTGGAGAGATCGCATCATGCAAACTCAAGTTATGGATCGCAGAACTTATAAGCAACAAAATGTTTTAGTTGATGGAATGTTACAGGAGGCGTTACCAGAAAGACCCCGGCTGTTAGAGGCAGGAAAAGTCTATTTGAAACAACCTGTCAAATGTGTCGTTACATATGCTCCTCCTCTGGGAACCAATGAGATCAGCAGGAAGTTTCCCCTTTGTCCTGTTTTAGTCTGGGGGGGAATAAATACATGCGTCCAAACACTGGTTTGGCAGTTCATGCTGAATTTTGGGTGAGCTGAGGATATCTAGTAAGAAGTCTATCTCTGGATCCAGAGGCGCAGCGTATGTATAACCGTACTTGGTCTGTATTATTTCCTTTTACGCCTAAATTATGTATGTATAGATTGCGTGTAACTGACTGTACTTTTACCTGAATAATACTTGTGCGTTGGAACCACAAGATTCCACTCCTGTCTTTATTTGCGGTCATACTGCGTACGCAATTAGCGTTGTCTTAGAGGTTTTTAGGCAGGGTTTTGTCTTAGAGGTTCTAGGCAGGTGAATCTTAGAGGTTTATAGGAAGGAATATATTAAAAGGTTTATTTACAAATTTAACAGTGGGGGCTCGCATCGGTTTATCACACTATCTGATACACGATAACAATCGGTCAGTCCTCTCTCAGCAAAAGGGTGGAGGCGCCTTTTGAGAGACGCATTAGTCTCTCATTACCACAGTGTTGCTGAGAGCGTACTGCCGGTTATTGTGTAGAGGAGGCACTGATCAGAATCCAGGGACAAGAAAGGAAAAAGTTTCTTTTTCCTTTGTTGATAGAACCTTACGTTTAGAGGGGTGCCGCAGTATTGCGTACGCGGCTAAAACGCATTTTTGCGTACGCAGTTAAAAAGTCATTATACGGTTGTGTGGTAGTCGCATAATTGTGTATGCGGCCGTTTGCACAATAGCGTATACGCACTTCCGGTTCTGCTGCCACATGTTTGAACAAAGCCATTGAGGTTTACATTTTTTTTTCTATCTACCAATATCTGGGTTAAACGTTTATTTTCTGCGCAGAGAAAAAAGTGTGTAACAGTGTGTGTATTGTTGGTAGGGGTAATTTATTCCCTAATGTTAAGGGTACCGTATGATCCTTAAGGGCTAGGTGCAAGGGTTAGCCTAGTCGCTCGGTAAGCAGCTTTACCGTTCTAAACACAGTAGCAGGTGTACATGTTGTCTTTGTTGTATAGAGGTGCGTGAGAGTGGCCGACGTACAAACTCTCATAGGTTTGGAAGTTACCTTACTAAAGCTTATCAGGGTCTGGAAGTTGCCTGTTTCAAAGCTTATCTAGGTGTGGAAGTTGCCTTATGAAATCTTATCCAGGTGTGTGGGCGCCGCCGACTTAAATCGTTCACAGGTAAGTGAAAGTATCTTGATTGTCTTTCACCAGCTTAAATTTTTATTGAAAAGCGTAGGAGTTGTCTCAGAATGGGAGCCACGCAAACAGTAGAAATGTTAAGCAATGATGTGCTGCTAATGGAAGCTCCAATTGGATCAGCCCGTCGTATTATGCATACTAAGTACGGTACTTATGCAATAAGGTATTGTGATATAAGGTTTAATATGACGAGAAAGAGTGTTAGTCCGTTCCCCAGAATTGGTAGTTTTGATAAAAATGTGTTAGATAATGTCCAGGATCACATCAGTATGGTGAGATCCCGAGAGAAAAAGATTAAGTATTTTGAATGTTTAAAAATATGGCAGCATGAAGGGGATGCTTGGCTTAAAAATGTGCAAACGACGCAAACTAGCGTTGCGAACGCATTGCCAGAAAATACATCCACGGCGCTGAGATGCAATACGGGCGAGCCGCAAATTAGCGCGCACGTGCGGCAAAGTAGCATTGTGGAGAGTATTGCCAGCAGTTCACGCTCACCTCCCTCACCTTATGTGGATGGAGGTGCAAGTACGGTTACCAAAAATACCAATAAAGATGTAACAAGCAACTTGTACCCTCTCTTAAGCAACCATAAAGAAAGTGTTTATGATATGGATGATGAGCCTATTGTAATGTCTGCCATTTCCCATGCTGTGCAAATGATAGTTGCTGCATCACCACAATCACGGGTGGTGGTGCCGCCATCTCCATCGGTAACAGCAAGGGAGGTGTTAACACACTCTGCACCCATAGAGGAAGTTGTTAATACCGTACGTAGCAGCAGCAGATTAAACCCCCAGCCAGGTAATCAGGTCAGAGGTAGCAACGCTGCCGGTCTGCATCCCATTCGGACAATAACTGTTCCGAATGGAAATGCAGATGCAAACGGTGTAGTGCCCACGAGGGAAGTAATAATGCATTGTCCATGGACAAGAGCAGAACTGAATTCCATCATAAATGATTTCCCCAATCCCAAAAAGGAACTAGCCAAATGTCAAAGATATTTGAGAAATTTGGGTAGTTCTCATGAGCCCACTAATAAAGATTGGCGTGTAGTGTTAAGGGCCTGCCTGCCACACAATACCGACGTGACAAAATTTATCACGGACTGTGTATTGGATGGCGACGTTCCCTTAACAGACCAAGTAAACCAAGGTAATATTTCCCGCATTGTGACTCAATTGGGTGTATATTTTCCAGTAGTAGTTAACTGGAACAAAATCTTCACAATTAAGCAAAAGGAGAGTGAAACTGCAGAAGATTATTGCGACCGGGCTCTGCAGGCTATCACCCAGTACATTGGGATAGAAGATATTAAAGATAGCACTCACCACAGGGGAATGATAGTCACGGTACTCATGGACGGTCTGAAAGACGATTTAAAGATTCGGGTTCAGACCTCACAACCTGGCTGGAGGGGACTTACAATAGATAACCTCATAGAGTCTGCCATAGAACATGATAAAAACATCTCCAAAAAGAGAGAGACCCAGAGCGAAAAACTAATGGCTGTCAGTATACAAGCTCTGGAAGGAATGACAATAACATCACAGCCAACCGACACACCTGCACCTGAACAATTACACGCCCTCACCAATCCCACACCACAGCAAACACATCCTTACCCCACATATCATACACAACCACAGGTCCCATACTCATATCCCCCGCAATATCCTTACCCTCCCTATCCTTACCCATACCCACCACCTTTCCCTCTTGCTCAAATCCCACAACAATCTTTTCATCCACCCCATTCAAAATTATGTTTTAACTGTCACCAAGTGGGACACGTAAGTAAGTACTGCGAAGCGAAGAACACCATACAGGAACACGAGTTTCCCACGAGTTCATAGGTAACCCCAGTATCTTCTCCCAGGCCTTATATGACTGTTTATATTTTTTTTTCAACCTATCAATGGATCTGTTCTAATGTAAAATGTGGATGATTTATTGTTGTATTTTGGGTCATGTTTAAATGATATTAAACTGTTGTGCTTTATCTCCCACTCATAGGACACAAGGTTGCTAAGGATAAACGGCAGCCATGCCAGGCTGAGGTCGACTACTCGGAAAACTATCCAACCCAGCGGCACAGGCATTATTTAGAGCAGTAGCTATTAATAACAAGATTTAATTGCAAGAACCTGTATGCAGATACTATATCCCTAGAATTACTAAAAGTGATAGGGGACTTATTTTACAGGTGACTTTTTCCAGAACATGCGTAAGATGATGGGTAACAACACTAAGATTATCCCAGACTGTCTTTTCCTTTATTTGCCCCCCCCTTTGAGATACTGTCCAAACAGGCAGCCTCATGTGAAAATATGATAATGAGGTTACTGTGCAGGGTCTCACGAAGATGAATGAGAATAACAGAAATTGGAAGTGTTATTAACTAACATGTCTAATGCAACCTGTCATGATGTCAAATCTGGAGGAATTTGTTATGATCCAAATTTTTTTTGTAGCTCAGGTTGTTTGACTGATCGGTGGAAAGGTCCGTATCTGATGATACAGCATCCTCAAAGGGTGGCCAGGGAAGATACGTGGATCCATTCCGCTCACTATAGGGAGGTTAACCAACCGGTGGAGATACAAGGCAGAGACAAGGCCGATAACGTGGACCTGTCGATTGCGAGCTTGTTCCGGGAGGATTGAAAAGGTCGTAGTGAGATACCTGAACTGAGAGAAATTTGCAGGTCTTGTTGTGACAATGGACGGGCCTGCTGTGTTCATTTTCATATTCTCTTTCAGAGTGTTCACCATCCTGGTCGGTTCAGGAATTACCAGTCTCTGTGATGGGGGACCAATTGAGGAAACGGGAACTGATGGCAGTGCTGATGGAGTGGAGAGAGGAGGAGTGCAATGCCAATCAGGGGAGTGTCTGACCAATCTTAGTACTGTTATTGTTAAGAGAGCTGTCATTCCGGATACTCGGGGAAGGTGTGGAGGGTTATCGTCTGAAGATTCCTGTATTTGTGAGTTTTGTGGGTCCCTAGTTGATGAAAACTGTATTCAACAGTGCCAACCTAAATATAATCCGTACTGGGGAGGGTATCCTTTAGAGGATTACCACAGCATGGTAGGCAATGTGTTAAATCAAACCGATTGCTGGGTGTGTTCACATGTGCCACAGGGACAGGATAATGTAGGGTTGGTGCCATTTCCGCTGAATATCACGGAAATTTTAGAATTACAAAAAGGGAAAACAGTGGATGGAAAATTCCTCTCATCCAAACCACCTCATTTCAAACTCTATCAATTTCAAGTAGATAAATCACTTTTGTGTCTAAACATAACCAACCCAATAAACCCGGAGGTTGGGAAGTGACGGGGAATAATCAGACGATGACCTTCTCACAAAGAGCTGATAATGAGTCCATAAACTATGATCTGTTACGCACAATTAAATCAAGTGGGAAATATTTTAGGTACCGGTATACATTGAGTTCCACCAAAGAAATGATTGGTAAAGTACCAGATGGTTATTGTGCTAAGATAATACAACCAGAAACTTGCATATACCAGATGGAAGAGCCTGAGATAGGATTGTTTGCAAGAGAAATGTGTTTAATGATAATGATGCATACCATTCCTTATGTTCTCCCTGATAATATATATTTTATATGTGGAAGAAAAGCATATAAATGGCTCTCCCCGAGTTCCGAAGGTTTGTGTTGCCTGGGAAGAGTAGTCCCAGAAGTTATGACCCTCACACATGTTGAAATGTTGGGAATACATAAAAACACACCGTCACCATATCTTCACACACAATATGAGCACAGAGGCAAGAGAATGTGTCCGGTGTGTTCCTATTGTGTTGAAGTGTGGAAAATGTGAAAACAGAGTGAAACGAAGGGATGAAACTATGATGGTGGTCAGAAATGATAATATGTATACCGAGGTAGATACAGAACTGCACTACAATCCTGAGCTAGGAAGTACCATCATTTAAATGTATAATATTTAGACATGCATAGACGATATTATTGAAATGTTATTTATAAAACACCCAGACAATGTAAAGTCTCAAATTCCCCTTCAAAACTACTGTTATAAGACTGGTGCATTCCCACACCTGTCACATGATCTCCCAAGATCCGCGGTGTGCGTATAATAGTAGTTTTATGCCCCCGCCTAGAGACACATTGTTGATGGATTAAGAACCACCTTGTGCCATCCCATATTAACACTAAATAATATATGAATGTAAGCCCAAAATAAATTTTTATAGCAGATTGTGATAGCATGTTGTTTGCTATCAAAGGGTGGACTGTCGAAGCTGAATAATTGAGTGAGACAAGTTCAGTTTAAAATTTAATCGCAGCGACGCCATTTTGGAAATGAGATCACAAGACACCATTTTGTGTGGTCAGCATTAATTCAAGTTATAACCCATTAACTAAGAACAGATGGCAATGTTTTTGTTAACACCAAGGGCAACGGGAAAAAACAGCTTTCTAAGTAGATAAGGAGAGACAATGGGTATTTTTACATACAAATTGGGAATCCCGGGATGCAGATAAAGTATAGTTGTGGCAATTGTAATATAATATCTACACAATTGCATTTGCCTGAATACTAGACAAGATGTCTCCTAATCCCATAGTTTGAGGTGATAATACATTTGCACTTCACACAAGTGTCTGTGAGAACAAAAGAGGTTTTGTTTTCCTTTGAACACAGCAGGTGGGGGCCTGCTGACAGAGGGCATGTCGAATTACAACCCTCAACCATCCACCCTGCTGGAGGTTCACTTCGTGTATGAGAGATTATGCACTTAAATCTCACCCATTAATAACTAGCGTCCTTATATCAAACCCCAAATACCCACACACTACATATTCGCACATAAGGTTCCATAAGCATCAAAATGTATGATTCAAGTTGGTTAAGTTAGTTTAAATGCTAAGAAATAGAGGTTTTTGATATCTAAGGTATTATATATGATAAGCAAGGTATGTTTGATCTCGTTCTGATGCCTACGCTTTTTACAGAATCCCGGTGCTATCGGTGGAGAGATCGCATCATGCAAACTCAAGTTATGGATCGCAGAACTTATAAGCAACAAAATGTTTTAGTTGATGGAATGTTACAGGAGGCGTTACCAGAAAGACCCCGGCTGTTAGAGGCAGGAAAAGTCTATTTGAAACAAACTGTTAAATGTGTCGTTACATATGCTCCTCCTCTGGGAACCAATGAGATCAGCAGGAAGTTTCCCCTTTGTCCTGTTTTAGTCTGGGGGGGGAATAAATACATGTGTCCAAACACTGGTTTGGCAGTTCATGCTGAATTTTGGGTGAGCTGAGGATATCTAGTGAGAAGTCTATCTCTGGATCCAGAGGCGCAGCGTATGTATAACCGTACTTGGTCTGTATTATTTCCTTTTACGCCTAAATTATGTATGTATAGATTGCGTGTAACTGACTGTACTTTTACCTGAATAATACTTGTGCGTTGGAACCACAAGATTCCACTCCTGTCTTTATTTGCGGTCATACTGCGTACGCAATTAGCGTTGTCTTAGAGGTTTTTAGGCAGGGTTTTGTCTTAGAGGTTCTAGGCAGGTGAATCTTAGAGGTTTATAGGAAGGAATATATTAAAAGGTTTATTTACAAATTTAACAATACCTGCCGACGTACCTACGATATGTATCAGCCATTCAATTGATATGTCAGCCAGTGTGTACCCAGCATAACTACCATTGCTCTGTGACAGCCTTGCAGACAGACCACAGTGAGCTGCCAGTTTGTGAACTTAAACATTCATCTAATGCAGTTTAGCCAATAAAGCCAGGAATACATACAACAGGTTACATTTAGGAAATACTGCAGTAGTACTTAATGATCTCATTTGGAATATTATCCAGCACAGGACACTCTTAAGTGTGTATTTTCATTTTGTAGCAGTAGGCTGACAAAACTAATTGCTATAATGTGTTGTACTGGGTGACAAATATATTAAATTGTTGCTTTTCTAATGTTGTTTAAAGCCAAACCTGGTTACTGCTGTGGAAGCGTTCCAGCTAAATAAAAACAAAATACCTTACACTGAAAATAGTGATTTATTGTGAGTGCTTAACATTACTACGCAATGTATAAATTGATTTATAATCTAAATGATCAGGATGTGAGGAGCTGAATGTAAAGGGTTCTATAGGTAATTGGTTATCATAAAATAGGATTGAACATAGGACCTGATTCAGAGCCGCTCTCTAAGGCGCGATTGCTCACTGCTGCGCGATTGTTGCTCAGTGCGCATATGTATAATTCGCAGTGCGCGTGTGCAAGCCAGTTTCAGAAATGGGGAATCGTGCGCTTGTAGCACAAAGACAGAGCGAGTGACAGATAGTGCCATTTGTGGGTGGTAACAGGGGAAGGTGTTTATGAATGGGGGAGTGGTGGAGCGAGCGCAGGAGTGTCTGACCGTCAAAATGGAGTTTTAAGGGCGTCCATAATTAAAAGACAGTGTCATTGTACACGTCGGTTTGCAACTATTTCGATGGAAGTACTCTCAGTGCTTGCGGGAGCCCAGGGTCTACCACAAGTCGATGTCTGCAGAAAAATAATAGAGTTGCAGGTGTTGCTCATTGCATTGTATAATTGCAAAGTAGATAGGTTCATTAGCATATTTTTTTTTTATTATTTCTGGTTACTCTTTCAGTTTGTGAGTGTGATATTTTTACAGATACCAATCTCAAAAAGCTTTTACTTCCCTAACAATTGCCCCTATATTTTTAGAAAAACAAATACATGATAATTTGTCTTTTGTAGTATTTAAAGTGAAATAGGTTTTTTTTTTCTAAAACTCCTGTCAAGCTGGTGTGGAACTGCACATCCCAGCATGCCATTCCAGAGTAAATACATGCCTTAATAGCAATAATGTGCCAGGTCAGGCCCGGATTTGTAGCTCCATATTAGATCTAGTGGTTTGTATTTTTTGGAAGAAGGATAAAAAAGCTTTTTAAAAAGACAAATGACTGACTGTGTTTTTTTTATATTTTGGGTTTTGTTATTTCATAATCCAAACATTTTTGGCATAACATTTTTTTTATTTTCATTATTGAAAAGAAGTAATTTTTCAAAACTACAAAAAAAAATTTCTAACCTAAAAATACACGATTTTCTGGACGAATTTGGATTGGGAATAGCATCAGAAAATGAAAATGTGGACACACTTACAGATGTGGGTGAGGAAAGTGTGCCTGTGCCGCTACCAGATGATCCTCCTCCACCTCCTACAAACACATCACCTCCAAATGTGGCTGGACCATCAGATGGCACGATACAATGTCTGGCTGACAGCCTAGCAGCTCTGTGCAGCAGCAGCCCTGAAAATGACAGGGGTAAAAAAAAACCAATCGGGCATACAGTTACCATCAATGGCGGGAAACCATCTGGTTCTCTGCCATCGATGATAAAAGTATTCAACATCGACCATAAACCATAAACGATTTTGAATCAATGATGGTTGATGGCCATCCCTAAATAAAGATTACAAACAACAGAGGAAATTGCAGCCACACAGTGCCCACTACAGGTGGGCCCCCTTCTGCCCTTCTGTCCAGGAACGGGACTCCAGTCCCACAATACACCCTCTGATGGCAGCCCAGCTAGACATGATCTTCAGTGTTGATCTGCAGAGTGATTTCAGGGGGTGATTCAGCTGCAGATGCAATGACAGGGATCATGCATATTCCTGATTATCTGGAATCTGACATGTGCCTAACTCATACTGCGCATGTGCAGCACTGGTCTGCAATCTCACACACAGTGATTGACAGTCTGCTGCCATTTCTGGGTGAGGAGGATGTGGCGTTGGCCTCCATTTCCCAAAACGGAGACATGTTATCACTGTTGTGGGGATTGAAGATACCAGGGTCTCTGTCGACTAATGGAGATTTCCTGACCTCTTTTGCTCATCTATGGCGACCGGCTTGCGTGATCCCATGGTCACTCAGCCGGCTGAAGGGATCGCTAATGATAAAATGGACGCAGCTTGGATCAGTAAAGACAGGACGCCTTCTGCTGCATTACCAAATGACAGATATATTAGCAGCTGCAATAGCATATCCGTCCGCAGCTGAATCACCCCCTTTGTTCTGCATTTCTTGTAATTTCTGACACTCAAGTGATGTTGGAAGCATTACTGATTTCTGTTCTGTATGTCAGTCTGCTTCTGATATACCCCACTCCAAACGGTATGAGAATACACCTGCTGCACTGTTATTTACTCCTAATTTGCATAGTTATCCAGGTTTTAGGTGAAGACAATGTAAAAAATTAAAGGCTGCAAGTGTACTTCAGGGTCCAGTCTTCAACACGGGCAATGCCGGGTATCCCAGTTAGTTTCAAATAAGAGGGAAAAAACATATAAAAGAACATGTAGCCTATTCTGGCTGGTGCACAGCTGGAAAAACAAAGGTGCAGTCTCTCAATTAGATTGATCGCCAAAGTCTGACATAGAACAAAAGACTCCTATACCTATTATCTCCTGTGCCACCCATTTTAAATCAGGGTCCATACAAGATCCGCTCACGCAACTTTTCATCTTAAGTACAGTAGTCGCACATCATTTTTCCTGTGTGATACCTATATGCAATATGGTACGAGCACATTAATCTCTATTATTTAAATTGTATGTAAATGAATGTATGAATGTAAATACAGCATCACTATAAAGCTGCCCGTACATGTTGTGATATGCACCTTGCGATGCGACTTGGGATCTGATGGCCGACATATCGGGCGGTCCCCACAGCATATCACTGCATGGGATCGTACATCGCATCCCCAGATCAAGTGAACATGTAGTAAGATCTGGAGGTGCGATGTATGACCCCACAGGAGTGTGAACGGCTGATCATGCCCACACACAATACAATATAGCAACGATATTGTACAAATCCGTCGGATCGGCTGCTATATTGCACCGTGTACGGGCACCTTTAGGTTGGTTAGATACCTCATTTCTCCCAAGCCATAAGTCCCATGTAAGTTTTAATCACAGACATGCATATAGATTTCAGGTATATTTACTTAATTTGGGGAAATCCTACCTATTATAAAAGTATCAATTTTACATAAAAAATGTGGTGAGGCTTTGATTTCTGCTTATGTGCAGTCACACCTAGTGGTTAGATAGCTCTTTTTTTCCCCCCCGACTGTGTTAGGAGCCAGCTTCACTTCTCCAAGTAATCAATATGCGAGCATAGACAAAAGGCTGTGATTGCTCATGTTTTATCAGGTTATTGTGATTTCCTGCTAACAGGTTTCCTGAATGAGGCTAACATTCTATTGATCTGTTTTGGACACATTTATGACCTAACATCAAAAGAAAAATAGAACTTGCAATATATTCTACTATAGCTATCATTTCTCACCAGACAACCAAAAAAATCTGCCGTTTTGAATAACACCTTTTGATGAATAAACTTTTAGACATCAGTGGATGTAGTGAAATGAAGAGCTGTAATTTTCCTTTTTCTTAGGCAGCAGAATACTTTGGGCCACCTTTGAGTGACAAATAAGTTCATTGAATACAGCCATAGCATAGTTTATTATTATGTATTATTTTTATAACACTAGCCTAATAATTAATTTAGTAAATAGTGAGCACCTGGGCTAATCAGATTTATGTAAGGAAAAAATTAAAACGTTACTAGAGAGCTGTGAGCAATTATATAGCAGCTGCATTGGAATCATTGCTACCATAAACTATAAGAACTATAATATTATCACACATAAATTATTTATTCCATTAGCAAATTTATATTTAATTTGTTGAAATTTGTGTCTGCACTACAAAAGACATAAATAATATGAAACCAAATTAGCAAGTTCATGTCTCATTAAGATAAATTCTATGTGTTTATAGTTCACTGTTTTATTCAGCTTTCAAAGCTGAATCATTTACTATTGTTTGTGAAATACTGAAACGGTAATTCTACAACTAACTGCTGTAAAACAAACAAATCTCCAATGTGCCCAATTAAAGCTCAAAAGAAGGTAATTATTATGGCTGTCACCAAAGAACCATTTCTGAAACATATGCATAAAGGAAATTGTATTATGAGCTGGAGTGTCTGTAAACAATGAGCCGGTCTCTTCATTTCTAAAAAGGACTGAATTTGTGTATTACATTTCTAGCCTGAAATTGATGGTTGGTTAGGTAGCTGTCCAAGGTACTGCAGGTGCTTGCACCTAGAAGTTATCCAAGTTTCTGCAGATGCTTAGGTAAAGTGATTATTGGTACATTGTGTCCGAGTAAATACATTATTTTTGGAAAATAAAATACTAGAACCTGTTATTGTCTAGCAATCAGCATGGTAGCAATCAGTACCATAAATTCCAAAAGTAATTGTATTTTTGGAAATTATATAAAGAGGTGGCACTTAGTTGTTATTTTAACACATTTTATAACTTCAAAGATCATTATAATATAATCAATATTATATAGCCAGGAAACTTTTGGATGTGGTTTTATATACTTATTATTGTTATTATTATTATTATTATTATTATTATTAAAATAATAATAATAATATCTATCATTTCTAAATATCTTTCATTTATAAGGTGCCATGGTGCTGTACATAGGGACAAGATAATACATAATACAGAAGAAAAACCTTACAAGCGTTAGAAGTTGTTTCCAAGAGTATAGTCCTGAATCTAGATGTTGGTGTTATCTCTCAACGTGGCAATCTTTTATCTCTCAGGAACTTTTCCCAGGGTTATTGGTAGACATGTTTGGTAGATCTTCCCCATGTCAGGACTGCATTATATTTGTGTAGTACAGGGGATTAATATCTGGTGATCACTGTGATGTCTGGACTGGTGGGGACAATGTTTTTATATTTGTGTGTGTGTGTGTATATATATATATATATGTGTGTGTGTGTGTGTGTGTGTGTATATATATGTGTGTGTGTGTGTGTGTGGGGTGCTCTGCCTATTGCTGTGGAAGACAGTTGGGCTCATCTTCTGCATATTGGATGCAAATGCAAGGACAAGCCCCTCTCCTTCTTTATGGTGACAGGGGTTAAAAGGTGCTGGTTCCATTTGGTAGACCAGCACTTTGATCTATGTATGTAGTGGAGCAATTATCAGTGATCTGTGCATGCATCTGAGTCGCACTGCACATGCGTTAGGCCCCATTACCATTGTCGCTCGCAGGATTTATTCACACAGTGATTAACAGGCAGGGACCATTAGTGGGTTACTCAAAACTCTGATCATCGACTGATATGCAACCGATGCTGCGTCTTTGTATGCAGTTGGTTGGATTTGTAAAGCCATAGGTGGGCGTCTCAATATACAAATCCCAGCAGCTGCGACATTATGAATATTTTCACCCACCCGCTGCATACAAATTCCTAGCAGCAGTGGCATTAGTGTACATCAATGAATCAGGCCCTACGTTAGATTAGTGCTAGGTATCACCAAGAAGGAGACTGTTGATTTAAGCAACCTGTTAAAACCAAAGTTACATTGTGAGGTCATCCTGCAGGTGTCAGTATCACATTACATAACTACATGAATACATTGCACAATATACTGTACATAGTTACATGGAGAAAATAAAGGGGAGAGAGTCTTGCTTGTGAGAGATTATAGTCATAAATTATGTATACATTTTTTTTATGTGTTTTAAGAGTATTAATAACTGGAAAATATGAATATATAATATAATTTCAGTATAAAAGTACATATTTCTCTCATAATTTTATAGGTAAGTATTAGTAACAGAGAACTACAAGCTGGATAGGTAACCCTAGAGTGAGTAGAGAAATAGAAAGTGACACCAGCACATTATGGACCTAGGCCCTCATTCAGAGCCGCTCGTAAGCAGCAGTATGCTCGTAGCGTTCCGATGTTGTGCATACGGCTGATTGCGAGCTTTTTTTAAGTTGTTCGTCGAATAGCGAACAGGAAGTGACATGTCAAATGTGATTGACAGAACAGGCCGTTTTTGGGCGGTGATGGGGGTGGAGATGGGAAAACGCAGGCGTGGCGAGGCATTTTGTGGGCGTACCTAAATTATCTCATGCGAACGGCAAATGTGATCGGAACAAGTCATACGTCACTGTCTGATCCACTTTCCGTTCAAACTGCTCGCACAGCTTGTGGTCTGGTATACTCTACCACAATGTCGATGGTCTCGTCCTCCTTCCCGTGCCTCTTCGATGTTTCTTCGATTTATCATTTCAGGCCAGAAAAGCAATCAACTTAGAATTGAAAACAAGCTTGTAATGTGTATAGCAACTAGTTTTTTTTTAGTAGCACAAAACTGTACGCAGGTGAAGTACTCAGCTGCTAATTTCTGGCTTAGACAATCAATTAGCGTACCAATTTTTCTATTTTTATTTTTTTTGGGTGGTTTTTTTTTGGTTTTGTGTTATTGCAACAATATTGTCATCATGTTTGTATTTTAGCAACATTTTTAATGGTCCCGGAAATTTCTTATCCATTTTGTTTGGGCAAAGTGTTCCTTTAAACTCCTAAATGGTTTTTAACCCTTTGTAATCTGTTTATTTTTTTTATTTTTTGGGTGGGGGCCGGGATTACCTAAAAACCATTTTGAGAATAATGTCACATTACAATGGAGCAGATTTTGAATTGTTTTTATTTTTTACACACATTTTTATATTTTCATGTGCATTTGCCAGTTTGCAGTTCTGGCTTACGTCAAAAATTGTGCCAAAAATTTAAAACAAAAAATTAGTGGCATTTTGCATAAATAAAATAACACACATTAAAAACAATTCACAAGAAAGGAGAGGGAAGTTTTGGCCCTTAATGAATATGGGGCAAGCACAGAAGGATTGTGGGAAAATTAGCCAGTGCTGTCATCGCTTTTTGCCCCGTTTGGCTGGGGTAGGGTGGGAGCCTGACCAGGTCCGGGATGTCTTTTGGCTGGCCTCTCCAGAGGCAGATGTTGGGGCCTCTGGAGTAGGCAGAGGGCTAAGCACATTTGGAGGGATGGCTGTTGTTGTGCCAGAGGTGGAGGATCCTGATGTTGCGGCAGGAAGGGAGGTCGGCTCCACCATGTGCTGGCGAACGAGCTGCTCCAGAGCATTGGCAATTCGGATGTTGGCCCTGGTATTTTCTGCCAGGGCCTGACCAATGGTCACGTTGGCCGCAGCATTTTGCTCCATGGCCTCCGCCACCCGTAGCAGACTGGCGTCCATCCTCAGCAGAATCTCCGTGTGGTGATCCGATTTAAAATTGAGATCCATGAGGAGGGCCACTGCCTGCGAGGGGGATTGCCCTGGACTGGCTTCTGCAGGGTCCCCAGCCGGATCTACTGCTTTCTCCCTTGCAGAGCCAGCAGAAATTCTGCGGCCAAGGCTCCCCTCTGGAGCAGACTCATCCGCCTGTGTCTCTGTGAGAAAAATGAGAAAAGAGTAACATTAGAATCTACATATTGTCACAAACACATTTCAGAGTTGGTAACATAACAACATTTACCTGGGACAACATTAGGAGCCGCAAAGTCTGGCATGTCCGTATCCATGTGGGACACGCCAAACACCTCCTCATACTGCACACACCCCTGTGCCAGCTCTTCCAAGTCATTCAGCTCTAATGACACAGGGGTGGGACCCCCACCTGTCCCCCTTGCATGCCTAGCTCTCTCTGCCAGTTTTTGTTTCAGCCGATATTTATAATCGGTCCATCTGTGGGTGAAAAAGTTGGCATTATTCCTGCAGTATTTGGCCCTGTAACCACTTTTTAAAAAAATGTAATTTTTACGTACCGGCGTTTGACATCCCGGGGTAGACGTTCAAACTCACCCACCCTATTGACAGCACTGGCTATCTCCTCCCACATTTTCCACTTCTGGCTTGCACCCATATTCCGATCTGCCTGTGGCAGGATGCAACACACATTTGTACCAAAACCTCCATCTCCTTTCTTGTGAATTGTGGCTGCCTTTTTTTTTGGATTCTTTTGTTGGCCTACTCGGCCCAGCAGCCTCTTCCATGGCATCCTCAACACCTTTTTTCAAAAACATTGTTTAAATTTAGATGTTCAAGTTTCTCTAAATTCGGGTTCTAAATAATAATTTAAGCCAAAAGAATCAAATACTTACCGGGCGCCTCTTGGCCATTGTTTTGCTGCTCTGTAGCCATTTTGAGCACACCAACTTGAACTACAGCAGACCGTTTTGGATTTTCCGTGACGTATTTATACATGCATCCGTATTATTCGTCTGCATCATTGATTGTGCGCTCCTATGATCCGTCCTTAATTTGAGCAGGAAAATAAAGACTATTTATGGCTTTTGGCGACTCGAGTCGAGGTGGCGGGTGATGATTGTTGGAGGTTTCGTGTGTAGTAGTGGATTGTTGGCGGGATTAGTGGATTGAGGCGGGTTTTTGGAGTAGGAGGTGGTTCTTGTTTTTTTTTCCTGATTTTCCGTTCGCTTTTTTTTATTGTGGTTATTTTCTTTGTCGGTTATTTTTTGAGTAAGTATTTTTTACAACTCCTTTAAAAGATAAGGGATCTACAAACAAAAATGTTCTTATTTTATTTTTTATTTTTTTTACTTTTTTACAGTTATTTTGGCTGTGCCCCATTGAAGTTTTTGGACTGTGACTTATTAGTCGAATTTCTTTAAGTTTATCTTTTTTCCTGATTTTCAAAATTAAATGTGTTGGTCTTCGCATATATTTTGTACATTACTGTTTTATTTCTAAGTTTAACAATCATGTATTAACACTAAATATAGCGTAATGTTTAGCCAAATATATTTCCTTTGTTTATCTCTTAAAAATGCGAACTATTTAGCGCACTAATGTTTCCTTATTCCCCATGTAAAAATGCGAACTATTTAGCACAAGAATGATTTTTATATTATAAATTTGGGCATTCTTGTTTGTCCACTCAATGTAGGGTGCATTTTCAAAATAATGTGTGCTCCACCCTATCTTTGAACGCATTTTGCCAAATTTAAAAAATTCAAATCTGTCCCCCCAAAATTCTAAACCGAATTTCTAATTTTGAAATGTAGGTTGTTGCACTCATGACAATACCCCGGCATTTAAGCATCTTTGGATTTTGTGGCAAAGATAAGTATTTTTTTGAAAGATCATTTTCAACAAACATTAACTACCTGGCTTACCATTTCAGGTTGATGTTGGTCGTCTTATTTTGGCCATGCTTCCGGAACCCGACCAACCTAAACCTCGTCCCAGGCATAGGCATCATAGAACACGTGTCACCCTTTTTGGAATGCCCGATGATGAGGTTTTAAGACGATACCATCTTCCTCCACAAATCATCATAGACACTCTCTCATTAACAGAGAGTGATCTGGAGCGGCAAATTGACAGTCCTACAGCAATACCACCACTTACGCAATTAATGGCGGTGTTACATTTCTGTGCCTCAGGATCCTTTCAAACCACGGTGGGAATAGTGGCCGGAATCTCCCAATCCTCCTTTTCAAGGATCCTGAGGGCAGTGACGGAGGCCCTTTTCAAGCACCTCCATCATTTTATTAACATGCCATTGGATATGGGTTCCCTTAGTGTGGTGAAGGCCAATTTTTACCAAATAGCTGGCTTCCCATACATCATAGGGGTTGTGGATGGTACTCACATACCACTTCAGCCTCCAGCACGACTGGAGGCAATTTTTAGGAACCGCAAGCACTATCACTCACTGAATGTAATGGTGGTATGTGATGCCTCCCTCCAGATCCTGTCCCTGAATGCAAAATTACCCGGGAGTGCACATGACTCATTCGTCATCCGGCAATCAGGGATTTGGCATAAATTAGACAACCTACAAGCTGGTGATGCGTGGCTTCTGGGTAAGTGGAGCCCTTTAGTTGATACCAATGCAAAGCTTGATACATAGTGATCCTGATTGTTGTATTTGTTTTTTCACAGGAGACAGTGGCTACCCTTGCATGCCCTGGCTGCTCACTCCTTATTTGGCTCCCACACCAGGGCCACAAAGTGAGTATAATTCCACACTTACAGCCACCAGGCAGGTGGTGGAGCACTGTATTGGCCTTTTAAAAGGCCGATTCAGATGCCTCCACCGATCTGGTGGCGAAATCATGTATTTGCTGGCTATGGTTTCTAAAATTGTGGTCCTGTGTGGGATCTTTCACAACATCGCCATAAGGAGTGGTGTCCCAATGCAGCCAGAGGATGCCTTGCCTGAGGATGGCCCCCCTGAGGTTGGTCGGGGGTCAGTATGTGGGGGGGGCCATACGCGATGATGTGGTGGCCCGTTTTTTCAGGTAATTATTGTCAAACATTTACTTAATTGACACAATGTCGACATGTACCATTGTAATGTTCCTTTTTTAAATTAATTTTTTAATTTTAACTTTTCTTGTCTTCCTTTACACACCTCGACAAAACGATGCCTACTACCTGCTCCATTAAATTGTGTACATGTGGCCACATTGGATCTTACTTTGGAATCAATTATTTCATCACCTCATTTGTGGCTTTATGTTGTCCTACTACTTATTTCATCAGTTCTTGATTGTTTCTTTTTTTGTTTGCTTTTGGTGTTGGGTTTTTTGGGGATTGTCTTTTCACTGTGTGAATTGCTTGACACAATTCACTTTCTGTATGTGTTTGGTGTGTATTAAAGTTTTGTTTTACGTTAAAAAGACTGTCTTTTACTAAATTCTAGTCACGTGTAACCTGGCACAAAAAAGGCCAACTTTCGAAATGCCTAATCCTGTAATGTGCAAAATGTTTACGTGTTTGAACATGCTTTTTGGCTTAACAAAATCATCAAAGGTATTATGTTGAATCAGTAGGTTTCAAAAACTAGGACTAAGCTGTTTTTTTAAAAATAATTACATTACCCACCCAAAGAAAAACAAGAAAATGTTTGAGTTGGTAATAACCTATTGGTATGTTGAGGTGTTTAATGTGGCAGCTTACATACTTCCTAGCGCTTTGTACAATATAATTTACCTTACTTTAAAGAACATAATCAAATAGTGGACTTATGGAAGGTTAAACAATGTAATTGTTTCAGACAATGAATGAGACTCGTTAAAATACAATGAAATTTTAATTTACAAACAATAATTTGCCCCAAAAAAACAAGGAAAACAAAAAATTTGTGACGAAGGGCCGCCGCCATGTGATCAAGGACCACTAACATGGCAATCATGTGGCCACGCAAGGTGCCCAAGCCTTCCTGGATACAATGCATCCGCCTCTGGTCCTCTGTTGTAAAAAACAAAGAGAAAAAAACAAAAACCTTACATTACAAGTTTAAAAAAACAATTCCTCCCCAAAAAAAAGTGTAAACAAAGATCCAGTTGTGATGAAAAAAACAAAGTACTGGCAAATGCAAAGATGGCAGAAATACTAAATTACAAATGAACACACAAAAAGGCAACCACAAACAATAAGAAGTACCCTTGTTAGGGTAAACAATAACTACCCAAGTATGAGTGTTTGGACATGTGTGATATGTATCATTGGTAAAAAACCAATACATTGTCTATCAAAATAAAAAGGTCAACAAGACAAAATTTCAAATTTATAACAGGGAAACCTACCGGTCATCGGGAATTGGGGGTTTGTAGGCCCTACATCCTCCTCCTCCTCGGAGGTGGGACAGTGATGTAGGCTCCACGGAGGGGAGATCTGGGAGCAGCTTGATAGCGATGACAAACGCCGATGGGGGGGAGGGGAGGGTGAAGAAAAGAGAAGGGAGGGAGTGGAGTCAGGAATTTGTGGGGGGTTACAAATTCCAGAGGGAGGGGCCTCAGGAAGTGGCCGGTCAGGGGTGGAGGGGGAATTGGGGGAAAGTTGGGGAGTGGCTGCTGTGCTTGGCGTTGGACTCAGGGGCCGAGCCCGGCGTCTGTGCCTGCGGCGATGGCGGATTCTGCGTTCAGCCCCTAAATGAGTAGAGAAAAATGTTTTTAATATATTTTGGGGTGGGGGGGTTGGGCCACAAATTAACAACTACACAAATGTTAGAACAGTTTAAAATTTTAAAACATGCACACGTAGGCCTGTCCAAAAAATAACAACAGGGCTAGACTGAAAACATGCACCCGTAGGCCTGTCCAAAAAATAACAACAGGGCTAGACTGAAAACAGGCACACGAAGATAGGGCTGCAAAAAGAGAAAGGAAAAAAAACAAACAAATACTTACTTTCAGCTATCCGCTGCCGAAAACAGGCCAGCAAGCGTGGCGTGCGGCGGCGCAGATCCGACCACCTGCGCTCGAGCTGCCCGATCTGTCAGCGTCAGCCGAAGGAGCACAGGCGGCGGCGAACCTCCGCATAGGTGGATCGCTTCTGGCGGTTGCTGATGGGGGAAGGCTGGCTGGTGATCCAACGGTCCATCACCTCCGTTAGGACCAAAAGCTCCCGCCTGGTAAACGCGGAGACTCTCATGATGGCAATGGTTTTAAAAAAAAAAATAGTTTTAATAAAGGCCATCTAAAAAATTTGATTGGCTAATGTAGTTGGTAAATTAACAGGAACCATTCTATTGGTTATTGTATGAGTCATGTGTCCTCCAGCCTAAAAAATATAATGTGAGTTATGATAGGCTTGATGCAGTGACATTCGTAAGGTAATTTAAATAAAGAAATGAAAAAACTAAAATATGCCTATCACAAACACATGAAAACAAGAGGATCATTGGTTCAAACATGTATTTTTTATAAAGTTAAACATTCTGGAAACCGTACGTATTCTGCGGGAAAAATGACACACGGACAAGATTAAAGTTTATTGAAAATGAAAAAAAAAACGGATTGCAAACATGTGAAGAGCAATTAAGTTAATTAATATATTGATTGGGATGAAACGATTAAAGTATGTATGCAGAATGAACGAGCAGGTAATCGAAATCTGACAGGCCCACTTCCGGTTTGGACTTGTGCGAGCGTTCTCTGCAACCAAATTGGGAGATGGACGGTGGCAAATTTTGCTCGCTCATTAGCTAGAGGAGGGGTTGGGAGACTTTGGGGCGGAAGATTAGCTACGAGTGAACTTTCGAGCGAGCGCTGGAATTTACATTTTCGCGCTCGTTCGTTGAGCGAGCGTACTGCCGCTTACGAGCGGCTCTGAATCAGGCCCCTAATTCTGAGTCAGACTAAATGGATCAATCTTTTTCTACTGTTCATGCGTTTAAATTACACTGCGCATGTGTCCAGATCCGTATGCACAGAGGGGCTGATTCAGACGCTCGCAAGCGGGTCGATGTTTGCCCCCTGCGCATGTGCCGCCTCCGGTGTGTGCAGCATGCGTGAGACCCAGCCAGCAACGGGCGCTCCGTCGCTACGGGTCTCGCACCAAAACGGGGCGGCTGTCGATTGTGATTGACAGCTCACCCTGTTTTGGAGGCGGGCAGTGGGGGGTGGCTGGACAAATGGAGGCGTTCCCAAGGGAATGCATTCCATTTGTGGGCGGCCCGACTGACATCACTAGTGATGTCAGTAGGTGGACTTCCTGCTCTATTAGAGCAGGAAGCTCACTGGGGCTTGTGATGGATGAGACCCTACCACAAGGGTCTCGTCGCAAGCCCGATGGTCGCGACCATCACCTGGCTGCCCGCTAAAGCTGTGGGTGGTCAAAATAAAAAACCGCCCTCATTCAGAGCGAGCGCTCTGAAAAAGCATCTGGCTCTGAATCAGGGCCAGAGTCCCAATTGTAATTGAGGTGCATGGGAGATGCACCTCATCGGGCCAATGTATCGGCTGTCCCTGGGCGGTGACAGGGGCATGTTATGGGAGTGTCACTGATATTAGTGGCATATAGAGACATAGAAATCGTTCATATAGGAGGTAATATTCAGACAGAATTTGCACCTGCCATTATCACTGGGGAAGGACTTGTAGCGGTTTCACATTAAGTCGCAGAAGCAATACTGGCAAAGATGCTGCAGTGTCCGCCTTAGAATCAGGCCCTACAGTATGTCAGTTTTAACTCAGCATCTTAGGGAAATGTATAATGTTGTGCGGTACACATGGGCATCTGGGATCAGGAGGGCCCTGCAAGCCACACCCTGCACTCATAGTATAGTTACCCTGTGGCGGCAAGCAGATCCTACCTCCTCTGTGGTGCAATCTTCCCAGTGACATCTTCAGATGATGGCGCTGTGCAGTGAAAGCAAAGACTCCAGAACTGTGCCAGAGTCTTTGCTATCTTGTGTGCATGCTCAATCTTCCCGAATCTCACTAGGAAGTGCCATTTTAAATGTAATTTAAATGAAACTGCCTCTCACTGTTTCCAACAGAGGGGCTGTTGCTGAAGCTGAGCTCACACCAGTTTGCATGGATTAAAATACACAAAATGATTCTGAGCATGCCTAGAAATAAGGTCACAAGCATAATGCAAATTTGTTTGAATCTGACAATTGTGCCTGCTTGTGACTCGGGAAAGGACACTCTAACATAGGCCAATTACAGCATTAACGGCATGTTTGCATAATTTAAAAGAGAGGCAGACTTGTACAGATACCCGTCAATGCCTTTTGAAATGTGGGTGCCTGATGCAGGTGCAATTACACGCTCATGATAATGACAGTCACAAGCAGTAGCCAGACACTCCTAACTGACTGATTGTGTCACTTCTGAATCTGATATTACTTTATTGCATTTCTTATATTATGATTTTATGTCCTTAATTTAGCAAGTTTTGTTTTCATTCTGTATTGAAAGGGATGCTTTTTATTCTGGTAGCAAATGTGTATTTAATTATAATTCTCAAAAATCTTATGTGACATCAAATTTCTGATGGTATATTTGGCTTCTACGTACAAAATTACATTGAAGTTGATATACTGTATATCATGTCATATGCAAAATGGCTATAATTATAAAAACAACCGCACTGGGGTGTATCTGATAAACATATTATTTAGTCAGATTAATATAAAGTATTATAATATTTACTAAATATCACACAGAGAACAGGCAAGCGGTTCGGCACTCAACAAACAATAGTAGTTAATACGTGACTTGCCCTGGTGCCTTCCAAGAATTAACTAGAATACTCTCCCAAACTGACTTATATCCAAATTTTCACAGACACTGCTGCCACAGTGGCAGCAGTGTCTGTGAAAATTTTGGATATAAGTCCCGCGAGTGCCGCCAGTTTGGGAGAGTGTTCTAAATATCACACATATATGCATGAAATAAGAACTATTAAAATATAGCTGAAACAGGTTTCAACACATAAATGGAAACATTCACTTAGTAGTTAGTGCAAGCTGAACCGCAATATATCAAGACTGGTTTTCTTCAAAAGCCACAAATTGTATAAAATTGAGCTCTTATTATTTGTAGCAAAAATTGTGACAAGTCCTATATATATTAGAGATGGAACACAGGGCCTGATTCAACACAAATCACAACTGCATAATCACATGCAATGCATCTGCAAAAATATGCTAATGTCTGCCACTGCTCAGCCAGCATAGAGATGCCCACTACTGCCTTCTCACATCCGTAATACCTCACCGTCCTGCGTATACATCGGTAATATTGGAGAACACCGGCCTGTCATGCACAATTACAGCAGGTCTGACCTGTTTCAGAATTTGCAAGTCTTGTTGCACACAGTGAGTACTCAAGATAGATGTCTCAGTTTGTTAAATGACAGGATAGCAGCAACACTTTTCAGTCACCACTGTGGCTAATTTCAAGCTAGTGTGATATCTTGGGGGTAATTAGCTCGGCAGAGGGTGGATTGATGCAATATTTAGGTGCTTAGGGTGCAATTAATCTGCAAATAAAGTCTCTCACAGTCTTTGTGCCTTCCCTGTATCCTCCAGGTATACAGTAGGTCCTGGCTTCCTCAGCCTGCAGCCCCGCTGCTTCAAGGTCCAGACACAGGCCTCCTGGCCCCCAATGGCTCACTTAGCTTCACGCTGCCACAGTCTCACATAGACTGTTTCCAGCAGCAGCCTGACTGGTCTGCCTTCTCATCAGCCCACACCTGAGCTCTCTCCACAAGGCAGCCATCTTCCCACAATGCTTTTCTACTCTGTCTGGGTGGATCTGTCCTGCCCCACGCAGAATCAGCTGCTCATCGGTGCCATCTCTGGTGATACTGCCACATATCCCCCTCCGCAGCTTGAAACCCCTGGGTTCAGCTACATGGGACTATGCATTCTCATTTTGCAGTCCCTCTTCATTATTCTCAGAACCATCCACCGGATCCAAGATAATCCAGACTCTGGTAATTTCTGGGGGTCGCATCCTCCAAGTTCCGGAGGTAATTTTTCTACTTACTTTTTGCCTAACTTTATGGTACCAATGGTGGTACTTGCTTTCTTTATACAGTACTTGAGGCTCACCCTTGGGTACTGCAACAGGCAATAAGAACTTGAAGTAACTTTTTCCAAAGCGACATACTTCATCTTTACTCTTGCCACTTAAACCTATTAAAGGCACATCTTTTGGCCAACTTTTGCTTGTCACATCTTTAATCTTCAGCCTTAAAGCCCTATATTGGCTACAGGCATGCTTCACTGACTACCCTTTGAAAGAAGAGGAGCTATCAGTATCTCGAGAGTCATCAGCATCACAAATTCTGGACCTTGGCTTTATGTGAACAGACAACGTACTGGCACTGTCACCCTCAGATTCCGGACTCCATGTTCACATAGGATACTTGAATATTTACTCAATTGATCCACATAATTTACCTCACGGCTTTGATGGCTATCTTCCACTTCATTAAGGCATAGATCTCTTGGATTTTCTTGTGCTCCCGATTTTTGAGTCTTGAAAATATAATGAACTTCCATATGTTTCACCAGCACAGGTTGAAGTTCCCTTTCCACAGAGGTCTTTATTTTCCAATTCACTTTAGCTGGACATTTTGCTTTGTAATTTGAGACCACTTCACTTCCTCACAGATAAATTCAGCTGTATTGCAAGTTTTATCCTGGTTGCATGACGGCATTACTTCATATACACGAGAATTACTCTTCACAAGACTGTTACCATTAACTGCCTGTAAGGTTCTGTTTTCCACTGCAGAAATGCATGACATGGGCACATTCACATCACTGTGCTCATATAGTGACATCAGAGTCTCATCTTTGGAAGCCATCAACATATCTGTAGACTTCTGTACCTCTTGTACCTTTGCCTCACGGATTATGCGATCACCACCTGTATACGTTATTTCTTTATTGCCAATTTCAGACACGGTTTTGCAACCTGGACCTGTGTCCCTTTGGGAGAACTTCACACCCTCAGCTATTACTGTAAGCTAAAAGTCACTGCAAGGAATCTCATCTACTTTTCCAAGACGGACCTTTAAGGAATTTCCCAACTCCGATACTTCTGTCCCTTCTTGTACACCGGTATCGTTAATGAGGACATCTCTATGACCACATTGCTGCTGAAAGACATCATTCTGGAACATCTTACTTAGTTCCCGCAATTCACTGTTTGTCCGCTTCTCATCACACAAGACACTCTGTACTGGAAGCATATCACTCTGCGTGCCAGCCTTTTCAGGATCAACTTGAACCAATTGCTGCTTGTGATTATGTACTTCTGCCACACTGGGTTCAGCAAAGATATCAGATGCCATTTTAGGTCCAGAATCCAACTTCAGAATGTTATTTAACTTCCTTTCCTCTAATTTTCCCACTACCATGTGGAACGTTTTCTGAGACGCAGACGGCTGCTCTTCCAGATTGGCAATTTTCACCATGGCGCTTTCCAACTTGCTCAAGGATTGCAGTAGATTGTGCTCGATGACTTCAAATTCAGCAACTCTCAACTTTTGTACAATTATTTCAGACTCTGCCATGTTTAATTTATATTGCAACTCCATTTCTTTGGTATTCCTCTCCACTTGGAATCTTTGCAACTGGTCCTGTGTACTTAGCAGACACTTCTCAAGGTTCTCACTCTGTTCTTGCAACTTCCAAGCCCTGCCATGGGCATTTTGGCTGGACCAAAATGCAATATATAGCACCTATCCTTGTGTATCAATGCCTATTTCCCTATAGATTGTAAGCTTGCGAGCAGGGCCTTCCTACCTATATACAGTCAGGTCCATAAATATTGGGACATTGACAGAATTTTCATATTTTGTCCTCTATTCACCACCACAATGGCTTTGAAATGAAACAAACAAGATGTGATTTAACTGCAGACTTTCAGATTTAATTTGAGGGTAATTACATCCAAATCAGGTGAATGGTGTAGGAATTACAACGGTTTCTATATGAGCCTCCCACTTTTTAAGGGGCCAAAAGTAATGGGACACACTAAACAATCCTAAATCTAACTTTCACTTTTTAATACTTTGTTGCAAATCCTTTGCAGGCAATTACAGCCTGAAGTCTGGAATGCATAGACATCACCAGATGCTGGGTTTCATCCCTGGTGATGCTCTGCCAGGCCTCTACTGCAAATGTCTCAGTTCCTGCTTGTTCTTGGGGCATTTTCCCTTCAGTTTTGTCTTCATCAAGTGAAATGCATGCTCATTCGGATTCAGGTCAGGGGATTGACTTGGCCATTACATAACATTCCACTTTTTAGCCTTAAAAAACTCTTTGGTTGCTTTTGCAGATTGCTTCGGGTCATTGTCCATCTGCACTGTGAAGCGCCGTCCAATGAGTTCTGAAGCATTTGACTGAATATGAGCATATAATATTGCCCGAAACACTTCAGAATTCATTCTGCTGCTTTTGTCAGCAATCACATCATCAATAAATACAAGGGAACCAGTTCCATTGGCAGCCATACATGCCCACGCCATGACACTACCACCGCCATGCTTCACTGATGAGGTGGTATGTTTTGGATCATGAGCAGTTCCTTTCCTTCTCTTCTCTTCCCATCACTCTGGTACAAGTTGATCTTTGTCTCATCTGTCAATAGGATGTTGTTCCAGAACTGTAATGGCTTTTTTAGATGTTGTTTGGCAAACTGTAATCTGGTCTTCCTGTTTTTGTGGCTCACCAATGGTTTGCATCTTGTGGTGAACCCTCTATATTCACTCTTGTGAAGTCTTCTCTTGATTGTTGACTTTGACACATATACATCTACCTCCTGGAGAGTGTTCTTGATTTGGCCAACTGTTGTGAAGGGGTTTTTCTTCACCAGGGAAATAATTCTTTTGTCATCCACCACAGTTGTTTTCCGTGGTCTTCCGGGTCTTTTGGTGTTGCTGAGCTCTCCAGTGCATTATTTCTTTTTAAGAATGTTCCAAACAGTTGATTTGGCCACACCTAATGTTTTTGCTATCTCTCTGATGGGTTTGTTTTGATTTTTCATCCTAATGATGGCTTGCTTCACTGATAGTGACAGCTCTTTGGATCTCATATTGAGAGTTGACAGCAACTGATTCCAAATGCAAATGTCACACCTAGAATCAACTCCAGACCTTTTACCTGCTTAATTGATAATGAAATAATGAGGGAATAGCCCACACCTGTCCATGAAATAGCTTTGAGTTGATAGTCCCATTACTTTTGGCCCCTTAAAAAGTGGGAGGCACATATTGAAACTGTTGTAATTCCTATACCGTTCACCTGATTTGGATGTAATTACCCTCAAATTAAATCTGAGAGTCTGCAATTAAAGCACATCTTGTTTGTTTCATTTCAAAACTATTGTGGTGGTGAATAGAGGCCAAAATCTGAAAATTCTGTCAATGTCCCAATATTTATGGACCTGACTGTATATCTATCTGTTATTACCCAGTTTTGTTCTATTAATGTTTACAATGGAATATGCTGCGCTATATAAGAAACTGTTAATAAATAATAAATAAAATAAATAAATAAGGTTAAGCTCTCTCTCGACAGATTCACTTTGCTTGGCAGCTTTATGCAGACTTTCCTCCAAGATACATTTCTTTCCGTCAGACACTCTGAAACTGCTCTAGCTGCAGCTAAATAGGATTGGAGAGTTTGTACTTGCTCCTTACAGCTGACTTGACGACGGACAATCTCCATCTCTTTTCCTTCACTGTCAGTTTCCCACTGAGCACGAGTCTGCAGCATCTGGAGATACCACTCTTTTACTTCACAAAACTTTTCCACCAAAGAATTTTTCTCCAATTTACAATCTTTAAGCTTTACTTGAGTGGACACAATTAAAGAGTCTTTTTCTTTTAACACCAGAGTCAGATCCACCACTTTCACTTGCGTGCACTCTACATCACTCTGGTGTCTCTGGACACATTCTTTCAAATCTTCTCCTTCCTGCTGAAGTACCACACACTTTTGCTGCACTTCAAAAATATTTTGCTCTAATACATCATTCTTTGCTAGGAGCATGTCATTCTCATACTTAGTAACACATTGGAACATTTTAGCCTCCGCAAGGCTTTCAGACATAACCGCACATTTGAGGTCTGTCTCTTTAAGAACTTCAAGTCTTTTTTCTTCTTCTTGCACCAATGCTATTTTCAAAGATGACAACTCACTCTGTAATGTCTCTTCAATTTGTGTATGCAAAAGCTTCTCTTTTGTAGACTTGTCCTCCAAGTCACTTATCTGGTCGCAATAGCGCATAAGTGTTTTATGCCAAACTTCACACAGAGAGTCAACTTTTTCCATGCTGACATAGGACCCCATTAAGACCTGCTCACAAACGCTATGCGCTCGCAAGCAGGTCGATGGTGAGGGCTTGCGCACGTGCAGCGCTCGCACTGCGTGTACGCAAGCCCCGAAGCGAGTGACAAATGCACTCGCTCCAGGGCTCGCTACAAAAGAGGTGGCTGTCGATGTTGATGGACAGCTCACCCCATTTTGTAGGTGGGGTGGGTGGCTGGACAATCAGAGGCGTTCCTGAAGGAATGCCTGCTGTTTGTAGGCGGCCCTACTGACCTCACCAGTGAAGTCAGTAGGGAGCTTCCTGCTGTGTTAGAGCAGGAAGCCACCTGGGGCTTGCAGTAGACGAGACCCTACCGCAAGGGTCTCGTCGCAAGCCCTTATGGTTGTGATGGTCTCGCCCATCGCGACCATCACCTAGTCACTCGCTAAAGCTGTGGGTGGTAACCCACAGCTTAGCGAGTGGCCAGGAGGCCGCCTTTCAAAAGAAAAGCGTCCGCCCTCATTCAGTGCGAGCACTCGCTTTTTGCGAGCAGCTCTGATTGAGGTCCATAGTCCTCTCCTAGTGGACTTTGCACCATACACTGACCATACACTCTGACATCTTTACATTCAGTTGAACTGTGCTCTAAAGTCTATGTTGGAACACCAGCAAGATACAATAATTAAGGATTATACAATTAAATTTATTAAAAAGGCTAATTAGCCACACATAGACAAACAGGAAATAATGAAAAATAATAAATAACAATGCAATACAGTTGATCAGACTCTCAATACATAAATAAAGAATTAAAAGAAACAGTCTTGAATTAACTTGTATCTGAGAAATAGATACAATAAGAAGAAGCAATTATGTGCCTGGAGATCCTTGTCAAAGCGAGTCAATGTATCAATAATCCTTCAATTGGAGGATATTTATAAAAATAAACAAGTATGGTAGCCTGGAGACCAGAAAAAAATTGCCTCAGTAGTTATGCTGTATATTAAATTTCAAGTATTGGTTCAGCACAAAACAGGATACAGGGATCTCATACCAGTATTTAAAATGAGGTGGTTCATATGTATTGCCCAAATCTGGATTACATATAACAGGCTCTCTGTATGAAACAGATAAGTCTCGTATAAAGTCAGTATAAGGGGTATGTCATACAAATAGAACTGGCATCCCCTATCCTGAGTACACCTGATTGTAAGATGTATGCTGCATAGATGAATTGCTCGTAATAGAACTCACTTGTAGTATGAGTCACCAGCTAGGAGCCGTCTCCAAAGGGTTAGCTGTGTCTCTCGAGCAGACAATTATCAGAACATGACAGTGTGAAGCCCTGGCTGTAAAACGTCTCCAAGGGAAGCCGCAGTATCTCTTAGATGGCTAATTGGTGACCGGCATGTAATGGAGAGCAAGCCGTAGCGGTAATAAGCACTCGCATGCAGTGTGCCAGCTGACAGCTTACTCAGGAGGGCAGCGGCATGGGCGATGGATAAGCATCCTGCTGATCCTCAATAACAGATAAGCCTCTGCTCCTACGGCAATGTAAGTCACGATAGACAGGAAGCTGGATTCGGCAATCCACTGCAGTTTATATTAAAAAGGTGGAAGAAAAAAACTGTAGGCAGGTTGAATCTCCAGGCATCCAGGGGAACAGCAAAGCGTTTCGGCTACCACCGTAGCCTTTTTCAAGCCAAGATGTTCCCAATGTCCGTTGTCTAGTTTAAATAACCCCAACATCAATTTAATTGGTCAATCCATCATTTTGATTTGATTTGTTTTAACCCATGATGGTACATTCAGAAAGCCATTCAGCAGGTTTATAATTAATTATGTCTAGTTAAAACAACATACATCATTGACTGTGGAATATTACTCCATTAAATAAATAGACTAATATGCATAACTTAATTTACAGATAATAAATATAAAGAAAAGAAATATATAAAAATAATATGAACAATAATGTTAATTAGCATGATTGTTAGAAATAAATATAGCATATAGATATATAACATATTACAATAGATAAAGATCAATCTGGTGTCCCAACATAAATATGACTTATTAAGTCAGGGTATTTCAAATATTGATTAGTTTATAATATATTATAATTATAAAAATAAAAATAAAGTTAAAAATTATAACAATAATAATAAAATTATCTCATCTGATTCGATGAAGATATTTATTTGTAATACAGGAGATAAATTGGTGTATGTGAAAATAAAAAATAAAATAGAATAAAATACAATCTTAACCTATTATCAAGAAAGAAAAAGACCAGAAAAAACACGAAAAAAGCTGACACATATGTAATATGTTTATATAGAAAAGAGTTATAGTCATCATCCCGACCTACCGTAACAATACATAGGAGTAATTTACATCTAAATCCTCATATCTAATATAGGTCATATTACAGACTCAACCACTATTCAAAGACTAAATGACTATACCACATCCAAGATCAACTCTATTGCATTGTTATTTATTATTTTTCATTATTTCCTGTTTGTCTATGTGTGGCTAATTAGCCTTTTTTAAATAAATTTAATTGTATAATCCTTAATTATTGTTTCTTGCTGGTGTTCCAACATAGACTTTAGAGAGCAGTTCAATTGTCTATTATTTTTATTTTCTAAGGTTGACATATCTTAGTCGACTGCTGATTTATTGTCTGATCCTTCCACTCTATTGGCGCTAGGTCCCTATTTTTCTTGTTCCATTGCCTATTTGTCATCCCAGCTGCCTGTTGTTTGGGAGGATCAATTTGACCAAATTGTCATGGGTGAAAGAAATGAGGAATAGGAGAGAGGAACTCCTATTGAGATTTGATATTGAGACCGATGCCACTACAGATAATATAAAATCTCATGTGAATCGAGGTTTTTTAGAACTGGAGTCTCTCCTTTTGACTGAAAGTAGACATTGGTTAGATAGAGTGTTTCTATCTAAATACATAGAATTAGATAGAATACCAAAAGGTCGACAAATAAATAAACATCTCTCTATTAATGATGATCCAGAACTAACTAAAGAATGGGAATTAGACCTTAAAGCTCTGTTTCATTGATCAAATCACTTATAAATTATAGAGAAAGGAAAATATAAAAAGTTACAAAAGAGATTGAACACAGTCAAAAAAAACTATTACAATTTAAGTATAATCCAGATTTTAATAGGAGAGAATCAGAACTAAGCCAAACAGTCATTTCATAAGAGAAAGAACTTACAGCAAAGAAAAGACAGAAACTATCAAGAGATGAAAACCAATCGCTTACCCACACTAAGCGTTATTCAAGGAGACCATTCTCTAGACAGAGGTTACCTCCAAGGGTCGGGATAATGACTATAACTCTTTTCTATATAAACATATTACACATGTGTCAGCTTTTTTCATGTTTTTTCTGGTCTTTTTCTTTTTCTTTCTGTTTTGCTTTCTTGATAATAGGTTAAGATTGTATTTTATTCTATTTTATTTTTATTTTCACATACACCAATTTATCTCCTGTATTACAAATAAATATCTTCATCGAATCAGATGAGATAATTTTATTATTATTGTTATCATTTTTAACTTTATTTTTATTTTTATAATTATTATATATTATAAATTAATCAATATTTGAAATACCCTGACTTAATAAGTCATATTTATGTTGGGACACCAGATTGATCTTTATATATTGTAATATGTTATATATCTATATGCTATATTAATTTCTAACAATCATGCTAATTAACATTATTGTTCATATTATTTTTATATATTTCTTTTCTTTATATTTATTATCTGTAAATTAAGTTATGCATATTAGTCTATTTATTTAATGGAGTAATATTTCACAGTCAATGATGTATGTTGTTTTAACTAGACATAATTAATTATAGACCTGCTGAATGGCTTTCTGAATGTACCATCATGGGTTAAAACAAATCAAATCAAAATGATGGATTGACCAATTAAATTGATGTTGGGGTTATTTAAACTAGACAACGGACATTGGGGAACATCTTGGCTTGAAAAAGGCTACGGTGGTAGCCGAAAAGCGTTGCTGTTCCCCTGGATGCCTGGAGATTCAACCTGCCTACAGTTTTTTTCTTCCACCTTTTTAATATAAACTGCAGTGGATTGCCGAATCCAGCTTCCTGTCTATCGTGTCTTACATTGCCGTAGGAGCAGAGGCTTATCTGTTATTGAGGATCAGCAGGACGCTTATCCATCGCCCATGCCGCTGCCCTCCTGAGTAAGCTGTCAGCTGGCACACTGCATGCGAGTGCTTATTACCGCTACGGCTTGCTCTCCATTACATGCCGGTCACCAATTAGCCGTCTAAGAGATACTGCGGCTTCCCTTAGAGACGTTTTACAGCCTGGGCTTGACACTGTCACGTTCTGATAATTGTCTGCTCGAGAGACACAGCTAACCCTTTGGAGACGGCTCCTAGCTGGCGGCTCATACTACAAGTGAGTTCTATTATGAGCAATTCATCTATGCAGCATACAGCTTACAATCAGTTGTACTCAGGACAGGGGATGCCAGTTCTATTTGTATGACATACCCCTTATTCTGACTTTATACGAGACTTATCTGTTTCATACAGAGAGCCTGTTATATGTAATCCAGATTTGGGCAATACATATGAACCACCTCATTTTAAATACTGGTATAATATCCCTGTATCCTGTTTTGTGCTGAACCAATACGTGAAATTTAGTATACAGCATAACTACTGAGGCAATTTTTTTCTGGTCTCCAGGCTACCATACTTGTTTATTTTTATAAATATCCTCCAATTGAAGGATTATTGATACATTGACTCGCTTTGACAAGGATCCCCAGGCACATTATTGCTACTTCTTATTGTATCTATTTCTCAGATTCAAGTTAATTCAAGACTGTTTCTTTTAATTCTTTATTTATGTATTGAGAGTCTGATCAACTGTATTGCATTGTTATTTATTATTTTTCATTATTTCCTGTTTGTCTATGTGTGGAAATTAGCCTTTTTTTAATAAATTTAATTGTATAATCCTTAATTATTGTATCTTGCTGGTGTTCCAACATAGACTTTAGAGCACAGTTCAATTGTCTATTATTTTTATTTTCTAAGGTTGACATATCTCAGTTGACTGCTGATTTATTGTCTAATCCTTCCACTCTATTGGCTCTAGGTCCCTTTTTATCTTTACATTCAGACTGTAAAGTCCAGCCTGGGTTTTCCATCTCTCTAGACTGAGAATGAAACTTTGTAGCAAGAATTCTGCCTTTAGAATTTTTCTTTTTATTTCCCATGATTCTTGGCACAAAATACACAACTTGTTTTTGTTTTCACTGTATCCCACTTTGCCTTCAAAAGTATTTTCAACACAGCAAATCATTTTTCTTCATGTGGCACCACAATTACCAGCATTTATCAAACAGTCTCAATAGCCTTTCAGTAGGAACCTCTGCTCCCTCAGTACCACACATTGACTTAATGAGCATGAGCAATTCACCAGGATAAACCACACAATTTCTTTTAACCCTTCCAATGCTGAGGAGTGAACATTTCTCTTCACAGACAATATACTTGCGCTTTTCACTTTTGCAATACACTGGAATACTGTACTTCAGTTTCTGGCAAACTTTGCCTCTCCCATAAGCAAACAATTCCCCAGCAACTTGTGTAACACTTATTTCTCTTCCTTTCCAAGGAAAAGATGTACACTGCACAATAGTGCACACTTGCAGACAATTTTTTTGTTTATACAACACTTCACAACAGACTTATCTTCACTCACCACCTTGATGAGCATTCCACCATGCAGGTGCAGTGAGCCTCCTTACCGTATGTCCATTTACTTGCTGTAATCCATCTGTCTTGCGTAGACCTTTATGAGTAGAATCTTCGTGCGTAGAATCTTCATTTGTAGAATCTTCGTTGCCCTCATTCTCCATATGTGATATCTTGGGGGTAATTAGCTCGGCAGAGGGTGGATTGATTGCAGTGTTTAGGTGCTTAATGAGGGTCCACACAGAGCTTTCAAGTCAATAAATGATGCTTTACTTTCCAGCATGGATAGTCAGGAAACAAACTGAAAATAATAAACAACCCAGCCCCTATTTAGGGTGTCTAACTCACTTCTTGAGTGAGTTAGATGCCCAAAAGGTGTGCAGCTAATCTGCCAATAAAGTCTCTCACAGTCTCTGTGTCTTCCCTGTATACTCCAGGTATACAGTAGGTCCTGGCGTCCTCAGCCTGCAGCCCCGCTGCTTCAATGTCACATAGTCTGAGAGGTTTATGGTCCCTCCTTGCCTCCTGCAAGGTACAGACACAGGCTTCCTGGCCCCCAATGGCTTGCTTAGCTTCACTGGGCTCTCTGGCTGCCACAGTCTCACATAGACTGTTTCCAGTAGCAGCCTGACTGGTCTGCCTTCTCATCAGCCCACACCTGAGCTCTCCACAAGGCAGCCATTAGGCATAACCCCACAATGCTTTTTTACTCTGTGTGGGCGGATCTGTCCTGCCCCACACAGAATCAGCTGCTCACCAGTGCCATCTCTGGTGATACTGCCACACTAGTTTGCAATGGCTATTGAGTAGTGTTACCAGAACAAATATCTTCAAAAAATGGGGGGGGGGTGTATCTGACATATTTGTGATGAAAAACTACTGCTACTTGTGTAGAACTGCCAGCATTGTGCGACTTTACATGCAATTCCTTATAAAGGTTCACCTGCCACATCATGGGGTCTATTTACTAAGCAGTGTTAGGAGACAGAGTGAAAAGTGATAAGAAAGTGATAAGGTGCCAGCCAATCAGCTCCCAACTGTCATATCACAGGCTGTGTTTGAAAATTGACAGTTGGGAGCCAATTGGCTGGCACCTTATCACTTTCTTATCACTTTTCACTCTGTCTCCTAGCACTGCTTAGTAAATAGACCCCCATGTCTTGTTTCTGGCATCTTGGGCCATGAGAATACTCTCTGGGGGCCACAAAAAAGCACTTAGCAGCAGTACCTATCAGTGGACATTTTACTGTAGTCTTCAAGGCTTCAATTCAGTGGTTATTTGCATAAACCTTTTGTTATTAACAGTGGCAGATCCAGAAGTGGGACTGCAGCGCAGTCCAAAATTCAAATAGGGGAGCCACAACAACTGCCACCCCAAACATAGCCAGCTGGGACTCACTGGCAGTTGGTGTGGCTCCCCTATTTGAATTTTGTACTAGGCTGTAGTCCCACCTCTGGAGCCACCACTGGTTATTAACCATCTTATAGATTGTAAGCTTTCAAGCAGGGCAAGTCATTATTACATTTTCAAAATCACACTTGCACCTTAGCTTGCATCATAATATAAATATTCTCTAGGTAAAGACTTATCATCGACATTGCTATGTCAGACATGATCCCATATCATTAAAGATTGGCCCATAACCTTGAGCATTTCAATCTTCCCTTCACAACCACCCCCAAGCACCCTTTTGTCTTTGATAGATTACATTCTAGTAACTCAATTCACTGTGATTACTTATTGGTTTCCTCATGTTTAGAGTTTCTGCCAGTGTCGTAACTATAGAGGGTGCAGGGGCTGCGCTTGCTATGGGGTCTGCCAGCCCAACAAGCGTCCCCCTGCACCCTCTGTAGCATGGCTGGCCAAGTTGCTGGTGCAACTGGGAACGCTGATCTCTGAAGCGATCAGAGACTAAAGACACCTTTGATCACTTCAGAGGCCAGCATTCCCAGTGATGCAGTGCGTGGGTGAAGTCACCCTCATCACCCACAATGAGAGGAGCCTGCTCCTGCTGCTAGATCTAGGAAGATCCAGTTAGCAGCAGTGTCTATGTGGGAGAGCTGACAGTGTGGACTGGAGCGTGAACAGAGGTAAGTACTGCACAGGGGAGGAGGACCACAGCATAAGGGGCAGTATATGGGGCATTACTTAGGGCACAGCATAAGGAGCACTACTAGGGGAATTACTGGGGGTGCTGCATTAGGGGTATTACTGGGGAAGCAACATAAGGGGCACCACTAGGGGTATTACTGGGGCACTGCTTAATGGGTACTACTGGGGGCACTGCATAATAGGCTTTAATGCAGGGGGCATTGTATAAAGGGCTCTAATACAGGGAGCATTGCATAATGGGCACAACTACATGGGGCATTGCATAATGGGCACAACTAGAGGGGGTACTGCATAATGGGCACAAGTACAGGGGGCATTGTATAATGGGCACTGCATAAGGGGCACAACGACAGGGAGTAGTGCATAATGAGCACAACTACAGGGGCACTGAATAGGTAGACCTATGGAGGCCTTGAGGACATTTTGCTATGGGGCCCCCATAGCTCTGGTTATGACCTTGGTTTCTGCCCTGCCCACCCCATCTTTTTCAACTTTTCCCCATCCACTTCCCCACATTTTAGTCCACTTTTCACTCACAGAATATGTTCTAGTATCTTATGTCACAACCTGTGCATGACATCTCCATGGCATTCATTGTATTATCCTTCTAAGTAAAAGGCCTGAATTCCATTAGAAAATGAATGGTGTTCCTGTGAACCTGTAGGAGGGGAGGAGGATGACAGTTTACTTCTAGTAGAGATTTGGCTATTGAGTTGTACATACTATACTCCAGGGTAAACAATTCTTTTAAACTTTCATCACCTCCCTGATTGCGAGAAACGCAATATAAATAAAAGTGACTTCTTTGCAAATGTTATCTAGGGTATTCCATAATACTGCTTTCTAGCAGTGTGCCCTAATTTTGTATACTAACAACTAGATTATTCAGTAACTTATTATTCTTATTTTTATTCTTGGACATCATGACAATGAAAGATCATTCTACATATTTTGGGCCATGACATAAAATAATTGAAAACAAAACCTCATATACTCAGATTGTGTTGCTCTTTTCAGTTTTTCTGTAATCTTGTTGCCTTTTGGTAAGATTTGCTCAATTCCCTGTAGTTCTTCAATCATTCATATGTCCATCATGACATAAGTAATCTAAAAACCCTATGCTTCTATATCTTTCATTTCCTTAGACTGTGACCCAGCTGACACTTATCTATTTAATTTTAGTTTTTTCATTGTGTTTTGCTAAACACTGTACAAGAAGATATATAAAAATATAATTTAGTGCTCTTGCTGGGCTGTAGTAAAGGTGCAGTTCGTTCTACTCAAACCAACTCACTAATCCTACTCTACTCAAACCTACTCACTGTCCATAATTTTAACCTGACCAAGCTATGCAAAAGTATTTATAGCTAAGTGATTTCAAACATTTATTCTAAAAAATGTATGTAAAATTATGTGTTTTCAAGTACAAATGAAAGTTGAGGATGACCAAAAGCAAGTTGACTAGTCTCCTCTTACAGATTATCTAGTGACCTCATGTTAAAGAAAGTGCTGTCTATGGGGTGACATGATTACCATATTAAAAATGATTACAAAGATCTGTATGCTTGGAGGGGCGGTTGCTGTCACACTGTACATCACTTGTAAACAGAAAGCTCCATTGGTCCACACCGCAGAGCACAACACTGTACATCCCACCCACTGGCCTCCCCTCCATTGAACAAACACCCTCAAATGACTTTTTCCCCAGAAGCCGCTCCCACTGGACGCAGCACCACCATGTGACACTGCTACAGTCTGGACTGAAGGGGCACCAGGAGCTCAGAAGGACCACAACAGCAGGCACAGCTTACAACTACTACCCACCTACTGGTAGGTTATCCCTTTATCTGAGTATCCCTACCAGTGCTGGATGCCGTCACTGTTTTTTCTGTACTGCACACAGCTGCATACACCCTGAAGCGCTAAGGACACAACATTTAGTCTGACAGACCACAGGTCTACCAGGGGACATGTGCTGTTCAATAAATGGTAAAGGTGCTCCCTAAAGGATTTACCTTATCCCTCCCCACAGAACACAATCTTTTAGAGTGGGGGTATAGCAGACCCGATTATGCTGCCAGCACCGTCTTTAGAGAAGCATTGTGACTACTCTTGATTTCATATCACTACATATCCCTTGACATACAGACACGTACACTCCAAGCACAACCACAAACACAGAATATCACATATACAATCAAACTACTCACACAGTACATAGTCCAAACCCCCAATACAACAATCCTCCCATTTTTTCCCCACATGCATATAGTCAGGATAAATAGTGAATTTTAAATGTCCAAACATGACTAAATTCTAGGCACAGTCTGTATTGCCGGGATGAGAGGAGGGGGCCCTGGACGGAGACTGTACACGGGCCTCCTACTCTCTTAGGACACCCCTGGAGTAAGAGATAAATCAGAGACAGGCTTCCCAGCCTGTATGCATGATTCAGAATTGGATGGAGCTTTTGATACATGCCCACAACATTTCCATGACACTATGGGCTGGATTCAGCAGCGTACATAATAGCGATTACACACGTAATCGAGTGATTGTTTGCCGTTGCACATGCATACAAGCCGCACTGCGCGTGTGCAGTGATTGCATTGCGATTATGGATGCACAAAGGGATCCATCGCAGAGTGACAGGCTGTCATTGTTTGGGGGTGATGACGGGGGAGTCACAAAAACGCAGGCCTACCTGTCTGTGCATAAATTAGCCACAGTGATTGCATTTGCAGCTTGAGTACTCATTGCATGCGACGAGACTTGCAGTTTCTGCGGTTGCTCAGACCTGTTGTAATTGCTACATGATGGGCCGATGTGCATTGATTGTACCGATGTTTACACAGAAGTGCGAGGTTGGCCACATATGAGAAAGCAGCAATGGGCGCCTTTATGCTGGCTGCGCTGTGGCAGGCATTCGAATATTTACGTAACTGCATTCCATGCGAATTCACAGCTGTGATCGCAATTGTGATCCGTACTAAATGAGGCCCCATAACAAGTGAGGGTGGTTACATGCAATCGTATTGTCACCGCCCAGGTCACACCAAACAACTCTCTATTTCACAGAAGGCCAGAGCTTGTCAATTTGCATCCAACTCAGAATAAGATGCAAATATGCGTAAATTCACATCTGCGCATGTGCTGTATGCACAAAATCACCATTACTATTCATGAACAGAGGAGCTTATTCAGACCCACTCGCTAAGATGCATACTCTTGCTGCTGCCGATGGTATGTATTGTGCTCATGAGTATGCATCTCAGTTCGTGTGCGCATACCTTAGCGAAAGTTCACAATGCATTCGCTCATATACAGCCCAGTGACAGGTGAAGCCATTTGTAGGTGGTAAGTAACGGGCTGGCCATTAAAACGGAGGAGTGGAGGTGCAAACACAGGCGTGCCTGAACATCTCAACGGCATTTTACAGGTGTGCATAATTTAAAGACAGCATACTCAACCTGCACATCTGTTGTATCAGGGCATTCATTTTCCCCCATCTGGTTTATGCCCATAAGGATAACACATGGTCCTTGCAGCATCCAGACGAAGATTAAAAATAAATATAATGTAGCATTGAGTCTTACATATTGGATTTATGTTCCTCTGTCATTATATTTCACCATATGTAAAGGTCATGTTTAAGAGACACCAGTCAGACCACCGTGACAAGAGCATAATCATTCCAACTGGCACTTTACAATTATGTGATGCATTTATATTAGACAAATCAGAGACTAGACATGAATATACTAATGAAATACTGTTAGAGATGTAATGCCTTTACCAACTGTCCTTGAGGAGTCTGTTTATTTTATTGTGCCTCCAGGGAAAACTCTTTTTCAATATATTTAGCTCATTCTGAGCCTGATTCTGATGTGGGAAAAAAAAAGCAGCAAGTAACTGTGTACCTGGACACCTAGACACCATGTTGCAATGTAAGGGGTATAACATTTATGCTTTTGCATGCAGGGTACATACCGGCTACTTTTGCATGTAGCCTAAAAATGCTGGACAGCTTTATTTTTACACTGCAATTTATATATCAGTTTGGACAAATCTTTCTCAATTCTCTCATCACATTTGACATCTGCCCCAAATGTATGGTTCTGCCAAGTGGCCTGATTCAGAGACAGACGCTAATGCGACCGCAACTGCGTCTCCGTACACAATGCAGTTTCAAAAATATGCTAATGTTAGCAAAGATCACCTGAGCATAAAGACGCCCACTACTGCCTTCTCACCAGCGTTCAACTACGCATACCTACTTAAACATCGGTACCATCAAAGGTCATCGACGGCCATTTTACCCCTGCGGAAGGTCTGACCTGACACAGGCCAGGGAGCTCTTCTGCCATGCAGAGCTGTGTATGCAATTGTAGTAGCTAATTTATGCACGCCCACGTAAAGGCGTTCAAACGTCCAGGCACACCAGCGTTTCGCTAACCACCCCTGTCTACACCCCAAACGGTCACTTCCTGTCAATCAACCTGCAATGGGCCTCCATGGTCTGCAGGAATGCACAGTGAACGCACTACTGACTTCACGCATGCGCACTGCGATGCATACGAATGCGCAATGGGAAATAATCGCTCGATCTGCGTGCAAATTGCAGTTGCATTCATCTCTGAATCAGGCCCAAGGTGCACAGTTACTTGCTCTGCTTTCTCAGACCACAGAATCAGGCCCTCCATGTGTAGTATTACATACATTGCATGTACCGTGACAGGGTTTGTGAAATATTCATATTTATTTACTTTTATTTACTTTGTCCGTACTTTTGTTCAAGAAAATTCAGCTTGATGTGAAGAAAATGTGAAGGAACTCTGCACGTTCTACTCTCTCATTAGCTTTATATCACCCAAGGTAAAGTTACAAGTCTCAGGAAAGGATTCCGCTGTACACCCAAAAGCTAACACATACTTGTCAAAGGTCGTCATTTATTGAAATAACCCATTTTCTTTGGGCTTCTTTTATCTGAGTAGTATGCATAGAAAAGGTCTCAAATACTACATCCTGATTTTTTTTAAAAGCAAACCATTGAGTTTACATTTAGAGTAGTAGCACTGAACAGCAGCTTTAGCACGCAGGTTAATACTGAGGGAGAATAGTAAAAACAATATCACTATGCTACTCTCCTGGAATTCCCAGGGCCTGTAGTCTAGATACAACACCTTCTTCCAGATGTTCCCCTTCAGTGATCAGCAGTGATTAATATCAGAACTCATTCTTGATGCACCCTCTGAGAACTGCACATTGGCTACTTATTTTATTTTCCTAAAGCTAAACCCTCTTCTAATATCACAGCCCAGAGTTGGAGAAAAATATTATTAATTAAAAACATTGTCACCCAGGACACATCTAGCGCCCTCCAATCAGAGCCCTGGTAATGCCAGCTCTGCACTATGGGTCTGATTCAATGACAATGTTTATGCAGTTGAAAGATTATCAGTAAGCTGCACATGCGTCTAGGTACATTACCATACTCTCTTGCAGTGACATTCGCATTACAGTGTGATTCACAGTCATGTAAGGAAGTAATGGGGAGTGGCAGCAAAGAACACAGGCATGTCACATCCTGTAACTGTCATCTCATATGCAAGAAATATGGCTCAGTACCCACAGCCAATCTTCAGGACCATTGGCTTACTCATGACTGTCACAATAGAATGATCTGTGACAAATGCTGCATCTTTGTACGCAGATGCTGCAACAATTTCACAGATAGTTGGATTTCCAAAGCAGCAGGTGAGGGGGTCTCACTACATCTGCTGGTGGCTGCAACATTTGCATGTATTCACATAGCAGCTGCATACACATACGCAGCAGCAGCAGCAGCGGCATTACCGTACAATCTGAATTAGCCCAATAGCAGGACATGACTGTACACAAAGTAAACTATTTGAAACATATCCCCTTAGCATGGGTTACATTTCCCCTTGGCATGAGTTACATTTCCCCTTGGCATGGGTTACATTTCCCCTTGGCATGAGTTACATTTCCCCTTGGCATGGGTTACATTTCCCCTTGGCATGAGTTACATTTCCCCTTGGCATGGGTTACATTTCCACTTGGCATGAGTTACATTTCCCCTTGGCATGGGTTACATTTCCACTTGGCATGAGTTACATTTCCCCTTGGCATGGGTTACATATCCCCTCGGCATGGGTTACATATCCCTTTGGCATGGGTTATATTTCCCCTTGGCATGGGTTATATTTCCCCTTGCATGGGTTACATTTCCCCTTGACATGAGTTTCATTTTCCCTTGGCATGGGTTACACATCCCTTTGACATGGCTTATATTTCCCCTTGGCATGGGTTACATTTCCCCTTGGCATGGGTTACATTTCTAAAATCTAATGAAACAAGCATGAGGCAAAATAGTGCTCCTCTACACCAAGGGTTCCCAACCACGGTCCTCAAGGCACATAACACTCCAGGTTTTTAGGAAAACCATGCTTGAGCACAGGTGACTTAATTAGTACCTCAGTTATTTTGATTTAACCATCTGTGCTCAAGCATGGATATCACTAAAACCAGGACTGTTAGTGTGCCTTGAGGACTGATGTTGGGAATCACTGCTCTACACCATCAGTAATTCTTCCATTTTTTTTTCAATCAGGGGCATGAATATATGACTGTACTTCCAAACAGGGACACGTAGAACAAAAAATATTACTGTACCCCCCTCTTTGATACATTCGCCATTGTTAGCTAAGCAAGAAGAATGGCAACACTTGCTCAGTTGGCAAGGGAATTTCATGGGCTGCCAAATATTAGACATTTTTAAATCCTTTAGTTATGTCACTATGTTTATACACTAAAAATTTTACAACATATGATTGGTAGAGGTATAGAGAATTCCAGTGACCATAGCTATAGCTATAATGGGTGCAAGGGGACTATTGCTATGGGGCGCAGAGGCTTAGAAGCCCCAGACTTAGCTCATATCTACCAAGTTCCTACAATTGACTGCTAAGAATTTGGGTCCAGAATTTGGGCCTCTTTGGGTAGGACAGTCACGCGTTCCGGGAACTGTGCCAACCTCCCACACACAGGCCATACTGTTCTGTTCTGTTGGGGGGGAGTTGGGGGGAACACTCTTATGGCTGCTCTGGTGAATACTGCAGATGCAATTTGCATTTGCACAGTATCTACACAGTGCTGTTGATAGCTTGTAGGTAGCCCAGCATCTCCGAGAGTGCTGGACTCACTCCCAAAGTTATGAAAATGGGGCCATGTTGCAAGGCCATCTCATGAGGCCCTCCCCTTTTACGGACATGAGCCTTCGGAGCATGCACCGGTGTCTAACTCCCAGATATTCGGATGTATGCAATGTGGCAAAATATAAACTGATGGCACTGTGTGGTATAATGTTAACTAGAGCATTTTGATGGGGAATAAAATGAACTAGGGCACTATTATTGTATGGTGCATTGGGGAGGGGCTCCTTCACAATCTTGCTATGGGGCCCACAAAGAGCCATATTCAATTCCAGGTGAAAAGTCCCATACTTTTCGCTTGCAGTACTTTTCGACCACTTTGTTGGTTTTCGATGCGGAAAAGTATCGCGCTTGCCCGCTTTCTGCCGTACTCAATTACAAATCGGCGAAAACAGGAGCTGGCAAAACTGTATTATGCGAAAAGTATTGTCAGATTTGGGGAAATGAGCCTGACACCACCAAAAGATGGTCTGACATTGGGGATCACTGTAGATACCCCCGAATAGCCCAGCTGAAGGTATATGGGGTACTTGTATAGCTTCTATTTCGCGTCTTTGCAGAAGTGATGAAGAAGAGCATTTACAAGGTTTTTTTGTTCAAAATAAGTAGTCCCAGCTAAATTGGGGTACATGAAAATGGGTGCTAGCATATTTTTAAGTTGCTAAAGTGAACTTTTAAAATTCGTAAAAAAATCCACCTGCCACAAGCACCTGCAAACTTAAAAACACCTGGGGCATACTTGGGGACCCCCTTGGAGTCTATTTCGCTAGTTTTTAAGTTTGTCCCCCAACTTTGAACTTTTTCACCCCCAAAACGAAAGTACTTTTTGGGGGTGATCTAAATACTTTTTACATCTTTTTTTGACGCAGATTATCTTCTGGGGACTGTCCGAGGGGTGCAGGGTGGTCCCCGCAGCTTTGCATCCCAATTCTGCACTTTTTTTCTACACCTATTGATAGGCAAATCTTTTTTGCAGGTCCCATTGCATTGAGTTTCCGCACCGGCGAAAAGAATTTGGAATTGAATACAGAGGAAACTTTTTGCATGCTGAAATTACGTCACTAGCGATACTTTTCCGCAGAAACTGACTTATCGCGGCTAATTGAATACGGCCCAAAGTTCTATCTACACCCCTGCGGTGACATACATCAAAAATTATCATATAATAATAAAAAATACCAGTGATATATTTTTATACTGAATTATATACATTTTAGGATGAAGAAGACAATAATAGAATCATATGTACAGTATGTTGCTTCTTCACAAACACCACTAGTATAATTTTAGTCAATACACAAGTAGCGTTGCAATCTAGCTCCACTCCTAATTATAAGAACACTTTGGGGTTACAGTCTTTTCAGAAAGCTTTCAATCTCTGTTTAAAAATAAGAAGTATGAAACTTTAATTTTTCCAAATCTAGGAGATCTAATACATTTACAGAGCTACTAAGCAAACAAGCTTAACAATATAAATCTTATAGAAATTAAGTTGTTTCATTTGATTGCATTATCAATGTGTCTAAATAATGTTCAGTTGATAATGTGTCTCTGTACAGTAGTGAAGGATTTAGAAAATTAATTACAATGGAGAGATCATTTTTCCTCACAGGATAAATCTAGGGCAGTTTTTTCAAAACTCATTAACATAGTATATTACCAAAATATATTCACAGCAGTAGCCAAATCTTTGTAGAGAAGTTAACGCTCTGCAGAATTTGAAAGTCAGTGGTAACCGGTAAACATCATTTCATATATCTGTATGTCTTAATTAGGACAACTTTACAAGCAAGCATTTTCATTTGCAAACAAGCACTCAGTGTTTATGTGACACTTTGTATAATTATGTAAAATGTTTATCATCAAAGGAAGTTTGCAGAAAATATAATCTTGACAGGAGTAATAAAACAAACCATCTGCCACAATGAACACGTATCTCTCAGATAAGAATACCCTTTAACATGATAGTTTTACTACTTTCAGCTAAAATACATTCTCTGTAGATTTGGCTTTTAACACATTTATGATATATTCTACCTAAGAAACAGTTTTATTTTACCCCTCATGACCCCTCAGGGTCCTTTTAGTAATCAGTAGTTGTAACACTTAAAGATACACATATACAATAAATATAATGATTGTATTATTAATATCAAATGCAGACCATTAGATACAATAAAATCAACACAGATAATATAACTTTTGTAAATGGTGCATGTACAGAACAAAATAGCATTACTGTAGGACACCAATACTTCAGGCCAAATGAAATAGGGTTACAGTATACTGTAGTAAATGTGAGAGTTTAGCAGTAAACTCTCACACTTTTTATACTCGGCCAATGTAATAGAGTCCGAGAATATGCAAACTCGCATGTTTTTAGACTCAAAAAATGAAATATGGGTGATAAACATCATTAATGTAGAAAGGGTTTGAATGATAATATTAAAGACCTATTAGCTTGTGTTTATTCTCCTCCAGGGCTAGAAGTATTTATGGAATAATGTTTTGAAAAAGGGACACAATGAATCAAGAGTCATATGGAGAAATGTAAAATCAATCATATGATATTTCTTAGTATTTCCTAGTGAATCATTAACTTTTTCTTCCAATACAGGAATCTCTGAGTCAGAGCCCATGCAGGTGGGAGATGTGCAAAGTTATTTGACTCTTCAGGATATTTCTTTGGCTGAATGTCCATCACCCTCATCTTAGAGACCTGCTCTTTGAAGAGGGTAAAGTGGGGTTAAGTTGGTCTTTGCTACAATTTGTTACCACTCAGAATATAGTTTAAGGATATTTTAAGTTATACAATTGCCATATATATATATATATATATATATATATATAGAAAGTCCCCAAGGGTGGCACTCCCTTATTAATAGAAACTTGCAGGTGCCTTCCAGTCAAAGCCAGCAGCTGGTGGCTTAACAATAAATAATCCACATCGGCGGCAGTCAGATGAACATCAAATAATACAGGAGAATGTGATGAATATCACATTCTCCTGTATTATTTGATGTTCATCTGAGTGCCGCCGATGTGGATTATTTATATATATCTATACATATATATATATATATAATTTAGGGATGTGCAGGCTCGGTTCTACTCGGTTCCGTTCAGTTCTTTTTACCGGATCTTATTGGGTTTCAGCTGTCACGAGTTTTGGATAGCCAATAAGATTCGGTAAAAAGAACCGAACGGAACCGAGTAGAACCGAGCCTGCACAATTATAATATATATATATATATATATATATATTATGTGACAGCTTTTGGCTGCACTATCATTAGCAGTGCAAATGTGTATAGATAGCAAATAAAAGCATTGGTATTTTGTTCATAGTTTGATGGAAACATTTACAGCCTGTCATCAAGGAACCTCAAATTTATATATATGCAAGTGCAGAGTCTAACACCCAGACAGGGACTGTCACATGAGCCACAACCAACTAGGCCTTATATAGTCTTGATTGAAACCAGCCATCACAACACTAGGAACATTTTTTAAACAAAACAGAAAATAAATATCTATTAGCTTGTGTTTATTCTCCTCCAGGGCTAGAAGTATTTATGGACCAATGTTTTGAAAAAGGGACACAATGAATCAAGAGTCATATGGAGAAATTTAAAATCAATCATATGATATTTCTTAGTATTTCCTAGTGAATCATTGACTTTTTCTTCCAATACAGGAATCTCTGAGTCAGAGCCCATGCAGGTGGGAGATGTGCAAAGTTATCTGCTCAGTGTTACCCTTATTGTACATAGGCCCTGATTCAGAGCCGGACGCTCTGACAGAGCGCTCACTCTGAATCAGAGCCGTCCTTCTCTTTTTTTAGAGCGGCCTCCTGGTTGCTCGCCTAGCTGTGGGTGACCACCCACAGCTATAGCAAGAGGCCAAGAAGATGGTCGCGATGGTCAAGACCATCGTGACCATCGGGCTTGCGATGAGAGCCAAAAGCACTCCCACTGACATCACTTGTGATGTCAGTGGGGCCGGCCCTAGATGGTAGGCGTTCCCATGGGAATGCCTCCGTCTAGGCAGCCACGCCCCCAGCCCACCCACCAAAGGGGGCGTGCTGTCACTCAACATCGACAGCACGCCCCCTTTCTATCGTGACCCGGAGCGACAGCTTGCCTGCCGCTATCCGGGTCTTGCGCATGCGCACGACGGAGCCGCCTCCATCGTGCGCATGTGCACTGGGCCAACATCGACACGCTTGCGAGTGCTCAGCGCTCACAAGCGGGTCTGAATCAGGCCCTTAGTACCTTGTGCAGATGGGACAGTAAGACAGTCCCTTCGGAAGTGGGACAGTTTGGGGTATAGTATATGGTATATTGTCATGGTAAGTTTTTTTTCTTTGACAAACATTATTAATAACTGAAGTTACTGTAAGCTTGGGGCACATACCCTGAGTGTCATGGCAAGGGGCAGGTGGGATAAGCAAGGGCTTGGACATGGCTTGGTGGGCATTGTGAGCAGACAAAGGGATAGATGAACTAAACCTTGGAGAGAGAAAGTGGATGGTAGATAAGGTACCAACCAATCAGCTCCTAACTGTCTTTTTTTCAAATACAGCCTGTAAGATGACAGGAGCTTATTTCTCTCTCCACGGCTTAGTATATGCCCCCATAGACTATATGAGTCAAAGCTTCAGAGAAAGTGAGTATAGAACAGTGCAACACTAAATCCTGACACTGTGCTGTGTGGCAACTGATCATCCTTCTTTCCGGTACTGAGATATGGGTGCTTTTAATGATAGGACAATGACTCTGCAGTAGATTTACTAAAGCTTTTAAAAAATAAAAGTGGAGGCATTGCCCCTAGCAAACAATCAGATTCTAGCTGTCATTTTCCCAAATGGTTACAGAACATCCCTAAGGGGCAATGCACCCATATCTGAAGAAAATGTACCCAAACAACAGATTACCATATATTAGGGAATGAATTTAAGGAACAGTTCCTACATAAAAAAATACAACAAGAAACTGGTAAATGAAGCATTTCAAGGGATCCCAGAGAAGGACAGAAATTAATTACTAGTATACAATAAGGAGAAGAAACCTCCTGGACAATAATTCGACATATGTTTCATCATGGAATACAATTCATCCGCAAAATAACTGAAACAATTTTGAGAAAAAACTGGGACAGTCTCACTAAGAATGAGACTCTGGCCAAATATTTACCTGAAGCTCCAAGAGTTGTCTTCAAGCAGGCCCCAGATATAAAGACAAAAATTGGTCTCCAATCATTTACCACCTACTAATAGCATACAAGCTTCCTTAACCATGGCTAGAAACAAAGGATTTTTCCACTGTGGAAGATGCGCCAACAGCAAGACATCCAAATAAAAAAAACACTAAATCCATCACTACCTTTACATCAAATACCACTAAAACAAGCTACACAATTGAATACTTGAACACGTGTAATAGCAAAGAAGTAATATACTTACTATCATGTCCTTGTGGAAAACAGTAAGTGGGGGGAAAACCACAAGTTAATTTAAACAAAGAGTAAACGAACATCGGAGGAATATTACCAAATGGACACAGTGTATCGCACCACTTCAAGACCACACATAACCAAGATGCCACTTAGATCAACTTCGTAAGGGATAAAGTTAATTTAAAAAAAACTGGAGAGGTGGCAACTATGATAAAGTACTCTGTAGAGGAGAAATCAATGGATCATTACCTTAAAAACTCTAGCACCTATAGGTCTAAATCTGGATTTAGAGACCCAAACTATTCTCTAATAATAGCATCAGCTCTTCAGAAAGATACTGCTATGATATTTAATGAGGGATGTTGTATGATTTTTAATGAGGAAATAAATTACCTAATACTAAAAAAAAGAAATGGGGTCTTATCTGGAATATAATTTTAAATGGATGAGATGTATGATTTTTAATGGGAAAAGGGGAATGGGGTCAGATCTAGGGTCTGATTTTAACCACAGATTAAATATTTGGAATTAAAATGTACTATTCATATTGTAATATTTATTTTACCAATAGCACTGCTTTTCTTGGTTAGATTGTTTATTTTTGGTTAGATTGTTTATTTTTGTGCAAATATTTGTATTAAGATATTCATACATTTGCAGTAAAAACATGCATATATTCAATGGAAACAAAATGAGCAATAAGGAATGATGTAGTTCCACACAGGGCCCAAATAACAATAAGATACAAAGTGGTATATTTACTAAAGTGTCTGTTTTTAGAAGTGGAGTTGTTGCCCATAGCAGCCAATCAGATTCCACTTACCATTTATCTAGTACATTCTAGAACAACCTCAGTCCTCATGGCACACTAACAGACCAGGTTTTAGTGAAATCCATCCTTGAACACAGATGGTTCAATCAAAATAACTGAGGTACTAATTAAGACACCTGTGCTCAAGTATAGCTATAATTAAAACCTGGACTGTTAGTGTGCCCTGAGGATCGCAGTTGGGAACCTCTGTTCTAGAAGATAATAACTAGAATCTAGTTGGTTTCTATGGGCAACAACTAAACTTCTAAAAACCTGCACTGTAGTAAATAAGTAAATATACCCCTTTATATCTTATTGTTATTTGGACCCTGCCAAGGCAAAATTAGGAAAATGGATATGGCAAACAGTGATATATAAAAACTAGATTCTTTGGGAAAAGTATTATTGACTGTGCCAAGAACATGCATTAGAAGTAGAGATGAGCGGGTTCGGTTCTCAGAGAACCGAGGCCACCCGAATTTAGCATAACCGAGTCGAATTCAAGCAGGCTCGGAGGTTCCCGCCTTACTGGGTTCTCGAAGCCGAGGCAAAACCATAGAGACGGAAATCTCACGGTTCGCTAGCTTTCGTCTCTATGATCATTGTAGTATATAAGGGACCACGCGGCAGACGCCATTTCCACTTCGGCTGAGTAAAGTGAACAGGGATGGTGGGTAGTGTAGGGCTGGGAGAGGTACTGGTGATATCTGCTGTGTCCTGGGCTGGTGACTGCTGATCCATTCTGGTCTCTGGTCACGGTGCTGTCACTGTCATTGTGCTGTCTGCTGATCCATTCTGGTCTCTGGTCACGGTGCTGTCACTAATCACTATCACTGTGCTGCCTGTGCCGATCCATTCTGGTCTCTGGTCACGGTGCTGTCACTGTCACTGTGCTGTCTGGTGATCCATCTGGGCTGTCTGCTGTGTCCTGGGCTTGTGCTGTGTCCATCTCTGGGCCCAAGTTCTGGACTGGAAAAAAAAAGTAAAAATAGTAAAAAAAAAAAGTGTCCTTTTTAAGTTTTTATATTTTTCTGTGCGTACATGTGTGTTAGGCTTAACCACAGTAGTGCACAAGAGCCAGCAAGCAATGTATGTTGCACTTGCAACCTTGTACTGCCCAACTCCAATCGTTCAATAACAATAAAAGTGTCACTATCTTATATATTATTTTCTTCTGTGTGTGCGTGGGTGTTACCACAGTAGCGCACAAGATCAAGCGCCTACAGTCATGTTCAATCAAAAAAAACCCAATACAAGTGCCACTGTCTTATATATTTTTTTCTTCTGTGTGTGCATGGGTGTTAGGCTTAACCACATTAGCGCACAAGATCGAGCGACTACAATACAGTTGTGTTCAATAAAAAAAAAAACAATACAAGTGTCACTGTCTTATATATTTTTTTCTTCTGTGTGTGCGTGGGTGTTAGGCTTAACCACATAGTGCACAAGATCCAGCGACTACAGTACAGTCGTGTTCAATCAAAAAAAAATAATACCTGTGTCATTGTCTTATATATTTGTTTCTTCTGTGTGTGGTAGGTGTTAGGCTTAACCACATTACTGTACAAGATCCAGCGACTACAGTACAGTCAATGTTCAATAAAAAAAAAACAATACAAGTGTCACTGTCTTATATATTTTTTTCTTCTGTGTGTGTGCATGGGTGTTAGGCTTAACCACATTAGCGCACAAGATCAAGAGACTACAGTACAGTCGTGTTCAATAAAAAAAAAACAATACAAGTGTCACTGTTTTATATATTTTTTTATCTGTGTGTGCGTGGGTGTTAGACTTAACCACATTACCGCACAAGATCCAGCGACTACAGTACAGTCATGTTCAATGAAAAAAAAAAACAATACCTGTGTCACTGTCATATATTTTTTTCTTCTGTGTGTGCATGGGTGTTAGGCTTAACCACAGTAGTGCACAAGATACAGCGACTACAGTCGTGTTCAATAAAAAAAAATACAATTAAAGTATCATATTTTTATGTTGTTTGTGTGGGTAGGTTTTCGGCTTAACCCCATTAGCTGACAAGATCCAGCCAGCTACAGAAGTTGCAACCTTGTGCTAACAGACTCCAATCGTTCTTAAAAAAAATACAATTACAGTGTCAATCAAAAAAAAAACAATACAAGTGTCACTGTCTTATATATTTTTTTCTTCTGTGTGTGCATGAGTGTTAGGCTTAACCAGAGTAGTGCACAAGATACAGTGACAACAGTCGTGTTCAATAAAAAAATAAACAATTAAAGTGTCGTATTTTTTTCTTGTTTGTGTGGGTGGGTTTTCCGCTTAACCGTAGTAGTGGACAAGATCCAGAAAGTTATGCAAGTTGCAACCTTGTGCTGACAGACTCCAATCATTCTTAAAAAAAAATACAATTAAAGTATCATATTTTTTTCTTATTTGTGTGGGTGGGTTTTCCGCTTAACCGTAGTAGTGGACAAGATCCAGAAAGTTATGCAAGTTGCAACCTTGTGCTGACAGACTCCAATCATTCTTAAAAAAAAATACAATTAAAGTATCATATTTTTTTCTTATTTGTGTGGGTGGGTTTTCGACTTAACTGTAGTAGTGGACAAGATCCAGAAAGTGATGCAAGTTGCAACCTTGTGCTGACAGACTCTAATCGTTCTTAAAAAGAATACAATTAAAGTGTCATATCTTTTTGTTGTTTGTGTGGGTGGGTTTTTGGCTTAACCCCATTAGTGGACAAGATCCAGAAAGTAATGCAAGTTGCAACCTTGTGCTGACAGACTCCAATCGTTCTTAAAAAAAATACAATGAAAGTGTCAATCAAAAAAAAACAATACAAGTGTCACTGTCTTATATATTTTTTTCTTCTGTGTGTGTGCGTGGGTGTTAGGCTTAACCACGTTACCGCACAAGATCCAGCGACTACAATACAGTCGTGTTCAATCAAAAAAAAACCAATACAAGTGTCACTGTTTTAAATATTTATTTTATCTGTGTGTGCATGGGTGTTAGACTTAACCACATTAGCGCACAAGATCCAGCGACTACAGTACAGTCATGTTCAATAAAAAAAAACCAATACAAGTGTCACTGTCTTATATATTTTTTCTTCTGTGTGTGCGTGGGTGTTAGGCTTAACATCAGTAGTGCACAAGATACAGCAACTACAGTCGTTTTCAATAAATAAAAAAATTATTAAAGTGTCATATTGTTTTCTTATTTGTGTGGGTGGGATTTCGGCTTAACCGTAGTAGTGGACAAGATCCAGAAAGTAAAGTAAGTTGCAACCTTGTGCTGACAGACTCCAATCGTTCTTAAAAAAATACAATTAAAGTGTCAGATTTTTTTCTTGTTTGTGTGGGTGGGTTTTCGGCTTAACCGTAGTAGTGGACAAGATCCAGAAAGTTATGCAAGGTGCAACCTTGTGCTGACAGACTCCAATCGTTTTGAAAAAAACATACAATTAAATTGTCATTTTTTTTGTTGTTTGTGTGGGTGGGTTTTCGGCTTAACCGTAGTAGTGGACAAGATCCAGAAAGTTACCTTGTGCTGGCAGACTCCAATCGTTCTTAAAAAAAAATACAATCAAAGTATCAGATTTTTTTCTTGTTTGTGTGGGTGGGTTTTCGACTCAACTGTAGTAGTGGACAAGGGCCCTCATTCAGAGCCGTACGCTCTGAGCAGAGCGCACGCTCTGAATGAGGGCCGGGCTCCATTTTCATGGAGCGTCCTCCTGGATGCTCGTATAGCTGTGGGTCACCACCCACAGGCTATACGAGCGTGCTTTGTGATGGCCACGATGGTCGAGACCATCGCGACCATCGAAATTGTGAGCCGGAGCCTGCGGTTGAGGTTTTCAACCGCAAGCTCCAGAGTGATTTTGGCTCTATCAGAGCCAAAATCACTCCCACTGACATCACTAGTGATGTCAGTGGGCCGGCTTCTGACGGGAGGCGTTCCATTGGGAACGCCCCCGTCAGGGAGGCACGCCCCCGGCACGCCCAGCAAAGGCGGCGTGCTGTCAATCAACATTGACAGCACGCCCCCTTTGATCGGACACAACGAGCGAAGGACTTTCCTTCGCTCGTCGCGTCTGGCGCATGCGCACGACGGAGCTCCCTCCGTCGTGCGCATGCTCAGTGCATAACATCGACCCACTTGCGAGCGGACAGCCGCTCGCGAGAGGGTCTGAATCAGGCCCAAGATCCAGAAAGTGATGCAAGTTGCAACCTTGTGCTGACAGACTCCAATCGTTTTGAAAAAACATAAAATTAAATTGTAATTTTTTTTGTTGTTTGTGTGGGTGGGTTTTTCGGCTGAACCCCATTAGTTGACAAGATCTAGCCAGCTACACAAGTTGCAAACTTGTGCTGACAGACTCCAATCATTCTTAAAAAAAATACAATTAAAGTGTCAATAAAAAAAAAACAATACAAGTGTCACTGTCTTACATATTGTTTTCTTCTGTGTGTGTGCGTGGGTGTTAGGCTTAACCACATTACCGCACAAGATCCAGCAACTACAGTACAGTCGTGTTCAATTAAAATAAAGTAATACCTGTGTCACTGTCATATATTTTTTTCTTCTGTGTGTGCATGGGTGTTAGACTTAACCACAGTAGTGCACAAGATACAGCGACTACAGTCATGTTCAGTAAAAAAAAATTATTAAAGTGTCATATTTTTTTCTTATTTGTGTGGGTGGGTTTTCGGCTTAACCGTAGTAGTGGACAAGATCCAGAAAGTAATGCAAGTTGCAACCTTGTGCTGACAGACTCTAATCGTTCTTAAAATAAAACACAATCAAAGTATCAGATTTTTTTCATGTTTGTGTGGGTGGGTTTTCGACTCAACCGTAGTAGTTGACAAGATCCAGAAAGTGATGCAAGTTGCAACCTTGTGCTGACAGACTCTAATCGTTCTTAAAAAAAATACAATTAAAGTGTCATATTTTTTTCTTGTTTGTGTGGGTGGGTTTTTGGCTTAACCATAGTAGTGGACAAGATCCAGAAAGTAATGCAAGTTGCAACCTTGTGCTGACAGACTCCAATCATTTTGAAAAAAACATACAATTAAAGTGTCATATTTTTTTCTTGTTTGTGCTGGTGGGTTTTCTGCTTAACCCCATTAGTTGACAAGATCCAGCCAGCTACACAAGTTGCAACCTTGTGCAGACAGACTCCAATTGTTCTTAAAAAAATACAATTAAAGTGTCAATAAAAAAAAAACAATACAAGTGTCACTGTCTTATAATTTTTTTTCTTCTGTGTGTGCATGAGTGTTAGGCTTAACCAGAGTAGTGCACAAGATACAGTGACAACAGTCGTGTTCAATAAAAAAATAAACAATTAAAGTGTCGTATTTTTTTCTTGTTTGTGTGGGTGGGTTTTCCGCTTAACCGTAGTAGTGGACAAGATCCAGAAAGTTATGCAAGTTGCAACCTTGTGCTGACAGACTCCAATCATTCTTAAAAAAAAATACAATTAAAGTATCATATTTTTTTCTTATTTGTGTGGGTGGGTTTTCGACTTAACTGTAGTAGTGGACAAGATCCAGAAAGTGATGCAAGTTGCAACCTTGTGCTGACAGACTCTAATCGTTCTTAAAAAGAATACAATTAAAGTGTCATATCTTTTTGTTGTTTGTGTGGGTGGGTTTTTGGCTTAACCCCATTAGTGGACAAGATCCAGAAAGTAATGCAAGTTGCAACCTTGTGCTGACAGACTCCAATCGTTCTTAAAAAAAATACAATGAAAGTGTCAATCAAAAAAAAACAATACAAGTGTCACTGTCTTATATATTTTTTTCTTCTGTGTGTGTGCGTGGGTGTTAGGCTTAACCACGTTACCGCACAAGATCCAGCGACTACAATACAGTCGTGTTCAATCAAAAAAAAACCAATACAAGTGTCACTGTTTTAAATATTTATTTTATCTGTGTGTGCATGGGTGTTAGACTTAACCACATTAGCGCACAAGATCCAGCGACTACAGTACAGTCATGTTCAATAAAAAAAAACCAATACAAGTGTCACTGTCTTATATATTTTTTCTTCTGTGTGTGCGTGGGTGTTAGGCTTAACATCAGTAGTGCACAAGATACAGCAACTACAGTCGTTTTCAATAAATAAAAAAATTATTAAAGTGTCATATTGTTTTCTTATTTGTGTGGGTGGGATTTCGGCTTAACCGTAGTAGTGGACAAGATCCAGAAAGTAAAGTAAGTTGCAACCTTGTGCTGACAGACTCCAATCGTTCTTAAAAAAATACAATTAAAGTGTCAGATTTTTTTCTTGTTTGTGTGGGTGGGTTTTCGGCTTAACCGTAGTAGTGGACAAGATCCAGAAAGTTATGCAAGGTGCAACCTTGTGCTGACAGACTCCAATCGTTTTGAAAAAAACATACAATTAAATTGTCATTTTTTTTGTTGTTTGTGTGGGTGGGTTTTCGGCTTAACCGTAGTAGTGGACAAGATCCAGAAAGTTACCTTGTGCTGGCAGACTCCAATCGTTCTTAAAAAAAAATACAATCAAAGTATCAGATTTTTTTCTTGTTTGTGTGGGTGGGTTTTCGACTCAACTGTAGTAGTGGACAAGGGCCCTCATTCAGAGCCGTACGCTCTGAGCAGAGCGCACGCTCTGAATGAGGGCCGGGCTCCATTTTCATGGAGCGTCCTCCTGGATGCTCGTATAGCTGTGGGTCACCACCCACAGGCTATACGAGCGTGCTTTGTGATGGCCACGATGGTCGAGACCATCGCGACCATCGAAATTGTGAGCCGGAGCCTGCGGTTGAGGTTTTCAACCGCAAGCTCCAGAGTGATTTTGGCTCTATCAGAGCCAAAATCACTCCCACTGACATCACTAGTGATGTCAGTGGGCCGGCTTCTGACGGGAGGCGTTCCATTGGGAACGCCCCCGTCAGGGAGGCACGCCCCCGGCACGCCCACCAAAGGCGGCGTGCTGTCAATCAACATTGACAGCACGCCCCCTTTGATCGGACACAACGAGCTAAGGACTTTCCTTCGCTCGTCGCGTCTGGCGCATGCGCACGACGGAGCTCCCTCCGTCGTGCGCATGCTCAGTGCATAACATCGACCCACTTGCGAGCGGACAGCCGCTCGCGAGAGGGTCTGAATCAGGCCCAAGATCCAGAAAGTGATGCAAGTTGCAACCTTGTGCTGACAGACTCCAATCGTTTTGAAAAAACATAAAATTAAATTGTAATTTTTTTTGTTGTTTGTGTGGGTGGGTTTTTCGGCTGAACCCCATTAGTTGACAAGATCTAGCCAGCTACACAAGTTGCAAACTTGTGCTGACAGACTCCAATCATTCTTAAAAAAAATACAATTAAAGTGTCAATAAAAAAAAAACAATACAAGTGTCACTGTCTTACATATTGTTTTCTTCTGTGTGTGTGCGTGGGTGTTAGGCTTAACCACATTACCGCACAAGATCCAGCAACTACAGTACAGTCGTGTTCAATTAAAATAAAGTAATACCTGTGTCACTGTCATATATTTTTTTCTTCTGTGTGTGCATGGGTGTTAGACTTAACCACAGTAGTGCACAAGATACAGCGACTACAGTCATGTTCAGTAAAAAAAAATTATTAAAGTGTCATATTTTTTTCTTATTTGTGTGGGTGGGTTTTCGGCTTAACCGTAGTAGTGGACAAGATCCAGAAAGTAATGCAAGTTGCAACCTTGTGCTGACAGACTCTAATCGTTCTTAAAATAAAACACAATCAAAGTATCAGATTTTTTTCATGTTTGTGTGGGTGGGTTTTCGACTCAACCGTAGTAGTTGACAAGATCCAGAAAGTGATGCAAGTTGCAACCTTGTGCTGACAGACTCTAATCGTTCTTAAAAAAAATACAATTAAAGTGTCATATTTTTTTCTTGTTTGTGTGGGTGGGTTTTTGGCTTAACCATAGTAGTGGACAAGATCCAGAAAGTAATGCAAGTTGCAACCTTGTGCTGACAGACTCCAATCATTTTGAAAAAAACATACAATTAAAGTGTCATATTTTTTTCTTGTTTGTGCTGGTGGGTTTTCTGCTTAACCCCATTAGTTGACAAGATCCAGCCAGCTACACAAGTTGCAACCTTGTGCAGACAGACTCCAATTGTTCTTAAAAAAATACAATTAAAGTGTCAATAAAAAAAAAACAATACAAGTGTCACTGTCTTATAATTTTTTTTCTTCAGTGTGTGTGCATGGGTGTTAGGCTTAACCACGTTACCGCACAAGATCCAGCGACTACAGTACAGTCGTGTTCAATAAAAAAAAAACAATACAAGTGTCACTGTTTTATATATTTTTTTTATCTGTGTGTGCGTGGGTGTTAGACTTAACCACATCAGCACACAAGATCCAACGACTACAGTACAGTCGTGTTCAATTAAAAAAAAAACAATACAAGTGTCACTGTCTTATATTTTTTTTCTTCTGTGTGTGCGTGGGTGTTAGGCTTAACCACAGTACCGCACAAGATCCATCGACTACAGTACAGTCATGTTCAATAAAAAAAAAATAATTAAAGTGTCATATTTTTTTCTTATTTGTGTGGATGGGTTTTCGCCTTAACCGTAGTAGTGGAGAAGATCCAGAAAGTAATGCAAGTTGCAACCTTGTGCTGACAGACTCCAATCGTTCTTAAAAAAATACAATTAAAGTGTCAGATTTTTTTCTTGTTTGTGTGGGTGGGTTTTCGGCTTAACCGTAGTAGTGGACAAGATCCAGAAAGTTATGCAAGGTGAAACCTTGTGCAGACAGACTCCAATCGTTTTGAAAAAAACATTCAATTAATTTGTCATTTTTGTTGTTGTTTGTGTGGGTGGGTTTTCAGCTTAACCGTAGTAGTGGACAAGATCCAGAAAGTTATGCAAGTTGCAACCTTGTGCTGACAGACTGCAATCGTTCTTAAAAAAAAATACAATGAAAGTATCAGATTTTTTTCTTGTTTGTGTGGGTGGGTTTTCGACTCAACCGTGGTAGTGGACAAGATCCAGAAAGTGATGCAAGTTGCAACCTTGTGCTGACAGACTCTAATCGTTCTTAAAAAGAATACAATTAAAGTGTCATATTTTTTTCTTGTTTGTGTGGGTGGGATTTCGTCTTAACCGTAGTAGTGGACAAGATCCAGAAAGTGAAGTAAGTTGCAACCTTGTGCTGACAGACTCCAATCGTTCTTAAAAAAATACAATTAAAGTGTCAGATTTTTTTCTTGTTTGTGTGGGTGGGTTTTCGGCTTAACCGTAGTAGTGGACAAGATCCAGAAAGTTATGCAAGGTGCAACCTTGTGCTGACAGACTCCAATCGTTTTGAAAAAAACATACAATTAAATTGTCATTTTTTTGTTGTTTGTGTGGGTGGGTTTTCGGCTTAACCGTAGTAGTGGACAAGATCCAGAAAGTTATGCAAGTTGCAACCTTGTGCTGGCAGACTCCAATCGTTCTTAAAAAAAAATACAATCAAAGTATCAGATTTTTTTCTTGTTTGTGTGGGTGGGTTTTCGACTCAACCGTAGTAGTGGACAAGGGCCCTCATTCAGAGCCGTACGCTCTGAGCAGAGCGCACGCTCTGAATGAGGGCCGGGCTCCATTTTCATGGAGCGTCCTCCTGGATGCTCGTATAGCTGTGGGTCACCACCCACAGGCTATACGAGCGTGCTTTGTGATGGCCACGATGGTCGAGACCATCGCGACCATCGAAATTGCGAGCCGGAGCCTGCGGTTGAGGTTTTCAACCGCAAACTCCGGAGTGATTTTGGCTCTATCAGAGCCAAAATCACTCCCACTGACATCACTAGTGATGTCAGTGGGCCGGCTTCTGACGGGAGGCGTTCCATTGGGAACGCCCCCGTCAGGGAGGCACGCCCCCGGCACGCCCACCAAAGGCGGCGTGCTGTCAATCAACATTGACAGCACGCCCCCTTTGATCGGACACAACGAGCGAAGGACTTTCCTTCGCTCGTCGCGTCTGGCGCGTGCGGACGACGGAGCTCCCTCCGTCGTGCGCATGCTCAGTGCATAACATCGACCCACTTGCGAGCGGACAGCCGCTCGCGAGAGGGTCTGAATCAGGCCCAAGATCCAGAAAGTGATGCAAGTTGCAACCTTGTGCTGACAGACTCCAATCGTTTTGAAAAAACATAAAATTAAATTGTAATTTTTTTTGTTGTTTGTGTGGGTGGGTTTTTCGGCTGAACCCCATTAGTTGACAAGATCTAGCCAGCTACACAAGTTGCAAACTTGTGCTGACAGACTCCAATCATTCTTAAAAAAAATACAATTAAAGTGTCAATCAAAAAAAAACAATACAAGTGTCACTGTCTTACATATTGTTTTCTTCTGTGTGTGTGCGTGGGTGTTAGGCTTAACCACATTACCGCACAAGATCCAGCAACTACAGTACAGTCGTGTTCAATTAAAATAAAGTAATACCTGTGTCACTGTCATATATTTTTTTCTTCTGTGTGTGCATGGGTGTTAGACTTAACCACAGTAGTGCACAAGATACAGCGACTACAGTCATGTTCAATAAAAAAAAAATTATTAAAGTGTCATATTTTTTTCTTATTTGTGTGGGTGGGTTTTCGGCTTAACCGTAGTAGTGGACAAGATCCTGAAAGTAATGCAAGTTGCAACCTTGTGCTGACAGACTCTAATCGTTCTTAAAAAAAATACAATTAAAGTGTCTTATTTTTTTCTTGTTTGTGTGGGTGGGTTTTTGGCTTAACCATAGTAGTGGACAAGATCCAGAAAGTAATGCAAGTTGCAACCTTGTGCTGACAGACTCCAATCATTTTGAAAAAAACATACAATTAAAGTGTCATATTTTTTTCTTGTTTGTGCTGGTGGGTTTTCTGCTTAACCCCATTAGATGACAAGATCCAGCCAGCTACACAAGTTGCAACCTTGGGCAGACAGACTCCAATTGTTCTTAAAAAAATACAATTAAAGTGTCAATAAAAAAAAAACAATACAAGTGTCACTGTCTTATAATTTTTTTCTTCAGTGTGTGTGCGTGGATGTTAGGCTTAACCACGTTACCGCACAAGATCCAGCGACTACAGTACAGTCGTGTTCAATAAAAAAAAAACAATACAAGTGTCACTGTTTTATATATATTTTTTTTTTCTGTGTGTGCGTGGGTGTTAGACTTAACCACATCAGCACACAAGATCCAACGACTACAGTACAGTCATGTTCAATTAAAAAAAAAATAATTAAAGTGTCATATTTTTTTCTTATTTGTGTGGGTGGGTTTTCGGCTTAACCGTAGTAGTGGAGAAGATCCAGAAAGTAATGCAAGTTGCAACCTTGTGCTGACAGACTCCAATCGTTCTTAAAAAAATACAATTAAAGTGTCAGATTTTTTTCTTGTTTGTGTGGGTGGGTTTTCGGCTTAACCGTAGTAGTGGACAAGATCCAGAAAGTTATGCAAGGTGCAACCTTGTGCAGACAGACTCCAATCGTTTTGAAAAAAACATTCAATTAATTTGTCATTTTTGTTGTTGTTTGTGTGGGTGGGTTTTCAGCTTAACCATAGTAGTGGACAAGATCCAGAAAGTTATGCAAGTTGCAACCTTGTGCTGACAGACTGCAATCATTCTTAAAAAAAAATACAATGAAAGTATCAGATTTTTTTCTTGTTTGTGTGGGTGGGTTTTCGACTCAACCGTGGTAGTGGACAAGATCCAGAAAGTGATGCAAGTTGCAACCTTGTGCTGAGAGACTCTAATCGTTCTTAAAAAGAATACAATTAAAGTGTCATATTTTTTTCTTGTTTGTGTGGGTGGGATTTCGGCTTAACCGTAGTAGTGGACAAGATCCAGAAAGTAAAGTAAGTTGCAACCTTGTGCTGACAGACTCCTATCGTTCTTAAAAAAATACAATTAAAGTGTCATATTTTTTTCTTGTTTGTGTGGGTGGGTTTTCGGCTTAACCGTAGTAGTGGACAAGATCCAGAAAGTTATGCAAGGTGCAACCTTGTGCTGACAGACTCCAATCGTTTTGAAAAAAACATACAATTAAATTGTCATTTTTTTTGTTGTTTGTGTGGGTGGGTTTTCGGCTTAACCGTAGTAGTGGACAAGATCCAGAAAGTTATGCAAGGTGCAACCTTGTGCAGACAGACTCCAATCGTTTTGAAAAAAACATTCAATTAATTTGTCATTTTTGTTGTTGTTTGTGTGGGTGGGTTTTCAGCTTAACCGTAGTAGTGGACAAGATCCAGAAAGTTATGCAAGTTGCAACCTTGTGCTGACAGACTGCAATCGTTCTTAAAAAAAAATACAATGAAAGTATCAGATTTTTTTCTTGTTTGTGTGAGTGGGTTTTCGACTCAACCGTGGTAGTGGACAAGATCCAGAAAGTGATGCAAGTTGCAACCTTGTGCTGACAGACTCTAATCGTTCTTAAAAAGAATACAATTAAAGTGTCATATTTTTTTCTTGTTTGTGTGGGTGGGATTTCGTCTTAACCGTAGTAGTGGACAAGATCCAGAAAGTAAAGTAAGTTGCAACCTTGTGCTGACAGACTCCAATCGTTCTTAAAAAAATACAATTAAAGTGTCAGATTTTTTTCTTGTTTGTGTGGGTGGGTTTTCGGCTTAACCGCAGTAGTGGACAAGATCCAGAAAGTTATGCAAGGTGCAACCTTGTGCTGACAGACTCCAATCGTTTTGAAAAAAACATACAATTAAATTGTCATTTTTTTGTTGTTTGTGTGGGTGGGTTTTCGGCTTAACCGTAGTAGTGGACAAGATCCAGAAAGTTATGCAAGTTGCAACCTTGTGCTGGCAGACTCCAATCGTTCTTAAAAAAAAATACAATCAAAGTATCAGATTTTTTTCTTGTTTGTGTGGGTGGGTTTTCGACTCAACCGTAGTAGTGGACAAGGGCCCTCATTCAGAGCCGTACGCTCTGAGCAGAGCGCACGCTCTGAATGAGGGCCGGGCTCCATTTTCATGGAGCGTCCTCCTGGATGCTCGTATAGCTGTGGGTCACCACCCACAGGCTATACGAGCGTGCTTTGTGATGGCCACGATGGTCGAGACCATCGCGACCATCGAAATTGCGAGCCGGAGCCTGCGGTTGAGGTTTTCAACCGCAAGCTCCGGAGTGATTTTGGCTCTATCAGAGCCAAAATCACTCCCACTGACATCACTAGTGATGTCAGTGGGCCGGCTTCTGACGGGAGGCGTTCCATTGGGAACGCCCCCGTCAGGGAGGCACGCCCCCGGCACGCCCACCAAAGGGGGCGTGCTGTCAATCAACATTGACAGCACGCCCCCTTTGATCGGACACAACGAGCAAAGGACTTTCCTTCGCTCGTCGCGTCTGGCGCATGCGCACGACGGAGCTCCCTCCGTCGTGCGCATGCTCAGTGCATAACATCGACCCACTTGCGAGCAGACAGCCGCTCGCGAGAGGGTCTGAATCAGGCCCAAGATCCAGAAAGTAATGCAAGTTGCAACCTTGTGCTGACAGACTCCAATCGTTTTGAAAAAACATAAAATTAAATTGTAATTTTTTTTGTTGTTTGTGTGGGTGGGTTTTTCGGCTGAACCCCATTAGTTGACAAGATCTAGCCAGCTACACAAGTTGCAAACTTGTGCTGACAGACTCCAATCATTCTTAAAAAAAATACAATTAAAGTGTCAATCAAAAAAAAACAATACAAGTGTCACTGTCTTACATATTGTTTTCTTCTGTGTGTGTGCGTGGGTGTTAGGCTTAACCACATTACCGCACAAGATCCAGCAACTACAGTACAGTCGTGTTCAATTAAAAAAAAGTAATACCTGTGTCACTGTCATATATTTTTTTCTTCTGTGTGTGCATGGGTGTTAGACTTAACCACAGTAGTGCACAAGATACAGCGACTACAGTCATGTTCAATAAAAAAAAAATTATTAAAGTGTCATATTTTTTTCTTATTTGTGTGGGTGGGTTTTCGGCTTAACCATAGTAGTGGACAAGATCCTGAAAGTAATGCAAGTTGCAACCTTGTGCTGACAGACTCTAATCGTTCTTAAAAAAAATACAATTAAAGTGTCTTATTTTTTTCTTGTTTGTGTGGGTGGGTTTTTGGCTTAACCATAGTAGTGGACAAGATCCAGAAAGTAATGCAAGTTGCAACCTTGTGCTGACAGACTCCAATCATTTTGAAAAAAACATACAATTAAAGTGTCATATTTTTTTCTTGTTTGTGCTGGTGGGTTTTCTGCTTAACCCCATTAGTTGACAAGATCCAGCCAGCTACACAAGTTGCAACCTTGTGCAGAAAGACTCCAATTGTTCTTAAAAAAATACAATTAAAGTGTCAATAAAAAAAAAACAATACAAGTGTCACTGTCTTATAATTTTTTTCTTCAGTGTGTGTGCGTGGGTGTTAGGCTTAACCACGTTACCGCACAAGATCCAGCGACTACAGTACAGTCGTGTTCAATAAAAAAAAAACAATACAAGTGTCACTGTTTTATATATTTTTTTTATCTATGTGTGCGTGGGTGTTAGACTTAACCACATCAGCACACAAGATCCAACGACTACAGTACAGTCGTGTTCAATTAAAAAAAAAATAATTAAAGTGTCATATTTTTTTCTTATTTGTGTGGGTGGGTTTTCGGCTTAACCGTAGTAGTGGAGAAGATCCAGAAAGTAATGCAAGTTGCAACCTTGTGCTGACAGACTCCAATCGTTCTTAAAAAAATACAATTAAAGTGTCAGATTTTTTTCTTGTTTGTGTGGGTGGGTTTTCGGCTTAACCATAGTAGTGGACAAGATCCAGAAAGTTATGCAAGGTGAAACCTTGTGCAGACAGACTCCAATCGTTTTGAAAAAAACATTCAATTAATTTGTCATTTTTGTTGTTGTTTGTGTGGGTGGGTTTTCAGCTTAACCATAGTAGTGGACAAGATCCAGAAAGTTATGCAAGTTGCAACCTTGTGCTGACAGACTGCAATCGTTCTTAAAAAAAAATACAATGAAAGTATCAGATTTTTTTCTTGTTTGTGTGGGTGGGTTTTCGACTCAACCGTGGTAGTGGACAAGATCCAGAAAGTGATGCAAGTTGCAACCTTGTGCTGAGAGACTCTAATCGTTCTTAAAAAGAATACAATTAAAGTGTCATATTTTTTTCTTGTTTGTGTGGGTGGGATTTCGGCTTAACCGTAGTAGTGGACAAGATCCAGAAAGTAAAGTAAGTTGCAACCTTGTGCTGACAGACTCCTATCGTTCTTAAAAAAATACAATTAAAGTGTCAGATTTTTTTCTTGTTTGTGTGGGTGGGTTTTCGGCTTAACCGTAGTAGTGGACAAGATCCAGAAAGTTATGCAAGGTGCAACCTTGTGCTGACAGACTCCAATCGTTTTGAAAAAAACATACAATTAAATTGTCATTTTTTTTGTTGTTTGTGTGGGTGGGTTTTCCGCTTAACCGTAGTAGTGGACAAGATCCAGAAAGTTATGCAAGTTGCAACCTTGTGCTGGCAGACTCCAATCGTTCTTAAAAAAAAATACAATCAAAGTATCAGATTTTTTTCTTGTTTGTGTGGGTGGGTTTTCGACTCAACCGTAGTAGTGGACAAGGGCCCTCATTCAGAGCCGTACGCTCTGAGCAGAGCGCACGCTCTGAATGAGGGCCGGGCTCCATTTTCATGGAGCGTCCTCCTGGATGCTCGTATAGCTGTGGGTCACCACCCACAGGCTATACGAGCGTGCTTTGTGATGGCCACGATGGTCGAGACCATCGCGACCATCGAAATTGCGAGCCGGAGCCTGCGGTTGAGGTTTTCAATCGCAAGCTCCGGAGTGATTTTGGCTCTATCAGAGCCAAAATCACTCCCACTGACATCACTAGTGATGTCAGTGGGCCGGCTTCTGACGGGAGGCGTTCCATTGGGAACGCCCCCGTCAGGGAGGCACGCCCCCGGCACGCCCACCAAAGGCGGCGTGCTGTCAATCAACATTGACAGCACGCCCCCTTTGATCGGACACAACGAGCGAAGGACTTTCCTTCGCTCGTCGCGTCTGGCGCATGCGCACGACGGAGCTCCCTCCGTCGTGCGCATGCTCAGTGCATAACATCGACCCACTTGCGAGTGGACAGCCGCTCGCGAGAGGGTCTGAATCAGGCCCAAGATCCAGAAAGTGATGCAAGTTGCAACCTTGTGCTGACAGACTCCAATCGTTTTGAAAAAACATAAAATGAAATTGTAATTTTTTTTGTTGTTTGTGTGGGTGGGTTTTTCGGCTGAACCCCATTAGTTGACAAGATCTAGCCAGCTACACAAGTTGCAAACTTGTGCTGACAGACTCCAATCATTCTTAAAAAAAATACAATTAAAGTGTCAATCAAAAAAAAACAATACAAGTGTCACTGTCTTACATATTGTTTTCTTCTGTGTGTGTGCGTGGGTGTTAGGCTTAACCACATTACCGCACAAGATCCAGCAACTACAGTACAGTCGTGTTCAATTAAAAAAAAGTAATACCTGTGTCACTGTCATATATTTTTTTCTTCTGTGTGTGCATGGGTGTTAGACTTAACCACAGTAGTGCACTAGATAGAGCGACTACAGTCATGTTCAATAAAAAAAAATTATTAAAGTGTCATATTTTTTTCTTATTTGTGTGGGTGGGTTTTCGGCTTAACCGTAGTAGTGGACAAGATCCAGAAAGTAATGCAAGTTGCAACCTTGTGCTGACAGACTCTAATCGTTCTTAAAAAAAATACAATTAAAGTGTCTTATTTTTTTCTTGTTTGTGTGGGTGGGTTTTTGGCTTAACCATAGTAGTGGACAAGATCCAGAAAGTAATGCAAGTTGCAACCTTGTGCTGACAGACTCCAATCATTTTGAAAAAAACATACAATTAAAGTGTCATATTTTTTTCTTGTTTGTGCTGGTGGGTTTTCTGCTTAACCCCATTAGTTGACAAGATCCAGCCAGCTACACAAGTTGCAACCTTGTGCAGACAGACTCCAATTGTTCTTAAAAAAATACAATTAAAGTGTCAATAAAAAAAAAACAATACAAGTGTCACTGTCTTATAATTTTTTTTCTTCAGTGTGTGTGCGTGGGTGTTAGGCTTAACCACGTTACCGCACAAGATCCAGCGACTACAGTACAGTCGTGTTCAATAAAAAAAAAACAATACAAGTGTCACTGTTTTATATATTTTTTTTATCTGTGTGTGCGTGGGTGTTAGACTTAACCACATCAGCACACAAGATCCAACGACTACAGTACAGTCGTGTTCAATAAAAAAAAAACAATACAAGTGTCACTGTCTTATATATTTTTTTCTTCTGTGTGTGCGTGGGTGTTAGGCTTAACCACATTACCGCACAAGATTCATTGACTACAGTACAGTCATGTTCAATAAAAAAAAAATAATTAAAGTGTCATATTTTTTTCTTATTTGTGTGGGTGGGTTTTCGGCTTAACCGTAGTAGTGGAGAAGATCCAGAAAGTAATGCAAGTTGCAACCTTGTGCTGACAGACTCCAATCGTTCTTAAAAAAATACAATTAAAGTGTCAGATTTTTTTCTTGTTTGTGTGGGTGGGTTTTCGGCTTAACCGTAGTAGTGGACAAGATCCAGAAAGTTATGCAAGGTGCAACCTTGTGCAGACAGACTCCAATCGTTTTGAAAAAAACATTCAATTAATTTGTCATTTTTGTTGTTGTTTGTGTGGGTGGGTTTTCAGCTTAACCGTAGTAGTGGACAAGATCCAGAAAGTTATGCAAGTTGCAACCTTGTGCTGATAGACTGCAATCGTTCTTAAAAAAAAATACAATGAAAGTATCAGATTGTTTTCTTGTTTGTGTGGGTGGGTTTTCGACTCAACCGTGGTAGTGGACAAGATCCAGAAAGTTATGCAAGTTGCAACCTTGTGCTGACAGACTGCAATCGTTCTTAAAAAAAAATACATTGAAAGTATCAGATTTTTTTCTTGTTTGTGTGGGTGGGTTTTCGACTCAACCGTGGTAGTGGACAAGATCCAGAAAGTGATGCAAGTTGCAACCTTGTGCTGACAGACTCTAATCGTTCTTAAAAAGAATACAATTAAAGTGTCATATTTTTTTCTTGTTTGTGTGGGTGGGTTTTTGGCTTAACCATAGTAGCGGACAAGATCCAGAAAGTAATGCAAGTTGCAAGCTTGTGCTGACAGACTCCAATCGTTTTGAAAAAACATAAAATTAAATTGTAATTTTTGTTGTTGTTTGTGTAGGTGGGTTTTCGGCTGAACCCCATTAGTTGACAAGATCTAGCCAGCTACACAAGTTGCAAACTTGTGCTGACAGACTCCAATCATTCTTAAAAAAAAAACAATTAAAGTGTCAATCAAAAAAAACAATACAAGTGTCACTGTCATATATATATTTTTCTTCTGTGTGTGTGCGTGTGTGTTAGGCTTAACCACATTACCGCACAAGATCCAGCAACTACAGTACAGTCGTGTTCAATAAAAAAAAAAAACAATACAAATGTCACTGTCTTATATATTTTTTTCTTCTGTATGTGCGTGGGTGTTAGGCTTAACCACATAACTGCAGAAGATCCAGCAACTACAGTACAGTCATGTTCAATGAAAAAAAAACAATACCTGTGTCACTGTCATATATTTTTTTCTTCTGTGTGTGCATGGGTGTTAGGCTTAACCACAGTAGTGCACAAGATACAGGGCCTACAGTCGTGTTCAATAAAAAAAAAAAAATTAAAGTGTCATATTTTTTTCTTATTTGTGTGGGTAGGTTTTCGGCTTAACCGTAGTAGTGGACAAGATCCAGAAAGTAATGCAAGTTGCAACCTTGTGCTGACAGACTCCAATCGTTCTTAAAAAAATACAATTAAAGTGTCAGATTTTTTTCTTGTTTGTGTGGGTGGGTTTTCGGCTTAATGGTAGTAGTGGACAAGATCCAGAAAGTTATGCAAGGTGCAACCTTGTGCTGACAGACTCCAATCATTTAGAAAAAAACATACAATTAAATTGTCATTTTTTTTGTTGTTTGTGTGGGTGGGTTTTCGGCTTAACCGTAGTAGTGGACAAGATCCAGAAAGTGATGCAAGTTGCAACCTTGTGCTGACAGACTCTAATCGTTCTTAAAAAAAATACAATTAAAGTGTCATATTTTTTTCTTGTTTGTGTGGGTGGGTTTTTGGCTTAACCATCGTAGTGGACAAGATCCAGAAAGTAATGCAAGTTGCAACCTTGTGCTGACAGACTCCAATCATTTTGAAAAAAACATACAATTAAAGTGTCATATTTTTTTCTTGTTTGTGCTGGTGGGTTTTCGGCTTAACCCCATTAGTTGACAAGATCCAGCCAGCTACACAAGTTGCAACCTTGTGCAGACAGACTCCAATTGTTCTTAAAAAATATACAATTAAAGTGTCAAAAAAAACAAACAATACAAGTGTCACTGTCTTATATATTTTTTTCTTCTGTGTGTGTGCGTGGGTGTTAGGCTTAACTACGTTACTGCACAAGATCCAGCGACTACAGTACAGTCGTGTTCAATAAAAAAAAAAACAATACAAGTGTCACTGTTTTATATATATTTTTTTATCTGTGTGTGCGTGGGTGTTAGACTTAACCACATCAGCGCACAAGATCCATCGACTACAGTACAGTCATGTTCAATGAAAAAAAAAACAATACAAGTGTCACTGTCTTATATATTTTTTTCTTCTATGTGTGTGTGGGTGTTAGGCTTAACCACATTACCGCACAAGATCCATCGACTACAGTACAGTCATGTTCAATGAAAAAAAAAAACAATATCTGTGTCACTGTCATATATTTTTTTCTTCTGTGTGTCCATGGGTGTTAGGCTTAACCACAGTAGAGCACAAGATACAGCGACTACAGTCGTGTTCAATAATAAAAAAAACAATTAAAGTGTCATATTTTTTACTTGTTTGTATGGGTGGGTTTTCGGCTTAACCGTAGTAGTGGATAAGATCCAGAAAGTAATGCAAGTTGCAACCTTGTGCTGACAGACTCCAATCGTTCATAAAAAAAAATAAAATTTAAGTGTCATATTTTTTTCTTATATGTGTTGGTGGGTTTTCAGCTTAACCGTAGTAGTGGACAAGATCCAGAAAGTTATGCAAGTTGCAACCTTGTGCTGACAGACTCCAATCGTTTTGAAAAAACATAAAATTAAATTGTAATTTTTTTTGTTGTTTGTGTGGGTGGGTTTTCGGCTGAACCCCATTAGTTGACAAGATCTAGCCAGCTACACAAGTTGCAAACTTGTGCTGACAGACTCCAATCATTCTTAAAAAAAATACAATTAAAGTGTCAATCAAAAAAAACAATACAAGTGTCACTGTCTTATATATATTTTTCTTCTGTGTGTGTGCGTGTGTGTTAGGCTTAACCTCATTACCGCACAAGATCCAGCAATTACAGTACAGTCGTGTTCAATAAAAAAAAGAACAATACAAGTGTTACTGTTTTATATATTTTTTTATCTGTGTGTGCGTGGGTGTTAGACTTAACCACATTAGCGCACAAGATCCAGCAACTACAGTACAGTCGTGTGCAATAAAAAAAGAAACAATACAAATGTCACTGTCTTATATATTTTTTTCTTCTGTGTGTGCGTGGGTGTTAGGCTTAACCACATAACTGCAGAAGATCCAGCAACTACAGTACAGTCATGTTCAATGAAAAAAAAAGCAATACCTGTGTCACTGTCATATATTTTTTTCTTCTGTGTGTGCATGGGTGTTAGGCTTAACCACAGTAGTGCACAAGATACAGCGACTACAGTCGTGTTCAATAAAAAAAAAATAATTAAAGTGTCATATTTTTTTCTTATTTGTGTGGGTAGGTTTTCGGCTTAACCGTAGCAGTGGACAAGATCCAGAAAGTAATGCAAGTTGCAACCTTGTGCTGACAGACTCCAATCGTTCTTAAAAAAATACAATTAAAGTGTCAGATTTTTTTCTTGTTTGTGTGGGTGGGTTTTCGGCTTAATGGTAGTAGTGGACAAGATCCAGAAAGTTATGCAAGGTGCAACCTTGTGCTGACAGACTCCAATCGTTTTGAAAAAAACATACAATTAAATTGTCATTTTTTTTGTTGTTTGTGTGGGTGGGTTTTCGGCTTAACCGTAGTAGTGGACAAGATCCAGAAAGTTATGCAAGTTGCAACCTTGTGCTGACAGACTCTAATCGTTCTTAAAAAAAATACAATCAAAGTATCAGATTTTTTTCTTGTTTGTGTGGGTGGGTTTTCGACTCAACCGTAGTAGTGGACAAGATCCAGAAAGTAATGCAAGTTGCAACCTTGTGCTGACATACTCCAATCGTTTTGAAAAAACATATAATTAAATTGTATATTTTGTTGTTGTTTGTGTGGGTGGGTTTTCAGCTGAACCCCATTAGTTGACAAGATCTAGCCAGCTACACAAGTTGCAAACTTGTGCTGACAGACTCCAATCATTCTTAAAAAAAATACAATTAAAGTGGCAATCAAAAAAAAACAATACAAGTGTCACTGTCTTAAATATTTTTTTCTTCTGTGTGTGTGTGTGGGTGTTAGGCTTAACCACATTACCGCACAAGATCCAGCAACTACAGTACAGTTGTGTTCAATAGAAAAAAGAACAATACAAGTGTTACTGTTTTATATACTTTTTTATCTGTGTGTGCGTGGGTGTTAGACTTAACCACATTAGCGCACAAGATCCAGCAACTACAGTACAGTCGTGTTCAATTAAAAAAAAACAATACAAGTGTCACTGTCTTATATATTTTTTTCTTCTGTGTGTGCGTGGGTGTTAGGCTTAACCACATAACTGCAGAAGATCCAGCGACTACTGTACAGTCATGTTCAATGAAAAAAAACGCAATACCTGTGTCACTGTCATATATTTTTTTCTTCTGTGTGTGCATGGGTGTTAGGCTTAACCACAGTAGTGCACAAGATACAGCGACTACAGTCGTGTTCAATAAAAAAAAAAAAATTAAAGTGTCATATTTTTTTCTTATTTGTGTGGGTAGGTTTTCAGCTTAACCGTAGTAGTGGACAAGATCCAGAAAGTAATGCAAGTTGCAACCTTGTGCTGACAGACTCCAATCGTTCTTAAAAAAATACAATTAAAGTGTCAGATTTTTTTCTTGTTTGTGTGGGTGGGTTTTCGGCTTAATGGTAGTAGTGGACAAGATCCAGAAAGTTATGCAAGGTGCAACCTTGTGCTGATAGACTCCAATCGTTTTGAAAAAAACATACACTTAAATTGTCATTTTTTTTGTTGTTTGTGTGGGTGGGTTTTCGGCTTAACCGTAGTAGTGGACAAGATCCAGAAAGTTATGCAAGTTGCAACCTTGTGCTGACAGACTCCAATCATTCTTAAAAAAAAAATACAACTAAAGTGTCATATTTTTTTCTTGTTTGTGTGGGTGGGTTTTCTGCTTAACCGTAGTAGTGGACAAGATCCAGAAAGTTATGCAATTTGCAACCTTGTGCAGACAGACTCCAATCGTTCTAAAAAAAATACAATTAAAGTGTTAATAAAAAAAAAACAAATACAAGTGTCACTGTCTTGTATATTTTTTCCTTCTGTGTGTGTGCGTGTGTGTTAGGCTTAGCCACAGTAGTGCACAAGATACAGCGACTACAGTCGATTTCAATAAAAAAAAGAACAATTAAAGTGTCATATTTTTTTTGTTTGTGTGGGTGGGTTTTCGGCTTAAACGTGTTAGAGGAAAAGATCCAGAAAGTTATGCAAGGTGCAACCTTGTGCTGACAGACTCTAATTGTTCTTAAAAAAAAATACAATCAAAGTATCAGATTTTTTTCTTGTTTGTGTGGGTGGGTTTTCGACTCAACCGTAGTAGTGGACAAGATCCAGAAAGTGATGCAAGTTGCAACCTTGTGCTGACAGACTCTAATTGTTCTTAAAAAAAATACAAATAAAGTGTCATATTTTTTTCTTGTTTGTGTGGGTGGGTTTTTGGCTTAACCATAGTAGTGGACAAGATCCAGAAAGTAATGCAAGTTGCAACCTTGTGCTGACAGACTCCAATCATTTTGAAAAAACATAAAATTAAATTGTAATTTTTTTTGTCGTTTGTGTGGGTTGGTTTTCGGCTGAACCCCATTAGTTGACAAGATCTAGCCAGCTACACAAATTGCAAACTTGTGCTGAGAGACTCCAATCATTCATAAAAAAAATACAATTAAAGTGTCAATCAAAAAAAACCAATACAAGTGTCACTGTCTTATATATTTTTTTCTTCTGTGTGTGTGCGTGGGTGTTAGACTTAACCACATCAGCGCAGAAGATCCAGCGACTACAGTACAGTTGTGTTCAATTAAAAAAAAAACAATACAAGTGTCACTGTCTTATATATTTTATTCTTCTGTGTGTGCGTGGGTGTTAGGCTTAACCACATTACCGCACAAGATCCAGCGACTACAGTACAGTCATGTTCAATGAAAAAAAAAAACAATACCTGTGTCACTGTCATATATTTTTTTCTTCTGTGTGTGCATGGGTGTTAGGCTTAACCACAGTAGAGCACAAGATACAGCGACTACAGTCGTGTTCAATAATAAAAAAAACAATTAAAGTGTCATATTTTTTTCTTATTTGTGTGGGTGGGTTTTCGGCTTAACCGTAGTAGTGGACAAGATCCAGAAAGTAATGCAAGTTGCAACCTCGTGCTGACAGACTCCAATCGTTCTTAAAAAAATACAATTAAAGTGTCAGGTTTTTTTCTTGTTTGTGTGGGTGGGTTTTCGGCTTAACCGTAGTAGTGGACAAGATCCAGAAAGTTATGCAAGGTGCAACCTTGTGCTGACAGACTCCTATCGTTTTGAAAAAAACATATAATTAAATTGTAATTTTTTGTTGTTGTTTGTGTGGGTGGGTTTTCAGCTTAACCGTAGTAGTGGACAAGATCCAGAAAGTAATGCAAGTTGCAACCTTGTGCTGACAGACTCCAATCATTCTTAAAAAAAATACAACTAAAGTGTCATATTTTTTTCTTGTTTGTGTGGGTGGGTTTTCGGCTTAACCATCGTAGTGGACAAGATCCAGAAAGTTATGCAATTTGCAATCTTGTGCTGACAGACACCAATCGTTCTTAAAAAAAATTCAATAAAGTGTTAATAAAAAAAAAAAACAATACAAGTGTCACTGTCTTGTATATTTTTTTCTTCTGTGTGTGCGTGAGTGTTAGGCTAAACCACAGTAGTGCACAAGATACAGCGACTACAGTCGATTTCAATTAAAAAAAGAACAATTAATGTGTCCTATTTTTTCTTGTTTGTGTGGGTGGGTTTTGGATTAACCGTATTAGAGGACAAGATCCAGAAAGTAATGCAAGTTGCAACCTTGTGCTGATAGACTCCAATCGTTCTTAAAAATAATACAATTAAAGTGTCAGATTTTTTTCTTGTTTGTGTGGGTGGGTTTTCGGCTTAACCGTAGTAGTGGACAAGATCCAGAAAGTTATGCATGGTGCAACCTTGTGCTGACAGACTCCAATCTTTCTTAAAAAAAAATACTATGTAAGTATCATATTTTTTTCTTCTTTGTGTGGCTGGGTTTTCGACTTAACCGTAGTAGTGGACAAGATCCAGAAAGTAATGCAGGTTGCAACCTTGTGCTGACAGACTCTAATCGTTCTTAAAAAGAATACATTTAAAGTGTCATATTTTTTTCTTGTTTGTGTGGGTGGGTTTTTGGCTTAACCATAGTAGTGGACAAGATCCAGAAAGTAATGCAAGGTGCAACCTTGTGCTGACAGACTCCAATCATTTTGAAAAAAACATACAATTAAAGTGTCATATTTTTTTCTTGTTTGTGCTGGTGGGTTTTCGGCTTAACCCCATTAGTTGACAAGATCCAGCCAGCTACACAAGTTGCAACCTTGTGCAGACAGACTCCAATTGTTCTTAAAAAATATACAATTAAAGTGTCAAAAAAAAAAAACAATACAAGTGTCACTGTCTTATATATTTTTTTCTTCTGTGTGTGTGCGTGGGTGTTAGGCTTAACTACGTTACTGCACAAGATCCAGCGACTACAGTACAGTCGTGTTCAATAAAAAAAAAAACAATACAAGTGTCACTGTTTTATATATATTTTTTTATCTGTGTGTGCGTGGGTGTTAGACTTAACCACATCAGCGCACAAGATCCAACGACTACAGCACAGTCATTTTAAATTAAAAAAAAAACAATACAAGTGTCACTGTCTTATATATTTTTTTCTTCTATGTGTGTGTGGGTGTTAGGCTTAACCACATTACTGCACAAGATCCATCGACTACAGTACAGTCATGTTCAATGAAAAAAAAAAACAATATCTGTGTCACTGTCATATATTTTTTTCTTCTGTGTGTCCATGGGTGTTAGGCTTAACCACAGTAGAGCACAAGATACAGCGACTACAGTCATGTTCAATAATAAAAAAAACAATTAAAGTGTCATATTTTTTACTTGTTTGTATGGGTGGGTTTTCGGCTTAACCGTAGTAGTGGATAAGATCCAGAGAGTAATGCAAGTTGCAACCTTGTGCTGACAGACTCCAATCGTTCATAAAAAAAATTAAAATTTAAGTGTCATATTTTTTTCTTATATGTGTTGGTGGGTTTTCAGCTTAACCGTAGTAGTGGACAAGATCCAGAAAGTTATGCAAGTTGCAACCTTGTGCTGACAGACTCCAATCATTTTGAAAAAACATAAAATTAAATTGTAATTTTTTTTGTTGTTTGTGTAGGTGGGTTTTCGGCTGAACCCCATTAGTTGACAAGATCTAGCCAGCTACACAAGTTGCAAACTTGTGCTGACAGACTCCAATCATTCTTAAAAAAAATACAATTAAAGTGTCAATCAAAAAAAACAATACAAGTGTCACTGTCTTATATATATTTTTCTTCTGTGTGTGTGCGTGTGTGTTAGGCTTAACCTCATTACCGCACAAGATCCAGCAATTACAGTACAGTCGTGTTCAATAAAAAAAAGAACAATACAAGTGTTACTGTTTTATATATTTTTTTATCTGTGTGTGCGTGGGTGTTAGACTTAACCACATTAGCGCACAAGATCCAGCAACTACAGTACAGTCGTGTTCAATAAAAAAAGAAACAATACAAATGTCACTGTCTTATATATTTTTTTCTTCTGTGTGTGCGTGGGTGTTAGGCTTAACCACATAACTGCAGAAGATCCAGCAACTACAGTACAGTCATGTTCAATGAAAAAAAAAGCAATACCTGTGTCACTGTCATATATTTTTTTCTTCTGTGTGTGCATGGGTGTTAGGCTTAACCACAGTAGTGCACAAGATACAGCGACTACAGTCGTGTTCAATAAAAAAAAAATAATTAAAGTGTCATATTTTTTTCTTATTTGTGTGGGTAGGTTTTCGGCTTAACCGTAGCAGTGGACAAGATCCAGAGAGTAATGCAAGTTGCAACCTTGTGCTGACAGACTCCAATCGTTCATAAAAAAAATTAAAATTTAAGTGTCATATTTTTTTCTTATATGTGTTGGTGGGTTTTCAGCTTAACCGTAGTAGTGGACAAGATCCAGAAAGTTATGCAAGTTGCAACCTTGTGCTGACAGACTCCAATCATTTTGAAAAAACATAAAATTAAATTGTAATTTTTTTTGTTGTTTGTGTAGGTGGGTTTTCGGCTGAACCCCATTAGTTGACAAGATCTAGCCAGCTACACAAGTTGCAAACTTGTGCTGACAGACTCCAATCATTCTTAAAAAAAATACAATTAAAGTGTCAATCAAAAAAAACAATACAAGTGTCACTGTCTTATATATATTTTTCTTCTGTGTGTGTGCGTGTGTGTTAGGCTTAACCTCATTACCGCACAAGATCCAGCAATTACAGTACAGTCGTGTTCAATAAAAAAAAGAACAATACAAGTGTTACTGTTTTATATATTTTTTTATCTGTGTGTGCGTGGGTGTTAGACTTAACCACATTAGCGCACAAGATCCAGCAACTACAGTACAGTCGTGTTCAATAAAAAAAGAAACAATACAAATGTCACTGTCTTATATATTTTTTTCTTCTGTGTGTGCGTGGGTGTTAGGCTTAACCACATAACTGCAGAAGATCCAGCAACTACAGTACAGTCATGTTCAATGAAAAAAAAAGCAATACCTGTGTCACTGTCATATATTTTTTTCTTCTGTGTGTGCATGGGTGTTAGGCTTAACCACAGTAGTGCACAAGATACAGCGACTACAGTCGTGTTCAATAAAAAAAAAATAATTAAAGTGTCATATTTTTTTCTTATTTGTGTGGGTAGGTTTTCGGCTTAACCGTAGCAGTGGACAAGATCCAGAAAGTAATGCAAGTTGCAACCTTGTGCTGACAGACTCCAATCGTTCTTAAAAAAATACAATTAAAGTGTCAGATTTTTTTCTTGTTTGTGTGGGTGGGTTTTCGGCTTAATGGTAGTAGTGGACAAGATCCAGAAAGTTATGCAAGGTGCAACCTTGTGCTGACAGACTCCAATCGTTTTGAAAAAAACATACAATTAAATTGTCATTTTTTTTGTTGTTTGTGTGGGTGGGTTTTCGGCTTAACCGTAGTAGTGGACAAGATCCAGAAAGTTATGCAAGTTGCAACCTTGTGCTGACAGACTCTAATCGTTCTTAAAAAAAATACAATCAAAGTATCAGATTTTTTTCTTGTTTGTGTGGGTGGGTTTTCGACTCAACCGTAGTAGTGGACAAGATCCAGAAAGTAATGCAAGTTGCAACCTTGTGCTGACATACTCCAATCGTTTTGAAAAAACATATAATTAAATTGTATATTTTGTTGTTGTTTGTGTGGGTGGGTTTTCAGCTGAACCCCATTAGTTGACAAGATCTAGCCAGCTACACAAGTTGCAAACTTGTGCTGACAGACTCCAATCATTCTTAAAAAAAATACAATTAAAGTGGCAATCAAAAAAAAACAATACAAGTGTCACTGTCTTAAATATTTTTTTCTTCTGTGTGTGTGTGTGGGTGTTAGGCTTAACCACATTACCGCACAAGATCCAGCAACTACAGTACAGTTGTGTTCAATAGAAAAAAGAACAATACAAGTGTTACTGTTTTATATACTTTTTTATCTGTGTGTGCGTGGGTGTTAGACTTAACCACATTAGCGCACAAGATCCAGCAACTACAGTACAGTCGTGTTCAATTAAAAAAAAACAATACAAGTGTCACTGTCTTATATATTTTTTTCTTCTGTGTGTGCGTGGGTGTTAGGCTTAACCACATAACTGCAGAAGATCCAGCGACTACTGTACAGTCATGTTCAATGAAAAAAAACGCAATACCTGTGTCACTGTCATATATTTTTTTCTTCTGTGTGTGCATGGGTGTTAGGCTTAACCACAGTAGTGCACAAGATACAGCGACTACAGTCGTGTTCAATAAAAAAAAAAAAATTAAAGTGTCATATTTTTTTCTTATTTGTGTGGGTAGGTTTTCAGCTTAACCGTAGTAGTGGACAAGATCCAGAAAGTAATGCAAGTTGCAACCTTGTGCTGACAGACTCCAATCGTTCTTAAAAAAATACAATTATAGTGTCAGATTTTTTTCTTGTTTGTGTGGGTGGGTTTTCGGCTTAATGGTAGTAGTGGACAAGATCCAGAAAGTTATGCAAGGTGCAACCTTGTGCTGATAGACTCCAATCGTTTTGAAAAAAACATACACTTAAATTGTCATTTTTTTTGTTGTTTGTGTGGGTGGGTTTTCGGCTTAACCGTAGTAGTGGACAAGATCCAGAAAGTTATGCAAGTTGCAACCTTGTGCTGACAGACTCCAATCATTCTTAAAAAAAAAATACAACTAAAGTGTCATATTTTTTTCTTGTTTGTGTGGGTGGGTTTTCTGCTTAACCGTAGTAGTGGACAAGATCCAGAAAGTTATGCAATTTGCAACCTTGTGCAGACAGACTCCAATCGTTCTAAAAAAAATACAATTAAAGTGTTAATAAAAAAAAAACAAATACAAGTGTCACTGTCTTGTATATTTTTTCCTTCTGTGTGTGTGCGTGTGTGTTAGGCTTAGCCACAGTAGTGCACAAGATACAGCGACTACAGTCGATTTCAATAAAAAAAAGAACAATTAAAGTGTCATATTTTTTTTGTTTGTGTGGGTGGGTTTTCGGCTTAAACGTGTTAGAGGAAAAGATCCAGAAAGTTATGCAAGGTGCAACCTTGTGCTGACAGACTCTAATTGTTCTTAAAAAAAAATACAATCAAAGTATCAGATTTTTTTCTTGTTTGTGTGGGTGGGTTTTCGACTCAACCGTAGTAGTGGACAAGATCCAGAAAGTGATGCAAGTTGCAACCTTGTGCTGACAGACTCTAATTGTTCTTAAAAAAAATACAAATAAAGTGTCATATTTTTTTCTTGTTTGTGTGGGTGGGTTTTTGGCTTAACCATAGTAGTGGACAAGATCCAGAAAGTAATGCAAGTTGCAACCTTGTGCTGACAGACTCCAATCATTTTGAAAAAACATAAAATTAAATTGTAATTTTTTTTGTTGTTTGTGTGGGTTGGTTTTCGGCTGAACCCCATTAGTTGACAAGATCTAGCCAGCTACACAAATTGCAAACTTGTGCTGAGAGACTCCAATCATTCATAAAAAAAATACAATTAAAGTGTCAATCAAAAAAAACCAATACAAGTGTCACTGTCTTATATATTTTTTTCTTCTGTGTGTGTGCGTGGGTGTTAGACTTAACCACATCAGCGCAGAAGATCCAGCGACTACAGTACAGTTGTGTTCAATTAAAAAAAAAACAATACAAGTGTCACTGTCTTATATATTTTATTCTTCTGTGTGTGCGTGGGTGTTAGGCTTAACCACATTACCGCACAAGATCCAGCGACTACAGTACAGTCATGTTCAATGAAAAAAAAAAACAATACCTGTGTCACTGTCATATATTTTTTTCTTCTGTGTGTGCATGGGTGTTAGGCTTAACCACAGTAGAGCACAAGATACAGCAACTACAGTCGTGTTCAATAATAAAAAAAACAATTAAAGTGTCATATTTTTTTCTTATTTGTGTGGGTGGGTTTTCGGCTTAACCGTAGTAGTGGACAAGATCCAGAAAGTAATGCAAGTTGCAACCTCGTGCTGACAGACTCCAATCGTTCTTAAAAAAATACAATTAAAGTGTCAGGTTTTTTTCTTGTTTGTGTGGGTGGGTTTTCGGCTTAACCGTAGTAGTGGACAAGATCCAGAAAGTTATGCAAGGTGCAACCTTGTGCTGACAGACTCCTATCGTTTTGAAAAAAACATATAATTAAATTGTAATTTTTTGTTGTTGTTTGTGTGGGTGGGTTTTCAGCTTAACCGTAGTAGTGGACAAGATCCAGAAAGTAATGCAAGTTGCAACCTTGTGCTGACAGACTCCAATCATTTTGAAAAAACATAAAATTAAATTGTAATTTTTTTTGTTGTTTGTGTGGGTTGGTTTTCGTCTGAACCCCATTAGTTGACAAGATCTAGCCAGCTACACAAATTGCAAACTTGTGCTGAGAGACTCCAATCATTCATAAAAAAAATACAATTAAAGTGTCAATCAAAAAAAACCAATACAAGTGTCACTGTCTTATATATTTTTTTCTTCTGTGTGTGTGCGTGGGTGTTAGACTTAACCACATCAGCGCAGAAGATCCAGCGACTACAGTACAGTTGTGTTCAATTAAAAAAAAAACAATACAAGTGTCACTGTCTTATATATTTTATTCTTCTGTGTGTGCGTGGGTGTTAGGCTTAACCACATTACCGCACAAGATCCAGCGACTACAGTACAGTCATGTTCAATGAAAAAAAAAAACAATACCTGTGTCACTGTCATATATTTTTTCTTCTGTGTGTGCATGGGTGTTAGGCTTAACCACAGTAGAGCACAAGATACAGCGACTACAGTCGTGTTCAATAATAAAAAAAACAATTAAAGTGTCATATTTTTTTCTTATTTGTGTGGGTGGGTTTTCGGCTTAACCGTAGTAGTGGACAAGATCCAGAAAGTAATGCAAGTTGCAACCTCGTGCTGACAGACTCCAATCGTTCTTAAAAAAATACAATTAAAGTGTCAGGTTTTTTTCTTGTTTGTGTGGGTGGGTTTTCGGCTTAACCGTAGTAGTGGACAAGATCCAGAAAGTTATGCAAGGTGCAACCTTGTGCTGACAGACTCCTATCGTTTTGAAAAAAACATATAATTAAATTGTAATTTTTTGTTGTTGTTTGTGTGGGTGGGTTTTCAGCTTAACCGTAGTAGTGGACAAGATCCAGAAAGTAATGCAAGTTGCAACCTTGTGCTGACAGACTCCAATCATTCTTAAAAAAAATACAACTAAAGTGTCATATTTTTTTCTTGTTTGTGTGGGTGGGTTTTCGGCTTAACCATCGTAGTGGACAAGATCCAGAAAGTTATGCAATTTGCAATCTTGTGCTGACAGACACCAATCGTTCTTAAAAAAAATTCAATAAAGTGTTAATAAAAAAAAAAAACAATACAAGTGTCACTGTCTTGTATATTTTTTTCTTCTGTGTGTGCGTGAGTGTTAGGCTAAACCACAGTAGTGCACAAGATACAGCGACTACAGTCGATTTCAATTAAAAAAAGAACAATTAATGTGTCCTATTTTTTCTTGTTTGTGTGGGTGGGTTTTGGATTAACCGTATTAGAGGACAAGATCCAGAAAGTAATGCAAGTTGCAACCTTGTGCTGATAGACTCCAATCGTTCTTAAAAATAATACAATTAAAGTGTCAGATTTTTTTCTTGTTTGTGTGGGTGGGTTTTCGGCTTAACCGTAGTAGTGGACAAGATCCAGAAAGTTATGCATGGTGCAACCTTGTGCTGACAGACTCCAATCTTTCTTAAAAAAAAATACTATGTAAGTATCATATTTTTTTCTTCTTTGTGTGGCTGGGTTTTCGACTTAACCGTAGTAGTGGACAAGATCCAGAAAGTAATGCAGGTTGCAACCTTGTGCTGACAGACTCTAATCGTTCTTAAAAAGAATACATTTAAAGTGTCATATTTTTTTCTTGTTTGTGTGGGTGGGTTTTTGGCTTAACCATAGTAGTGGACAAGATCCAGAAAGTAATGCAAGGTGCAACCTTGTGCTGACAGACTCCAATCATTTTGAAAAAAACATACAATTAAAGTGTCATATTTTTTTCTTGTTTGTGCTGGTGGGTTTTCGGCTTAACCCCATTAGTTGACAAGATCCAGCCAGCTACACAAGTTGCAACCTTGTGCAGACAGACTCCAATTGTTCTTAAAAAATATACAATTAAAGTGTCAAAAAAAAAAAACAATACAAGTGTCACTGTCTTATATATTTTTTTCTTCTGTGTGTGTGCGTGGGTGTTAGGCTTAACTACGTTACTGCACAAGATCCAGCGACTACAGTACAGTCGTGTTCAATAAAAAAAAAAACAATACAAGTGTCACTGTTTTATATATATTTTTTTATCTGTGTGTGCGTGGGTGTTAGACTTAACCACATCAGCGCACAAGATCCAACGACTACAGCACAGTCATTTTAAATAAAAAAAAAAACAATACAAGTGTCACTGTCTTATATATTTTTTTCTTCTATGTGTGTGTGGGTGTTAGGCTTAACCACATTACTGCACAAGATCCATCGACTACAGTACAGTCATGTTCAATGAAAAAAAAAAACAATATCTGTGTCACTGTCATATATTTTTTTCTTCTGTGTGTCCATGGGTGTTAGGCTTAACCACAGTAGAGCACAAGATACAGCGACTACAGTCGTGTTCAATAATAAAAAAAACAATTAAAGTGTCATATTTTTTACTTGTTTGTATGGGTGGGTTTTCGGCTTAACCGTAGTAGTGGATAAGATCCAGAGAGTAATGCAAGTTGCAACCTTGTGCTGACAGACTCCAATCGTTCATAAAAAAAAATAAAATTTAAGTGTCATATTTTTTTCTTATATGTGTTGGTGGGTTTTCAGCTTAACCGTAGTAGTGGACAAGATCCAGAAAGTTATGCAAGTTGCAACCTTGTGCTGACAGACTCCAATCATTTTGAAAAAACATAAAATTAAATTGTAATTTTTTTTGTTGTTTGTGTAGGTGGGTTTTCGGCTGAACCCCATTAGTTGACAAGATCTAGCCAGCTACACAAGTTGCAAACTTGTGCTGACAGACTCCAATCATTCTTAAAAAAAATACAATTAAAGTGTCAATCAAAAAAAACAATACAAGTGTCACTGTCTTATATATATTTTTCTTCTGTGTGTGTGCGTGTGTGTTAGGCTTAACCTCATTACCGCACAAGATCCAGCAATTACAGTACAGTCGTGTTCAATAAAAAAAAGAACAATACAAGTGTTACTGTTTTATATATTTTTTTATCTGTGTGTGCGTGGGTGTTAGACTTAACCACATTAGCGCACAAGATCCAGCAACTACAGTACAGTCGTGTTCAATAAAAAAAGAAACAATACAAATGTCACTGTCTTATATATTTTTTTCTTCTGTGTGTGCGTGGGTGTTAGGCTTAACCACATAACTGCAGAAGATCCAGCAACTACAGTACAGTCATGTTCAATGAAAAAAAAAGCAATACCTGTGTCACTGTCATATATTTTTTTCTTCTGTGTGTGCATGGGTGTTAGGCTTAACCACAGTAGTGCACAAGATACAGCGACTACAGTCGTGTTCAATAAAAAAAAAATAATTAAAGTGTCATATTTTTTTCTTATTTGTGTGGGTAGGTTTTCGGCTTAACCGTAGCAGTGGACAAGATCCAGAAAGTAATGCAAGTTGCAACCTTGTGCTGACAGACTCCAATCGTTCTTAAAAAAATACAATTAAAGTGTCAGATTTTTTTCTTGTTTGTGTGGGTGGGTTTTCGGCTTAATGGTAGTAGTGGACAAGATCCAGAAAGTTATGCAAGGTGCAACCTTGTGCTGACAGACTCCAATCGTTTTGAAAAAAACATACAATTAAATTGTCATTTTTTTTGTTGTTTGTGTGGGTGGGTTTTCGGCTTAACCGTAGTAGTGGACAAGATCCAGAAAGTTATGCAAGTTGCAACCTTGTGCTGACAGACTCTAATCGTTCTTAAAAAAAATACAATCAAAGTATCAGATTTTTTTCTTGTTTGTGTGGGTGGGTTTTCGACTCAACCGTAGTAGTGGACAAGATCCAGAAAGTAATGCAAGTTGCAACCTTGTGCTGACATACTCCAATCGTTTTGAAAAAACATATAATTAAATTGTATATTTTGTTGTTGTTTGTGTGGGTGGGTTTTCAGCTGAACCCCATTAGTTGACAAGATCTAGCCAGCTACACAAGTTGCAAACTTGTGCTGACAGACTCCAATCATTCTTAAAAAAAATACAATTAAAGTGGCAATCAAAAAAAAACAATACAAGTGTCACTGTCTTAAATATTTTTTTCTTCTGTGTGTGTGTATGGGTGTTAGGCTTAACCACATTACCGCACAAGATCCAGCAACTACAGTACAGTTGGGTTCAATAGAAAAAAGAACAATACAAGTGTTACTGTTTTATATACTTTTTTATCTGTGTGTGCGTGGGTGTTAGACTTAACCACATTAGCGCACAAGATCCAGCAACTACAGTACAGTCGTGTTCAATTAAAAAAAAACAATACAAGTGTCACTGTCTTATATATTTTTTTCTTCTGTGTGTGCGTGGGTGTTAGGCTTAACCACATAACTGCAGAAGATCCAGCGACTACTGTACAGTCATGTTCAATGAAAAAAAACGCAATACCTGTGTCACTGTCATATATTTTTTTCTTCTGTGTGTGCATGGGTGTTAGGCTTAACCACAGTAGTGCACAAGATACAGCGACTACAGTCGTGTTCAATAAAAAAAAAAAAATTAAAGTGTCATATTTTTTTCTTATTTGTGTGGGTAGGTTTTCAGCTTAACCGTAGTAGTGGACAAGATCCAGAAAGTAATGCAAGTTGCAACCTTGTGCTGACAGACTCCAATCGTTCTTAAAAAAATACAATTAAAGTGTCAGATTTTTTTCTTGTTTGTGTGGGTGGGTTTTCGGCTTAATGGTAGTAGTGGACAAGATCCAGAAAGTTATGCAAGGTGCAACCTTGTGCTGATAGACTCCAATCGTTTTGAAAAAAACATACACTTAAATTGTCATTTTTTTTGTTGTTTGTGTGGGTGGGTTTTCGGCTTAACCGTAGTAGTGGACAAGATCCAGAAAGTTATGCAAGTTGCAACCTTGTGCTGACAGACTCCAATCATTCTTAAAAAAAAAATACAACTAAAGTGTCATATTTTTTTCTTGTTTGTGTGGGTGGGTTTTCTGCTTAACCGTAGTAGTGGACAAGATCCAGAAAGTTATGCAATTTGCAACCTTGTGCAGACAGACTCCAATCGTTCTAAAAAAAATACAATTAAAGTGTTAATAAAAAAAAAACAAATACAAGTGTCACTGTCTTGTATATTTTTTCCTTCTGTGTGTGTGCGTGTGTGTTAGGCTTAGCCACAGTAGTGCACAAGATACAGCGACTACAGTCGATTTCAATAAAAAAAAGAACAATTAAAGTGTCATATTTTTTTTGTTTGTGTGGGTGGGTTTTCGGCTTAAACGTGTTAGAGGAAAAGATCCAGAAAGTTATGCAAGGTGCAACCTTGTGCTGACAGACTCTAATTGTTCTTAAAAAAAATACAATCAAAGTATCAGATTTTTTTCTTGTTTGTGTGGGTGGGTTTTCGACTCAACCGTAGTAGTGGACAAGATCCAGAAAGTGATGCAAGTTGCAACCTTGTGCTGACAGACTCTAATTGTTCTTAAAAAAAATACAAATAAAGTGTCATATTTTTTTCTTGTTTGTGTGGGTGGGTTTTTGGCTTAACCATAGTAGTGGACAAGATCCAGAAAGTAATGCAAGTTGCAACCTTGTGCTGACAGACTCCAATCATTTTGAAAAAACATAAAATTAAATTGTAATTTTTTTTGTTGTTTGTGTGGGTTGGTTTTCGGCTGAACCCCATTAGTTGACAAGATCTAGCCAGCTACACAAATTGCAAACTTGTGCTGAGAGACTCCAATCATTCATAAAAAAAATACAATTAAAGTGTCAATCAAAAAAAACCAATACAAGTGTCACTGTCTTATATATTTTTTTCTTCTGTGTGTGTGCGTGGGTGTTAGACTTAACCACATCAGCGCAGAAGATCCAGCGACTACAGTACAGTTGTGTTCAATTAAAAAAAAAACAATACAAGTGTCACTGTCTTATATATTTTATTCTTCTGTGTGTGCGTGGGTGTTAGGCTTAACCACATTACCGCACAAGATCCAGCGACTACAGTACAGTCATGTTCAATGAAAAAAAAAAACAATACCTGTGTCACTGTCATATATTTTTTTCTTCTGTGTGTGCATGGGTGTTAGGCTTAACCACAGTAGAGCACAAGATACAGCGACTACAGTCGTGTTCAATAATAAAAAAAACAATTAAAGTGTCATATTTTTTTCTTATTTGTGTGGGTGGGTTTTCGGCTTAACCGTAGTAGTGGACAAGATCCAGAAAGTAATGCAAGTTGCAACCTCGTGCTGACAGACTCCAATCGTTCTTAAAAAAATACAATTAAAGTGTCAGGTTTTTTTCTTGTTTGTGTGGGTGGGTTTTCGGCTTAACCGTAGTAGTGGACAAGATCCAGAAAGTTATGCAAGGTGCAACCTTGTGCTGACAGACTCCTATCGTTTTGAAAAAAACATATAATTAAATTGTAATTTTTTGTTGTTGTTTGTGTGGGTGGGTTTTCAGCTTAACCGTAGTAGTGGACAAGATCCAGAAAGTAATGCAAGTTGCAACCTTGTGCTGACAGACTCCAATCATTCTTAAAAAAAATACAACTAAAGTGTCATATTTTTTTCTTGTTTGTGTGGGTGGGTTTTCGGCTTAACCATCGTAGTGGACAAGATCCAGAAAGTTATGCAATTTGCAATCTTGTGCTGACAGACACCAATCGTTCTTAAAAAAAATTCAATAAAGTGTTAATAAAAAAAAAAAACAATACAAGTGTCACTGTCTTGTATATTTTTTTCTTCTGTGTGTGCGTGAGTGTTAGGCTAAACCACAGTAGTGCACAAGATACAGCGACTACAGTCGATTTCAATTAAAAAAAGAACAATTAATGTGTCCTATTTTTTCTTGTTTGTGTGGGTGGGTTTTGGATTAACCGTATTAGAGGACAAGATCCAGAAAGTAATGCAAGTTGCAACCTTGTGCTGATAGACTCCAATCGTTCTTAAAAATAATACAATTAAAGTGTCAGATTTTTTTCTTGTTTGTGTGGGTGGGTTTTCGGCTTAACCGTAGTAGTGGACAAGATCCAGAAAGTTATGCATGGTGCAACCTTGTGCTGACAGACTCCAATCTTTCTTAAAAAAAAATACTATGTAAGTATCATATTTTTTTCTTCTTTGTGTGGCTGGGTTTTCGACTTAACCGTAGTAGTGGACAAGATCCAGAAAGTAATGCAGGTTGCAACCTTGTGCTGACAGACTCTAATCGTTCTTAAAAAGAATACATTTAAAGTGTCATATTTTTTTCTTGTTTGTGTGGGTGGGTTTTTGGCTTAACCATAGTAGTGGACAAGATCCAGAAAGTAATGCAAGGTGCAACCTTGTGCTGACAGACTCCAATCGTTCTAAAAAAAATACAATTAAAGTGTCAGATATTTTTCTTGTTTGTGTGGGTGGGTTTTCGGCTTAATCGTACTAGTGGACAAGATCCAGAAAGTTATGCAAGGTGCAACCTTGTGCTGACAGACTCCAATCGTTTTGAAAAAAACATACAATTAAATTGTCATTTTTTTTGTTGTTTGTGTGGGTGGGTTTTCGGCTTAACTGTAGTAGTGGACAAGATGCAGAAAGTTATGCAAGTTGCAACCTTTTGCTGACAGAATCCAATCGTGCTTAAAAAAAAATACAATCAAAGTATCAGATTTTTTTCTTGTTTGTGTGGGTGGGTTTTCGACTCAACCGTAGTAGTGGACAAGATCCAGAAAGTGATGCAAGTTGCAACCTTGTGCTGACAGACTCTAATCGTTCTTAAAAAAAGTACAATTAAAGTGTCATATTTTTTTCTTGTTTGTGTTGGTGGGTTTTTGGCTTAACCGTAGTAGTGGACAAGATCCAGAAAGTGATGCAAGTTGCAACCTTGTGCTGACAGACTCCAATCTTTCTTAAAAAAAAATACTATGTAAGTATCATATTTTTTTCTTGTTTGTGTGGCTGGGTTTTCGACTCAACCGTAGTAGTGGACAAGATCCAGAAAGTAATGCAGGTTGCAACCTTGTGCTGACAGACTCTAATTGTTCTTAAAAAGAATACAAGTAAAGTGTCATATTTTTTTCTTGTTTGTGTGGGTGGGTTTTTGGCTTAACCATAGTAGTGGACAAGATCCAGAAAGTAATGCAAGTTGCAACCTTGTGCTGACAGACTCCAATCGTTTTGAAAAAACATAAAATTAATTTGTAATTTTATTTGTTGTTTGTGTGGGTGGGTTTTTGGCTGAACCTCATTAGTTGACAAGATCTAGCCAGCTACACAAGTTGCAGACTTGTGCTGACAGAATCCAATCATTCTTAAAAAAAATACAATTAAAGTGTCAATAAAAAAAAAACAATACAAGTGTCACTGTCTTATATATTTTTTTCTTCTGTGTGTGTGCGTGGGTGTTAGGCTTAACCACATTACCGCACAAGATCCAGCAACTACAGTACAGTCGTGTTCAATTAAAAAAGAACAATACAAGTGTTACAGTTTTATATATTTTTTTATCTGTGTGTGTGGGTGTTAGACATAACCACTTTAGCGCGCAAGATCCAGCAACTACAGTACAGTCGTGTTCAATTAAAACAAAAAACAATACAAGTGTCACTGTCTTATATATTTTTTTCTTCTGTGTGTGCGTGGGTGTTAGGCTTAACCACATAACTGCAGAAGATCCAGCGACTACAGTACAGTCATGTTCAATGAAAAAAAAAGCAATACCTGTGTCACTGTCATATATTTTTTTCTTCTGTGTGTGCATGGGTGTTAGGCTTAACCACAGTAGTGCACAAGATACAGCGACTACAGTCGTGTTCAATAAAAAAAAAAAATTAAAGTGTCATATTTTTTTCTTATTTGTGTGGGAGGGTTTTCGGCTTAACCGTAGTAGTGGACAAGATCCAGAAAGTAATGCAAGTTGCAACCTTGTGCTGACAGACTCCAATCGTTCTTAAAAAAATACAATTAAAGTGTCAGATTTTTTTCTTGTTTGTGTGGGTTGGTTTTCGGCTTAACCATAGTAGTGGACAAAATCCAGAAAGTTATGTAAGGTGCAACCTTGTACTTACAGACTCCAATCGTTTTGAAAAAAACATACAATTAATTTGTCATTTGTTTTGTTGTTTGTGTGGGTGGGTTTTCGGCTTAACCGTAGTAATAGACAAAATCCAGAAAGCTATGCAAGTTGCAACCTTGTGCTGACAGACTCCAATCGTTCTTAAAAAAAAACAAAATCAATGTATCAGATTTTTTTCTTGTTTGTGTGGGTGGGTTTTCGACTCAACCATAGTAGTGGACAAGATCCAGAAAGTGATGCAAGTTGCAACCTTGTGCTGACAGACTCCAATCGTTCTTAAAAAAAATACAACTAAAGTGTCATATTTTTTTCTTGTTTGTGTGGGTGGGTTTTCGGCTTAACCGTAGTAGTGAACAAGATCCAGAAAGTTATGCAATTTGCAACCTTGTGCTGACAGACTCCAATCGTTCTTAAAAAAAATTCAATTAAAGTGTTAATAAAAAAAAAAAACAATACAAGTGTCACTGTCTTGTATATTTTTTTCTTCTGTGTGTGCGTGGGTGTTAGGCTTAACCACACTAGTGCACAAGATACAGCGACTACAGTCGATTTCAATAAAAAAAAGAACAATTAATGTGTCATATTTTTTCTTGTTTGTGTGGGTGGGTTTTGGATTAAACGTATTAGAGGACAAGATCCAGAAAGTAATGCAAGTTGCAACATTGTGCTGATAGACTCCAATCGTTCTTAAAAATAATACAATTAAAGTGTCAGATTTTTTTCTTGTTTGTGTGGGTGGGTTTTCGGCTTAACCGTAGTAGTGGACAAGATCCAGAAAGTTATGCAAGGTGCAACCTTGTGCTGACAGACTCCAATCGTTCTTAAAAAAAGTACAATTAAAGTGTCATATTTTTTTCTTGTTTGTGTTGGTGGGTTTTTGGCTTAACCATAGTAGTGGACAAGATCCAGAAAGTGATGCAAGTTGCAACCTTGTGCTGACAGACTCCAATCTTTCTTAAAAAAAAATACTATGTAAGTATCATATTTTTTTCTTGTTTGTGTGGCTGGGTTTTCGACTTAACCGTAGTAGTGGACAAGATCCAGAAAGTAATGCAGGTTGCAACCTTGTGCTGACAGACTCTAATCGTTATTAAAAAGAATACAATTAAAGTGTCATATTTTTTTCTTGTTTGTGTGGGTGGGTTTTTGGCTTAACCATAGTAGTGGACAAGATCCAGAAAGTAATGCAAGTTGCAACCTTGTGCTGACAGACTCCAATCGTTTTGAAAAAACATAAAATTAAATTGTAATTTTTTTTGTTGTTTGTGTGGGTGGGTTTTCGGCTGAACCCCATTAGTTGACAAGATCTAGCCAGCTACACAAGTTGCAAACTTGTGCTGACAGACTCCAATCATTCTTAAAAAAAATACAATTAAAGTGTCAATAAAAAAAAACAATACAAGTGTCACTGTCTTATATATTTTTTTCTTCTGTGTGTGTGCGTGGGTGTTAGGCTTAACCACATTACCACACAAGATCCAGCAACTACAGTACAGTTTTGTTCAATTAAAAAAGAACAATACAAGTGTTACAGTTTTATATATTTTTTTATCTGTGTGTGTGGGTGTTAGACATAACCAGTTTAGCGCACAAGATCCAGCAACTACAGTACAGTCGTGTTCTATTAAAACAAAAAACAATACAAGTGTCACTGTCTTATATATTTTTTTGTTCTGTGTGTGCGTGGGTGTTAGGCTTAACCACATAACTGCAGAAGATCCAGCGACTACAGTACAGTCATGTTCAATGAAAAAAAAAGCAATACCTGTGTCACTGTCATATATTTTTTTCTTCTGTGTGTGCATGGGTGTTAGGCTTAACCACAGTAGTGCACAAGATACAGCGACTACAGTCGTGTTCAATAAAAAAATAATAATTAAAGTGTCATATTTTTTTCTTATTTGTGTGGGTGGATTTTCGGCTTAACCGTAGTAGTGGACAAGATCCAGAAAGTAATGCAAGGTGCAACCTTGTGCTGACAGACTCCAATCGTTCTTAAAAAAAAACAAAATCAAAGAATCAGATTTTTTTCTTGTTTGTGTGGGTAGGTTTTCGACTCAACCATAGTAGTGGACAAGATCCAGAAAGTGATGCAAGTTGCAACCTTGTGCTGACAGACTCCAATCGTTCTTAAAAAAAATACAACTAAAGTGTCATATTTTTTTCTTGTTTGTGTGGGTGGGTTTTCGGCTTAACCGTAGTAGTGAACAAGATCCAGAAAGTTATGCAATTTGCAACCTTGTGCTGACAGACTCCAATCGTTCTTAAAAAAAATTCAATTAAAGTGTTAATAAAAAAAAAAAACAATACAAGTGTCACTGTCTTGTATATTTTTTTCTTCTGTGTGTGCGTGGGTGTTAGGCTTAACCACACTAGTGCACAAGATACAGCGACTACAGTCGATTTCAATAAAAAAAGAACAATTAATGTGTCATATTTTTTCTTGTTTGTGTGGGTGGGTTTTGGATTAAACGTATTAGAGGACAAGATCCAGAAAGTAATGCAAGTTGCAACCTTGTGCTGATAGACTCCAATCGTTCTTAAAAATAATACAATTAAAGTGTCAGATTTTTTTCTTGTTTGTGTGGGTGGGTTTTCGGCTTAACCGTAGTAGTGGACAAGATCCAGAAAGTTATGCAAGGTGCAACCTTGTGCTGACAGACTCCAATCGTTCTTAAAAAAAGTACAATTAAAGTGTCATATTTTTTTCTTGTTTGTGTTGGTGGGTTTTTGGCTTAACCATAGTAGTGGACAAGATCCAGAAAGTGATGCAAGTTGCAACCTTGTGCTGACAGACTCCAATCTTTCTTAAAAAAAAATACTATGTAAGTATCATATTTTTTTCTTGTTTGTGTGGCTGGGTTTTCGACTTAACCGTAGTAGTGGACAAGATCCAGAAAGTAATGCAGGTTGCAACCTTGTGCTGACAGACTCTAATCGTTATTAAAAAGAATACAATTAAAGTGTCATATTTTTTTCTTGTTTGTGTGGGTGGGTTTTTGGCTTAACCATAGTAGTGGACAAGATCCAGAAAGTAATGCAAGTTGCAACCTTGTGCTGACAGACTCCAATCGTTTTGAAAAAACATAAAATTAAATTGTAATTTTTTTTGTTGTTTGTGTGGGTGGGTTTTCGGCTGAACCCCATTAGTTGACAAGATCTAGCCAGCTACACAAGTTGCAAACTTGTGCTGACAGACTCCAATCATTCATAAAATAAATACAATTAAAGTGTCAATAAAAAAAAAACAATACAAGTGTCACTGTCTTATATATTTTTTTCTTCTGTGTGTGTGCGTGGGTGTTAGGCTTAACCACATTACCACACAAGATCCAGCAACTACAGTACAGTTTTGTTCAATTAAAAAAGAACAATACAAGTGTTACAGTTTTATATATTTTTTTATCTGTGTGTGTGGGTGTTAGACATAACCAGTTTAGCGCACAAGATCCAGCAACTACAGTACAGTCGTGTTCTATTAAAACAAAAAACAATACAAGTGTCACTGTCTTATATATTTTTTTGTTCTGTGTGTGCGTGGGTGTTAGGCTTAACCACATAACTGCAGAAGATCCAGCGACTACAGTACAGTCATGTTCAATGAAAAAAAAAGCAATACCTGTGTCACTGTCATATATTTTTTTCTTCTGTGTGTGCATGGGTGTTAGGCTTAACCACAGTAGTGCACAAGATACAGCGACTACAGTCGTGTTCAATAAAAAAATAATAATTAAAGTGTCATATTTTTTTCTTATTTGTGTGGGTGGGTTTTCGGCTTAACCGTAGTAGTGGACAAGATCCAGAAAGTAATGCAAGGTGCAACCTTGTGCTGACAGACTCCAATCGTTTTGAAAAAAACATACAATTAAATTGTCATTTTTGTTGTTGTTTGTGTGGGTGGGTTTTCGGCTTAACCGTAGTAGTGGACAAGATCCAGAAAGTTATGCAAGTTGCAACCTTGTACTGACAGACTCCAATCGTTCTTTAAAAAAAATACAATTAAAGTATCAGATTTTTTTCTTGTTTGTGTGGGTGGGTTTTCGACTCAACCGTAGTAGTGGACAAGATCCAGAAAGTGATGCAAGTTGCTACCTTGTGCTGACAGACTCCAATCGTTCTTAAAAAAAATACAATTAAAGTGTAATATTTTTTTCTTGTTTGTGTGGGTGGGTTTTTGGCTTAACCATAGTAGTGGACAAGATCCAGAAAGTAATGCAAGTTGCAACCTTGTGCTGTTAGACTCCAATCATTTTGAAAAAAACATACAATTAAAGTGTCATATTTTTTTCCTGTTTGTGCTGGTGGGTTTTCGGCTTAACCCCATTAGTTGACAAGATCCAGAAAGCTACACAAGTTGCAACCTTGTGCAGACAGACTCCAATTGTTCTTAAAAAATATACAATTAAAGTGTCAAAAAAAAAAACAATACAAGTGTCACTGTCTTATATATTTTTTTCTTCTGTGTGTGTGTGTGGGTGTTAGGCTTAACTACGTTACTGCACAAGATCCAACGACTACAGTACAGTCGTGTTCAATAAAAAAAAAAACAATACAAGTGTCACTGTCTTATATATTTTTTTCTTCTGTGTGTGTGTGGGTGTTAGGCTTAATCACATTACCGCACAAGATCCATCGACTACAGTACAGTCATGTTCAATGAAAAAAAAAAACAATACCTGTGCCACTGTCATATATTTTTTTCTTCTGTGTGTGCATGGGTGTTAGGCTTAACCACAGTAGAGCACAAGATACAGCGACTACAGTCGTGTTCAATAATAAAAAAAAAAATTAAAGTGTCATATTTTTTACTTGTTTGTATGGGTGTGTTTTTGGCTAAACTGTAGTAGTGGATAAGATCCAGAAAGTAATGCAAGTTGCAACCTTGTGCTGACAGACGCTAATCGTTCTTAAAAAAAATAAAATTAAAGTGTCATATTTTTTTCTTGTTTGTGTTGGTGGGTTTTCAGCTTAACCGTAGTAGTGGACAAGATCCAGAAAGTTATGCAAGTTGCAACCTTGTGCTGACAGACTCCAATCGTTCTTAAAAAAAAATACAATCAAAGTATCAGATTTTTTTCTTGTTTGTGTGGGTGGGTTTTCAACTCAACTGTAGTAGTGGACAAGATCCAGAAAGTGATGCAAGTTGCAACCTTGTGCTGACATACTCCAATCGTTTTGAAAAAGCATATAATTAAATTGTATTTTTTGTTGTTGTTTGTGTGGGTGGGTTTTCAGCTGAACCCCATTAGTTGACAAGATCTAGCCAGATACACAAGTTGCAAACTTGTGCTGACAGACTCCAATCATTCTTAAAAAAAATACAATTAAAGTGGCAATCAAAAAAAACAATACAAGTGTCACTTTCTTATATATTTTTTTCTTCTGTGTGTGTGCGTGGGTGTTAGGCTTAACCGCATAACCGCACAAGATCCAGCAACTACAGTACAGTCATGTTCAATGAAAAAAAAAAAACAATTCCTGTGTCACTGTCATATATTTTTTTCTTCTGTGTGTGCACGGGTGTTAGGCTTAACCACAGTAGTGCACAAGATACAGCGACTACAGTCATGTTCAATAAAAAAAAAATAATTAAAGTGTCATATTTTTTTCTTATTTGTGTGGGTGGGTTTTCGGCTTAACCGTAGTAGTGGACAAGATCCAGAAAGTAATGCAAGTTGCAACCTTGTGCTGACAGACTCCAATCGTTCTTAGAAAAATACAATTAAAGTGTCAGATTTTTTTCTTGTTTGTGTGGGTTGGTTTTCAGCTTAACCGTAGTAGTGGACAAGATCCAGAAAGTTATGCAAGGTGCAACCTTGTGCTGACAATCGTTTTGAAAAAAACATACAATTAAACGGTAATTTTTTTTGTTGTTTGTGTGGGTGGGTTTTCAGCTTAACCATAGTAGTGGACAAGATGCAGAAAGTAATGCAAGTTGCAACCTTGTGCTGACAGACTCCAATCGTTCTTAAAAAAAATACAACTAAAGTGTCATATTTTTTTCTTGTTTGTGTGGGTGGGTTTTCGGCTTAACCGTAGTAGTGAAAAAGATCCAGAAAGTTATGCAATTTGCAACCTTGTGCTGACAGACTCCAATCGTTCTTAAAAAAAATTCAATTAAAGTGTTAATAAAAAAAAAAAAACAATACAACTGTCACTGTCTTGTATATTTTTTTCTTCTGTGTGTGCATGGGTGTTAGGCTTAACCACAGTAGTGCACAAGATACAGCGACTACAGTCGATTTCAATTAAAAAAAGAACAATTAATGTGTCATATTTTTTCTTGTTTGTGTGGGTGGGTTTTGGATTAACCGTATTAGAGGACAAGATCCAGAAAGTAATGCAAGTTGCAACCTTGTGCTGATAGACTCCAATCGTTCTTAAAAATAATACAATTAAAGTGTCAGATTTTTTTCTTGTTTGTGTGGGTGGGTTTTCGGCTTAACCGTAGTGGTGGACAAGATTCAGAAAGTTATGCAAGGTGCAACCTTGTGCTGACAGACTCCAATCGTTCTTAAAAAAAGTACAATTAAAGTGTCATATTTTTTTCTTGTTTGTGTTGGTGGGTTTTTGGCTTAACCGTAGTAGTGGACAAGATCCAGAAAGTGATGCAAGTTGCAACCTTGTGCTGACAGACTCCAATCTTTCTTAAAAAAAAATACTATGTAAGTATCATATTTTTTTCTTGTTTGTGTGGCTGGGTTTTCGACTCAACCGTAGTAGTGGACAAGATCCAGAAAGTAATGCAGGTTGCAACCTTGTGCTGACAGACTCTAATCATTCTTAAAAAGAATACAATTAAAGTGTCATATTTTTTTCTTGTTTGTGTGGGTGGGTTTTTGGCTTAACCATAGTAGTGGACAAGATCCAGAAAGTAATGCAAGTTGCAACCTTGTGCTGACAGACTCCAATCGTTTTGAAAAAACATAAAATTAATTTGTAATTTTATTTGTTGTTTGTGTGGGTGGGTTTTCGGCTGAACCTCATTAGTTGACAAGATCTAGCCAGCTACACAAGTTGCAGACTTGTGCTGACAGAATCCAATCATTCTTAAAAAAAATACAATTAAAGTGTCAATAAAAAAAAAACAATACAAGTGTCACTGTCTTATATATTTTTTTCTTCTGTGTGTGTGCGTGGGTGTTAGGCTTAACCACATTACCACACAAGATCCAGCAACTACAGTACAGTCGTGTTCAATTAAAAAAGAACAATACAAGTGTTACAGTTTTATATATTTTTTTATCTGTGTGTGTGGGTGTTAGACATAACCAGTTTAGCGCACAAGATCCAGCAACTACAGTACAGTCGTGTTCTATTAAAACAAAAAACAATACAAGTGTCACTGTCTTATATATTTTTTTGTTCTGTGTGTGCGTGGGTGTTAGGCTTAACCACATAACTGCAGAAGATCCAGCGACTACAGTACAGTCATGTTCAATGAAAAAAAAAGCAATACCTGTGTCACTGTCATATATTTTTTTCTTCTGTGTGTGCATGGGTGTTAGGCTTAACCACAGTAGTGCACAAGATACAGCGACTACAGTCGTGTTCAATTAAAAAAAAATAATTAAAGTGTCATATTTTTTTCTTATTTGTGTGGGTGGGTTTTCGGCTTAACCGTAGTAGTGGACAAGATCCAGAAAGTAATTCAAGGTGCAACCTTGTGCTGACAGACTCCAATCGTTCTTAAAAAAATACAATTAAAGTGTCACATTTTTTTCTTGTTTGTGTGGGTTGGTTTTCGGCTTAACCATAGTAGTGGACAAAATCCAGAAAGTTATGCAAGGTGCAACCTTGTACTTACAGACTCCAATCGTTTTGAAACAACCATACAATTAAATTGTCATTTGTTTTGTTGTTTGTGTGGGTGGGTTTTCGGCTTAACCGTAGTAGTGGACAAGATCCAGAAAGCTATGTAAGTTGCAACCTTGTGCTGACAGACTCCAATCGTTCTTAAAAAATAATACAATCAAAGTATCAGATTTTTTTCTTGTTTGTGTGGGTGGGTTTTCGACTCAACCGTAGTAGTGGACAAGATCCAGAAAGTGATGCAAGTTGCAACCTTGTGCTGACAGACTCTAATCCTTCTTAAAAAAAGTACAATTAAAGTGTCATATTTTTTTCTTGTTTGTGTTGGTGGGTTTTTGGCTTAACCGTAGTAGTGGACAAGATCCAGAAAGTGATGCAAGTTGCAACCTTGTGCTGACAGACTCCAATCTTTCTTAAAAAAAAATACTATGTAAGTATCATATTTTTTTCTTGTTTGTGTGGCTGGGTTTTCGACTCAACCGTAGTAGTGGACAAGATCCAGAAAGTAATGCAGGTTGCAACCTTGTGCTGACAGACTCTAATTGTTCTTAAAAAGAATACAATTAAAGTGTCATATTTTTTTCTTGTTTGTGTGGGTGGGTTTTTGGCTTAACCATAGTAGTGGACAAGATCCAGAAAGTAATGCAAGTTGCAACCTTGTGCTGACAGACTCCAATCGTTTTGAAAAAACATAAAATTAATTTGTAATTTTATTTGTTGTTTGTGTGGGTGGGTTTTCGGCTGAACCTCATTAGTTGACAAGATCTAGCCAGCTACACAAGTTGCAGACTTGTGCTGACAGAATCCAATCATTCTTAAAAAAAATACAATTAAAGTGTAAATAAAAAAAAACAATACAAGTGTCACTGTCTTATATATTTTTTTCTTCTGTGTGTGTGCGTGGGTGTTAGGCTTAACCACATTACCGCAAAAGATCCAGCAACTACAGTACAGTCGTGTTCAATTAAAAAAGAACAATACAAGTGTTACAGTTTTATATATTTTTTTATCTGTGTGTGTGGGTGTTAGACATAACCACTTTAGCGCGCAAGATCCAGCAACTACAGTACAGTCATGTTCAATTAAAACAAAAAACAATACAAGTGTCACTGTCTTATATATTTTTTTCTTCTGTGTGTGCGTGGATGTTAGGCTTAACCACATAACTGCAGAAGATCCAGCGACTACAGTACAGTCATGTTCAATGAAAAAAAAAGCAATACCTGTGTTACTGTCATATATTTTTTTCTTCTGTGTGTGCATGGGTGTTAGGCTTAACCACAGTAGTGCACAAGATACAGCGACTACAGTCGTGTTCAATAAAAAAAAAATAATTAAAGTGTCATATTTTTTTCTTATTTGTGTGGGTGGGTTTTCGGCTTAACCGTAGTAGTGGACAAGATCCAGAAAGTAATGCAAGTTGCAACCTTGTGCTGACAGACTCCAATCGTTCTTAAAAAAATACAATTAAAGTGTCAGATTTTTTTCTTGTTTGTGTGGGTTGGTTTTCGGCTTAACCATAGTAGTGGACAAAATCCAGAAAGTTATGCAAGGTGCAACCTTGTACTTACAGACTCCAATCGTTTTGAAAAAAACATACAATTAATTTGTCATTTGTTTTGTTGTTTGTGTGGGTGGGTTTTCGGCTTAACCGTAGTAATGGACAAAATCCAGAAAGCTATGCAAGTTGCAACCTTGTGCTGACAGACTCCAATCGTTCTTAAAAAAAAACAAAATCAAAATATCAGATTTTTTTCTTGTTTGTGTGGGTGGGTTTTCGACTCAACCATAGTAGTGGACAAGATCCAGAAAGTGATGCAAGTTGCAACCTTGTGCTGACAGACTCCAATCGTTCTTAAAAAAAATACAACTAAAGTGTCATATTTTTTTCTTGTTTGTGTGGGTGGGTTTTCGGCTTAACCGTAGTAGTGAACAAGATCCAGAAAGTTATGCAATTTGCAACCTTGTGCTGACAGACTCCAATCGTTCTTAAAAAAAATTCAATTAAAGTGTTAATAAAAAAAAAAAACAATACAAGTGTCACTGTCTTGTATATTTTTTTCTTCTGTCTGTGCGTGGGTGTTAGGCTTAACCTCAGTAGTGCACAAGATACAGCGACTACAGTCGATTTCAATAAAAAAAGAACAATTAATGTGTCATATTTTTTCTTGTTTGTGTGGGTGGGTTTTGGATTAACCGTATTAGAGGACAAGATCCAGAAAGTAATGCAAGTTGCAACCTTGTGCTGATAGACTCCAATCGTTCTTAAAAATAATACAATTAAAGTGTCAGATTTTTTTCTTGTTTGTGTGGGTGGGTTTTCGGCTTAACCGTAGTAGTGGACAAGATCCAGAAAGTTATGCAAGGTGCAACCTTGTGCTGACAGACTCCAATCGTTCTTAAAAAAAGTATAATTAAAGTGTCATATTTTTTTCTTGTTTGTGTTGGTGGGTTTTTGGCTTAACCGTAGTAGTGGACAAGATCCAGAAAGTGATGCAAGTTGCAACCTTGTGCTGACAGACTCCAATCTTTCTTAAAAAAAAATACTATGTAAGTATCATATTTTTTTCTTGTTTGTGTGGCTGGGTTTTCGACTCAACCGTAGTAGTGGACAAGATCCAGAAAGTAATGCAGGTTGCAACCTTGTGCTGACAGACTCTAATTGTTCTTAAAAAGAATACAATTAAAGTGTCATATTTTTTTCTTGTTTGTGTGGGTGGGTTTTTGGCTTAACCATAGTAGTGGACAAGATCCAGAAAGTAATGCAAGTTGCAACCTTGTGCTGACAGACTCCAATCGTTTTGAAAAAAATAAAATTAATTTGTAATTTTATTTGTTGTTTGTGTGGGTGGGTTTTCGGCTGAACCTCATTAGTTGACAAGATCTAGCCAGCTACACAAGTTGCAGACTTGTGCTGACAGAATCCAATCATTCTTAAAAAAAATACAATTAAAGTGTAAATAAAAAAAAACAATACAAGTGTCACTGTCTTATATATTTTTTTCTTCTGTGTGTGTGCGTGGGTGTTAGGCTTAACCACATTACCGCAAAAGATCCAGCAACTACAGTACAGTCGTGTTCAATTAAAAAAGAACAATACAAGTGTTACAGTTTTATATATTTTTTTATCTGTGTGTGTGGGTGTTAGACATAACCACTTTAGCGCGCAAGATCCAGCAACTACAGTACAGTCGTGTTCAATTAAAACAAAAAACAATACAAGTGTCACTGTCTTATATATTTTTTTCTTCTGTGTGTGCGTGGATGTTAGGCTTAACCACATAACTGCAGAAGATCCAGCGACTACAGTACAGTCATGTTCAATGAAAAAAAAAGCAATACCTGTGTTACTGTCATATATTTTTTTCTTCTGTGTGTGCATGGGTGTTAGGCTTAACCACAGTAGTGCACAAGATACAGCGACTACAGTCGTGTTCAATAAAAAAAAAATAATTCAAGTGTCATATTTTTTTCTTATTTGTGTGGGTGGGTTTTCGGCTTAACCGTAGTAGTGGACAAGATCCAGAAAGTAATGCAAGTTGCAACCTTGTGCTGACAGACTCCAATCGTTCTTAAAAAAATACAATTAAAGTGTCAGATTTTTTTCTTGTTTGTGTGGGTTGGTTTTCGGCTTAACCATAGTAGTGGACAAAATCCAGAAAGTTATGCAAGGTGCAACCTTGTACTTACAGACTCCAATCGTTTTGAAAAAAACATACAATTAATTTGTCATTTGTTTTGTTGTTTGTGTGGGTGGGTTTTCGGCTTAACCGTAGTAATGGACAAAATCCAGAAAGCTATGCAAGTTGCAACCTTGTGCTGACAGACTCCAATCGTTCTTAAAAAAAAACAAAATCAAAATATCAGATTTTTTTCTTGTTTGTGTGGGTGGGTTTTCGACTCAACCATAGTAGTGGACAAGATCCAGAAAGTGATGCAAGTTGCAACCTTGTGCTGACAGACTCCAATCGTTCTTAAAAAAAATACAACTAAAGTGTCATATTTTTTTCTTGTTTGTGTGGGTGGGTTTTCGGCTTAACCGTAGTAGTGAACAAGATCCAGAAAGTTATGCAATTTGCAACCTTGTGCTGACAGACTCCAATCGTTCTTAAAAAAAATTCAATTAAAGTGTTAATAAAAAAAAAAACAATACAAGTGTCACTGTCTTGTATATTTTTTTCTTCTGTGTGTGCATGGGTGTTAGGCTTAACCTCAGTAGTGCACAAGATACAGCGACTACAGTCGATTTCAATAAAAAAAGAACAATTAATGTGTCATATTTTTTCTTGTTTGTGTGGGTGGGTTTTGGATTAACCGTATTAGAGGACAAGATCCAGAAAGTAATGCAAGTTGCAACCTTGTGCTGATAGACTCCAATCGTTCTTAAAAATAATACAATTAAAGTGTCAGATTTTTTTCTTGTTTGTGTGGGTGGGTTTTCGGCTTAACCGTAGTAGTGGACAAGATCCAGAAAGTTATGCAAGGTGCAACCTTGTGCTGACAGACTCCAATCGTTCTTAAAAAAAGTATAATTAAAGTGTCATATTTTTTTCTTGTTTGTGTTGGTGGGTTTTTGGCTTAACCGTAGTAGTGGACAAGATCCAGAAAGTGATGCAAGTTGCAACCTTGTGCTGACAGACTCCAATCTTTCTTAAAAAAAAATACTATGTAAGTATCATATTTTTTTCTTGTTTGTGTGGCTGGGTTTTTGACTTAACCGTAGTAGTGGACAAGATCCATAAAGTAATGCAGGTTGCAACCTTGTGCTGACAGACTCTAATCGTTATTAAAAAGAATACAATTAAAGTGTCATATTTTTTTCTTGTTTGTGTGGGTGGGTTTTTGGCTTAACCATAGTAGTGGACAAGATCCAGAAAGTAATGCAAGTTGCAACCTTGTGCTGACAGACTCCAATCGTTTTGAGAAAACATAAAATTAAATTGTAGTTTTTTTTGTTGTTTGTGTGGGTGGATTTTCGGCTGAACCCCATTAGTTGACAAGATCTAGCCAGCTACACAAGTTGCAAACTTGTGCTGACAGACTCCAATCATTCTTAAAAAAAATACAATTAAAGTGTCAATAAAAAAAAAACAATACAAGTGTCACTGTCTTATATATTTTTTTCTTCTGTGTGTGTGCGTGGGTGTTAGGCTTAACCACATTACCACACAAGATCCAGCAACTACAGTACAGTCGTGTTCAATTAAAAAAGAACAATACAAGTGTTACAGTTTTATATATTTTTTTATCTGTGTGTGTGGGTGTTAGACATAACCAGTTTAGCGCACAAGATCCAGCAACTACAGTACAGTCGTGTTCTATTAAAACAAAAAACAATACAAGTGTCACTGTCTTATATATTTTTTTGTTCTGTGTGTGCGTGGGTGTTAGGCTTAACCACATAACTGCAGAAGATCCAGCGACTACAGTACAGTCATGTTCAATGAAAAAAAAAGCAATACCTGTGTCACTGTCATATATTTTTTTCTTCTGTGTGTGCATGGGTGTTAGGCTTAACCACAGTAGTGCACAAGATACAGCGACTACAGTCGTGTTCAATAAAAAAATAATAATTAAAGTGTCATATTTTTTTCTTATTTGTGTGGGTGGGTTTTCGGCTTAACCGTAGTAGTGGACAAGATCCAGAAAGTAATGCAAGGTGCAACCTTGTGCTGACAGACTCCAATCGTTCTTAAAAAAATACAATTAAAGTGTCAGATTTTTTTCTTGTTTGTGTGGGTTGGTTTTCGGCTTAACCATAGTAGTGGACAAAATCCAGAAAGTTATGCAAGGTGCAACCTTGTACTTACAGACTCCAATCGTTTTGAAAAAAACATACAATTAATTTGTCATTTGTTTTGTTGTTTGTGTGGGTGGGTTTTCGGCTTAACCGTAGTAATGGACAAAATCCAGAAAGCTATGCAAGTTGCAACCTTGTGCTGACAGACTCCAATCGTTCTTAAAAAAAAACAAAATCAAAATATCAGATTTTTTTCTTGTTTGTGTGGGTGGGTTTTCGACTCAACCATAGTAGTGGACAAGATCCAGAAAGTGATGCAAGTTGCAACCTTGTGCTGACAGACTCCAATCGTTCTTAAAAAAAATACAACTAAAGTGTCATATTTTTTTCTTGTTTGTGTGGGTGGGTTTTCGGCTTAACCGTAGTAGTGAACAAGATCCAGAAAGTTATGCAATTTGCAACCTTGTGCTGACAGACTCCAATCGTTCTTAAAAAAAATTCAATTAAAGTGTTAATAAAAAAAAAAAACAATACAAGTGTCACTGTCTTGTATATTTTTTTCTTCTGTGTGTGCGTGGGTGTTAGGCTTAACCTCAGTAGTGCACAAGATACAGCGACTACAGTCGATTTCAATAAAAAAAGAACAATTAATGTGTCATATTTTTTCTTGTTTGTGTGGGTGGGTTTTGGATTAACCGTATTAGAGGACAAGATCCAGAAAGTAATGCAAGTTGCAACCTTGTGCTGATAGACTCCAATCGTTCTTAAAAATAATACAATTAAAGTGTCAGATTTTTTTCTTGTTTGTGTGGGTGGGTTTTCGGCTTTACCGTAGTAGTGGACAAGATCCAGAAAGTTATGCAAGGTGCAACCTTGTGCTGACAGACTCCAATCGTTCTTAAAAAAAGTATAATTAAAGTGTCATATTTTTTTCTTGTTTGTGTTGGTGGGTTTTTGGCTTAACCGTAGTAGTGGACAAGATCCAGAAAGTGATGCAAGTTGCAACCTTGTGCTGACAGACTCCAATCTTTCTTAAAAAAAAATACTATGTAAGTATCATATTTTTTTCTTGTTTGTGTGGCTGGGTTTTTGACTTAACCGTAGTAGTGGACAAGATCCATAAAGTAATGCAGGTTGCAACCTTGTGCTGACAGACTCTAATCGTTATTAAAAAGAATACAATTAAAGTGTCATATTTTTTTCTTGTTTGTGTGGGTGGGTTTTTGGCTTAACCATAGTAGTGGACAAGATCCAGAAAGTAATGCAAGTTGCAACCTTGTGCTGACAGACTCCAATCGTTTTGAGAAAACATAAAATTAAATTGTAGTTTTTTTTGTTGTTTGTGTGGGTGGATTTTCGGCTGAACCCCATTAGTTGACAAGATCTAGCCAGCTACACAAGTTGCAAACTTGTGCTGACAGACTCCAATCATTCTTAAAAAAAATACAATTAAAGTGTCAATAAAAAAAAAACAATACAAGTGTCACTGTCTTATATATTTTTTTCTTCTGTGTGTGTGCGTGGGTGTTAGGCTTAACCACATTACCACACAAGATCCAGCAACTACAGTACAGTCGTGTTCAATTAAAAAAGAACAATACAAGTGTTACAGTTTTATATATTTTTTTATCTGTGTGTGTGGGTGTTAGACATAACCAGTTTAGCGCACAAGATCCAGCAACTACAGTACAGTCGTGTTCTATTAAAACAAAAAACAATACAAGTGTCACTGTCTTATATATTTTTTTGTTCTGTGTGTGCGTGGGTGTTAGGCTTAACCACATAACTGCAGAAGATCCAGCGACTACAGTACAGTCATGTTCAATGAAAAAAAAAGCAATACCTGTGTCACTGTCATATATTTTTTTCTTCTGTGTGTGCATGGGTGTTAGGCTTAACCACAGTAGTGCACAAGATACAGCGACTACAGTCGTGTTCAATAAAAAAATAATAATTAAAGTGTCATATTTTTTTCTTATTTGTGTGGGTGGGTTTTCGGCTTAACCGTAGTAGTGGACAAGATCCAGAAAGTAATGCAAGGTGCAACCTTGTGCTGACAGACTCCAATCGTTCTTAAAAAAATACAATTAAAGTGTCAGATTTTTTTCTTGTTTGTGTGGGTGGGTTTTCAGCTTAATGGGAGTAGTGGACAAGATCCAGAAAGTTATGCAAGGTGCAACCTTGTGCTGACAGACACCAATCGTTTTGAAAAAAACATACAATTAAATTGTCATTTTTGTTGTTGTTTGTGTGGGTGGGTTTTTGGCTTAACCGTAGTAGTGGACAAGATCCAGAAAGTTATGCAAGTTGCAACCTTGTACTGACAGACTCCAATCGTTCTTTAAAAAAAATACAATCAAAGTATCAGATTTTTTTCTTGTTTGTGTGGGTGGGTTTTCGACTCAACCGTAGTAGTGGACAAGATCCAGAAAGTGATGCAAGTTGCTACCTTGTGCTGACAGACTCCAATCGTTCTTAAAAAAAATACAATTAAAGTGTAATATTTTTTTCTTGTTTGTGTGGGTGGGTTTTTGGCTTAACCATAGTAGTGGACAAGATCCAGAAAGTAATGCAAGTTGCAACCTTGTGCTGTTAGACTCCAATCATTTTGAAAAAAACATACAATTAAAGTGTCATATTTTTTTCCTGTTTGTGCTGGTGGGTTTTCGGCTTAACCCCATTAGTTGACAAGATCCAGCCAGCTACACAAGTTGCAACCTTGTGCAGACAGACTCCAATTGTTCTTAAAAAATATACAATTAAAGTGTCAAAAAAAAAAGCAATACAAGTGTCACTGTCTTATATATTTTTTTCTTCTGTGTGTGTGTGTGGGTGTTAGGCTTAACTACGTTACTGCACAAGATCCAGCGACTACAGTACAGTCGTGTTCAATAAAAAAAAAACAATACAAGTGTCACTGTTTTATATTTTTTTTTTATCTGTGTGTGCGTGGGTGTTAGACTTAACCACATCAGCGCACAAGATCCAACGACTACAGTACAGTTGTGTTCAATAAAAAAAAAAACAATACAAGTGTCACTGTCTTATATATTTTTTTCTTCTGTGTGTGTGTGGGTGTTAGGCTTAACCACATTACCGCACAAGATCCATCGACTACAGTACAGTCATGTTCAATGAAAAAAAAAGCAATACCTGTGCCACTGTCATATATTTTTTTCTTCTGTGTGTGCATGGGTGTTAGGCTTAACTGAGCACAAGATACAGTGACTACAGTCGTGTTCAATAATAAAAAATACAATTAAAGTGTCATATTTTTTACTTTTTTGTATGGGTGGGTTTTTGGCTAAACTGTAGTAGTGGATAAGATCCAGAAAGTAATGCAAGTTGCAACCTTGTGCTGACAGACTCTAATCGTTCTTAAAAAAAATAAAATTAAAGTGTCATATTTTTTTCTTGTTTGTGTTGGTGGGTTTTCAGCTTAACCGTAGTAGTGGACAAGATCCAGAAAGTAATGCAAGTTGCAACCTTGTGCTGATAGACTCCAATCGTTCTTAAAAATAATACAATTAAAGTGTCAGATTTTTTTCTTGTTTGTGTGGGTGGGTTTTCGGCTTTACCGTAGTAGTGGACAAGATCCAGAAAGTTATGCAAGGTGCAACCTTGTGCTGACAGACTCCAATCGTTCTTAAAAAAAGTATAATTAAAGTGTCATATTTTTTTCTTGTTTGTGTTGGTGGGTTTTTGGCTTAACCGTAGTAGTGGACAAGATCCAGAAAGTGATGCAAGTTGCAACCTTGTGCTGACAGACTCCAATCTTTCTTAAAAAAAAATACTATGTAAGTATCATATTTTTTTCTTGTTTGTGTGGCTGGGTTTTTGACTTAACCGTAGTAGTGGACAAGATCCATAAAGTAATGCAGGTTGCAACCTTGTGCTGACAGACTCTAATCGTTATTAAAAAGAATACAATTAAAGTGTCATATTTTTTTCTTGTTTGTGTGGGTGGGTTTTTGGCTTAACCATAGTAGTGGACAAGATCCAGAAAGTAATGCAAGTTGCAACCTTGTGCTGACAGACTCCAATCGTTTTGAGAAAACATAAAATTAAATTGTAGTTTTTTTTGTTGTTTGTGTGGGTGGATTTTCGGCTGAACCCCATTAGTTGACAAGATCTAGCCAGCTACACAAGTTGCAAACTTGTGCTGACAGACTCCAATCATTCTTAAAAAAAATACAATTAAAGTGTCAATAAAAAAAAAACAATACAAGTGTCACTGTCTTATATATTTTTTTCTTCTGTGTGTGTGCGTGGGTGTTAGGCTTAACCACATTACCACACAAGATCCAGCAACTACAGTACAGTCGTGTTCAATTAAAAAAGAACAATACAAGTGTTACAGTTTTATATATTTTTTTATCTGTGTGTGTGGGTGTTAGACATAACCAGTTTAGCGCACAAGATCCAGCAACTACAGTACAGTCGTGTTCTATTAAAACAAAAAACAATACAAGTGTCACTGTCTTATATATTTTTTTGTTCTGTGTGTGCGTGGGTGTTAGGCTTAACCACATAACTGCAGAAGATCCAGCGACTACAGTACAGTCATGTTCAATGAAAAAAAAAGCAATACCTGTGTCACTGTCATATATTTTTTTCTTCTGTGTGTGCATGGGTGTTAGGCTTAACCACAGTAGTGCACAAGATACAGCGACTACAGTCGTGTTCAATAAAAAAATAATAATTAAAGTGTCATATTTTTTTCTTATTTGTGTGGGTGGGTTTTCGGCTTAACCGTAGTAGTGGACAAGATCCAGAAAGTAATGCAAGGTGCAACCTTGTGCTGACAGACTCCAATCGTTCTTAAAAAAATACAATTAAAGTGTCAGATTTTTTTCTTGTTTGTGTGGGTGGGTTTTCAGCTTAATGGGAGTAGTGGACAAGATCCAGAAAGTTATGCAAGGTGCAACCTTGTGCTGACAGACACCAATCGTTTTGAAAAAAACATACAATTAAATTGTCATTTTTGTTGTTGTTTGTGTGGGTGGGTTTTCGGCTTAACCGTAGTAGTGGACAAGATCCAGAAAGTTATGCAAGTTGCAACCTTGTACTGACAGACTCCAATCGTTCTTTAAAAAAAATACAATCAAAGTATCAGATTTTTTTCTTGTTTGTGTGGGTGGGTTTTCGACTCAACCGTAGTAGTGGACAAGATCCAGAAAGTGATGCAAGTTGCTACCTTGTGCTGACAGACTCCAATCGTTCTTAAAAAAAATACAATTAAAGTGTAATATTTTTTTCTTGTTTGTGTGGGTGGGTTTTTGGCTTAACCATAGTAGTGGACAAGATCCAGAAAGTAATGCAAGTTGCAACCTTGTGCTGTTAGACTCCAATCATTTTGAAAAAAACATACAATTAAAGTGTCATATTTTTTTCCTGTTTGTGCTGGTGGGTTTTCAGCTTAACCCCATTAGTTGACAAGATCCAGCCAGCTACACAAGTTGCAACCTTGTGCAGACAGACTCCAATTGTTCTTAAAAAATATACAATTAAAGTGTCAAAAAAAAAAGCAATACAAGTGTCACTGTCTTATATATTTTTTTCTTCTGTGTGTGTGTGTGGGTGTTAGGCTTAACTACGTTACTGCACAAGATCCAGCGACTACAGTACAGTCGTGTTCAATAAAAAAAAAACAATACAAGTGTCACTGTTTTATATTTTTTTTTTATCTGTGTGTGCGTGGGTGTTAGACTTAACCACATCAGCGCACAAGATCCAACGACTACAGTACAGTTGTGTTCAATAAAAAAAAAAACAATACAAGTGTCACTGTCTTATATATTTTTTTCTTCTGTGTGTGTGTGGGTGTTAGGCTTAACCACATTACCGCACAAGATCCATCGACTACAGTACAGTCATGTTCAATGAAAAAAAAAGCAATACCTGTGCCACTGTCATATATTTTTTTCTTCTGTGTGTGCATGGGTGTTAGGCTTAACTGAGCACAAGATACAGCGACTACAGTCGTGTTCAATAATAAAAAATACAATTAAAGTGTCATATTTTTTACTTTTTTGTATGGGTGGGTTTTTGGCTAAACTGTAGTAGTGGATAAGATCCAGAAAGTAATGCAAGTTGCAACCTTGTGCTGACAGACTCTAATCGTTCTTAAAAAAAATAAAATTAAAGTGTCATATTTTTTTCTTGTTTGTGTTGGTGGGTTTTCAGCTTAACCGTAGTAGTGGACAAGATCCAGAAAGTTATGCAAGTTGCAACCTTGTGCTGACAGACTCCAATCGTTCTTAAAAAAAAATACAATCAAAGTATCAGATTTTTTTCTTGTTTGTGTGGGTGGGTTTTCAACTCAACTGTAGTAGTGGACAAGATCCAGAAAGTGATGCAAGTTGCAACCTTGTGCTGACAGACTCCAATCATTCTTAAAAAAAATACAACTAAAGTGTCATATTTTTTTCTTGTTTGTGTGGGTGGGTTTTCGGCTTAACCGTAGTAGTGGACAAGATCCAGAAAGTTATGCAATTTGCAACCTTGTGCTGACAGACTCCAATCGATCTAAAAAAAAATACAATTAAAGTGTCAAACAAAAAAAAAAACCAATACAAGTGTCACTGTCTTGTATATTTTTTTCTTCTGTGTGTGCGTGTGTGTTAGGCTTAACCACAGTAGTGCACAAGATACAGCGACTACAGTACAGTCGTGTTCAATAAAAAAAAAAACAATACAAGTGTCACTGTCTTATATATTTTATTCTTCTGTGTGTGCGTGGGTGTTAGGCTTAACCACATTACCGCACAAGATCCAACGACTACAGTACAGTCATGTTCAATGAAAAAAAAAAAAACAATACCTGTGTCACTGTCATATATTTTTTTCTTCTGTGTGTGCATGGGTGTTAGGCTTAACCACAGTAGTGCACAAGATACAGTGACTACAGTCATGTTCAATAAAAAAAAAATAATTAAAGTGTCATATTTTTTTCTTATTTGTGAGGGTGGGTTTTCGGCTTAACCGTAGTAGTGGACAAGATCCAGAAAGTAATGCAAGTTGCAACCTTGTGCTGACAGACTCCAATCGTTTTGAAAAAAACATACAATTAAACTGTAATTTTTTTTGTTGTTTGTGTGGGTGGGTTTTCAGCTTAACCATAGTAGTGGACAAGATCCAGAAAGTAATGCAAGTTGCAACCTTGTGCTGACAGACTCCAATCGTTCTTAAAAAAAATACAACTAAAGAGTCATATTTTTTTCTTGTTTGTGTGGGTGGGTTTTCAGCTTAACCGTAGTAGTGGACAAAATCCAGAAAGTTATGCAATTTGCAACCTTGTGCTGACAGACTCCAATCGTTCTTAAAAAAAATTCAATTAAAGTGTTAATAAAAAAAAAAAACAATACAAGTGTCACTGTCTTGTATATTTTTTTCTTCTGTGTGTGCGTGGGTGTTAGGCTTAACCTCAGTAGTGCACAAGATACAGCGACTACAGTCGATTTCAATAAAAAAAAGAACAATTAATGTGTCCTATTTTTTCTTGTTTGTGTGGGTGGGTTTTGGATTAACCGTATTAGAGGACAAGATCCAGAAAGTAATGCAAGTTGCAACCTTTTGCTGATAGACTCCAATCGTTCTTAAAAATAATACAATTAAAGTGTCAGATTTTTTTCTTGTTTGTGTGGGTGGGTTTTCGGCTTAGCCGTAGTAGTGGACAAGATCCAGAAAGTTATGAAAGGTGCAACCTTGTGCTGACAGACTCCAATCATTCTTAAAAAAAGTACAATTAAAGTGTCATATTTTTTTCTTGTTTGTGTTGGTGGGTTTTTGGCTTAACCATAGTAGTGGACAAGATCCAGAAAGTGATGCAAGTTGCAACCTTGTGCTGACAGACTCCAATCTTTCTTAAAAAAAAATACTATGTAAGTATCATATTTTTTTCTTGTTTGTGTGGCTGGGTTTTCGACTTAACCGTAGTAGTGGACAAGATCCAGAAAGTAATGCAGGTTGCAACCTTGTGCTGACAGACTCTAATCGTTCTTAAAAAGAATACAATTAAAGTGTCATATTTTTTTCTTGTTTGTGTGGGTGGGTTTTTGGCTTAACCATAGTAGTGGACAAGATCCACAAAGTAATGCAAGTTGCAACCTTGTGCTGACAGACTCCAATCGTTTTGAAAAAACATAAAATTAAATTGTAATTTTTTTTGTTGTTTGTGTGGGTGGGTTTTCGGCTGAACCCCATTAGTTGAAAAGATCTAGCCAGCTACACAAGTTGCAAACTTGTGCTGACAGACTCCAATCATTCTTAAAAAAAATACAATTAAAGTGTCAATAAAAAAAAAACAATACAAGTGTCACTGTCTTATATATTTTTTTCTTCTGTGTGTGTGCATGGGTGTTAGGCTTAACCTCATTACCGCACAAGATCCAGCAACTACAGTACAGTCGTGTTCAATTAAAAAAGAACAATACAAGTGTAACAGTTTTATATATTTTTTTATCTGTGTGTGTGGGTGTTAGACTTAACCACTTTAGCCACAAGATCCAGAAACTACAGTACAGTCGAGTTCAATTAAAAAAAAAACCAATACAAGTGTCACTGTCTTATATATTTATTTGTTCTGTGTGTGCGTGGGTGTTAGGCTTAACCACATAACTGCAGAAGATCCAGCGACTACAGTACAGTCATGTTTAATGAAAAAAAATGCAATACCTGTATCACTGTCATATATTTTTTTCTTCTGTGTGTGCATGGGTGTTAGGCTTAACCACAGTGGTGCACAAGATACAGCGACTACAGTCGTGTTCAATATAAAAAAAATAATTAAAGTGTCATATTTTTTTCTTATTTGTGTGTGTGGGTTTTCGGCTTAACCGTAGTAGTGGACAAGATCCAGAAAGTAATACAAGTTGCAACCTTGTGCTGACAGACTCCAATCATTCTTAAAAAATTTCAATTAAAGTGTCAGATTTTTTTCTTGTTTGTGTGGGTGGGTTTTCGGCTTAACCGTACTAGTGGACAAGATCCAGAAAGTTATGCAAGGTGCAACCTTGTGCTGACAGACTCCAATCGTTTTGTAAAAAACATACAATGAAATTGTCATTTTTTTTGTTGTTTGTGTGGGTGGGTTTTCGGCTTAACCGTAGTAGTGGACAAGAAGCAGAAAGTTATGCAAGTTGCAACCTTGTGCTGACAGAATCCAATCGTGCTTAAAAAAAAATACAATCAAAGTATCAGATTTTTTCTTGTTTGTGTGGGTGGGTTTTCGACTCAACCGTAATAGTGGACAAGATCCAGAAAGTGATGCAAGTTGCAACCTTGTGCTGACAGACTCCAATCGTTTTGATAAAACATAAAATTAAATTGTAATTTTTTTTGTTGTTTGTGTGGGTGAGTTTTCAGCTGAACCCCATTAGTTGACAAGATCTAGCCAGCTACACAAGTTGCAAACTTGTGCTGACAGACTCCAATCATTCTTAAAAAAAATACAATTAAAGTGTCAATCAAAAAAAACAATACAAGTGTCACTGTCTTATATATTTTTTTCTTCTTTGTGTGTGCGTGGGTGTTAGGCTTAACCACATTACCGCACAAGATCCAGCAACTACAGTACAGTCGTGTTCAATTAAAAAAAGAACAATACAAGTGTTACTGTTTTATATATTTTTTTATCTGTGTGTGCGTAGGTGTTAGACTTAACCACATTAGCGCACAAGATCCAGCAACTACAGTACAGTCGTGTTCAATTAAAAAAAAAACAATACAAGTGTCACTGTCTTATATATTTTTTTCTTTTGTGTGTGCATTGGTGTTAGGCTTAACCACATAACTGCAGAAGATCCAGCGACAACAGTACAGTCATGTTCAATGAAAAAAAAAGCAATACCTGTGTCACTGTCATATATTTTTTTTCTTCAGTGTGTGCATGGGTGTTAGGCTTAACCACAGTAGTGCACAAGATACAGCGACTACAGTCATGTTCAATAAAAAAAAAACAATTAAAGTGTCATATTTTTTTCTTATTTGTGTGGGTGGGTTTTTGGCTTAACCGTAGTAGTGGACAAGATCCAGAAAGTAATGCAAGTTGCAACCTTGTGCTGACAGACTCCAATCGTTCTTAAAAAAATACAATTAAAGTGTCAGATTTTTTTCTTGTTTGTGTGGGTTGGTTTTCGGCTTAACCATAGTAGTGGACAAGATCCAGAAAGTTATGCAAGGTGCAACCTTGTACTTACAGACTCCAATCATTTTGAAAAAAACATACAATTAAATTGTCATTTGCTTTGTTGTTTGTGTGGGTGGGTTTTTGGCTTAACCGTAGTAGTGGAGAAGATCCAGAAAGTTATGCAAGTTGCAACCTTGTGCTGACAGACTCCAATCGTTCTTAAAAAAAAATACAATCAAAGTATCAGATTTTTTTGTTGTTTGTGTGGGTGGGTTTTCGACTCAACCGTAGTAGTGGACAAGATCCAGACAGTGATGCAAGTTGCAACCTTGTGCTGACAGACTCCAATCGTTTTGAAAAAACATAAAATAAAATTGTAATTTTTTTTGTTGTTTGTGTGGGTGGGTTTTTGGCTGAACCCCATTAGTTGACAAGATCTAGCCAGCTACACAAGTTGCAAACTTGTGCTGACAGACTCCAATCATTCTTAAAAAAAATACAATTAAACTGTCAATCAAAAAAAACAATACAAGTGTCACTTTCTTATATATTTTTTTCTTCTGTGTGTGTGCGTGGGTGTTAGGCTTAACCACATTACCGCACAAGATCCAACAACTACAATACAGTCGTGTTCAATCAAAAAAAGAACAATACAAGTGTCACTGTCTTATATATTTTTTTCTTCTGTGTGTGCGTGGGTGTTAGGCTTAACCACATAACTGCAGAAGTTCCAGCGACTACAGTACAGTCATGCTCAATGAAAAAAAAAAACAATACCTGTGTCACTGTCATATATTTTTTTCTTCTGTGTGTGCATGGGTGTTAGGCCTAACCACAGTAGTGCACAAGATACAGCGTCTACAGTCGTATTCAATAAAAAAATAAAATTAAAGTGTCATATTTTTTTCTTGTTTGTGTGGGTGGGTTTTCGTCTCAACCGTAGTAGTTGACAAGATCCAGAAAGTTATGCAAGTTGCAACCTTGTGCTGACAGACTCAAATCGTTCTTAAAAAAAATACAATTAAAGTGTCATATTTTTTTCTTGTTTGTGTGGGTGGGTTTTTGGCTTAACCATAGTAGTGGGCAAGATCCATAAAGTAATGCAAGTTGCAACCTTGTGCTGACAGACTCCAATCATTTTGAAAAAAACATACAATTAAAGTGTCATATTTTTTTCTTGTTTGTGCTGGTGGGTTTTCGGCTTAACCCCATTAGTTGACGAGATCCATCCAGTTACACAAGTTGCAACCTTGTGCAGACAGACTCCAATTGTTCTTAAAAAAAATGCAATTAAAGTGTCAATAAAAAAAAAACAATACAGGTGTCACTGTCTTATATATTTTTTTCTTCTGTGTGTGTGTGGGTGTTAGGCTTAGTCACAGTAGTGCACAAGATACAGCGACTACAGTCGTTTTCAATAAATAAAAAAACTATTAAAGTGTCGTATTTTTTCTTGTTTGTGTGGGTGGTTTTCGGATTAACCGTAGTAGTGGACAAGATCCAGAAAGTTATGCAAGTTGCAACCTTGTGCTGACAGACTCCAATCGTTCTTTAAAAAAAATACAATCAAAGTATCAGATTTTTTTCTTGTTTGTGTGGGTGGGTTTTCGACTCAACCGTAGTAGTGGACAAGATCCAGAAAGTGATGCAAGTTGCTACCTTGTGCTGACAGACTCCAATCGTTCTTAAAAAAAATACAATTAAAGTGTAATATTTTTTTCTTGTTTGTGTGGGTGGGTTTTTGGCTTAACCATAGTAGTGGACAAGATCCAGAAAGTAATGCAAGTTGCAACCTTGTGCTGTTAGACTCCAATCATTTTGAAAAAAACATACAATTAAAGTGTCATATTTTTTTCCTGTTTGTGCTGGTGGGTTTTCGGCTTAACCCCATTAGTTGACAAGATCCAGCCAGCTACACAAGTTGCAACCTTGTGCAGACAGACTCCAATTGTTCTTAAAAAATATACAATTAAAGTGTCAAAAAAAAAAGCAATACAAGTGTCACTGTCTTATATATTTTTTTCTTCTGTGTGTGTGTGTGGGTGTTAGGCTTAACTACGTTACTGCACAAGATCCAGCGACTACAGTACAGTCGTGTTCAATAAAAAAAAAACAATACAAGTGTCACTGTTTTATATTTTTTTTTTATCTGTGTGTGCGTGGGTGTTAGACTTAACCACATCAGCGCACAAGATCCAACGACTACAGTACAGTTGTGTTCAATAAAAAAAAAAACAATACAAGTGTCACTGTCTTATATATTTTTTTCTTCTGTGTGTGTGTGGGTGTTAGGCTTAACCACATTACCGCACAAGATCCATCGACTACAGTACAGTCATGTTCAATGAAAAAAAAAGCAATACCTGTGCCACTGTCATATATTTTTTTCTTCTGTGTGTGCATGGGTGTTAGGCTTAACTGAGCACAAGATACAGCGACTACAGTCGTGTTCAATAATAAAAAATACAATTAAAGTGTCATATTTTTTACTTTTTTGTATGGGTGGGTTTTTGGCTAAACTGTAGTAGTGGATAAGATCCAGAAAGTAATGCAAGTTGCAACCTTGTGCTGACAGACTCTAATCGTTCTTAAAAAAAATAAAATTAAAGTGTCATATTTTTTTCTTGTTTGTGTTGGTGGGTTTTCAGCTTAACCGTAGTAGTGGACAAGATCCAGAAAGTTATGCAAGTTGCAACCTTGTGCTGACAGACTCCAATCGTTCTTAAAAAAAAATACAATCAAAGTATCAGATTTTTTTCTTGTTTGTGTGGGTGGGTTTTCAACTCAACTGTAGTAGTGGACAAGATCCAGAAAGTGATGCAAGTTGCAACCTTGTGCTGACATACTCCAATCGTTTTGAAAAAGCATATAATTAAATTGTATTTTTTGTTGTTGTTTGTGTGGGTGGGTTTTCAGCTGAACCCCATTAGTTGACAAGATCTAGCCAGCTACACAAGTTGCAAACTTGTGCTGACAGACTCCAATCATTCTTAAAAAAAATACAATTAAAGTGTCATATTTTTTTCTTGTTTGTGTGGGTGGGTTTTTGGCTTAACCATAGTAGTGGACAAGATCCAGAAAGTAATGCAAGTTGCAACCTTGTGCTGACAGACTCCAATCATTCTTAAAAAAAATACAACTAAAGTGTCATATTTTTTTCTTGTTTGTGTGGGTGGGTTTTCGGCTTAACCGTAGTAGTGGACAAGATCCAGAAAGTTATGCAATTTGCAACCTTGTGCTGACAGACTCCAATCGATCTAAAAAAAAATACAATTAAAGTGTCAAACAAAAAAAAAAACCAATACAAGTGTCACTGTCTTGTATATTTTTTTCTTCTGTGTGTGCGTGTGTGTTAGGCTTAACCACAGTAGTGCACAAGATACAGCGACTACAGTACAGTCGTGTTCAATAAAAAAAAAAACAATACAAGTGTCACTGTCTTATATATTTTATTCTTCTGTGTGTGCGTGGGTGTTAGGCTTAACCACATTACCGCACAAGATCCAACGACTACAGTACAGTCATGTTCAATGAAAAAAAAAAAAACAATACCTGTGTCACTGTCATATATTTTTTTCTTCTGTGTGTGCATGGGTGTTAGGCTTAACCACAGTAGTGCACAAGATACAGTGACTACAGTCATGTTCAATAAAAAAAAAATAATTAAAGTGTCATATTTTTTTCTTATTTGTGAGGGTGGGTTTTCGGCTTAACCGTAGTAGTGGACAAGATCCAGAAAGTAATGCAAGTTGCAACCTTGTGCTGACAGACTCCAATCGTTTTGAAAAAAACATACAATTAAACTGTAATTTTTTTTGTTGTTTGTGTGGGTGGGTTTTCAGCTTAACCATAGTAGTGGACAAGATCCAGAAAGTAATGCAAGTTGCAACCTTGTGCTGACAGACTCCAATCGTTCTTAAAAAAAATACAACTAAAGAGTCATATTTTTTTCTTGTTTGTGTGGGTGGGTTTTCAGCTTAACCGTAGTAGTGGACAAAATCCAGAAAGTTATGCAATTTGCAACCTTGTGCTGACAGACTCCAATCGTTCTTAAAAAAAATTCAATTAAAGTGTTAATAAAAAAAAAAAACAATACAAGTGTCACTGTCTTGTATATTTTTTTCTTCTGTGTGTGCGTGGGTGTTAGGCTTAACCTCAGTAGTGCACAAGATACAGCGACTACAGTCGATTTCAATAAAAAAAAGAACAATTAATGTGTCCTATTTTTTCTTGTTTGTGTGGGTGGGTTTTGGATTAACCGTATTAGAGGACAAGATCCAGAAAGTAATGCAAGTTGCAACCTTTTGCTGATAGACTCCAATCGTTCTTAAAAATAATACAATTAAAGTGTCAGATTTTTTTCTTGTTTGTGTGGGTGGGTTTTCGGCTTAGCCGTAGTAGTGGACAAGATCCAGAAAGTTATGAAAGGTGCAACCTTGTGCTGACAGACTCCAATCATTCTTAAAAAAAGTACAATTAAAGTGTCATATTTTTTTCTTGTTTGTGTTGGTGGGTTTTTGGCTTAACCATAGTAGTGGACAAGATCCAGAAAGTGATGCAAGTTGCAACCTTGTGCTGACAGACTCCAATCTTTCTTAAAAAAAAATACTATGTAAGTATCATATTTTTTTCTTGTTTGTGTGGCTGGGTTTTCGACTTAACCGTAGTAGTGGACAAGATCCAGAAAGTAATGCAGGTTGCAACCTTGTGCTGACAGACTCTAATCGTTCTTAAAAAGAATACAATTAAAGTGTCATATTTTTTTCTTGTTTGTGTGGGTGGGTTTTTGGCTTAACCATAGTAGTGGACAAGATCCACAAAGTAATGCAAGTTGCAACCTTGTGCTGACAGACTCCAATCGTTTTGAAAAAACATAAAATTAAATTGTAATTTTTTTTGTTGTTTGTGTGGGTGGGTTTTCGGCTGAACCCCATTAGTTGAAAAGATCTAGCCAGCTACACAAGTTGCAAACTTGTGCTGACAGACTCCAATCATTCTTAAAAAAAATACAATTAAAGTGTCAATAAAAAAAAAACAATACAAGTGTCACTGTCTTATATATTTTTTTCTTCTGTGTGTGTGCGTGGGTGTTAGGCTTAACCTCATTACCGCACAAGATCCAGCAACTACAGTACAGTCGTGTTCAATTAAAAAAGAACAATACAAGTGTTACAGTTTTATATATTTTTTTATCTGTGTGTGTGGGTGTTAGACTTAACCACTTTAGCCACAAGATCCAGAAACTACAGTACAGTCGAGTTCAATTAAAAAAAAAACCAATACAAGTGTCACTGTCTTATATATTTATTTGTTCTGTGTGTGCGTGGGTGTTAGGCTTAACCACATAACTGCAGAAGATCCAGCGACTACAGTACAGTCATGTTTAATGAAAAAAAAAGCAATACCTGTATCACTGTCATATATTTTTTTCTTCTGTGTGTGCATGGGTGTTAGGCTTAACCACAGTAGTGCACAAGATACAGCGACTACAGTCGTGTTCAATATAAAAAAAATAATTAAAGTGTCATATTTTTTTCTTATTTGTGTGTGTGGGTTTTCGGCTTAACCGTAGTAGTGGACAAGATCCAGAAAGTAATACAAGTTGCAACCTTGTGCTGACAGACTCCAATCATTCTTAAAAAATTTCAATTAAAGTGTCAGATTTTTTTCTTGTTTGTGTGGGTGGGTTTTCGGCTTAACCGTACTAGTGGACAAGATCCAGAAAGTTATGCAAGGTGCAACCTTGTGCTGACAGAATCCAATCGTGCTTAAAAAAAAATACAATCAAAGTATCAGATTTTTTCTTGTTTGTGTGGGTGGGTTTTCGACTCAACCGTAATAGTGGACAAGATCCAGAAAGTGATGCAAGTTGCAACCTTGTGCTGACAGACTCCAATCGTTTTGAAAAAACATAAAATTAAATTGTAATTTTTTTTGTTGTTTGTGTGGGTGAGTTTTCAGCTGAACCCCATTAGTTGACAAGATCTAGCCAGCTACACAAGTTGCAAACTTGTGCTGACAGACTCCAATCATTCTTAAAAAAAATACAATTAAAGTGTCAATCAAAAAAAACAATACAAGTGTCACTGTCTTATATATTTTTTTCTTCTTTGTGTGTGCGTGGGTGTTAGGCTTAACCACATTACCGCACAAGATCCAGCAACTACAGTACAGTCGTGTTCAATTAAAAAAAGAACAATACAAGTGTTACTGTTTTATATATTTTTTTATCTGTGTGTGCGTAGGTGTTAGACTTAACCACATTAGCGCACAAGATCCAGCAACTACAGTACAGTCGTGTTCAATTAAAAAAAAAACAATACAAGTGTCACTGTCTTATATATTTTTTTCTTTTGTGTGTGCATTGGTGTTAGGCTTAACCACATAACTGCAGAAGATCCAGCGACAACAGTACAGTCATGTTCAATGAAAAAAAAAGCAATACCTGTGTCACTGTCATATATTTTTTTTCTTCAGTGTGTGCATGGGTGTTAGGCTTAACCACAGTAGTGCACAAGATACAGCGACTACAGTCATGTTCAATAAAAAAAAAACAATTAAAGTGTCATATTTTTTTCTTATTTGTGTGGGTGGGTTTTTGGCTTAACCGTAGTAGTGGACAAGATCCAGAAAGTAATGCAAGTTGCAACCTTGTGCTGACAGACTGCAATCGTTCTTAAAAAAATACAATTAAAGTGTCAGATTTTTTTCTTGTTTGTGTGGGTTGGTTTTCGGCTTAACCATAGTAGTGGACAAGATCCAGAAAGTTATGCAAGGTGCAACCTTGTACTTACAGACTCCAATCATTTTGAAAAAAACATACAATTAAATTGTCATTTGCTTTGTTGTTTGTGTGGGTGGGTTTTTGGCTTAACCGTAGTAGTGGAGAAGATCCAGAAAGTTATGCAAGTTGCAACCTTGTGCTGACAGACTCCAATCGTTCTTAAAAAAAAATACAATCAAAGTATCAGATTTTTTTCTTGTTTGTGTGGGTGGGTTTTCGACTCAACCGTAGTAGTGGACAAGATCCAGACAGTGATGCAAGTTGCAACCTTGTGCTGACAGACTCCAATCGTTTTGAAAAAACATAAAATAAAATTGTAATTTTTTTTGTTGTTTGTGTGGGTGGGTTTTTGGCTGAACCCCATTAGTTGACAAGATCTAGCCAGCTACACAAGTTGCAAACTTGTGCTGACAGACTCCAATCATTCTTAAAAAAAATACAATTAAACTGTCAATCAAAAAAAACAATACAAGTGTCACTTTCTTATATATTTTTTTCTTCTGTGTGTGTGCGTGGGTGTTAGGCTTAACCACATTACCGCACAAGATCCAACAACTACAATACAGTCGTGTTCAATCAAAAAAAGAACAATACAAGTGTCACTGTCTTATATATTTTTTTCTTCTGTGTGTGCGTGGGTGTTAGGCTTAACCACATAACTGCAGAAGTTCCAGCGACTACAGTACAGTCATGCTCAATGAAAAAAAAAAACAATACCTGTGTCACTGTCATATATTTTTTTCTTCTGTGTGTGCATGGGTGTTAGGCCTAACCACAGTAGTGCACAAGATACAGCGTCTACAGTCGTATTCAATAAAAAAATAAAATTAAAGTGTCATATTTTTTTCTTGTTTGTGTGGGTGGGTTTTCGTCTCAACCGTAGTAGTTGACAAGATCCAGAAAGTTATGCAAGTTGCAACCTTGTGCTGACAGACTCAAATCGTTCTTAAAAAAAATACAATTAAAGTGTCATATTTTTTTCTTGTTTGTGTGGGTGGGTTTTTGACTTAACCATAGTAGTGGGCAAGATCCATAAAGTAATGCAAGTTGCAACCTTGTGCTGACAGACTCCAATCATTTTGAAAAAAACATACAATTAAAGTGTCATATTTTTTTCTTGTTTGTGCTGGTGGGTTTTCGGCTTAACCCCATTAGTTGACGAGATCCATCCAGTTACACAAGTTGCAACCTTGTGCAGACAGACTCCAATTGTTCTTAAAAAAAATGCAATTAAAGTGTCAATAAAAAAAAAACAATACAGGTGTCACTGTCTTATATATTTTTTTCTTCTGTGTGTGTGTGGGTGTTAGGCTTAGTCACAGTAGTGCACAAGATACAGCGACTACAGTCGTTTTCAATAAATAAAAAAACTATTAAAGTGTCGTATTTTTTCTTGTTTGTGTGGGTGGTTTTCGGATTAACCGTAGTAGTGGACAAGATCCAGAAAGTTATGCAAGTTGCAACCTTGTGCTGACAGACTCCAATCGTTCTTAAAAAAAAATACAATCAAAGTATCAGATTTTTTTCTTGTTTGTGTGGGTGGGTTTTCGACTCAACCGTAGTAGTGGACATGATCCAGAAAGTGATGCAAGTTGCAACCTTGTGCTGACAGACACCAATCATTCTTAAAAAAAATACAATTAAAGTGTCAATAAAAAAAAAACAATAAAAGTGTCACTGTCTTATATATTTTTTTCTTCTGTGTGTGTGTGTGGGTGTTAGGCTTAACCACATTACCGCACAAGATCCAGCAACTACAGTACAGTCATGTTCAATGAAAAAAACAGCAATACATGTGTCACTTTCATATATTTCTTTCTTCTGTGTGTGCATGGGTGTTAGGCTTAACCACAGTAGTGCACAAGATACAGCGACTACAGTCGTGTTCAATAAAAATAAAACAATTAAAGTGTCAAATTTTTTTCTTATTTGCGTGGGTGGGTTTTCGGCTTAACCGTAGTAGTGGACAAGATCCAGAAAGTAATGCAAGTTGCAACCTTGTGCTGACAGACTCCAATCATTCTTAAAAATATACAATTAAAGTGTCAGATTTTTTTCTTGTTTGTGTGGGTGGGTTTTCGGCTTAAACGTAGTAGTGGACATGATCCAGAAAGTTATGCAAGTTGCAACCATGTGCTGACAGACTCCAATCATTCTTAAAAAAAAATACAATTAAAGTATCAGATTTTTTTCTTGTTTGTGCGGGTGGGTTTTCGACTCAACCGTAGTAGTGGACAAGATTCAGAAAGTGATGCAAGTTGCAACCTTGTGCTGACAGACTCTAATCGTTCTTAAAAAAAATACAATTAAAGTGTCATATTTTCTTCTTGTTTGTGTGGGTGGGTTTTTGGCTTAACCATAGTAGTGGACAAGATCCAGAAAGTAATGCAAGTTGCAAACTTTTGCTGACAGTCTCCAATCGTTTTGAAAAAAACATAAAATTAAATTGTCATTTTTTTTGTTGTTTGTGTGGGTGGGTTTTCGGCTTAACCCCATGAGTTGACAAGATCTAGCCAGCTACACAAGTTGCAACCTTGTGCTGACAGACTCTAATCGTTCTTAAAAAAAATACAATTAAAGTGTCAATAAAAAAAAAACAATACAAGTGTCACTTTCTTATATATTTTTTTCTTCTGTGTGTGTGCGTGGGTGTTAGGCTTAACCACATTACCGCACAATATCCAACAACTACAATACAGTCGTGTTCAATCAAGAAAAGAACAATACAAGTGTCACTGTCTTATATATTTTTTTCTTCTGTGTGTGTGTGGGTGTTAGGCTTAACCACAGTAGTGCACAAGATACAGCGACTACAGTCATTTTCAATAAATAAAAAAACTATTAAAGTGTCGTATTTTTTCTTGTTTGTGTGGGTGGTTTTCGGATTAACCGTAGTAGTGGACAAGATCCAGAAAGTTATGCAAGTTGCAACCTTGTGCTGACAGACTCCAATCATTTTGAAAAAAACATACAATTAAATTGTCATTTTTTTTGTTGTTTGTGTGGGTGGGTTTTCGGCTTAACCATAGTAGTGGACAAGATCCAGAAAGTTATGCAAGTTGCAACCTTGTGCTGACAGACTCCAATCGTTTTGAAAAAACATAAAATAAAATTGTAATTTTTTTTGTTGTTTGTGTGGGTGGGTTTTTGGCTGAACCCCATTAGTTGACAAGATCTAGCCAGCTACACAAGTTGCAAACTTGTGCTGACAGACTCCAATCATTCTTAAAAAAAATACAATTAAAGTGTCAATCAAAAAAAACAATACAAGTGTCACTTTCTTATATATTTTTTTCTTCTGTGTGTGTGCGTGGGTGTTAGGCTTAACCACATTACCGCACAAGATCCAACAACTACAATACAGTCGTGTTCAATCAAAAAAAGAACAATACAAGTGTCACTGTCTTATATATATTTTTCTTCTGTGTGTGCGTGGGTGTTAGGCTTAACCACATAACTGCAGAAGTTCCAGCGACTACAGTACAGTCATGTTCAATGAAAAAAAAAACAATACCTGTGTCACTGTCATATATTTTTTTCTTCTGTGTGTGCAAGGGTGTTAGGCTTAACCACAGTAGTGCACAAGATACAGCGTCTACAGTCGTATTCAATAAAAAAAAACAATTAAAGTGTCATATTTTTTTCTTGTTTGTGTGGGTGGGTTTTCAACTCAACCGTAGTAGTGGACAAGATCCAGAAAGTTATGCAAGTTGCAACCTTGTGCTGACAGACTCTAATCGTTCTTAAAAAAAATACAATTAAAGTGTCATATTTTTTTCTTGTTTGTGTGGGTGGGTTTTTGGCTTAACCATAGTAGTGGGCAAGATCCAGAAAGTAATGCAAGTTGCAACCTTGTGCTGACAGACTCCAATCATTTTGAAAAAAACATACAATTAAAGTGTCATATTTTTTTCTTGTTTGTGCTGGTGGGTTTTCGGCTTAACCCCATTAGTTGACAAGATCCATCCAGCTACACAAGTTGCAACCTTGTGCAGACAGACTCCAATTGTTCTTAAAAAAAATGCAATTAAAGTGTCAATAAAAAAAAAACAATACAAGTGTCACTGTCTTATATATTTTTTTCTTCTGTGTGTGTGTGGGTGTTAGGCTTAACCACAGTAGTGCACAAGATACAGCGACTACAGTCATTTTCAATAAATAAAAAAACTATTAAAGTGTCGTATTTTTTCTTGTTTGTGTGGGTGGTTTTCGGATTAACCGTAGTAGTGGACAAGATCCAGAAAGTTATGCAAGTTGCAACTTTGTGCTGACAGACTCCAATCATTTTGAAAAAAACATACAATTAAATTGTCATTTTTTTTGTTGTTTGTGTGGGTGGGTTTTCGGCTTAACCATAGTAGTGGACAAGATCCAGAAAGTTATGCAAGTTGCAACCTTGTGCTGACAGACTCCAATCGTTTTGAAAAAACATAAAATAAAATTGTAATTTTTTTTGTTGTTTGTGTGGGTGGGTTTTTGGCTGAACCCCATTAGTTGACAAGATCTAGCCAGCTACACAAGTTGCAAACTTGTGCTGACAGACTCCAATCATTCTTAAAAAAAATACAATTAAAGTGTCAATCAAAAAAAACAATACAAGTGTCACTTTCTTATATATTTTTTTCTTCTGTGTGTGTGCGTGGGTGTTAGGCTTAACCACATTACCGCACAAGATCCAACAACTACAATACAGTCGTGTTCAATCAAAAAAAGAACAATACAAGTGTCACTGTCTTATATATTTTTTTCTTCTGTGTGTGCGTGGGTGTTAGGCTTAACCACATAACTGCAGAAGTTCCAGCGACTACAGTACAGTCATGCTCAATGAAAAAAAAAAACAATACTTGTGTCACTGTCATATATTTTTTTCTTCTGTGTGTGCATGGGTGTTAGGCCTAACCACAGTAGTGCACAAGATACAGCGTCTACAGTCGTATTCAATAAAAAAATAAAATTAAAGTGTCATATTTTTTTCTTGTTTGTGTGGGTGGGTTTTCGTCTCAACCATAGTAGTTGACAAGATCCAGAAAGTTATGCAAGTTGCAACCTTGTGCTGACAGACTCTAATCGTTCTTAAAAAAAATACAATTAAAGTGTCATATTTTTTCCTTGTTTGTGTGGGTGGGTTCTTGGCTTAACCATAGTAGTGGGCAAGATCCATAAAGTAATGCAAGTTGCAACCTTGTGCTGACAGACTCCAATCATTTTGAAAAAAACATACAATTAAAGTGTCATATTTTTTTCTTGTTTGTGCTGGTGGGTTTTCGGCTTAACCCCATTAGTTGACGAGATCCATCCAGCTACACAAGTTGCAACCTTGGGCAGACAGACTCCAATTGTTCTTAAAAAAAATGCAATTAAAGTGTCAATAAAAAAAAAACAATACAGGTGTCACTGTCTTATATATTTTTTTCTTCTGTGTGTGTGTGGGTGTTAGGCTTAGTCACAGTAGTGCACAAGATACAGCGACTACAGTCGTTTTCAATAAATAAAAAAACTATTAAAGTGTCGTATTTTTTCTTGTTTGTGTGGGTGGTTTTCGGATTAACCGTAGTAGTGGACAAGATCCAGAAAGTTATGCAAGTTGCAACCTTGTGCTGACAGACTCCAATCGTTCTTAAAAAAAAATACAATCAAAGTATCAGATTTTTTTCTTGTTTGTGTGGGTGGGTTTTCGACTCAACCGTAGTAGTGGACAAGATCCAGAAAGTGATGCAAGTTGCAACCTTGTGCTGACAGACACCAATCATTCTTAAAAAAAATACAATTAAAGTGTCAATCAAAAAAAAACAATAAAAGTGTCACTGTCTTATATATTTTTTTCTTCTGTGTGTGTGTGTGGGTGTTAGGCTTAACCACATTACCGCACAAGATCCAGCAACTACAGTACAGTCATGTTCAATGAAAAAAACAGCAATACATGTGTCACTTTCATATATTTCTTTCTTCTGTGTGTGCATGGGTGTTAGGCTTAACCACAGTAGTGCACAAGATACAGCGACTACAGTCGTGTTCAATAAAAAAAAAACAATTAAAGTGTCAAATTTTTTTCTTATTTGCGTGGGTGGGTTTTCGGCTTAACCGTAGTAGTGGACAAGATCCAGAAAGTAATGCAAGTTGCAACCTTGTGCTGACAGACTCCAATCATTCTTAAAAATATACAATTAAAGTGTCAGATTTTTTTCTTGTTTGTGTGGGTGGGTTTTCGGCTTAAACGTAGTAGTGGACATGATCCAGAAAGTTATGCAAGTTGCAACCATGTGCTGACAGACTCCAATCATTCTTAAAAAAAAATACAATTAAAGTATCAGATTTTTTTCTTGTTTGTGCGGGTGGGTTTTCGACTCAACCGTAGTAGTGGACAAGATTCAGAAAGTGATGCAAGTTGCAACCTTGTGCTGACAGACTCTAATCGTTCTTAAAAAAAATACAATTAAAGTGTCATATTTTCTTCTTGTTTGTGTGTGTGGGTTTTTGGCTTAACCATAGTAGTGGACAAGATCCAGAAAGTAATGCAAGTTGCAAACTTTTGCTGACAGTCTAAAATCGTTTTGAAAAAAACATAAAATTAAATTGTCATTTTTTTTGTTGTTTGTGTGGGTGGGTTTTCAGCTTAACCCCATGAGTTGACAAGATCAAGCCAGCTACACAAGTTGCAACCTTGTGCTGACAGACTCTAATCGTTCTTAAAAAAAATACAATTAAAGTGTCAATAAAAAAAAAACAATACAAGTGTCACTTTCTTATATATTTTTTTCTTCTGTGTGTGTGCGTGGGTGTTAGGCTTAACCACATTACCGCACAATATCCAACAACTACAATACAGTCGTGTTCAATCAAGAAAAGAACAATACAAGTGTCACTGTCTTATATATTTTTTTCTTCTGTGTGTGTGTGGGTGTTAGGCTTAACCACAGTAGTGCACAAGATACAGCGACTACAGTCATTTTCAATAAATAAAAAAACTATTAAAGTGTCGTATTTTTTCTTGTTTGTGTGGGTGGTTTTCGGATTAACCGTAATAGTGGACAAGATCCAGAAAGTTATGCAAGTTGCAACCTTGTGCTGACAGACTCCAATCATTTTGAAAAAAACATACAATTAAATTGTCATTTTTTTTGTTGTTTGTGTGGGTGGGTTTTCGGCTTAACCATAGTAGTGGACAAGATCCAGAAAGTTATGCAAGTTGCAACCTTGTGCTGACAGACTCCAATCGTTTTGAAAAAACATAAAATAAAATTGTAATTTTTTTTGTTGTTTGTGTGGGTGGGTTTTTGGCTGAACCCCATTAGTTGACAAGATCTAGCCAGCTACACAAGTTGCAAACTTGTGCTGACAGACTCCAATCATTCTTAAAAAAAATACAATTAAAGTGTCAATCAAAAAAAACAATACAAGTGTCACTTTCTTATATATTTTTTTCTTCTGTGTGTGTGCGTGGGTGTTAGGCTTAACCACATTACCGCACAAGATCCAACAACTACAATACAGTCGTGTTCAATCAAAAAAAGAACAATACAAGTGTCACAGTCTTATATATATTTTTCTTCTGTGTGTGCGTGGGTGTTAGGCTTAACCACATAACTGCAGAAGTTCCAGCGACTACAGTACAGTCATGTTCAATGAAAAAAAAAACAATACCTGTGTCACTGTCATATATTTTTTTCTTCTGTGTGTGCAAGGGTGTTAGGCTTAACCACAGTAGTGCACAAGATACAGCGTCTACAGTCGTATTCAATAAAAAAAAACAATTAAAGTGTCATATTTTTTTCTTGTTTGTGTGGGTGGGTTTTCAACTCAACCGTAGTAGTGGACAAGATCCAGAAAGTTATGCAAGTTGCAACCTTGTGCTGACAGACTCTAATCGTTCTTAAAAAAAATACAATTAAAGTGTCATATTTTTTTCTTGTTTGTGTGGGTGGGTTTTTGGCTTAACCATAGTAGTGGGCAAGATCCAGAAAGTAATGCAAGTTGCAACCTTGTGCTGACAGACTCCAATCATTTTGAAAAAAACATACAATTAAAGTGTCATATTTTTTTCTTGTTTGTGCTGGTGGGTTTTCGGCTTAACCCCATTAGTTGACAAGATCCATCCAGCTACACAAGTTGCAACCTTGTGCAGACAGACTCCAATTGTTCTTAAAAAAAATGCAATTAAAGTGTCAATAAAAAAAAACAATACAAGTGTCACTGTCTTATATATTTTTTTCTTCTGTGTGTGTGTGGGTGTTAGGCTTAACCACAGTAGTACACAAGATACAGCGACTACAGTCATTTTCAATAAATAAAAAAACTATTAAAGTGTCGTATTTTTTCTTGTTTGTGTGGGTGGTTTTCGGATTAACCGTAGTAGTGGACAAGATCCAGAAAGTTATGCAAGTTGCAACCTTGTCGTGACAGACTCCAATCATTTTGAAAAAAACATACAATTAAATTGTCATTTTTTTTGTTGTTTGTGTGGGTGGGTTTTCGGCTTAAACATAGTAGTGGACAAGATCCAGAAAGTTATGCAAGTTGCAACCTTGTGCTGACAGACTCCAATCGTATTGAAAAAACATAAAATAAAATTGTAATTTTTTTTGTTGTTTGTGTGGGTGGGTTTTTGGCTGAACCCCATTAGTTGACAAGATCTAGCCAGCTACACAAGTTGCAAACTTGTGCTGACAGACTCCAATCATTCTTAAAAAAAATACAATTAAAGTGTCAATCAAAAAAAACAATACAAGTGTCACTTTCTTATATATTTTTTTCTTCTGTGTGTGTGCGTGGGTGTTAGGCTTAACCACATTACCGCACAAGATCCAACAACTACAATACAGTCGTGTTCAATCAAAAAAAGAACAATACAAGTGTCACTGTCTTATATATTTTTTTCTTCTGTGTGTGCGTGGGTGTTAGGCTTAACCACATAACTGCAGAAGTTCCAGCGACTACAGTACAGTCATGCTCAATGAAAAAAAAAAACAATACCTGTGTCACTGTCATATATTTTTTTCTTCTGTGTGTGCATGGGTGTTAGGCCTAACCACAGTAGTGCACAAGATACAGCGTCTACAGTCGTATTCAATAAAAAAATAAAATTAAAGTGTCATATTTTTTTCTTGTTTGTGTGGGTGGGTTGTCGTCTCAACCGTAGTAGTTGACAAGATCCAGAAAGTTATGCAAGTTGCAACCTTGTGCTGACAGACTCTAATCGTTCTTAAAAAAAATACAATTAAAGTGTCATATTTTTTTCTTGTTTGTGTGGGTGGGTTTTTGGCTTAACCATAGTAGTGGGCAAGATCCATAAAGTAATGCAAGTTGCAACCTTGTGCTGACAGACTCCAATCATTTTGAAAAAAACATACAATTAAAGTGTCATATTTATTTCTTGTTTGTGCTGGTGGGTTTTCGGCTTAACCCCATTAGTTGACGAGATCCATCCAGCTACACAAGTTGCAACCTTGTGCAGACAGACTCCAATTGTTCTTAAAAAAAATGCAATTAAAGTGTCAATAAAAAAAAAACAATACAGGTGTCACTGTCTTATATATTTTTTTCTTCTGTGTGTGTGTGGGTGTTAGGCTTAGTCACAGTAGTGCACAAGATACAGCGACTACAGTCGTTTTCAATAAATAAAAAAACTATTAAAGTGTCGTATTTTTTCTTGTTTGTGTGGGTGGTTTTCGGATTAACCGTAGTAGTGGACAAGATCCAGAAAGTGATGCAAGTTGCAACCTTGTGCTGACAGACACCAATCATTCTTAAAAAAAATACAATTAAAGTGTCAATCAAAAAAAAACAATAAAAGTGTCACTGTCTTATATATTTTTTTCTTCTGTGTGTGTGTGTGGGTGTTAGGCTTAACCACATTACCGCACAAGATCCAGCAACTACAGTACAGTCATGTTCAATGAAAAAAACAGCAATACATGTGTCACTTTCATATATTTCTTTCTTCTGTGTGTGCATGGGTGTTAGGCTTAACCACAGTAGTGCACAAGATACAGCGACTACAGTCGTGTTCAATAAAAAAAAAACAATTAAAGTGTCAAATTTTTTTCTTATTTGCGTGGGTGGGTTTTCGGCTTAACCGTAGTAGTGGACAAGATCCAGAAAGTAATGCAAGTTGCAACCTTGTGCTGACAGACTCCAATCATTCTTAAAAATATACAATTAAAGTGTCAGATTTTTTTCTTGTTTGTGTGGGTGGGTTTTCGGCTTAAACGTAGTAGTGGACATGATCCAGAAAGTTATGCAAGTTGCAACCATGTGCTGACAGACTCCAATCATTCTTAAAAAAAAATACAATTAAAGTATCAGATTTTTTTCTTGTTTGTGCGGGTGGGTTTTCGACTCAACCGTAGTAGTGGACAAGATTCAGAAAGTGATGCAAGTTGCAACCTTGTGCTGACAGACTCTAATCGTTCTTAAAAAAAATACAATTAAAGTGTCATATTTTCTTCTTGTTTGTGTGGGTGGGTTTTTGGCTTAACCATAGTAGTGGACAAGATCCAGAAAGTAATGCAAGTTGCAAACTTTTGCTGACAGTCTCCAATCGTTTTGAAAAAAACATAAAATTAAATTGTCATTTTTTTTGTTGTTTGTGTGGGTGGGTTTTCGGCTTAACCCCATGAGTTGACAAGATCTAGCCAGCTACACAAGTTGCAACCTTGTGCTGACAGACTCTAATCGTTCTTAAAAAAAATACAATTAAAGTGTCAATAAAAAAAAAACAATACAAGTGTCACTTTCTTATATATTTTTTTCTTCTGTGTGTGTGCGTGGGTGTTAGGCTTAACCACATTACCGCACAATATCCAACAACTACAATACAGTCGTGTTCAATCAAGAAAAGAACAATACAAGTGTCACTGTCTTATATATTTTTTTCTTCTGTGTGTGCGTGGGTGTTAGGCTTAACCACATAACTGCAGAAGTTCCAGCGACTACAGTACAGTCATGTTCAATGAAAAAAAAAACAATACCTGTGTCACTGTCATATATTTTTTTCTTCTGTGTGTGCAAGGGTGTTAGGCTTAACCACAGTAGTGCACAAGATACAGCGTCTACAGTCGTATTCAATAAAAAAAAACAATTAAAGTGTCATATTTTTTTCTTGTTTGTGTGGGTGGGTTTTCAACTCAACCGTAGTAGTGGACAAGATCCAGAAAGTTATGCAAGTTGCAACCTTGTGCTGACAGACTCTAATCGTTCTTAAAAAAAATACAATTAAAGTGTCATATTTTTTTCTTGTTTGTGTGGGTGGGTTTTTGGCTTAACCATAGTAGTGGGCAAGATCCAGAAAGTAATGCAAGTTGCAACCTTGTGCTGACAGACTCCAATCATTTTGAAAAAAACATACAATTAAAGTGTCATATTTTTTTCTTGTTTGTGCTGGTGGGTTTTCGGCTTAACCCCATTAGTTGACAAGATCCATCCAGCTACACAAGTTGCAACCTTGTGCAGACAGACTCCAATTGTTCTTAAAAAAAATGCAATTAAAGTGTCAATAAAAAAAAAACAATACAAGTGTCACTGTCTTATATATTTTTTTCTTCTGTGTGTGCGTGGGTGTTAGGCTTAACCACATAACTGCAGAAGTTCCAGCCACTACAGTACAGTCATGTTCAATGAAAAAAAAAAAACAATACCTGTGTCACTGTCATATATTTTTTTCTTCTGTGTGTGCATGGGTGTTAGGCTTAACCACAGTAGTGCACAAGATACAGCGACTACAGTACAGTCGTGTTCAATAAAAAAAAAAACAATACAAGTGTCACTGTCTTATATATTTTATTCTTCTGTGTGTGCGTGGGTGTTAGGCTTAACCACATTACCGCACAAGATCCAACGACTACAGTACAGTCATGTTCAATGAAAAAAAAAAAAACAATACCTGTGTCACTGTCATATATTTTTTTCTTCTGTGTGTGCATGGGTGTTAGGCTTAACCACAGTAGTGCACAAGATACAGCGACTACAGTCATGTTCAATAAAAAAAAAATAATTAAAGTGTCATATTTTTTTCTTATTTGTGAGGGTGGGTTTTCGGCTTAACCGTAGTAGTGGACAAGATCCAGAAAGTAATGCAAGTTGCAACCTTGTGCTGACAGACTCCAATCGTTCTTAAAAAAATACAATTAAAGTGTCAGATTTTTTCCTTGTTTGTGTGGGTGGGTTTTCGGCTTAACCGTAGTAGTGGACAAGATCCAGAAAGTTATGCAAGGTGCAACCTTGTGCTGACAGACTCCAATCGTTTTGAAAAAAACATACAATTAAACTGTAATTTTTTTTGTTGTTTGTGTGGGTGGGTTTTCAGCTTAACCGTAGTAGTGGACAAGATCCAGAAAGTAATGCAAGTTGCAACCTTGTGCTGACAGACTCCAATCGTTCTTAAAAAAAATACAACTAAAGAGTCATATTTTTTTCTTGTTTGTGTGGGTGGGTTTTCAGCTTAACCGTAGTAGTGGACAAGATCCAGAAAGTTATGCAATTTGCAACCTTGTGCTGACAGACTCCAATCGTTCTTAAAAAAAATTCAATTAAAGTGTTAATAAAAAAAAAAACAATACAAGTGTCACTGTCTTGTATATTTTTTTCTTCTGTGTGTGCGTGGGTGTTAGGCTTAACCTCAGTAGTGCACAAGATACAGCGACTACAGTCGATTTCAATAAAAAAAAGAACAATTAATGTGTCCTATTTTTTCTTGTTTGTGTGGGTGGGTTTTGGATTAACCGTATTAGAGGACAAGATCCAGAAAGTAATGCAAGTTGCAACCTTTTGCTGATAGACTCCAATCGTTCTTAAAAATAATACAATTAAAGTGTCAGATTTTTTTCTTGTTTGTGTGGGTGGGTTTTCGGCTTAGCCGTAGTAGTGGACAAGATCCAGAAAGTTATGAAAGGTGCAACCTTGTGCTGACAGACTCCAATCGTTCTTAAAAAAAGTACAATTAAAGTGTCATATTTTTTTCTTGTTTGTGTTGGTGGGTTTTTGGCTTAACCATAGTAGTGGACAAGATCCAGAAAGTGATGCAAGTTGCAACCTTGTGCTGACAGACTCCAATCTTTCTTAAAAAAAAATACTATGTAAGTATCATATTTTTTTCTTGTTTGTGTGGCTGGGTTTTCGACTTAACCGTAGTAGTGGACAAGATCCAGAAAGTAATGCAGGTTGCAACCTTGTGCTGACAGACTCTAATCGTTCTTAAAAAGAATACAATTAAAGTGTCATATTTTTTTCTTGTTTGTGTGGGTGGGTTTTTGGCTTAACCATAGTAGTGGACAAGGTCCACAAAGTAATGCAAGTTGCAACCTTGTGCTGACAGACTCCAATCGTTTTGAAAAAACATAAAATTAAATTGTAATTTTTTTTGTTGTTTGTGTGGGTGGGTTTTCGGCTGAACCCCATTAGTTGACAAGATCTAGCCAGCTACACAAGTTGCAAACTTGTGCTGACAGACTCCAATCATTCTTAAAAAAAATACAATTAAAGTGTCAATAAAAAAAAAACAATACAAGTGTCACTGTCTTATATATTTTTTTCTTCTGTGTGTGTGCGTGGGTGTTAGGCTTAACCTCATTACCGCACAAGATCCAGCAACTACAGTACAGTCGTGTTCAATTAAAAAAGAACAATACAAGTGTTACAGTTTTATATATTTTTTTATCTGTGTGTGTGGGTGTTAGACTTAACCACTTTAGCGCACAAGATCCAGAAACTACAGTACAGTCGTGTTCAATTAAAAAAAAAAAACAATACAAGTGTCACTGTCTTATATATTTTTTTGTTCTGTGTGTGCGTGGGTGTTAGGCTTAACCACATAACTGCAGAAGATCCAGCGACTACAGTACAGTCATGTTCAATGAAAAAAAAAGCAATACCTGTATCACTGTCATATATTTTTTTCTTCTGTGTGTGCATGGGTGTTAGGCTTAACCACAGTAGTGCACAAGATACAGCGACTACAGTCGTGTTCAATATAAAAAAAATAATTAAAGTGTCATATTTTTTTCTTATTTGTGTGTGTGGGTTTTCGGCTTAACCGTAGTAGTTGACAAGATCCAGAAAGTAATACAAGTTGCAACCTTGTGCTGACAGACTCCAATCATTCTTAAAAAATTTCAATTAAAGTGTCAGATTTTTTTCTTGTTTGTGTGGGTGGGTTTTCGGCTTAACCGTACTAGTGGACAAGATCCAGAAAGTTATGCAAGGTGCAACCTTGTGCTGACAGACTCCAATCGTTTTGTAAAAAACATACAATGAAATTGTCATTTTTTTTGTTGTTTGTGTGGGTGGGTTTTCGGCTTAACCGTAGTAGTGGACAAGAAGCAGAAAGTTATGCAAGTTGCAACCTTGTGCTGACAGAATCCAATCGTGCTTAAAAAAAAATACAATCAAAGTATCAGATTTTTTCTTGTTTGTGTGGGTGGGTTTTCGACTCAACCGTAATAGTGGACAAGATCCAGAAAGTGATGCAAGTTGCAACCTTGTGCTGACAGACTCCAATCGTTTAGAAAAAACATAAAATTAAACTGTAATTTTTTTTGTTGTTTGTGTGGGTGAGTTTTCAGCTGAACCCCATTAGTTGACAAGATCTAGCCAGCTACACAAGTTGCAAACTTGTGCTGACAGACTCCAATCATTCTTAAAAAAAATACAATTAAAGTGTCAATCAAAAAAAAACAATACAAGTGTCACTGTCTTATATATTTTTTTCTTCTTTGTGTGTGCGTGGGTGTTAGGCTTAACCACATTACCGCACAAGATCCAGCAACTACAGTACAGTCGTGTTCAATTAAAAAAAGAACAATACAAGTGTTACTGTTTTATATATTTTTTTATCTGTGTGTGCGTAGGTGTTAGACTTAACTACATTAGCGCTCAAGATCCAGCAACTACAGTACAGTCGTGTTCAATTAAAAAAAAAACAATACAAGTGTCACTGTCTTATATATTTTTTTCTTCTGTGTGTGCATTGGTGTTAGGCTTAACCACATAACTGCAGAAGATCCAGCGACAACAGTACAGTCATGTTCAATGAAAAAAAAAGCAATACCTGTGTCACTGTCATATATTTTTTTTCTTCAGTGTGTGCATGGGTGTTAGGCTTAACCACAGTAGTGCACAAGATACAGCGACTACAGTCATGTTCAATAAAAAAAAAACAATTAAAGTGTCATATTTTTTTCTTATTTGTGTGGGTGGATTTTTGGCTTAACCGTAGTAGTGGACAAGATCCAGAAAGTAATGCAAGTTGCAACCTTGAGCTGACAGACTCGAATCGTTCTTAAAAAAATACAATTAAAGTGTCAGATTTTTTTCTTGTTTGTGTGGGTTGGTTTTCGGCTTAACCATAGTAGTGGACAAGATCCAGAAAGTTATGCAAGGTGCAACCTTGTACTTACAGACTCCAATCATTTTGAAAAAAACATACAATTAAATTGTCATTTGTTTTGTTGTTTGTGTGGGTGGGTTTTCGGCTTAACAGTAGTAGTGGAGAAGATCCAGAAAGTTATGCAAGTTGCAACCTTGTGCTGACAGACTCCAATCGTTCTTAAAAAAAAATACAATCAAAGTATCATATTTTTTTCTTGTTTGTGTGGGTGGGTTTTCGACTCAACCGTAGTAGTGGACAAGATCCAGAAAGTGATGCAAGTTGCAACCTTGTGCTGACAGACTCCAATCGTTTTGAAAAAACATAAAATAAAATTGTAATTTTTTTTGTTGTTTGTGTGGGTGGGTTTTTGGCTGAACCCCATTAGTTGACAAGATCTAGCCAGCTACACAAGTTGCAAACTTGTGCTGACAGACTCCAATCATTCTTAAAAAAAATACAATTAAAGTGTCAATCAAAAAAAAACAATACAAGTGTCACTTTCTTATATATTTTTTTCTTCTGTGTGTGTGCGTGGGTGTTAGGCTTAACCACATTACCGCACAAGATCCAACAACTACAATACAGTCGTGTTCAATCAAAAAAAGAACAATACAAGTGTCACTGTCTTATATATTTTTTTCTTCTGTGTGTGCGTGGGTGTTAGGCTTAACCACATAACTGCAGAAGTTCCAGCGACTACAGTACAGTCATGCTCAATGAAAAAAAAAAACAATACCTGTGTCACTGTCATATATTTTTTTCTTCTGTGTGTGCATGGGTGTTAGGCCTAACCACAGTAGTGCACAAGATACAGCGTCTACAGTCGTATTCAATAAAAAAATACAATTAAAGTGTCATATTTTTTTCTTGTTTGTGTGGGTGGGTTTTCGACTCAACCGTAGTAGTTGACAAGATCCAGAAAGTTATGCAAGTTGCAACCTTGTGCTGACAGACTCTAATCGTTCTTAAAAAAAACACAATTAAAGTGTCATATTTTTTTCTTGTTTGTGTGGGTGGGTTTTTGGCTTAACCATAGTAGTGGGCAAGATCCATAAAGTAATGCAAGTTGCAACCTTGTGCTGACAGACTCCAATCATTTTGAAAAAAACATACAATTAAAGTGTCATATTTTTTTCTTGTTTGTGCTGGTGGGTTTTCGGCTTAACCCCATCAGTTGACGAGATCCATCCAGCTACACAAGTTGCAACCTTGTGCAGACAGACTATAATTGTTCTTAAAAAAAATGCAATTAAAGTGTCAATAAAAAAAAAACAATACAGGTGTCACTGTCTTATATATTTTTTTCTTCTGTGTGTGTGTGGGTGTTAGGCTTAACCACAGTAGTGCACAAGATACAGCGACTACAGTCGTTTTCAATAAATAAAAAAACTATTAAAGTGTCGTATTTTTTCTTGTTTGTGTGGGTGGTTTTCGGATTAACCGTAGTAGTGGACAAGATCCAGAACGTTATGCAAGTTGCAACCTTGTGCTGACAGACTCCAATCGTTCTTAAAAAAAAATACAATCAAAGTATCAGATTTTTTTCTTGTTTGTGTGGGTGGGTTTTCGACTCAACCGTAGTAGTGGACAAGATCCAGAAAGTGATGCAAGTTGCAACCTTGTGCTGACAGACACCAATCATTCTTAAAAAAAATACAATTAAAGTGTCAATCAAAAAAAAACAATAAAAGTGTCACTGTCTTATATATTTTTTTCTTCTGTGTGTGTGTGTGAGTGTTAGGCTTAACCACATTACCGCACAAGATCCAGCAACTACAGTACAGTCATGTTCAATGAAAAAAACAGCAATACCTGTGTCACTTTCATATATTTCTTTCTTCTGTGTGTGCATGGGTGTTAGGCTTAACCACAGTAGTGCACAAGATACAGCGACTACAGTCGTGTTCAATAAAAAAAAAACAATTAAAGTGTCATATTTTTTTCTTATTTGCGTGGGTGGGTTTTCGGCTTAACCGTAGTAGTGGACAAGATCCAGAAAGTAATGCAAGTTGCAACCTTGTGCTGACAGACTCCAATCATTCTTAAAAATATACAATTAAAGTGTCAGATTTTTTTCTTGTTTGTGTGGGTGGGTTTTCGGCTTAAACGTAGTAGTGGACATGATCCAGAAAGTTATGCAAGTTGCAACCATGTGCTGACAGACTCCAATCATTCTTAAAAAAAAATACAATTAAAGTATCAGATTTTTTTCTTGTTTGTGTGGGTGGGTTTTTGACTCAACCGTAGTAGTGGACAAGATTCAGAAAGTGATGCAAGTTGCAACCTTGTGCTGACAGACTCTAATCGTTCTTAAAAAAAATACAATTAAAGTGTCATATTTTCTTCTTGTTTGTGTGGGTGGGTTTTTGGCTTAACCATAGTAGTGGACAAGATCCAGAAAGTAATGCAAGTTGCAAACTTTTGCTGACAGTCTCCAATCGTTTTGAAAAAAACATAATATTAAATTGTCATTTTTTTTGTTGTTTGTGTGGGTGGGTTTTCAGCTTAACCCCATGAGTTGACAAGATCTAGCCAGCTACACAAGTTGCAACCTTGTGCTGACAGACTCTAATCGTTCTTAAAAAAAATACAATTATAGTGTCAATAAAAAAAAAACAATACAAGTGTCACTTTCTTATATATTTTTTTCTTCTGTGTGTGTGCGTGGGTGTTAGGCTTAACCACATTACCGCACAATATCCAACAACTACAATACAGTTGTGTTCAATCAAGAAAAGAACAATACAAGTGTCACTGTCTTATATATTTTTTTCTTCTGTGTGTGCGTGGGTGTTAGGCTTAACCACATAACTGCAGAAGTTCCAGCGACTACAGTACAGTCATGTTCAATGAAAAAAAAAACAATACCTGTGTCACTGTCATATATTTTTTTCTTCTGTGTGTGCAAGGGTGTTAGGCTTAACCACAGTAGTGCACAAGATACAGCATCTACAGTCGTATTCAATAAAAAAAAACAATTAAAGTGTCATATTTTTTTCTTGTTTGTGTGGGTGGGTTTTCAACTCAACCGTAGTAGTGGACAAGATCCAGAAAGTTATGCAAGTTGCAACCTTGTGTTGACAGACTCTAATCGTTCTTAAAAAAAATACAATTAAAGTGTCATATTTTTTTCTTGTTTGTGTGGGTGGGTTTTTGGCTTAACCATAGTAGTGGGCAAGATCCAGAAAGTAATGCAAGTTGCAACCTTGTGCTGACAGACTCCAATCATTTTGAAAAAAACATACAATTAAAGTGTCATATTTTTTTCTTGTTTGTGCTGGTGGGTTTTCGGCTTAACCCCATTAGTTGACAAGATCCATCCAGCTACACAAGTTGCAACCTTGTGCAGACAGACTCCAATTGTTCTTAAAAAAAATGCAATTAAAGTGTCAATAAAAAAAAAACAATACAAGTGTCACTGTCTTATATATTTTTTTCTTCTGTGTGTGTGTGTGGGTGTTAGGCTTAACCACAGTAGTGCACAAGATACAGCAACTACAGTCATTTTCAATAAATAAAAAAACTATTAAAGTGTCGTATTTTTTCTTGTTTGTGTGGGTGGTTTTCGGATTAACCGTAGTAGTGGACAAGATCCAGAAAGTTATGCAAGTTGCAACCTTGTGCTGACAGACTCTAATCGTTCTTAAAAAAACATACAATTAAATTGTCATTTTTTTTGTTGTTTGTGTGGGTGGGTTTTCGGCTTAACCATAGTAGTGGACAAGATCCAGAAAGTTATGCAAGTTGCAACCTTGTGCTGACAGACTCCAATCGTTTTGAAAAAACATAAAATAAAATTGTAATTTTTTTGTTGTTTGTGTGGGTGGGTTTTCGGCTGAACCCCATTAGTTGACAAGATCTAGCCAGCTACACAAGTTGCAAACTTGTGCTGACAGTCTCCAATCATTCTTAAAAAAAATACAATTAAAGTGTCAATAAAAAAAAAACAATACAAGTGTCACTGTCTTATATATTTTTTTCTTCTGTGTGTGTGCGTGGGTGTTAGGCTTAACCACATTACCGCACAAGATCCAGCAACTACAGTACTGTCATGTTCAAGGAAAAAAACAGCAATACCTGTGTCACTGTCATATATTTTTTTCTTCTGTGTGTGCATGGGTGTTAGGCTTAACCACAGTAGTGCACAAGATACAGCGACTACAGTCGTGTTAAATAAAAAAAAAACAATTAAAGTATCATATTTTTTTCTGATTTGTGTGGGTGGGTTTTCGGCTTAACCGTAGTAGTGGACAAGATCCAGAAAGTAATGCAATTTGCAACCTTGTGCTGACAGACTCCAATCATTCTTAAAAATATACAATTAAAGTGTCAGATTTTTTTCTTGTTTGTGTGGGTGGGTTTTCGGCTTAAACGTAGTAGTGGACATGATCCAGAAAGTTATGTAAGTTGCAACCTTGTGCTGACAGACTCCAATCATTCTTAAAAAAAATACAATTAAAGTATCTGATTTTGTTCTTGTTTGTGCGGGTGGGTTTTCGACTCAACCGTAGTAGTGGACAAGATTCAGAAAGTGATGCAAGTTGCAACCTTGTGCTGACAGACTCTAATCGTTCTGAAAAAAAATACAATTAAAGTGTCATATTTTCTTCTTGTTTGTGTGGGTGGGTTTTTGGCTTAACCATAGTAGTGGACAAGATCCAGAAAGTAATGCAAGTTGCAAACTTTTGCTGACAGACTCCAATCGTTTTGAAAAAAACATAAAATTAAATTGTCATTTTTTTTGTTGTTTGTGTGGGTGGGTTTTCGGCATAACCCCATGAGTTGACAAGATCTAGCCAGCTACACAAGTTGCAACCTTGTGCTGACAGACTCTAATCGTTCTAAAAAAAATACAATTAAAGTGTCAATAAAAAAAAAACAATACAAGTGTCACTTTCTTATATATTTTTTTCTTCTGTGTGTGTGCGTGGGTGTTAGGCTTAACCACATTACTTCACAAGATCCAACAACTACAATACAGTCGTGTTCAATCAAAAAAAGAACAATACAAGTGTCACTGTCTTATATATTTTTTTCTTCTGTGTGTGCGTGGGTGTTAGGCTTAACCACATAACTGCAGAAGTTCCAGCGACTACAGTACAGTCATGTTCAATGAAAAAAAAAAACAATACCTGTGTCACTGTCATATATTTTTTCTTCTGTGTGTGCATGGGTGTTAGGCTTAACCACAGTAGAGCACAAGATACAGCGACTACAGTCGTATTCAATAAAAAAAAACAATTAATGTGTCATATTTTTTTCTTGTTTGTGTGGGTGGGTTTTCGACTCAACCGTAGTAGTGGACAAGATCCAGAAAGTTATGCAAGTTGCAAACATGTGCTGACAGACTCCAATAGTTCTTAAAAAAAATATAATTAAAGTATCAGATTTTTTTCTTGTTTGTGTGGGTGGGTTTTCGACTCAACCGTAGTAGTGGACAAGATTCAGAAAGTGATGCAAGTTGCAACCTTGTGCTGACAGACTCTAATCGTTCTTAAAAAAAATACAATTAAAGTGTCATATTTTTTTCTTGTTTGTGTGGGTGGGTTTTTGGCTTAACCATAGTAGTGGGCAAGATCCAGAAAGTAATGCAAGTTGCAACCTTGTGCTGACAGACTCCAATCATTTTGAAAAAAACATACAATTAAAGTGTCATATTTTTTTCTTGTTTGTGCGGGTGGGTTTTCGGCTTAACCCCATTAGTTGACAAGATCCATCCAGCTACACAGGTTGCAACCTTGTGCAGACAGACTCCAATTGTTCTTAAAAAAAATGCAATTAAAGTGTCAATAAAAAAAAAACAATACAAGTGTCACTGTCTTATAAAATTTTTTCTTCTGTGTGTGTGTGGGTGTTAGGCTTAACCACAGTAGTGCACAAGATACAGCGACTACAGTACAGTCATGTTCAATGAAAAAAAAAGCAATACCTGTGTCACTGTCATATATTTTTTTCTTCTGTGTGTGCATGGGTGTTAGGCTTAACCACAGTAGTGCACAAGATACAGCGACTACAGTCGTGTTCAATAAAAAAAAAACAATTAAAGTGTCATATTTTCTTCTTATTTGTGTGGGTGGGTTTTCGGCTTAACCGTAGTAGTGGACAAGATCCAGAAAGTAATGCAAGTTGCAACCTTGTGCTGACAGACTCCAATCGTTCTTAAAAATATACAATTAAAGTGTCAGATTATTTTCTTGCTTGTGTGGGTGGGTTTTCGGCTTAAACGTAGTAGTGGACATGATCCAGAAAGTTATGCAAGTTGCAACCTTGTGCTGACAGACTCCAATCATTCTTAAAAAAAAATACAATTAAAGTATCAGATTTTTTTCTTGTTTGTGTGGGTGGGTTTTCGACTCAACCGTAGTAGTGGACAAGATTCAGAAAGTGATGCAAGTTGCAACCTTGTGCTGACAGACTCTAATCGTTCTTAAAAAAAATACAATTAAAGTGTCATATTTTCTTCTTGTTTGTGTGGGTGGGTTTTTGGCTTAACCATAGTAGTGGACAAGATCCAGAAAGTAATGCAAGTTGCAAACTTTTGCTGACAGACTCCAATCATTTTGAAAAAAACATAAAATTAAATTGTCATTTTTTTTGTTGTTTGTGTGGGTGGGTTTTCGGCTTAACCCCATGAGTTGACAAGATCTAGCCAGCTACACAAGTTGCAACCTTGTGCTGACAGACTCTAATCGTTCTTAAAAAAATACAATTAAAGTGTCAATAAAAAAAAAACAATACAAGTGTCACTTTCTTATATATTTTTTTCTTCTGTGTGTGTGCGTGGGTGTTAGGCTTAACCACATTACTTCACAAGATCCAACAACTACAATACAGTCGTGTTCAATCAAAAAAAGAACAATACAAGTGTCACTGTCTTATATATTTTTTTCTTCTGTGTGTGCGTGGGTGTTAGGCTTAACCACATAACTGCAGAAGTTCCAGCGACTACAGAACAGTCATGTTCAATGAAAAAAAAAAACAATACCTGTGTCACTGTCATATATTTTTTTCTTCTGTGTGTGCATGGGTGTTAGGCTTAACCACAGTAGTGCACAAGATACAGCGACTAGAGTCGTGTTCAATAAAAAAAAACAATTAAAGTGTCGTATTTTTTCTTGTTTGTGTGGGTGGTTTTCGGATTAACTGTAGTAGTGGACAAGATCCAGAAAGTAATGCAAGAAGCAACATTATGCTGACAGACTCCAATCGTTCTTAAAAAAATACAATTAAAGTGTCATATTTTTTTCTTGTTTGTGTGGGTGGGTTTTTGGCTTAACCGTAGTAGTGGACAAGATCCAGAAAGTAATGCAAGTTGCAACCTTATGCTGAAAGACTCCAATCGTTCTTAAAAAAATGCAATTAAAGTGTCATATTTTTTTCTTGTTTGTGTGGGTGGGTTTTCAGCTTAACCGTAATAATGGACAAGATCCAGAAAGTTATGCAAGGTGCAACCTTGTGCTGACAGACTCCAATCATTCTTAAAAAAAGTACATTGAAAGTATCATGTTTTTTTCTTGTTTGTGTGGGTGGGTTTTTGTCTTAACCGTAGTAGTGGACAAGATCAAGAAAGTGATGCAAGTTGCAACCTTGTGCTGACAGACTCTAATCATTCTTAAAAAGAATACAATTAAAGTGTCATATTTTTTTCTTGTTTGTGTGGGTGGGTTTTTGGCTTAACCATAGTAGTGGACAAGATCCAGAAAGTAATGCAAGTTGCAACCTTGTGCTGACAGACTCCAATCGTTTTAAAAAAAATCATAATATTAAATTGTCATTTTTTTTGTTGTTTGTGTGGGTGGGTTTTCGGCTTAACCCCATTAGTTGACAAGATCTAGCCAGCTACACAAGTTGCAACCTTGTGCTGACAGACTCCAATCGTTCTTAAAAAAAATACAATTAAAGTGTCAATAAAAAAAACCAATACAAGTGTCACTGTCTTATATATTTTTTTCTTCTGTGTGTGCGTGGGTGTTAGGCTTAACCACATAACTGCAGAAGTTCCAGCGACTACAGAACAGTCATGTTCAATGAAAAAAAAAAACAATACCTGTGTCACTGTCATATATTTTTTTCTTCTGTGTGTGCATGGGTGTTAGGCTTAACCACAGTAGTGCACAAGATACAGCGACTAGAGTCGTGTTCAATAAAAAAAAACAATTAAAGTGTCGTATTTTTTCTTGTTTGTGTGGGTGGTTTTTGGATTAACTGTAGTAGTGGACAAGATCCAGAAAGTAATGCAAGAAGCAACATTATGCTGACAGACTCCAATCGTTCTTAAAAAAATACAATTAAAGTGTCATATTTTTTTCTTGTTTGTGTGGGTGGGTTTTTGGCTTAACCGTAGTAGTGGACAAGATCCAGAAAGTAATGCAAGTTGCAACCTTATGCTGAAAGACTCCAATCGTTCTTAAAAAAATGCAATTAAAGTGTCATATTTTTTTCTTGTTTGTGTGGGTGGGTTTTCAGCTTAACCGTAATAATGGACAAGATCCAGAAAGTTATGCAAGGTGCAACCTTGTGCTGACAGACTCCAATCATTCTTAAAAAAAGTACATTGAAAGTATCATGTTTTTTTCTTGTTTGTGTGGGTGGGTTTTTGTCTTAACCGTAGTAGTGGACAAGATCAAGAAAGTGATGCAAGTTGCAACCTTGTGCTGACAGACTCTAATCATTCTTAAAAAGAATACAATTAAAGTGTCATATTTTTTTCTTGTTTGTGTGGGTGGGTTTTTGGCTTAACCATAGTAGTGGACAAGATCCAGAAAGTAATGCAAGTTGCAACCTTGTGCTGACAGACTCCAATCGTTTTAAAAAAAATCATAATATTAAATTGTCATTTTTTTTGTTGTTTGTGTGGGTGGGTTTTCGGCTTAACCCCATTAGTTGACAAGATCTAGCCAGCTACACAAGTTGCAACCTTGTGCTGACAGACTCCAATCGTTCTTAAAAAAAATACAATTAAAGTGTCAATAAAAAAAACCAATACAAGTGTCACTGTCTTATATATTTTTTTCTTCTATGTGTGTGCGTGGGTGTTAGGCTTAACCACATTACCGCACAAGATCCAGCAACTACAGTACAGTCGTGTTCAATCAAAAAAAGAACAATACAAGTGTTACTGTTTTATATATTTTTTTATTTGTGTGTGCGTGGGTGTTAGACTTAACCACATTAGCGCACAAGATCCAGCAACTACAGTACAGTCGTGTTCAATTTAAAAAAAAATCAATACAAGTGTCACTGTCTTATATATTTTTTTCTTCTGTGTGTGCGTGGGTGTTAGGCTTAACCACATAACTGCAGAAGTTCCAGCGACTACAGAACAGTCATGTTCAATGAAAAAAAAAAACAATACCTGTGTCACTGTCATATATTTTTTTCTTCTGTGTGTGCATGGGTGTTAGGCTTAACCATAGTAGTGCACAAGATACAGCGACTACAGTCGTGTTCAATAAAAAAAAACAATTAAAGTGTCATATGTTTTTCTTGTTTGTGTGGGTGGGTTTTCGACTCAACCGTAGTAGTGGACAAGATCCAGAAAGTTATGCAAGTTGCAAACTTGTGCTGACAGACTCCAATCGTTCTTAAAAAAAATATAATTAAAGTATCAGATTTTTTTCTTGTTTGTGTGGGTGGGTTTTCGACTCAACCATAGTAGTGGACAAGATTCAGAAAGTGATGCAAGTTGCAACCTTGTGCTGACAGACTATAATCGTTCTAAAAAAAAATACAATTAAAGTGTCATATTATTTTCTTGTTTGTGCTGGTGGGTTTTCGGCTTAACCCCATTAGTTGACAAGATCCATCCAGCTACACAAGTTGCAACCTTGTGCAGACAGACTCCAATTGTTCTTAAAATAAATGCAATTAAAGTGTCAATAAAAAAAAAAATAATACAAGTGTCACTGTCTTATATATTTTTTTCTTCTGTGTGTGCGTGGGTGTTAGGCTTAACCACAGTAGTGCACAAGATACAGCAACTACAGTCATTTTCAATAAATAAAAAAACTATTAAAGTGTCGTATTTTTTCTTGTTTGTGTGGGTGGTTTTCGGATTAACAGTAGTAGTGGACAAGATCCAGAAAGTTATGCAAGTTGCAACCTTGTGCTGACAGACTCCAATCGTTTTGAAAAAAACATACAATTAAATTGTCATTTTTTTTGTTGTTTGTGTGGGTGGTTTTTCGGCTTAACCATAGTAGTGGACAAGATCCAGAAAGTTATGCAAGTTGCAACCTTGTGCTGACAGACTCCTATCATTCTTAAAAAAAATACAATCAAAGTATCAGATTTTTTTCTTGTTTGTGTGGGTGGGTTTTTGACTCAACCGTAGTAGTGGACAAGATCCAGAAAGTGATGCAAGTTGCAACCTTGTGCTGACAGACTCCAATCGTTTTGAAAAAACATAAAATAAAATTGTAATTTTTTTTGTTGTTTGTGTGGGTGGGTTTTCGGCTGAACCCCATTAGTTGACAAGATCTAGCCAGCTACACAAGTTGCAAACTTGTGCTGACAGTCTCCAATCATTCTTAAAAAAAATACAATTAAAGTGTCAATCAAAAAAAACAATACAAGTGTCACTGTCTTATATATTTTTTTCTTCTGTGTGTGTGCGTGGGTGTTAGGCTTAACCACATTACCGCACAAGATCCAGCAACTACAGTACAGTCATGTTCAATGAAAAAAACAGCAATACCTGTGTCACTGTCATATATTTTTTTCTTCTGTGTGTGCATGGGTGTTAGGCTTAACCACAGTAGTGCACAAGATACAGCGACTACAGTCGTGTTCAATAAAAAAAAAACAATTAAAGTGTCATATTTTTCTGATTTGTGTGGGTGGGTTTTCGGCTTATCCGTAGTAGTGGACAAGATCCAGAAAGTAATGCAAGTTGCAACCTTGTGCTGACAGACTCCAATCATTCTTAAAAATATACAATTAAAGTGTCAGATTTTTTTCTTGTTTGTGTGGGTGGGTTTTCGGCTTAAACGTAGTAGTGGACATGATCCAGAAAGTTATGTAAGTTGCAACCTTGTGCTGACAGACTCCAATCATTCTTAAAAAAAAATACAATTAAAGTATCTGATTTTGTTCTTGTTTGTGCGGGTGGGTTTTCGACTCAACCGTAGTAGTGGACAAGATTCAGAAAGTGATGCAAGTTGCAACCTTGTGCTGACAGACTCTAATCGTTCTGAAAAAAAATACAATTAAAGTGTCATATTTTCTTCTTGTTTGTGTGGGTGGGTTTTTGGCTTAACCATAGTAGTGGACAAGATCCAGAAAGTAATGCAAGTTGCAAACTTTTGCTGACAGACTCCAATCGTTTTGAAAAAAACATAAAATTAAATTGTCATTTTTTTTGTTGTTTGTGTGGGTGGGTTTTCGGCTTAACCCCATGAGTTGACAAGATCTAGCCAGCTACACAAGTTGCAACCTTGTGCTGACAGACTCTAATCGTTCTAAAAAAAATACAATTAAAGTGTCAATAAAAAAAAACAATACAAGTGTCACTTTCTTATATATTTTTTTCTTCTGTGTGTGTGCGTGGGTGTTAGGCTTAACCACATTACTTCACAAGATCCAACAACTACAATACAGTCGTGTTCAATCAAAAAAAGAACAATACAAGTGTCACTGTCTTATATATTTTTTTCTTCTGTGTGTGCGTGGGTGTTAGGCTTAACCACATAACTGCAGAAGTTCCAGCGACTACAGTACAGTCATGTTCAATGAAAAAAAAAAAACAATACCTGTGTCACTGTCATATATTTTTTTCTTCTGTGTGTGCATGGGTGTTAGGCTTAACCACAGTAGAGCACAAGATACAGCGACTACAGTCGTATTCAATAAAAAAAAACAATTAAAGTGTCATATTTTTTTCTTGTTTGTGTGGGTGGGTTTTCGACTCAACCGTAGTAGTGGACAAGATCCAGAAAGTTATGCAAGTTGCAAACATGTGCTGACAGACTCCAATAGTTCTTAAAAAAAATATAATTAAAGTATCAGATTTTTTTCTTGTTTGTGTGGGTGGGTTTTCGACTCAACCGTAGTAGTGGACAAGATTCAGAAAGTGATGCAAGTTGCAACCATGTGCTGACAGACTCTAATCGTTCTTAAAAAAAATACAATTAAAGTGTGATATTTTTTTCTTGTTTGTGTGGGTGGGTTTTTGGCTTAACCATAGTAGTGGGCAAGATCCAGAAAGTAATGCAAGTTGCAACCTTGTGCTGACAGACGCCAATCATTTTGAAAAAAACATACAATTAAAGTGTCATATTTTTTTCTTGTTTGTGCGGGTGGGTTTTCGGCTTAACCCCATTAGTTGACAAGATCCATCCAGCTACACAAGTTGCAACCTTGTGCAGACAGACTCCAATTGTTCTTAAAAAAAATGCAATTAAAGTGTCAATAAAAAAATAACAATACAAGTGTCACTGTCTTATAAATTTTTTTCTTCTGTGTGTGTGTGGGTGTTAGGCTTAACCACAGTAGTGCACAAGATACAGCGACTACAGTACAGTCATGTTCAATGAAAAAAAAAGCAATACCTGTGTCACTGTCATATATTTTTTTCTTCTGTGTGTGCATGGGTGTTAGGCTTAACCACAGTAGTGCACAAGATACAGCGACTACAGTCGTGTTCAATAAAAAAAAAACAATTAAAGTGTCATATTTTTTTCTTATTTGTGTGGGTGGGTTTTCGGCTTAACCGTAGTAGTGGACAAGATCCAGAAAGTAATGCAAGTTGCAACCTTGTGCTGACAGACTCCAATCGTTCTTAAAAATATACAATTAAAGTGTCAGATTTTTTTCTTGCTTGTGTGGGTGGGTTTTCGGCTTAAACGTAGTAGTGGACATGATCCAGAAAGTTATGCAAGTTGCAACCTTGTGCTGACAGACTCCAATCATTCTTAAAAAAAAATACAATTAAAGTATCAGATTTTTTTCTTGTTTGTGTGGGTGGGTTTTCGACTCAACCGTAGTAGTGGACAAGATTCAGAAAGTGATGCAAGTTGCAACCTTGTGCTGACAGACTCTAATCGTTCTTAAAAAAAATACAATTAAAGTGTCATATTTTCTTCTTGTTTGTGTGGGTGGGTTTTTGGCTTAACCATAGTAGTGGACAAGATCCATAAAGTAATGCAAGTTGCAAACTTTTGCTGACAGACTCCAATCGTTTTGAAAAAAACATAAAATTAAATTGTCATTTTTTTTGTTGTTTGTGTGGGTGGGTTTTCGGCTTAACCCCATGAGTTGACAAGATCTAGCCAGCTACACAAGTTGCAACCTTGTGCTGACAGACTCTAATCGTTCTTAAAAAAATACAATTAAAGTGTCAATAAAAAAAAACAATACAAATGTCACTTTCTTATATATTTTTTTCTTCTGTGTGTGTGCGTGGGTGTTAGGCTTAACCACATTACTTCACAAGATCCAACAACTACAATACAGTCGTGTTCAATCAAGAAAAGAACAATACAAGTGTCACTGTCTTATATATTTTTTTCTTCTGTGTGTGCGTGGGTGTTAGGCTTAACCACATAACTGCAGAAGTTCCAGCGACTACAGAACAGTCATGTTCAATGAAAAAAAAAAACAATACCTGTGTCACTGTCATATATTTTTTTCTTCTGTGTGTGCATGGGTGTTAGGCTTAACCACAGTAGTGCACAAGATACAGCGACTACAGTCGTGTTCAATAAAAAAAAACAATTAAAGTGTCGTATTTTTTCTTGTTTGTGTGGGTGGTTTTCGGATTAACCGTAGTAGTGGACAAGATCCAGAAAGTAATGCAAGAAGCAACGTTATGCTGACAGACTCCAATCGTTCTTAAAAAAATACAATTAAAGTGTCATATTTTTTTCTTGTTTGTGTGGGTGGGTTTTTGGCTTAACCGTAGTAGTGGACAAGATCCAGAAAGTAATGCAAGTTGCAACCTTATGCTGAAAGACTCCAATCGTTCTTAAAAAAATGCAATTAAAGTGTCATATTTTTTTCTTGTTTGTGTGGGTGGGTTTTCAGCTTAACCGTAATAATGGACAAGATCCAGAAAGTTATGCAAGGTGCAACCTTGTGCTGACAGACTCCAATCATTCTTAAAAAAAGTACAATGAAAGTATCATGTTTTTTTCTTGTTTGTGTGGGTGGGTTTTTGTCTTAACCGTAGTAGTGGACAAGATCCAGAAAGTGATGCAAGTTGCAACCTTGTGCTGACAGACTCCAATCGTTCTTAAAAAAAATACAACTAAAGAGTCATATTTTTTTCTTGTTTGTGTGGGTGGGTTTTCAGCTTAACCGTAGTAGTGGACAAGATCCAGAAAGTAATGCAAGTTGCAACCTTGTGCTGACAGACTCCAATCGTTCTTAAAAAAAATACAACTAAAGAGTCATATTTTTTTCTTGTTTGTGTGGGTGGGTTTTCAGCTTAACCGTAGTAGTGGACAAGATCCAGAAAGTTATGCAATTTGCAACCTTGTGCTGACAGACTCCAATCGTTCTTAAAAAAAATTCAATTAAAGTGTTAATAAAAAAAAAAAACAATACAAGTGTCACTGTCTTGTATATTTTTTTCTTCTGTGTGTGCGTGGGTGTTAGGCTTAACCTCAGTAGTGCACAAGATACAGCGACTACAGTCGATTTCAATAAAAAAAAGAACAATTAATGTGTCCTATTTTTTCTTGTTTGTGTGGGTGGGTTTTGGATTAACCGTATTAGAGGACAAGATCCAGAAAGTAATGCAAGTTGCAACCTTTTGCTGATAGACTCCAATCGTTCTTAAAAATAATACAATTAAAGTGTCAGATTTTTTTCTTGTTTGTGTGGGTGGGTTTTCGGCTTAGCCGTAGTAGTGGACAAGATCCAGAAAGTTATGAAAGGTGCAACCTTGTGCTGACAGACTCCAATCATTCTTAAAAAAAGTACAATTAAAGTGTCATATTTTTTTCTTGTTTGTGTTGGTGGGTTTTTGGCTTAACCATAGTAGTGGACAAGATCCAGAAAGTGATGCAAGTTGCAACCTTGTGCTGACAGACTCCAATCTTTCTTAAAAAAAATACTATGTAAGTATCATATTTTTTTCTTGTTTGTGTGGCTGGGTTTTCGACTTAACCGTAGTAGTGGACAAGATCCAGAAAGTAATGCAGGTTGCAACCTTGTGCTGACAGACTCTAATCGTTCTTAAAAAGAAAACAATTAAAGTGTCATATTTTTTTCTTGTTTGTGTGGGTGGGTTTTTGGCTTAACCATAGTAGTGGACAAGATCCACAAAGTAATGCAAGTTGCAACCTTGTGCTGACAGACTCCAATCGTTTTGAAAAAACATAAAATTAAATTGTAATTTTTTTTGTTGTTTGTGTGGGTGGGTTTTCGGCTGAACCCCATTAGTTGACAAGATCTAGCCAGCTACACAAGTTGCAAACTTGTGCTGACAGACTCCAATCATTCTTAAAAAAAATACAATTAAAGTGTCAATAAAAAAAAAACAATACAAGTGTCACTGTCTTATATATTTTTTTCTTCTGTGTGTGTGCGTGGGTGTTAGGCTTAACCTCATTACCGCACAAGATCCAGCAACTACAGTACAGTCGTGTTCAATTAAAAAAGAACAATACAAGTGTTACAGTTTTATATATTTTTTTATCTGTGTGTGTGGGTGTTAGACTTAACCACTTTAGCGCACAAGATCCAGAAACTACAGTACAGTCGTGTTCAATTTAAAAAAAAAACAATACAAGTGTCACTGTCTTATATATTTTTTTGTTCTGTGTGTGCGTGGGTGTTAGGCTTAACCACATAACTGCAGAAGATCCAGCGACTACAGTACAGTCATGTTCAATGAAAAAAAAAGCAATACCTGTATCACTGTCATATATTTTTTTCTTCTGTGTGTGCATGGGTGTTAGGCTTAACCACAGTAGTGCACAAGATACAGCGACTACAGTCGTGTTCAATATAAAAAAAATAATTAAAGTGTCATATTTTTTTCTTATTTGTGTGTGTGGGTTTTCGGCTTAACCGTAGTAGTGGACAAGATCCAGAAAGTAATACAAGTTGCAACCTTGTGCTGACAGACTCCAATCATTCTTAAAAAATTTCAATTAAAGTGTCAGATTTTTTTCTTGTTTGTGTGGGTGGGTTTTCGGCTTAACCGTACTAGTGGACAAGATCCAGAAAGTTATGCAAGGTGCAACCTTGTGCTGACAGACTCCAATCGTTTTGTAAAAAACATACAATGAAATTGTCATTTTTTTTGTTGTTTGTGTGGGTGGGTTTTCGGCTTAACCGTAGTAGTGGACAAGAAGCAGAAAGTTATGCAAGTTGCAACCTTGTGCTGACAGAATCCAATCGTGCTTAAAAAAAAATACAATCAAAGTATCAGATTTTTTCTTGTTTGTGTGGGTGGGTTTTCGACTCAACCGTAATAGTGGACAAGATCCAGAAAGTGATGCAAGTTGCAACCTTGTGCTGACAGACTCCAATCGTTTTGAAAAAACATAAAATTAAATTGTAATTTTTTTTGTTGTTTGTGTGGGTGAGTTTTCAGCTGAACCCCATTAGTTGACAAGATCTAGCCAGCTACACAAGTTGCAAACTTGTGCTGACAGACTCCAATCATTCTTAAAAAAAATACAATTAAAGTGTCAATCAAAAAAAAACAATACAAGTGTCACTGTCTTATATATTTTTTTCTTCTTTGTGTGTGCGTGGGTGTTAGGCTTAACCACATTACCGCACAAGATCCAGCAACTACAGTACAGTCGTGTTCAATTAAAAAAAGAACAATACAAGTGTTACTGTTTTATATATTTTTTTATCTGTGTGTGCGTAGGTGTTAGACTTAACCACATTAGCGCAAAAGATCCAGCAACTACAGTACAGTCGTGTTCAATTAAAAAAAAAACAATACAAGTGTCACTGTCTTATATATTTTTTTCTTCTGTGTGTGCATTGGTGTTAGGCTTAACCACATAACTGCAGAAGATCCAGCGACAACAGTACAGTCATGTTCAATGAAAAAAAAAACAATACCTGTGTCACTGTCATATATTTTTTTCTTCTGTGTGTGCATGGGTGTTAGGCTTAACCACAGTAGTGCACAAGATACAGCGACTACAGTCGTGTTCAATAAAAAAAAACAATTAAAGTGTCGTATTTTTTCTTGTTTGTGTGGGTGGTTTTCGGATTAACCGTAGTAGTGGACAAGATCCAGAAAGTAATGCAAGAAGCAACGTTATGCTGACAGACTCCAATCGTTCTTAAAAAAATACAATTAAAGTGTCATATTTTTTTCTTGTTTGTGTGGGTGGGTTTTTGGCTTAACCGTAGTAGTGGACAAGATCCAGAAAGTAATGCAAGTTGCAACCTTATGCTGAAAGACTCCAATCGTTCTTAAAAAAATGCAATTAAAGTGTTATATTTTTTTCTTGTTTGTGTGGGTGGGTTTTCAGCTTAACCGTAATAATGGACAAGATCCAGAAAGTTATGCAAGGTGCAACCTTGTGCTGACAGACTCCAATCATTCTTAAAAAAAGTACAATGAAAGTATCATGTTTTTTTCTTGTTTGTGTGGGTGGGTTTTTGTCTTAACCGTAGTAGTGGACAAGATCCAGAAAGTGATGCAAGTTGCAACCTTGTGCTGACAGACTCCAATCGTTCTTAAAAAAATACAATTAAAGTGTCAGATTTTTTCCTTGTTTGTGTGGGTGGGTTTTCGGCTTAACCGTAGTAGTGGACAAGATCCAGAAAGTTATGCAAGGTGCAACCTTGTGCTGACAGACTCCAATCGTTTTGAAAAAAACATACAATTAAACTGTAATTTTTTTTGTTGTTTGTGTGGGTGGGTTTTCAGCTTAACCGTAGTAGTGGACAAGATCCAGAAAGTAATGCAAGTTGCAACCTTGTGCTGACAGACTCCAATCGTTCTTAAAAAAAATACAACTAAAGAGTCATATTTTTTTCTTGTTTGTGTGGGTGGGTTTTCAGCTTAACCGTAGTAGTGGACAAGATCCAGAAAGTTTTGCAATTTGCAACCTTGTGCTGACAGACTCCAATCGTTCTTAAAAAAAATTCAATTAAAGTGTTAATAAAAAAAAAAAACAATACAAGTGTCACTGTCTTGTATATTTTTTTCTTCTGTTTGTGCGTGGGTGTTAGGCTTAACCTCAGTAGTGCACAAGATACAGCGACTACAGTCGATTTCAATAAAAAAAAGAACAATTAATGTGTCCTATTTTTTCTTGTTTGTGTGGGTGGGTTTTGGATTAACCGTATTAGAGGACAAGATCCAGAAAGTAATGCAAGTTGCAACCTTTTGCTGATAGACTCCAATCGTTCTTAAAAATAATACAATTAAAGTGTCAGATTTTTTTCTTGTTTGTGTGGGTGGGTTTTCGGCTTAGCCGTAGTAGTGGACAAGATCCAGAAAGTTATGAAAGGTGCAACCTTGTGCTGACAGACTCCAATCGTTCTTAAAAAAAGTACAATTAAAGTGTCATATTTTTTTCTTGTTTGTGTTGGTGGGTTTTTGGCTTAACCATAGTAGTGGACAAGATCCAGAAAGTGATGCAAGTTGCAACCTTGTGCTGACAGACTCCAATCTTTCTTAAAAAAAATACTATGTAAGTATCATATTTTTTTCTTGTTTGTGTGGCTGGGTTTTCGACTTAACCGTAGTAGTGGACAAGATCCAGAAAGTAATGCAGGTTGCAACCTTGTGCTGACAGACTCTAATCGTTCTTAAAAAGAATACAATTAAAGTGTCATATTTTTTTCTTGTTTGTGTGGGTGGGTTTTTGGCTTAACCATAGTAGTGGACAAGATCCACAAAGTAATGCAAGTTGCAACCTTGTGCTGACAGACTCCAATCGTTTTGAAAAAACATAAAATTAAATTGTAATTTTTGTTGTTGTTTGTGTGGGTGGGTTTTCGGCTGAACCCCATTAGTTGACAAGATCTAGCCAGCTACACAAGTTGCAAACTTGTGCTGACAGACTCCAATCATTCTTAAAAAAAATACAATTAAAGTGTCAATAAAAAAAAACAATACAAGTGTCACTGTCTTATATATTTTTTTCTTCTGTGTGTGTGCGTGGGTGTTAGGCTTAACCTCATTACCGCACAAGATCCAGCAACTACAGTACAGTCGTGTTCAATTAAAAAAGAACAATACAAGTGTTACAGTTTTATATATTTTTTTATCTGTGAGTGTGGGTGTTAGACTTAACCACTTTAGCGCACAAGATCCAGAAACTACAGTACAGTCGTGTTCAATAAAAAAAAAAAATAATACAAGTGTCACTGTCTTATATATTTTTTTGTTCTGTGTGTGCGTGGGTGTTAGGCTTAACCACATAACTGCAGAAGATCCAGCGACTACAGTACAGTCATGTTCAATGAAAAAAAAAGCAATACCTGTATCACTGTCATATATTTTTTTCTTCTGTGTGTGCATGGGTGTTAGGCTTAACCACAGTAGTGCACAAGATACAGCGACTACAGTCGTGTTCAATATAAAAAAAATAATTAAAGTGTCATATTTTTTTTTATTTGTGTGTGTGGGTTTTCGGCTTAACCGTAGTAGTGGACAAGATCCAGAAAGTAATACAAGTTGCAACCTTGTGCTGACAGACTCCAATCTTTCTTAAAAAATTTCAATTAAAGTGTCAGATTTTTTTCTTGTTTGTGTGGGTGGGTTTTCGGCTTAACCGTACTAGTGGACAAGATCCAGAAAGTTATGCAAGGTGCAACCTTGTGCTGACAGACTCCAATCGTTTTGTAAAAAACATACAATGAAATTGTCATTTTTTTTGTTGTTTGTGTGGGTGGGTTTTCGGCTTAACCGTAGTAGTGGACAAGAAGCAGAAAGTTATGCAAGTTGCAACCTTGTGCTGACAGAATCCAATCGTGCTTAAAAAAAAATACAATCAAAGTATCAGATTTTTTCTTGTTTGTGTGGGTGGGTTTTCGACTCAACCGTAATAGTGGACAAGATCCAGAAAGTGATGCAAGTTGCAACCTTTTGCTGACAGACTCCAATCGTTTTGAAAAAACATAATATTAAATTGTAATTTTTTTTGTTGTTTGTGTGGGTGAGTTTTCAGCTGAACCCCATTAGTTGACAAGATCTAGCCAGCTACACAAGTTGCAAACTTGTGCTGACAGACTCCAATCATTCTTAAAAAAAATACAATTAAAGTGTCAATCAAAAAAAAACAATACAAGTGTCACTGTCTTATTTATTTTTTTCTTCTTTGTGTGTGCGTGGGTGTTAGGCTTAACCACATTACCGCACAAGATCCAGCAACTACAGTACAGTCGTGTTCAATTAAAAAAAGAACAATACAAGTGTTACTGTTTTATATATTTTTTTATCTGTGTGTGCGTAGGTGTTAGACTTAACCACATTAGCGCAAAAGATCCAGCAACTACAGTACAGTCGTGTTCAATTAAAAAAAAAACAATACAAGTGTCACTGTCTTATATATTTTTTTCTTCTGTGTGTGCATTGGTGTTAGGCTTAACCACATAACTGCAGAAGATCCAGCGACAACAGTACAGTCATGTTCAATGAAAAAAAAAGCAATACCTGTTTCACTGTCATATATTTTTTTTCTTCAGTGTGTGCATGGGTGTTAGGCTTAACCACAGTAGTGCACAAGATACAGCGACTACAGTCATGTTCAATAAAAAAAAAACAATTAAAGTGTCATATTTTTTTCTTATTTGTGTGGGTGGGTTTTTGGCTTAACCGTAGTAGTGGACAAGATCCAGAAAGTAATGCAAGTTGCAACCTTGTGCTGACAGACTCCAATCGTTCTTAAAAAAATACAATTAAAGTGTCAGATTTTTTTCTTGTTTGTGTGGGTTGGTTTTCGGCTTAACCATAGTAGTGGACAAGATCCAGAATGTTATGCAAGGTGCAACCTTGTACTTACAGACTCCAATCATTTTGAAAAAAACATACAATTAAATTGTCATTTGTTTTGTTGTTTGTGTGGGTGGGTTTTCGGCTTAACAGTAGTAGTGGAGAAGATCCAGAAAGTTATGCAAGTTGCAACCTTGTGCTGACAGACTCCAATCGTTCTTAAAAAAAAATACAATCAAAGTATCAGATTTTTTTCTTGTTTGTGTGGGTGGGTTTTCGACTCAACCGTAGTAGTGGACAAGATCCAGAAAGTGATGCAAGTTGCAACCTTGTGCTGACAGACTCCAATTGTTTTGAAAAAACATAAAATAAAATTGTAATTTTTTTTGTTGTTTGTGTGGGTGGGATTTTGGCTGAACCCCATTAGTTGACAAGATCTAGCCAGCTACACAAGTTGCAAACTTGTGCTGACAGACTCCAATCATTCTTAAAAAAAATACAATTAAAGTGTCAATCTAAAAAAAACAATACAAGTGTCACTTTCTTATATATTTTTTTCTTCTGTGTGTGTGCGTGGGTGTTAGGCTTAACCACATTTCCGCACAAGATCCAACAACTACAATACAGTCGTGTTCAATCAAAAAAAGAACAATACAAGTGTCACTGTCTTATATATTTTTTTCTTCTGTGTGTGCGTGGGTGTTAGGCTTAACCACATAACTGCAGAAGTTCCAGCGACTACAGTACAGTCATGCTCAATGAAAAAAAAAAACAATACCTGTGTCACTGTCATATATTTTTTTCTTCTGTGTGTGCATGGGTGTTAGGCCTAACCACAGTAGTGCACAAGATACAGCGTCTACAGTCGTATTCAATAAAAAAATACAATTAAAGTGTCATATTTTTTTCTTGTTTGTGTGGGTGGGTTTTCGACTCAACCGTAGTAGTTGACAAGATCCAGAAAGTTATGCAAGTTGCAACCTTGTGCTGACAGACTCTAATCGTTCTTAAAAAAAATTCAATTAAAGTGTCATATTTTTTTCTTGTTTGTGTGGGTGGGTTTTTGGCTTAACCATAGTAGTGGGCAAGATCCATAAAGTAATGCAAGTTGCAACCTTGTGCTGACAGACTCCAATCATTTTGAAAAAAAAATACAATTAAAGTGTCATATTTTTTTCTTGTTTGTGCTGGTGGGTTTTCGGCTGAACCCCATTAGTTGACGAGATCCATCCACCTACACAAGTTGCAACCTTGTGCAGACAGACTCCAATTGTTCTTAAAAAAAATGCAATTAAAGTGTCAATAAAAAAAAAACAATACAGGTGTCACTGTCTTATATATTTTTTTCTTCTGTGTGTGTGTGGGTGTTAGGCTTAACCACAGTAGTGCACAAGATACAGCGACTACAGTCGTTTTCAATAAATAAAAAAACTATTAAAGTGTCGTATTTTTTCTTGTTTGTGTGGGTGGTTTTCGGATTAACCGTAGTAGTGGACAAGATCTAGAAAGTTATGCAAGTTGCAACCTTGTGCTGACAGACTCCAATCGTTCTTAAAAAAAAATACAATCAAAGTATCAGATTTTTTTCTTGTTTGTGTTGGTGGGTTTTCAACTCAACCGTAGTAGTGGACAAGATCCAGAAAGTGATGCAAGTTGCAACCTTGTGCTGACAGACACCAATCATTCTTAAAAAAAATACAATTAAAGTGTCAATCAAAAAAAAACAATAAAAGTGTCACTGTCTTATATATTTTTTTCTTCTGTGTGTGTGTGTGGGTGTTAGGCTTAACCACATTACCGCACAAGATCCAGCAACTACAGTACAGTCATGTTCAATGAAAAAAACAGCAATACCTGTGTCACTTTCATATATTTCTTTCTTCTGTGTGTGCATGGGTGTTAGGCTTAACCACAGTAGTGCACAAGATACAGCGACTACAGTCGTGTTCAATAAAAAAAAAACAATTAAAGTGTCATATTTTTTTCTTATTTGCGTGGGTGGGTTTTCGGCTTAACCATAGTAGTGGACAAGATCCAGAAAGTAATGCAAGTTGCAACCTTGTGCTGACAGACTCCAATCATTCTTAAAAATATACAATTAAAGTGTCAGATTTTTTTCTTGTTTGTGTGGGTGGGTTTTCGGCTTAAACGTAGTAGTGGACATGATCCAGAAAGTTATGCAAGTTACAACCATGTGCTGACAGACTCCAATCATTCTTAAAACAAAATACAATTAAAGTATCAGATTTTTTTCTTGTTTGTGCGGGTGGGTTTTCGACTCAACCGTAGTAGTGGACAAGATTCAGAAAGTGATGCAAGTTGCAACCTTGTGCTGACAGACTCTAATCGTTCTTAAAAAAAATACAATTAAAGTGTCATATTTTCTTCTTGTTTGTGTGGGTGGGTTTTTGGCTTAACCATAGTAGTGGACAAGATCCAGAAAGTAATGCAAGTTGCAAACTTTTGCTGACAGTCTCCAATCGTTTTGAAAAAAATATAAAATTAAATTGTCATTTTTTTTGTTGTTTGTGTGGGTGGGTTTTCGGCTTAACCCCATGAGTTGACAAGATCTAGCCAGCTACACAAGTTGCAACCTTGTGCTGACAGACTCTAATCATTCTTAAAAAAAATACAATTAAAGTGTCAATAAAAAAAAAACAATACAAGTGTCACTTTCTTATATATTTTTTTCTTCTGTGTGTGTGCGTGGGTGTTAGGCTTAACCACATTACCGCACAATATCCAACAACTACAATACAGTCGTGTTCAATCAAGAAAAGAACAATACAAGTGTCACTGTCTTATATATTTTTTTCTTCTGTGTGTGCGTGGGTGTTAGGCTTAACCACATAACTGCAGAAGTTCCAGCGACTACAGTACAGTCATGTTCAATGAAAAAAAAAACAATACCTGTGTCACTGTCATATATTTTTTTCTTCTGTGTGTGCAAGGGTGTTAGGCTTAACCACAGTAGTGCACAAGATACAGCGTCTACAGTCGTATTCAATAAAAAAAAACAATTAAAGTGTCATATTTTTTTCTTGTTTGTGTGGGTGGGTTTTCAACTCAACCGTAGTAGTGGACAAGATCCAGAAAGTTATGCAAGTTGCAACCTTGTGCTGACAGACTCTAATCGTTCTTAAAAAAAATACAATTAAAGTGTCATATTTTTTTCTTGTTTGTGTGGTTGGGTTTTTGGCTTAACCATAGTAGTGGGCAAGATCCAGAAAGTAATGCAAGTTGCAACCTTGTGCTGACAGACTCCAATCATTTTGAAAAAAACATACAATTAAAGTGTCATATTTTTTTCTTGTTTGTGCTGGTGGGTTTTCGGCTTAACCCCATTAGTTGACAAGATCCATCCAGCTACACAAGTTGCAACCTTGTGCAGACAGACTCCAATTGTTCTTAAAAAAAATGCAATTAAAGTGTCAATAAAAAAAAAACAATACAAGTGTCACTGTCTTATATATTTTTTTCTTCTGTGTGTGTGTGGGTGTTAGGCTTAACCACAGTAGTGCACAAGATACAGCGACTACAGTCATTTTCAATAAATAAAAAAACTATTAAAGTGTCGTATTTTTTCTTGTTTGTGTGGGTGGTTTTCGGATTAACCGTAGTAGTGGACAAGATCCAGAAAGTTATGCAAGTTGCAACCTTGTGCTGACAGACTCCAATCATTTTGAAAAAAACATACAATTAAATTGTCATTTTTTTTGTTGTTTGTGTGGGTGGGTTTTCGGCTTAACCATAGTAGTGGACAAGATCCAGAAAGTTATGCAAGTTGCAACCTTGTGCTGACAGACTCCAATCGTTTTGAAAAAACATAAAATAAAATTGTAATTTTTTTGTTGTTTGTGTGGGTGGGTTTTCGGCATAACCCCATGAGTTGACAAGATCTAGCCAGCTACACAAGTTGCAACCTTGTGCTGACAGACTCTAATCGTTCTAAAAAAAATACAATTAAAGTGTCAATAAAAAAAAAACAATACAAGTGTCACTTTCTTATATATTTTTTTCTTCTGTGTGTGTGCGTGGGTGTTAGGCTTAACCACATTACTTCACAAGATCCAACAACTACAATACAGTCGTGTTCAATCAAAAAAAGAACAATACAAGTGTCACTGTCTTATATATTTTTTTCTTCTGTGTGTGCGTGGGTGTTAGGCTTAACCACATAACTGCAGAAGTTCCAGCGACTACAGTACAGTCATGTTCAATGAAAAAAAAAAACAATACCTGTGTCACTGTCATATATTTTTTTCTTCTGTGTGTGCATGGGTGTTAGGCTTAACCACAGTAGAGCACAAGATACAGCGACTACAGTCGTATTCAATAAAAAAAAACAATTAAAGTGTCATATTTTTTTCTTGTTTGTGTGGGTGGGTTTTCGACTCAACCGTAGTAGTGGACAAGATCCAGAAAGTTATGCAAGTTGCAAACATGTGCTGACAGACTCCAATAGTTCTTAAAAAAAATATAATTAAAGTATCAGATTTTTTTCTTGTTTGTGTGGGTGGGTTTTCGACTCAACCGTAGTAGTGGACAAGATTCAGAAAGTGATGCAAGTTGCAACCTTGTGCTGACAGACTCTAATCGTTCTTAAAAAAAATACAATTAAAGTGTCATATTTTTTTCTTGTTTGTGTGGGTGGGTTTTTGGCTTAACCATAGTAGTGGGCAAGATCCAGAAAGTAATGCAAGTTGCAACCTTGTGCTGACAGACTCCAATCATTTTGAAAAAAACATACAATTAAAGTGTCATATTTTTTTCTTGTTTGTGCGGTTGGGTTTTCGGCTTAACCCCATTAGTTGACAAGATCCATCCAGCTACACAGGTTGCAACCTTGTGCAGACAGACTCCAATTGTTCTTAAAAAAAATGCAATTAAAGTGTCAATAAAAAAAAAACAATACAAGTGTCACTGTCTTATAAATTTTTTTCTTCTGTGTGTGTGTGGGTGTTAGGCTTAACCACAGTAGTGCACAAGATACAGCAACTACAGTACAGTCATGTTCAATGAAAAAAAAAGCAATACCTGTGTCACTGTCATATATTTTTTTCTTCTGTGTGTGCATGGGTGTTAGGCTTAACCACAGTAGTGCACAAGATACAGCGACTACAGTCGTGATCAATAAAAAAAAAACAATTAAAGTGTCATATTTTTTTCTTATTTGTGTGGGTGGGTTTTCGGCTTAACCGTAGTAGTGGACAAGATCCAGAAAGTAATGCAAGTTGCAACCTTGTGCTGACAGACTCCAATCGTTCTTAAAAATATACAATTAAAGTGTCAGATTTTTTTCTTGCTTGTGTGGGTGGGTTTTCGGCTTAAACGTAGTAGTGGACATGATCCAGAAAGTTATGCAAGTTGCAACCTTGTGCTGACAGACTCCAATCATTCTTAAAAAAAAATACAATTAAAGTATCAGATTTTTTTCTTGTTTGTGTGTGTGGGTTTTCGACTCAACCGTAGTAGTGGACAAGATTCAGAAAGTGATGCAAGTTGCAACCTTGTGCTGACAGACTCTAATCGTTCTTAAAAAAAATACAATTAAAGTGTCATATTTTCTTCTTGTTTGTGTGGGTGGGTTTTTGGCTTAACCATAGTAGTGGACAAGATCCAGAAAGTAATGCAAGTTGCAAACTTTTGCTGACAGACTCCAATCGTTTTGAAAAAAACATAAAATTAAATTGTCATTTTTTTTGTTGTTTGTGTGGGTGGGTTTTCGGCATAACCCCATGAGTTGACAAGATCTAGCCAGCTACACAAGTTGCAACCTTGTGCTGACAGACTCTAATCGTTCTAAAAAAAATACAATTAAAGTGTCAATAAAAAAAAAACAATACAAGTGTCACTTTCTTATATATTTTTTTCTTCTGTGTGTGTGCGTGGGTGTTAGGCTTAACCACATTACTTCACAAGATCCAACAACTACAATACAGTCGTGTTCAATCAAAAAAAGAACAATACAAGTGTCACTGTCTTATATATTTTTTTCTTCTGTGTGTGCGTGGGTGTTAGGCTTAACCACATAACTGCAGAAGTTCCAGCGACTACAGTACAGTCATGTTCAATGAAAAAAAAAAACAATACCTGTGTCACTGTCATATATTTTTTTCTTCTGTGTGTGCATGGGTGTTAGGCTTAACCACAGTAGAGCACAAGATACAGCGACTACAGTCGTATTCAATAAAAAAAAACAATTAAAGTGTCATATTTTTTTCTTGTTTGTGTGGGTGGGTTTTCGACTCAACCGTAGTAGTGGACAAGATCCAGAAAGTTATGCAAGTTGCAAACATGTGCTGACAGACTCCAATAGTTCTTAAAAAAAATATAATTAAAGTATCAGATTTTTTTCTTGTTTGTGTGGGTGGGTTTTCGACTCAACCGTAGTAGTGGACAAGATTCAGAAAGTGATGCAAGTTGCAACCTTGTGCTGACAGACTCTAATCGTTCTTAAAAAAAATACAATTAAAGTGTCATATTTTTTTCTTGTTTGTGTGGGTGGGTTTTTGGCTTAACCATAGTAGTGGGCAAGATCCAGAAAGTAATGCAAGTTGCAACCTTGTGCTGACAGACTCCAATCATTTTGAAAAAAACATACAATTAAAGTGTCATATTTTTTTCTTGTTTGTGCGGGTGGGTTTTCGGCTTAACCCCATTAGTTGACAAGATCCATCCAGCTACACAAGTTGCAACCTTGTGCAGACAGACTCCAATTGTTCTTAAAAAAAATGCAATTAAAGTGTCAATAAAAAAAAAACAATACAAGTGTCACTGTCTTATAAATTTTTTTCTTCTGTGTGTGTGTGGGTGTTAGGCTTAACCACAGTAGTGCACAAGATACAGCGACTACAGTACAGTCATGTTCAATGAAAAAAAAAGCAATACCTGTGTCACTGTCATATATTTTTTTCTTCTGTGTGTGCATGGGTGTTAGGCTTAACCACAGTAGTGCACAAGATACAGCGACTACAGTCATGATCAATAAAAAAAAAACAATTAAAGTGTCATATTTTTTTCTTATTTGTGTGGGTGGGTTTTCGGCTTAACCGTAGTAGTGGACAAGATCCAGAAAGTAATGCAAGTTGCAACCTTGTGCTGACAGACTCCAATCGTTCTTAAAAATATACAATTAAAGTGTCAGATTTTTTTCTTGCTTGTGTGGGTGGGTTTTCGGCTTAAACGTAGTAGTGGACATGATCCAGAAAGTTATGCAAGTTGCAACCTTGTGCTGACAGACTCCAATCATTCTTAAAAAAAAATACAATTAAAGTATCAGATTTTTTTCTTGTTTGTGTGTGTGGGTTTTCGACTCAACCGTAGTAGTGGACAAGATTCAGAAAGTGATGCAAGTTGCAACCTTGTGCTGACAGACTCTAATCGTTCTTAAAAAAAATACAATTAAAGTGTCATATTTTCTTCTTGTTTGTGTGGGTGGGTTTTTGGCTTAACCATAGTAGTGGACAAGATCCAGAAAGTAATGCAAGTTGCAAACTTTTGCTGACAGACTCCAATCATTTTGAAAAAAACATAAAATTAAATTGTCATTTTTTTTGTTGTTTGTGTGGGTGGGTTTTCGGCTTAACCCCATGAGTTGACAAGATCTAGCCAGCTACACAAGTTGCAACCTTGTGCTGACAGACTCTAATCGTTCTTAAAAAAATACAATTAAAGTGTCAATAAAAAAAAACAATACAAGTGTCACTTTCTTATATTTTTTTTTCTTCTGTGTGTGTGCGTGGGTGTTAGGCTTAACCACATTACATCACAAGATCCAACAACTACAATACAGTCGTGTTCAATCAAAAAAAGAACAATACAAGTGTCACTGTCTTATATATTTTTTTCTTCTGTGTGTGCGTGGGTGTTAGGCTTAACCACATAACTGCAGAAGTTCCAGCGACTACAGAACAGTCATGTTCAATGAAAAAAAAAAACAATACCTGTGTCACTGTCATATATTTTTTTCTTCTGTGTGTGCATGGGTGTTAGGCTTAACCACAGTAGTGCACAAGATACAGCGACTACAGTCGTGTTCAATAAAAAAAAACAATTAAAGTGTCGTATTTTTTCTTGTTTGTGTGGGTGGTTTTCGGATTAACCGTAGTAGTGGACAAGATCCAGAAAGTAATGCAAGAAGCAACGTTATGCTGACAGACTCCAATCGTTCTTAAAAAAATACAATTAAAGTGTCATATTTTTTTCTTGTTTGTGTGGGTGGGTTTTTGGCTTAACCGTAGTAGTGGACAAGATCCAGAAAGTAATGCAAGTTGCAACCTTATGCTGAAAGACTCCAATCGTTCTTAAAAAAATGCAATTAAAGTGTCATATTTTTTTCCTGTTTGTGGGGGGGGGTTTCAGCTTAACCGTAATAATGGACAAGATCCAGAAAGTTATGCAAGGTGCAACCTTGTGCTGACAGACTCCAATCATTCTTAAAAAAAGTACAATGAAAGTATCATGTTTTTTTCTTGTTTGTGTGGGTGGGTTTTTGTCTTAACCGTAGTAGTGGACAAGATCCAGAAAGTGATGCAAGTTGCAACCTTGTGCTGACAGACTCTAATCATTCTTAAAAAGAATACAATTAAAGTGTCATATTTTTTTCTTGTTTGTGTGGGTGGGTTTTTGGCTTAACCATAGTAGTCGACAAGATCCAGAAAGTAATGCAAGTTGCAACCTTGTGCTGACAGACTCCAATCGTTTAAAAAAAATCATAATATTAAATTGTCATTTTTTTGTTGTTTGTGTGGGTGGGTTTTCGGCTTAACCCCATTAGTTGACAAGATCTAGCCAGCTACACAAGTTGCAACCTTGTGCTGACAGACTCCAATCGTTCTTAAAAAAAATACAATTAAAGTGTCAATAAAAAAAACCAATACAAGTGTCACTGTCTTATATATTTTTTTCTTCTATGTGTGTGCGTGGGTGTTAGGCTTAACCACATTACCGCACAAGATCCAGCAACTACAGTACAGTCGTGTTCAATCAAAAAAAGAACAATACAAGTGTTACTGTTTTATATATTTTTTTATTTGTGTGTGCGTGGGTGTTAGGCTTAACCACATAACTGCAGAAGTTCCAGCGACTACAGAACAGTCATGTTCAATGAAAAAAAAAAACAATACCTGTGTCACTATCATATATTTTTTTCTTCTGTGTGTGCATGGGTGTTAGGCTTAACCACAGTAGTGCACAAGATACAGCGACTAGTGTCGTGTTCAATAAAAAAAAACAATTAAAGTGTCGTATTTTTTCTTGTTTGTGTGGGTGGTTTTCGGATTAACCGTAGTAGTGGACAATATCCAGAAAGTAATGCAAGAAGCAACATTATGCTGACAGACTCCAATCGTTCTTAAAAAAATACAATTAAAGTGTCATATTTTTTTCTTGTTTGTGTGGGTGGGTTTTCAGCTTAACCGTAATAATGGACAAGATCCAGAAAGTTATGCAAGGTGCAACCTTGTGCTGACAGACTCCAATCATTCTTAAAAAAAGTACAATGAAAGTATCATGTTTTTTTCTTGTTTGTGTGGGTGGGTTTTTGTCTTAACCGTAGTAGTGGACAAGATCCAGAAAGTGATGCAAGTTGCAACCTTGTGCTGACAGACTGTAATCATTCTTAAAAAGAATACAATTAAAGTGTCATATTTTTTTCTTGTTTGTGTGGGTGGGTTTTTGGCTTAACCATAGTAGTCGACAAGATCCAGAAAGTAATGCAAGTTGCAACCTTGTGCTGACAGACTCCAATCGTTTTAAAAAAAATCATAATATTAAATTGTCATTTTTTTTGTTGTTTGTGTGGGTGGGTTTTCGGCTTAACCCCATTAGTTGACAAGATCTAGCCAGCTACACAAGTTGCAACCTTGTGCTGACAGACTCCAATCGTTCTTAAAAAAAATACAATTAAAGTGTCAATAAAAAAAACCAATACAAGTGTCACTGTCTTATATATTTTTTTCTTCTATGTGTGTGCGTGGGTGTTAGGCTTAACCACATTACCGCACAAGATCCAGAAACTACAGTACAGTCGTGTTCAATCAAAAAAAGAACAATACAAGTGTTACTGTTTTATATATTTTTTTATTTGTGTGTGCGTGGGTGTTAGACTTAACCACATTAGCGCACAAGATCCAGCAACTACAGTACAGTCGTGTTCAATTTAAAAAAAAATCAATACAAGTGTCACTGTCATATATTTTTTTCTTCTGTGTGTGCATGGGTGTTAGGCTTAACCATAGTAGTGCACAAGATACAGCGACTACAGTCGTGTTCAATAAAAAAAAACAATTAAAGTGTCATATGTTTTTCTTGTTTGTGTGGGTGGGTTTTCGACTCAACCGTAGTAGTGGACAAGATCCAGAAAGTTATGCAAGTTGCAAACTTGTGCTGACAGACTCCAATCGTTCTTAAAAAAAATATAATTAAAGTAACAGATTTTTTTCTTGTTTGTGTGGGTGGGTTTTCGACTCAACCATAGTAGTGGACAAGATTCAGAAAGTGATGCAAGTTGCAACCTTGTGCTGACAGACTATAATCGTTCTAAAAAAAAATACAATTAAAGTGTCATATTATTTTCTTGTTTGTGCTGGTGGGTTTTCGGCTTAACCCCATTAGTTGAAAAGATCCATCCAGCTACACAAGTTGCAACCTTGTGCAGACAGACTCCAATTGTTCTTAAAATAAATGCAATTAAAGTGTCAATAAAAAAAAAAATAATACAAGTGTCACTGTCTTATATATTTTTTTCTTCTGTGTGTGCGTGGGTGTTAGGCTTAACCACAGTAGTGCACAAGATACAGCAACTACAGTCATTTTCAATAAATAAAAAAACTATTAAAGTGTCGTATTTTTTCTTGTTTGTGTGGGTGGTTTTCGGATTAACCATAGTAGTGGACAAGATCCAGAAAGTTATGCAAGTTGCAACCTTGTGCTGACAGACTCCAATCGTTTTGAAAAAAACATACAATTAAATTGTCATTTTTTTTGTTGTTTGTGTGGGTGGGTTTTCGGCTTAACCATAGTAGTGGACAAGATCCAGAAAGTTCTGCAAGTTGCAACCTTGTGCTGACAGACTCCTATCATTCTTAAAAAAAATACAATCAAAGTATCAGATTTTTTTCTTGTTTGTGTGGGTGGGTTTTCGACTCAACCGTAGTAGTGGACAAGATCCAGAAAGTGATGCAAGTTGCAACCTTGTGCTGACAGACTCCAATCGTTTTGAAAAAACATAAAATAAAATTGTAATTTTTTTCTTGTTTGTGTGGGTGGGTTTTCGGCTGAACCCCATTAGTTAACAAGATCTAGCCAGCTACACAAGTTGCAAACTTGTGCTGACAGTCTCCAATCATTCTTAAAAAAAATACAATTAAAGTGTCAATCAAAAAAAAACAATACAAGTGTCACTGTCTTATATATTTTTTTCTTCTGTGTGTGTGCGTGGGTGTTAGGCTTAACCACATTACCGCACAAGATCCAGCAACTACAGTACAGTCATGTTCAATGAAAAAAACAGCAATACCTGTGTCACTGTCATATATTTTTTTCTTCTGTGTGTGCATGGGTGTTAGGCTTAACCACAGTAGTGCACAAGATACAGCGACTACAGTCGTGTTCAATAAAAAAAAAACAATTAAAGTGTCATATTTTTTTCTGATTTGTGTGGGTGGGTTTTCGGCTTAACCGTAGTAGTGGACAAGATCCAGAAAGTAATGCAAGTTGCAACCTTGTGCTGACAGACTCCAATCATTCTTAAAAATATACAATTAAAGTGTCAGATTTTTTTCTTGTTTGTGTGGGTGGGTTTTCGTCTTAAACGTAGTAGTGGACATGATCCAGAAAGTTATGTAAGTTGCAACCTTGTGCTGACAGACTCCAATCATTCTTAAAAAAAAATACAATTAAAGTATCTGATTTTGTTCTTGTTTGTGCGGGTGGGTTTTCGACTCAACCGTAGTAGTGGACAAGATTCAGAAAGTGATGCAAGTTGCAACCTTGTGCTGACAGACTCTAATCGTTCTTAAAAAAAATACAATTAAAGTGTCATATTTTCTTCTTGTTTGTGTGGGTGGGTTTTTGGCTTAACCATAGTAGTGGACAAGATCCAGAAAGTAATGCAAGTTGCAAACTTTTGCTGACAGACTCCAATCGTTTTTAAAAAAACATAAAATTAAATTGTCATTTTTTTTGTTGTTTGTGTGGGTGGGTTTTCGGCTTAACCCCATGAGTTGACAAGATCTAGCCAGCTACACAAGTTGCAACCTTGTGCTGACAGACTCTAATCGTTCTAAAAAAAATACAATTAAAGTGTCAATAAAAAAAAAACAATACAAGTGTCACTTTCTTATATATTTTTTTCTTCTGTGTGTGTGCGTGGGTGTTAGGCTTAACCACATTACTTCACAAGATCCAACAACTACAATACAGTCGTGTTCAATCAAAAAAAGAACAATACAAGTGTCACTGTCTTATATATTTTTTTCTTCTGTGTGTGCGTGGGTGTTAGGCTTAACCACATAACTGCAGAAGTTCCAGCGACTACAGTACAGTCATGTTCAATGAAAAAAAAAAAACAATACCTGTGTCACTGTCATATATTTTTTTCTTCTGTGTGTGCATGGGTGTTAGGCTTAACCACACTAGAGCACAAGATACAGCGACTACAGTCGTATTCAATAAAAAAAAACAATTAAAGTGTCATATTTTTTTCTTGTTTGTGTGGGTGGGTTTTCGACTCAACCGTAGTAGTGGACAAGATCCAGAAAGTTATGCAAGTTGCAAACATGTGCTGACAGACTCCAATAGTTCTTAAAAAAAATATAATTAAAGTATCAGATTTTTTTCTTGTTTGTGTGGGTGGGTTTTCGACTCAACCGTAGTAGTGGACAAGATTCAGAAAGTGATGCAAGTTGCAACCTTGTGCTGACAGACTCTAATCGTTCTTAAAAAAAATACAATTAAAGTGTCATATTTTTTTCTTGTTTGTGTGGGTGGGTTTTTGGCTTAACCATAGTAGTGTGCAAGATCCAGAAAGTAATGCAAGTTGCAACCTTGTGCTGACAGACTCCAATCATTTTGAAAAAAACATACAATTAAAGTGTCATATTTTTTTCTTGTTTGTGCGGGTGGGTTTTCGGCTTAACCCCATTAGTTGACAAGATCCATCCAGCTACACAAGTTGCAACCTTGTGCAGACAGACTCCAATTGTTCTTTAAAAAAATGCAATTAAAGTGTCAATAAAAAAAAAACAATACAAGTGTCACTGTCTTATAAAAAATTTTCTTCTGTGTGTGTGTGGGTGTTAGGCTTAACCACAGTAGTGCACAAGATACAGCGACTACAGTACAGTCATGTTCAATGAAAAAAAAAGCAATACCTGTGTCACTGTCATATATTTTTTTCTTCTGTGTGTGCATGGGTGTTAGGCTTAACCACAGTAGTGTACAAGATACAGCGACTACAGTCGTGTTCAATAAAAAAAAAACAATTAAAGTGTCATATTTTTTTCTTATTTGTGTGGGTGGGTTTTCGGCTTAACCGTAGTAGTGGACAAGATCCAGAAAGTAATGCAAGTTGCAACCTTGTGCTGACAGACTCCAATCGTTCTTAAAAATATACAATTAAAGTGTCAGATTTTTTTCTTGCTTGTGTGGGTGGGTTTTCGGCTTAAACGTAGTAGTGGACATGATCCAGAAAGTTATGCAAGTTGCAACCTTGTGCTGACAGACTCCAATCATTCTTAAAAAAAAATACAATTAAAGTATCAGATTTTTTTCTTGTTTGTGTGGGTGGGTTTTCGACTCAACCGTAGTAGTGGACAAGATCCAGAATGTAATGCAAGTTGCAAACTTTTGCTGACAGACTCCAATCGTTTTGAAAAAAACATAAAATTAAATTGTCATTTTTTTTGTTGTTTGTGTGGGTGGGTTTTCGGCTTAACCCCATGAGTTGACAAGATCTAGCCAGCTACACAAGTTGCAACCTTGTGCTGACAGACTCTAATCGTTCTTAAAAAAATACAATTAAAGTGTCAATAAAAAAAAACAATACAAGTGTCACTTTCTTATATATTTTTTTCTTCTGTGTGTGTGCGTGGGTGTTAGGCTTAACCACATTACTTCACAAGATCCAACAACTACAATACAGTCGTGTTCAATCAAAAAAAGAACAATACAAGTGTCACTGTCTTATATATTTTTTTCTTCTGTGTGTGCGTGGGTGTTAGGCTTAACCACATAACTGCAGAAGTTCCAGCGACTACAGAACAGTCATGTTCAATGAAAAAAAAAAACAATACCTGTGTCACTGTCATATATTTTTTTCTTCTGTGTGTGCATGGGTGTTAGGCTTAACCACAGTAGTGCACAAGATACAGCGACTACAGTCGTGTTCAATAAAAAAAAACAATTAAAGTGTCGTATTTTTTCTTGTTTGTGTGGGTGGTTTTCGGATTAACCGTAGTAGTGGACAAGATCCAGAAAGTAATGCAAGAAGCAACGTTATGCTGACAGACTCCAATCGTTCTTAAAAAAATACAATTAAAGTGTCATATTTTTTTCTTGTTTGTGTGGGTGGGTTTTCAGCTTAACCGTAATAATGGACAAGATCCAGAAAGTTATGCAAGGTGCAACCTTGTGCTGACAGACTCCAATCATTCTTAAAAAAAGTACAATGAAAGTATCATGTTTTTTTCTTGTTTGTGTGGGTGGGTTTTTGTCTTAACCGTAGTAGTGGACAAGATCCAGAAAGTGATGCAAGTTGCAACCTTGTGCTGACAGACTCTAATCATTCTTAAAAAGAATACAATTAAAGTGTCATATTTTTTTCTTGTTTGTGTGGGTGGGTTTTTGGCTTAACCATAGTAGTCGACAAGATCTAGCCAGCTACACAAGTTGCAACCTTGTGCTGACAGACTCCAATCGTTCTTAAAAAAAATACAATTAAAGTGTCAATAAAAAAAACCAATACAAGTGTCACTGTCTTATATATTTTTTTCTTCTATGTGTGTGCGTGGGTGTTAGGCTTAACCACATTACCGCACAAGATCCAGCAACTACAGTACAGTCGTGTTCAATCAAAAAAAGAACAATACAAGTGTTACTGTTTTATATATTTTTTTATTTGTGTGTGCGTGGGTGTTAGACTTAACCACATTAGCGCACAAGATCCAGCAACTACAGTACAGTCGTGTTCAATTTAAAAAAAAATCAATACAAGTGTCACTGTCATATATTTTTTTCTTCTGTGTGTGCATGGGTGTTAGGCTTAACCACAGTAGTGCACAAGATACAGCGACTACAGTCGTGTTCAATAAAAAAAAACAATTAAAGTGTCATATTTTTTTCTTGTTTGTGTGGGTGGGTTTTCGACTCAACCGTAGTAGTGGACAAGATCCAGAAAGTTATGCAAGTTGCAAACTTGTGCTGACAGACTCCAATCATTCTTAAAAAAAATATAATTAAAGTATCAGATTTTTTTCTTGTTTGTGTGGGTGGGTTTTCGACTCAACCATAGTAGTGGACAAGATTCAGAAAGTGATGCAAGTTGCAACCTTGTGCTGACAGACTATAATCGTTCTAAAAAAAAATACAATTAAAGTGTCATATTATTTTCTTGTTTGTGCTGGTGGGTTTTCGGCTTAACCCCATTAGTTGACAAGATCCATCCAGCTACACAAGTTGCAACCTTGTGCAGACAGACTCCAATTGTTCTTAAAAAAAATGCAATTAAAGTGTCAATAAAAAAAAAAATAATACAAGTGTCACTGTCTTATATATTTTTTTCTTCTGTGTGTGCGTGGGTGTTAGGCTTAACCACAGTAGTGCACAAGATACAGCAACTACAGTCGTTTTCAATAAATAAAAAAACTATTAAAGTGTCGTATTTTTTCTTGTTTGTGTGGGTGGTTGTCGGATTAACCGTAGTAGTGGACAAGATCCAGAAAGTTATGCAAGTTGCAACCTTGTGCTGACAGACTCCAATCGTTTTGAAAAAAACATAAAATTAAATTGTAATTTTTTTTGTTGTTTGTGTGGGTCGGTTTTCGGCTTAACCCATTAGTTGACAAGATCTAGCCAGCTACACAAGTTGCAACCTTGTGCTGACAGACTCCAATCGTTCTTAAAAAAAATACAATTAAAGTGTCAATCAAAAAAAAACAATACAAGTGTCTCTGTCTTATATATTTTTTTCATCTATGTGTGTGCGTGGGTGTTAGGCTTAACCACATTACCGCACAAGATCCAGCAACTACAGTACAGTCGTGTTCAATCAAAAAAAGAACACTACAAGTGTTACTTTTTTAAATATTTTTTGATATGTGTGTGCGTGGGTGTTAGACTTAACCACATTAGCGCAAAAGATCCAGCAACTACAGTACAGTCGTGTTCAATAAAAAAAGCAATACCTGTGTCACTGTCATATATTTTTTTCTTCTGTGTGTGCGTGGGTGTTAGGCTTAACCACATTACCGCACAAGATCAAGCAAATACAGTACAGTCATGTTCAATGAAAAAAAAAGCAATACCTGTGTCACTGTCATATATTTTTTTCTTCTGTGTGTGCATGGGTGTTAGGCTTAACCACAGTAGTGCACAAGATACAGCGACTACAGTCGTGTTCAATAAAAAAAAAACAATTAAAGTGTCATATTTTTTTCTTATTTGTGTGGGTGGGTTTTCGGCTTAACCGTAGTAGTGGACAAGATCCAGAAAGTAATGCAAGTTGCAACCTTGTGCTGACAGACTCCAATCGTTCTTAAAAATATACAATTAAAGTGTCAGATTTTTTTCTTGTTTGTGTGGGTGGGTTTTCGGCTTAAACGTAGTAGTGGACATGATCCAGAAAGTTATGCAAGTTGCAACCTTGTGCTGACAGACTCCTATCGTTCTTAAGAAAAATACAATCAAAGTATCAGATTTTTTTCTTGTTTGTGTGGGTGGGTTTTCGACTCAACCGTAGTAGTGGACAAGATCCAGAAAGTGATGCAAGTTGCAACCTTGTGCTGACAGACTCCAATCGTTTTGAAAAAACATAAAATAAAATTGTAATTTTTTTTGTTGTTTGTGTGGGTGGGTTTTCGGCTGGACCCCATTAGTTGACAAGATCTAGCCAGCTACACAAGTTGCAAACTTGTGCAGACAGACTCCAATCATTCTTAAAAAAAATACAATTAAAGTGTCAATCAAAAAAAAACAATACAAGTGTCACTGTATTATATATTTTTTTCTTCTGTGTGTGTGCGTGGGTGTTAGGCTTAACCACATTACCGCACAAGATCCAGCAACTACAGTACAGTCATGTTCAATGAAAAAAAAAGCAATACCTGTGTCACTGTCATATATTTTTTTCTTCTGTGTGTGCATGGGTGTTAGGCTTAACCACAGTAGTGCACAAGATACAGCAACTACAGTCGTGTTCAATAAAAAAACAACAATTAAAGTGTCATATTTTTTTCTTATTTGTGTGGGTGGGTTTTCGGCTTAACCATAGTAGTGGACAAGATCCAGAAAGTAATGCAAGTTGCAACCTTGTGCTGACAGACTCCAATCGTTCTTAAAAATATACAATTAAAGTGTCAGATTTTTTTCTTGTTTGTGTGGGTGGGTTTTCGGCTTAAACGTAGTAGTGGACATGATCCAGAAAGTTATGCAAGTTGCAACCTTGTGCTGACAGACTCCAATCATTCTTAAAAAAAAATACAATTAAAGTATCAGATTTTTTTCTTGTTTGTGTGGGTGGGTTTTCGACTCAACCATAGTAGTGGACAAGATCCAGAATGAAATGCAAGTTGCAAACTTTTGCTGACAGACTCCAATCGTTTTGAAAAAAACATAAAATTAAATTGTCATTTTTTTTGTTGTTTGTGTGGGTGGGTTTTCGGCTTAACCCCATTAGTTGACAAGATCTAGCCAGCTACACAAGTTGCAACCTTGTGCTGACAGACTCTAATCGTTCTTAAAAAAAATACAATTAAAGTGTCAATAAAAAAAAAACAATACAAGTGTCACTTTCTTATATATTTTTTTCTTCTGTGTGTGCGCGTGGGTGTTAGGCTTAACCACATTACCGCACAAAATCCAACAACTACAATACAGTCGTGTTCAATCAAAAAAAGAACAATACAAGTGTCACTGTATTATATATTTTTTTCTTCTGTGTGTGCGTGGGTGTTAGGCTTAACCACATAACTGCAGAAGTTCCAGAGACTACAGTACAGTCATGTTCAATGAAAAAAAAAAACAATACCTGTGTCACTGTCATATATTTTTTTCTTCTGTGTGTGCATGGGTGTTAGGCTTAACCACAGTAGTGCACAAGATACAGCGACTACAGTCATGTTCAATAAAAAAAAACAATTAAAGTGTCGTATTTTTTCTTGTTTGTGTGGGTGGTTTTCAGATTAACCGTAGTAGTGGACAAGATCCAGAAAGTAATGCAAGAAGCAACGTTATGCTGACAGACTCCAATCGTTCTTAAAAAAATACAATTAAAGTGTCATATTTTTTTCTTGTTTGTGTGGGTGGGTTTTTGGCTTAACCGTAGTAGTGGACAAGATCCAGAAAGTAATGCAAGTTGCAACCTTATGCTGACAGACTAAAATCGTTCTTAAAAAAATGCAATTAAAGTGTCAGATTTTTTTCTTGTTTGTATGGGTGGGTTTTCAGCTTAACCGTAGTAGAGGACAAGATCCAGAAAGTTATGCAAGGTGCAACCTTGTGCTGACAGACTCCAATCATTCTTAAAAAAAGTGCAATGAAAGTATCATATTTTTTTCTTGTTTGTGTGGGTGGGTTTTCGACTTAACCGTAGTAGTGGACAAGATCCAGAAAGTGATGCAAGTTGCAACCTTGTGCTGACAGACTCTAATCATTCTTAAAAAGAATACAATTAAAGTGTCATATTTTTTTCTTGCTTGTGAGGGTTGGTTTTTGGCTTAACCATAGTAGTGGACAAGATCCAGAAAGTAATGCAAGTTGCAACCTTGTGCTGACAGACTCCAATCATTTTGAAAAAAACATAAAATTAAATTGTAATTTTTTTTGTTGTTTGTGTGGGTGGGTTTTCGGCTTAACCCATTAGTTGACAAGATCTAGCCAGCTACACAAGTTGCAACCTTGTGCTGACAGACTCTAATCGTTCTTAAAAAAAATACAATTAAAGTGTCAATAAAAAAAAAACAATACAAGTGTCTCTGTCTTATATATTTTTTTCATCTATGTGTGTGCGTGGGTGTTAGGCTTAACCACATTACCGCACAAGATCCAGCAACTACAGTACAGTCGTGTTCAATCAAAAAAAGAACACTACAAGTGTTACTGTTTTATATATTTTTTTATATGTGTGTGCGTGGGTGTTAGACTTAACCACATTAGTGCACAAGATCCAGCAACTACAGTACAGTCGTGTTCAATTAAAAAAAAAGCAATACCTGTGTCACTGTCATATATTTTTTTCTTCTGTGTGTGCGTGGGTGTTAGCTTAACCACATAACTGCAGAAGATCCAGCGACTACAGTACAGTCATGTTCAATGAAAAAAAAAGCAATACATGTGTCACTGTCATATATTTTTTTCTTCTGTGTGTGCATGGGTGTTAGACTTAACCACATTAGTGCACAAGATACAGCGACTACAGTCATGTTCAATAAAAAAAAACAATTAAAGTGTCATATTTTTTTCTTGTTTGTGTGGGTGGGTATCAGCTTTACCATAGTAGTGGACAAGATCCAGAAAGTTATGCAAGTTTCAACCTTGTGCTGACAGACTCCAATCGTTCTTAAAAAAAATACAATTAAAGTGTCAATAAAAAAAAAACAATACAAGTGTCACTGTCTTATATATTTTTTTCTTCTATGTGTGTGCATGGGTGTTAGGCTTAACCACATTACCGCACAAGATCCAGTAACTACAGTACAGTCATGTTCAATTTTAAAAAAAAAACAATACAAGTGTCACTGTCATATATTTTTTTCTTCTGTGTGTGCATGGGTGTTAGGCTTAACCACAGTAGTGCACAAGATACAGCGACTACAGTCGTGTTCAATAAAAAAAAACAATTAAAGTGTCGTATGTTTTCTTGTTTGTGTGGGTGGTTTTCGGATTAACCGTAGTAGTGGACAAGATCCAGAAAGTAATGCAAGAAGCAACATTATGCTGACAGACTCCAATCGTTCTTAAAAAAATACAATTAAAGTGTCATATTTTTTTCTTGTTTGTGTGGGTGGGTTTTCAGCTTAACCGTAATAATGGACAAGATCCAGAAAGTTATGCAAGGTGCAACCTTGTGCTGACAGACTCCAATCATTCTTAAAAAAAGTACAATGAAAGTATCATGTTTTTTTCTTGTTTGTGTGGGTGGGTTTTTGTCTTAACCGTAGTAGTGGACAAGATCCAGAAAGTGATGCAAGTTGCAACCTTGTGCTGACAGACTCTAATCATTCTTAAAAAGAATACAATTAAAGTGTCATATTTTTTTCTTGTTTGTGTGGGTGGGTTTTTGGCTTAACCATAGTAGTGGACAAGATCCAGAAAGTAATGCAAGTTGCAACCTTGTGCTGACAGACTCCAATCGTTTTAAAAAAAATCATAATATTAAATTGTCATTTTTTTTGTTGTTTGTGTGGGTGGGTTTTCGGCTTAACCCCATTAGTTGACAAGATCTAGCCAGCTACACAAGTTGCAACCTTGTGCTGACAGACTCCAATCGTTCTTAAAAAAAATACAATTAAAGTGTCAATAAAAAAAACCAATACAAGTGTCACTGTCTTATATATTTTTTTCTTCTATGTGTGTGCGTGGGTGTTAGGCTTAACCACATTACCGCACAAGATCCAGAAACTACAGTACAGTCGTGTTCAATCAAAAAAAGAACAATACAAGTGTTACTGTTTTATATATTTTTTTATTTATGTGTGCGTGGGTGTTAGACTTAACCACATTAGCGCACAAGATCCAGCAACTACAGTACAGTCGTGTTCAATTTAAAAAAAAATCAATACAAGTGTCACTGTCATATATTTTTTTCTTCTGTGTGTGCATGGGTGTTAGGCTTAACCATAGTAGTGCACAAGATACAGCGACTACAGTCGTGTTCAATAAAAAAAAACAATTAAAGTGTCATATGTTTTTCTTGTTTGTGTGGGTGGGTTTTCGACTCAACCGTAGTAGTGGACAAGATCCAGAAAGTTATGCAAGTTGCAAACTTGTGCTGACAGACTCCAATCGTTCTTAAAAAAAATATAATTAAAGTATCAGATTTTTTTCTTGTTTGTGTGGGTGGGTTTTCGACTCAACCATAGTAGTGGACAAGATTCAGAAAGTGATGCAAGTTGCAACCTTGTGCTGACAGACTATAATCGTTCTAAAAAAAAATACAATTAAAGTGTCATATTATTTTCTTGTTTGTGCTGGTGGGTTTTCGGCTTAACCCCATTAGTTGAAAAGATCCATCCAGCTACACAAGTTGCAACCTTGTGCAGACAGACTCCAATTGTTCTTAAAATAAATGCAATTAAAGTGTCAATAAAAAAAAAAATAATACAAGTGTCACTGTCTTATATATTTTTTTCTTCTGTGTGTGCGTGGGTGTTAGGCTTAACCACAGTAGTGCACAAGATACAGCAACTACAGTCATTTTCAATAAATAAAAAAACTATTAAAGTGTCGTATTTTTTCTTGTTTGTGTGGGTGTTTTTCGGATTAACCGTAGTAGTGGACAAGATCCAGAAAGTTATGCAAGTTGCAACCTTGTGCTGACAGACTCCAATCATTTTGAAAAAAACATACAATTAAATTGTCATTTTTTTTGTTGTTTGTGTGGGTGGGTTTTCGGCTTAACCATAGTAGTGGACAAGATCCAGAAAGTTCTGCAAGTTGCAACCTTGTGCTGACAGACTCCTATCATTCTTAAAAAAAATACAATCAAAGTATCAGATTTTTTCTTGTTTGTGTGGGTGGGTTTTCGACTCAACCGTAGTAGTGGACAAGATCCAGAAAGTGATGCAAGTTGCAACCTTGTGCTGACAGACTCCAATCGTTTTGAAAAAACATAAAATAAAATTGTAATTTTTTTTGTTGTTTGTGTGGGTGGGTTTTCGGCTGAACCCCATTAGTTGACAAGATCTAGCCAGCTACACAAGTTGCAAACTTGTGCTGACAGTCTCCAATCATTCTTAAAAAAAATACAATTAAAGTGTCAATAAAAAAAAAACAATACAAGTGTCACTGTCTTATATATTTTTTTCTTCTGTGTGTGTGCGTGGGTGTTAGGCTTAACCACATTACCGCACAAGATCCAGCAACTACAGTACAGTCATGTTCAATGAAAAAAACAGCAATACCTGTGTCACTGTCATATATTTTTTTCTTCTGTGTGTGCATGGGTGTTAGGCTTAACCACAGTAGTGCACAAGATACAGCGACTACAGTCGTGTTCAATAAAAAAAAAACAATTAAAGTGTCATATTTTTTTCTGATTTGTGTGGGTGGGTTTTCGGCTTAACCGTAGTAGTGGACAAGATCCAGAAAGTAATGCAAGTTGCAACCTTGTGCTGACAGACTCCAATCATTCTTAAAAATATACAATTAAAGTGTCAGATTTTTTTCTTGTTTGTGTGGGTGGGTTTTCGGCTTAAACGTAGTAGTGGACATGATCCAGAAAGTTATGTAAGTTGCAACCTTGTGCTGACAGACTCCAATCATTCTTAAAAAAAAATACAATTAAAGTATCTGATTTTGTTCTTGTTTGTGCGGGTGGGTTTTCGACTCAACCGTAGTAGTGGACAAGATTCAGAAAGTGATGCAAGTTGCAACCTTGTGCTGACAGACTCTAATCGTTCTGAAAAAAAATACAATTAAAGTGTCATATTTTCTTCTTGTTTGTGTGGGTGGGTTTTTGGCTTAACCATAGTAGTGGACAAGATCCAGAAAGTAATGCAAGTTGCAAACTTTTGCTGACAGACTCCAATCGTTTTGAAAAAAACATAAAATTAAATTGTCATTTTTTTTGTTGTTTGTGTGGGTGGGTTTTTGGCTTAACCCCATGAGTTGACAAGATCTAGCCAGCTACACAAGTTGCAACCTTGTGCTGACAGACTCTAATCGTTCTAAAAAAAATACAATTAAAGTGTCAATAAAAAAAAAACAATACAAGTGTCACTTTCTTATATATTTTTTTCTTCTGTGTGTGTGCGTGGGTGTTAGGCTTAACCACATTACTTCACAAGATCCAACAACTACAATACAGTCGTGTTCAATCAAAAAAAGAACAATACAAGTGTCACTGTCTTATATATTTTTTTCTTCTGTGTGTGCGTGGGTGTTAGGCTTAACCACATAACTGCAGAAGTTCCAGCGACTACAGTACAGTCATGTTCAATGAAAAAAAAAAAACAATACCTGTGTCACTGTCATATATTTTTTTCTTCTGTGTGTGCATGGGTGTTAGGCTTAACCACAGTAGAGCACAAGATACAGCGACTACAGTCGTATTCAATAAAAAAAAACAATTAAAGTGTCATATTTTTTTCTTGTTTGTGTGGGTGGGTTTTCGACTCAACCGTAGTAGTGGACAAGATCCAGAAAGTTATGCAAGTTGCAAACATGTGCTGACAGACTCCAATAGTTCTTAAAAAAAATATAATTAAAGTATCAGATTTTTTTCTTGTTTGTGTGGGTGGGTTTTCGACTCAACCGTAGTAGTGGACAAGATTCAGAAAGTGATGCAAGTTGCAACCTTGTGCTGACAGACTCTAATCGTTCTTAAAAAAAATACAATTAAAGTGTCATATTTTTTTCTTGTTTGTGTGGGTGGGTTTTTGGCTTAACCATAGTAGTGTGCAAGATCCAGAAAGTAATGCAAGTTGCAACCTTGTGCTGACAGACTCCAATCATTTTGAAAAAAACATACAATTAAAGTGTCATATTTTTTTCTTGTTTGTGCGGGTGGGTTTTCGGCTTAACCCCATTAGTTGACAAGATCCATCCAGCTACACAAGTTGCAACCTTGTGCAGACAGACTCCAATTGTTCTTTAAAAAAATGCAATTAAAGTGTCAATAAAAAAAAACAATACAAGTGTCACTGTCTTATAAAAATTTTTCTTCTGTGTGTGTGTGGGTGTTAGGCTTAACCACAGTAGTGCACAGGATACAGCGACTACAGTACAGTCATGTTCAATGAAAAAAAAAGCAATACCTGTGTCACTGTCATATATTTTTTTCTTCTGTGTGTGCATGGGTGTTAGGCTTAACCACAGTAATGCACAAGATACAGCGACTACAGTCGTGTTCAATAAAAAAAAAACAATTAAAGTGTCATATTTTTTTCTTATTTGTGTGGGTGGGTTTTCGGCTTAACCGTAGTAGTGGACAAGATCCAGAAAGTAATGCAAGTTGCAACCTTGTGCTGACAGACTCCAATCGTTCTTAAAAATATACAATTAAAGTGTCAGATTTTTTTCTTGCTTGTGTGGGTGGGTTTTCGGCTTAAACGTAGTAGTGGACATGATCCAGAAAGTTATGCAAGTTGCAACCTTGTGCTGACAGACTCCAATCATTCTTAAAAAACAATACAATTAAAGTATCAGATTTTTTTCTTGTTTGTGTGGGTGGGTTTTCGACTCAACCGTAGTAGTGGACAAGATTCAGAAAGTGATGCAAGTTGCAACCTTGTGCTGACAGACTCTAATCGTTCATAAAAAAAATACAATTAAAGTGTCATATTTTCTTCTTGTTTGTGTGGGTGGGTTTTTGGCTTAACCATAGTAGTGGACAAGATCCAGAATGTAATGCAAGTTGCAAACTTTTGCTGACAGACTCCAATCGTTTTGAAAAAAACATAAAATTAAATTGTCATTTTTTTTGTTGTTTGTGTGGGTGGGTTTTCGGCTTAACCCCATGAGTTGACAAGATCTAGCCAGCTACACAAGTTGCAACCTTGTGCTGACAGACTCTAATCGTTCTTAAAAAAATACAATTAAAGTGTCAATAAAAAAAAACAATACAAGTGTCACTTTCTTATATATTTTTTTCTTCTGTGTGTGTGCGTGGGTGTTAGGCTTAACCACATTACTTCACAAGATCCAACAACTACAATACAGTCGTGTTCAATCAAAAAAAGAACAATACAAGTGTCACTGTCTTATATATTTTTTTCTTCTGTGTGTGCGTGGGTGTTAGGCTTAACCACATAACTGCAGAAGTTCCAGCGACTACAGAACAGTCATGTTCAATGAAAAAAAAAAACAATACCTGTGTCACTGTCATATATTTTTTTCTTCTGTGTGTGCATGGGTGTTAGGCTTAACCACAGTAGTGCACAAGATACAGCGACTACAGTCGTGTTCAATAAAAAAAAACAATTAAAGTGTCATATTTTTTCTTGTTTGTGTGGGTGGTTTTCGGATTAACCGTAGTAGTGGACAAGATCCAGAAAGTAATGCAAGAAGCAACGTTATGCTGACAGACTCCAATCGTTCTTAAAAAAATACAATTAAAGTGTCATATTTTTTTCTTGTTTGTGTGGGTGGGTTTTTGGCTTAACCGTAGTAGTGGACAAGATCCAGAAAGTAATGCAAGTTGCAACCTTATGCTGAAAGACTCCAATCGTTCTTAAAAAAATGCAATTAAAGTGTCATATTTTTTTCTTGTTTGTGTGGGTGGGTTTTCAGCTTAACCGTAATAATGGACAAGATCCAGAAAGTTATGCAAGGTGCAACCTTGTGCTGACAGACTCCAATCATTCTTAAAAAAAGTACAATGAAAGTATCATGTTTTTTTCTTGTTTGTGTGGGTGGGTTTTTGTCTTAACCGTAGTAGTGGACAAGATCCAGAAAGTGATGCAAGTTGCAACCTTGTGCTGACAGACTCTAATCATTCTTAAAAAGAATACAATTAAAGTGTCATATTTTTTTCTTGTTTGTGTGGGTGGGTTTTTGGCTTAACCATAGTAGTCGACAAGATCCAGAAAGTAATGCAAGTTGCAACCTTGTGCTGACAGACTCCAATCGTTTTAAAAAAAATCATAATATTAAATTGTCATTTTTTTGTTGTTTGTGTGGGTGGGTTTTCGGCTTAACCCCATTAGTTGACAAGATCTAGCCAGCTACACAAGTTGCAACCTTGTGCTGACAGACTCCAATCGTTCTTAAAAAAAATACAATTAAAGTGTCAATAAAAAAAACCAATACAAGTGTCACTGTCTTATATATTTTTTTCTTCTATGTGTGTGCGTGGGTGTTAGGCTTAACCACATTACCGCACAAGATCCAGCAACTACAGTACAGTCGTGTTCAATCAAAAAAAGAACAATACAAGTGTTACTGTTTTATATATTTTTTTATATGTGTGTGCGTGGGTGTTAGACTTAACCACATTAGCGCACAAGATCCAGCAACTACAGTACAGTCGTGTTCAATTTAAAAAAAAATCAATACAAGTGTCACTGTCATATATTTTTTTCTTCTGTGTGTGCATGGGTGTTAGGCTTAACCACAGTAGTGCACAAGATACAGCGACTACAGTCGTGTTCAATAAAAAAAAACAATTAAAGTGTCATATTTTTTTCTTGTTTGTGTGGGTGGGTTTTCGACTCAACCGTAGTAGTGGACAAGATCCAGAAAGTTATGCAAGTTGCAAACTTGTGCTGACAGACTCCAATCATTCTTAAAAAAAATATAATTAAAGTATCAGATTTTTTTCTTGTTTGTGTGGGTGGGTTTTCGACTCAACCATAGTAGTGGACAAGATTCAGAAAGTGATGCAAGTTGCAACCTTGTGCTGACAGACTATAATCGTTCTAAAAAAAAATACAAAGTGTCATATTATTTTCTTGTTTGTGCTGGTGGGTTTTCGGCTTAACCCCATTAGTTGACAAGATCCATCCAGCTACACAAGTTGCAACCTTGTGCAGACAGACTCCAATTGTTCTTAAAAAAAATGCAATTAAAGTGTCAATAAAAAAAAAAATAATACAAGTGTCACTGTCTTATATATTTTTTTCTTCTGTGTGTGCGTGGGTGTTAGGCTTAACCACAGTAGTGCACAAGATACAGCAACTACAGTCGTTTTCAATAAATAAAAAAACTATTAAAGTGTCGTATTTTTTCTTGTTTGTGTGGGTGGTTGTCGGATTAACCGTAGTAGTGGACAAGATCCAGAAAGTTATGCAAGTTGCAACCTTGTGCTGACAGACTCCAATCGTTTTGAAAAAAACATAAAATTAAATTGTAATTTTTTTTGTTGTTTGTGTGGGTGGGTTTTCGGCTTAACCCATTAGTTGACAAGATCTAGCCAGCTACACAAGTTGCAAACTTGTGCTGACAGTCTCCAATCATTCTTAAAAAAAATACAATTAAAGTGTCAATAAAAAAAAAACAATACAAGTGTCACTGTCTTATATATTTTTTTCTTCTGTGTGTGTGCGTGGGTGTTAGGCTTAACCACATTACCGCACAAGATCCAGCAACTACAGTACAGTCATGTTCAATGAAAAAAACAGCAATACCTGTGTCACTGTCATATATTTTTTTCTTCTGTGTGTGCATGGGTGTTAGGCTTAACCACAGTAGTGCACAAGATACAGCGACTACAGTCGTGTTCAATAAAAAAAAAACAATTAAAGTGTCATATTTTTTTCTGATTTGTGTGGGTGGGTTTTCGGCTTAACCGTAGTAGTGGACAAGATCCAGAAAGTAATGCAAGTTGCAACCTTGTGCTGACAGACTCCAATCATTCTTAAAAATATACAATTAAAGTGTCAGATTTTTTTCTTGTTTGTGTGGGTGGGTTTTCGGCTTAAACGTAGTAGTGGACATGATCCAGAAAGTTATGTAAGTTGCAACCTTGTGCTGACAGACTCCAATCATTCTTAAAAAAAAATACAATTAAAGTATCTGATTTTGTTCTTGTTTGTGCGGGTGGGTTTTCGACTCAACCGTAGTAGTGGACAAGATTCAGAAAGTGATGCAAGTTGCAACCTTGTGCTGACAGACTCTAATCGTTCTGAAAAAAAATACAATTAAAGTGTCATATTTTCTTCTTGTTTGTGTGGGTGGGTTTTTGGCTTAACCATAGTAGTGGACAAGATCCAGAAAGTAATGCAAGTTGCAAACTTTTGCTGACAGACTCCAATCGTTTTGAAAAAAACATAAAATTAAATTGTCATTTTTTTTGTTGTTTGTGTGGGTGGGTTTTTGGCTTAACCCCATGAGTTGACAAGATCTAGCCAGCTACACAAGTTGCAACCTTGTGCTGACAGACTCTAATCGTTCTAAAAAAAATACAATTAAAGTGTCAATAAAAAAAAAACAATACAAGTGTCACTTTCTTATATATTTTTTTCTTCTGTGTGTGTGCGTGGGTGTTAGGCTTAACCACATTACTTCACAAGATCCAACAACTACAATACAGTCGTGTTCAATCAAAAAAAGAACAATACAAGTGTCACTGTCTTATATATTTTTTTCTTCTGTGTGTGCGTGGGTGTTAGGCTTAACCACATAACTGCAGAAGTTCCAGCGACTACAGTACAGTCATGTTCAATGAAAAAAAAAAAACAATACCTGTGTCACTGTCATATATTTTTTTCTTCTGTGTGTGCATGGGTGTTAGGCTTAACCACAGTAGAGCACAAGATACAGCGACTACAGTCGTATTCAATAAAAAAAAACAATTAAAGTGTCATATTTTTTTCTTGTTTGTGTGGGTGGGTTTTCGACTCAACCGTAGTAGTGGACAAGATCCAGAAAGTTATGCAAGTTGCAAACATGTGCTGACAGACTCCAATAGTTCTTAAAAAAAATATAATTAAAGTATCAGATTTTTTTCTTGTTTGTGTGGGTGGGTTTTCGACTCAACCGTAGTAGTGGACAAGATTCAGAAAGTGATGCAAGTTGCAACCTTGTGCTGACAGACTCTAATCGTTCTTAAAAAAAATACAATTAAAGTGTCATATTTTTTTCTTGTTTGTGTGGGTGGGTTTTTGGCTTAACCATAGTAGTGTGCAAGATCCAGAAAGTAATGCAAGTTGCAACCTTGTGCTGACAGACTCCAATCATTTTGAAAAAAACATACAATTAAAGTGTCATATTTTTTTCTTGTTTGTGCGGGTGGGTTTTCGGCTTAACCCCATTAGTTGACAAGATCCATCCAGCTACACAAGTTGCAACCTTGTGCAGACAGACTCCAATTGTTCTTTAAAAAAATGCAATTAAAGTGTCAATAAAAAAAAACAATACAAGTGTCACTGTCTTATAAAATTTTTTCTTCTGTGTGTGTGTGGGTGTTAGGCTTAACCACAGTAGTGCACAAGATACAGCGACTACAGTACAGTCATGTTCAATGAAAATAAAAGCAATACCTGTGTCACTGTCATATATTTTTTTCTTCTGTGTGTGCATGGGTGTTAGGCTTAACCACAGTAATGCACAAGATACAGCGACTACAGTCGTGTTCAATAAAAAAAAAACAATTAAAGTGTCATATTTTTTTCTTATTTGTGTGGGTGGGTTTTCGGCTTAACCGTAGTAGTGGACAAGATCCAGAAAGTAATGCAAGTTGCAACCTTGTGCTGACAGACTCCAATCGTTCTTAAAAATATACAATTAAAGTGTCAGATTTTTTTCTTGCTTGTGTGGGTGGGTTTTCGGCTTAAACGTAGTAGTGGACATGATCCAGAAAGTTATGCAAGTTGCAACCTTGTGCTGACAGACTCCAATCATTCTTAAAAAAAAATACAATTAAAGTATCAGATTTTTTTCTTGTTTGTGTGGGTGGGTTTTCGACTCAACCGTAGTAGTGGACAAGATTCAGAAAGTGATGCAAGTTGCAACCTTGTGCTGACAGACTCTAATCGTTCATAAAAAAAATACAATTAAAGTGTCATATTTTCTTCTTGTTTGTGTGGGTGGGTTTTTGGCTTAACCATAGTAGTGGACAAGATCCAGAATGTAATGCAAGTTGCAAACTTTTGCTGACAGACTCCAATCGTTTTGAAAAAAACATAAAATTAAATTGTCATTTTTTTTGTTGTTTGTGTGGGTGGGTTTTCGGCTTAACCCCATGAGTTGACAAGATCTAGCCAGCTACACAAGTTGCAACCTTGTGCTGACAGACTCTAATCGTTCTTAAAAAAATACAATTAAAGTGTCAATAAAAAAAAACAATACAAGTGTCACTTTCTTATATATTTTTTTCTTCTGTGTGTGTGCGTGGGTGTTAGGCTTAACCACATTACTTCACAAGATCCAACAACTACAATACAGTCGTGTTCAATCAAAAAAAGAACAATACAAGTGTCACTGTCTTATATATTTTTTTCTTCTGTGTGTGCGTGGGTGTTAGGCTTAACCACATAACTGCAGAAGTTCCAGCGACTACAGAACAGTCATGTTCAATGAAAAAAAAAAACAATACCTGTGTCACTGTCATATATTTTTTTCTTCTGTGTGTGCATGGGTGTTAGGCTTAACCACAGTAGTGCACAAGATACAGCGACTACAGTCGTGTTCAATAAAAAAAAACAATTAAAGTGTCATATTTTTTCTTGTTTGTGTGGGTGGTTTTCGGATTAACCGTAGTAGTGGACAAGATCCAGAAAGTAATGCAAGAAGCAACGTTATGCTGACAGACTCCAATCGTTCTTAAAAAAATACAATTAAAGTGTCATATTTTTTTCTTGTTTGTGTGGGTGGGTTTTTGGCTTAACCGTAGTAGTGGACAAGATCCAGAAAGTAATGCAAGTTGCAACCTTATGCTGAAAGACTCCAATCGTTCTTAAAAAAATGCAATTAAAGTGTCATATTTTTTTCTTGTTTGTGTGGGTGGGTTTTCAGCTTAACCGTAATAATGGACAAGATCCAGAAAGTTATGCAAGGTGCAACCTTGTGCTGACAGACTCCAATCATTCTTAAAAAAAGTACAATGAAAGTATCATGTTTTTTTCTTGTTTGTGTGGGTGGGTTTTTGTCTTAACCGTAGTAGTGGACAAGATCCAGAAAGTGATGCAAGTTGCAACCTTGTGCTGACAGACTCTAATCATTCTTAAAAAGAATACAATTAAAGTGTCATATTTTTTTCTTGTTTGTGTGGGTGGGTTTTTGGCTTAACCATAGTAGTCGACAAGATCCAGAAAGTAATGCAAGTTGCAACCTTGTGCTGACAGACTCCAATCGTTTTAAAAAAAATCATAATATTAAATTGTCATTTTTTTGTTGTTTGTGTGGGTGGGTTTTCGGCTTAACCCCATTAGTTGACAAGATCTAGCCAGCTACACAAGTTGCAACCTTGTGCTGACAGACTCCAATCGTTCTTAAAAAAAATACAATTAAAGTGTCAATAAAAAAAACCAATACAAGTGTCACTGTCTTATATATTTTTTTCTTCTATGTGTGTGCGTGGGTGTTAGGCTTAACCACATTACCGCACAAGATCCAGCAACTACAGTACAGTCGTGTTCAATCAAAAAAAGAACAATACAAGTGTTACTGTTTTATATATTTTTTTATATGTGTGTGCGTGGGTGTTAGACTTAACCACATTAGCGCACAAGATCCAGCAACTACAGTACAGTCGTGTTCAATTTAAAAAAAAATCAATACAAGTGTCACTGTCATATATTTTTTTCTTCTGTGTGTGCATGGGTGTTAGGCTTAACCACAGTAGTGCACAAGATACAGCGACTACAGTCGTGTTCAATAAAAAAAAACAATTAAAGTGTCATATTTTTTTCTTGTTTGTGTGGGTGGGTTTTCGACTCAACCGTAGTAGTGGACAAGATCCAGAAAGTTATGCAAGTTGCAAACTTGTGCTGACAGACTCCAATCATTCTTAAAAAAAATATAATTAAAGTATCAGATTTTTTTCTTGTTTGTGTGGGTGGGTTTTCGACTCAACCATAGTAGTGGACAAGATTCAGAAAGTGATGCAAGTTGCAACCTTGTGCTGACAGACTATAATCGTTCTAAAAAAAAATACAAAGTGTCATATTATTTTCTTGTTTGTGCTGGTGGGTTTTCGGCTTAACCCCATTAGTTGACAAGATCCATCCAGCTACACAAGTTGCAACCTTGTGCAGACAGACTCCAATTGTTCTTAAAAAAAATGCAATTAAAGTGTCAATAAAAAAAAAAATAATACAAGTGTCACTGTCTTATATATTTTTTTCTTCTGTGTGTGCGTGGGTGTTAGGCTTAACCACAGTAGTGCACAAGATACAGCAACTACAGTCGTTTTCAATAAATAAAAAAACTATTAAAGTGTCGTATTTTTTCTTGTTTGTGTGGGTGGTTGTCGGATTAACCGTAGTAGTGGACAAGATCCAGAAAGTTATGCAAGTTGCAACCTTGTGCTGACAGACTCCAATCGTTTTGAAAAAAACATAAAATTAAATTGTAATTTTTTTTGTTGTTTGTGTGGGTGGGTTTTCGGCTTAACCCATTAGTTGACAAGATCTAGCCAGCTACACAAGTTGCAACCTTGTGCTGACAGACTCCAATCGTTCTTAAAAAAAATACAATTAAAGTGTCAATCAAAAAAAAACAATACAAGTGTCTCTGTCTTATATATTTTTTTCATCTATGTGTGTGCGTGGGTGTTAGGCTTAACCACATTACCGCACAAGATCCAGCAACTACAGTACAGTCGTGTTCAATCAAAAAAAGAACACTACAAGTGTTACTGTTTTATATATTTTTTGATATGTGTGTGCGTGGGTGTTAGACTTAACCACATTAGCGCACAAGATCCAGCAACTACAGTACAGTCGTGTTCAATAAAAAAAAAGCAATACCTGTGTCACTGTCATATATTTTTTTCTTCTGTGTGTGCGTGGGTGTTAGGCTTAACCACATTACCGCACAAGATCCAGCAACTACAGTACAGTCATGTTCAATGAAAAAAAAAGCAATACCTGTGTCACTGTCATATATTTTTTTCTTCTGTGTGTGCATGGGTGTTAGGCTTAACCACAGTAGTGCACAAGATACAGCGACTACAGTCGTGTTCAATAAAAAAAAAACAATTAAAGTGTCATATTTTTTTCTTATTTGTGTGGGTGGGTTTTCGGCTTAACCGTAGTAGTGGACAAGATCCAGAAAGTAATGCAAGTTGCAACCTTGTGCTGACAGACTCCAATCGTTCTTAAAAATATACAATTAAAGTGTCAGATTTTTTTCTTGTTTGTGTGGGTGGGTTTTTGGCTTAAACGTAGTAGTGGACATGATCCAGAAAGTTATGCAAGTTGCAACCTTGTGCTGACAGACTCCTATCGTTCTTAAGAAAAATACAATCAAAGTATCAGATTTTTTTCTTGTTTGTGTGGGTGGGTTTTCGACTCAACCATAGTAGTGGACAAGATCCAGAAAGTGATGCAAGTTGCAACCTTGTGCTGACAGACTCCAATCGTTTTGAAAAAACATAAAATAAAATTGTAATTTTTTTTGTTGTTTGTGTGGGTGGGTTTTCGGCTGAACCCCATTAGTTGACAAGATCTAGCCAGCTACACAAGTTGCAAACTTGTGCTGACAGTCTCCAATCATTCTTAAAAAAAATACAATTAAAGTGTCAATCAAAAAAAAACAATACAAGTGTCACTGTCTTATATATTTTTTTCTTCTGTGTGTGTGCGTGGGTGTTAGGCTTAACCACATTACCGCACAAGATCCAGCAACTACAGTACAGTCATGTTCAATGAAAAAAACAGCAATACCTGTGTCACTGTCATATATTTTTTTCTTCTGTGTGTGCATGGGTGTTAGGCTTAACCACAGTAGTGCACAAGATACAGCGACTACAGTCGTGTTCAATAAAAAAAAAACAATTAAAGTGTCATATTTTTTTCTGATTTGTGTGGGTGGGTTTTCGGCTTAACCGTAGTAGTGGACAAGATCCAGAAAGTAATGCAAGTTGCAACCTTGTGCTGACAGACTCCAATCATTCTTAAAAATATACAATTAAAGTGTCAGATTTTTTTCTTGTTTGTGTGGGTGGGTTTTCGGCTTAAACGTAGTAGTGGACATGATCCAGAAAGTTATGTAAGTTGCAACCTTGTGCTGACAGACTCCAATCATTCTTAAAAAAAAATACAATTAAAGTATCTGATTTTGTTCTTGTTTGTGCGGGTGGGTTTTCGACTCAACCGTAGTAGTGGACAAGATTCAGAAAGTGATGCAAGTTGCAACCTTGTGCTGACAGACTCTAATCGTTCTGAAAAAAAATACAATTAAAGTGTCATATTTTCTTCTTGTTTGTGTGGGTGGGTTTTTGGCTTAACCATAGTAGTGGACAAGATCCAGAAAGTAATGCAAGTTGCAAACTTTTGCTGACAGACTCCAATCGTTTTGAAAAAAACATAAAATTAAATTGTCATTTTTTTTGTTGTTTGTGTGGGTGGGTTTTTGGCTTAACCCCATGAGTTGACAAGATCTAGCCAGCTACACAAGTTGCAACCTTGTGCTGACAGACTCTAATCGTTCTAAAAAAAATACAATTAAAGTGTCAATAAAAAAAAAACAATACAAGTGTCACTTTCTTATATATTTTTTTCTTCTGTGTGTGTGCGTGGGTGTTAGGCTTAACCACATTACTTCACAAGATCCAACAACTACAATACAGTCGTGTTCAATCAAAAAAAGAACAATACAAGTGTCACTGTCTTATATATTTTTTTCTTCTGTGTGTGCGTGGGTGTTAGGCTTAACCACATAACTGCAGAAGTTCCAGCGACTACAGTACAGTCATGTTCAATGAAAAAAAAAAAACAATACCTGTGTCACTGTCATATATTTTTTTCTTCTGTGTGTGCATGGGTGTTAGGCTTAACCACAGTAGAGCACAAGATACAGCGACTACAGTCGTATTCAATAAAAAAAAACAATTAAAGTGTCATATTTTTTTCTTGTTTGTGTGGGTGGGTTTTCGACTCAACCGTAGTAGTGGACAAGATCCAGAAAGTTATGCAAGTTGCAAACATGTGCTGACAGACTCCAATAGTTCTTAAAAAAAATATAATTAAAGTATCAGATTTTTTTCTTGTTTGTGTGGGTGGGTTTTCGACTCAACCGTAGTAGTGGACAAGATTCAGAAAGTGATGCAAGTTGCAACCTTGTGCTGACAGACTCTAATCGTTCTTAAAAAAAATACAATTAAAGTGTCATATTTTTTTCTTGTTTGTGTGGGTGGGTTTTTGGCTTAACCATAGTAGTGTGCAAGATCCAGAAAGTAATGCAAGTTGCAACCTTGTGCTGACAGACTCCAATCATTTTGAAAAAAACATACAATTAAAGTGTCATATTTTTTTCTTGTTTGTGCGGGTGGGTTTTCGGCTTAACCCCATTAGTTGACAAGATCCATCCAGCTACACAAGTTGCAACCTTGTGCAGACAGACTCCAATTGTTCTTTAAAAAAATGCAATTAAAGTGTCAATAAAAAAAAACAATACAAGTGTCACTGTCTTATAAAATTTTTTCTTCTGTGTGTGTGTGGGTGTTAGGCTTAACCACAGTAGTGCACAAGATACAGCGACTACAGTACAGTCATGTTCAATGAAAATAAAAGCAATACCTGTGTCACTGTCATATATTTTTTTCTTCTGTGTGTGCATGGGTGTTAGGCTTAACCACAGTAATGCACAAGATACAGCGACTACAGTCGTGTTCAATAAAAAAAAAACAATTAAAGTGTCATATTTTTTTCTTATTTGTGTGGGTGGGTTTTCGGCTTAACCGTAGTAGTGGACAAGATCCAGAAAGTAATGCAAGTTGCAACCTTGTGCTGACAGACTCCAATCGTTCTTAAAAATATACAATTAAAGTGTCAGATTTTTTTCTTGCTTGTGTGGGTGGGTTTTCGGCTTAAACGTAGTAGTGGACATGATCCAGAAAGTTATGCAAGTTGCAACCTTGTGCTGACAGACTCCAATCATTCTTAAAAAAAAATACAATTAAAGTATCAGATTTTTTTCTTGTTTGTGTGGGTGGGTTTTCGACTCAACCGTAGTAGTGGACAAGATTCAGAAAGTGATGCAAGTTGCAACCTTGTGCTGACAGACTCTAATCGTTCATAAAAAAAATACAATTAAAGTGTCATATTTTCTTCTTGTTTGTGTGGGTGGGTTTTTGGCTTAACCATAGTAGTGGACAAGATCCAGAATGTAATGCAAGTTGCAAACTTTTGCTGACAGACTCCAATCGTTTTGAAAAAAACATAAAATTAAATTGTCATTTTTTTTGTTGTTTGTGTGGGTGGGTTTTCGGCTTAACCCCATGAGTTGACAAGATCTAGCCAGCTACACAAGTTGCAACCTTGTGCTGACAGACTCTAATCGTTCTTAAAAAAATACAATTAAAGTGTCAATAAAAAAAAACAATACAAGTGTCACTTTCTTATATATTTTTTTCTTCTGTGTGTGTGCGTGGGTGTTAGGCTTAACCACATTACTTCACAAGATCCAACAACTACAATACAGTCGTGTTCAATCAAAAAAAGAACAATACAAGTGTCACTGTCTTATATATTTTTTTCTTCTGTGTGTGTGTGGGTGTTAGGCTTAACCACATAACTGCAGAAGTTCCAGCGACTACAGAACAGTCATGTTCAATGAAAAAAAAAAACAATACCTGTGTCACTGTCATATATTTTTTTCTTCTGTGTGTGCATGGGTGTTAGGCTTAACCACAGTAGTGCACAAGATACAGCGACTACAGTCGTGTTCAATAAAAAAAAACAATTAAAGTGTCATATTTTTTCTTGTTTGTGTGGGTGGTTTTCGGATTAACCGTAGTAGTGGACAAGATCCAGAAAGTAATGCAAGAAGCAACGTTATGCTGACAGACTCCAATCGTTCTTAAAAAAATACAATTAAAGTGTCATATTTTTTTCTTGTTTGTGTGGGTGGGTTTTTGGCTTAACCGTAGTAGTGGACAAGATCCAGAAAGTAATGCAAGTTGCAACCTTATGCTGAAAGACTCCAATCGTTCTTAAAAAAATGCAATTAAAGTGTCATATTTTTTTCTTGTTTGTGTGGGTGGGTTTTCAGCTTAACCGTAATAATGGACAAGATCCAGAAAGTTATGCAAGGTGCAACCTTGTGCTGACAGACTCCAATCATTCTTAAAAAAAGTACAATGAAAGTATCATGTTTTTTTCTTGTTTGTGTGGGTGGGTTTTTGTCTTAACCGTAGTAGTGGACAAGATCCAGAAAGTGATGCAAGTTGCAACCTTGTGCTGACAGACTCTAATCATTCTTAAAAAGAATACAATTAAAGTGTCATATTTTTTTCTTGTTTGTGTGGGTGGGTTTTTGGCTTAACCATAGTAGTCGACAAGATCCAGAAAGTAATGCAAGTTGCAACCTTGTGCTGACAGACTCCAATCGTTTTAAAAAAAATCATAATATTAAATTGTCATTTTTTTGTTGTTTGTGTGGGTGGGTTTTCGGCTTAACCCCATTAGTTGACAAGATCTAGCCAGCTACACAAGTTGCAACCTTGTGCTGACAGACTCCAATCGTTCTTAAAAAAAATACAATTAAAGTGTCAATAAAAAAAACCAATACAAGTGTCACTGTCTTATATATTTTTTTCTTCTATGTGTGTGCGTGGGTGTTAGGCTTAACCACATTACCGCACAAGATCCAGCAACTACAGTACAGTCGTGTTCAATCAAAAAAAGAACAATACAAGTGTTACTGTTTTATATATTTTTTTATTTGTGTGTGCGTGGGTGTTAGACTTAACCACATTAGCGCACAAGATCCAGCAACTACAGTACAGTCGTGTTCAATTTAAAAAAAAATCAATACAAGTGTCACTGTCATATATTTTTTTCTTCTGTGTGTGCATGGGTGTTAGGCTTAACCACAGTAGTGCACAAGATACAGCGACTACAGTCGTGTTCAATAAAAAAAAACAATTAAAGTGTCATATTTTTTTCTTGTTTGTGTGGGTGGGTTTTCGACTCAACCGTAGTAGTAGACAAGATCCAGAAAGTTATGCAAGTTGCAAACTTGTGCTGACAGACTCCAATCATTCTTAAAAAAAATATAATTAAAGTATCAGATTTTTTTCTTGTTTGTGTGGGTGGGTTTTCGACTCAACCATAGTAGTGGACAAGATTCAGAAAGTGATGCAAGTTGCAACCTTGTGCTGACAGACTATAATCGTTCTAAAAAAAAATACAATTAAAGTGTCATATTATTTTCTTGTTTGTGCTGGTGGGTTTTCGGCTTAACCCCATTAGTTGACAAGATCCATCCAGCTACACAAGTTGCAACCTTGTGCAGACAGACTCCAATTGTTCTTAAAAAAAATGCAATTAAAGTGTCAATAAAAAAAAAAATAATACAAGTGTCACTGTCTTATATATTTTTTTCTTCTGTGTGTGCGTGGGTGTTAGGCTTAACCACAGTAGTGCACAAGATACAGCAACTACAGTCGTTTTCAATAAATAAAAAAACTATTAAAGTGTCGTATTTTTTCTTGTTTGTGTGGGTGGTTGTCGGATTAACCGTAGTAGTGGACAAGATCCAGAAAGTTATGCAAGTTGCAACCTTGTGCTGACAGACTCCAATCGTTTTGAAAAAAACATAAAATTAAATTGTAATTTTTTTTGTTGTTTGTGTGGGTGGGTATTCGGCTTAACCCATTAGTTGACAAGATCTAGCCAGCTACACAAGTTGCAACCTTGTGCTGACAGACTCCAATCGTTCTTAAAAAAAATACAATTAAAGTGTCAATCAAAAAAAAACAATACAAGTGTCTCTGTCTTATATATTTTTTTCATCTATGTGTGTGCGTGGGTGTTAGGCTTAACCACATTACCGCACAAGATCCAGCAACTACAGTACAGTCGTGTTCAATCAAAAAAAGAACACTACAAGTGTTACTGTTTTATATATTTTTTGATATGTGTGTGCGTGGGTGTTAGACTTAACCACATTAGCGCACAAGATCCAGCAACTACAGTACAGTCGTGTTCAATAAAAAAAAAAGCAATACCTGTGTCACTGTCATATATTTTTTTCTTCTGTGTGTGCGTGGGTGTTAGGCTTAACCACATTACCGCACAAGATCCAGCAACTACAGCACAGTCATGTTCAATGAAAAAAAAAGCAATACCTGTGTCATTGTCATATATTTTTTTCTTCTGTGTGTGCATGGGTGTTAGGCTTAACCACAGTAGTGCACAAGATACAGCGACTACAGTCGTGTTCAATAAAAAAAAACAATTAAAGTGTCATATTTTTTTCTTATTTGTGTGGGTGGGTTTTCGGCTTAACCGTAGTAGTGGACAAGATCCAGAAAGTAATGCAAGTTGCAACCTTGTGCTGACAGACTCCAATCGTTCTTAAAAATATACAATTAAAGTGTCAGATTTTTTTCTTGTTTGTGTGGGTGGGTTTTCGGCTTAAACGTAGTAGTGGACATGATCCAGAAAGTTATGCAAGTTGCAACCTTGTGCTGACAGACTCCTATCGTTCTTAAGAAAAATACAATCAAAGTATCAGATTTTTTTCTTGTTTGTGTGGGTGGGTTTTCGACTCAACCGTAGTAGTGGACAAGATCCAGAAAGTGATGCAAGTTGCAACCTTGTGCTGACAGACTCCAATCGTTTTGAAAAAACATAAAATAAAATTGTAATTTTTTTTGTTGTTTGTGTGGGTGGGTTTTCGGCTGGACCCCATTAGTTGACAAGATCTAGCCAGCTACACAAGTTGCAAACTTGTGCTGACAGACTCCAATCATTCTTAAAAAAAATACAATTAAAGTGTCAATCAAAAAAAACCAATACAAGTGTCACTGTTTTATATATTTTTTTCTTCTGTGTGTATGCGTGGGTGTTAGGCTTAACCACATTACCGCACAAGATCCAGCAACTACAGTACAGTCATGTTCAATGAAAAAAAAAGCAATACCTGTGTCACTGTCATATATTTTTTTCTTCTGTGTGTGCATGGGTGTTAGGCTTAACCACAGTCGTGCACAAGATACAGCAACTACAGTCGTGTTCAATAAAAAAACAACAATTAAAGTGTCATATTTTTTTCTTATTTGTGTGGGTGGGTTTTCGGCTTAACCGTAGTAGTGGACAAGATCCAGAAAGTAATGCAAGTTGCAACCTTGTGCTGACAGACTCCAATCGTTCTTAAAAATATACAATTAAAGTGTCAGATTTTTTTCTTGTTTGTGTGGGTGGGTTTTCGGCTTAAACGTAGTAGTGGACATGATCCAGAAAGTTATGCAAGTTGCAACCTTGTGCTGACAGACTCCAATCATTCTTAAAAAAAAATACAATTAAAGTATCAGATTTTTTTCTTGTTTGTGTGGGTGGGTTTTCGACTCAACCATAGTAGTGGACAAGATCCAGAAAGTGATGGAAGTTGCAACCTTGTGCTGACAGACTCTAATCGTTCTTAAAAAAAATACAAATAAAGTGTCATATTTTCTTCTTGTTTGTGTGGGTGGGTTTTTGGCTTAACCATAGTAGTGGACAAGATCCAGAATGAAATGCAAGTTGCAAACTTTTGCTGACAGACTCCAATCGTTTTGAAAAAAACATAAAATTAAATTGTCATTTTTTTTGTTGTTTGTGTGGGTGGGTTTTCGGCTTAACCCCATTAGTTGACAAGATCTAGCCAGCTACACAAGTTGCAACCTTGTGCTGACAGACTCTAATCGTTCTTAAAAAAAATACAATTAAAGTGTCAATAAAAAAAAAACAATACAAGTGTCACTTTCTTATATATTTTTTTCTTCTGTGTGTGCGCGTGGGTGTTAGGCTTAACCACATTACTGCACAAAATCCAACAACTACAATACAGTCATGTTCAATCAAAAAAAGAACAATACAAGTGTCACTGTCTTATATATTTTTTTCTTCTGTGTGTGCGTGGGTGTTCGGCTTAACCACATAACTGCAGAAGTTCCAGCGACTACAGTACAGTCATGTTCAATGAAAAAAAAAAACAATACCTGTGTCACTGTCATATATTTTTTTCTTCTGTGTGTGCATGGGTGTTAGGCTTAACCACAGTAGTGCACAAGATACAGCGACTACAGTCATGTTCAATAAAAAAAAACAATTAAAGTGTCGTATTTTTTCTTGTTTGTGTGGGTGGTTTTCAGATTAACCGTAGTAGTGGACAAGATCCAGAAAGTAATGCAAGAAGCAACGTTATGCTGACAGACTCCAATCGTTCTTAAAAAAATACAATTAAAGTGTCATATTTTTTTCTTGTTTGTGTGGGTGGGTTTTTGGCTTAACCGTAGTAGTGGACAAGATCCAGAAAGTAATGCAAGTTGCAACCTTATGCTGACAGACTAAAATCATTCTTAAAAAAATACAATTAAAGTGTCAGATTTTTTTCTTGTTTGTATGGGTGGGTTTTCAGCTTAACCGTAGTAGAGGACAAGATCCAGAAAGTTATGCAAGGTGCAACCTTGTGCTGACAGACTCCAATCATTCTTAAAAAAAGTGCAATGAAAGTATCATATTTTTTTCTTGTTTGTGTGGGTGGGTTTTCGACTTAACCGTAGTAGTGGACAAGATCCAGAAAGTGATGCAAGTTGCAACCTTGTGCTGACAGACTCTAATCATTCTTAAAAAGAATACAATTAAAGTGTCATATTTTTTTCTTGTTTGTGAGGGTTGGTTTTTGGCTTAACCATAGTAGTGGACAAGATCCAGAAAGTAATGCAAGTTGCAACCTTGTGCTGACAGACTCCAATCATTTTGAAAAAAACATAAAATTAAATTGTAATTTTTTTGTTGTTTGTGTGGGTGGGTTTTCGGCTTAACCCATTAGTTGACAAGATCTAGCCAGCTACACAAGTTGCAACCTTGTGCTGACAGACTCCAATCGTTCTTAAAAAAAATACAATTAAAGTGTCAATAAAAAAAAAACAATACAAGTGTCTCTGTCTTATATATTTTTTTCATCTATGTGTGTGCGTGGGTGTTAGGCTTAACCACATTACCGCACAAGATCCAGCAACTACAGTACAGTCGTGTTCAATCAAAAAAAGAACACTACAAGTGTTACTGTTTTATATATTTTTTTATATGTGTGTGCGTGGGTGTTAGACTTAACCACATTAGTGCACAAGATCCAGCAACTACAGTACAGTCGTGTTCAATTAAAAAAAAAGCAATACCTGTGTCACTGTCATATATTTTTTTCTTCTGTGTGTGCATGGGTGTTAGGCTTAACCACATATCTGCAGAAGATCCAGCGACTACAGTACAGTCATGTTCAATGAAAAAAAAAGCAATACCTGTGTCACTGTCATATATTTTTTTCTTCTGTGTGTGCATGGGTGTTAGACTTAACCACAGTAGTGCACAAGATACAGCGACTACAGTCATGTTCAATAAAAAAAAACAATTAAAGTGTCATATTTTTTTCTTGTTTGTGTGGGTGGGTATCAGCTTTACCATAGTAGTGGACAAGATCCAGAAAGTTATGCAAGTTTCAACCTTGTGCTGACAGACTCCAATCGTTCTTAAAAATAATACAATTAAAGTGTCAATAAAAAAAAAACAATACAAGTGTCACTGTCTTATATATTTTTTTCTTCAATGTGTGTGCATGGGTGTTAGGCTTAACCACATTACCGCACAAGATCCAGTAACTACAGTACAGTCATGTTCAATTTTAAAAACAAAACAATACAAGTGTCACTGTCATATATTTTTTTCTTCTGTGTGTGCATGGGTGTTAGGCTTAACCACAGTAGTGCACAAGATACAGCGACTACAGTCGTGTTCAATAAAAAAAAACAATTAAAGTGTCGTATTTTTTCTTGTTTGTGTGGGTGGTTTTCGGATTAACCGTAGTAGTGGACAAGATCCAGAAAGTAATGCAAGAAGCAACGTTATGCTGACAGACTCCAATCGTTCTTAAAAAAATACAATTAAAGTGTCATATTTTTTTCTTGTTTGTGTGGGTGGGTTTTCAGCTTAACCGTAATAATGGACAAGATCCAGAAAGTTATGCAAGGTGCAACCCTGTGCTGACAGACTCCAATCATTCTTAAAAAAAGTACAATGAAAGTATCATGTTTTTTTCTTGTTTGTGTGGGTGGGTTTTTGTCTTAACCGTAGTAGTGGACAAGATCCAGAAAGTGATGCAAGTTGCAACCTTGTGCTGACAGACTCTAATCATTCTTAAAAAGAATACAATTAAAGTGTCATATTTTTTTCTTGTTTGTGTGGGTGGGTTTTTGGCTTAACCATAGTAGTGGACAAGATCCAGAAAGTAATGCAAGTTGCAACCTTGTGCTGACAGACTCCAATCGTTTTAAAAAAAATCATAATATTAAATTGTCATTTTTTTTGTTGTTTGTGTGGGTGGGTTTTCGGCTTAACCCCATTAGTTGACAAGATCTAGCCAGCTACACAAGTTGCAACCTTGTGCTGACAGACTCCAATCGTTCTTAAAAAAAATACAATTAAAGTGTCAATAAAAAAAACCAATACAAGTGTCACAGTCTTATATATTTTTTTCTTCTATGTGTGTGCGTGGGTGTTAGGCTTAACCACATTACCGCACAAGATCCAGCAACTACAGTACAGTCATGTTCAATCAAAAAAAGAACAATACAAGTGTTACTGTTTTATATATTTTTTTATTTGTGTGTGCGTGGGTGTTAGACTTAACCACATTAGCGCACAAGATCCAGCAACTACAGTACAGTCGTGTTCAATTAAAAAAAAAATCAATAGAAGTGTCACTGTCATATATTTTTTTCTTCTGTGTGTGCATGGGTGTTAGGCTTAACCACAGTAGTGCACAAGATACAGCGACTACAGTCGTGTTCAATAAAAAAAAACAATTAAAGTGTCATATTTTTTTCTTGTTTGTGTGGGTGGGTTTTCGACTCAACCGTAGTAGTGGACAAGATCCAGAAAGTTATGCAAGTTGCAAACTTGTGCTGACAGACTCCAATCGTTCTTAAAAAAAATATAATTAAAGTATCAGATTTTTTTCTTGTTTGTGTGGGTGGGTTTTCGACTCAACCATAGTAGTGGACAAGATTCAGAAAGTGATGCAAGTTGCAACCTTGTGCTGACAGACTATAATCGTTCTGAAAAAAAATACAATTAAAGTGTCATATTTTTTTCTTGTTTGTGTGGGTGAGTTTTTGGCTTAACCATAGTAGTGGGCAAGATCCAGAAAGTAATGCAATTTGCAACCTTGTGCTGACAGACTCCAATCATTTTGAAAAAAACATACAATTAAAGTGTCATATTATTTTCTTGTTTGTGCTGGTGGGTTTTCGGCTTAACCCCATTAGTTGACAAGATCCATCCAGCTACACAAGTTGCAACCTTGTGCAGACAGACTCCAATTGTTCTTAAAAAAAATGCAATTAAAGTGTCAATAAAAAAAAAAATAATACAAATGTCACTGTCTTATATATTTTTTTCTTCTGTGTGTGCGTGGGTGTTAGGCTTAACCACAGTAGTGCACAAGATACAGCGACTACAGTCGTTTTCAATAAATAAAAAAACTATTAAAGTGTCGTATTTTTTCTTGTTTGTGTGGGTGGTTTTCGGATTAACCGTAGTAGTGGACAAGATCCAGAAAGTTATGCAAGTTGCAACCTTGTGCTGACAGACTCCAATTGTTTTGAAAAAAACATACAATTAAATTGTCATTTTTTTTGTTGTTTGTGTGGGTGGGTTTTCGGCTTAACCATAGTAGTGGACAAGATCCAGAAAGTTATGCAAGTTGCAACCTTGTGCTGACAGACTCCTATCGTTCTTAAAAAAAATACAATCAAAGTATCAGATTTTTTTCTTGTTTGTGTGGGTGGGTTTTCGACTCAACCGTAGTAGTGGACAAGATCCAGAAAGTGATGCAAGTTGCAACCTTGTGCTGACAGACTCCAATCGTTTTGAAAAAACATAAAATAAAATTGTAATTTTTTTTGTTGTTTGTGTGGGTGGGTTTTCGGCTGAACCCCATTAGTTGACAAGATCTAGCCAGCTACACAAGTTGCAAACTTGTGCTGACAGACTCCAATCATTCTTAAAAAAAAATACAATTAAAGTGTCAATCAAAAAAAAACAATACAAGTGTCACTGTATTATATTTTTTTTTCTTCTGTGTGTGTGCGTGGGTGTTAGGCTTAACCACATTACCGCACAAGATCCAGCAACTACAGTACAGTCATGTTCAATGAAAAAAAAAGCAATACCTGTGTCACTGTCATATATTTTTTTCTTCTGTGTGTGCATGGGTGTTAGGCTTAACCACAGTAGTGCACAAGATACAGCGACTACAGTCGTGTTCAATAAAAAAAAAACAATTAAAGTGTCATATTTTTTTCTTATTTGTGTGGGTGGGTTTTCGGCTTAACCGTAGTAGTGGACAAGATCCAGAAAGTAATGCAAGTTGCAACCTTGTGCTGACAGACTCCAATCGTTCTTAAAAATATACAATTAAAGTGTCAGATTTTTTTCTTGTTTGTGTGGGTGGGTTTTCGACTCAACCATAGTAGTGGACAAGATCCAGAAAGTGATGCAAGTTGCAACCTTGTGCTGACAGACTCTAATCGTTCTTAAAAAAAATACAATTAATGTGTCATATTTTCTTCTTGTTTGTGTGGGTGGGTTTTTGGCTTAACCATAGTAGTGGAAAAGATCCAGAATGAAATGCAAGTTGCAAACTTTTGCTGACATACTCCAATCGTTTTGAAAAAAACATAAAATTAAATTGTCATTTTTTTTGTTGTTTGTGTGGGTGGGTTTTCTGCTTAACCCCATTAGTTGACAAGATCTAGCCAGCTACACAAGTTGCAACCTTGTGCTGACAGACTCTAATCGTTCTTAAAAAAAATACAATTAAAGTGTCAATAAAAAAAAAACAATACAAGTGTCACTTTCTTATATATTTTTTTCTTCTGTGTGTGTGCGTGGGTGTTAGGCTTAACCACATTACCGCACAAGATCCAACAACTACAATACAGTCGTGTTCAATCAAAAAAAGAACAATACAAGTGTCACTGTCTTATATATTTTTTTCTTCTGTGTGTGCGTGGGTGTTAGGCTTAACCACATAACTGGAGAAGTTCCAGCGACTACAGTACAGTCATGTTCAATGAAAAAAAAAAACAATACCAGTGTCACTGTCATATATTTTTTTCTTCTGTGTTTGCATGGGTGTTAGGCTTAACCACAGTAGTGCACAAGATACAGCGACTACAGTCATGTTCAATAAAAAAAAACAATTAAAGTGTCGTATTTTTTCTTGTTTGTGTGGGTGGTTTTCGGATTAACCGTAGTAGTGGACAAGATCCTGAAAGTAATGCAAGAAGCAACGTTATGCTGACAGACTCCAATCGTTCTTAAAAAAATACAATTAAAGTGTCATATTTTTTTCTTGTTTGTGTGGGTGGGTTTTTGGCTTAACCGTAGTAGTGGACAAGATCCAGAAAGTAATGCAAGTTGCAACCTTATGCTGACAGACTAAAATCGTTCTTAAAAAAATGAAATTAAAGTGTCAGATTTTTTTCTTGTTTGTATGGGTGGGTTTTCAGCTTAACCGTAGTAGAGGACAAGATCCAGAAAGTTATGCAAAGTGCAACCTTGTGCTGACAGACTCCAATCATTCTTAAAAAAAGTGCAATGAAAGTATCATATTTTTTTCTTGTTTGTGTGGGTGGGTTTTCGACTTAACCGTAGTAGTGGACAAGATCCAGAAAGTGATGCAAGTTGCAACCTTGTGCTGACAGACTCTAATCATTCTTAAAAAGAATACAATTAAAGTGTCATATTTTTTTCTTGTTTGTGAGGGTTGGTTTTTGGCTTAACCATAGTAGTGGACAAGATCCAGAAAGTAATGCAAGTTGCAACCTTGTGCTGACAGACTCCAATCGTTTTGAAAAAAACATAAAATTAAATTGTAATTTTTTTTGTTGTTTGTGTGGGTGGGTTTTCGGCTTAACCCATTAGTTGACAAGATCTAGCCAGCTACACAAGTTGCAACCTTGTGCTGACAGACTCCAATCGTTCTTAAAAAAAATACAATTAAAGTGTCAATAAAAAAAAAACAATACAAGTGTCTCTGTCTTATATATTTTTTTCATCTATGTGTGTGCGTGGGTGTTAGGCTTAACCACATTACCGCACAAGATCCAGCAACTACAGTACAGTCGTGTTCAATCAAAAAAAGAACACTACAAGTGTTACTGTTTTATATATTTTTTGATATGTGTGTGCGTGGGTGTTAGACTTAACCACATTAGCGCACAAGATCCAGCAACTACAGTACAGTCGTGTTCAATAAAAAAAAAAGCAATACCTGTGTCACTGTCATATATTTTTTTCTTCTGTGTGTGCGTGGGTGTTAGGCTTAACCACATTACCGCACAGGATCCAGCAACTACAGTACAGTCATGTTCAATGAAAAAAAAAGCAATACCTGTGTCACTGTCATATATTTTTTTCTTCTGTGTGTGCATGGGTGTTAGGCTTAACCACAGTAGTGCACAAGATACAGCGACTACAGTCGTGTTCAATAAAAAAAAAACAATTAAAGTGTCATATTTTTTTCTTATTTGTGTGGGTGGGTTTTCGGCTTAACCGTAGTAGTGGACAAGATCCAGAAAGTAATGCAAGTTGCAACCTTGTGCTGACAGACTCTAATCGTTCTTAAAAAAAATACAATTAATGTGTCATATTTTCTTCTTGTTTGTGTGGGTGGGTTTTTGGCTTAACCATAGTAGTGGAAAAGATCCAGAATGAAATGCAAGTTGCAAACTTTTGCTGACATACTAAAATCGTTTTGAAAAAAACATAAAATTAAATTGTCATTTTTTTTGTTGTTTGTGTGGGTGGGTTTTCTGCTTAACCCCATTAGTTGACAAGATCTAGCCAGCTACACAAGTTGCAACCTTGTGCTGACAGACTCTATTCGTTCTTAAAAAAAATACAATTAAAGTGTCAATAAAAAAAAAACAATACAAGTGTCACTTTCTTATATATTTTTTTCTTCTGTGTGTGTGCGTGGGTGTTAGGCTTAACCACATTACCGCACAAGATCCAACAACTACAATACAGTCGTGTTCAATCAAAAAAAGAACAATACAAGTGTCACTGTCTTATATATTTTTTTCTTCTGTGTGTGCGTGGGTGTTAGGCTTAACCACATAACTGGAGAAGTTCCAGCGACTACAGTACAGTCATGTTCAATGAAAAAAAAAAACAATACCAGTGTCACTGTCATATATTTTTTTCTTCTGTGTTTGCATGGGTGTTAGGCTTAACCACAGTAGTGCACAAGATACAGCGACTACAGTCATGTTCAATAAAAAAAAACAATTAAAGTGTCGTATTTTTTCTTGTTTGTGTGGGTGGTTTTCGGATTAACCGTAGTAGTGGACAAGATCCTGAAAGTAATGCAAGAAGCAACGTTATGCTGACAGACTCCAATCGTTCTTAAAAAAATACAATTAAAGTGTCATATTTTTTTCTTGTTTGTGTGGGTGGGTTTTTGGCTTAACCGTAGTAGTGGACAAGATCCAGAAAGTAATGCAAGTTGCAACCTTATGCTGACAGACTAAAATCGTTCTTAAAAAAATGAAATTAAAGTGTCAGATTTTTTTCTTGTTTGTATGGGTGGGTTTTCAGCTTAACCGTAGTAGAGGACAAGATCCAGAAAGTTATGCAAAGTGCAACCTTGTGCTGACAGACTCCAATCATTCTTAAAAAAAGTGCAATGAAAGTATCATATTTTTTTCTTGTTTGTGTGGGTGGGTTTTCGACTTAACCGTAGTAGTGGACAAGATCCAGAAAGTGATGCAAGTTGCAACCTTGTGCTGACAGACTCTAATCATTCTTAAAAAGAATACAATTAAAGTGTCATATTTTTTTCTTGTTTGTGAGGGTTGGTTTTTGGCTTAACCATAGTAGTGGACAAGATCCAGAAAGTAATGCAAGTTGCAACCTTGTGCTGACAGACTCCAATCGTTTTGAAAAAAACATAAAATTAAATTGTAATTTTTTTTGTTGTTTGTGTGGGTGGGTTTTCGGCTTAACCCATTAGTTGACAAGATCTAGCCAGCTACACAAGTTGCAACCTTGTGCTGACAGACTCCAATCGTTCTTAAAAAAAATACAATTAAAGTGTCAATAAAAAAAAAACAATACAAGTGTCTCTGTCTTATATATTTTTTTCATCTATGTGTGTGCGTGGGTGTTAGGCTTAACCACATTACCGCACAAGATCCAGCAACTACAGTACAGTCGTGTTCAATCAAAAAAAGAACACTACAAGTGTTACTGTTTTATATATTTTTTGATATGTGTGTGCGTGGGTGTTAGACTTAACCACATTAGCGCACAAGATCCAGCAACTACAGTACAGTCGTGTTCAATAAAAAAAAAAGCAATACCTGTGTCACTGTCATATATTTTTTTCTTCTGTGTGTGCGTGGGTGTTAGGCTTAACCACATTACCGCACAAGATCCAGCAACTACAGTACAGTCATGTTCAATGAAAAAAAAAGCAATACCTGTGTCACTGTCATATATTTTTTTCTTCTGTGTGTGCATGGGTGTTAGGCTTAACCACAGTAGTGCACAAGATACAGCGACTACAGTCGTGTTCAATAAAAAAAAAACAATTAAAGTGTCATATTTTTTTCTTATTTGTGTGGGTGGGTTTTCGGCTTAACCGTAGTAGTGGACAAGATCCAGAAAGTAATGCAAGTTGCAACCTTGTGCTGACAGACTCCAATCGTTCTTAAAAATATACAATTAAAGTGTCAGATTTTTTTCTTGTTTGTGTGGGTGGGTTTTCGGCTTAAACGTAGTAGTGGACATGATCCAGAAAGTTATGCAAGTTGCAACCTTGTGCTGACAGACTCCAATCATTCTTAAAAAAAAATACAATTAAAGTATCAGATTTTTTTCTTGTTTGTGTGGGTGGGTTTTCGACTCAACCATAGTAGTGGACAAGATCCAGAAAGTGATGCAAGTTGCAACCTTGTGCTGACAGACTCTAATCGTTCTTAAAAAAAATACAATTAAAGTGTCATATTTTCTTCTTGTTTGTGTGGGTGGGTTTTTGGCTTAACTATAGTAGTGGACAAGATCCAGAATGAAATGCAAGTTGCAAACTTTTGCTGACAGACTCCAATCGTTTTGAAAAAAACATAAAATTAAATTGTCATTTTTTTTGTTGTTTGTGTGGGTGGGTTTTCGGCTTAACCCCATTAGTTGACAAGATCTAGCCAGCTACACAAGTTGCAACCTTGTGCTGACAGACTCTAATCGTTCTTAAAAAAAATACAATTAAAGTTTTAATTAAAAAAAAACAATACAAGTGTCACTTTCTTATATATTATTTTCTTCTGTGTGTGTGAATGGGTGTTAGGCTTAACCACATTTCCGCACAAGATCCAACAACTACAATACAGTCGTGTTCAATCAAAAAAAGAACAATACAAGTGTCACTGTCTTATATATTTTTTTCTTCTGTGTGTGCGTGGGTGTTAGGCTTAACCACATAACTGCAGAAGTTCCAGCGACTACAGTACAGTCATGTTCAATGAAAAAAAAAACAATACCTGTGTCACTGTCATATATTTTTTTCTTCTGTGTGTGCATGGGTGTTAGGCTTAACCACAGTAGTGCACAAGATACAGCGACTACAGTCATGTTCAATAAAAAAAAACAATTAAAGTGTCGTATTTTTTTCTTGTTTGTGTGGGTGGTTTTCGGATTAACCGTAGTAGTGGACAAGATCCAGAAAGTAATGCAAGAAGCAACGTTATACTGACAGACTCCAATCGTTCTTAAAAAAATACAATTAAAGTGTCATATTTTTTTCTTGTTTGTGTGGGTGGGTTTTTGGCTTAACCGTAGTAGTGGACAAGATCCAGAAAGTAATGCAAGTTGCAACCTTATGCTGACAGACTAAAATCGTTCTTAAAAAAATGCATTTAAAGTGTCAGATTTTTTTCTTGTTTGTATGGGTGGGTTTTCAGCTTAACCGTAGTAGAGGACAAGATCCAGAAAGTTATGCAAGGTGCAACCTTGTGCTGACAGACTCCAATCATTCTTAAAAAAAGTTCAATGAAAGTATCATATTTTTTTCTTGTTTGTGTGGGTGGGTTTTCGACTTATCCGTAGTAGTGGACAAGATCCAGAAAGTGATGCAAGTTGCAACCTTGTGCTGACAGACTCTAATCATTCTTAAAAAGAATACAATTAAAGTATCATATTTTTTTCTTGTTTGTGAGGGTTGGTTTTTGGCTTAACCATAGTAGTGGACAAGATCCAGAAAGTAATGCAAGTTGCAACCTTGTGCTGACAGACTCCAATCATTTTGAAAAAAAAAAAATTTAAATTGTCATTTTTTTTGTTGTTTGTGTGGGTGGGTTTTCGGCTTAACCCATTAGTTGACAAGATCTAGCCAGCTACACAAGTTGCAACCTTGTGCTGACAGACTCCAATCGTTCTTAAAAAAAATACAATTAAAGTGTCAATCAAAAAAAAACAATACAAGTGTCTCTGTCTTATATATTTTTTTCATCTATGTGTGTGCGTGGGTGTTAGGCTTAACCACATTACTGCACAAGATCCAGCAACTACAGTACAGTCGTGTTCAATCAAAAAAAGAACACTACAAGTGTTACTGTTTTATATATTTTTTTATATGTGTGTGCGTGGGTGTTAGACTTAACCACATTAGCGCACAAGATCCAGCAACTACAGTACAGTCGTGTTCAATTAAAAAAAAAGCAATACCTGTGTCACTGTCATATATTTTTTTCTTCTGTGTGTGCGTGGGTGTTAGGCTTAACCACAGTAGTGCACAAGATACAGCGACTACAGTCATGTTCAATAAAAAAAAACAATTAAAGTGTCGTATTTTTTCTTGTTTGTGTGGGTGGTTTTCGGATTAACCGTAGTAGTGGACAAGATCCAGAAAGTAATGCAAGAAGCAACGTTATGCTGACAGACTCCAATCGTTTTGAAAAAAACATAAAATTAAAGTGTCATTTTTTTTGTTGTTTGTGTGGGTGGGTTTTCGGCTTAACCCCATTAGTTGACAAGATCTGGCCAGCTACACAAGTTGCAACCTTCTGCTGACAGACTCCAATCATTCTTAAAAAAAATACAATTAAAGTGTCAATTAAAAAAAACAATACAAGTTTCACTGTCTTATATATTTTTTTCTTCTATGTGTGTGCATGGGTGTTAGGCATAACCACATTACCGCACAAGATCCAGCAGCTACAGTACAGTCGTGTTCATTCAAGAAAAGAACAATACAAGTGTTACTGTTTTATATATTTTTTATCTGTGTGTGCGTGGGTGTTAGACTTAACCACATTATCGCTCAAGATCCAGCAACTACAGTACAGTCGTGTTCAATTAAAAAAATATATATACAAGTGTCACTGTCTTATATATTTTTTTCTTCTGTGTGTGCGTGGATGTTAGGCTTAACCACATAACTGTAGAAGATCCAGCAACTACAGTACAGTCATGTTCAATGAAAAAAAAAGCAATACCTGTGTCACTGTCATGTATTTTTGTCTTCTGTGTGTGCATGGGTGTTAGGCTTAACCACAGTAGTGCACAAGATACAGAGACTACAGTCGTGTTCAATAAAAAAAAACAATTAAAGTGTCATATTTTTTAATTGTTTGTGTGGGTGGGTTTTTGGCTTAACCGTAGTAGTGGAGAAGATCCAAAAAGTTATGCAAGTTGCAACCTTATGCTGACAGACTCCAATCGTTCTTAAAAAAAATACAATTAAAGTATCATGTTTTTTTCTTGTTTGTGTGGGTGGGTTTTCGACTTAACCGTAGTAGTGGACAAAATCCAGAAAGTGATGCAAGTTGCAACCTTGTGCTGACAGACTCTAATCGTTCTTAAAAAAATAAAATTAAAGTGTCATATTTTTTCCTTGTTTGTGTGCGTGGGTTTTTGGCTTAACCGTAGTAGTGGACAAGATCCAGAAAGTGATGCAAGTTGCAACCTTGTGCTGACAGACTCCAATCGTTCTTAAAAAAATACAATTAAAGTGTCATATATTTTTCATGTTTGTGTGGGTGGGTTTTAGGCTTAACCATAGTAGTGGACAAGATCCAGAAAGTAATGCAAGTTGCAACCTTGTGCTGACAGACTCCAATCGTTTTGAAAAAAACATAAAATTAAATTGTCATTTTTTTTGTTGTTTGTGTGGGTGGGTTTTCGGCTTAACCCCATTAGTTGACAAGATCTAGCCAGCTACACAAGTTGCAACCTTGTGCTGACAGACTCCAATCGTTCTTAAAAAAATACAATTAAAGTGTCAATAAAAAAAAAACAATACAATTGTCAATGTCTTATATATTTTTTTCTTCTATGTGTGTGCGTGGTTGTTAGGCTTCACCAATTTACCGCACAAGATCCAGCAACTACAGTACAGTCATGTTCAATCAAAAAATGAACAATACAAGTGTTACTGTTTTATATATTTTTTTTATCTGTGTGTGCGTGGGTGTTAGGCTTAAGCACATAACTGCAGAAGATCCAGCGACTACAGTACAGTCATGTTCATTGAATAAAAAAGCAATACCTGTGTCACTGTCATCTATTTTTTTCTTCTCTGTGTGCATGGGTGTTAGGCTTAACCACAATAGTGCACAAGATACAGTGACTACAGTCGTTTTCAATAAAAAAACAATTAAAGTGTCGTATTTTTTCTTGTTTGTGTGAGTGGTTTTCGGATCAACCGTAGTAGTAGTCAAGATCCAGAAAATTATGCAAGTTGCAACCTTGTGCTGACAGACTCCAATCGTTCTAAAAAAAATACAATTAAAGTGTCATATTTTTTTCTTGTTTGTGTGGGTGGGTTTTTCGCTTAACCGTAGTAGTGGACAAGATCCAGAAAGTTATGCAAGTTGCAACCTTGTGCTGACAGACTCCAATTGTTCTTAAAAAAATACAATTAAAGTGTCAGATGTTTTTCTTGATTGTGTGGGTGGGTTTTCAGCTTAACCGTAGTAGTGGACAAGATCCAGAAAGTTATGCAAGTTGCAACCTTGTGCTATCAGACTCCTATCGTTCTTAAAAAAAAATACAATGAAAGTATCATATTTTTTTCTTGTTTGTGTGGATGGGTTTTCGACTTAACCGTAGTAGTGGACAAGATCCAGAAAGTGATGCAAGTTGCAACCTTGTGCTGACAGACTCTAATCGTTCTTAAAAAGAATACAATTAAAGTGTCATATTTTTTTCTTGTTTGTGTGGGTGGGATTTTGGCTTAACCATAGTAGTGGACAAGATCCAGAAAGTAATGCAAGTTGCAACCTTGTGCTGACAGACTCCAATCGTTTTGAAAAAAACATAAAATTAAAGTGTCATTTTTTTTGTTTTTTGTGTGGGTGGGTTTTCGGCTTAACCCCATTAGTTGACAAGATCTGGCCAGCTACACAAGTTGCAACCTTCTGCTGACAGACTCCAATCATTCTTAAAAAAATACAATTAAAGTGTCAATAAAAAAAAACAATACAAGTGTCACTGTTTTATATATTTTTTTATCTGTGTGTGCGTGGGTGTTAGACTTAACCACATTAGCGCACAAGATCCAGCAACTACAGTACAGTCAATGTTCAAAAAAAATAAAACAATACAAGTGTCACTGTCTTATATATTTTTTTCTTCAGTATGTGCATGGGTGTTAGGCTTAACCACATAACTGCAGAAGATCCAGCGACTACAGTGCCGTCATGTTCAATGAAAAAAAAAAACAATACCTGTGTCACTGTCATATATTTTTTTCTTCTGTGTGTGCATGGGTGTTAGGCTTAACCACAGTAGTGCACAAGATACAGCGACTACAGTAGTGTTCAATAAAAAAAAACAATTAAAGTGTCATATATTTTTCTTGTTTGTGTGGGTGGGTATCAGCTTAACCGTAGTAGTGGACAAGATCCAGAAAGTTATGCAAGTTGCAACCTTGTGCTCACAGACTCCAATCGTTCTTAAAAAAAATACAACTAAAGTGTCATATTTTTTTGTTGTTTGTGTGGGTGGGTTTTCGACTCAACCGTAGTAGTGGACAAGATCCAGAAAGTGATTCAAGTTGCAACCTTGTGCTGACAGACTCTAATCGTTCTTAAAAAAAATACAACTAAAGTGTCATATTTTTTTCTTGTTTGTGAGGGTGGGTTTTTGGCTTAACCATAGTAGTGGGCAAGATCCAGAAAGTAATGCAAGTTGCAGCCTTGTGCTGACAGACACCAATCATTTTGAAAAAACCATACAATTAAAGTGTCATATTTTTTTCTTGTTTGTGCTGGTGGGTTTTAGGCTTAACCCAATTAGTTGACAAGATCCAGCCAGCTACACAAGTTGCAACCTTGTGCAAACAGACTCCAATTATTCTTAAAAAAATACAATTAAAGTGTCAATAAAAAAAAACAATACAAGTGTCACTGTCTTATATATTTTTTTCTTCTGTGTGTGCGTGGGTGTTAGGTTTAACCACAGTAGTGCACAAGATACAGCGACTACAGTCGTTTTCATTAAAAAAAATACAATTAAAGTATCAGATTTTTTTCTTGTTTGTGTGGGTGGGTTTTCGACTCAACCGTAGTAGTGGACAAGATCCAGAAAGTGATGCAAGTTGCAACCTTGTGCTGACAGACTCTAATCGTTCTTAAAAAAAATACAATTAAAGTGTCATATTTTCTTCTTGTTTGTGTGGGTGGGTTTTTGGCTTAACCATAGTAGTGGACAAGATCCAGAATGAAATGCAAGTTGCAAACTTTTGCTGACAGACTCCAATCGTTTTGAAAAAAACATAAAATTAAATTGTCATTTTTTTTGTTGTTTGTGTGGGTGGGTTTTCGGCTTAACCCCATTAGTTGACAAGATCTAGCCAGCTACACAAGTTCCAACCTTGTGCTGACAGACTCTAATCGTTCTTAAAAAAAATACAATTAAAGTGTCAATAAAAAAAAAACAATAAAGTGTCACTGTCTTATATATTTTTTTCTTCTGTGTGTGCGTGGGTGTTAGGCTTAACCACATAACTGCAGAAGTTCCAGCGACTACAGTACAGTCATGTTCAATGAAAAAAAAAAACAATACCTGTGTCACTGTCATATATTTTTTTCTTCTGTGTGTGCATGGGTGTTAGGCTTAACCACAGTAGTGCACAAGATACAGCGACTACAGTCATGTTCAATAAAAAAAAACAATTAAAGTGTCGTATTTTTTCTTGTTTGTGTGGGTGGTTTTCGGATTAACCGTAGTAGTGGACAAGATCCAGAAAGTAATGCAAGAAGCAACGTTATGCTGACAGACTCCAATCGTTCTTAAAAAAATACAATTAAAGTGTCATATTTTTTTCTTGTTTGTGTGGGTCGGTTTTTGGCTAAACCGTAGTAGTGGACAAGATCCAGAAAGTAATGCAAGTTGTAACCTTATGCTGACAGACTAAAATCGTTCTTAAAAAAATGCAATTAAAGTGTCAGATTTTTTTCTTGTTTGTATGGGTGGGTTTTCAGCTTAACCGTAGTAGTGGACAAGATCCAGAAAGTTATGCAAGGTGCAACCTTGTGCTGACAGACTCCAATCATTCTTAAAAAAAGTACAATGAAAGTATCATATTTTTTTCTTGTTTGTGTGGGTGGGTTTTCGACTTAACTGTAGTAGTGGACAAGATCCAGAAAGTGATGCAAGTTGCAACCTTGTGCTGACAGACTCTAATCATTCTTAAAAAGAATACAATTAAAGTGTCATATTTTTTTCTTGTTTGTGAGGGTTGGTTTTTGGCTTAACCATAGTAGTGGACAAGATCCAGAAAGTAATGCAAGTTGCAACCTTGTGCTGACAGACTCCAATCGTTTTGAAAAAAACATAAAATTAAATTGTCATTTTTTTTGTTGTTTGTGTGGGTGGGTTTTCGGCTTAACCCCATTAGTTGACAAGATCTAGCCAGCTACACAAGTTGCAACCTTGTGCTGACAGACTCCAATCGTTCTTAAAAAAAATACAATTAAAGTGTCAATCAAAAAAAAACAATACAAGTGTCACTGACTTATATATTTTTTTCATCTATGTGTGTGCGTGGGTGTTAGGCTTAACCACATTACCACACAAGATCCAGCAACTACAGTACAGTCGTGTTCAATCAAAAAAAGAACACTACAAGTGTTACTGTTTTATATATTTTTTTATATGTGTGTGCGTGGGTGTTAGACTTAACCACATTAGCGCACAAGATCCAGCAACTACAGTACAGTCGTGTTCAATTAAAAAAAATCAATTCAAGTGTCACTATCTTATATATTTTTTTCTTCTCTGTGTGTGTGGGTGTTAGGCTTAACCACATAACTGCAGAAGATCCAGCGACTACAGTACAGTCATGTTCAATGAAAAAAAAAGCAATACCTGTGTCACTGTCATATATTTTTTTCTTCTGTGTGTGCATGGGTGTTAGACTTAACCACAGTAGTGCACAAGATACAGCGACTAAAGTCATGTTCAATAAAAAAAACAATTAAAGTGTCATATTTTTTTCTTGTTTGTGTGGGTGGGTATCAGCTTAAGCATAGTAGTGGACAAGATCCAGAAAGTTATGCAAGTTTCAACCTTGTGCTGACAGACTCCAATCGTTCTTAAAAAAATACAATTAAAGTGTCATATATTTTTCATGTTTGTGTGGGTGGGTTTTAGGCTTAACCATAGTAGTGGACAAGATCCAGAAAGTAATGCAAGTTGCAACCTTGTGCTGACAGACTCCAATCGTTTTGAAAAAAACATAAAATTAAATTGTCATTTTTTTTGTTGTTTGTGTGGGTGGGTTTTCGGCTTAACCCCATTAGTTGACAAGATCTAGCCAGCTACACAAGTTGCAACCTTGTGCTGACAGACTCCAATCGTTCTTAAAAAAATACAATTAAAGTGTCAATCAAAAAAAAACAATACAATTGTCAATGTCTTATATATTTTTTTCTTCTATGTGTGTGCGTGGTTGTTAGGCTTCACCAATTTACCGCACAAGATCCAGCAACTACAGTACAGTCGTGTTCAATCAAAAAATGAACAATACAAGTGTTACTGTTTTATATATTTTTTTTATCTGTGTGTGCGTGGGTGTTAGGCTTAACCACATAACTGCAGAAGATCCAGCGACTACAGTACAGTCATGTTCATTGAATAAAAAAGCAATACCTGTGTCACTGTCATCTATTTTTTTCTTCTCTGTGTGCATGGGTGTTAGGCTTAACCACAATAGTGCACAAGATACAGCGACTACAGTCGTTTTCAATAAAAAAACAATTAAAGTGTCGTATTTTTTCTTGTTTGTGTGAGTGGTTTTCGGATCAACCGTAGTAGTAGTCAAGATCCAGAAAATTATGCAAGTTGCAACCTTGTGCTGACAGACTCCAATCGTTCTAAAAAAAATACAATTAAAGTGTCATATTTTTATCTTGTTTGTGTGGGTGGGTTTTTCGCTTAACCGTAGTAGTGGACAAGATCCAGAAAGTTATGCAAGTTGCAACCTTGTGCTGACAGACTCCAATTGTTCTTAAAAAAATACAATTAAAGTGTCAGATGTTTTTCTTGATTGTGTGGGTGGGTTTTCAGCTTAACCGTAGTAGTGGACAAGATCCAGAAAGTTATGCAAGTTGCAACCTTGTGCTATCAGACTCCTATCGTTCTTAAAAAAAAATACAATGAAAGTATCATATTTTTTTCTTGTTTGTGTGGATGGGTTTTCGACTTAACCGTAGTAGTGGACAAGATCCAGAAAGTGATGCAAGTTGCAACCTTGTGCTGACAGACTCTAATCGTTCTTAAAAAGAATACAATTAAAGTGTCATATTTTTTTCTTGTTTGTGTGGGTGGGATTTTGGCTTAACCATAGTAGTGGACAAGATCCAGAAAGTAATGCAAGTTGCAACCTTGTGCTGACAGACTCCAATCGTTTTGAAAAAAACATAAAATTAAAGTGTCATTTTTTTTGTTGTTTGTGTGGGTGGGTTTTCGGCTTAACCCCATTAGTTGACAAGATCTGGCCAGCTACACAAGTTGCAACCTTCTGCTGACAGACTCCAATCATTCTTAAAAAAATACAATTAAAGTGTCAATAAAAAAAAACAATACAAGTGTCACTGTTTTATATATTTTTTTATCTGTGTGTGCGTGGGTGTTAGACTTAACCACATTAGCGCACAAGATCCAGCAACTACAGTACAGTCAATGTTAAAAAAAAATTAAACAATACAAGTGTCACTGTCTTATATATTTTTTTCTTCTGTGTGTGCATGGGTGTTAGGCTTAACCACATAACTGCAGAAGATCCAGCAACTACAGTGCCGTCATGTTCAATGAAAAAAAAAAACAATACCTGTGTCACTGTCATATATTTTTTTCTTCTGTGTGTGCATGGGTGTTAGGCTTAACCACAATAGTGCACAAGATACAGCGACTACAGTAGTGTTCAATAAAAAAAAACAATTAAAGTGTCATATATTTTTCTTGTTTGTGTGGGTGGGTATCAGCTTAACCGTAGTAGTGGACAAGATCCAGAAAGTTATGCAAGTTGCAACCTTGTGCTCACAGACTCCAATCGTTCTTAAAAAAAATACAACTAAAGTGTCATATTTTTTTGTTGTTTGTGTGGGTGGGTTTTCTACTCAACCGTAGTAGTGGACAAGATCCAGAAAGTGATTCAAGTTGCAACCTTGTGCTGACAGACTCTAATCGTTCTTAAAAAAAATACAACTAAAGTGTCATATTTTTTTCTTGTTTGTGAGGGTGGGTTTTTGGCTTAACCATAGTAGTGGGCAAGATCCAGAAAGTAATGCAAGTTGCAGCCTTGTGCTGACAGACACCAATCATTTTGAAAAAACCATACAATTAAAGTGTCATATTTTTTTCTTGTTTGTGCTGGTGGGTTTTAGGCTTAACCCAATTAGTTGACAAGATCCAGCCAGCTACACAAGTTGCAACCTTGTGCAAACAGACTCCAATTATTCTTAAAAAAATACAATTAAAGTGTCAATAAAAAAAAACAATACAAGTGTCACTGTCTTATATATTTTTTTCTTCTGTGTGTGCGTGGGTGTTAGGTTTAACCACAGTAGTGCACAAGATACAGCGACTACAGTCGTTTTCATTAAAAAAAATACAATTAAAGTATCAGATTTTTTTCTTGTTTGTGTGGGTGGGTTTTCGACTCAACCGTAGTAGTGGACAAGATCCAGAAAGTGAGGCAAGTTGCAACCTTGTGCTGACAGACTCTAATCGTTCTTAAAAAAAATACAATTAAAGTGTCATATTTTCTTCTTGTTTGTGTGGGTGGGTTTTTGGCTTAACCATAGTAGTGGACAAGATCCAGAATGAAATGCAAGTTGCAAACTTTTGCTGACAGACTCCAATCGTTTTGAAAAAAACATAAAATTAAATTGTCATTTTTTTTGTTGTTTGTGTGGGTGGGTTTTCGGCTTAACCCCATTAGTTGACAAGATCTAGCCAGCTACACAAGTTCCAACCTTGTGCTGACAGACTCTAATCGTTCTTAAAAAAAATACAATTAAAGTGTCAATAAAAAAAAAACAATACAAGTGTCACTTTCTTATATATTTTTTTCTTCTGTGTGTGTGCGTGGGTGTTAGGCTTAACCACATTACCGCACAAGATCCAACAACTACAATACAGTCGTGTTCAATCAAAAAAAGAACAATACAAGTGTCACTGTCTTATATATTTTTTTCTTCTGTGTGTGCGTGGGTGTTAGGCTTAACCACATAACTGCACAAGATCCAGCAACTACAGTACAGTCGTGTTCAATCAAAAAAAGAACACTACAAGTGTTACTGTTTTATATATTTTTTTATATGTGTGTGCGTGGGTGTTAGACTTAACCACATTAGCGCACAAGATCCAGCAACTACAGTACAGTCGTGTTCAATTAAAAAAAAAGCAATACCTGTGTCACTGTCATATATTTTTTTCTTCTGTGTGTGCGTGGGTGTTAGGCTTAACCACAGTAGTGCACAAGATACAGCGACTACAGTCATGTTCAATAAAAAAAAACAATTAAAGTGTCGTATTTTTTCTTGTTTGTGTGGGTGGTTTTCGGATTAACCGTAGTAGTGGACAAGATCCAGAAAGTAATGCAAGAAGCAACGTTATGCTGACAGACTCCAATCGTTTTGAAAAAAACATAAAATTAAAGTGTCATTTTTTTTGTTGTTTGTGTGGGTGGGTTTTCGGCTTAACCCCATTAGTTGACAAGATCTGGCCAGCTACACAAGTTGCAACCTTCTGCTGACAGACTCCAATCATTCTTAAAAAAAATACAATTAAAGTGTCAATTAAAAAAAACAATACAAGTTTCACTGTCTTATATATTTTTTTCTTCTATGTGTGTGCATGGGTGTTAGGCATAACCACATTACCGCACAAGATCCAGCAGCTACAGTACAGTCGTGTTCATTCAAGAAAAGAACAATACAAGTGTTACTGTTTTATATATTTTTTATCTGTGTGTGCGTGGGTGTTAGACTTAACCACATTATCGCTCAAGATCCAGCAACCACAGTACAGTCGTGTTCAATTAAAAAAATATATATACAAGTGTCACTGTCTTATATATTTTTTTCTTCTGTGTGTGCGTGGATGTTAGGCTTAACCACATAACTGTAGAAGATCCAGCAACTACAGTACAGTCATGTTCAATGAAAAAAAAAGCAATACCTGTGTCACTGTCATGTATTTTTGTCTTCTGTGTGTGCATGGGTGTTAGGCTTAACCACAGTAGTGCACAAGATACAGAGACTACAGTCGTGTTCAATAAAAAAAAACAATTAAAGTGTCATATTTTTTAATTGTTTGTGTGGGTGGGTTTTTGGCTTAACCGTAGTAGTGGAGAAGATCCAAAAAGTTATGCAAGTTGCAACCTTATGCTGACAGACTCCAATCGTTCTTAAAAAAAATACAATTAAAGTATCATGTTTTTTTCTTGTTTGTGTGGGTGGGTTTTCGACTTAACCGTAGTAGTGGACAAAATCCAGAAAGTGATGCAAGTTGCAACCTTGTGCTGACAGACTCTAATCGTTCTTAAAAAAATAAAATTAAAGTGTCATATTTTTTCCTTGTTTGTGTGCGTGGGTTTTTGGCTTAACCGTAGTAGTGGACAAGATCCAGAAAGTGATGCAAGTTGCAACCTTGTGCTGACAGACTCCAATCGTTCTTAAAAAAATACAATTAAAGTGTCATATATTTTTCATGTTTGTGTGGGTGGGTTTTAGGCTTAACCATAGTAGTGGACAAGATCCAGAAAGTAATGCAAGTTGCAACCTTGTGCTGACAGACTCCAATCGTTTTGAAAAAAACATAAAATTAAATTGTCATTTTTTTTGTTGTTTGTGTGGGTGGGTTCTCGGCTTAACCCCATTAGTTGACAAGATCTAGCCAGCTACACAAGTTGCAACCTTGTGCTGACAGACTCCAATCGTTCTTAAAAAAATACAATTAAAGTGTCAATAAAAAAAAAACAATACAATTGTCAATGTCTTATATATTTTTTTCTTCTATGTGTGTGCGTGGTTGTTAGGCTTCACCAATTTACCGCACAAGATCCAGCAACTACAGTACAGTCGTGTTCAATCAAAAAATGAACAATACAAGTGTTACTGTTTTATATATTTTTTTTATCTGTGTGTGCGTGGGTGTTAGGCTTAAGCACATAACTGCAGAAGATCCAGCGACTACAGTACAGTCATGTTCATTGAATAAAAAAGCAATACCTGTGTCACTGTCATCTATTTTTTTCTTCTCTGTGTGCATGGGTGTTAGGCTTAACCACAATAGTGCACAAGATACAGTGACTACAGTCGTTTTCAATAAAAAAACAATTAAAGTGTCGTATTTTTTCTTGTTTGTGTGAGTGGTTTTCGGATCAACCGTAGTAGTAGTCAAGATCCAGAAAATTATGCAAGTTGCAACCTTGTGCTGACAGACTCCAATCGTTCTAAAAAAAATACAATTAAAGTGTCATATTTTTTTCTTGTTTGTGTGGGTGGGTTTTTCGCTTAACCGTAGTAGTGGACAAGATCCAGAAAGTTATGCAAGTTGCAACCTTGTGCTGACAGACTCCAATTGTTCTTAAAAAAATACAATTAAAGTGTCAGATGTTTTTCTTGATTGTGTGGGTGGGTTTTCAGCTTAACCGTAGTAGTGGACAAGATCCAGAAAGTTATGCAAGTTGCAACCTTGTGCTATCAGACTCCTATCGTTCTTAAAAAAAAATACAATGAAAGTATCATATTTTTTTCTTGTTTGTGTGGATGGGTTTTCGACTTAACCGTAGTAGTGGACAAGATCCAGAAAGTGATGCAAGTTGCAACCTTGTGCTGACAGACTCTAATCGTTCTTAAAAAGAATACAATTAAAGTGTCATATTTTTTTCTTGTTTGTGTGGGTGGGATTTTGGCTTAACCATAGTAGTGGACAAGATCCAGAAAGTAATGCAAGTTGCAACCTTGTGCTGACAGACTCCAATCGTTTTGAAAAAAACATAAAATTAAAGTGTCATTTTTTTTGTTTTTTGTGTGGGTGGGTTTTCGGCTTAACCCCATTAGTTGACAAGATCTGGCCAGCTACACAAGTTGCAACCTTCTGCTGACAGACTCCAATCATTCTTAAAAAAATACAATTAAAGTGTCAATAAAAAAAAACAATACAAGTGTCACTGTTTTATATATTTTTTTATCTGTGTGTGCGTGGGTGTTAGACTTAACCACATTAGCGCACAAGATCCAGCAACTACAGTACAGTCAATGTTCAAAAAAAATAAAACAATACAAGTGTCACTGTCTTATATATTTTTTTCTTCAGTATGTGCATGGGTGTTAGGCTTAACCACATAACTGCAGAAGATCCAGCGACTACAGTGCCGTCATGTTCAATGAAAAAAAAAAACAATACCTGTGTCACTGTCATATATTTTTTTCTTCTGTGTGTGCATGGGTGTTAGGCTTAACCACAGTAGTGCACAAGATACAGCGACTACAGTAGTGTTCAATAAAAAAAAACAATTAAAGTGTCATATATTTTTCTTGTTTGTGTGGGTGGGTATCAGCTTAACCGTAGTAGTGGACAAGATCCAGAAAGTTATGCAAGTTGCAACCTTGTGCTCACAGACTCCAATCGTTCTTAAAAAAAATACAACTAAAGTGTCATATTTTTTTGTTGTTTGTGTGGGTGGGTTTTCGACTCAACCGTAGTAGTGGACAAGATCCAGAAAGTGATTCAAGTTGCAACCTTGTGCTGACAGACTCTAATCGTTCTTAAAAAAAATACAACTAAAGTGTCATATTTTTTTCTTGTTTGTGAGGGTGGGTTTTTGGCTTAACCATAGTAGTGGGCAAGATCCAGAAAGTAATGCAAGTTGCAGCCTTGTGCTGACAGACACCAATCATTTTGAAAAAACCATACAATTAAAGTGTCATATTTTTTTCTTGTTTGTGCTGGTGGGTTTTAGGCTTAACCCAATTAGTTGACAAGATCCAGCCAGCTACACAAGTTGCAACCTTGTGCAAACAGACTCCAATTATTCTTAAAAAAATACAATTAAAGTGTCAATAAAAAAAAACAATACAAGTGTCACTGTCTTATATATTTTTTTCTTCTGTGTGTGCGTGGGTGTTAGGTTTAACCACAGTAGTGCACAAGATACAGCGACTACAGTCGTTTTCATTAAAAAAAATACAATTAAAGTATCAGATTTTTTTCTTGTTTGTGTGGGTGGGTTTTCGACTCAACCGTAGTAGTGGACAAGATCCAGAAAGTGATGCAAGTTGCAACCTTGTGCTGACAGACTCTAATCGTTCTTAAAAAAAATACAATTAAAGTGTCATATTTTCTTCTTGTTTGTGTGGGTGGGTTTTTGGCTTAACCATAGTAGTGGACAAGATCCAGAATGAAATGCAAGTTGCAAACTTTTGCTGACAGACTCCAATCGTTTTGAAAAAAACATAAAATTAAATTGTCATTTTTTTTGTTGTTTGTGTGGGTGGGTTTTCGGCTTAACCCCATTAGTTGACAAGATCTAGCCAGCTACACAAGTTCCAACCTTGTGCTGACAGACTCTAATCGTTCTTAAAAAAAATACAATTAAAGTGTCAATAAAAAAAAAACAATAAAGTGTCACTGTCTTATATATTTTTTTCTTCTGTGTGTGCGTGGGTGTTAGGCTTAACCACATAACTGCAGAAGTTCCAGCGACTACAGTACAGTCATGTTCAATGAAAAAAAAAAACAATACCTGTGTCACTGTCATATATTTTTTTCTTCTGTGTGTGCATGGGTGTTAGGCTTAACCACAGTAGTGCACAAGATACAGCGACTACAGTCATGTTCAATAAAAAAAAACAATTAAAGTGTCGTATTTTTTCTTGTTTGTGTGGGTGGTTTTCGGATTAACCGTAGTAGTGGACAAGATCCAGAAAGTAATGCAAGAAGCAACGTTATGCTGACAGACTCCAATCGTTCTTAAAAAAATACAATTAAAGTGTCATATTTTTTTCTTGTTTGTGTGGGTCGGTTTTTGGCTAAACCGTAGTAGTGGACAAGATCCAGAAAGTAATGCAAGTTGTAACCTTATGCTGACAGACTAAAATCGTTCTTAAAAAAATGCAATTAAAGTGTCAGATTTTTTTCTTGTTTGTATGGGTGGGTTTTCAGCTTAACCGTAGTAGTGGACAAGATCCAGAAAGTTATGCAAGGTGCAACCTTGTGCTGACAGACTCCAATCATTCTTAAAAAAAGTACAATGAAAGTATCATATTTTTTTCTTGTTTGTGTGGGTGGGTTTTCGACTTAACTGTAGTAGTGGACAAGATCCAGAAAGTGATGCAAGTTGCAACCTTGTGCTGACAGACTCTAATCATTCTTAAAAAGAATACAATTAAAGTGTCATATTTTTTTCTTGTTTGTGAGGGTTGGTTTTTGGCTTAACCATAGTAGTGGACAAGATCCAGAAAGTAATGCAAGTTGCAACCTTGTGCTGACAGACTCCAATCGTTTTGAAAAAAACATAAAATTAAATTGTCATTTTTTTTGTTGTTTGTGTGGGTGGGTTTTCGGCTTAACCCCATTAGTTGACAAGATCTAGCCAGCTACACAAGTTGCAACCTTGTGCTGACAGACTCCAATCGTTCTTAAAAAAAATACAATTAAAGTGTCAATCAAAAAAAAACAATACAAGTGTCACTGACTTATATATTTTTTTCATCTATGTGTGTGCGTGGGTGTTAGGCTTAACCACATTACCGCACAAGATCCAGCAACTACAGTACAGTCGTGTTCAATCAAAAAAAGAACACTACAAGTGTTACTGTTTTATATATTTTTTTATATGTGTGTGCGTGGGTGTTAGACTTAACCACATTAGCGCACAAGATCCAGCAACTACAGTACAGTCGTGTTCAATTAAAAAAAATCAATTCAAGTGTCACTATCTTATATATTTTTTTCTTCTGTGTGTGCGTGGGTGTTAGGCTTAACCACATAACTGCAGAAGATCCAGCGACTACAGTACAGTCATGTTCAATGAAAAAAAAAGCAATACCTGTGTCACTGTCATATATTTTTTTCTTCTGTGTGTGCATGGGTGTTAGACTTAACCACAGTAGTGCACAAGATACAGCGACTAAAGTCATGTTCAATAAAAAAAACAATTAAAGTGTCATATTTTTTTCTTGTTTGTGTGGGTGGGTATCAGCTTAAGCATAGTAGTGGACAAGATCCAGAAAGTTATGCAAGTTTCAACCTTGTGCTGACAGACTCCAATCGTTCTTAAAAAAATACAATTAAAGTGTCATATATTTTTCATGTTTGTGTGGGTGGGTTTTAGGCTTAACCATAGTAGTGGACAAGATCCAGAAAGTAATGCAAGTTGCAACCTTGTGCTGACAGACTCCAATCGTTTTGAAAAAAACATAAAATTAAATTGTCATTTTTTTTGTTGTTTGTGTGGGTGGGTTTTCGGCTTAACCCCATTAGTTGACAAGATCTAGCCAGCTACACAAGTTGCAACCTTGTGCTGACAGACTCCAATCGTTCTTAAAAAAATACAATTAAAGTGTCAATCAAAAAAAAACAATACAATTGTCAATGTCTTATATATTTTTTTCTTCTATGTGTGTGCGTGGGTGTTAGGCTTAACCACATTACCGTAGAAGGTCCAGCAACTACAGTACAGTCATGTTCAATCAAAAAAAGAACAATACAAGTGTTACTGTTTTATATATTTTTTTATCTGTGTGTGCGTGGGTGTTAGGCTTAACCACATAACTGCAGAAGATCCAGCGACTACAGTACAGTCATGTTCAATGAATAAAAAAGCAATACCTGTGTCACTGTCATCTATTTTTTTCTTCTGTGTGTGCGTGGGTGTTAGGCTTAACCACAGTAGTGCACAAGATACAGCGACTACAGTCGTTTTCAATAAAAAAAACAATTAAAGTGTCGTATTTTTTCTTGTTTGTGTGAGTGGTTTTCGGATCAACCGTAGTAGTAGTCAAGATCCAGAAAATTATGCAAGTTGCAACCTTGTGCTGACAGACTCCAATCGTTCTAAAAAAAATACAATTAAAGTGTCATATTTTTTTCTTGTTTGTGTGGATGGGTTTTCGACTTAACCGTTGTAGTGGACAAGATCCAGAAAGTGATGCAAGTTGCAACCTTGTGCTGACAGACTCTAATCGTTCTTAAAAAGAATACAATTAAAGTGTCATATTTTTTTCTTGTTTGTGTGGGTGGGTTTTTGGCTTAACCATAGTAGTGGACAAGATCCAGAAAGTAATGCAAGTTGCAACCTTGTGCTGACAGACTCCAATCGTTTTGAAAAAAACATAAAATTAAATTGTCATTTTTTTTGTTGTTTGTGTGGGTGGGTTTTCGGCTTAACCCCATTAGTTGACAAGATCTAGCCAGCTACACAAGTTGCAACCTTGTGCTGACAGACTCCAATCATTCTTAAAAAAATACAATTAAAGTGTCAATCAAAAAAAAACAATACAATTGTCAATGTCTTATATATTTTTTTCTTCTATGTGTGTGCGTGGTTGTTAGGCTTCACCAATTTACCGCACAAGATCCAGCAACTACAGTACAGTCGTGTTCAATCAAAAAATGAACAATACAAGTGTTACTGTTTTATATATTTTTTTTATCTGTGTGTGCGTGGGTGTTAGGCTTAAGCACATAACTGCAGAAGATCCAGCGACTACAGTACAGTCATGTTCATTGAATAAAAAAGCAATACCTGTGTCACTGTCATCTATTTTTTTCTTCTCTGTGTGCATGGGTGTTAGGCTTAACCACAATAGTGCACAAGATACAGCGACTACAGTCGTTTTCAATAAAAAAACAATTAAAGTGTCGTATTTTTTCTTGTTTGTGTGAGTGGTTTTCGGATCAACCGTAGTAGTAGTCAAGATCCAGAAAATTATGCAAGTTGCAACCTTGTGCTGACAGACTCCAATCGTTCTAAAAAAAATACAATTAAAGTGTCATATTTTTTTCTTGTTTGTGTGGGTGGGTTTTTCGCTTAACCGTAGTAGTGGACAAGATCCAGAAAGTTATGCAAGTTGCAACCTTGTGCTGACAGACTCCAATTGTTCTTAAAAAAATACAATTAAAGTGTCAGATGTTTTTCTTGATTGTGTGGGTGGGTTTTCAGCTTAACCGTAGTAGTGGACAAGATCCAGAAAGTTATGCAAGTTGCAACCTTGTGCTATCAGACTCCTATCGTTCTTAAAAAAAAATACAATGAAAGTATCATATTTTTTTCTTGTTTGTGTGGATGGGTTTTCGACTTAACCGTAGTAGTGGACAAGATCCAGAAAGTGATGCAAGTTGCAACCTTGTGCTGACAGACTCTAATCGTTCTTAAAAAGAATACAATTAAAGTGTCATATTTTTTTCTTGTTTGTGTGGGTGGGATTTTGGCTTAACCATAGTAGTGGACAAGATCCAGAAAGTAATGCAAGTTGCAACCTTGTGCTGACAGACTCCAATCGTTTTGAAAAAAACATAAAATTAAAGTGTCATTTTTTTTGTTTTTTGTGTGGGTGGGTTTTCGGCTTAACCCCATTAGTTGACAAGATCTGGCCAGCTACACAAGTTGCAACCTTCTGCTGACAGACTCCAATCATTCTTAAAAAAATACAATTAAAGTGTCAATAAAAAAAAACAATACAAGTGTCACTGTTTTATATATTTTTTTATCTGTGTGTGCGTGGGTGTTAGACTTAACCACATTAGCGCACAAGATCCAGCAACTACAGTACAGTCAATGTTAAAAAAAAATTAAACAATACAAGTGTCACTGTCTTATATATTTTTTTCTTCTGTGTGTGCATGGGTGTTAGGCTTAACCACATAACTGCAGAAGATCCAGCAACTACAGTGCCGTCATGTTCAATGAAAAAAAAAAACAATACCTGTGTCACTGTCATATATTTTTTTCTTCTGTGTGTGCATGGGTGTTAGGCTTAACCACAGTAGTGCACAAGATACAGCGACTACAGTAGTGTTCAATAAAAAAAAACAATTAAAGTGTCATATATTTTTCTTGTTTGTGTGGGTGGGTATCAGCTTAACCGTAGTAGTGGGCAAGATCCAGAAAGTAATGCAAGTTGCAGCCTTGTGCTGACAGACACCAATCATTTTGAAAAAACCATACAATTAAAGTGTCATATTTTTTTCTTGTTTGTGCTGGTGGGTTTTAGGCTTAACCCAATTAGTTGACAAGATCCAGCCAGCTACACAAGTTGCAACCTTGTGCAAACAGACTCCAATTATTCTTAAAAAAATACAATTAAAGTGTCAATAAAAAAAAACAATACAAGTGTCACTGTCTTATATATTTTTTTCTTCTGTGTGTGCGTGGGTGTTAGGTTTAACCACAGTAGTGCACAAGATACAGCGACTACAGTCGTTTTCATTAAAAAAAATACAATTAAAGTATCAGATTTTTTTCTTGTTTGTGTGGGTGGGTTTTCGACTCAACCGTAGTAGTGGACAAGATCCAGAAAGTGAGGCAAGTTGCAACCTTGTGCTGACAGACTCTAATCGTTCTTAAAAAAAATACAATTAAAGTGTCATATTTTCTTCTTGTTTGTGTGGGTGGGTTTTTGGCTTAACCATAGTAGTGGACAAGATCCAGAATGAAATGCAAGTTGCAAACTTTTGCTGACAGACTCCAATCGTTTTGAAAAAAACATAAAATTAAATTGTCATTTTTTTTGTTGTTTGTGTGGGTGGGTTTTCGGCTTAACCCCATTAGTTGACAAGATCTAGCCAGCTACACAAGTTCCAACCTTCTGCTGACAGACTCTAATCGTTCTTAAAAAAAATACAATTAAAGTGTCAATAAAAAAAAAACAATACAAGTGTCACTTTCTTATATATTTTTTTCTTCTGTGTGTGTGCGTGGGTGTTAGGCTTAACCACATTACCGCACAAGATCCAACAACTACAATACAGTCGTGTTCAATCAAAAAAAGAACAATACAAGTGTCACTGTCTTATATATTTTTTTCTTCTGTGTGTGCGTGGGTGTTAGGCTTAACCACATAACTGCAGAAGTTCCAGCGACTACAGTACAGTCATGTTCAATGAAAAAAAAAAACAATACCTGTGTCACTGTCATATATTTTTTTCTTCTGTGTGTGCATGGGTGTTAGGCTTAACCACAGTAGTGCACAAGATACAGCGACTACAGTCATGTTCAATTAAAAAAAAACAATTAAAGTGTCATATTTTTTCTTGTTTGTGTGGGTGGTTTTCGGATTAACCGTAGTAGTGGACAAGATCCAGAAAGTAATGCAAGAAGCAACGTTATGCTGACAGACTCCAATCGTTCTTAAAAAAATACAATTAAAGTGTCATATTTTTTTCTTGTTTGTGTGGGTCGGTTTTTGGCTAAACCGTAGTAGTGGACAAGATCCAGAAAGTAATGCAAGTTGTAACCTTATGCTGACAGACTAAAATCGTTCTTAAAAAAATGCAATTAAAGTGTCAGATTTTTTTCTTGTTTGTATGGGTGGGTTTTCAGCTTAACCATAGTAGTGGACAAGATCCAGAAAGTTATGCAAGGTGCAACCTTGTGCTGACAGACTCCAATCATTCTTAAAAAAAGTACAATGAAAGTATCATATTTTTTTCTTGTTTGTGTGGGTGGGTTTTCGACTTAACTGTAGTAGTGGACAAGATCCAGAAAGTGATGCAAGTTGCAACCTTGTGCTGACAGACTCTAATCATTCTTAAAAAGAATACAATTAAAGTGTCATATTTTTTTCTTGTTTGTGAGGGTTGGTTTTTGGCTTAACCATAGTAGTGGACAAGATCCAGAAAGTAATGCAAGTTGCAACCTTGTGCTGACAGACTCCAATCGTTTTGAAAAAAACATAAAATTAAATTGTCATTTTTTTTGTTGTTTGTGTGGGTGGGTTTTCGGCTTAACCCCATTAGTTGACAAGATCTAGCCAGCTACACAAGTTGCAACCTTGTGCTGACAGACTCCAATCGTTCTTAAAAAAAATACAATTAAAGTGTCAATCAAAAAAAAACAATACAAGTGTCACTGACTTATATATTTTTTTCATCTATGTGTGTGCGTGGGTGTTAGGCTTAACCACATTACCGCACAAGATCCAGCAACTACAGTACAGTCGTGTTCAATCAAAAAAAGAACACTACAAGTGTTACTGTTTTATATATTTTTTTATATGTGTGTGCGTGGGTGTTAGACTTAACCACATTAGCGCACAAGATCCAGCAACTACAGTACAGTCGTGTTCAATTAAAAAAAATCAATTCAAGTGTCACTATCTTATATATTTTTTTCTTCTGTGTGTGCGTGGGTGTTAGGCTTAACCACATAACTGCAGAAGATCCAGCGACTACAGTACAGTCATGTTCAAAGAAAAAAAAAGCAATACCTGTGTCACTGTCATATATTTTTTTCTTCTGTGTGTGCATGGGTGTTAGACTTAACCACAGTAGTGCACAAGATACAGCGACTAAAGTCATGTTCAATAAAAAAAACAATTAAAGTGTCATATTTTTTTCTTGTTTGTGTGGGTGGGTATCAGCTTAAGCATAGTAGTGGACAAGATCCAGAAAGTTATGCAAGTTTCAACCTTGTGCTGACAGACTCCAATCGTTCTTAAAAAAAATACAATTAAAGTGTCAATCAAAAAAAAACAATACAAGTGTCAAAGTCTTATATATTTTTTTCTTCTATGTGTGTGCGTGGGTGTTAGGCTTAACCACATTAACGCACAAGATCCAGTAACTACAGTACAGTCATGTTCAATCAAGTAAAGAACAATACAAGTGTTACTGTTTTATATATTTTTTTATCTGTGTGTGCGTGGGTGTTAGACTTAACCACATTAGCGCACAAGATCCAGCAACTACAGTACAGTCATGTTCAATTTAAAAAAAAAAATATACAAGTGTCACTGTCTTATATATTTTTTCTTCTGTGTGTGCGTGGGTGTTAGGCTTAACCACATAACTGCAGAAGATACAGCGACTACAGCACAGTCGTGTTCAATGAAAAAAAAAAGCAATACCTGTGTCACTCTCATATATTTTTTTCTTCTGTGTGTGCATGGGTGTTAGGCTTAACCACAGTAGTGCACAAGACACAGCGACTACAGTCGTTTTCAATTAAAAAAAAAACAATTAAAGTGTCATATTTTTTTCTTGTTTGTAAGGGTTGGTTTTTGGCTTAACCATAGTAGTGGACAAGATCCAGAAAGTGATGCAAGTTGCAACCTTGTGCTGACAGACTCTAATCGTTCTAAAAAAAATACAATTAAAGTGTCATATTTTTATCTTGTTTGTGTGGGTGGGTTTTTGGCTTAACCATAGTAGTGGGCAAGATCCAGAAAGTAATGCAAGTTGCAACCTTGTGCTGACAGACTCCAATCATTTTGAAAAAAACATGCAAATAAAGTGTCATATTTTTTTCTTGCTTGTGCTGGTGGGTTTTCGGCTTAACCCCATTAGTTGACAAGATCCAGCCAGCTACACAAGTTGCAACCTTGTGCAAAAAGACTCCAATTGTTCTTAAAAAAAATACAATTAAAGTGTCAAAAAAACCCAATACAAGTGTCACTGTCTTATATATTTTTTTCTTCTGAGTGTGCGTGGGTGTTAGGCTTAACCACCGTAGTGCACAAGATACAGCGACTACAGTCGTTTTCAATTAAAAAAAAAACAATTAAAGTGTGGTATTTTTTCTTTTTTGTGTGGGTGGTTTTCGGATTAACCGTAGTAGTGGACAAGATCCAGAAAGTTATGCAATTTGCAACCTTGTGCTGAGAGACTCCAATCGTTCTTAAAAGAAATACAATTAAAGTGTCATATTTTTTTCTTGTTTGTGTGGGTGGGTTTTTGGCTTAACCCCATTATTTGACAAGATCTAGCCAGCTACACAAGTTGCAACCTTGTGCTGACAGACTCCAATCGTTCTTAAAAAAAATACAATTAAAGTGTCAATAAAAAAAAAACAATACAAGTGTCACTGTCTTATATATATTTTTCTTCTGTGTGTGTGCGTGGGTGTTAGGCTTAACCACATTACCGTAGAAGGTCCAGCAACTACAGTACAGTCATGTTCAATCAAAAAAAGAACAATACAAGTGTTACTGTTTTATATATTTTTTTATCTGTGTGTGCGTGGGTGTTAGGCTTAACCACATAACTGCAGAAGATCCAGCGACTACAGTACAGTCATGTTCAATGAATAAAAAAGCAATACCTGTGTCACTGTCATCTATTTTTTTCTTCTGTGTGTGCGTGGGTGTTAGGCTTAACCACAGTAGTGCACAAGATACAGCGACTACAGTCATGTTCAATAAAAAAAACAATTAAAGTGTCGTATTTTTTCTTGTTTGTGTGAGTGGTTTTCGGATCAACCGTAGTAGTAGTCAAGATCCAGAAAATTATGCAAGTTGCAACCTTGTGCTGACAGACTCCAATCGTTCTAAAAAAAATACAATTAAAGTGTCATATTTTTTTCTTGTTTGTGTGGATGGGTTTTCGACTTAACCGTTGTAGTGGACAAGATCCAGAAAGTGATGCAAGTTGCAACCTTGTGCTGACAGACTCTAATCGTTCTTAAAAAGAATACAATTAAAGTGTCATATTTTTTTCTTGTTTGTGTGGGTGGGTTTTTGGCTTAACCATAGTAGTGGACAAGATCCAGAAAGTAATGCAAGTTGCAACCTTGTGCTGACAGACTCCAATCGTTTTGAAAAAAACATAAAATTAAAGTGTCATTTTTTTTGTTGTTTGTGTGGGTGGGTTTTCGGCTTAACCCCATTAGTTGACAAGATCTGGCCAGCTACACAAGTTGCAACCTTGTGCTGACAGACTCCAATCATTCTTAAAAAAAATACAATTAAAGTGTCAATAAAAAAAAACAATACAAGTGTCACTGTCTTATATATTTTTTTCTTCTATGTGTGTGCGTGGGTGTTAGGCATAACCACATTACCGCACAAGATCCAGCAGCTACAGTACAGCCGTGTTCATTCAAGAAAAGAACAATACAAGTGTTACTGTTTTATATATTTTTTATCTGTGTGTGCGTGGGTGTTAGACTTAACCACATTAGCGCACAAGATCCAGCAACTACAGTACAGTCGTGTTCAATTAAAAAAAAAAATATACAAGTGTCACTGTCTTATAAATTTTTTTCTTCTGTGTGTGTGCGTGCGTGTTAGGCTTCACCAATTTACCGCACAAGATCCAGCAACTACAGTACAGTCATGTTCAATCAAAAAAAGAACAATACAAGTGTTACTGTTTTATATATTTTTTTTATCTGTGTGTGCGTGGGTGTTAGGCTTAACCACATAACTGCAGAAGATCCAGCGACTACAGTACAGTCATGTTCAATGAATAAAAAAGCAATACCTGTGTCACTGTCATCTATTTTTTTCTTCTGTGTGTGCGTGGGTGTTAGGCTTAACCACAATAGTGCACAAGATACAGCGACTACAGTCGTTTTCAATAAAAAAAACAATTAAAGTGTCGTATTTTTTCTTGTTTGTGTGAGTGGTTTTCGGATCAACCGTAGTAGTAGTCAAGATCCAGAAAATTATGCAAGTTGCAACCTTGTGCTGACAGACTCCAATCGTTCTAAAAAAAATACAATTAAAGTGTCATATTTTTTTCTTGTTTGTGTGGGTGGGTTTTTCGCTTAACCGTAGTAGTGGACAAGATCCAGAAAGTTATGCAAGTTGCAACCTTGTGCTGACAGACTCCAATTGTTCTTAAAAAAATACAATTAAAGTGTCAGATTTTTTTCTTGTTTGTGTGGGTGGGTTTTCAGCTTAACCGTAGTAGTGGACAAGATCCAGAAAGTTATGCAAGTTGCAACCTTGTGCTATCAGACTCTAATTGTTCTTAATAAAAATACAATTAAAGTGTCATATTTTTTTCTTGTTTGTGTGGGTGGGTTTTTGGCTTAACCCCATTAGTTGACAAGATCTAGCCAGGTACACAAGTTGCTACCTTGTGCTGACAGACTCCAATCGTTCTTAAAAAAAATACAATTAAAGTGTCAATAAAAAAAAAACAATACAAGTGTCACTGTCTTATATATTTTTTTCTTCTGTGTGTCTGCGTGGGTGTTAAGCTTAACCACATTACCGCACAAGGTCCAGCAACTACAGTACAGTCGTGTTCAATAAATAAAAGAACAATACAAGTGTTACTGTTTTATATATTTTTTTATCTGTGTGTGCGTGGGTGTTAGACTTAACCACATTAGCGCACAAGATCCAGCAACTACAGTACAGTCCTGTTCAATTAAAAAAAAACAATACAAGTGTCACTGTCTTATATATTTTTTTCTTCTGTGTGTGCGTGGGTTTTAGGCTTAACCACATAACTGCAGAAGACCCTGCAACTACAGTACAGTCATATTCAATGAATAAAAAAGCAATACCTGTTTCACTCTCATATATTTTTTTCTTCTGTGTGTGCATGGGTGTTAGGCTTAACCACAGTAGTGCACAAGATACAGCGTCAACTGTCGTGTTCAATAAAAAAAAACAATTAAGGTGTCAGATTTTTTTCTTGTTTGTGTGGGTGGGTATCAGCTTAACCGTAGTAGTGGACAAGATCCAGAAAGTTATGCAAGTTGCAACCTTGTGCTGACAGACTCCAATCGTTCTTAAAAAAAATACAATTAAAGTGTCATATTTTTTTCTTGTTTGTGTGGGTGGGTTTTTGGCTTAACCATAGTAGTGGGCAAGATCCAGAAAGTAATGCAAGTTGCAACCTTGTGCTGACAGACTCCAATCGTTTTGAAAAAAACATAAAATTAAAGTGTCATTTTTTTGTTGTTTGTGTGGGTGGGTTTTCGGCTTAACCCCATTAGTTGACAAGATCTGACCAGCTACACAAGTTGCAACCTTGTGCTGACAGACTCCAATCATTCTTAAAAAAAATACAATTAAAGTGTCAATAAAAAAAAACAATACAAGTGTCACTGTTTTATATATTTTTTTATCTGTGTGTGCGTGGGTGTTAGACTTAACCACATTAGCGCACAAGATCCAGCAACTACAGTACAGTCAATGTTCAAAAAAAAAAAAACAATACAAGTGTCACTGTCTTATATATTTTTTTCTTCTGTGTGTGCGTGGGTGTTAGGCTTAACCACATAACTGCAGAAGATCCAGCGACTACAGTACCGTCATATTCAATGAAAAAAAAAAACAATACCTGTGTCACTGTCATATATTTTTTTCTTCTGTGTGTGCATGGGTGTTAGGCTTAACCACAGTAGTGCACAAGATACAGCGACTACAGTAGTGTTCAATAAAAAAAAACAATTAAAGTGTCATATATTTTTCTTGTTTGTGTGGGTGGGTATCAGCTTAACCGTAGTAGTGGACAAGATCCAGAAAGTTATGCAAGTTGCAACCTTGTGCTCACAGACTCCAATCGTTCTTAAAAAAAATACAATTAAAGTATCAGATTTTTTTCTTGTTTGTGTGGGTGGGTTTTCGACTCAACCGTAGTAGTGGACAAGATGCAGAAAGCGATGCAAGTTGCAACCTTGTGCTGACAGACTCTAATCGTTCTTAAAAAAAATACAACTAAAGTGTCATATTTTTTTCTTGTTTGTGTGGGTGGGTTTTTGGCTTAACCATAGTAGTGGGCAAGATCCAGAAAGTAATGCAAGTTGCAACCTTGTGCTGACAGACACCAATCATTTTGAAAAAAACATACAATTAAAGTGTCATATTTTTTTCTTGTTTGTGCTGATGGGTTTTCGGCTTAACCCAATTAGTTGACAAGATCCAGCCAGCTACACAAGTTGCAACCTTGTGCAAACAGACTCCAATTAATCTTAAAAAAATACAATTAAAGTGTCAATAAAAAAAAACAATACAAGTGTCACTGTCTTATATATTTTTTTCTTCTGTGTCTGCGTGGGCGTTAGGCTTAACCACAGTAGTGCACAAGATACAGTGACTACAGTCGTTTTCATTAAAAAAAATACAATTAAAGTATCAGATTTTTTTCTTGTTTGTGTGGGTGGGTTTTCGACTCAACCGTAGTAGTGGACAAGATCCAGAAAGTGATGCAAGTTGCAACCTTGTGCTGACAGACTCTAATCGTTCTTAAAAAAAATACAATTAAAGTGTCATATTTTTTTCTTGTTTGTGTGGGTGGGTTTTTGGCTTAACCATAGTAGTGGACAAGATCCAGAAAGTTATGCAAGTTGCAACCTTGTGCTGACTGACTCCAATCGTTCTTAAAAAAAATACAATTAAAGTGTCATATTTTTTTCTTGTTTGTGTGGGTGGGTTTTTGGCTTAACCCCATTAGTTGACAAGATCTAGCCAGCTACACAAGTTGCTACCTTGTGCTGACAGACTCCAATCATTCTTAAAAAAAATACAATTAAAGTGTCAATAAAAAAAAAACAATACAAGTGTCACTGTCTTATATATTTTTTTCTTCTGTGTGTGTGCGTGGGTGTTAAGCTTAACCACATTACCGCACAAGGTCCAGCAACTACAGTACAGTCGTGTTCAATCAAAAAAAGAACAATACAAGTGTTACTGTTTTACATATTTTTTTATCTGTGTGTGCGTGGGTGTTAGACTTAACCACATTAGCGCACAAGATCCAGCAACTACAGTAGTCGTGTTCAATTAAAAAAAAAACAATACAAGAGTCACTGTCTTATATATTTTTTTCTTCTGTGTGTGCGTGGGTGTTAGGCTTAACCACATAACTGCAGAAGACCCTGCAACTACAGTACAGTCATGTTCAATGAATAAAAAAGCAATACCTGTTTCACTCTCATATGTTTTTTTCTTCTGTGTGTGCATGGGTGTTAGGCTTAACCACAGTAGTGCACAAGATACAGCGACAACTGTCGTGTTCAATAAAAAAAAACAATTAAGGTGTCAGATTTTTTTCTTGTTTGTGTGGGTGCGTGGGTGTTAGGCTTAACCACATTACCGCACAAGATCCAGCGACTACAGTATGTCATGTTCAATGAAAAAGAAAACAATACCTGTGTCACTGTCATATATTTTTTTCTTCTGTGTGTGCATTGGTGTTAGGCTTAACAAGAGTAGGGCACAAGATACAGCGACTACAGTCATGTTCAATAAAAAAAAACCAATTAAAGTGTCATATTTTTTTTTGTTTGTGTGGGTGGGTTTTCGGCTTAACCGTATTAAAGGACAAGATCCAGAAAGTTATGCAAGTTGCAACCTTGTGCTGACAGACTCCAATCGTTCTTAAAAAAATACAATTAAAGTGTCAATAAAAAAAAACCAATACAAGTGTCACTGTCTTATATATTTTTTTCTTCTGTGTGTGCGTGGGTGTTAGGCTTAACCACAGTAGTGCTCAAGATACAGCGACTACAGTCGTTTAAAAAAAAAAAACAATTAAAGTGTCATATTTTTTCTTGTTTGTGTGGGTGGGTTATCGGCTTAACTGTATTAGAGGACAAGATCCAGAATGTTATGCAAGTTGCAACCTTGTGCTAACAGACTCCAATCGTTCTTAAAAAGAATACAATTAAAGTGTCATATTTTTTCTTGTTTGTGTGGGTGGGTTTTCGGCTTAACCGTATTAGAGGACAAGATCCAGAAAGTTATGCAAGTTGCAACCTTGTGCTGACAGACTCCAATCGTTCTTAAAAAAAATACATTTAAAGTGTCAGATTTGTTTCTTGTTTGTGTGGGTGGGTTTTCGGCTTAACCGTAGTAGTGGACAAGATCCAGAAAGTGATGCAAGTTGCAATCTTGTGCTGACAATCTCTCATCATTCTTAAAAAGAATACAATTAAAGTGTCATATTTTTTTCTTGTTTGTGTGGGTGGGTTTTTGGCTTAACCATAGTAGTGGACAAGATCCAGAAAGTAATGCAAGTTGCAACCTTGTGCTGACAGACTCCAATCATTTTGAAAAAAACATACAATTAAAGTGTCATATCTTTTTGTTGTTTGTGTGGGTGGGTTTTCGGCTAAACCCCATTAGTTGACAAGATCCAGCCAGCTACACAAGTTGCAACCTTGTGATGACGGACTCCAATCGTTCTTAAAAAAAATACAATTAAAGTGTCAATCAAAAAAAAACAATACAAGTGTCAGTATCATATATTTTTTTCTTCTGTGTGTGTGCGTGGGTGTTAGACTTAACCACATTAGCGCACAAGATCCAGCAACTACAGTACAGTCGTGTTCAATTTGAAAACAAACAAATCAAGTGTCACTGTCTTATATATTTTTTTCTTCTGTGTGTGCGTGGGTGTTAGGCTTAACCACATTACCGCACAAGATCCAGCGACTACAGTACAGTCATGTTCAATGAAAAAAAAAAACAATACCTGTGTCACTGTCATATATTTTTTTCTTCTGTGTGTGCATGGGTGTTAGGCTTAACCACAGTAGTGCACAAGATCCAGCGACTACAGTTGTGTTCAATAAAAAGAAAACAATTAAAGTGTCATATTTTTTTCTTGTTTGTGTAGGTGGGTTTTCGGCTTAACCGTAGTAGTGGACAAGATCCAGAAAGTTATGCAAGTTGCAACCTTGTGCTGACTCCAATCGTTCCTAAAAATAATACAACTAAAGTGTCATATTTTTTTCTTGTTTATGTGGGTGGGTTTTCGGCTTAACCGTATAAGTAGTGGACAAGATCCAGAAAGTAATGCAAGTTGCAACCTTGTGCTGACAGACTCCAATCATTTCGAAAAAAACATACAATTAAAGTGTCATATTTTTTTGTTGTTTGTGCTGGTGGGTTTTCGGCTTAACCGTAGTAGTGGACAAGATCCAGAAAGTGATGCAAGTTGCAACCTTGTGCTGACAGACTCTAATCGTTCTTAAAAAAAATACAATTAAAGTGTCATATTTTTTTCTTGTTTGTGTGGGTGGGTTTTTGGCTTAACCATAGTAGTGGACAAGATCCAGAAAGTAATGCAAGTTGCAACCTTGTGCAGACAGACTCCAATCGTTCTTAAAAAAAATACAATTAAAGTGTCAATCAAAAAAAAAACAATACAAGTGTCACTGTCTTATATATTTTTATCTTCTGTGTGTGCGTGGGTGTTAGGCTTAACCACATTACCGCACAAGATCCAGCGACTACAGTACAGTCATGTTCAATGAAAAAAAAAAAACAATACCTGTGTCACTCTCATATATAGTTTTTTTCTTCTGTGTGTGCATGGGTGTTAGGCTTAACCAGAGTAGTGCACAAGATACAGCGACTACAGTTGTGTTCAATAAAAAAAAACAATTAAAGTGTCATATTTTTTTCTTGTTTGTGTGGGTGGGTTTTCGACTTAACCGTAGTAGTGGACAAGATCCAGAAAGTAATGCAAGTTGCAACCTTGTGCTGACAGACTCCAATCGTTTTGAAAAAAACATACAATTAAACTGTCATATTTTTTTGTTGTTTGTGTGGGTGGGTTTTTGGCTTAACCCCATTAGTTGACAAGATCCAGCCTGCTCCCTCTCTGTGAGATCCAAGCGCCTTCGATCTCCAACACCAACACCTGCATCATCATCTACATCCTCATTCATGATCAGAAGTAATTTAAAAATCAATTGACTATTAAACAGTCATTTGATAGAGGAAGTAAGTATAACAGCTGTCACCCAGTTTCACAGCGGATCACTGACGCCATGATGGCTGTGCTAGTATTAGATGGTGAAATAATAAAAAATGAGGCTGATAGTGTGGAGGAAGTGCAAAAGGAGGATGAGGGGGAAATTTGTGTCCTGTCTGACGGATATGTGGATGTTGATGATAAGGATGTGGTTTGCGTAAATCAGCCACCAGTGGCAGCAGTTCTTGCTAATGATAAAAAGAAAGCCAGAAAAGCAACATCTTGGGTGTGGAATTATTTTAATCTAAATTCTGACAACAGTTGTGAAGGCATCTGTTCCATTTGTAAAGCCAAAGTTAGCAGAGGAAGGGACGTTAACCATCTAGGCTCCTCCTCCCTGTTGCATCATTTGCAGAGTTCATGCAATTTGTTTAACAAAATTATAATTTGTAAATTAATAACAAGCTGTCCAGTATCAGCTACCAGCAGTTTGGATCATAACCACCAACACCCTCATCATCAACCTCCTCCTTAATAATTGAAGGTAGTCCTTCCAAAAAATGTTTTGTGGGGCCCAAACAAACCAAGGAGTTCAGCCACGAACGTGCCAGTCCTAGTGGCTAAAGTGCTTGGTTTGTTAAACTGTGCATGGCCTTTTTAATATCCCACATAAGAGTGGGTGGGAGGGACAATTCCATCTTGCACCTCTTTCCTTTACATTTGGCACAATTTGGGGCATTGCCGACTGACATTATTAATTATAGTTTATTAAACTGCCATCCTGTCTGCCACTGCTGTGTGGCATTGGGGCAGATGTATGAAGCTCTGGGAAGTGATAAAGTGAAGAGTGATAAACGACCAACCAATCCGCTCCCAACTGTCATGTTACAGGCTGTGTTTAAAAAATGACAGTTGGGAGCCGATTGGCTGGTCGCTTATCACTCTGCACTTTATCACTTCCCAGAGCTTCATACATCTGGCCCAATGTTTCATAGATGTCTGATATTTTTTAAACTGCCGTGCGTTTGTGCCGCTGCTCTGTTGCTTACTTTAGCCAACCAGCTTGCTGCAGCCTTTGGCCTATATTCGGAAAAATAGTGAAATCAATGTGAGCTGTGAGGTGGTTAAACATGCCTAGAAATGCCTGAAAATCATTGTTATTAAGGTTAATAATACTGTAGGAACAAAAACATGCCCAAATTATGTGGTTTTAGCTGTTTTTATGATTTTTTGCAAAAAAATCCAGATCCAAAACCAAAACACGAAAACAAAACACGGAGGAAAAAAATCCAAAACCAGATTCAGATCCAAAACCAAAACACGGGGGTCGGCGCACATCTCTTGTTGTAACACATTCCCTTCCTTCATCCTGTAGTAAAACATTTTCCCCTCTCACCTCTGTAGTTACACATTTCCTACCCTCACTATTCAAATAGGGGAGCTACACCAACTCCCCGGAATGTTTGGCAGCACTTGGGATGACAGTTGGTGTGTGAATATGAACTGTGCTACAGCCACGATGAGACAGTCAGGCAGGACATTGCACAAGGGGAGGAAACAATTTATTCCTTTTCACCCCCTTAGGAGTCGAATCTTTAAAAATCCCTTCTTAGTTGGCACTTACGTCATGGAAGGAATATGGTACTGCCCCAAATTACTATATATTTTCACGTTTTTAAGTCCAGGGCTTTGGGCTGGGCGTTGATGAGATTTTAGATATAAGGGACTGCCTACGATATAGGTTTAAGCTTATATAGACTGATATTCTAAAATCCTATCGCAGTGGTACTGGGCACAATAGGAATGTACATCAGGACGAGGGTGTAGCTGAACTCCCTCCAGCAGCCACGCCCCACCAGTACCCAGGCACTCCTGATGTCTATGCAGCCCTGCCTGTGGACATACTGTATCAGTCGCTAGAATATTCTCTGCTTTGAAAAACAGGGCTGATACGTGTATTTGATTATAGCTCTTAGACATTGACAATTTTCCATATATTCCATGGGCCATTTAAAAACAAATTGCCAGCATGAGTGAACAGTCCAAGATATATTTAGTGTCTCGTATCTATCAACAGAGAGAGTGTTTGATGTATAAAACTTGGGAAAAAAAACACATTTCAGACCTCTGTGCCAAATGCAATATAACCCAGTGCCAGCCAGAATGTTGTGAGCAACAGATAACTTCCATCTGTATTTTTCTTGTACAATGACTTTGGTTCCTTACATCCAACCAGCAGCCATTTTTCTATTTAAGAACACTGTGGGCTGGAACATTGACGATTCTCCAAATGACGTAGCTGTAACAGCTGTTACCTTGTATTAGTTCCATTAGCCCTGACAAACATTTTTTTTTTTGTCTTTAACATTTTCCCTTCATCTTAGCAACTTAATTATTTTTGTGCACATTTACATTATGATGTGTTGGGTAAGGTATGTCAAATGTATTATGCACAACGGATTATAATATTTGCTGCATTAGAAACATGCAAGCTTAAGGACTCAGTAAATACTACATAGAGCTAATGCCCATGTGTCCTTTAAGATATGTTTTCTGAAACATTTTGTACCAAGCATTTATTTTAACAGAAGTGCACTTTCTTTTAAGGGTATGGATCCAAAGGTCTCTGTACTTAATTCTTCATTCAAACAGCAGCATACGATGTCTTGATAAAAGGACTTGTCAGTAATGTCTGAACTCACTTTAAACTTTTTTCTGTATTGTGAAGCTCATTTGGTTTTCTTTGTATCACCGAATTATAGTACATTCAGAAATCTAATAGAGAAGTCGCTTCTAAAAAACTTGTAATAAAAGATATCTTCCAAATTGTGCAGGGGTTATTTTGCTACTTTCCTTGTGAAATGTTTTCTACCTCCTGTATCTTTTACCTGGAAATACTTAAAATATTTAGTTAATTAAAATAATACCTCAAATGTTTTTCAAGCATGTTGTGCAACTTTTATTTGCAAGATACATAGAAACGTAGAACTGCCTTTATTAGGCAGCAGACAGCACCCCATTTCTTGCTGGAGACTACTCTTCAATCATTCTGTTTATCCACACACCTCAGTGTTATACAGCTGACAAAACCTCCACAGCATTGAGCAGATAATAGGAGATTCTGCAGAACTGCCACCTTACCAGAAACCTGAAATGGTAATCTTCACAGTGTCTACCTTTAATCTGTGGAAGCTAACACACCTATTAAGCATTATTACAACCTGAACATATACCCCCAGGGACACTCAATTTTGGGTGGGTACACCCCAAAATGACCAACAATCCTCCCAATGTTCAGGGCGATTTGCCTTCACCCTAGACAATGCATGATTGCCGGTACACGCTTAAAAGATTTAATGAATAACGAAACGATCACTGTTCCGTCCTTCATTAATATGTACATGCTATCTTGTGATTGGCCGTGCTGCATGGCCAATCACATGATATTGTATGCGACCGCGAGAGTGCGCTAATGGGCCCTACACGCTACACGATATACATGATTTGTCATTCCATATTTGCCCAAACCGGCCTGATATCGTTCAGGTGTGTACCCAGCCTTACTATTTCTCCTAATACCAACATAAGGAGTCAGACAAAGTAAATAAATCCTGATAATAAGGATGTTCATTCCAAGATGTGAATTTATATGACTGATTACGTCTCAGGCTGCCACTAGATTATTCTCAAATAATGGGATCTATTTAGTAAACTATACTGCATGTTATTGCGGCATATGTCGTAACAATTACCGCACTATTTAACTGAAATTTAATTCTGAGACAGACGCGGTCCTTAAGGCACCCCAATAGTTCAGGTTTTAGAGATATCCATGGTTGAGCACAAGTGGTTAAACAAATTGACTGAGGTATTTATTTAAGTCACCTGTGGTCAAGCATGGATATCCTTAAAACTTGGACTGTTATGGTGCCTTGAGGACCAAGTTTGTGAACCTCTGCTCTATTCTATTGAATCCCATTTCACTACCTATAGCCCTCCCATTTAAAAAAAATATTTTTTACCCTAATAGGAAAGCTGCTCACCATGCACTCTGATTTATCTATAAAAAGACATGAGAAAACTCAGTGAACTAAATGATTTATCTGCAGTTTTATTTCCTATAAATAGGGAGAAGAGAAAAAAAAATTATCCAGCTAAAATGATGGAGAAAATAAGTTTTTATGTTTATTAAACAGAACCCTATATTTCTATTAAAATGATATAGTTGTGTCTGCCTTAATATACCTCAGTAGGTAATGTTGTTATATTTTTTATATATATGTTATCTATGTATTTTATGTGGTACTGCTTAAACAGCAGATTTTACCATTATATTAGAAGTGTTCACCGCTGTATACTTTTGTGTGCTTTTTTACTGCCAGATAAATTCTTATTATCCATTGGAAAATAAGTCAGGTGGCATTCATCTGGTTCTAAATTTGATTAAATATATTGGTTCACCATTCATGCAGAACCCCCAGACATAAATTATGCAGAAGAGCCCTGTGGGTATAATTACAATAATAGATGGAAGGCCCCCATACATCTGTGATGTATTGGGGCAATTCCCTAATCCCCAGATCCTGGGGTTGGGGCATACTTGAAATCCAACATGATCTTGACAATATGATTGGAATCAGCAAATTGGGGATTTTTAACATGAAGAATTTCACCGGAACCCAGACGGGTCAGTGAACATCGATGGCCGCTGATTGGCATTTAAAACCGGGGGAACATCCGTTTCAGTCCAATCAGGGAAATAGCTGGGTTTTTCAGGGGCATAATAAGAGAAGAGGGGGCCGTGTTCACTACCCGTCCAGGGCCCCCTCCTCTATCCCCGGCTGCTGTCAGTGAACTGACAGCAGCAGTAGGCTACGGGCACTATTTTGTGCCCGGAGTCTACTATGCATGCGCAGGCAGTGGCAGATCCAGGGTGGCGATCAGGGAAAATGCCCCTGGTAACACACAGCCAATGTGTACACAGTACTGGCATCCATTTTCCCAGTGATTTTCTACTGTGCATGTGTAAAATGCCAGGAAAATGGCTGCAGCGGCCATTTCACAGGCGTTTTTTATAGCGCTACTCCATGGGTATTTGGAGAGGTAAGTATAAAAAAAAGTATGGGTGCAGGGTGTGCGGTGTCGGCTCTCCTGGACCCAGGGGCCTGTGGGCACCGCACACCCTGCACCCACTATAAATACGCCCCTGGGGCCTTTAGACAAATAGATTTTGCTGTCATTAGTATGTAGGTGATATGGAAAGTCAAATTAGCATATAAATGAGAATGAACAAAGAGAATTATGGGCGCTATATAGTAATTTGGAACAGTACCATAAACACAATTAGTGAATGTATTGAACTCAGATACAAAACATAAGAGTTGAGATAGATGGACAGTGAACCAGGCAGTGACTGTGAATAAGAAAACTTTTGAAACTGTTTGTCTAGTCCCACATTTGGCTGTGAAAATTTGACTGTAAATGTTTTGTTTGGCACTTGCTCAATCATTTTTGTTCTGCCAGGATATCTCCTATCTCCCTTTTTGGTTCTGTTCCTTCATTTCTGCATCATATCACAATTTGCTGGCGTGAAATGCAAAATACACTGTACAAGGCTGCTGTACGAAGACAGTGTCGTACAGACAAAGAGAGACAAAGAGACTGACAAAGAGACTGACAAACAGATTAACATGGAGGGGGTGTAAATCTGTAAAAACCTGGGTCCAACCCGTGTTTTCGAACATGCGCCCTGATTCGGAGCCGGACGCTATTTGCGCTCGCTCGTTCAGAAAAAAGGGGTGGCTATTCAAATGAACCATTCGCTCTTTGCGGTCTGTTCACGCCTCTAGGTCTGAACGAGCGAACAAAACTTGCGGTCGTTTTTTGGAAAACTACGCCCCCTGGCCGTTCGCATCCTACGTCATGTCCGCTATTTATTAGATTAATCGAGTACATCGACCAGCGTATGAACTGCTCGCTATTCTTGTGGTTGGTTTTTCCTACCACAATCTTGCTAGCAGTTCTGACTATAAAATAACCCAGTGACGTGGTCAATGACGCTGCTGTATTAATTATGCACACCCATAAAACGCCTGTTTTGACCTTTAAGCATGCCTGCGTTTGGATCTCCACTCCCCGTTTTCAAGCACCTTCCCCTGTTACCACCCACATACGCCTGCTCATGTCACTCAAAATAGCAGGCATTCGCTATTTAGCGAACAAACAATTTTCAGCCGCACTGACTGGTTCGCGCATGCGTATTACGATCCGTACGCATGCGCAGTTGTGCAAACATCACTCGGAACTAACGAGCGGCCGCTTACGAGCAGCTCTGAATCAGGCCCTTGGTTCCAACCAGTGTTATAGCTGGGTCAAACCCTGTTTACACTGCATCTTGGACCCGGGTTATTCCTGGGTCAACCCTGTTTAGACTGAGGGGGTCATTCAGACCCGGTCGTTAACGGCGATGCGCTCGGACCGGGTCGATGGCCCCCCACAGAGCATGCGCACAACGGCGCCGGCACCGTCGTGCGCATGCGTGAGACCCGCTACGACTGACAGCGCCGGTCGTAGCGGGTCTCGATCCAAAGTGGCGAGCTGTCGATGTTGATTGACAGCTCGCCTCGTTTGGAAGGCAGGCCGGGGGTGGCAGCCCTACCGTTTGGGGGAGGCCCCACTGACATCACTAGTGATGTCAGTGGAGAGCTTCCGGCTCAGACAGAGCCAGAAGCTCTCCGGGGCTTCTGACCATTGCGACTATCACCGGAGCGGTCGTTAGAGCTGTGGGTGTTAACCCACAGCCTAACGACCGCAACAGAGGCGGGCGGTCAGGATGCAAGCGGCCGCCCAGTTTCTAAGCGATCGCTTGCATCCTCCGACTGCCTCTGAATGAGGCCCTGAGTCTTCACTGCAAAACCTGTGTCTGTCATTAGAAATGGCCTTTTTCAGGCTCACAAAGATGAGGTCATAAAAAGTGGGTGATAACTGCTCACTGAAGCTCTAATCAGCGACTTTTTCGCTTGACGTGGGTCGGATAACCCAGGTTGCGCTGCTTACAACGCACAGGGTCAGCTTCCCTGGTCACTCGACATGGGTTATTTTTTAATGACCCTTTTACACCAAGCTGTGACCCTAGTAGACCCTGCAATAACCCGGGTTATTTGAGCAGTGGAAAAGGGATATAAGTGTAAGGAAGAGGGAGTAAATGAGAGAAAGCTGTTCCACTGTCAATTATGAGTATGCCAAATGGATGGATGCAACTATGCTATTTTACACATTTGCCCCTGAAGCTGTTGCTTCTATGAATAGTGATACATTACATAGAGAAGAAACTTTAAGCATTAGAGATATTACTATGGGCCTGAATCAAAGATGGACTCTGATGCGATCGCAGCTGCGATTTTGTATGGAACGCAGCTGTGAAAATATGCTAATGTTAGCAAAGATCACTAGAGCATAAAGACGGCCACTGGTGCCTTTTTACATGCGTGCGACGATGCATACCTGCGTAAATATTGATAATATTAAAGCACATCGGCGGCCACCTTACCCTTGCGGAAGACTGACCTGCTGCAGCCTTGGGTGCTCTTCTGTGTATGCAATAGCAGTGGCTAATTTATGCATGCCCATGTAACAGCGTTCAAATTGCCAGGCATGCCTGCGTTTCGCCGACATCCCTCTGTCAATACCCCCAAATGCTCACTTCCTGTCAATCACTCTGCGATGGGTCTCCGTGGCCTGTGTGATCGCAGTGCAATCACAGAGCTGCCCTCACACATGTGCACTGCAATGTTTATGCATGCGTAATGGCAAACAATCGCTCGATCTGCGTGAAATTGCATTAGCGCCCATCTCTGAATCAGGCCGTATGTTCCTATTGACTGTAGCACTGTCTCTGGTGTTACAATTGTCCATCAATTGCTTGGACAAGTGAGTATTTCTCAGACTGGTCCTGTTGATAACGTCACTGAGTATGCAGCATGGCAGACAGTGATCTCTGGGTACAAACTACTTTATATAGGAATAATTCAAACATCTACATTGATGGTGAATGACAAATTTTGTCAGTTCACTAATCTGCAATGTCTTATTGTTGTAGAAAAGATCAGTGGACTACCCGAAAACTATCAGTCCCTGGTACATTTGTCATATGCTATTGTGTTGTGAAATTGGTGCAGTTTAATTACTCATATTTCAATCTATGAAAAATTGTTCTCAAAACAGCAAGCAGCATGATGTCCCAGTTTAATAAATTAAATTTGATTAATACAATAATAGCTAAGAGTAAGAAGTTTTAGTACAGTAGAATTAGAATAGAAATAAAATGTGGGGCCATAAATTAAATATTTTTGTTTTTTATTTTGTTTTTTTTTATAACATGGTGAGTTCATACAGCAATTGTGCGCATAAAAAACTAATTGCTGCTGCCATCTTTTTAATTTTTAAACATAATTAGATTATTGTGTTAGCTTCAGTAATCTCATAATATTGATTATGCTTAATTAAATAAAATCTCAAAGAAAAAGTCACTAAATGAATTCTTGTCATTGTAATTTTTTTAAATATTTTTTTTTACATTTTTATTTGAGAAACTATCAATCAACAGAGCTTCATCTCCTTTTGGCTAGGAATAAGTGTAGTATCTGAAATTAAGAGTTTCTCCACTTTTCTGTCCCCAGCCATCTTGCTATTCAGTGTTACAATGCTGAGGAAATTTCCTCTATGTGTATTACCAGGAGTAATGTAGCACCACTGCTAAAGGTTTATTAACATACACCGGATACAGTGCAAGTGCAATACGGAGCCCTTTAAGACTGAGAGCACAAAAAAAATTAAATACAGTGAATGGTATGCAGGCAGGTTAAACCAAAGTATGAAACCACAGCATAATTTTTTTGGTAATGCAGATGGTGGACACTGAAGTAGAAACACCTGGTAAATGCAGACACTGGAATCTTGGAACAGAGGCACCTTCTACATGTAAATACTGGAATTTTAGAATAGATGCATCTTGTATGTGCAGACACTGGAATCTTGGAACAGAAGCACATTGTATGTGCAGACTCTGGAATCTTGGAACAGAAGCACTTTCTATATGCAGACACTGGAATCTTGGAACAGAAGCATCTTGTATATGCAGACACTGGAATCTTGGAACAGAAGCATCTTGTATATGCAGACACTGGAATCTTGGAACAGAAGCACTTTGTATATGCTGACACTGGAATCTTGGAACAGAAGCACCTTGTATATGCAGACGCTGGAATATTGGAACAGAAGCACCTTGTATAGTCAGATACTGGAATCTTGGAACAGTATCACCTTGCATATGTAAATACTACAGTCTTGGAACAGAAGCACCTTGTATATGCAGACACTGAAATCTTAGAACAGAAGCACCTTGTATAGTCAGATACTGGAATCTTGGAACAGAAGCACCTTCTACATGTAAATACTGGAATTTTAGAATAGACGCATCTTGTATATGCAGACACTGGAATCTTAGAACAGAAGCACATTGTATATGCAGATACTGGAATCTTGGGACAGGAACACTTGCAGCAACCAACTCAGGAACATGAAACAGAAGGCATCAATAACAAGATCACATGAATAGCAATGACCAGCAACTGTCCAACAGGTGCAGCTAATAAGGCAGAATTACCTCCTCACAAGCAAAACCTCAGACGTCCAGACAGAGTGTTACCCCTTTTCCAATAGCAGGTTATAATAACCCAGGTTATTGCACATGAGTGCACAGCAATCTGAGTTATTGCTCAGTGAGAAAGGGCAGGGTTGAAATAAACCGGGTCGAGTGACCAGGCATTTCAACCCTAGTCACCCTAGCTCATGAAGCAGTGTGACCCCGATCCCGTTCCCTGCACAGGAAGAGCCGGTGCTTGGAGATGAGATCATCTACAAGTGCCGGCTCATCACGTGATGCCGAAGGCATCATTGAGCCGGGATTAGTGCCAGGTCGGGCTGCATGTCTGTATGGGGTCTCAGCCGGGTCTAACTCAGGATGGGCACATGAACATAATCCCAGGTGCGATCAGGCATTCAGATGGAAAGGGGGCATGAGGAGTCAAGACAGCAGCCCCTAATGGTGAACCCACAGTATTGCACAATACAAGGTACACCAGAACAGAGTCCTAACATCATGCCCCTCATCGGATGGCAGAGTTCAGATGCCTTAGAGGTTATTTCTTCTTACCCTTCTTTATTTTTACATTTTATTTTGGTATTTATAGATCATTCTGGATGTACCCAGACTTCCTCCTGGGAGATTTATGCAATATGGGAAATCTTACATTATCCCCAAATTTGATCTCAGAATCAGTCTAAATCCCATGTTTGAAATGGATACTTCTTTTTGGAGATTGCAGCAGAGGGAAATACAAATAGGCATAACTGACACTGTAGGTTCAGAGAACCTGAAGGGATGTGGCACAAGTAGATTATACAGACCAGCAATTCTTAAAGAATTAGTGCACCAACACCTCTTGGACCTCTAGCAAGGTAGTGGGCACTGAAGACTCAGCAGTCATGGATACAGGGCTCAGGACCTCAGCAGGTTCGGAAGGACTGGCAACTATCCAAGCTAGCAGGATCTCATGCCCGAAGGCAAGTGCAAACAACACCTCATGCTCAGAGGCATGTGCAGATTAAACCTCAGAACAAGAGACTGACCCACCCAGGCTTCTGGCAAGGCAAAAAACACCTTGCTGACCTCTGGCAGGCACTAGCAGTTGCCGGACTCCTGTGATTGGCAGCAGTCACTGGACTGTTGTCCTTGGCCGCAGTTGCTGGACTATTGTGCTAGGCAGCAGTTGCTGGACTGTTGTGCTGGGCAGCAGTTGCTGGACTGTTGTGCTGGGCAGCAGTTGCTGGACTGTTGTGCTGGGCAGCAGTCGCTGGACTGTTGTGCTGGGCAGCAGTCACTGAACTGGTGAGCTGGGGAGCAGTTGTTGGACTCTTGTGCTGGGCAGCCAAGACTGGAACCACCAGACTAGTGGCTGAAGAGACTGGAACCATTTGATTGGCGGCTGACAGCACTGGAACCACCGGACTGGCAGCAGACAGGACTGGAACCACAGGACTGGCAGCAGATTGCATTGGAACCAACAGACTGGCAGCAGATGGGTCTGAAACAACTGAACTGGTGGCAGATTGGACTGGTACCACCAGACTGGTAAGCAGTTGCTGGACTTTGGAGCAGGGAAGCAGTCACTGGACCTGGAGCTGGGCAGCATCCTGTTACAACCAACAAACTGCAACAGGTTGGAGGGACAGAACCCTCTTGGAAACAGGCAGTGGGGTACCACTTGGAGTGGCAGACATAAGTCCTCCACTGGGACTGGTAGACAGGAGTCCCCCACTGGCAGTGTGGCACTAGAGATCCCTTCTGGGGCAGCCAACTTGGAGCCCCATCCTGGGGCAGAATACTTGGGTCTTCTGGGGCAGAGACAAGCATGAGCAGTGTCATGTTCTTCTCAGGTGGATCTCATTCTGAGGAGCTGAAAGCTGAAGTCCTGGGTTGAGGAAAGAATGGGAGGCAAGGGGCCTAGATGTATGTCCTCCTCATCCACAAGTACCAGATGTTGACAAGACCTGTCCAAAGGCACGGAGCCTAACTTGCTGAGAGATGTTCACCAGTGACCCGTCCAAGCAGGTCGCGGCCGTTTGGTCAGGTATCCAATACAAGTGGGAAATGGAGAAAAGTAACACTGAGGAGGCCCAGGAGAGTGTACTTCAGTGTGAAGCACTAGTGAGAACCCTGTACCCTGCTGGTACTGTATTGGCACAATACATAACTTCCTCGAATAGTATACTGGAGGAAAATGGATAAGGCCTACTGCGAAACTAGATGCACCACTGGCACAGGGAAGTGAAACTTAGGGTAGTACTTGATTGGTGTACTGAGTACACATGCTGAGGACCCAGATCACTGCTGGCACAAGAGAGCGACACTCTTGTTGTACTTGGATGGTGTACTGAGTACACATGCTGAAAACCCAGATGCACCGCTGGCACAGGAGAGTGACACTTGTGTTGTACTCAGGAGTTGTACTGAGTACACAGACTGAGAACCCAGATGCACTGCCGGCACAGGAGAATCACTTTGAGGAGTAAATACATAACACTAGATATGACTTGTAAGAGGAAAGAAGTAAGGAAACTGGAAACAAAGTAACAACCAGCATACACCAGTAGTAACGATGTTGTACAGGCAACTTCCTGTTGTCCAGAGCCCAGCTAAATACCCTAAGGTAGTGGTCCATTGGAGGACAGTGTCAGCTGACTACAACTAGGCTACCAGTGGGTAGAGGCCAGTCAGATGATGAAGACTGTCATAACCAAGTCATGGAGCAACACATGAATGTCCACGCAGTCCCTAGGCATAATCCTCAGCGCATCACCCACTGCCTCACCAGATGTCTGACTGCTTGAATAGTCAAGGGAAGCCGGCACTGGGGTGAGTAACGGCCAATCCTAGGCCGCAACCTGACAGTACCCCTCCCTTTCAGTGTGGACTTCGGACTCTCATGAGGCTTATCAGGAAATCTCTTGTGAAAAGCTTGAACAAGTTGAGGAGCATGGACGTCGGAGGCATTGATACATGCCCATTCTCCAGGTCTGTACCCCTTCCAATCGATAAGGTATTGAAATAATGTAACCGATGCCGAGAATCAAGGATTTTCTCAACCTCAAATTGAATCCCTTGTTGAGTTTGAACTTGTGGAGTCTTGGGTGGAGAATGTTGAAATCGGTTAAGAATTAATGGTCGTAACAAGAAATGTGAAAAGTATTGGAGATTTTCAATTGAGGAGGAAGTTACAATATATATACCACCATATTACTAACTTTAAGAATGCGGTATGGTCCAATAAGGTGTGGAGCAAACTTCATACTTGGAACTTAGAACTTTCAAACAAAAGTTATTAGATGATAGCCATACCCTATCTCCGGCTTGTAGAAGAGGAATGGTGAGAGGTTTCTGATCTGTAAACTTCTTATAGTTACCAGCAGCTTTTTCAGAGAGCAATGAATATTTTTCCATATATTCGAGAATGAACCCACAAGATTTGTGATGGCTGGAACTTCCATGGTGGGTAAATCTTGAAAATCCAGGACCTGTGGATGTCTACCATACACCACAGAGTACAAATGGAGGAATAATGATATCTGAAATTGTGGGCAACTTCGCCCAAGGCATTAAATTGAACCAATCATCCTGAAACTAGACACAAATAGTTTGATAAACATCTCCAGCTCCTGATTCACCCTTTCTGTATGGCCATTCATTTGAGGGTGATAAGCAGATGAAAATTTTAATTTAATTCCACAAGAAGCACACAAAGCCTTCCAAAATTTTGCCACAAATTGCACCCCCCGATCATACACTATTACTTTCCGCAGATCATGAAGTTGGAAGATATTATGGATGAACACTTTAGCCAATTGTGGTGCAGATGGGAGACCAGTTAGAGGAATAAAGTGGGCCATCTGCCATCTTTGAGAATTGGTCCACTACCACAGTTGGTATTATACCCTTTGGACAGTGGTAGTTCAGAAATAAAATGCATCGACAGATGGGTCCAAGGAGCTACTGGCGACCGGGAGAGTACGCATCAGGCCAATTACCTTATTGCAGTTGGATTTATGCTGAGCACATTTGGTGCAAGACACAGTGAAGTTCTGAACATCTTCCATCATAGTGGACCACCAGTAAGATCGTTGTAGAAACTTGAGAGTCTTCAGATTGCCCGAGTGACCAGCAAACAAAGAAGCATGAGCCCGTGTCAATGAGTTTTTACATAGCTGAGGTGCTACAAAAATCCTGCCAGGGGGAGATGACAGGAGTTGAGTGGGTGTGAATACAAGAGGATCCAAAATTGTACAGACTTGAAATTGGTCTTCCTCTTCTTGTGGTAGCAGGAAGGAGTGAGAAAGAGCATCAGGTTTTTTGTTCTGGACTTCAGGGCGAGATTGAAGTTTGAAGTCAAACCTAGAAAAGAAAAGGGACTAGCGAGCTTGTCTGGCATTTAATCGATGAGCTGTTTTGAGATATAACAGGTTTTTATGATCTGTGAAGATTGTGACAGGTAATTTTGCACCTTCCAAAAGGTATTTGCACTCCTCCAGAGCCAATCGTATAGCCAACAATTCCTGGTCCCCAATGGCATAATTTTTTTCTGCTGGAGAAATATTCTGAGAAAAGAATCCACATGGATGACTCTTCCCATCCTCAGCTACTTGAAAAAGGACAGCCCCCACTCCCACCAAGGAGTCTTCAACTTATAAGAAGAAAGGTTTGTTAAGCTGTGGTTGGCAAAGGATTGGAGCTGTGAAAAATGCTGTCTTCAGATCTTGAAAAGCAGCTACTACTGCAGGAGGTCAACAAGATGGATTAGCTCATTTCTTAGTGAGAGCCATAATGGTGGCAACAAGAGTAGAGAAATTCAAAATAAATCTTGGATAATAGTTGGAGAAACCCAAGAATCACTGGGTGGCTTTTAAGGAGATTGGTTGAGGCTAGTCCCAGATGCTGCTTAGCTTGTCCGGGTCCATCTGCAGAGAATTCCCCAAAATGATGTACCTCAGAAATGGTACAGAGGACTGTTCAAAAAGACATTTGGAGATCTTCCCATACATATGGTGATCACGCAGATGGAACAGGACCTCACTGACATGAAGTCAATGAAACTGTATGTTCTCAGAAAATATGAAAATGTCATCTAAATAGACCACAATGTATCTGTAGAGGACATCCCTGAAAATTTCATTGACATAACTCTGAAATCCCACTGGCGTGTTACACAGGTCAAACGGCATTACCAAGTATTCATACTGACCATTGAATGCGGTCTTCCATTCATCCCCAATTTTAATACGGATCAAATTGTAGGCCCCACGGACGTCCAATTTTGTGAAAAGAGATGCTCCATGCATTTTGTGAAAAAGTTCATAGATGAGTGGCAGGGGGTACCGTTTTTTAATGGTGATTTGATTGAGTCCATGGTAATCAATACACAGTCTGAAACCTCCATCTTTTTTTTCACGAAGAAAAATCCAGCCCCTGCAGGTGAAGAAGATGGTCTTCTAAAACTCTTGGCAAGATTATCTTTTATGTAATCAGACATAGCAGCTGTTTCCGGAACTGAAAGAGGATAAATACGTCCATGGGGTTGCATCTTTCCAGGAATGAGATCAATGCCACAGTTCCAAGGGTGATGGGGAGGCAACTTGTCCGTAGCTTGTTCATTAAAAACATCAGCAAAATTTTGAAATGGTTCCGGCAGATGGGGTCTGGTTTTTTTTCCAATAGATCAGATGTAAGAGCCTTAATAGAGGGTCCGATTGAGATTTGATGGGTTTGAACAGGAAGGATGCGAGGTAGACATTGATGAAAACAATTAGAACCCCAAGCCAGGACATGCATGGTATACCAGTTCAACGTGGGTTTATTTTTCTTAAGCCAAGGCAGATGCAAGACTAGATCATAAGAAGTTTTTGGAAGAACAAAGAATTTCAACACTTCTTGATGAAGACATCCTGCTCGGAGTGTAACAGAATGAGTAACTGAGGAAATAGCATCTCCCGGAATAACATTGCCATCCACTCCCAAAAGAGCCAACTTATTAGGAAGAGTAACCAGTATTCCCAATTCAAATGTTAAGGACTCAAACATAAAATTTTCGACTGCTCTGGAGTCTACCAAGGCTTTCAAATCTTTGGTTCTGGTCTCATAAAGAATAGAAACTGGTAAAAGACTGTCCATAGAATGGGAAGGCTTGATTAACACCCCCAACCGGATGCTCCAGAAACCAGTTAGGGTCTCTCATTTCCCGAAAGATGAGGAAAACTCTTAAGAATATGGTCTAGGGCTACACAGTAAAGGCAGAATGTCAGGATGCAGCCAGGGATCAGCTTTTACTCACTGCTGAACTGGTGTCTTTAGACTCTGAGGCGTTCAGATGCCAGTTGTAGTGATGAGTTATGGCTGAGTATTCTCCCCGGGGCCTGCTAGGGCTTCCATGCATGCGTCCTGGTTCCCGTGGTAGCGGGCATGGGCGCAGCCATGTTAGTTCATCTCACCTGATTAGTCTCCTCCAATGGCAGCCCTGTGGTTTCTCAGCTGATCTCACGATCCAATGACTGGCTACCTAGGGGTATTTAGGGCCGACTCCTGCAACAGGAAGTTGCTGATCAACATCACTGTCTGACTGCATGCAGTCATTCCCTGTGATAACCGTCTCATGTTCCAGAGGCTGGATTACTTTCCTCAGTGTTCCAGGCTTCCTGTGTTTTCCCTGTGATCTCCATGTATTCAGGCCCTGATTCAGAGCCGGACGCTCTGACAGAGCGCTCGCTCTGAATCAGGGCCGTCCCTCCTACCTTTTGGAGTGGCCTATTGGCCACTCGCATAGCTGTGTTTGACCACCCACAGCTCTAGCGAGTGGCCATGATGATGGTCGCGATGCTCAAAAAAGCACATCCACTGACATCACTAGTGATGTCAGTGGGGCCGGACCCAGACGGTAGGCGTTCCCATGGGAACACCTTCGTCTGGGCAGCCACGCCCCTGGCACGCCCACCAAAGGGGGAGTGCTGCCAATCACCATCGACAGCACGCCCCCTTTGGTGCGAGACCCTTAACGACGGCTTGGCTGTCGTTATTCGGATCTCGTGCATGCACACGACGGAGCCGCCTCCATCGTGCACATGCGCACTTGGGCACCATCGACCCACTTGCGAGCGCTCAGCACTCACGAGTGGGTCTTAATCAGGCCCTCAGTTCCTGTGTTCAGTACAAGTTCATCCTGTGTGTCTCCAGTCGCACCTCTGTGTACTTTGTCCCCGTGCTTCAATACAAGTCCCATCTACACCTCCAGTACGTCCCAAGTGGCATCCTTGTGTACTTTATCCCTGTGCTTCAGTACAAGTCCCGTCTACACCTCCAGTGCATCCCAAGTGGCATCTTTGTGTACCTTATCCCATTGCTTCAGTACAAGTTCTGTCTACACCTCCAGTGCATCCCAAGTGGCATTCTTGTGTACTTTATCCCTGTGTCTCAGTACAAGTTCCATCAACACCTCCAATGCGTCCCAAGTGGCATCTTCATGTACGTTGTTCCTGTGTCTCAGTATAACCTCATTCCTGCACATCCAGTACGTCTCCGGAGCATCTTAGCATATTCAGTCCCTGTGTCTAAATACAAGCCATTCCTCTGTGCTATTTCTGGTGTTCCCTGTGTTAGTTGTTTCCTGTATATTATTTCAGTCTTCTGTCACTCCCAGGTACCTTTCCAGAGGGCCGCGACCTGTTCACTTGGTGCGGCGAAAACCAAATCCCAATTGGAGGGGTCACTGGAGAAAACCACCAAGTGAGTTAGACTCTGCGCCTCTGGGCAGGTCTAGCCAAACCTGAGTTTGGCCACAATTAGGAGATTTAGGGCCTGATTCAGACTTGGGAATAGAGTGAGCTATCTCTCTCAACTGTGAACCTGAACATACCATATTGCAATGCAAGGGGTGTAAATACATACTTTTTTACATATAGGGTAAATATTGGCTGCTTTTGCATGTAGCCTACAAATACTGCACAGCTTTATTATTACTCTACAATTAGATGTCAGTTTGGAAACACTCCTCCCAAATCTAAATTTCTCTGCACATTTTAAATCTGCCCCACCTGCAGTGCAGCATGGTTTCACGAAGCGATCAGTTGAGAGAGATATCTCTCTCTATTCCCAAATCTGAATCAGGCCCTTAGTATGTCAACACCATCATCTTCCTACAACTATCCTAACTCCCCCTTAACCTCATCAGAGGTATTCCTAGTGCCTGGTTGTGACACGGAGTTTGTTTTGGAACTGGCAGGTCCGCTCAGCTGGAGTTAGACAAGATTTATTGACCTGCATAGGTTACTCTTTATTTGTTACAGGAAGGGTGTGCATTTGGCAGGAACTGGTCCTGGAAACAATCCTCTCATTCCCTACTAGCCAGCCACTCTCTGTGGCGCAAGTAAACTTTAATACACAAAGAGAACACTTCAGAAAAAGATCCCGGAACATCCAGAGAGGCCAAATCATCTTTCATTCTCTCAGACAACCCATGCACAAAGGTGGCCTTGAGTGCCTCCTTATTCCATTTTAACCCGGAAGCAATTGTTTGGAATTGGAGCACGTAATGGCCCACAGTAAGGGTTCCTTGTTGGACTCAAAGGAGGTTAGAGGAAGCCAAGGCAGTCCAGCCAGGCTCATCAAAAATCCTTTTGAAGGAGCAAATACAATTTTCATAATTAGAAACTAAAGGATATGCTTGTTCCCATAAGGGAGATACCCAATCCAAAGTGGTTCCAGTCAATAATGAAATTATATAAGTCACCTTCGACCTAGATGTGGGGACGTTCTGTTGCAAACACTCAAATTGGATCTCACACTGATTGGTAAAACCCCGGTAGCATCTAGGGTTTCCATCAAAGCGCTCGGGTGAGGCCAACTGTAAGCAAGATTTCTGATTAAATACTGTTGGAGGATTGGCAGGAACAGGTGCACAAGAAGGAGGTAGAATATTGGTCAGGGTTGACTGGATGGAAAGTAGTTGACCAGAGAGCTCTTTATGTTGTGCTGCCTCCTGATTATCCATGCAAGAGGCGAGATCTTGCAATGCCCCTGCTCCCTGGGATCCTTTGGCTTCCATGGAGCCTGTACAAACTGTCACATTCTGCTCAGTAGGATTTCCTTATGCGGAGCTGAAAGCTGAGGTCCCGTGTTGAGGAAGGAATAGGAGGCGAGGAGCCAGGATGTATGTTCTCCTCCTCCACAAGTACTGGATGTTGATGAGACCTTACCAAAGGCGCGGAGTCTAACCACCAGTGACCCCTCAAAGCGGGATATGGGTTTTAAGCTTCACCCAGCAAGCAGGTCACGGCCTTTTGGTCAGGTATCCAATACAATTGGGAAATGGAGGAACGTAACACCAAGGAGGCCCAGGAGAGTGTACTTCAGTATTTTTTTTTTTTACATAGCTGAGGTGCCACAAAAATCCTGCCAGGGGGAGATGACAGGAGTTGAGTGGGAGTGAATACAAGAGGATCCAAAATCGTATGGACTTGAGGTTGGTCTTCCTCTTCTTGTGGAGGCAGGAAGGAGTGAGAAAGAGCATCAGCTTTTTTGTTCTGGACTTCAGGGCGAAATTGAAGTTTGAAGTCAAACCTAGCAAAGAAAAGGGACCAGCGAGCTTGTCTGGCATTTAATCGATGAGCTGTTTTGAGATATAACAGGTTTTTATGATCTGTGATGATTGTGACAGGTAATTTTGCACCTTCCAAAAGGTATTTGCACTCCTCCAGAGCCAATCGTATAGCCAAAAATTCCTGGTCCCCAATGACATAATTTTTTTCTGCTGGAGAAATATTCTGAGAAAAGAATCCACATGGATGACTCTTCCCATCCTAAAGCTACTTGAAAAAGGACAGCCCCACTCCCACCGAGGAGTCTTCAACTTATAAGAAGAAAGGTTTGTTAAGCTGTGGTTGGCAAAGAATTGGAGCTGTGGAGAATGCTGTCTTCAGATCTTGAAAAGCAGCTACTACTGCAGGAGGCCAACAAGATGGATTAGCTAATTTCTTAGTGAGAGCCATAATGGTGGCAACAAGAGTAGAGAAATTCAAAATAAATCTTGGATAATAGTTGGAGAAACCCAAGAATCACTGGGTGGCTTTTAAGGAGATTGGTTGAGGCTAGTCCCAGATGGTGCTTAGTTTGTCCGGGTCCATCTGCAGAGAATTCCCCTAAATGATTTGCCTCAGAAATGGTACAGAGGACTGTTCAAAAAGACATTTGGAGATCTTCCCATACATATGGTGATCACGCAGATGGAACAGGACCTCACTGACATGAAGTCAATGAAACTGTATGTTCTCAGAAAATATGAAAATGTCATCTAAATAGACCACAATGTATCTGTAGAGGACATCCCTGAAAATTTCATTGACATAACTCTGAAATCCCACTGGCGTGTTACACAGGTCAAACGGCATTACCAAGTATTCATACTGACCATTGAATGCGGTCTTCCATTCATCCCCAATTTTAATACGGATCAAATTGTAGGCCCCACGGACGTCCAATTTTGTGAAAAGAGATGCTCCATGCATTTTGTGAAAAAGTTCATAGATGAGTGGCAGGGGGTACCGTTTTTTAATGGTGATTTGATTGAGTCCATGGTAATCAATACACAGTCTGAAACCTCCATCTTTTTTTTCACGAAGAAAAATCCAGCCCCTGCAGGTGAAGAAGATGGTCTTCTAAAACTCTTGGCAAGATTATCTTTTATGTAATCAGACATAGCAGCTGTTTCCGGAACTGAAAGAGGATAAATACGTCCATGGGGTTGCATCTTTCCAGGAATGAGATCAATGCCACAGTTCCAAGGGTGATGGGGAGGCAACTTGTCCGTAGCTTGTTCATTAAAAACATCAGCAAAATTTTGATATGGTTCCGGCAGATGGGGTCTGTTTTTTTTTCCAATTGATCAAATGTAAGAGCCTTAATAGAGGGTCCGATTGAGATTTGATGGGTTTGAACAGGAAGGATGCGAGGTAGACATTGATGAAAACAATTAGAACCCCAAGTCAGGACATGCATGGTAGACCAGTTCAACATGGGTTTATTTTTCTTAAGCCAAGGCAGATGCAAGACTAGATCATAAGAAGTTTTTGGAAGAACAAAGAATTTCAACACTTCTCGATGAAGACATCCTGCTCGGAGTGTAACAGAATGAGTAACTGAGGAAATAGCATCTCCCGGAATAACATTGCCATCCACTCCCAAAAGAGCCAACTTATTAGGAAGAGGAGTAACCAGTATTCCCAATTCAAATGTTAAGGACTCAAACATAAACATTTTGACTGCTCTGGAGTCTACCAAGGCTTTCAAATCTTTGGTTCTGGTCTCATAAAGAATAGAAACTGGTAAAAGACTGTCCATAGAATGGGAAGGCTTGATTAACACCCCCAACCGGATGCTCCAGAAACCAGTTAGGGTCTCTCATTTCCCGAAAGATGAGGAAAACTCTTAAGAATATGGTCTAGGGCTACACAGTAAAGGCAGAGTGTCAGGATGCAGCCAGGGATCGGCTTTTATTCACTGCTGAACTGGTGTCTTTAGACTCTGAGGCGTTCAGATGCCAATTGTAGTGATGAGTTATGGCTGAGTATTCTCCCCGGGGCCTGCTAGGGCTTCCATGCATGTGTCCTGGTTCCCATGGTAGCGGGCATGGGTGCAGCCATGTTAGTTCATCTCACCTGATTAGTCTCCTCCAATGGCAGCCCTGCGGTTTCTCAGCTGATCTCACGATCCAATGACCGGCTACCTAGGGGTATTTAGGGCCGACTCCTGCAACAGGAAGTTGCTGATCAACATCACTGTCTGACTGCAAGCAGTCGTTCCCTGTGACAACCGTCTCATCTTCCAGAGGCTGTATTACTTTCCTCAGTGTTCCAGGCTTCCTGTTTTATCCCTGTGATTTCCATGTATTCAGGCCCTGATTCAGAGCCGGACGCTCCTTTTGGAGCAGCCTCCTGGCCGCTCGCATAGCTGTGGGTGACCACCCACAGCTCTAGCGAGCGGCCATGATGATGGTCGCGATGGTCAAGACCATCGCGACCATCGGGCTTGTGATGAGACCCTGCGGTAGGGTCTCACTGCCACAAGCCCAGGAGTGCTTTGGGCTCTATCAGAGCCAAAAGCACTCCCACTGACATCACTAGTCAGTGGGGCCGGACCCAGACGGTAGGCGTTCCCATGGGAACGCCTCTGTCTGGGCAGCCACGCCCTCGTCACGCCCACCAAAGGGGGCTTGCTGTCAATCACCATCGACAGCACGCTCCCTTTGGTGCGGGACCCTTAATGACGGCATGGCCGTCGTTATTCGGGTCTCGTGCATGCGCACTTGGGCACCATCGACCCACTTGCGAGCACTCGCGAGCGGGTCTGAATCAGGCCCTCAGTTCCTGTGTTCAGTACAAGTTCATCCTGTGTGTCTCCAGTTGCACCTCTGTGTAGTTTGTCCCCGTGCTTCAATACAAGTCCCATCTACACCTCCAGTACGTCCCAAGTGGCATCTTTGTGTACCTTATCCCGTTGCTTCAGTACAAGTTTTGTCTACACCTCCAGTGCATCCCAAGTGGCATCTTCATGTACGTTGTTCCTGTGTCTCAGTATAACCTCATTCCTGCACATCCAGTACGTCTCCGGAGCATCTTAGCATATTCAGTCCTTGTGTCTCATTACAAGCCATTCTTCTGTGCTATTTCTGGTGTTCCCTGTGTTAGTTGTTTCCTGTATATTATTTCAGTCTTCTGTCACTCCCAGGTACCTGTCCAGAGGGCCGTGACCTGTTCACTTGGTGCGGCGAAAACCAAATCCCAATTGGAGGGGTCACTGGAGAAAACCACCAAGTGAGTTAGACTCTGCGCCTCTGGGCAGGTCTAGCCAAACCTGAGTTTGGCCACAATTAGGAGATTTAGGGCCTGATTAAGACTTGGGAATAGAGTGAGCTATCTCTCTCAACTGTGAACCTGAACATACCATATTGCAATGCAAGGGGTGTAAATACATACTTTTTTACATATAGGGTAAATATTGGCTGCTTTTCAATGTAGCCTACACATACTGCACAGCTTTATTATTACTCTACAATTAGATGTCAGTTTGGAAACACTCCTCCCAAATCTAAATTTCTCTGCACATTTTAAATCTGCCCCACCTGCAGTGCAGCATGGTTTCACGAAGCTGATCAGTTGAGAGAGATATCTCTCTCTATTCCCAAATCTGAATCAGGCCCTTAGTATGTCAACACCATCATCTTCCTACAACTATCCTAACTCCCCCTTAACCTCATCAGAGGTATTCCTAGTGCCTGGTTGTGACACGGAGTTTGTTTTGGAACTGGCAGGTCCGCTCAGCTGGAGTTAGACAAGATTTATTGACCTGCATAGGTTACTCTTTATTTGTTACAGGAAGGGTGTGCATTTGGCAGGAACTGGTCCTGGAAACAATCCTCTCATTCCCTACTAGCCAGCCACTCTCTGTGGCGCAAGTAAACTTTAATACACAAAGAGAACACTTCAGAAAAAGATCCCGGAACATCAAGAGAGGCCAAATCATCTTTCATTCTCTCAGACAACCCATGCACAAAGGTGGCCTTGAGTGCCTCCTTATTCCATTTTAACCCGGAAGCAATTATTTGGAATTGGAGCACGTAATGGCCCACAGTAAGGGTTCCTTGTTGGACTCAAAGGAGGTTAGAGGAAGCCAAGGCAGTCCAGCCAGGCTCATCAAAAATCCTTTTGAAGGAGCAAATACAATTTTCATAATTAGAAACTAAAGGATATGCTTGTTCCCATAAGGGAGATACCCAATCCAAAGTGGTTCCAGTCAATAATGAAATTATATAAGTCACCTTTGACCTAGATGTGGGGACGTTCTGTTGCAAACACTCAAATTGGATCTCACACTGATTGGTAAAACCCCGGTAGCATCTAGGGTTTCCATCAAAGCGCTCGGGTGAGGCCAACTGTAAGCAAGATTTCTGATTAAATACTGTTGGAGGATTGGCAGGAACAGGTGCACAAGAAGGAGGTAGAATATTGGTCAGGGTTGACTGGATGGAAAGTAGTTGACCAGAGAGCTCTTTATGTTGTGCTGCCTCCTGATTATCCATGCAAGAGGCGAGATCTTGCAATGCCCCTGCTCCCTGGGATCCTTTGGCTTCCATGGAGCCTGTACAAACTGTCACATTCTGCTCAGTAGGATTTCCTTATGCGGAGCTGAAAGCTGAGGTCCCGTGTTGAGGAAGGAATAGGAGGCGAGGAGCCAGGATGTATGTTCTCCTCCTCCACAAGTACTGGATGTTGATGAGACCTTACCAAAGGCGCGGAGTCTAACCACCAGTGACCCCTCAAAGCGGGATATGGGTTTTAAGCTTCACCCAGCAAGCAGGTCACGGCCTTTTGGTCAGGTATCCAATACAATTGGGAAATGGAGGAACGTAACACCAAGGAGGCCCAGGAGAGTGTACTTCAGTATTTTTTTTTTTTACATAGCTGAGGTGCCACAAAAATCCTGCCAGGGGAAAATGACAGGAGTTGAGTGGGAGTGAATACAAGAGGATCCAAAATCGTATGGACTTGAGGTTGGTCTTCCTCTTCTTGTGGAGGCAGGAAGGAGTGAGAAAGAGCATCAGCTTTTTTGTTCTGGACTTCAGGGCGAAATTGAAGTTTGAAGTCAAACCTAGCAAAGAAAAGGGACCAGCGAGCTTGTCTGGCATTTAATCGATGAGCTGTTTTGAGATATAACAGGTTTTTATGATCTGTGATGATTGTGACAGGTAATTTTGCACCTTCCAAAAGGTATTTGCACTCCTCCAGAGCCAATCGTATAGCCAAAAATTCCTGGTCCCCAATGACATAATTTTTTTCTGCTGGAGAAATATTCTGAGAAAAGAATCCACATGGATGACTCTTCCCATCCTAAAGCTACTTGAAAAAGGACAGCCCCCACTCCCACCGAGGAGTCTTCAACTTATAAGAAGAAAGGTTTGTTAAGCTGTGGTTGGCAAAGAATTGGAGCTGTGGAGAATGCTGTCTTCAGATCTTGAAAAGCAGCTACTACTGCAGGAGGCCAACAAGATGGATTAGCTAATTTCTTAGTGAGAGCCATAATGGTGGCAACAAGAGTAGAGAAATTCAAAATAAATCTTGGATAATAGTTGGAGAAACCCAAGAATCACTGGGTGGCTTTTAAGGAGATTGGTTGAGGCTAGTCCCAGATGGTGCTTAGTTTGTCCGGGTCCATCTGCAGAGAATTCCCCTAAATGATTTGCCTACGAAATGGTACAGAGGACTGTTCAAGAAGACATTTGGAGATCTTCCCATACATATGGTGATCACGCAGATGGAACAGGACCTCACTGACATGAAGTCAATGAAACTGTATGTTCTCAGAAAATATGAAAATGTCATCTAAATAGACCACAATGTATCTGTAGAGGACATCCCTGAAAATTTCATTGACATAACTCTGAAATCCCACTGGCGTGTTACACAGGTCAAACGGCATTACCAAGTATTCATACTGACCATTGAATGCGGTCTTCCATTCATCCCCAATTTTAATACGGATCAAATTGTAGGCCCCACGGACGTCCAATTTTGTGAAAAGAGATGCTCCATGCATTTTGTGAAAAAGTTCATAGATGAGTGGCAGGGGGTACCGTTTTTTAATGGTGATTTGATTGAGTCCATGGTAATCAATACACAGTCTGAAACCTCCATCTGTTTTTTCACGAAGAAAAATCCAGCCCCTGCAGGTGAAGAAGATGGTCTTCTAAAACTCTTGGCAAGATTATCTTTTATGTAATCAGACATAGCAGCTGTTTCCGGAACTGAAAGAGGATAAATACGTCCATGGGGTTGCATCTTTCCAGGAATGAGATCAATGCCACAGTTCCAAGGGTGATGGGGAGGCAACTTGTCCGTAGCTTGTTCATTAAAAACATCAGCAAAATTTTGATATGGTTCCGGCAGATGGGGTCTGTTTTTTTTTCCAATTGATCAAATGTAAGAGCCTTAATAGAGGGTCCGATTGAGATTTGATGGGTTTGAACAGGAAGGATGCGAGGTAGACATTGATGAAAACAATTAGAACCCCAAGTCAGGACATGCATGGTAGACCAGTTCAACATGGGTTTATTTTTCTTAAGCCAAGGCAGATGCAAGACTAGATCATAAGAAGTTTTTGGAAGAACAAAGAATTTCAACACTTCTCGATGAAGACATCCTGCTCGGAGTGTAACAGAATGAGTAACTGAGGAAATAGCATCTCCCGGAATAACATTGCCATCCACTCCCAAAAGAGCCAACTTATTAGGAAGAGGAGTAACCAGTATTCCCAATTCAAATGTTAAGGACTCAAACATAAACATTTTGACTGCTCTGGAGTCTACCAAGGCTTTCAAATCTTTGGTTCTGGTCTCATAAAGAATAGAAACTGGTAAAAGACTGTCCATAGAATGGGAAGGCTTGATTAACACCCCCAACCGGATGCTCCAGAAACCAGTTAGGGTCTCTCATTTCCCGAAAGATGAGGAAAACTCTTAAGAATATGGTCTAGGGCTACACAGTAAAGGCAGAGTGTCAGGATGCAGCCAGGGATCGGCTTTTATTCACTGCTGAACTGGTGTCTTTAGACTCTGAGGCGTTCAGATGCCAATTGTAGTGATGAGTTATGGCTGAGTATTCTCCCCGGGGCCTGCTAGGGCTTCCATGCATGTGTCCTGGTTCCCATGGTAGCGGGCATGGGTGCAGCCATGTTAGTTCATCTCACCTGATTAGTCTCCTCCAATGGCAGCCCTGCGGTTTCTCAGCTGATCTCACGATCCAATGACCGGCTACCTAGGGGTATTTAGGGCCGACTCCTGCAACAGGAAGTTGCTGATCAACATCACTGTCTGACTGCAAGCAGTCGTTCCCTGTGACAACCGTCTCATCTTCCAGAGGCTGTATTACTTTCCTCAGTGTTCCAGGCTTCCTGTTTTATCCCTGTGATTTCCATGTATTCAGGCCCTGATTCAGAGCCGGACGCTCCTTTTGGAGCAGCCTCCTGGCCGCTCGCATAGCTGTGGGTGACCACCCACAGCTCTAGCGAGCGGCCATGATGATGGTCGCGATGGTCAAGACCATCGCGACCATCGGGCTTGTGATGAGACCCTGCGGTAGGGTCTCGCTGCCACAAGCCCAGGAGTGCTTTGGGCTCTATCAGAGCCAAAAGCACTCCCACTGACATCACTAGTCAGTGGGGCCGGACCCAGACGGTAGGCGTTCCCATGGGAACGCCTCTGTCTGGGCAGCCACGCCCTCGTCACGCCCACCAAAGGGGGCTTGCTGTCAATCACCATCGACAGCACGCTCCCTTTGGTGCGGGACCCTTAATGACGGCATGGCCGTCGTTATTCGGGTCTCGTGCATGCGCACTTGGGCACCATCGACCCACTTGCGAGCACTCGCGAGCGGGTCTGAATCAGGCCCTCAGTTCCTGTGTTCAGTACAAGTTCATCCTGTGTGTCTCCAGTCGCACCTCTGTGTAGTTTGTCCCCGTGCTTCAATACAAGTCCCATCTACACCTCCAGTACGTCCCAAGTGGCATCTTTGTGTACCTTATCCCGTTGCTTCAGTACAAGTTTTGTCTACACCTCCAGTGCATCCCAAGTGGCATCTTCATGTACGTTGTTCCTGTGTCTCAGTATAACCTCATTCCTGCACATCCAGTACGTCTCCGGAGCATCTTAGCATATTCAGTCCTTGTGTCTCATTACAAGCCATTCCTCTGTGCTATTTCTGGTGTTCCCTGTGTTAGTTGTTTCCTGTATATTATTTCAGTCTTCTGTCACTCCCAGGTACCTGTCCAGAGGGCCGTGACCTGTTCACTTGGTGCGGCGAAAACCAAATCCCAATTGGAGGGGTCACTGGAGAAAACCACCAAGTGAGTTAGACTCTGCGCCTCTGGGCAGGTCTAGCCAAACCTGAGTTTGGCCACAATTAGGAGATTTAGGGCCTGATTAAGACTTGGGAATAGAGTGAGCTATCTCTCTCAACTGTGAACCTGAACATACCATATTGCAATGCAAGGGGTGTAAATACATACTTTTTTACATATAGGGTAAATACTGGCTGCTTTTGCATGTAGCCTACAAATACTGCACAGCTTTATTATTACTCTACAATTAGATGTCAGTTTGGAAACACTCCTCCCAAATCTAAATTTCTCTGCACATTTTAAATCTGCCCCACCTGCAGTGCAGCATGGTTTCACGAAGCTGATCAGTTGAGAGAAATATCTCTCTCTATTCCCAAATCTGAATCAGGCCCTTAGTCTGTCAACCCCATCATCTTCCTACAACTATCCTAACCCCCCCTTAACCTCATCAGAGGTATTCCTAGTGCCCGGTTGTGGCACAGAGTTTGTTTTGGAACTGGCAGGTCCGCTCAGCTGGAGTTAGACAAGATTTATTGACCTGCATAGGTTACTCTTTATTTGTTACAGGAAGGGTGTGTATTTGGCAGGAACTGGTCCTGGAAACAATCCTCTCAGTCCCTACTAGCCAGCCGCTCTCTGTGGTGCAAGTAAACTTTAATACACAAAGAGATCACTTCAGAAAAAGATCCCGGAACATCCAGAGAGGCCAAATCATCTTTCATTCTCTCAGACAACCCATGCACAAAGGTGGCCTTGAGTGCCTCCTCATTCCATTTTAACCCGGAAGCAATTGTTTGGAATTGGAGCACGTAATGGCCCACAGTACGGGTTCCTTGTTGGACTCAAAGGAGGTTAGAGGAAGCCAAGGCAGTCCAGCCAGGCTCATCAAAAATCCTTTTGAAGGAGCAAATACAATTTTCATAATTAGAAACTAAAGGATATGCTTGTTCCCATAAGGGAGATACCCAATCCAAAGTGGTTCCAGTCAATAATGAAATTATATAAGTCACCTTTGACCTAGATGTGGGGAAGTTCTGTTGCAAACACTCAAATTGGATCTCACACTGATTGATAAAACCCCGGTAGCATCTAGGGTTTCCATCAAAGCGCTCGGGTGAGGCCAACTGTAAGCAAGATTTCTGATTAAATACTGTTGGAGGATTGGCAGGAACAGGTGCACAAGAAGGAGGTAGAATATTGGTCAGGGTTGACTGGATGGAAAGTAGTTGACCAGAGAGCTCTTGATGTTGTGCTGCCTCCTGATTATCCATGCAAGAGGCGAGATCTTGCAATGCCCCTGCATCCTGGGATCCTTTGGCTTCCATGGGGCCTGTACAAACTGTCACATTCTGCTCAGGAGGATTTCCTTCTGCGGAGCTGAAAGCTGTGGTCCCAGGTTGAGGAAGGAATAGGAGGCGAGGAGCCTGGATGTATGTTCTCCTCTTCCACAAGTACTGGATTATTATTATTATTATCCTTTATTTATATGGTGCCACAAAGGTTCCGCAGCGCCTTACACAGTACATACATGAGCACACAAGAAAAACAGTTAATAGTAATACAAAACAATGCAGGACAAGGACATGTTTATAAACATAGCTGCATAACACAAGCAGCAGTACATGAGCAACCAGGTGTTAGGTGCCGTTGTAGGGAGTTAGGATTAAATGATACTATAAGTAGGGGGAGGAGAAGCACATGAGGGATGAGGGCCCTGCTCGTGAGAGCTTACATTCTAAAGGATGTTGATGAGACCTGACCAAAGGCACGGAGTCTAACCACCAGTGACCCCTCAAAGCGGGATATGGGTTTTAAGCTTCACCCAGCAAGCAGGTCACGGCCCTTTGGTCAGGTATCCAATACAATTGGGAAATGGAGGAACGTAACACCAAGGAGGCCCAGGAGAGTGTACTTCAGTATGAAGCACTAGTGAGAAGCACAGGAGAGTGACACTTGTGTTGTACTCTGGAGTTGTACTGAGTACATGGGCTGAGAACCCAGACTCACCGCTGGCACAGGAGAGTGACACTTGGGCAGTATTCAGATGTTGTACTGAGTACACGTGCTGAGAACCCAGATGCACCGCTGACACAGGAGAGTGACACTTGTGTTGTACTCGGAAGTTGTACTGAGTACATGGGCTGAGAACCCAGACACACCGCTGGCACAGGAGTTTCATTTTGAGAAATAGAGATATAACACTAGAGATGACTTGTGAGAGAAAAGGAGCAAGGAACTTGGAAGAAAGTAACGGCAAACATACACCAGTAGTAATGACATTGTACAGGCAACTTCTTATTGTCCAAAGCCCAGCTAAATACCCTAAGGTAGCGGTCCATTGGAGAACAGTGTCTGCTGACAAAAACTAGGCTACCATTTGGCAGAGGTCAGTCAGATGATGAAGACTGTCATGGTTGCGTCCATGACGGCATCCACAGGAACCAAGTCATGGAGCAACACATGAATGTCCACGCAGTCCTTAGGCAGAATCCTCAGTGCATCATTTGCTGCCGCACCAGACATCTGACCACTTGAGATGTCAGGGGAAGCCAGGCACTGGGGTGAGTAATGGCCGATCCTAGGCCACAACCTGACAAGTAGGATCAATGCACTTGGTGAACTTGGCTGAAAGGACAGAGCCCTCACTTTAATGGAGCTACTATGCTAGGGGGCAGAAGAGCAAAAACTGATCTGGCACAATAATACAGACACAGTTGATTATACCTGCGATTAGTAAGGGGAGCATGAGGACCACCAGAACACTTGACACTCCTAGTAATCAGGTCTGCAGCATTGGTGGCTACCGTGACACACAAAGTGGAGAACCTCTGAGAACAAATGGCACTGGAAGGACCCTTTTGTGGTCCAGAGATGTTGTCTCCTATTGGCAGTCCTTGAACTGTAGCAGTATAGAAATGGGTATCAACCTAGGGGAGCACAGACATTTTCAGGAGGAGTTCTGGTAAAAAGGCAAAGTGAACTACAGTATCTGAAAACGCAGAAGCATACTGTCCATATACAGGGAGTGGTGAAATAAATTCACAAGGAGCAGGCCTGAAAGGTCCGCTGTTGCATGGCTGAGATGAAGCTGAGATATAATGCTCTGCAGCAGGCCCCATTTTAATATGGCTGTTAATTCTGTTACATTAGTGAGGAATTTTAACAGGTGCAGTTAATCCCTCAGAAGCAAATCCTTACAAGTCAATACAGAGTAATGTCTAAACAGCAGCCCCCAAGTGGTAAAGCCACAGTACTGCACAATATATGTAACACCAGAACAGAGTCCTAACACTTAGGGCTTGCTTTATAGGTGGTTGCAGTCAGAGTCATAACTAGGATCTTTGGCATCCAGGGCAAGATGAAAAATGGCACCCCCCCCCAACTATGTGCAAGCGCCGAAGGTGTGCTTGCCAAAAATGGGCGTGGTCTCAAGGATCATGACCACTGATAATGAGGGAGTGTCAACATGACACACCACCATGTCTCATCACTTTAGGAATATTCCTTTCCATTCCATATGCACATTATCTATATGGTGGTTTCTCACAATGGGGAACCTCTGAAGAAACGTGTCCTCCCTGGGCAGATGGTGTCTTCAGTCATTATTCACTATTCATGTAGGATATCATGGTCTGGAAGATGCCTGTTTGTGCAGAAATATTACCAAGGTCATCATCATACAAAAGCAGATCAAGCAGACTCGTGCCCCCTGTGCCACTTCCTGCCTCCTGTGTTTCTCAGCCACACCATCATCTCATCCTGTGTTTCTCAGCAACACCATCATCCCCCTGTGTCTCTCAGCCACGCCATCTCCCCCCTGCATCTCTCAGCCACACCATCATCACCTCCCTGCTTTGTCTCTCAGCCACACCATCAACTCCTACCTGCATTGTCTCTCTGCCACACCATCATCTCTCCCCTGTGTCTCACAGCCACACCATCATCTCAACCCAGGGTCATCTCTCAGCACAGCATCATCTCTTCCCTACATCATCTCTCAGCACATCATCACCTCCCCCTGTGTCTCTCAGCCACATCATCTACCCCCTGTGTCTCTCGCCATACTATCTTCCCCCTGCATCTCTCAGCCACACCATCATATCCTCCCTGCTTTGTCTCTCAGCCACACCATCATCTCTCTCCTGCACCTCACAGCCACACCATCATCTAAACTCTGTGTCATCTCTCAGCACTCTATCATCTCCTGTCTGTGACTCACAGCCACACCATCGGCCCCCTGCATCTCTCAGCCACACCATCATCTCCTCCTTGCATCATCTCTCAGCCACACCACCTCCCCCAGCATCTCTCAGCCACACCATCTCTCCTCTGCATCCTTCTGCCACCCCATCATCTCCTCCCTGCCCCCCATTCATTCTGTGTCTCTGTGAGCCCCCTCATTCTGTTTCTCTCTGTGTTCCCCCTCCTTTCTTTCTCTTTCTGTTTCCCTCCTCCCCTGGTAACTGTCAGCTGCCCTCACCTGTGCCTTCTGTCTGGATGAGCCACAGATGGTGAGGACAGGCAGGTGCCAGGACTTTTCTTCCTGGCAGGGCAGGGAGCGTGACATCATGTGACACTGGCATTGTACTCCCGACAGCAAGGTGGAAGGTGCTGTCATGCTGCCAAGCATCATGGGCCTTGCTTGACAGCATATGGTGAGTCTGTGTTGGGTGGTACTGGGAACTGTGTTACTCCGCCTCATACTGTATATCACTGTACAGTCCCCTCTCCCCTATATAATAATAATACCACATATCAATGTGTGCTGGGAGTTGTGTTATTCCCCCTCATATATCATTGTACAGTCCCCTTCCACCTATAAAATAATAATAATATACAGTCCACATTACCTGGCACTGACTGTGTCAGGAATGTATACGATAAAGGGGTATGTGTTCAGGGCCCAGTAAGAGCTGCACCATCTGATGGTAATTCAATGTCCCCATGGATCCAGAATTACTGTCCCTAAAAGGGCTAATGACCTGGTCGAGGTCTAGTGACCAAGCAGTCAGCTGGTGGATGTGATCTTCTCAGTGTGATGTATAAAGGTAAGGGAAACTATTTGTTAACTTTATAGACACAAAACATTTTGGTATCTTAGCAATTTACTAAAGGCTGAATCCAGGAGATATAAAAAATATATCTTGCTTTCAGCTTATTAATACAGGATAAAGCCATCACATTTTTTTTATTTATTTGAGTAGAGGGCTCTTCAGTGTAAACTTAAAAAAAACTATGGGGTGAATTCACTTAGAGGTTACTATGCCGACAATGTGGGGTGTGTGTATATTTTCCATGTACTGTATGGTTCCCCCAGAATCAGAGCAAAATCACACATTTCTGTGTACCCTCCCATGTTGTAAACAAAATTACACAATCTAGGTGCGTGGTTGCGTTCCGGAATGCGATCTGCACTTAACTGAATTAACCCCTATTCTTGTGGGGAAGAGCTAAATATTGTAATTTTGTCTCTTTCAAAAGATTTGAGGCTGTATTGTATCACCTTTCTAACAGCCTTATGTGAACTAATGCAACAACAATTATTAGTGTGGTTACAAAATAAACAACTGTCCATATGTAGATTAATTCTGGTGTTAGAAGTTAAAGTCAATAATATATGATAATTAGCCGCCTGCCAGGACCTTGGACATTAAACAGTCTGCATTAGTATTAAGAAGTAATAGTTTGAATGAAACTGTTTGATCTTGCATATCCTCCACAGATAGTGTTATACAATCACTGCCTCGGGATCTTAGCAGGGATGCAGGCTAAGGAGCTTTGTTCAGCATTTGATACATCTAAACTGACATTACACAATCAATCTAAAATCCTCATGGCAAAGCACAGCTTGTGATAGAGGAGAGAGTAATTGCAGGCAAATTCCCCAATTACCCTCCGCCAGTGGCGTAACTAGGGTATTTGGAGCCCAGGGCAAATTTGAAAAGGGAGCCACCCCCCCATGTGCGTGCGCCTAAGGCGCGCGCGGCAAAAAAATGGGCGTGGTCACTTAAAAATGGGGCGTGTCAACATGACACACCCCTTTATTTTCAAACTGAACATTCCTATCCATATGCACCTTAACCCCAGTAGTACCCCTTATACAGTACCCCCAGTATGCAGTTGTGGTCCCTCTCATGCAGGCCCATAGTAGTGCCCCTTATACAGTATCCCCAGTAGTGGTCCCTCTTATACAGCCCCCAATTAGTTCCCCTTACTCAGTACCCCCAGTAGTGGCCCCCCCAAATGCAGTGCCCCACGTAGTGTTCCCCCTTATGCAGTGCCCCCAATAGCAGTCCCCACAATGCAGTGCGCCCAGTAGCGGTATCCCCTTATGCAGTGCCCTTTTATATAGTGCCCCCAGCAGTAGTCCCCCCCATGCAGTTTTCCCAGTAGTGGTCCCCTTATGCAGGCACCCTGTAGTGATCCCCCCTATCTAGTGCCCCCTGTAGTGGTCCCCGCAGTGCCCCTAGCAGTAAGCCCCTTATATAGTGCCCCCAGCAGTAGTGTCCCCCCCTCCCATGCAGTGCCCCCAGTAGTGGTCCCCCTGATGCAGGCTCCCAGTAGTGACCCCCCCTATCCAGTGGTCCCTGTAGTGGCCCTTCCTATTATTGCCCCCAGTAGTGGTCCCCCGAGTGCAGTGCCTCTAGTAATACTAGGCCCCTTTTAGAATGCCCCCAGTGGTAGTCCTCCCCCAAGTAGTAGTCCCCAGTAGAGTAGCCCCCCCCCAGTAGAGGTCCTCCCAATGGCACCCCCAGTAGATGTCCCCCCCAGTAGTAGCCAACCCCTCCCCCGTTGTGCAGATAGGTTTAAAAATAAATAAATATATATAAAAATATACTTACCTGATTCCACGCTGCTCCTGGTCCTGTCCGCGATGCCGCTCCCGCCCTCCAGTCCGCCCGGGCTGGCGTGCTCAGCATTATGGGACTGATGTCATGACGTCATGACGTCAGTCCCATTACCCACTGCAGGAGCCGGACGGAAGTCCGGCTCTTGCAGTGGGTGCTGCAGCAGTCAATGAGAGTCTATCTGACTCTCATTGGCTGCTGTTTAACACACGCATCGCCGCCAGCGCTGGCGGTGATGCGTGTGTTATGCACAGCCTGAGCCCGCCTCCTGGCGCTATTGGGCAAGCGCTCAGGGGGAGGGAACGGGCTCAGGCGTGCAGCACAGGACCGGCGCTGGAAGCCTAGCGCCGGTCCTGTGCAAATGTGTAGCGCTGACCGCACTCATTGCGGTCGGCGCTACACTGGCTATCTAGGGCGGGCGGGCCGGTATGGTGGCCGGCGGTGCCCCCCTGCGCGGCCGGTTCAACGGCTCCCAGGGCACGAACCCCGCTCGCCCTGCCCTAGTTACGCCACTGCCCTCCGCCCCTGAATTGTCCAGGGCATAAGAGTTGGGACATAGGTGATCTTTCTGACGGCCATAATGTCAAGCAATTTCATCCTGTTTAGCACAGGGCTGAATACCATGGGAGAATAGGGCCTTGCAAAACAAATGGTGTTACACCCAGGGAAATACAAGCCTGTTGCTGACAGCACTAAGGGGTAAATTTACTAAAGGTCGAATTGCAGCTCGATTTGAGGAGTGATTTAGCACTTCTCAAATCGACTCAAATCGAATGCAGTGAAAACCGTTTTTTCACTGCATTTACTAGGATTCGATTTGTTTTGCGATTTGCAAAACAAATTCGATTTGAGTCGGTTTTGAAGAGTGATTTGCAGTTCGATTTGACATGTTCATGTCCAAATCGAATGGCAAATCACCCTTCAAAACGAACTGCAAATCCCCAACACACGAACTGCTTCACGCTTTCACTTTCAGCATGAGCAGTTAGTTGTCCCACAGATACATGCAGACATCAGTGAGATGCCTGCATGCATCTACAGTGAAAAAGTGTTTTAAAGAGTTAAAAAAGTGAGGTCACCCCCTAAATCAGAACCAGCCCCGGACTGCTGAAACCCTGTTCTGGTTGACTAGGCATAGAGAAAAAATGACGTAGGGTCTCCATGCACTCAATACAACCAGCACTGGGCTATGGGAAGCAGGGCTGGTTCTGGATTTACAGGGAAAAATTTGCGTAGGGTTCCCCTGCAAGATCCAGAACCAGCCCTGGAACCTTTCTAACGGTGGACTGATGCCACAGCCAGGGGAGCCCCAACACCGGGCTCCCCAGCCGCAGCATCAGCCCTGACCGTTAGTCAGCCCAGGCCAGGGATCCCTGCGGAGTTGGAGACCCCTTTAAAAAAAGGGGTCCCTCTCCAGGGCACCCCTAGCCTGGACTGATAGCCCGGGGCTATCCCTGCCACCCCTGGGCGGTGGGTAGTGGGTTGATTGTGTAGGTGTTGTGTAAAAATAGATAAAAATAAACATTGTCTTTCCAATAGAACTGCAGGTCCCAGCAAGCCTCCCCCACATGCTGGTACTTGGAGCCCACTGGGCCCACTGGAACTTGTAGTTCACCTGTAAAGAAATGTTGCAAGAAACACACACACACCTTACAAAGTATAACTTTAATACATATATACATTCATACACTCACACATACTCACCTATATTACCTCCAGTGGTTCCCTTCTCCAGTAGGCATCCATGGGTTAAAATAATAAACGAAAACCTGACCATCGCATTAAGGAGTAACCATCCTAGCCAGAATGATTACTCCTTCCCGAATGAAGCGCACAGACGCGGCTTCCTCCTTTGAAGCTCCGTGTCTGTGCGTTCATTGGCTGAGAGAGGTCAGGCCTCGTCTCTCAGCCAAAGAACGGCTTCCTCCATTGAAGTCAATTATGGGAGCCGCAGGATAAACTTTAGTTACCCTGCGGCTCCCACCATTGAGTACAGTGGAGGAGCTGTTCATTGGTTGAGAGGCGGGGCCTGACCTCTCTCAGCCAATGAACACACAGACACGGAGCTTCAAAGGATGAAGCCACATCTGTGCACTTAATTCGGGAAGGAGTAATCATTCTGGTTAGGATGGTTACTCCTTAATGCGATGGTCGGATATTCGTTTGATTATTTTAACCCATGGATGCCTACTGGAGAAGGGGACCACTGGAGGTAGTATAGGTGAGTATGTGTGAGTGTGTATGTATGTATTAAAGTTATACTTTGTAAGGTGTGTGTGTTTCTCGCAACATTTCTTTACAGGTGAACTACAAGTCCCAGTGGGCCCTTAATGCCCCGCATGCTGGTACTTGTGGTTCTCCAAGTACCAGCATGCTGGGGAGGCTTGCTGGGACCTGCAGTTCTACTGGAAAGACAATGTTTATTTTTATCTATTCTTACACAACACCTACACAATCAACCCGCCACCCACCACCCAGGGGTGGCGGGGATAGCCTCGGGCTATCAGCCCAGGCTAGGAGTGGTCAGGGCATATGGTCAAAACCGCAGTAATGTTACAGCTAGTTTATTTGTCAGAGCCTCCTCATGCACCAGATATGCTAACAAAGGTTTCTACATTCCCCTTTATGTGCCATATGCTCCATATGCCCCTGTAGATTCCATCAGAGCCCCCATAAGCATCTTATATACCATCAGAACCCTCAGATGCCTCTTTATAAACCATTAGAGCCCCGCACACCCTTTTATATGCCATGTGCATTGCACATGTGAGGATTCCATCACTGATAATTGTAAAGTGAGGACTTTTGGTCATTAGAAGAATGAAAGATCCAGCTGATTACTCGATTTTATTACTAATAAAAGGAGGAATGAGGTGCTGTCAAAAACAAGGAGGATGTCTTCAGCCATTTGAGGACACTTAAGTCTCTTTCTATATGTCACATTTCACATTGTACAACAATTAAAGTGCATATAGACAGATAAGCACCTTTGAAAGGTTTAACCAATTTTTTTGTATTTATTGTGATTTGAGGTGTTTGGTGACACTTGGGGCTATCCCATCCAGACTGCAGGTTTTGCAGATTTTTGAGGTTGTGGAAACAGAATGGATCATGTTAGAGCGGAAGCAGGAGAAAGGTGACTGCAAAGGCAGGAGAGAGCAGTCTGCAAAGGAGGCAGAACAGAGCAGACTGCAGAGGAGGCAAGACAGAACTGACGGCAGAGGAAACTGGGCGGACAGGGCAGGATTAGGGGCCACATGGGCCTGGAGTTGAAAATGTGAGTAGCGGAGGAGGTGTGACCAGTGCTTTGAGGGTATGATAAATCTCATGTTGAAGTACATCCCCTACACTATCAGCCCCTATGTATGCATAAATATGTGTAAATAGACACATTGCATAATTTTTGTGAGGAAACTAGAAATATAATTGTATTTTACTTTATGGTCAACAGTGTGGTCATCTAGGTGGCTGGTAATCATCATGCTGTCTTGATGATGTGGCTATTTTTATGTGAATGCCTGGAGCTGTAGTTCCATCTTTCCCATTGGTAATCTGACCCTGGGGACAAGCAGAGAGGGCCAGCCGATGTTGTGATTTCTGGACACTGCCCATCCATAATTGCTAACCCCTGGATTGATGTCCTGATTTCTAGACATTACGGAGCAATCCTGGACAAGTGGCAACCTTCCTGACAGGACATGCTGGCACTTAGGGGACCACACATTTGATCCAGGTTTGTTAAAAGAAAAACATCACTTAAAGTGATGATAGACATGCTACAAGTGATGTCACATTATGAATAAGAGCTTCTAAGGCGGACTTTATTTAAAAAAGATTGGTTTTGCTCTGATTGGTTCTAACAACTAGAATGGCTTGACTTAATGTCTGAAGCCACAGTGTTTATAAACAAAGACTGCCTGTATAATTTCCTTTAAAATAAAATTTAAAAAAGACTCATGACTCCACTCAAGCAAGTCTGTCTTTTTTTTCAGTTCTTAATTCTTTCTGGCCATGCCATTGGGTGTTACATGAAACAATAAATCCGAGAGACAATGGAAGTCTTTGCCTCAGGGCACCATGTATGGAAGGACACTGATAGAGGGAAGACACACCCTGAAAACTTGGTCTCACAGACTAGGGAGCCCAGTATTTGCAGTCTGTGCATCAATTCAGCCTGGAAGGGGAATGGGGGTGGGGTACATTTCAAAATGGGGAAAAGGGGTGCTCTTCAACTCTTAGGGAGGCCTTAGTGGAGACAAAGCCACCTGATGCTGGCAGTTAATTCCTACCACTGACCAGACAAGCAACTTACCAGGTGCATCGTCATGGCAACAATTTATTGATAAATTGCCCACAGTAGCATCTTTTATCGATGCAAATAGCAGCAAGTCTGCAACAAATGATAAATATGCCCCTTAAATGTGTGCCTCCAATTTTGATGTAACACCTTTGCCCAGCAAGAGTAGTCTTGGATGGAGTGGAGATGATAGTATAGACTAGAACTATGCAGCCTATGGCTGGCAAAGCACTGCTGGGGTTTGTAGTTCCACACCTGCTGAAAATCTACAAGTTATTTTTACCTGTATGAAGGGCAAAGACATGTTTGTCTGCACTAACTCTCTGACTCTCCATATGGAGCCACGCCAGCTTATTCTTTCTTTATGAACCTTACCACTTGTATATTTGCACATGAATTTTGAAACAAAGTCGATGAAGACAATAAAACCCTTTTTAACTACAACAAAGGAATAATAGAAAAAGGCAAATATCTGCTTCACTTAATTAACAACCAGTTTTGAATGCCAAGTGCAATGTGGACTACATGACAGATGTGCAGAGAGACGCAGCTGGAAGATGCCAGAAGCAGATATTCAAGCAGGTGGAGAGAAAAGAATAGAAACATATATTAAATAAAGCAGCAGTTGTCACATCATGGCATATATTTATTTGTAGGATACAAATATGGGAGACAGGGCTTGCCCGCATTTCTTTCATTAACAATAAAAATACCCTTGTGGGTGTTTGTATTTCTGAATTTCATTTAACAGAATGATTTGACAAGTTTGCCAAAGGCAAAACACTCTAATGACAAACAATGCCACTTCCATGTATTTGTAAAGAACAATAGCATAGGTAAAGAGACTTGTGGGTCTCACTGACACGTCAGCAATGAGCTAGAGCACTCACAAGCTTCTTCAGAATAATAGTTGTCTTGGTTACAACTGCAGCTCAGCTTTGCAGGATAAATTATTATTAATTTAATGAAACTGGTAGAGATAAATATGAAATAACTGTATTAACAACAAAATACAGCAGATTTGAGATTGCTTACAATGTGCAATCTTTTATTGAAAAATTTTTTTTCATTTAATACAGGTCTGCGGAGAAAAAGGTATGAAAATGTTAGATAAAAAAATATAATACACAGAAAAGTACACCCACATTGTAATATACAGAAATGCATAGCTGTAATAACCAGATGTTCTATGACATATCCTGAAAAAGTATGCACAGATTTCATCCTTACCCATTATTTCTTAGGTACTTGTCTGCTTCTGATCTGTCTTATTGATTCATTAATTTATGTATACAGTTAGTTATATACAACTTAACTTAATGCAAAATGACATAAAAACGACACATACACTATTGCCAATGCCATACAATAGGCTGCCATCTTTTCCCTGTTGTGTCTGTCATTGGCAATCGTCAGGCGGCAGGAATCAATTTAACAATCCAAAAAATGACAGTTGTTTGGACAATTTGAATCCTTGAAACGATCATTGTGAAGTGATTTAATTTTGGAATTGATTCAGATAAGCCCATACATACTATTTTGTGTTGTTTATTTTTGTAAAGCAGTTCCATGCATCATCCTGTCAACTACACATGTTCAGTAGAGCTTAGTGGGACCTCCAATAATTAGCTGCCACAGCAATAGGTTAGTGATAAACTGGGGAGATAAGTTATTTTTTATAAATATATTACACTTTGCTCTGCGATAACAATAATGATGATATATGAAAGCCAAAATAGTTAAAGCATTATGTGTTTTATTGTTATTATAAATATTAAAGTATACAATCAATGATAGCAAGTGTATTCTGTTTTACTCCTGGTATGTTTCCTCATTAAAGTTATTACCCCAAAAAGTCAGCATCACAGTTAGCTGCATCAGCAGACACAATTCTTCCAAGTGAAATGGATCATGTTGACCATTCTGTATAAAGGACAACTGATTGTCAGGATTCAGCATGGGATCAGCTTTTACTTACCGCAGTGCTGGCTTCCCCTCACTAACGAGCGCAGTGAAATGCCAGGTGTTGTGATGAGTGATACGCTGAGCATTCTCCCCGGGGCTCAGGTGACTTCCACGCAATTCTCCATATCGGAGTTCCTGCGGTGGTGGTCATGGGCGCAGCCATCTTGGCTGTATCACCTGATAGATCCTTATCCAATGGTAGCCATGTCAGTTCTCAGCTGACTCCTTCGTCCAATGGACAGCTACCTGGGGGTAAACAGGAAGGATCAACTTCACTATTTCTTTGATGGTTGCTGTTACTTCATTCCAGGCTTCATGTGCAATCTTCCAGTGATTCCTCCCAGCATTATTTTCCAGTGTGTACTCAGAACATCACCTGAGTACTGATTCCTAGTGGCCTACTCCATGTGTTTGTCCTGTGTTGGATTTCCAGTCTGTTCTCAGAACGTCATCCAGTACAGTTTCCCGGAGCACTACTCTGGTGCTCGCCTTGCGACAAGATCCCCATTGTGTACTCGGTACATCACCTGAGTACTGAATCCTTGTGTACCATCTCCTGTGTTCAAGTATTCAGTTAATCTCCTGGGTTCAAGTATTCAGTTCATCTCCTGTGTTCAAGTATTCAGTTCATCTCCTGGGTTCAAGTATTCAGTTCATCTCCTGTGTTTAAATATTCCATTTATCTCCTATGCCAGCGGTGCGTCTAGGTTCTCAGCTGTGTACACAGTACACCATCCAAGTGCAACACAAGTGTAACTCTCCTATGTCAGCGGTGTGTCTAGGTTCACAGCCGCATACTCAGTACACCATCTGAGTACAACTCAAGTGTCACTCTCTTGTGCCAGTAGTGCGTTTAGGTCCACAGTGGGCCTCATCCATTTCCCTCCAGTAGACAATTCCCAGATGTTATTCTACTGTGCTAATACAGTAGTAGCAGGGTACAGAGTTCTCTAGTGTTTCATCCTGAAGTACATTCTCCTTGGCTTCCCCGGTGTTCCATTTCCCCATTTTCTCACTTGTATTGGATACCTGACCAAAGGACTGTGACCTGCTTTCTGGATGCTGCTTAAACCCATATCCTGCTTGGAGGGGTCACTGGTGAACACCTCTCAGCAAGTTAGACTCCGCACCTTTGGTCAGGTCTCGTCAACATCCAGTACTTGTGGATGAGGAGGACTTACATCCTGGCCCTTCATCTCCGATTTCTTCTGTTACACGGGACTTCAGCTTTCAGCTCCTCAGTAGAAGATCCTCCTGAGCAGATCATGACACTGATATTGCAGCTGTGACTCATGAGATGATAGACGTAGTTCCAAAGTCACAAAATCTATAGTGGCTCATATACTACCGATGGATCACCTGTTCCTGTGATCCTGCAACCTGGCATTGTAGGATTACAGATTTGCGGTCTATGAAATCTATGAAATTTAACAAGTATAATTTAACTGATCTTCTGATGGATCGCGGAACATCGATGACCATGGATCGGTGTCTCCAATCCCATGGTAGGATCGCCTGATGTATGGGGGCCTAAAAGCAATCACTTTTACTTTTATGAATTGCAGGGACGGGCTCCTATCAGAGCCCCTGTACCTGCATGTGTATTTCAATACATGCCAGCAGTACTTAAATTGTTATTGCCGTGAATTGTGGTGGTCAAAACCTGTTAAATGGGCCCCTACAGGAGAGATGAGCACATTTATCTAAACTGTTCCACATAATTTTTACCTTCTTTTTTATTTGTTAGTAAAAATGTTTACATTCGCTTGTAGAATTTGTCCTTCAGTGTTCCCAGTCGCACCACACAGCAGAATGAATTAGCCAGCTCTATTTATAGACTGTTAATGAAAAAGGTGGTCATTGTCTGCTTCAGCTCCTGCTTTGCATCCTCTCCTTGGGAATGGGTGAGGGGGTTCAGCTTTCTCTGCTTCCTTTTCTTGTGATCGTTGTGATCATAGGAGGTGGCAGGTTTGAATCCTGTGCCTATAAAAGCTGGCTTCTGGCAAGCAATACTGCCAGCCAGAGTAGTAATGGTCATCAAAGGCTCTAACTCATCGGGCCATTGAAGCTCTACGACATCAGGGGTGCTGACATAGATGTTGCAGCATGTACCATCAGTCCCATACACAACAGGGTATTTGTGTGTACACTCAATAAAGCATTCGCTGTAGGGGTTTTCAGGATATTTTGCGCATGCACAGTATGAAATAATTACTAATTTACATGAACATCGGCATTGAGTGTAGTTAGCGTGCCCCTCTGAATCAGGCCTTCAGTCTAGTAAAAAGTCACAAGTTCAAATTTCCTTCTGAAGGTCTTGACCAAATTTTAATCATCACCTTGGAATGTACATGCTTTCCAATCAGCTTTTGTTAGTTTTGTATTCAAAATGGAGAACAGCAGAGAAGAGGCATTCTTTGCTGATTTCCACCACTAACGTGGCCTGCATGCTGCTTCCCCAGCCGGCTCCCTCTCCTCCATTCCCCGGTCAGTTTCCGACACCCTCGGCTTGCTCACTCATTCCAACCAGATCCCCAATCAGCTTTGGTCTGACGTCAGTGATCCTGATCGGTACATGCAGACATCTTTCACAAATACTAAAGATGTGAAGAATCTCCTCGCCAAGACAGCCCTTTCCGCAAAGGCTGTCCCAGAACTTCAACAATGTGAATACAAAGGTAATTTCAAAGCAAAAAGTTGCTTGTCGCTTTCCTTTTTAAAGAGACCAATTTGCTTTTAGTGATGCTTCACTCAATCATTATTGCTTCGTAGAGAAGGTGTTTCATTATCCTTACTAATAACCTGGCCACTTGGCTGCACTGCTCTATTGTATTAAATGGAAAAGACTTTCTTTAGATCAAGTTTTTCCCATATAATTTATTGAATATGTATATAAAAAAAAGATATAGAGTAAACTAAAATAAGTTATATTGCCCCTCAACACTTCCCAGCCTTTCTATTTTGCAGTCTCTATAAATGAAAGGCTGAATGCTGCAGTTTGCATGGTGTTCATGCACTGCCTAGTAAAAATGTGCTAAACTGAAGCACACATAAATTTGCTCTTGATGTGACATGATTAACATAGTTGTCAGGTTTGCTTAATACTTCAAAAGATCTCCCTAGCATAAAGCTTGCAAATATCATCATGACAGATTTTACTTTAGGCTGCTTGTCATCTTAATGACTTTCTGGTGAACAATGCATCTTAAAACTCTATTATTTAGTTATTATTATAAAGTATGAATATAGAGAGAGGTTAGAAAGTGAATGCGTTACTTCTTTCAATGATTAAAGTCCAAAGCCACCGTAGAACACTGCCAGCAAAGATAAAACCAGGCGGCGAGAGGTTATAAGGTGTCGCAGACATGATAAATTAAGTGCAGTTGGCAAGTGGGAATCAGCATGTAGATAACAGAGAGCCAGGACATTTTCTGCATATTCCAGTACTGAAAAACATGGTTTGGACAGTTATTTATTATACATTTTTAAAAAATATTTATATATTTTGAGAATTGGCATTTCTGGGAAAATAAATGACTAAACAGTAATACAAAAAGCAAATGTTCTCATGGGGAGGACTGGGCAGGGTAAAGGGTAGTGACCTGCTTATCCACATTAATTTCTTGAACAGCCAGATTTAGTTTTTCCATGTGCTATACTGTACATTCAGCTAGATTTTATTGTAGCTCGATTCAAACTGGTGTGGCTGGGTACGTACAGTACTAAGGGCCCTCTCAGGCACTCACACCTCTTGCCACTGGCCTATCTTTAATAGGTCCAGGGTGTGTGGTGCACACAGGCCCCTAAATGATGGGGGCTCCAAACTGTACACCCTGCCCACATAGAAAATACTTTATGGCTGCCACTAAGGAAATCTCAGGGAAAATAGTGCTGGCACCACTTCCAAAGAGATATGTGCAGGCGCGAGAGAATCTGACATTGTGCCAAAGTCTACAATGAGCATTAGCTGTTGTGATGGGAGAGGGCGCATAGAGATTGCACAATGGTCCCCTCCTCTCATAATACGCCCCTGTCTCTTGCTCTGGGTTCTGTAAGACTCTTATGCCTCTCTTCCTTTTTCCTAGGCTCCCTGGGATATACAATGCATCTGGAAAGTATTCACAGCGCTTCACTTTTCCCACATTTTGTTATGTTACAGCCTCATTCCAAAATGGAATAAATTCATTTTTGTCCTCAAAAGTTTACACACAATACCCCATAATGACAACGTGTAAAACATTTTTTGGAGATTTTTGCAAATTTTATAATAAAAAAAAATATGAGATATGGTAAGAACTTACCCTTGTTATCTCTATTTCTACGAAGTCCATAGGGTTCCACAGGATACCTTGGGGTATAGGTGTGACGTCAGTCGCAGGGCACCAAAGAGTTAAGCTTTCAGCCTCCCAGGATGCACTAGGTCCCCCTCCTATACCCCGCCCCCGGGCCAAGGCACCTCAGTTAGTTACCAAGCCATAGGCCGGAGGAGGAGAAGGAAGAGAGAGAACAAAGATCTGGACACATACAAGAATCACATTCTCACCAGAGGGAGACGGAAAACCGGTGACCAGAGCAAAGCCCATCTGCAGCACAGGTGCGACAGGGCGGGAGTCCTGTGGAACCCTATGGACTTCGTAGAAATAGAGATAACAAGGGTAAGTTCTTACCATATCTCATATTTTCTACTTCAGGGTCCATAGGGTATCCACAGGATACCTTGGGGATGTCCCAAAGCAGTATCCTTTAAGGGTGGGGACGCTCCTGTGCAGAAAGGAGAATCCGCCGCCCGAAGGAAGCATCCTGAGAGGCGAAGGTGTCAAACCTGTAATACCTCACGAAGGTATGGACAGAAGACCACGTAGCAGCCTTGCAGATCTGAACTGCCGAGGCACCACGTCGAGCTGCCCACGAAGGACCCACAGACCTAGTGAAATGAGCCTTCAGAGAAGGAGGGACCGGTAGGCCTTCATGAAGATAAGCTTCAGAAATAGCCATACGGATCCAGGCTGCCAAAGTTTGCTTTGAAGCAGGCCAACCCTTTTTACGGAAGCCAAAGAGGACAAACAAAGCGTCCGACTTCCTAAACGAAGAAGTGCGGTCAACATAAGTCCTTAAGGCCCGCACAACGTCCAAAGAGGCCTCACCCACGGAAAGACCCGGTGAGTTAAAGGCCGGAACAACTATTTCCTCGTTAATATGAAACTGGGAAACAACTTTGGGAAGAAACTCGGGCCGAGTGCGGAGCACTGCCCTGTTCCCATAAAAAACCAAGAAAGGGGGTCTACAAGAAAGAGCCCCTAACTCAGAAACACGTCTGGCCGAAGCAATGGCCAGAAGGAAAACAGTCTTAGCTGTTAGCCATTTAAGATCCACTGAGCCCAGTGGTTCAAACGGCGGTCCTTGGAGAGCCCTCAGGACCACAGCCAAATCCCAAGGCGCCACAGGTGGAACAAAGGGCGGCTGAATGCGGAGAACGCCCTGCATAAAGGTGCGCACATCCGGGATTGTAGCAATCCTACGGTGAAACCAGACAGATAGGGCCGAAACCTGTACCTTCAAAGAAGCAAGGCGAAGCCCATGATCTAGTCCCGCTTGCAGGAAGGCGAGAATCCGAGACAGACGAAACTCCCGCGGTGCATAACCTCTCGGTCGACACCACTGGAAGAACGTATGCCACACGCGATGGTATATCCTCGCTGAAGACGGTTTCCGAGCTCGCAACATGGTACGCACCACAGAGCTGGAAAACCCCCGGGACCTCAGCATGGCCGTCTCAACAGCCACGCCGTCAAAGACAGCCGAGTCAGGTCCGGGTGAAGGCAAGGACCCTGAGACAGAAGGTCCGGCCGTAGCGGCAACCGCAGAGGAATGTCCACGGACAGACCCTGAAGGTCTGAGAACCAGTGCCGTCTGGGCCACGCGGGAGCTATCAACAGGAGCGTCCCTCCTTCCTGTTTGAATTTCCGGATTACCCGTGGAAGAAGGGAGACCGGAGGGAACAGGTATGCGAACCGGAACGTCCACCGGACGGACAGAGCATCCACCAGAGACGCCCCTTCGTCTCTTGTGCGAGACCCGTACACCGGCAACTTGTTGTTGTGCCGGGACGCCATGAGGTCGATTTCTGGAAGACCCCACCTGTCCACCAGTAGTTGAAAAACGTCCAGGTGCAGGGACCATTCCCCCGGATGAACGTCCTGGCGACTTAGAAAGTCCGCCTCCCAATTGAGCACTCCCGGGATGAAGACCGCTGATATGGCCGGAAGATTGCGCTCCGCCCAAACCAGGATCCGAGAGACCTCTACGAGAGCCGCCCGACTGCGAGTTCCTCCTTGCCTGTTTATGTAGGCCACGGTGGTAGCGTTGTCCGACTGGACCTGCACCGGGCGACCCTGGAGAAACCGCTGTGCCTGCTGGAGAGCATTGAAGACCGCACGGAGTTCCAAGATATTTATTGGAAGCTCCGCTTCTGTCGGCGTCCACCTGCCCTGGAACAAGTGTGGACCCGAAACTGCTCCCCAGCCCCGAAGACTGGCGTCCATTGTCAACAGGACCCAATTTGGAACCCAGAACGGACGTCCCTTGTTGAGGTGGGTCGTCTGTAACCACCACGTAAGGGACAGGCGAACCTCCTGGGTGAGCACAATCGTCTGGGACTTCAGAGACTGAGTCAGCCCGTTCCACTTGGACAGGATCAGGTGCTGCAGAGGTCTGGAGTGAAACTGGGCGTATTCCACCATGTCGAACACCGACACCATGGAGCCCAGTAACCTCATCGCCGAGTGTAAGGACACCCGGCGGCTGTGCAGACAACTGCGCACCCTTGACTGTAAAGCAGAGATCTTGTCCTCCGTCACGAAGATCCTTTGCTGTCCCGAGTCCAATAAGGCTCCAAGATGCAGAATCCTCCGAGACGGGATTAGAGTGGACTTCTGCCAGTTGATTAGCCAGCCGTGCCGTTGCAGCAGTGCAATGGTCAGGTCCAAGTGGCGTAACAGGAGCTCTGGAGATCCTGCCACCAATAACAGGTCGTCCAAATACGGCAACATGCGGACTCCCTGCAGCCGCAGAGAAGCCGCCATGACCGCCATCACCTTGGTGAAAACACGTGGTGCTGTTGCCAGGCCAAAAGGTAACGCCCGAAACTGGAAGTGGTCGCTGCTGATTGCGAACCTGAGGAACTGTTGATGGCGCCAAAGAATAGGGACATGCAGGTAAGCGTCCTGTATGTCCAATGACACCAAGTAGTCCCCAGGTTCCAGCGCCAGAATGATGGACCGTAGGGTCTCCATCCGAAACTTCTGGACCCGCAAAGACTTGTTGAGTGCTTTGAGGTTGAGAATCGGACGATATGACCCATTGGGTTTCTGTACCAAAAATAGATTTGAATAGAAACCCTGGCCCCTCTGGGAGAATGGAACCGCCACTATAACTCCAGCCTGGAGCATAGTGTGCAATACCTTCCGCAGCTCCGTAGCCTTGTTCCGGTCCGATGGGAGACCCGTGGTGAAGAAGCGAGCCGGGGGTCTGTGCCGGAAGGAGAGGGCGTATCCGTGAGAAACCACCTCCAGAACCCAAGTGTCTGTCGTAGTGGTCGACCAACACTGGGCGAACTGTAGCAGGCGGCCTCCCACCCTGGGATCCCCCAAAGGGAGGCCCGGACCGTCAGGCCGCAGGCTTGTCATCTGGCTTGGGGGCCGGACGTCTGGTACTCCATGCCTGCTTCCGGGGCTTGACCGATTTCTTAGGGCCAGCCTGTCGAGGAAACGACTGTGGTTTGGGCCTGCCCTGGGCCCTAGATGACCGAAAGGACGATGGTCCCGAACCAGAAGGAGCAGCGGCCGACGGGAGACAGGCAGATTTGGCTGCCGCCAGCGTGGCCACAATCTTATCCAGATCCGGACCGAAGAGAACTTCTCCGGTAAACGGTAACGCTTCCAGACCTTTCTTGGAATCTGCGTCCGCCTTCCAGGATCGCAGCCACAAGGTGCGACGAGCAGCTACCGCTGCTGAAGAAATTCTAGACACCAGAGTACTAATGTCTAGAGCCGCCTCGTTGATGTAGGTGGCCGAATCACGGAGATTGCAAATCAACTCCGCCTGATCGGCCGGACAGTCGGATTCAAAAGAAGCCTCTAATGAATCCGCCCAGCGCTCCATCGCTCTGGCAACCCAGCAAATGGCCATAGCCGGCCGTGCTGCCCCCCCTGCAAGGGAATAAGCGGACTTCAGGCAGATTTCTACCTTGCGGTCCGTAGCATCCTTAAGGGAGGACATGGATGGCATCGGCAATGTGGCACTACGGACAAGACGGGTCACGTGAGAATCCACCTGTGGAGGGGATTCCCACTTCGCAAAATAATTATCCGCGAACGGATAAGCCACCGCCAGGCGTCTCTGCGGCTGGTATCTTTTGCCAGGTTGTTTCCACGCCTCCTCTAAATGGTCCACCAACTGACCCGAAAGAGGAAAGACTGTGGCATCACCCTTCACATCTTTGAAAAAGGCATACTTAGATTTAGCCGCTGGGGGAACTTCGTCCTCAATCACCAAGGCTGTGCGGACCGCCCGAATAAGTCCAGGAATATATACTTTGGACTTAGCATCAGTGTCCTTAGTATGGAGAGATTCCTGATCGTAAGGATCTAGAATCTCCCCATCATCAGACGTCCCTTCGTCATCCTCATAAGGAGCGGACAGAGACGCCACCGGCCTTTTATGAGACCGCATCACAGACTCCCCTTGCAACACATCCGACAAGTGCTGTACAGAACTCGTCAGGGAGTTAACCCACGCTGGCTCCTGAGAACCCGGGAGCGGGGAAATAGGGAGACTGTGGGGTACCACCAATTGTCGTGGGAACCCCTGCATGGGTGACGACACCACAGACTGCTGGGACAAACCCATCGGAGTAAACGCTGGCTGCGGAGCTAACTGGCCCACTAAAGCTGTTAACGCCTGAGCGAAACAAGCCCAGGGCGGCTCCTGTACCGGTGCTGTAACCGTAATAGGCCGCGCCATGGACAAACACTGCCGGCAAAGGCCCTCCGCGCTACCCTCCCCCTCCGCTAACGGTACTTTGCACGTGGTACACTGTAGCCGGAGGGGAAAATCACTTTCAGACATGATGGCACCACGTATGTGACCTCTCTCACCAATTAAGTATTAAATAGGCGAGAGACCACCCTGCAGCACCGCACCGCAAGGGCTTTAGCAGAAAGAACAGGGACAGTAATAAAGCTGACAGTTTAGATGAAGAAAAGATTACAGGCAGCAGCGCTAGCACAGTCACATACAATGCAGAGAAATAACAATTCCTGCACTAACAGCGCTGATCACTCAACTACACAGACACAGGGCCTGGTAGGACACAGCGCTGCATTCACAGACCTGAGCCACAGCGGAGGAGAGGTATGCGGGGGAACCCAGACCACGATGCTTCCTTCCAGCGCTTCCAGCAGCGTTCACCATGCGTTCTGGAGAAGATGGCCGCCGAGGAGCAGAGAGGAGGCTGGCCTGGGGGAGGAGCGCTGCCACAGGACCAGTCGGCAGCATGCAGAGAGGGCTGTGTGCAGCGGGGGAGGCGCCGGCTGTGAGACAGGGAAGGCGCACTCCCCTGGCATGCATTTAACCCCTGGGACGCCGCAGCGCTACCGCTCTGCTGCGGTCCGCTGTCCCCGGGGGTAGTGGAAGCGCAGGTTGGTCGCCTGGCTCCACGCTGCAGCCAGTCCCCAGGGAGCCCCCTGCCTGGGGACTTAGGACCATGTGATCAGCGGGGACCCACCGCGGGACCCCGCTGCTTACCTCTGTCCCCCTTGAATCCGGCCATGGTCCGGAGCATCTGGGGTCACCGCTAGCTGTGACCCCAGACGCCCACCAGCATCCCCGGATCAGTACCGGCGTTCTGGTACCGGCGGGGTGTAGGGAAGACAGCATGGACGTCAGGACTGACTGTCCATGCTGTACATCCAGTTGTGCAGCCACAGCTGCATGAAGAATAAGCTTCAGGGGCTCTTCTAGCCCCCACTCCAACAGGTGCACCCGACTCCGGCCGGGCACCAAACTAAACTGAGGTGCCTTGGCCCGGGGGCGGGGTATAGGAGGGGGACCTAGTGCATCCTGGGAGGCTGAAAGCTTAACTCTTTGGTGCCCTGCGACTGACGTCACACCTATACCCCAAGGTATCCTGTGGATACCCTATGGACCCTGAAGTAGAAAAACACTAAGCAAGCACATGTACATAAGTATTCACAGCCTTTGCCATGAAGCTCAAAATTGAGCTCAGGTGCAGCCTGTTTCCACTGATCATCCTTGAGATGTTCCTACAGCTTAATTGAAGTCCGCTTGTGGTAAAATCAGTTGATTGGACATGATTTTGAAAGGCATACACCTGTCTATATAAGGTCACACACTTGACAGTGCATGTCAGAGCACAAACCAAGCATGAAGTCCAAGGAACTGTCTGTAGACCTCCAAGACAGGATTGTCTCGAGGCACAAATCTGGGGAAGGGTATAGAAAAATATCTGCTGCTTTAAAGGTCCCAATGAGCACAGCCTCCATCATCCATAAATTGGAGAAGTTCGAAACCACCAGGACTCTTCCTAGAGTTGGTCGGCCGTCTAAACTGAGCAATTGGGGGAGAAGGGCCCTAGTCAGGGAGGTGACCAAGAACCCGATGGTCACTCTGTCAGAGCTACAGCATTCCTCTGTGGAGAGAGGAGAACCTTCCAGAAGGACAACCATCTCTGCAGCAATCCACCAATCAGGCCTGTATGGTAGAGTGGCCAGGTGGAAGCCACTCCTTAGTAAAAAGCACATGGCAGCCCACCTGGAGTTTGCCAAACTGTACCTGAAGGACTCTCAGACCATGAGAAACAAAATTATCTGGTCTGATGAGACAAAGATTGAACTCTTTGGCATGATTGCAGGTGTTATACTTGGAGGAAACCAGGCACCGCCTATCACCAGGCCAATACCATCCCTATAGTAAAGCATTGTGGTAGCAGCATCATGCTGTGGGGATGTTTTTCAGCTGCAGGAACTGGGAGACTAGTCAGGATAGATGGAAAGATGAATGCAGTAATGTACAGAGACATCCTGGATGAAAACCTGCTCCAGAGCACTCTTGACCTTAGACTGGGGCGACGGTTCATCTATCAGCAGGACAACGACCCTAAGCACACAGCCAAGATATCAGAGGAGTGGCTTCAGGACAACTCTGTGAATGTCCTTGAGTGGCCCAGCCAAAGCCCAGACTTGAATCCGAATGAACATCTCTGGAGAGATCTGAAAATAACTGTGCACCAACGTTTCCCATCCATCCTGATGAAGCTTGAGAGGTGCTGCAAAGAGGAATAGGCAAAACTGCCCAAAGATAGGTGTGCCAAGCTTGTGGCAGCATATTCAAAAAGACTTGAGGCTGTAATTGCTACCAAAGATGCATCAACAAAGTATTGAGCAAAGGCTGTGAATACTTATGTACATGTGATTTATTAGTTTTTTTTAAATTAAATTTGCAAAAATCTCAAAAAAACTTTTTACACGTTGTCATTGTGGGGTATTGTGTGTAGAATTTTGAGGACAAAAATGAATTTATTCCATTTTGGAATAAGGCTGTAACATAACAAAATGTTGAAAAAGTGAAGCGCTGTGAATATTTTCCGGATGCACTGTATATAGTGTATAAATAAGTCCCTGCACATGACACAATTAGTAGTACACTGCAAACACGTGTTAGAATTATGGACAATAAAGTTACATTATTTTATTTTCTCCAACAGCACTTCAATTAAAAGCAATGAATAAGTTGACATTTTGTCATAGGATTGAATCAAAGCTGACACCCACTCTGCATTGTATCTCTATCACCTGGTCTTTCTATGTCCAGGTGGACAACACAATTTATATTCATCTTGCACTCTCTTATGGCAAGCCAACCTGACAGTGTCAGATTTGGCATAGTATATTATAATTATTATTATCCTTTATTTCTCAGGCACCACAAAGTTTCTGAAGTACCTACACAGTATATACAAGGGATATAAGTCCTAGCTTTTCTGTTAGTACTATTGTTCTCCACACAGTACCATTCTCACTAAGACCTGGAGCCTCCTAGGCATCAGAACAGGTATTCAGAAAACTTTTTAGACCTATCAAAAATCAACTGACAAATCGCTAGCTGTGACCTTTTTTGGAATTCATGTGCAAGATGTTTTTTCTTCCCAAAAGCTTGTTTCCAAGAGTAAATAAGTGTGCACCTTTATTTTAATTGGGATTCAATCATTTTTTCAACATTTAGGCACTAGTGGGTGGGCTAAGGTTAAGTTGTGAGAGAGGAGGTTAGGGTTTGGCACTAGCGGGAAGGTTAGGGTTAGGGGTTAGTGTTAGGGGTTAGTGATATTCACCCCTGGAACCCCTGCAGAAGTCATCATAAAGTCAGCGCCGAAACCGTAAGACACTGCTGGAGCCACCGGACAAGCTGTACCAGGTAAGTTACTGCTAGACCACCAGGAACATTTTGTAGACATTCTAAAAATGTCAACATTTCATCAGTGTTGACAAGATGAATGTCGATGCGATCAATGTCAACCTGCCAAGCATATCGATGTTCATGTCAACATTACTATGTTGATATTATGAATGTCGACATTATGATTATGTCAGCATTACGAATGTTGACAGAATATTCCAAACCCATTTTAATAGGTAGTTCAGACCATTCATGCGCTGATTCTACTTCTAAATTGATGTTGTAGTCAGTGTCGGACTGGGGCATGAAGGGCCCACCAGGGAAATGCAATGGAGTAGGCCCGCTGCTGAAGGGGCGTGAGCAACCTTTGAGTAGGTGTGGTCAGTGCTTAAAGTGGTCCTAGAGAAGTCGTGGAACTCACCCCCCCATACACCCTAAACTTCCCCAGCGGGAGCAAAAAGCCTTTCTGCCCATCTAGTTGATGCCACACCTCCAGCCACACCCATCTAGCAGTTGCCACACCTTTTCAGAAAATGCATGAAGCAATAGGGATCATCGTGCCTTATAACCAATGCAGGGAAATGATACTAATGATCCCATTTGAATGTATAAATTTCTGTTTTACTAATATATAGAACAGCTTCATAATGGGGGTGTATAAAGGTGCAATGAGGGAGATTGCTACTATTTCAGGGAATCTTCCTTACAATCAGGGAGAGTTGGCCAATATGTTCTAAAGTGATTTTTGATCATTTCAAACAAACCCCTGGCATTTTTTCTACACTGGTATAAAGTACACCCCACATCCATGCTATTTTGCAAATAACAAATCTCCAGTACATACATATGATATACCATACACAGATATATCATATATAGAGATTATATATATATATATATATACCGTATCCAAAGAAGAACTGGCACTCAGAGGTATTATGCAATAACAGCGTGTATTGGTCGACGCTTCAAGGCCGAAGCCCCGTCATCAGGACCGCATCATCACACAGGACAACATATATACAAGACAATCCATAAAAACTTACCCCACCTAAATACCATAAGTGCAACATGTGGTCCATCCTCCTCACCGAAAGTTTTCCGAAAGAATGGCGGCCCACCATTCAGCGATTAGACTGGCACTAAGTGGGAGACCCATAGATCAACCGGTCGCCAAGCATTTTATGGCAGCTGGTCATAGTTTGGCATCCTTATGTTATTTTATGATCGATCACGTTCCATTGTCCTTGAAACGCGGTGATCGTGCTAAATTATTACTGATTAAAGAATCCAGATGGATAATGCGATTAAATACTATTTCTCCTTTTGGTCTGAACGAAAAAATTAATTGGAATAGTTTAGTCTAAATTCTATTCATGAGTCTAGTAGCTTAATATTGCGGTTTTTGTTATTTATGTATTGTACATTATTATTGGGTTGTTTGCGATATGTACTTTGTATATTGAAGGCTTTACCATGGTTTTAATTATTGTTGTGCACTGTGGTACACTTGTTCTCTGTGCATGCCCCTCAGCCATCACAGTACATCCGGAGGTCGCCTGTGGAGCGCAGAGACTGTGTATCATGGAACGCATGCTTATGCGTTACCATGGAGACGCATCCTGTGGTACCCGGAAGTGACGCGGATGTCTGTGTGACGGCCGGTGAGGAGGATGGACCACATGTTGCACTTATGGTTTTTAGGTGGGGTAAGTTTTTATGTATTGTCTTGTATATATGTTGTCCTGTGTGATAATGCGGTCCTGATGACGGGGCTTCGGCCTTGAAACGTCGACCAATACACGCTGTTCTTCTTTGGATACGGTATTTATTACTCTCTGTACACCGGAGGACTGTTTATCTATTATTGAGTGCCGGCAGTTTGTGGATATATATATATGTGGAGATATATATATATATATATATATCCACATATATATATATATATATATATATATATATATATATGTTAGTACAGGTTGAGTCTCCCATATCCAAATATTCCGGAATACGGAATAATTTTGGCATGACTGAGATAATGAAACCTTTGATTTTTGATGGTTCAATGTACACAATCTTTGTCTAAGGCACAAATTATTACAATTATGGTATAAAATTACCTTCAAGCTGTGTGTATAGGGTGTAAATGAAACATAAATGTATTCCATGTATGAACACAAACTTTGCTTGAGCCACAAAATTATTGCAAATATTGTATAAAATTAGCTGCAGGCTGTGTGTATAAGGTGTATATAACACATAAATGCATTCTGCGTGTATATTGGAGTCCCATTCCCAAGATATTTCATTATGATATGCAATTATTCCAAAATACGGAATATTCCGTTATCCAAAATACCCCTGGTCCCAAGCATTTTGAATATGGGAGACTCAACCTGTATCTATATATTTATTAGTAAAAAGGACCCAGCATATGCAGGGTCAGTGGGAGCAGGGTGAACACACAGTGGGAAGGGGGGGCAGTGGGAGAACGGAGAACACAGTGGGGACTTGGGAGGGAGGGGCAGTGGGAGCTGGGTGATCACAGTGGGGAGGGGGGGCAGTGGGGGAATAGAGAACACACAGTGGGGAGGGGGGAAGTGGGAGAATAGAGAACACAGTGGGGAGGGAGGGGCAGTGGGAGCAGGGTGAACAAGCAGTGGGGAGGGGGGCAGTGGGAGAATAGAGAACACAGTGGGGGGGGAGTTGCAGTGGGAGCAGGGTGAACAAGCAGTGGGGAGGGGGTCAGTGGGAAAATTGAGAACACACAGTGGGGAGGGGGGCAGTAGGGGAATAGAGAATACACAGTGTTATCCTGCTCTGCTCAGTGCTCACCAGTGTCACCATTACACACACAGCAATGCCCCTTATATTCTTCAGCATCCGCGTGGACTGGGTTTTTTCAGGGCTGCTCCTCTTAACACAGGAGGAGAGAAAGGTACACAATGATGCCAGAGGAGATCTAGCCTGTCACTATATTGGAGGAGGCAGGGCGGGCGGCGGGCCAAATGTCAATCATCATGAGATGAGAGACAGGCTATTCAACTACAACTGTAGTAGTAGCACATTTATTGATTGGGACGGGCAGCGCTGGTGGAATCGGCCAGGACAAACCCAGGCAACGTGACATTACATTCAATAGCACAAAAAAAAAATCAATCCCTTACAATTTGGCGCTGCGCTGCTTAAAAGCTCCACCACCACACCACCAGTACTGCTGATGCTGCCCGACCTGTGCACTTACTCTGTCAGTCACTGTCACATCTCCTCATCAGGTCAGGCCAGGGCCATGTCTGTGGCCACTGACCAGCCGAGCAAGGAGGGTGGGCCTGCCGGGCAAAGGGGGGCGGGCCTGCTGGGCAAAGGGGGCGCGCCGGTTGGGCAGGCTTAACCAGTGAAAACGGACCCCACATTCAGACTGACAATCGCAGGCCTGCAGCTGACCGTTTCTAAAGCCAGGCAAAAGAGGGCGGACGGAGGCAGAACTGGTTTAGCCTCCTATTTGAAGTGACGGAACGTAGTTCCGCCCCTTTCCGGACCAATTTAACCCCTGGGTGTGGTCATCAAAGAGGTGTGGCCAAAAAAAAAAAGATAAAAAAATTGTGAATGGAGACAAGTTATTGCAGATAGAATCAAGAAAGAACGGGAGGTGGGAGGATTGCTGACAAGAAGGAAAAGCAGCAGGACTAGGAGGAGGATGTAGTAAAAATATTTATGGGTGAGGGAATATTGTGGCAACGTAGGTGAATGAGGAGATGTAGCTAAGAGTGGCAAAATGTATCATACAAAGGGCCCCATTTACAAACGAAGGGAAATACCAGCGGGAATTTTCGTTTAGTATCACTGTGATACAAACGAAAATTCCACTGGTATTTAGTAATACTTACCCCTCCGGCAAGGTCCCGCGAAGTCCCAGCGAGATCCTCAGCTGGGCTGCTGGCAGCCTAACGCTGCCAGCGACGGGGCTGCACTGTCATGTGTATGCGCGACGGTCCGTCTGCGCATGTGCCTGGAAAGCTTCGTTGAAGCCGGAGAGGCACCGCCGGGTCTCCATTGCCGGCAATGGGGCCCGCATCGCTCTCGCCATCTTTTAGATGGCGAGAGCGATGCTGTACAAACAGCGGTAATCTTAGATTACCGCTGTTTACTAAATACAGCAAGATGGTATAACCCCTTTAGCGAGCGCTAAAGGGGTTATATTTAATTTGTAAATGGGGCCCAAAATAACATACCCATGGGTAAGGCTGGAGGGGATTAATGTGTATCTAAGTGGGGGGGGGGGCAGAATGTATGGTTAAAAAGGGGTGGAGGAGGAGGCAAAGTGTAGAGGAAGCAAAGTGAAGGGACACAGAAGGAGCAAGGCATGGTAATGTGAAATCATGGGGTTGCTGATGCCTGCCTTGCATGCAGGCCAGCCTGCGTAAGCTGAGGCTTATTCAGTTGGCCGGCACCATCCTACTTGCAACCAATGGTAGAGAAGGTGATCCCAGGCTGCGACCTCGGTCACAGCGCTGGGATCGCAGATGCAGCAGGGGGTGTCAGACACCTCCTGCAGCATTTGCATATTAGCAAAGACAGAATTGCGGTAGAGGTGAGAGGCGGGGTGGGGGGGGCGCAAGTGTGAGCTCCTTCCCCGCACATTACAGAGGGAGAGAACACTGACTGCTGCTGCAGCAGGCTGACTCCCCAGCCCAGTGCACAGCAGTGTGTGCTGGGCTGTGGAGAGAGGCTGCTGCAGGAGCAGTCTCTTCTCTCTCCCTGCCCTGGCTGCTGCATTTCTTACATGGGCAGGGGGCGGAGCTGCAGGACCTGGGCCCCTGAAAGGCCCCTCCACCAGGCCCGGGTAAAGAGTACCCTCCCCCCCCCCATCCACTCACGGCGGCCCTGCATCTGCTAAATCTCCCTCTTAAGTCCAAACGGGGCCCAAGGTAAAACACTAGCTCTAGTCTCCCATTCCTGCCATAATTTCAATTTTTTCAATTAGACAAACTGACAATATTAATTATACCTATCTATGTGTTGGGATGCACAAAACTAATATGTGATAACAATATATATATATATATATATATATATATATATGCACTGTATGAATGTGTATATATATATATATATATATGCACTATGAATGTGTGTGTATATATATATATATATATATATATATATATACACATATGCACTGTATGAATGTGTGTATATATATATATATATATATATATATATACACATATGCACTGTATGAATGTGTGTATATATATATATATATATATATACATATGCACTGTATGAATGTGTGTGTATATATATATATATATATATATACACACACACACACACATTATATATATATATATTAGGGGTGTGCACCGGCCACTTTTCGTGTTTTGTGTTTTGGTTTTGGATCTGGATCTTTCTTCGTGTTTTGGATCTGGATTGGTTTTGCCAAAACCACCCTTCCGTGTTTTGGGTTCTGGGTTTTGTGTTTTGGATCTGTATTTTTTTGAAAAAAAGCATAAAAACAGCTAAAATCACAGAATTTGTAGGTTTTTCTGCTCCTATGCTATTATTAACCTCAATAACCTTAATTTCCACTCATTTCCAGTCTATTCTGAACACCTCACACCTCACAATAGTGTTTTTATGTCCAAAAGGTTGCACCGAGGTAGCTGGATGACTATGCTAAGCGACACGAGTGGGCGGCACAAACACGTGACCCATCTAGGAGTGACACTGCAGTGGCAGACAGGATGGCAGTTAGACAAACTAGGCCCCAAACTGTACATAATGCAAAGAAAAAAAGAGGTGCAAGATGGAATTGTCCTTGGGCCCTCCCACCCACCCTTATGTTGTATAAACAAGACATGCACACTTTAACAAATCAATCATTTCAGCGCCAGGGTCTGCCACACAACTGTGGCTGAAATGATTGGTTCGTTTGGGCCCCCACAAAACAAGCTGGCAATTAATGTGTCCCTGCACAAACTGGCTCTACGGAGGCAAGATGTCATCCTCATCCTCCTCATCCACCGATTCCTCACCCTCTTCAGTGTGTACATCCTCATCCTCACAAAGTATTAACTCGTCCCCACTTGAATCCACCACCACAGGTCCCTCTGTACGTTCTGGAGGCTGGTCTCCCTGGAAGAGCTGATAATTCATTTTGATGAACATCATCTTCTCCACATTCTGTGGAAGCAACCTCCTACGCCTTTCGCTGACAAGGTTCCCGGCTGCACTAAACACTCTTTCGGAGTACACACTGGAGGGGGGGCAACTCAGGTAAAATAGAGCCAGTTTGTACAGGGGCCTCCAAATTGCCTCTTTTTCCTGCCAGTACAGGTATGGACTGTCTGACATGCCTACTTGGATGCTGTCACCGATGTAATCCTCCACCATTCTGTCAATGGTGACAGTATCATATGCAGTGACAGTAGACATGTCAGAAATTGTTGCCAGGTCCTTCAGTCCGGACCAGATGTCCAAACTTGGTCCTGCCTGCCCTGCATCACCGCCAGCGGGTTGCTTAGGATACCTAAGTTTTTTCCTGGCAGCCCCAGTTGCGGGAGAAAATGAAGAAGGAGCCGTTGACGTGTCACGTTCCGCTTCAGCTGACAGTGTGTTCACCAGCAGGTCTTTGCACCTCTGCAGGCTTGTGTCGGCCGGAAAGAGAGACACCACATAGGCTTTAAACCTAGGATCGAGCACGGTGGCCAAAATGTAGTGGTCTGATTTCAACAGATTGACCACCCTGGAATCCTGGCAAAGCGAATGAAGGGCTTCATCCACAAGTCCCACATGCCGAGCGGAATCGCTCCGTCTTAGCTCCTCCTTCACTTTCTCCAGCTGCTTCTGCAAAAGCCTGATGAGGGGAATGACCTGACTCAAGCTGGCAGTGTCTGAACTGACTTCACGTGTGGCAAGTTCGAAGGGCTGAAGAACCTTGCACAACACGGAAATCATTCTCCACTGCGCTTGAGTCAGGTGCATACCCCCTCCTTTGCCTATGTCATAGGTGGATGTATAGGCTTGTATGGCCTTTTGCTGCTCCTCCATCCTCTGAAGCATATAGAGGGTTGAGTTCCACCGCGTCACAACCTCTTGCTTCAGGTGATGGCGGGGCAGGTTCAAGAGTGTTTGCTGGCGCTCCAGTCTTCGGCACGCAGTCGCTGAATGGCGAAAGTGGCCAGAAATTTTTCGGGCCACCCAAAGCGTCTCCTGCACGCCCCTGTCGCTTTTCAGAAAATTCTGCACCACCAAGTTTATTGTGTGAGCAAAACATGGGACGTGCTGGAATTTGCCCAGATGTAATGCCCGCACAATATTGGTGGCGTTGTCAGATATCACAAATCCCCAGGAGAGTCTAAGTGGGGTAAGCCACTGGGCGATGATTTCCCTCAGTTTCTCTAAGAGGTTGTCGGCGGTGTGCCTCTTACTGAAACCGGTGATACACAGCGTAGCCTGCCTTGTAACGAGCTGGCGTTTCTGAGATGCTGCTACTGGTGATGCTGCTGCTGTTGCTGCGTAAGGTGATACATCTACCCAGTGGGCTGTCACAGTCATATAGTCCTTAGTCTGCCCTGTTCCACTTGTCCACATGTCCGTGGTTAAGTGGACATTGTGTACAACGGCATTTTTCAGGACACTGAGGACACTTTTTCTGACGTTTCTGTACAGTCTCGGTATCGCCTGCCTAGTGAAGTGGAATCTAGACGGGATTTGGAACCGGGGACACACTACCTCCATCAATTGTCTAAATCCCACTGCACTAATGGCGGATACCGGACGCACGTCTAACACCAACATAGCAGTCAAGGCCTCAGTTATACGTTTTGCTTCAGGATGACTGCTGTCGTACTTCATCCTCCTCGCTAAGGACTGTTGGAGGGTCAATTGTTTAGTAAAAGTAGTGGTGTTCCTACTTCCTCTCTGGGATGATGAACGACTCCCAGCAGCAGCAACAGCAGCAGCGGCAGCAGTAGGCGTAGCAATGCAGGATCCTCCAGAGGAATCCCGGATAGGAGAGTCAGTCATGCCAGTGACATGGCCTGCAGGACTACTTCCGATCCTGACTAAGGAGGAAATTGACGAGGAGGGAGTTGACGGTGTGGTTTGCAGGCGCTTGGATACAACAGGACAACGGGATTTAGGTGTCCCTGGACTGCTTACGGTCTTAGCCAAAGTTTCTGAACTTGACAGTAACTTTTTATGAACGCGCTGCAGGTGCCGTATAAGGGAGGATGTTCCTAGGTGGTTGACGTCCCTACCCCTACTTATTTCACCTTTACATATGGTACATATGGCAAGACAGTTGTTGTCCGGATTTGGATAGAAATATTGCCAGACCAAAGAGGTGGAATGTTTGGTCTTCTGCCCAGGCATGACCGTGATGGGCTTTTTCATCCCACGGACAACAACTGTCTCCCCCGGAGCCTGATTTAAACAAACCACATCACCATCAGAATCCTCCTCGCCAACTTCCTCCTCAGCGCCAGCTACACCAGTATCCTCATCCTGTTGTACTTCAACAGTGACATCTTCAATTTGCATATCAGCAAGTGGACTGTGGGTGCTCCTTTCAGCACTTGCAGGGGGCGTGCAAATGGTGGAAAGAGCCACCTCTTCCCGTCCAGTGCTGGGAAGGTCAGGCATCGCAACCACCACCACACTTGGACTCTCCTTGGGGATTTGTGATATCTTCTTAGAAAGCACAGTTCTTCGCTGTGCTTTTGCCAGCTTAACTCTTTTGATTTTTTTAGTGGGAGGAGGGCTTCCATCGTCATGTGAAGCTGAACCACTAGTCATGAACATACTAGGGATCGACCTTAGCCATTCCTTGCCACTCCGTGTCGTAAATGGCATTTTGGCAAGTTTACGTTTCTCTTCAGCTGATTTAAATGTCTTTTTCAAGGTCATTTTCCTGAACTTTGCCATTTGGGATTGTATGTGCCCTCTACTATGACATTGGGCATCGGCCTTGGCAGACGACGTTGATGGCATGTTATCGTCTATGTCATGACTAGTGGCAGCAGCTTCAGCACTAGGAGGAAGTGGTTCTTGATCTTTCTCTATTTTATTTTTATCGGAGAAAGTTTGGTCCTCCATTTATGTTATATCGATTTGATATATACGTGCGGCTAAACCCAGAAAATAATTTTTTTTTTGGTTTGGACTGGAGTGTACTTTGGGGGTTACAGCACCCTTTAACAGTCAAGCCAGCCGGCCCTTTACTTATGACACAGGCGCACTCTTGGCACTACTTTGTTGATGCACGTGCAGCTACTGCGCACACAATTCACAAACACAGAAAATAATTTTTTTTTTGGTTTGGACTGGAGTGTACTTTCGGGGGTTACAGCACCCTTAACGGTCAAGCCAGCCGGCCCTTTACTTATGACACAGGTGCACGCTTGGCACTACTTTGTTGATGCACGTGCGGCTACTGCGCACACAATTCACAAACACAGAAAATAATTTATTTTTTGGTTTGGACTGGAGTGTACTTTCGGGGGTTACAGCACCCTTAACGGTCAAGCCAGCCGGCCCTTTACTTATGACACAGGCGCACGCTTGGCACTACTTTGTTGATGCACGTGCGGCTACTGCGCACACAATTCACAAACACAGAAAATAATTTTTTTTTTGGTTTGGACTGGAGTGTACTTTCGGGGGTTACAGCACCCTTAACGGTCAAGCCAGCCGGCCCTTTACTTATGACACAGGCGCACGCTTGGCACTACTTTGTTGATGCACGTGCGGCTACTGCGCACACAATTCACAAACACAGAAAATAATTTATTTTTTGGTTTGGACTGGAGTGTACATTCGGGGGTTACAGCACCCTTAACGGTCAAGCCAGCCGGCCCTTTACTTATGACACAGGCGCACGCTTGGCACTACTTTGTTGATGCACGTGCGGCTACTGCGCACACAATTCACAAACACAGAAAATAATTTATTTTTTGGTTTGGACTGGAGTGTACTTTCGGGGGTTACAGCACCCTTAACGGTCAAGCCAGCCGGCCCTTTACTTATGACACAGGCGCACGCTTGGCACTACTTTGTTGATGCACGTGCGGCTACTGCGCACACAATTCACAAACACAGAAAATAATTTTTTTTTTGGTTTGGACTGGAGTGTACTTTCGCGGGTTACAGCACCCTTAACGGTCAAGCCAGCCGGCCCTTTACTTATGACACAGGCGCACGCTTGGCACTACTTTGTTGATGCACGTGCGGCTACTGCGCACACAATTCACAAACACAGAAAATAATTTTTTTTTAGGTTTGGACTGGAGTGTACTTTCGGGGGTTACAGCACCCTTAACGGTCAAGCCAGCCGGCCCTTTACTTATGACACAGGCGCACGCTTGGCACTACTTTGTTGATGCACGTGCGGCTACTGCGCACACAATTCACAAACACAGAAAATAATTTTTTTTTTGGTTTGGACTGGAGTGTACTTTCGGGGGTTACAGCACCCTTAACGGTCAAGCCAGCCGGCCCTTTACTTATGACACAGGCGCACGCTTGGCACTACTTTGTTGATGCACGTGCGGCTACTGCGCACACAATTCACAAACACAGAAAATAATTTTTTTTTTGGTTTGGACTGGAGTGTACTTTCGGGGGTTACAGCACCCTTAACGGTCAAGCCAGCCGGCCCTTTACTTATGACACAGGCGCACGTTTGGCACTACTTTGTTGATGCACGTGCGGCTACTGCGCACACAATTCACAAACACAGAAAATAATTTTTTTTTTGGTTTGGACTGGAGTGTACTTTCGGGGGTTACAGCACCCTTAACGGTCAAGCCAGCCGGCCCTTTACTTATGACACAGGCGCACGTTTGGCACTACTTTGTTGATGCACGTGCGGCTACTGCGCACACAATTCACAAACACAGAAAATAATTTTTTTTTTGGTTTGGACTGGAGTGTACTTTCGGGGGTTACAGCACCCTTAACGGTCAAGCCAGCCGGCCCTTTACTTATGACACAGGCGCACGCTTGGCACTACTTTGTTGATGCACGTGCGGCTACTGCGCACACAATTCACAAACACAGAAAATAATTTTTTTTTTGGTTTGGACTGGAGTGTACTTTCGGGGGTTACAGCACCCTTAACGGTCAAGCCAGCCGGCCCTTTACTTATGACACAGGCGCACGCTTGGCACTACTTTGTTGATGCACGTGCGGCTACTGCGCACACAATTCACAAACACAGAAAATAATTTTTTTTTTGGTTTGGACTGGAGTGTACTTTCGGGGGTTACAGCACCCTTAACGGTCAAGCCAGCCGGCCCTTTACTTATGACACAGGCGCACGCTTGGCACTACTTTGTTGATGCACGTGCGGCTACTGCGCACACAATTCACAAACACAGAAAATATATTATTTTTTTAGCACTTGGGGGGAGCACCCCTGATGGACAGAGCACCCCCTGGACAACACTACAGCACCCCTTTAGGACTGGGACACTGCACAGGACTTTGGAGTGGACACAGCCCCTATGGAGAACTGACTGCACAACACAGTCCAGCCAGCCCCTATGGACTTTGAAGTAGTGGACACAGCCCCTATTAACAACAGCAGCACAGCACAACACAGCCAGCCCCTATGGACTTTGAAGTAGTGGACAACAGCAGCACTACACTACACTACACTACACAGCACTAACTCCCACCCTCCCTCTTCACTGTCCACAGCCGAGTGAGAAAATGGCGCCGACGCGGGTACCTTATATAGGATCCAAAACCCGCGAGACTCGGAAGGCGGGATGATGACGTTTTGCCTCGATTTCAGATCCGAGTCAGGCGGGAAAAGTCGAGCCTGACTCGGATCGGACTCGGATCGGGGGGGCTCGGGGGGGTTCGGATTTCAGAAATCCGAACCCGCTCACCCCTAATATATATATATATATATATATATACATACACACACACACACACTTAAATAGATACTTAAATAGATACACATAATGTAAATATATATCTTTCCACATAAGTGGAAAAAGATGGCACTTAGGGTGGGACTTACTTGCTGAAAGTTTTGTATAGTTATAACAGGTCATCTTCACATGACTTCCTCAAGGTGCCTGCCTGCACCCGGAGACACCCGCTCCGCACACCAGATGCTCCCGTCCTCAGGTGCAGCTCACTGGGGATAACTTAACTGAAGGAAGGCCCGGGGAATGGAGGAGATAGGCGAATCATTAATCCGCAGTGTAGAAGGGGGCCAGCAACCGTTAAACGGTGATACTATATTGCGGTGCGGTCCCAACTTATACTGCCCGCAGGCTGCAAGTAACGTGGCCTCCGCTGGTGGTGGAGGCGGCGACGGCTGCCTATCAGGTAATCTGGCCAACGCTTCCTCAGCACTGGGAAGAGGAGCACAGTGGCTGCAGTGCGGGGCGTGTGGGGAGGGGCACTCAGAAAGCGGACGGGAAACAGGATCAGCGCTGCTACAGCAGCACACTAAGCCAAAGCCCGCAGCCTACTATAGTAAGTGGCGGCCGGTACCCGGGACTAGGCACCGCCCTCCCATGATAGAGGGCGTGGCTATGAATTAGCGGGGCCCACCGGGGATATCCCCGAATCCCCGTCGGTCCAGTCCAAGCCTGGTTGTAGTGGAAAACATTTTTAATTAAAAGTTTTCACTTCTAGGGGCTTTTTCATTATAAAGCACTGATAGCCCCCAGTTAATTAGGAAATGAACACAAGTTATGGCAGTGGATGCAAAAGTAATGGAGCAAGTCAGTATTGCTCCAGTTGCGAGACATCTGCTCCTAAAATAAATTGTCCTGCAAACCCTATCACTGCCAGTCTTTTTGCCGCACTGGCTAATCAGTAGCGGTAAAAGGTTACACTGACAGGCAGTGGAAGTACACCTGCATGAACTGAGAGGGCTAAAGGAGGAGGAGGTGGCATCTGAATGGATTCATCTTCGCACTTTGGATCTCCTTCCAATAGGATGGTGCAGTCCTCTGGGAATTAATGCCATCTGTTTTTTGAGCTTAATGAATTTGTGACAGCCACTTCAGGATTTTAATGATGAATGGGCTCATTGCTTAAAATTAGGGATGAGTGGGTTCGGATTTATGAAATTTATGAAATCCGAACCCCCCCGAGCCCCCCCGATCCGAGCCGGGAACTGTGTCCGGCTCGGGTTTTCCCTCCTGACTTGGATCTGAAATCGAGACAAAACATCATCATCCCACTGTCGGATCTCGTGGGTTTTGGATTCTAAAAAATGTCACCGCATCAGCGCCATTTTTCACTCCGGCTGTGGACAGTGAAGAGAGAGGGTGGGAGTTAGGGCTGGCTAGGCTGTGTTGTGCTGCTGTTGTCCATAGGGGCTGTGTCCACTCCAAAGTCTATAGGGGCTGACTGGTCTGTGTTGTGCTGCTGTTGTCCATAGGGGCTGGCTGGGCTGTGTTGTGCTGCTGTTGTCCATAGGGGCTGCCTGGGCTGTGTTGTGTTGTGCAGTCAGTTGTCCATAGGGGCTGTGTCCACTCCAAAGTCCATAGGGGCTGGCTGGGCTGTGTTGTACAGTGTTCCATAAAGGCTGTAGTCCTAAAGGGGTGCTGTACTGTTGTCCAGGGGGTGATCTGTCCATCAGGGGTGCTCCCCCCATGTGCAAAAAACACAATTCTGTTTTTCTGCGTTTGTGAATTGAGTGCGCAGTAGCTGCATGTGCATCAACAAAGTAGCAGCGCCAAGCCGGCTCCGTCGTGCGCATACGTGAGACCCGGATAGCGAAGGGCAAACCGTTGCTCTGGATCTCGTACCAAAGGGGATGTGCTGTCGATGTTGAGTGACAGCATGCCCCCTTTGGTGGGCGGACGGGGGCATGTCTGCCCAGACGGAGGCGTTCCCAAGGGAACGCCTACTGTCTGGGGCCGGCCCCACTGATATCACAAATTATGTCAGTGGGAGAGCTTTTTGGCTCTGTTAGAGACGAAAGCTCTCTGGGGCTTGCGGCAACGAGTCCCTACCACAAGGGTCTCGTCACAAGCCCGATGGTCGTGATGGTCTTGACCATCGCGACCATCTTCCTGGCCGCTCGCTATAGCTGTGGGTGGTCACCCACAGCTATGCAAGGGGCCAGGAGGCCACTCTAAAAAACAAGAAGGCCAGCCCTGATTCAGAGCGAGCTCTCTGTCAGAGCGTCGCTCTGAATCAGGCCCTGTGTGCGCAGTAGCTGCATGTGCATCAACAAAGTAGCAGCGCCAAGCATGCGCCTGTGTCATAAGTAAAGGGCCAGCTGGCTCATCTGTTTAAATGTGGTGTAACCCCCAAAGTGCGCTCCAAAAAAAAAAAATAATAATTTTGTTCTGTTTGTGAATTGTCTGCACATTAGCCACACGTGCATCAACAAAGTAGCAGCGCCAAGCATGCACCTGTGTCATAAATCAAGGGCAGGCTGGCTCATCTGTTGAAGGGTGGTGTAACCCCCAAAGTGCTGGAAAAAAAAAAATCTTTTTCTGTGTTTGTGTGCACCATAGCTGCACGTGCATCAATATCCCATAAATGGAGGACTAAAATTTGTCCAATAAAAATAAAATAGGGAAAGATCAAGAACCACTTCCTCCTAGTGCTGAAGCTGCTGCCACTGCTCATTGCATTGAAGATGAAATGTCATCAACATTGTCTGCCAAGGCCGATGCCCAATGTCATAGTAGAGGGCATATAAAATCCCAAATGGCAAAGTTCAGGAAAATTACCTTAAAAAATAAATTGAAATCATCTGAGGAGACACGTAAACTTGCCAATTTGCCATTTATGACACAGAGTGGAAAGGAACGGCTAAGGTCTTTCCCTATGTTCATGACTAGTGGTTCAGCTTCACATGACGATGGAAGCCCTCCTCCCACTACAAAAATCAAACGAGTTAAGCTGGCAAAAGCACAGCAAAGAACTGTGCTTTCTATGCTTTCTAATTCTAAGAACATATCACAAATCCCCATGGAGAGTCCAAGTGTGGCGACAGTTGCGATGCCTGCCCTTCCCAACACTGGATGGGAAGAGGTGGATCCTTCCACCATTTGCACGCCCTCTGCAAGTGCTGGAAGGAGCACCCACAGTCCACTTGCTGATATTCAAATTGAAGATGTCACTGTTGAAGTACAACAGGATGAGGATATTGGTGTAACTGACGCTGAGGAGGATGTTGACGAGGAGGATTCTGATGGTGAGGTGGTTTCTTTAAATCAGGCACTGGAGGAGGCAGTTGTTGTCCGTGGGATGAAAAAGCCCATCGCGGTCATACCTGGACAGAAGACCAAACATTCCAACTCTTTGGTCTGGAAATATATCTGTCCAAATACGGACAACAACTGTCTTGCCAAATATACCATATGTAAAGGTGGAATACGTAGGGGTAGGGACGTTAACCACCTAGGAACATCCTCCCTTATATGTCACCTGCAGCGCATTCATAAAAAGTTACTGTCAAGTTCAGAAACTGTGGCTAAGACCGCAAAAGCAGTCCAGGGACACCTACATCCCTTTTTCCTGTTGTATCCAAGCACCTGCAAACCACACTGTCAACTCCCTCCTCGTCAATTTCCTCCTCAGTCAGGATCGGAAGTACTCCTGAAGGCCATGTCACTGGCATGACTGACTCTCCTATCTGGGATTCCTCGGGAGGATCCTGCATTGCTATGCCAACTGCTGCTGCTGCTGGGAGTCGTTCATCATCCCAGAGAGGAAGTAGGAACACCACTACTTCTTTTACTAAGCAATTGACCCTCCAACAGTCCTTAGCGAGGAGGATGAAGTACGACAGCAGTCATCCTGAAGCAAAGCGGATAACTGAGGCCTTGACTGCTATGTTGGTGTTAGACGTGCAACCAGTATCCTCCATTAGTGCAGTGGGATTTAGACAATTGTAGAAGGTAGTGTGTCCCCAGTACCAAATCCCATCTAGATTCCACTTCACTAGGCAGGCAATACCGAGAATGTACAGAGACGTCAGAAAAAGTGTCCTCAGTGTCCCAAAAAATGTGGTTGTACCCAATGTCCACTTAACCATGGACATGTGGACAAGTGGAACAGGGCAGACTAAGGACTATATGACTGTGACAGCCCACTGGGTAGATGTATGGCCTTATGCAGCAACAACAGCAGCGTCACCAGTAGCAGCATCTCAGAAACGCCAGCTCGTTCCAAGGCAGGCTACGCTGTGTATCACTGGTTTCAGTAAGAGACACACCACCAACAACCTCTTAGAGAAACTGAGGGAAATCATCGCCCAATGGCTTACCACAAATCCCCAGGAGAGTCTAAGTAGGGTATCTGACAATGCCACCAATATTGTGCGGGCATTACATCTGGGTAAATTCAAGTATGTCCCATGTTTTGCTCACACAATAAATTTGGTGGTGCAGAATTTTCTGAAACACGACAGGATAGTGCAGGAGATGCTTTGGGTGGCCTGAAAAATTTCTGGCCACTGTCGCCATTCAGCAACTGTGTGCCGAAGACTATAGTGCCAGCAAACACTATTGAACCTGCCCCGCCATCACCTGAAGCAAGAGGTTGTGACGTGGTGGAACTCAACCCTCTATATGCTTCAGAGGATGGAGGAGCAGCAAAAGGCCATTCAAGCCTATACATCCACCTATGACATAGGCAAAGGAGGGGGTATGCACCTGACTCAAGCACAGTGGAGAATGATTTACGTGTTGTGCAAGGTTCTCCAGCCCTTCGAACTTGCCACACGTGAAGTCAGTTCAGACACTGCCAGCTTGAGAAGGTCATTCCCCTCATCAGGCTTTTGCAGAAGCAGCTGGAGAAAGTGAAGGAGGAGCTAAGATGGAGCGATTCCGTTCGGCATGTGGGACTTGTGGATAAAGCCCTTCATACGCTTTGCCAGGATTCCAGGGTGGTCAATCTGTTGAAATCAGACCACTACATTTTGGCCACCGTGCTCAATCCTAGGTTTAAAGCCTACGTGGTATCTCTATTTCCGGCCAACACAAGTCTGCAGAGGTGCAAAGATATGCTGGTGAAAACACTGTCAGCTAAAGCGGAACGTGACATGTCAACAGCTCCTTCTTTATATTCTCCGACAACTGGGGCTGCCAGGAAACAACTTAGGTATCCTAAGCAACCCGCTGGCGGTGATGCAGGGCAGACAGGACCAAGTTTGGACATCTGGTCTGGACTGAAGGATCTGGCAACAATTTCTGACATGTCTACTGTCACTGCATATGATACTGTCACCATTGACAGAATGGTGGAGGATTACATCAGTGACAGCATCCAAGTAGGCAATTTGGAGGCCCCTGTACAAACTGGCTCTATTTTACCTAAGTTGCCCCCCCCCCTCCAGTGTGTACTCCAAAATAGTGTTTAGTGCAGCCGGGAACCTTGTCAGCAAAAGGCGTAGGAGGTTGCTTCCACAAAATGTGGAGAAGCTGATGTTCATCAAAATGAATTATCAACTCTTCCAGGGAGACCATCCTACAGAAAGTACAGAGGGACCTGTGGTGGTGGATTCCAGTGGGGAACTAATTAATACTCTGTGAGGATGAGGATGTACACAACACTGAAGAGGGTGAGGAATAGGTGGATGAGGAGGATGAGGACAACATCTTGCCTCCGTAGAGCCAGTTTGTGCAGGGACAGATTAATTGCCAGCTTGTTTTGTGGGGGCCCAAACGAACCAATCATTGCAGCCACAATTGTGTGGCAGACCCTGGTGCTGAAATGATTGGTTTGTTAAAGTGTGCATGTCCTGTTTATACAACATAAGGGTGAGTGGGAGGGCCCAAGGACAATTCCATCTTGCACCTCTTTTTCTTCTTTGCATTATGTATTGTTTGGGGCCTAGTTTTTCAAACTGCCATCCTGTCTGCCACTGCAGTGTCACTCCTAGATGGGCCACGTGTTTGTGCCGCCCACTTGTGTCACTTAGCATAGTCATCCAGCTACCTCGGTGCAACCTTTTGGCCTAAAAACAATATTGTGAGGTGTGAGGTGTTCTGAATAAACTGGAAATGAGTGGAAATTAATGTTATTGAGGTTAATAATAGCATAGGAACAGAAAAACCCACAAACTCTGTGATTTTAGCTGTTTTTATGCTTTTTTTCCCCAAAAAAATACATATCCAAAACACAAAACCAAGAACCCAAAACACGGAAGGGTGGTTTTGGCAAAACCAATCCAGATCCAAAACACGAAGAAAGATCCAGATCAAAAACCAAAATACAAAAAGTGGCCGGTGCACACCCCTACTTAAAATATGCAGATCCTTCTATATCCACATGTGTAACAGGCCCATTCCTCTAATTGAATAGTCCCCTGTGACCAAGGCCATAACTAGGAGTTGATGACTCAGTGCCCAGGGCATATGGCTGCTTTGGATGTTCAGCTACTCATTGGTCCTGGTGGTAATTCTCTGCAGAGCCACCCAGAGCATCCTTAGTATGCTACAACTTCTTCCTGGTCCAGCAGCCCTGCACCGTCAATTTGACATCATGATGTCACATGCTCTGGACACAGGGCCACCATAGGATGATAACAATCCTGCTATGGCTAATAAACATCATTTATCATATCATTCATTTCTGATACTGAAGTTTATTCAGCATTCCAGAATATAAATGCTGAATAACAGAGCTGTGATAAGCTGTCATGACCGGCTTTGTGGAATCCCCTGCTGAGGGAATGAAAGCTGAGGTCCCGGGCTGAGGAAGGAATCGGAGGCATGTAAGATCTCCTCATCCACGAATACCACACGTTGGTGTGACCAGACCAATGGTGCAGAGTCTAACCAGCCGAGAGGTGCTCACCAGTGACCCCTCCAAGCATGATATGGGTTTAGCTGCACCCAGCTGGCAGTGCTTTGGTCAGGTGTCTGGTACCCATGGGAATAGAGAACTTACTACTGTGACCCTGGAGAACTACTTCTGTAGAAGTATGCTGCACCAATGAGGAGATTTGTAATTTGTACACTGGAGAAGTCTTTTGACACACAATTGCGCCGAGAGGTGGCACTTATAATAATACACAAGGAAGGAGGTTTGACGCAGAGTTGCACCAAGGGGTGCTGCCAATACTACACTCCGGAGTGGTGTCCAGACGCACAATTGCGCACAAAGAGGGCACTTGATAGGTACACAGGTAAAGATAGAAATACGCTCTGTTGCACAATGGCTATACACTTGCAGAGCACACAGGCGAGGTGTTCAGGATGCACTGTTGCACAAGGAGATTGCAGTTGTTTGGCACACAGGCGAGATGTTATAGAACGCACTGTTGTGCAGAGTTGGCACTTGTCAGCACACAGGTAAGATGTTATGACGCTCTGTTGCACAAGGAGTTTGTATTTGCAGAAACAAGGATATCACAAAGAGGGAACCTGGAACGAGGTAGCAGCAGTAAATACTGGATAACGACAACATTGCACAGGTAACTTCTTTCCATCCAGAAACAGGCTTTATACCCTAAGGTAACAGATCATAGGTAGACAGCGTCAGCTGACCACCACCATGCTTCCATTGGGTAAAGGGCAGTCAAGTGATGTGAACTCTCATTTCCGCATCCATGATGGCGACTGCAGTAACCAAGGCACGGCGTGGCACACAGCTGTTCACATGGCACTAAGAATAATGCTCAGTGCATCACCCGCCACGGCACCTGGTGTCTGACCACTCAAGGGGTCAGGGAAAGCCGGCACCACGGTGAGTAATGGCCGATCCTAGGCAGCAATCTGACATAAGCATAGTGAATGTAGACATTCCATACTGAATCCCTGTGAATATAGGGACTGGCTGAAGTTGTTGTGCTGCCAGTAAGTGGTGGTGCAGCACTAGGGTATGCAGTCCTTGGTGGGCCATCACATTGCTGTGATAATTAAAAACTGGATACTTGACTGCACTGTTCAGGTGCATATGCCTAATGCTTATCTTTTAGATACGGGCTCCAACTCTAAAAGGATATTGTAGCAAAAGAGATAACAAAATTGGTGCAAAATGAAAAGACCCTGTTCCCTTCCAAAACCACCATGTTTGACTTCTGATATTCACAGAACAAAGGGGTTGGGTATGGGTTCCCAGCAGTCGGGATGCTGCTGGTCAGAATACAGACAGTGGCATCCCGACAGTCAGAATACCAACACCAATATAGTACTACTAATCCTAACCCCTACCCTAACCCTCCCTCCCCAATGCCTAAACCTAACCTCCCCCTCCCCACACTCCAAACCTAACTCCTCCTCCCCGATGCCTAAACCTAACCTCCCCCTAGTGCCTAAACCTAACCTCCCCCTTCCCACACCCTAACCCCCCTAGTGTCATGTTTGGTGTCTGAAAGTTACCTGACTCAGGTGATGAACTGGTGAACTTGGAACTTGACTGACTCCAGACTGGAGTAGAGAGGAATGGGTAACTGAAGAACTTGGGCTTGACTCCGGACTGGAGAGACGTGGATTAAACTGAAGAACTTGGGCTTTGACTCCGGACTGGCATGTCGTGGATTGAACTGAAGAACTTGAGCTTGACTCCGGACTGGAGTGATGTGGATTGAACTGAAGAACTTGGGCTTTGACTACGGACTGGAGTGATGTGGATTGAACTGAAGAACTTGAGCTTGACTCCAGACTGGAGTGATGTGGATTGAACTGAAGAACTTGGGCTTTGACTACGGACTGGAGTGACGTGGATTGAACTGAAGAACTTGAGCTTGACTCCGGACTGGAGTGATGTGGATTGAAATGAAGAACTTGGGCTTTGAAACCGGACTGGAATGATGTGACAATGACTAAGGGAAATCAAGTAATGCTGGGACAAGGGCTAAACGGTAATCCGGAAATGCTGTGACAAAGGCTGGAACTCAGGTGCAGGCTGGATTGGATAATTGGGAATAACAGGTTCAGGAAGGAACAGGTAGGTTTGGGAATTTAAGATTCAGGGAAGAGTGGGTAGGTAGAAGGAGCAGGAGTTGATCCACAGCAGGAAGCAAGGCAGGGTGATATGGTGCAGATTTGCATGGGGCTAGGGACCAACCAGGAATAGGGCAGGCAGTGGAGCACAAGGCTAAGGTCAGGGGCGCAGGAACTCACTTATAGCTGATGCTGAAACACACGAGTTGCACAGGCCTGGGAACGAGCAGGGTTTCTGGATTTGCCAGGTATTGCTTTAAGCAGGATTTCTAGATTTGCCAGGTATTGCTGTAAGCAGGATTTCTGAATTGCCAGGTATTGCTGTAAACAGGTTTTCTGGATTTCCAGGTATTGCTGTCAGCTGGATTTCTAGATGAACTGGTCTAGGAACCAGCAGGATTTCAGGATGCACCAGGTATAGCTGTTATCAGGATTACTGGATGAACTGGTCTATGAACCAGCAGGAGCCTGGGATACACTTGTACTCAGAAGTAGCACAAACTATACACCATGGGAAGTAACGAGATGTTCAGGCCCAGAATGCTATCAGAGGAGGGTGTTTATAGCCTGGGTCTCCCAGGAATTGGTGGATATGGACAGGTGGTCTGGTAGTAGCACTCTGAGTGGTGGAGGCACAACATGCAAAGGGAGCAATCATCTCTGCAGAACTGAGTCAGAACTACACCTGCGATTCCAATCAAGGCTAGCAGTGTTCACAGACAGAGGAGGGTCCAAGTGACTAATCACTGTGGAAAGGAATGCACACAGAGATGTGCTGCAGCCAGCATGATCAGAGCAGATCTCCCAGGCAGATTACACACACAGGGCCTGATTCAGAGCAAGATGCTCTGACCAGAGCGCTCGCTCTGAATCAGTGCCCTCCTACCTAAAAATGGAGCGGCCTCCTGGCCACTCGCATAGCTGTGGGTGACCACCCACAGCATATGCGAGCGGCCAAAAAGATGGTCGCGATGGTCAAGACCATCATGACCATCGGGCTTGCGACGAGACCCTGCGGTAGGGTCTCGGTGACCGCAAGCCCTGGAGTGATTTTGGCTCTATCAGAGCAAAAATCACTCCCACTGACATCACTAGTGATGTCAGTGGGGCGGGACCCACACGGTAGGCGTTCCCATGGGAACGCCTCTGTGTGGCAGCCACGCCTCTGGCACGTCCACCAAAGGGGGCGTGCTGTCAGTCACCATTGACAGCACACCCCCCTTTGGTGCGAGACCTGGAGCGACAGCTTGGCTGTCACTGTCCGGGTCTCGTGCATGCGCACGACAGAGCTCCCTCCATCGTGCACATGCGCATTGTGGTAACATCGACCTGCTTGCGAGCGTCCTGTGCTCGCGAGCGGATCTGAATGACCCCCACAGATCCATGAGACAGTTGGCAGGGGTAAGTCTACAGGCAAAAAGGTGAAAACTAGACAGGGTCATAACATTACCTCCCTCTTTATGGGTGTACTCCGGACAACAACAAAAAAAACTTTCTTTGGACATCTTCCCAATTCTCTATTTTATTGGGATATCTGGAGTGGAAAGTCTATAGAGGAGATAGTTCAAGACCTTCGCCGATTCCTCTTTTTGCTGCAAGAACGTTTTGTGCCAACCAATGGGCATGGAATCTCTGGTAACTCCTGTGGAAATATGTGACTAGGAAGGACAGGATCTGAATTTTGGGAGGTACAGTAGTATAGAGGGGACAAGGAGGTGTGCGCACAACTCATGTTCAGGGTTACAGATTCAATAGTGTTGCTTTCTTGGGATGCCTGGGATTCAGCTCACTGGCCCTTGAAAACTTGACCTTGTTCGGACTTCAGGGGAGTGGAGGATGAATTCTTGGTAGAACATACAGACTGCTTGGACAAAATTTTGGAACTGAGGACTTCGCTAGAATTTTGGTTTACAGGGTAAAGATTCTTTGACAATAGCTTCACTAAAAGTCTTTATATTTAGAAGCATTGGATCATTGGAGTCGTAAATAGGGGCAACCCAGTCCCAAGCTTTACCTCGAAAGGATGGGATAATAAACTCTACAATATTGGTAGGCTTGATTCCATTTGACAAAGGAGATTCCATGATATCGAGGAATTGTTTCATTAAAGCATAGTATTGAGATAAGTCCCCATCAAAGTAAATGCATTCCGGAGTATCCGACGAATCCTGTGTGCTTGAGGATTGTGGAGCACTTTCAGGTGCAGTGCTGGAGGAAACTTGAGGATGCTCCGATTGGTGAGGAGTTGAAACAACTGAAGCTGATAGATGTTTGGTATTTGGACCAATTGATGGAACTGGAAGGAGTCCAGGGGAACTAGAGACAGTAGGATCAAAAAACAAAGCTGAAAACAGACTACAGAGATTGTCATCCGCTGGAATGATATTCTCAAGAGATGCTGAACAGGAACCATTATCAGAGTTAGTAGTGCAAGGCACTCCTCCCTGGGAACTGGAACCTTAAACCTGCTCCTGGGGTACGAGACTTGAAATTTCCTCTTGGGGTGTGGAACTCAAATCCCTCTCCTGGGGCATGAGACTTGAGACCCCCTGCTGGGGAATAGCTCTAAGAACTGTCGAAGCCAGATGATTGACTGAGACAGAATCTGTTAAAATCAAAATCTGCACAATACCATTTTGCGACTGGCAACAAGATGCCTGTTTGCAAATGGCCGCCCCAATGCCATTTTAGTGAATCTCACACAATATCAGTATATACGGCGATGTTATTATTCAGCATCGTGTGTTTCCCATGCAATAGAACACTGTTAAAAGTCCTCATTATATAAATACATACATTTACTTAAACATATAATATATACAATCCTGCAAAGCACGTACCATGGTGTACTCACACAAACACATAGAAGCACAACGCATACTAGCGTCTTTTCTTAATATCCCTACACTTATACATTGCACATTTACATAGGAAGGTTCCCTAGCATTAAGGCTAATATTCAAGGTTTTATTCATTATTAATTATGGGGCATATTCAATTAGCCGCGGGATTTCACCCGCGGCTAATTGACAGGCTAAAGTCCCATGACGCAGGGTTTAGCTATTCAATTAAATAGCTATTTCCCCAAGTCATTAGACCGGGACTCTCGCTCGAGAACTGCAAAATCAGTGTGTAATAACCTCTCGTGCGAGGCCGAATAGGGCGGCCTCATGCTGATTATACCTCGCACCTACATGAGGTGCGAGGTAAAGTCAAACAGTGGGGATTCGCGCGCGGGGTCTCAGGGACACCTGCGCGTGGAATCCCCGCTAAATGAATACCGTCCAGCGCGACAATTAGCCGCGGGGTAAACCCCGCGGTTAATTGATTGTGCCCCTATGTTATGAAGTGACTGTATTTAAGATCTAAGATTTAGTACATGATAAGCAGGCCATGTTTGGTGCTATTCTAAACCACTGTCTATTTGCAGATCTCCGGTTCCATCGGCAAGGAGATCGCAACATGCGTCTGCAAATTATGAATCATAGAGAGTTAGGCATTGAAATGTACTCTGTAATGTAATGTTTAATAGCCAGTTTAGACTTGTTCTTCGGCGGGAAAACACACACAATGAGCCGTTGGAGGGCTGAACCCATACTGTACAAACTGGCCTATGGACTGCATTGTTACAGAAGAAGCAAGAGGAAGAACCAATGGGATCATGCCAACTCGTTCTATTGTATTGCCTATCTCTGCAAGGGTACATAAGCAAGCACTCTGGATCTGGTAGTTGTGCATCTTTCTTTTCTGTTGGTGGAGGTTTCATAGTTGATGCCGGGAAATCTGGATCCAGAGCGCATGCGTATGTATCGACTGTACCTTGTGATTGTATAATTTGTTTGCGCTAATTGTATTTAGATCACAGTGTGTAACTATATGCTTTTTGGTGAATAATATCTTTTTGTGCTTTGGAACAACAATCAAAGTCTGGAAAGCAATTATTTCTTGTGCGATTTACAATGCTAAATAGCGACATTTAGGATGTATAGATCATAAGGTATTCATAGAACCCCATCCTGGGGTGAGACACAAATTCCCCTCCTGGGAAATAGCACTAGGAACCCCATCCTGGGGTATGAGACTTGAGACCCCTCCTGGGGCTGAGGCTCTGGAGACCCCTCTTAGGATCAGTGATTTAGACACCCCTCCTGGGGTTGCCAACTGGAGTCCTCTGCTGGGACAAGCAGAATCCAGTTTGGGACTGGAACGGGCAGAATCTGGGCTGAGACTGGAACAGGCAGAATCCGGGCTGGAACCAGAACAGGCAGAATCCAGGCTGGGACCGGAATGGGCAGAATCCGGGCTGGGACCAGAACAGGCATGGGGACATTGACACTTGGAATTACTGTTGGAATTGCAAAGGGAACAGTCTTTAATAAAGTAGTCAGAACCCCCACAATAGAGACAGAGCTGTAAATCTTTGCGCCGCTGGCGTTCAGCCACAGAAAGCTTAGGACACTGGTAACTATGATGTCTCACATTACTTGGTTTGGAAGAATCCTTGTTTCTTAGGGATTCCAAGGCAGAGATTTTAGTTGAGTCAGGGGTAGCACTAAAAAACTCGGGAATGATCTGATAAATTTTGATGAGTAAAGTCTGTAGCTGCTCCAGCAGTTGATGGAAGGTAGTTAGAGGTTTAGGTGTGATTCAAATGTAATTTCATTGACTAGTCAGAGTTTGCAAAAGCTGTAACACTTGATGCTGTACGGCCTCCTGTGAATCCAAGTGAGCGGCCAGGTTACGGAAAGCATTAGGTCCAGTATTAGATGCTTGATCCGCCACCATCATTGGGCCTGAACATTCTGTCACGTTTGGTGTCTGAGAGTTACCTGACTCAGGTTATGAACTGGTGAACTTAGAACTTGACTCTGACTCCGGACTGGAGTAGAGAGGAATGGGTAACTGAAGAACTTGGGCTTGACTCGGGACTGGAGTGATGTGGATTGAACTGAAGAGCTTGGGCTTTGACTCCAGACTGGAGTGATGTGACAATGGCTAAGGGAAATCAAGTAATGCTGGGATGAGGGTTAAACAGGGTAATCCAGAAATGCTGTGACAAAGGCTGGAACTCAGGTGCAGGCTGGATTGGATAATTGGGAATAACAGGTTCAGGAAGGAACAGGTAGGTTTGGGAATTTAAGGTTCAGGAAGGAGTGGGAAGGTAGAAGGAGCAGGAGTTGATCCACAGCAGGAAGCAAGGCAGGGTAACATGGTGCAGGTTTGCAGGGTTGAACTGAACCGGATGAACTGGTCTATGAACCAGCAGGAGCCTGGGATACACTTGTACTCAGAAGTAGCACAAACTATACACCATGGGATTAACGGGATGTTCAGGCCCAGAATGCTATCAGAGGAGGGTGTTTATACTCTGAGTCTCACAGTAATTGGTGGATATGGACAGGTGGTCTGGTAGTAGAACTCTGAGTGGTGGAGGCATAACATGCAGAGGGAGCAATCATCTCTGCAGAACTGAGAGTCAGAACTACACCTGCGATTCCAATCAAGGCTAGCACTGTTCACAGACAGAGGAGGGTCCAGGTGACTAATCACTGTTGAAAGGAATGCACACAGAGATGTACTGCAGCTAGCATGATCAGAGCAGATCTCCCAGGCAGATTACACACACAAATCCATGAGACAGTTGGCAGGGGTGTCTAAAGGCAAAAAGGTGAAAACTAGACAGGGTCGTGACACCTAGTGCCTAACCCTAACTCTAAAGCTAACCCTCCACTAACCCCCGATACTTACTTTTGGGATGCAGGCCACGATCCCGTCGCTGTCGGTATTCTGGCACCGGTATTTCGACCGTCTGCATCCCGTATGCCAGGATGCTGACTACATCCCAAACAAAGAGAATCTCAGAAACTGTCATACAGCACAAAGAGCATCCCAGTGACTGCTATGCAGCATAGACAGCATCCCAGTGACCAACATACAGTACACACATCATCCCAGTCACCACCCTATCACACAGCATCCAAGTTACAACCATGTTGCACAGACAGTATCCCAATCAAACGATACAGCACAGGAAGCATCCCAGTGACTTCCATACCTCTGAGACAGCATCCCAGTCATCTCCATATCACACAGACAGCATATCAGTCACCACCATATAACAAAGAGAGCTTCCCAATCAGCAAAATATTGCAGATATCTATCTATCTATCTATCTATCTATCTATCTATCTATCTACAGTAACTAGTTAGCAATAACATTAAAACCAGTAATAGAGTGGTGCTGGGTTTATAATGTGAAAACAGAGGTATTGGTATGGCATAATGATGTAATCAAGATATGTGAAGTGCTAAACAATAACACAACATTTAATTAAAAAAAACAAATCACACATAACAATGAGAGTTATCACCTATATATCAATATCTAAAATAATGTACTCTATAAACTGTTGTTTACAAATTTCAGATTAGTAAATGGCATCTCTGTATACACAATAAAAGCTGTCTGTATACCTGCCACAGTTGATGGATTAATTAAAGTCAAGTTTTGAAGCTGTTTATTGGCTAACTATGCTCCAAAATGATGTCCCAAATTAACATTAAAACTACCTTTTGTGTAGCTTCCCCTCATGCTACCAAGACAGCTCTGCCCTGTTGAGGCATGGACATCACAAGACCTCTGTAGGTGGCCTATGATATCTGGCACCAAGACATTAGCAGCAAATTCTTTAAGACCTGTTAATTGGGAGGTGGGGCCTCCATGGGTAAGACTTGTTTTTTTGGCACATGCTCGAACAGATTGAAATCTGGGGAATTTAAAGGAAAAGTCAACACCTTGAACTTTTTATCATGTTCCCCAAGCCATTCCTGAAAATTTCTGCAGTGTGACAGGGCACATTATCACTGCCATCAGGGAATACCATTCACATGTCCATTGTAGATGATTTTAGCAATGGACAGGGGTTAACATGTGACTGTGGCCATTCTGCGGCTACACAGCTCCATTCAAAACAAGCTACTTTCCACTGTCTGTTCGGACATCTTTCTGTCAGGGATTTGTTTTATTTTTTGGGGCTTTCAGGGGGGAACATATTTTATTTTTAGGGTATTGCCAGCCCTGGGATGACCAGTTTGGGGTTGGTGAATGAGCATCAGCAGGGTGCTGGTTATAGGAAAATAGGGGGAACCCCATGCTGTTTTTTTCCCTGATTTTCCTGTACCATAATGGGCTCACAGGTCCATGAGTGGTAATGCTTTTAGGGGTGACCCCACGCCGATTGTTTCCTTACATTATTGACCCATTATTACACCAAAAACACACAGAACAACTGCACAGATCACTCTAATCTGTGCAGTGCTTCTGCAGAACCCACTGCTCACAGGCAGGTCTATTCATTTCAGCACAATGCGAATGAACTCACACACTATCAAATACGATTCCATAGACCATTGGAAAACACTATTCAGTCATACACGATTCTTAGTAAATTTGAGTGTTTGATTGGGAAAAGTGTCATGAGTCCCAGCGATGTCCAGTGTTTTTAATCTCTGCCAGACACATATCTTAGTACCAGAGTCCCAGATGGACATTTACTGCATAAGGACAAAATTCAAATTAGGGATGAGTGGGTTTGGATTTCTGAAATCCAAACCCCCCCCGAGCCCCCCCGATCCGAGTCGTATCCGAGTCAGGCTCGACTTTTCCCGCCTGTCTCAGATTTGTAATGGAGGCAAAACGTCATCATTCTGCCTTCTGGATCTCGCGGGTTTTGGATACTATAAAAGGTCCCCGCGTCAGCGCCATTTCTCACTCCGGCTGTCTACAGTGAAGAGGGAGGGTGGGAGCTAGGGCTGGCTGGGCTGTGTTGTGCTGCTGTTGTCCATAGGGGCTGTGTCCACTCAGTCCATAGGGGCTGCCTGGGCTGTGTTGTGCTGCTGTTGTCCATAGGGGCTGACTGGGCTGTGTTGTGCTGCTGTCATAGGGGCTGGCTGGGCTGTGTTGTGCAGTCAGTTGTCCATAGGGGCTGTGTCCACTCCAAAGTCTATAGGGGCTGGCTGGACTGTGCTGTGCAGTGTCCCATAAAGGCTGTAGTCCTAGAGGGGTGCTGTAGTGTTGTCCAGGGGGTGATCTGTCCATCAGGGGTGTTCCCCCAAAGTACAATCCAAAAAACATTTTTTTTTCTGTGTTTGTGAATTGTAGCCCTGATTCAGAGCCGAACGCTCTGACAGAGCGCTCGCTCTGAAACAAGCCGTCCTTCCTGATTTTTAAAGCGGCCTCCTGACCACTCGTATAGCTGTGTACGCAGTAGCTGCACGTGCATCAACAAAGTAGCACCAAGCATGCGCCTGTGTCATAAATCAAGGGCCGGCTGGCTTGACCGTTAAAGGGTGCTGTAACCCCCAAAGTGCACTCCAAACAAAATAACAAATTATTTTCTGTGTTTGTGAATTGTGTGCACTGTGGCTGCACGTGCATCAACAAAGGAGCAGCGCCAAGCGTGCGCCTGTGTCCCATAAGTAAAGGACCAGCTGGCATGTCTGTTAAAGGGTGCTGTAACCCCCAAAGTACACTCCAAACAAAATAAAAAATTATTTTCTGCGTTTGTGAATTGTGTGCACTGTGGCTGCACGTGCATCAACAAAGGAGCAGCACCAAGCATGCGCCTGTGTCCCATCCCATAAGTAAAGGGCCAGCTGGCTCATCTCTTAAAGGGTGGTGTAAGCTTCCAAAGTGCACTCCAACAAAAAAAAAAATTTCTTCTGTGTTTGTGAATTGTGTGAACTGTATGTGCTTCCTCAAAGCAGCAGTGCCAAAAGTGCATCTGTCTGTTAAAGGGTGGTGTAACCCTCAAAGTGCACTCCACAAAAAATAAAACATTCTTTTTTTTCTGTTTTTGTGAATTGTGTGCACTGTAGCTGCACGTGCGTCAACAATGGAGCAGCGCCAAGCATGTACCTGTGTCCCATAAGTAAAGAGCTGGCTGGCTCATTTCTTAAAGGGTGGTGTAACCCACAAAGTGCACTAGTCTCCAGCAAAAATAAAAAAATATTTTCTGTGTTTGTGTGCGCCTTAGCCGCATGTATATATCAATATAACATAAATGGAGGACCAAATTTTCTCCGATAAAAATAAAATAGGGAAAGATCAAGATCCACTTCCTCCTAGTACTGAAGCTGCTAGACGATAACATGCCATCAACGTCGTCTGCCAAGACCGATGCCCAATGTCATAGTAGAGGGCATATACAATCCCAAATGACAAAGTTCAGGAAAATGACCTTAAAAAAACATTTAAATCATCTGAGGAGAAACATAAACTTGCCAATATGCCATTTACAACACGGAGTGGCAAGGAATGGCTAAGGTCTTTCCCTATGTTCATGACTAGTGGTTCAGCTTCACATGACAATGGAAGCCCTCATCCCACTAAAAAAATCAAACGAGTTAAGCTGGCAAAAGCACAGCAAAGAACTGTGCATTCTAAAAAGATACCACAAATCCCCAAGGAGAGTCCAAGTGTGGTGGCGGTTGCGATGCCTGACCTTCCCAGCACTGGACAGGAAGAGGTGGCTCTTTCCACCATTTGCACAACCTCTGCAAGTGCTGAAAGGAGCAACCACAGTACACTTGCTGATATGCAAATTGAAGATGTCACTGTTGAAGTACAACAGGATGAGGATACTGGTGTAGCTGGCGCTGTGGAGGAAGTTGGCGAGGAGGATTCTGATGGTGATGTGGTTTGTTTAAATCAGGCTCCGGGGGAGACAGTTGTTGTCCGTGGGATGAAAAAGCCCATCACGGTCATGCCTGGGCAGAAGACCAAACATTCCACCTTTTTGGTCTGGCAATATTTCTATCCAAATCCGGACAACAACTGTCTTGCCATTTGTACCATATGTAAAGGTGAAATAAGTAGTGGTAAAGACGTTAACCACCTAGGAACATCCTCCCTTATACGTCACTTGCAGCGCATTCATAAAAAGTTACTGTCAAGTTCAGAAACTTTGGCTTAGACCGCAAAAGCAGTCCAGGGCCACCTAAATCCCTTTGTCCTGTTGTATCCAAGTGCCTGCAAACAACACCATCAACTCCCTCCTCGTCAATTTCCTCCTTAGTCAGGATCGGAAATAGTCCTGCAGGCCATGTCACTGGCATGACTGACTCTCCTATCCGGGATTCCTCCGGAGGATCCTGCATTGCTACGCCTACTGCTGCCGCTGCTGCTGTTGCTGCTGGGAGTCGTTCATCATCCCAGAGAGGAAGTAGGAACACCACTACTTTTACTAAACAATTGACCCTCCAACAGTCCTTAGCGAGGAGGATGAAGTACGACAGCAGTCATCCTGAAGCAAAACATATAACTGAGGCCTTGACTGCTATGTTGGTGTTAGATGTGTGTCCGGTATCCGCCATTAGTACAGTGGGATTTAGACAATTGATGGAGGTAGTGTGTCCCCGGTTCCAAATCCCATCTAGATTCCACTTGTAGAATCTGGATAATTGGCTGAGACAAGATCAGCTCAAAATAAGATCGAAACGACGCCATCCTGCGAATGGCCGCAAGACACCATTTTGGAAATGAGATCGGCAAGACGCCATTTTGCGAATGGCCGCTCAGCGCCATTTTAGCTAAACTCACACTTAAGTACATATGGCGATGCTACTATTAACATTAAGCGATCGCATCTTTTTCCACACATTAATACACAGAGTTGCACTGTTAAAATGTCGCACATTAGCGAATGCATAAGGCCCAGCATGCGAACACTTTCCATTAGCTTAGTGCGCACGCTACTGCACAAAGCTAACTAGCGTCTTTACCCATATCCCTAATACTTACATAATGCACACTTACGCAAAAGGTTCCATAGCTATAAAGTAAAAGATCCAAGTTTTATTCATTTATTACAAATGCTGTGAAATAAAGGCTATTTTGGTATCTAAGGTTTAATACGTGATAAGTAAGCCGTGTTTGGTATTATACTGATCTGAACTCTCTCAACAGCTTCCCAGTATCGTCGGTGTGGAGATCGCAACATGCATTCACAACTTGTGGACAGTAGAGACTTAGGCCCTCATTCAGAGCCGCACGTTAACAACAGTACGCTCGTTGCGTTCCGATGTTGACTAACCGCGCATGCGTCGGTGTTACACTGCGCATGTGCGTACGGCAGATTGCGAGCTTTTTTTCTCTCGTTCCTAAAATAGCGTACAGGAAGTTACATGTCAAATGTGATTGACAGAACAGGGCGTTTTTGGGTGTTGACGGGGGTGGAGATGAAAAAACGCAGGCGTGGCGAGGCGTTTTTGGGGCGTACATACATTAGCAGATGCGAACGTCAAATGTGTTCGGACCGTCTCATACGTCACTGGAACATCCGCTTTCCCTTCAAAATGCTCGCACAGCTTAGGGTCAGGATTACTCGACCACATTGGCGATGGCCTTCTCCTCCGTCCCGGGACTCAACGATGGTGCTGCGATTAATCGCGGCTGGTCAGTAAAGTAATTAGTGTTGGATTGAAAACCGGCTTGGTATGTGTTTGGAAAGCAGTTTATTGGGATAGCACAAAAGCGTACGCAGGTGGAAATCAGAGCTGCTAATGTCATGATTACACAATCAATTAGCGTACATTTTGGGTGTTTTATTTTGGCCACAATTTGTTGGTTATGGCCTATTGTAACAATAATGTCATCATGTTTTAATTAGCTCCCCTTTTTTTTGGTTTACTGTGGAATTTGCATCGCTATGTGATTTTTTAAACGTTCCTTAAAGAGGCCTTTTTTTTTTTAAGAGGGTCAGTTTTTGCCTTTAGGGCCAGGATTAAATGTAACCCATTTGTACAATAATGTCACAATACAATGTCAGTTTTTTGTTTTAAATTTATTGTTTAAACACAAACAAATTGGCCTAATATTTTTTGGCCTTTTTTTTGTGGCAAAGATATTTGTTAAAATAAAAAAAAAAGCCATAACTGGTAACATAAACGTAAATACCAAATTTAAAAAAATTTCACAAGAAAGGAGAGGGAAGTTTTGACCAGAAAGGAATATGAGCCAAGCACAGAAGGAGTGTGGGCAAAGTCGCCATTGCTGTCACCGTTTTCTCGCCCGTTTGGCTGGGTGAGGGTGGGCACCAGACCGGGTCCGGGATGCCATCGGGCTGGCCTGTCCAGAGGCAGATGTTGTGGCCTCTGGACTAGGCACAGGGCTAGGCACATTTGGAGGATTGGCTGATGTTGTGCCAGAGGTGGAGGATCCGGATGTTCCGGCAGGAAGGGAGGTCGGCTCCACCATGTGCTGGCGAACGAGCTGCTCCAGGGCATCGGCGATGCGGATGTTGGCCCTGGTATTTTCCGCCAGGGCCTGAGCAATGGTCACGTTGGCCGCAGCATTTTGCTCCAGGGCCTCAGCCACCTGTATCAGACTGGCGTCCATCCTCTGCAGAATCTCCGTATGGAAATCTGATTTAAAATTGAGTTCTGTGAGGAGGCCCACTGCCTGCGAGGGGGCACGCCCTGGACTGGCTTCTGCAGGGTCCTCAGCCGGATGTACTGGTTCCTCCCCTGCCGAGCCAGCAGAAATTCTGCGGCCAAGGCTCCCCTCTGGAGCAGACTCATCCGCCTCTGTCTCTGTTAGGAAAATTGCGAAAAGACTCACATTAGAATCTACATATTGGCACAATAGCATTTCAGAGTTGGTGACATCACAAGACTTACCTTGGCCAACATGAGGAGCCGCAAAGTCTGGCATGTCCGTATCCATGTTGGACACGCCAAACACCTCCACAGCCTGCACACACCCCTGTGCCAGCTCTTCTAAGTCTGTCAACTCCAATGACACAGGGGTGGGACCCCCACCTGTCCCCCTTGCATGCCTAGCCCTGTCGGCAAGTTTTTGCTTGAGACGATATTTGAAGTCTGCCCATCTGTGGAATGAAATTGGAACCATTATCCTTTGTTTTACAATGGGGTTTGTTTATAGGATGGGAAAGTGTTTACTTACCGCCGTTTGACATCCCGGGCTAGACGGACATAATCACCCACCCTATTGACAGCAACGGCGACCTCCTCCCACATTCTCCACTTCTGGCTTTGGCTCATATTCCTGGCTGCCTGGGGCAGGATGTCAACGCACTTCTGGATCAAAACCTCCATCTCCTTGCTTGTGAAATGTGGCTGCCTTTTTTTTTTGGCAGCTTTGGCGGGTTGACTGGGGCCAGCAGTCTCTTCCATGTCATCCTCCTCACCTATTTGGGTAAATATGCAGATTTAGCCACTTCACAACTTGCACAATATTATGTTTTAAAAGAATCATTGAGACAAAATGCATGAAGGCCTTACCGCCGGATTTTTGGCCATTATTTCCCTGGTCTGAAGCCATGTCTCTGCTTCCAGAATGAAATCAACCAGAAATTAAATGTGATTTCGTGACGTATTTATACATGCGTCCTTAGTTTGCGGCCGCATCATTGATTGTGCGTCCCTATGATTCATCCTTAATTTGTGCGGGAAAATAAACACTATTTATGGCTTGGTGTGTGTGGAGTCGAGGTTGCGTTGTTGGATTGTTGGCGGTTAAGTTGGTTGGATTTGGTTGTTTGCGGTTGGAGGATTTGGCGGAGTTTGTTTTTTTTTTGTTTTGCTACAGTTGTTTTGGTTTTCCGTTCGCATTTTTTTGGTTTATTTTTTTTCCATCGTTTCCTGATTTGGTAAGTTTTGTGCAGTCTAATTTGTGGCCAATTGGTGTCTACTTCTGGTTTTTGGTTTTATATATTTTTTTTTACACTAATTTCATCTATTTTAGTTTGTTTTGGCTTTCGGACCCAAAGACCTTTTTGTTGGAAATCTTATATATTCGAGTTGGGTAAGTCCATTTTTTTTCTTGCATTTGCGAACTAATTAACGCATTTTTGACTGTTGGTGTAGTGACTTGCATTTGCGAACTAATTAACGCATTTTTGACTGTTGGTGTAGTGACTTGCATTTGCGAACTAATTAACGCATTTTTGACTGTTGGTGTAGTGACTTGCATTTGCGAACTAATTAACGCATTTTTGACTGTTGGTGTAGTGACTTGCATTTGCGAACTAATTAACGCATTTTTGACTGTTGGTGTAGTGACTTGCATTTGCGAACTAATTAACGCATTTTTCGAGGCTTATTCATCATGTAAACCAGTTTTGCTTTTCCCTTTTCCATTTTTGGGGTCCATTTGACCCCTATTTGACGTACGGTGTGCAATGTCGTTTTCATCGATGGCCAAATGTGTGTTTCGCCTATTTTATGTGTTGGCTTGCACCAATTTGACAAACCAAAAATCACCCTCTAAATTTTTGATGTCTCATTTTTGGCTTTTTTACAGTTTATACGTATCATGACAATACCCCGGCATGTAAGCAGCTATGGATGGTATCATAAAGCTAAGTTGTTTTATGTTACTTTTGGGGTGGCTCAAAAGCCTTACATTGTAAACTTTGAATTTCAGGTAGATCTGGGGCGAATTGTTCTGGCCCTGCTCCCGGAAGACGACCAACCTCAAACTCGTCCCAGGCGTAGGCATCGTAGGCATGCAAGGCCCCAGATATTTCGAACACGTGTCACCCTTTTTGGAATGCCCGATGATGAGGTTTTAAGACGCTACCGTCTACCTCTCAAAATCATCATAGACACTCTCTCATTAATAGAAAGTGATCTTGAGCGGCAAATTGACAGTCCAACAGCAATACCACCACTGACGCAATTTATGGCGGTGTTACATTTCTGTGCCTCAGGATCGTTTCAAACAACGGTGGGAATAGTGGCGGGCATCTCCCAATCCTCCTTTTCCCGGATCCTGAGGGCAGTGATGGAGGCACTTTTCAAGCACCTCCATCATTTTATTAAAATGCCTTTGGATATGGGTGCCCTTAGTGTGGCCAAGGCCAATTTTTACCAAATAGCTGGCTTCCCACACATCATAGGGGTTGTGGATGGTACTCACATACCACTTCAGCCTCCAGCATGGCTGGAGGCAATATTTAGAAACCGTAAACACTATCACTCCCTGAATGTAATGGTGGTATGTGATGCCTCCCTCCAGATCCTGTCCCTGAATGCTAAATTACCAGGAAGTGCTCATGACTCCTTCGTCATCCAGCAATCAGGGATATGGCAGAAATTAACCAACCTACAAGCTGGTGATGCGTGGCTTCTGGGTAAGTGGAGACCTTTAGTACATAACAATGTTAAGCTTGATACACAGTGTTCCTGATGTTGGCTATTTTTTTTCACAGGAGACAGTGGATACCCTTGCATGTCCTGGCTGCTCACTCCTTATTTGGCTCCCACACCAGGGCCACAAAGTGCATATAATTCCGCACTTACAGCCACCAGGCAAGTGGTGGAGCGCTGTATCGGCCTTTTAAAAGGCCGATTCAGATGCCTCCACCGCTCTGGTGGCGAGCTCATGTATGTGCCGGATATGGTGTCTAAAATTGTGGTCCTGTGTGGGATATTTCACAACATTGCCATAAGGAGTGGTGTCCCAATGCAGCCAGAGGATGCCTTACCTGAGGATGGCCCCCCCGAGGTTGGTCGGAGGTCAGTATGTGGGGGGGCCATACGCGATGATGTGGTGGCCAGATTTTTTAGGTAAGTTGTAACAAAACTACAGTGTTTATACCTAATGTGTTTGTGTTTGTTTGCGAACATCTAATTTTGTGTTTTTTTTCTCACCATCTTCTGTTTGTTCACATAATCTTTGGCACTCCAATGCTCACTACTTCCTGCTACCCTTACCAAACCTGGATCTGGTCCTTTTGGGCATATATTCTGGAACCCATATTGCAACGCCATGTTTGTGGAATCATGTTGGCATGGTCCTTCGTCAACCAGTTCTTGATTTTTTGTTTTTATTTAATTATTTCTTGGTATGTGTTGTATTTGAATTTATCACTGTGTTCTTTTTTTGGGAGTGACCACTTTGTTTTCTCTGTTATGTTGTGAATAAATGTTTGGAGAGTGAAATGGTCTTCCTTTTTTGGGACATTAACAGCAAGTGTAACCAGGTTAACACAAGTTACATTTGACTAAGGGGTAATCCAGTACTGACGCCAGTTGAGCTAAACTGATATGTTTTCAGCTTCCCAACCCACACCAAAAGGAAGCCTGGCCCAACCTTGGGATTTGTAAGATTGGCCTAAGCAGCTTGCGCACCAACTAGGAACCTGTAAAATGTAGAAATATGTAATTGACACTACACCCAAAAAGGGAAATGACATTGTTACTGTTATGTGTTTCTTGTGTCTGTTTGACATACAAAGACAAAACACAATCTAACTTTTAAAAAAGTTAAATCCTTGCAGGAACAGTCTACTTATATCAGGCTAAACTATCTTGGTTTTGGATTTAAAAAATGAGCCAGAACGTATATTTGTCTGAATAAATTTATTTAGAAACGTTAACAAAAATAAAAAACTACTGGCGAAGGAGGCCAGACAGCCGGTCGAGGGCCACCAGAATGCCGATTACATGTTGCCGCATCTGGCCAACACAATCCGCCACCTCTTGCCGACGCCTCTGTTCCTCTGTGGGTGAGAAAAGTGTGTGGGTTAATACAACAATAGGGAATCCACATTAAAAAAACAAAAACACAACGAAATCACTCCTAAACCTAAAAAAAAAAAAAAAAAGGGGGTGCTGCCAAAAATACAAGGCCTATGTACAAATTCCCACAGGTGTGATATGTGTATGTTGAAATCACCAGGAAGAGGTAAAGGCAAACTGCAAAATCACCAAAAGTCAAGCCACAAAAACACGAAGAAAGGCACGACACATGATTACATACAAACAGTTTGTGCTTTAAAAAAATAAAAAATAAAAACATACCGGGAGCCAAAACGGGAGCTCCGGAAATGCCTCCATGATCCTCCTCGGAGGATCCGTCATTCCCCAAAGAATGGGGAGGAGTTATGATGGACTCCGGGGAGGGGGTAATTGGAAGAGGGGTGGGTGGAGGAGAGGGGGAAGTGGGACGGAGGGGAAGGAGGCCCGACATTTCCGGGAGAGGGTCTGGGAAGGATGGGGAGGAGTGGGGAAAAGGGGAAAGATTTGGGGTGGAGTGTTGGCTGGGGGTTGGGGATAGTGGCCGGGAACGCCGTCTGGACGGACGGTGACGGCGGAGTCTTGGCTGTCCCCCTAAAATATGTCAAAGAAATTGCGGTTAGTTTATGGACAAATCCGGGGACCAAAACTAAAAAAAAAAAACAACCCAAAAAATAAGCCAAATAGGAGTAGAATGAAAAAATCAGAAATAGAGGGAAAACATGCACACGCAGATATGAGTACAAATAATAAATAGGACAGACAGGAAAACATGCACACGCAGATATGAGTACAAATAATAAATAGGACAGACAGGAAAACATGCACACGCAGATATGAGTACAAATAATAAATAGGACAGACAGGAAAACATGCACACGCAGATATGAGTACAAATAATAAATAGGACAGACAGGAAAACATGCACACGCAGATATGAGTACAAATAATAAATAGGACAGACAGGAAAACATGCACACGCAGATATGAGTACAAATAATAAATAGGACAGACAGGAAAACATGCACACGCAGATATGAGTACAAATAATAAATAGGACAGACAGGAAAACATGCACACGCAGATATGAGTACAAATAATAAATAGGACAGACAGGAAAACATGCATACACAGATATGAGTACAAATAATAAATAGGACAGACAGGAAAACATGCACACGCAGTTTGCCCCACAAACACAAACATTAAAACCACAATACATAACACTTACTTTCCAGAATCTGCATGCGAAAGCATGCCAGCAAGCGGGGCGTTCGCCGTTGCAGGTCGGACCACCTGCGCTCCAGCTGCCCGATGTTGCGGCGTGAGCCGAAGGACCGCAGGCGGGACCGTGCCTCCGCATACGCAGAGCGCTTCTGCCGGTTGGTCATGGGTTGAGGTTGGCTGGTGATCCGGCGATCCATGACCTCCGTAAGCACCAGCAGCTCGCGCCTGGTGAATGCAGAGGCTCTCATGATGGCAATGGTGTTTTTCTTAAAAATCATTTTTGATAAAGTGTGTAAAAATTTTCTGATTGGCTAATGTATTTTGGAAATTAACAGGAGCAATTTTATTGGTTAGTGTATGAGTCATGTGTTCGACAGGGCCAGAAATCTCTGGAGAGTTATGATAGGCTTGATGCAGTGACATGCGTAAGCAAATTTAAATAAAGAAATGAACCCAGGGAAATATGCGGGGATCCACAGCAATAGAACAATTGTTTAATTGTGGTTCACATGTTTTTTGAACAATAAAAGCGAATGTTTCATCCGTACGTATTCTGCGGGTAAACACAAACACGGACAAGAGTAAAGTTTCTTGCATTGTGTTGAAAAAAAACAAACAATTAAGCTAATTGATACATTGATTGGCATGATACGATTGAGGGAGGTAGGCAGAATAAAGGAGCAGGTAATCGACATCTGACAAGGCCACTTCCTGTTTATACTTGTGCGTGCGTTCCTTTCAAGCCATTTCGGGGATGTACGCTCGCTATTTCGTACGCTCGTTAGTCAGAGGAGGGGTCGTCAGAGTTTATGGAGGAATTTTAGATGCGAACGAAAATACGAGCGAGCCATTGAATTTAAATATTTTTGTACGTACGCCTAACGTACGTGCGCCCGCTTGCGAGTGGGTCTGAATGAGGGCCTTAAAGCATCAGAATGTACATTGTAAAACCAACAGCCAAGATTTGCATGAGGCGGTAAACGGAGGCAGCATGCTGTTAGAGGCTGTTCTGTGTCCATTTGCATCAACCTGTTAAATGCCCTGTAACATGCGCACCACGATGGGGAACCAATGGGATCAGCAACAAACTTCTCTATTGTGTTGTCTATTTCGGGAAGGGTATAAATGTGTGGGTTGTGACCCCAGTCGGGAGTCTTCTTGCTGATTGCTGATTGACAGAGGTTATCTTGCTGATGCCGGGATCTGGTCCAGAGCGCGTGCGTATGTATGACTGTATCTTGGGTCTGTATAATTCTTTGCGCTAAATTGTACTTACCAGTAGATCACAGCATGTAACTGACTGTACTTTACTTGAATAATACTTTGTGCTTTGGAAACACATGTTCAAGGTCTAAAGTCTTTATTTCACTGTATGACTGCATACACATATAGCGTCAATATTAGAGGTTTATAGGCAGGTTTTAGAAGGAATAGGTAGGTGCGTATAGAGGTAGTAATCCAGTATCCTTAGTTGGGGGCTCGTAGAATGAGGTCACTTACCTACTCACACGATTTACCTGCGGTTATCGATATCTCACCAAAGGGTGGATAGTGGCCACATGCAGTTTTATCTGCAACCACTCGGTGCTGAGAGATCACTACCCGTTATCGTGTGAGCAAGGGACGCTGACTAGAATCCAGGGACAAGAAAGGAAAAAGTTTGTTTTCCTTTGTTGATAGTATTTTACGCTAAAAAGGGTGTCGCAGTATTGCGGACGCGGCTGAGTCGCATCTTTGCGCGTGCAATAGAGACGCACTTTTGCATACGCAGCTAACGTTAGGTCATATGGTTGTGTAGTGGTTGCATTATTGTGTATGCGACTAGTCGCACAATAGCGTATACGCACTTCCGGTAGTGCTGCCACGTGTTTGAACAAAGCTGTTGAGTTTACATTCTTTCAATTATTGCCAATAACTGGGTTAACATAAATTTCTCTGCACAGGAAAAAAGTATGTAACTGTGAGTACTTGTTTAGGGTGTAACACGGGACCTAAATGTTAAAGGTATCGTAGGACCCTTAAATGCTAGGCACAGGAGTTGGCTTAGTGACTCGGTAGCAGCTTAACATTTACTTTACACAAAGCAGGTGTATGGGTAGTTATTTTTGTTAGGGTTCAGCTCCCAGTGTGATTATAGCGTTCAGTAATCAATGTGTGTGATCTGTTAGGCTTATTTGAACACTATAATTGAACAGCATAATTTTGGTTAAATTATGATTGTGAGCTGGTGAGAAGGTGGACGAAATCAACTGGAACAAAAATTGTACTTTGCTGCCCCCTAGCAGTTGAAAGGTAGTCAAGAAGGGATTGCTGAGCGGAAGCAGCCTTTACTTCCGTAGGTGAGTGGAAGCGTCTAGAAGTCCTCCATAGGGATTGCGGATACACCCTTTTTCAAAGGCGTCCGCAGGTAAGTTAAAGTATCTTAATTGTCTTTCACCAGTTTAAATTTTTATTGAAAAACGTAGGAGTTGTCCCAAGATGGGAGCCACGCAAACAATAGAAATGTTAGACAATGATGTGCTGCTAATGGAAGCGCCACTTGGATCGGCCCGTCGTATTATGCATACTAAGTACGGTACTTAAGCAACAAGGTATTGTGACATATGGTTTAAAACAACAATGAAGAGTGCTAGACCGTTTCCCAGGATTGGTAGTTTTGATAAAGATGTATTGGATAATGTCCGGGATCACATCAGTCTGATGCGTTCTCGAGAGAAAAAGGTAAAATATTATGAATGTTTAAAATTGTGGCAGCATGAAGGGGATGCGTGGCTTAAAAATATTGAAGCGACGCACACTAGCGTTGCGAACGCATTGCCAGCAAATACACCCGCGGCGCTGGATTGCAATACGTGCGAGCCGCAAAATGGCACACACGTGTGGCAAGGTAGCGTTGCGGAAGGTATTGCCAGTAGTTCACGCGCACCACCGCCACCTTATGTGGATGGGGGTGCAGGTACAGTCATTGAAAATACTAATAAAAATGTAACAAGCAATTTGTACCCTCTCTTAAGTAACCATAAAGAAAATGTTTATGATGCAGATGATGAGCCTATTGTTATGTCTGCCGTTTCCCATGCTGTACACATGTTAGATGCGACACCACGACAAGCCCAAGTGGTGCCACCATCTCCATCAGTAACAGCACAGGAAGTGTTAAACTCCTCTGCGCCCATGGAGGAAGTTGTTAATACTATATGTGGCAGCAACAGACCCCCAACCAGGTAATAAGGTCAAAGGTAGCACTGCGGTTGGTCTGCATCCCATTCGAACAATCACTGTTCCGAATGGGAATGCGGATGCGAACGGAGTTGTACCTACAAGGGATGTGGTAATGCACTGTCCTTGGACAAGAGCAGAGCTAAATTCCATAATAAATGATTTCCCCGATCCCAAGAAGGAATTAGCCAAATGTAAAAGATTTTTGAGAAATTTGGGTAATTCTCATGAGCCCACCAATAAACATTGGCAGGTGGTGTTATGGGCCTGTCTACCAAGCAATATCAACATGACAAAATTTATCACGGATTGTGTTTTGGATGGTGACATTCCCTTAACAGACCAAGTAAACCAAGGTAACATTACCCGTATTATAACTCAATTGGGTGTATATTTTCCAGTAGTAGTTAACTGGAACAACATTTTCACCATAAAGCAAAAGGAGAGTGAATCTGCAGAAGATTATTGCGACCAGGCTCTGCAGGCTATCACCCAGTACACTGGGTTAGAGTCACCATACTCATGGATGGCCTTAAAGAGAACCTAAAAGCCCAGGTTCAGACCTCACAGCCTGGCTGGAGGGGAGTCACAATAGATACCCTCATAGAATCCGCCATAGAACATGATAAAAACATCTCAGAGAAGAGAGAGACGCAGAGCGAGAAACTAATGGCTGTCAGTATTCAAGCTCTGGAAGGAATGATGGTAACATCACAGCCAGCAGACACACCTGCACCCACACACACACCTGCACCTGAACAGTTATACGCCCTCACTAATCCTACACCACAGCAAACACAGCCCTATCCAAGTCCCATACTACCCACAAACTACATATCCCCCACCATATCCTTACCCTCAATATCCTTACCCATACCCACCACTTCCCCCTCCTGCTCAACTCGAACAACAACCCTTTTCTTCATCCAATCCACGAACAAGCTTCAATTGTAACCAGCCAGGACATGTAAGTAGGAACTGTACGGCAAAAAGGGTAGGACCCCCAAATCAGGGAAAACCTGGATATCCCCATAAGGGATATGCACAGAGACCAGCAATTGTACAACAGGCACCAGCTCCAATTGTTGCCGTTAATGCTTTATTGGAGAGTGGGAGCCAATGCTAGGGGTCAGGTCATACCTGTAGTCTACAGATAGTCAGGTTAACGGGAGGTGCTAGGAAAGAGCCAGTCATGATGGTTGATGTAGCTGGTACTAAATATCCTTTTCTTGTAGACACAGGGGTGACCAGGTCAGTGATAAAATCTCCCGTTAATTTACAGGTAACCGAGACAGTACCAGCAATGGGCATAAATGGGTAAAGTGCAACATTATCCTTTAACAAAATCCACAGAGGTTACTATCGGGCCGCTGCATACTAGGCATTCTTTCCTTCTAGCTGCAGCGGCTCCTACTAACCTACTGGGAAGAGATTTGTTATGTAAGATGGGATGTGTCATATATTGCACCACTTATGGTGTATTTCTGGATATCCCAGAGAGAGTTGCGCACGAGGTGAGGGATATATTGGACACTCCCCAAATGATAATGTATCACTCTACCAGTGTAAATGAAAATTCATCTCAGGTAGATCAAATGTTATCCCAAATTCCAGATTCACTTTGGACCAAGGATGGACAGGACACTGAATTAATGGCAAACGTAAGCCCTGTAATGGTAAATTTAAAAGTCGGTAGGCAAGCTCCAAAAATTCCCCAGTACCCATTAAAACAGGAGGTAGAATTAGGGGTTTATCCAATAATTTAGCAATTATTACAACATGGAATTTTAATTTGTACAGCTAGTGTAGCCAAAAGTCCCATCTTTCCAGTAAAGAAGAGTGGTGGAAGGGGTTATAGGCTGGTACAAGACCTTAGAGGTGTTAATAAGGTAGTAGAGAGCCAATTTCCCGTAGTGCCAAATCCAGCTGTCATTCTTATGCAGATCCCACCAAATGCAACCCATTTCACTGTCATTGACCTCTGTTCTGCTTTCTTCTCTGTGCCTCTTCACCCTTGCCTCTTCACCCTGACTGTCAGTGCTTATTCGCTTTCACATACCCCCCTGCACAATACACATGGACACGATTGCCCCAAGATTTCATAGACAGCCCCAGTATCTTCTCCCAGGCCTTGCACGACTGTTTACAATCTTTTCAACCTGCCAATGGATCTGTTCTAATTCAATTTGTGGACGGTTTATTGCTATGTTCTGATTCGTTTATGTCATGTTTAAATGATACTAAACTTTTGTTGCTTCACCTCTCGCACACAGGACACAAGGTTGCTAAGGGCAAACTACAGCCATGCCAATCCAGAGTAAAATATTTGGGACACTGCCTAACCCAGGGGTTACAACATCTCACAAATGACAGAATTCAAGCTATACAGAACATGACACTGCCGCAGAACCAACAGCAAATTAGTACCTTTTTGGGAATGTGTGGATACTATAGAATGTGGATCCCAGGTTTTTCTATTTTGGCCTTGCCTTTACTGGACTTAGTCTCTTCCTCAAAGCCCGATCGTGTCATACACACAGAGGAAACAGAGCAGGCTTTCCTTAATCGTAAGGATAGTCTGACAAAAGCACCTGCATTGGGAATACCTGATTATGAAAAACCCTTTGATTTGTACGGAAGCCGATGGTTGTGCTGCAGGTGTCCTCACACAAAAACATGGTGATGCTAGTAGGCCCGTAGCATACTACAGTGCCCAATTGGACACTGTAGCAAGATCACTCCCAACGTGTTTAAGAAGTGTAGCAGCAACAGTTCTATTGGTGAGTAAAAGTGAGGACATAGGGCCTGATTCAGAGCCGTTCGCTATTTGCGGTCGTTCGTTTAAAAACAAGGGGTGGCTATTCAAATGATCCGTACGCACATTGCAGTCTGTTCACACCTCTAAGTCTGAACGAGCGAGCAAAACATACGCTCGTTTATTTGTTAAAAACGCCCCCTGGCCGCTCGCACCATACGTCATGTCCGCTATTTATTAGATTAATCGAGTACATCGACCAGCGTATGAACTGCTCGCTATTCTTGTGGTTGGTGTTTGCTACCACAAATTTGCGAGCAGTTCTGGCTATAAAATAACACAGTGACGTGGTCACTGACGCTGCTGTTTTAAATATACACACCCATAAAACGCCCGTTTTGACCTTTAAGCACGCCTGCGTTCGGATCTCCACTCCCCATTTTCAAGCACCTTCCCCTGTTACCACCCACATACGCCTCATTCTGTCACTCAAAATAGCAGGCACTCGCTATATAGCGTACAAACGATTTTCGGCCGCACTGACTGGTTCGCGCATGCGTACTAAAAACCGTACGCATGCGCAGATGTGCAAACATCGCTCGGAACGAGCGTACTGCCGCTAACGAGCGGCTCTGAATGAGGGCCATAGTATTGGGCCATGTTATGATTGTCTACACTCCCAACGCTGTATCTGCTCTGCTGAACTGTGCCCAAACAGACATGTTTCTTCAGCTAGGTTTACCAAATGGAACTAGCTCTAATTGCACCTGCAAACATCACTGTTAAACAATGCAGTACGCTGAATCCAGCAACGTATTTATCATATGTACAACATGATGTACAAAGGGTGGAAGGAGACGAGTTGCTGGTGGGAAGTGAGTTCAGCGGACATAACGATACACATGATTGTATGGAATATCTAAATCAGACCTTTACTGCTAGACCTGACATACGTGACACACCTTTAGAGAATGTGGATGTGACATTTTACATGGACGGGAGTTGTCATAGACAAACAGACACATGTGAATTATGTACAGGTTATGCTGTTGTAAATGACACAGACATCATAGAAGCTGAACCTCTTGGTCCTCCTCACTCAGCCCAGGTGGCAGAGTTAGTAGCACTAAGAAGAGCGTGTGATCTGGCAGCAGGCAAATCTGCTAACATTTACACTGACTCTAGGTATGTGATAGGAGTCGTGCACGATTTTGGAGATCTATGGCGTCTGAGAAATGTTATGACAGCAGCAGGCACACCAGTTGCACATTCCAGACACATAAAACATCTTTTAAAAGCAATCCAACTGCCCAAAACAGTGGCAGTAATTAAGTGCAAAGCTCATACATGTGAGAGTGACCTGGTGTCACTGGGCAACAACAGAGCCGATGAAGCTGCAAAATGGGCAGCAGGGTTAAAAATGTTTTTACCAACAGAACAAATTATGGGCCTGATTCAGACCCACTCGCAAGCGGCTGTCCGCTCGCAAGTGGGTCGATGTTGTGCACTGCGCATGCGCACGACGGCGGGAGCTCCGTCGTGCGCATGCGCCAGACGTGACGAGCGAAGGACTTTCCTTCTCTCGTTGTGTTTGATCAAAGGGGGCCTGCTGTCGATGTTGATTGACAGCACGCCCCCTTTGGTGGGCGTGCCGGGGGCGTGCCTCCCTGACGGGGGTGTTCCTGACGGAGCCGGCCCACTGACATCACTAGTGATGTCAGTGGGAGTGATTTTGGCTCTGATAGAGCCAAAATCACTCCGGGCCTTGCGGTTGAAAAACTCAACCGCAGGCTCCGGCTCGCAGTGGCGATGGTCGCGATGGTCAAGACCATCGCGGCCATCAAACTGCACGCTCGTATAGGCTGTGGGTGGTGACCCACAGCTATACGAGCATGCAGGAGGACGCTCCATAATTATGGAGGGCAGACCTCATTCAGAGCGTGCGCTCTGCTCAGAGCATACGGCTCTGAATGAGGGCCTATGTCTTTCCAAACAATTGATATGCTGAAAAAAATTGAGATGCAAAATTTGTGTTCAATCCAGGAAAAGTCCATCTGGAAGTCCAAGGGATGTGGGCAAGAGTCCTCTGGGCTCTGGAGGGATGGACAAGGTAAGCCAGTAGCCCCCAAAGCATATTACCCCAGCCTGGCTGAGGCAGCACACGGTCTGCCTCATCTGGGAAAGCAAGGTATGTGTAAATTGGTGAGAGCATACTGGTGCGCACCGGGTTTTTCTTCACAAGCAGAAAAGAGAGCAATGTCCTGTCTGACCTGCTTGAGGAAGAACATAGGGAAAGCGATCCCTACCGAACCATCCCACATTCCACCGACTGATGGACCTTTCCAGGTAATACAAATTGATTTCATCCAATTACCACCCTGCCGGAATCTCAAGTATGTATTAGTGTGTACTGACGTATTTTCCAACTGGGTTGAGGCCTACCTAGCGGCCACTAATACTGCTGCGTTTACTGCCAAGAAAATAGTACAGGAGTTTGTATGCAGATATGGTATCCCTAAAATTATTGAGAGTGATAGGTGTACCCATTTCACAGGTGATGTTTTTCAAAAAATGTGTAAACTGATGGGTATCAATAGTCGACTTCACACTCCCTACCGAACGCAGGCCAGCGCCAAGGTAGAGAGGATGAATGGGACTATTAAAAATAAGTTAAGTAAAATCATGGCAGAGACTGGACTAGGATGGCCAGAAGCATTACCGTTGGTCCTGCATAGCATAAGGACCACTCCTAGACCCCCTCTAAATCTGTCCCCCTTTGAAACACTGTTTGGTAGACAACCTCATTTGATTATAAGTCCACAGGAAGACTTGAAGGGTAACAACGAGGTAACTGTAGAGTATCAATGAGTAAACAGTTAAAACAGCAACAGCAGAAACTGAAATTGTTGTCCCATGAAATGCCTGAAACTAACTGCCATGATGTTGCACCAGGAGAATATGTTATGATCAGAAATTTCTTGCGTTCAGGTTGTTTGACTGATTGGTGGGAAGGTCCATACCAGGTGCTGCTGACAAGTACTACATCTTTGAAGGTGGCTGAGAGAGATACCTGGGTCCATTCCACTCACTGCAAAAAGGTCAACCAACCAGTGGAGAAACAAGGCGGAGACAAGGCTGATAACATGGACCTGTCGATCGCAAGCTTGTTCTGGGAGGATTGAAAAGGTCATAGTGAGATACCTGAACTAAAAGAAATTTGCAGCTCTTTGTTGTGACAATGGACTGGCCTGCTGTGTTCATTTTAATATTCTCTTCTAGAGTGTTCACCATCCTGGTTGGTTCGGGAATGTCTGGTTTCTGTGTCGGGGGACCGATAGAGGAGATGGGAGCTGATGGCAGCGCTGATGGAGTGGAGTCAGGAGGAGTGCTATGCCAATCAGGGGAGTGTTTGACCAATCTTAGTACTGTAATTGTTAAAAGAGCTGTTATTTCAGATACTTGGGAATGGTGTGAAGGTTTATCGTCTGAAGATTTCTGTATTTGTGAGTTTTGTGGGTCCCTAGTTGATGAGAACTGTATCCAAAGGTGCAAACCTAAATATAACCCGTACTGGGGTGGGTATCCTTTAGAGGATTATCATAGCATGATAGGCAAAGTTTTAAACCAAACTGATTGTTGGATGTGCTCATATGTGCCACAGGGTCAACATAATGTAGGGTTGGTGCCATTTCCGCTGAATACCACGGAAATTTTAGAATTGCAAAAAAGGAAAACCTTGGATGGAAAATTCCTCTCATCCAAACCACCTCATTTAAAATTATATCAATTGCAAGCAGATAGATCACTTTTGTGTTTGAACATAACCAACCCCAATAAACCAGGAAATTGGGAAGTGACGGGGAATAATCAGACGATGACCTTCTCACTGAGAGCTGATAATGAGTCTACGAATCATGATCTGTCACTCTCAATTAAATCTAATGGGAGAAGCTTTAGGTATCGTTATACATTGAGTTCCACCAAAGAAATTATTGGTAAGGTACCAGATGGATATTGTGCTAAGATAATACAACCAGAAACTTGCATGTACCAGATGGAAGAGCCTGAGATAGGACTGTTTGCAAGTGAAATGTGTTTAATGATAATGATGCATTCTATTCCTTATGATCTCCCCGATAATGTATATTTTATATGTGGAAGAAAAGCATATAAGTGGCTCTCCCCGAGTTCCGAAGGTTTGTGTTACCTGGGAAGAGTAGTCCCAGAGGTTATGACCCTCACACATGTTGAAATGCTCGGTATTCATAAAAAGACACCATCACAGTATGAACACAGAGGCAAAAGAAATATGATACCTGGTGACTTGCATAAAGCCACTCAGTTAATTAGTGAGACAACTGGCTTTCAAGTTTTAGTAGCATTGGATCCCACCAGGATCGCTCGGGGTACACTAAATTTTAGATATATTCAGGATCTTGCTAAATTAATAGATAATATCACCAAGATGTATGATGACACTTTCAGGTATACAGGTAGAGAATTGCAAGCGTACAAGAAAGAACTGGTGCAACACAGGCTAGTGTTAAATTATTTAACCGCTGTCACTGGAGGATATTGCGTAACTTTGGCCACCCAATTTGGAGTGAAGTGTTGAATCTATGTCACCAATGATACCAGCGATCCCAAGGAGGTAATAGATCGAAAGATGGATGAAATTCTGCAGCTGAAATGGGAATTTCGGAAGAACCATAATGCTTCAGTGGCATAAGTAGAGGAAAAGGTAGAGGAATGGGTGTCATGGTTGAACCCCATAAAATGGTTCTCAGGCCTAGAGAAATGGGCCCAGGAAATGATTGCAAGTGTAGGCAACTTCCTGATCCTTATACTGGTCATCATCATAGTTATTGGCATATGTGTCCGGTGTGCTCCTATTGTGTTGAAGTGTGGAAAATGTAATAATAAGTTAAAACAAAGGAACTAAATTATGATGGTGGTCAGTAATGACAATATGAATACTGAGGTAAATATAGAACTGCATTATAACCCTGAACTTGGGAATACCATCGTATAGTGTATTATGTTTAGACGTGCCTGAAATGTATTGTTATTAAAATGTTATTTTTAAACATCTCAAGTAATGTAAGTCCCTGATCCCCCTCAAGACTTCCCTTATAGGATTGATACATCCCCACATCATTCCCATGATCTTCCAAGATCCGCGGTGTGCGTATAATGGTAGTTTTATATGCCCTCCCAGAGAAACATTATTGATGGATTAAGAACCACCTTATGCCATCCCATAATAACATTAAATAATATATGTATGTATGCCTAAAATTAATTTTAACATCAGGATGTGATAGCAAGATCAGCTCAAAATAAGATTGAAATGATGCCATCTTGTGAATGGCCGCAAGACACCATTTTGGAAATGAGATCGGCAAGACGCCATTTTGCGAATGGCCGCTCAGCGCCATTTTAGCTAAACTCACACTTAAGTACATATGGCGATGCTACTATTAACATTAAGCGATCACATCTTTTTCCATACCTCATACACACATTAATACACAGAGTTGCGCTTTTATAATGTTGCACATTAGCGAATGCATAAGGCCCAGCATGCGAACGCTTCCATTAGCTTAGTGCGCACGCTTCTGGGCAAAGCTAACTAGCGTCTTTACCCATATCCCTAATACTTACATAATGCACACTTACACAAAAGGTTCCATTTCTATAAAGTAAAAGATCCAAGTTTTATTCATTTATTACAAATGCTGTGAAATAAAGGCTATTTTGGTATCTAAGGTTTAATACGTGATAAGTAAGCCGTGTTTGGTATTATACTGATCTGCACTCTCTCAACTGCTTCCCGGTATCATCGGTGTGGAGATCGCAACATGTTCTGTGTCCATTTGAATCAACCTGTTAAATGCCCTGTAACATGCACACCACGATGGGGAACCAATGGGATCAGCAACAAACTTCTCTATTGTGTTGTCTATTTCGGGAAGGGTATAAATGTGTGGGTTGTGACCCCAGTCGGGAGTCTTCTTGCTGATTGCTGATTGACGGAGGTTATCTTGCTGATGCCGGGATCTGGTCCAGAGTGCGTGCATATGTATGACTGTATCTTGGGTCTGTATTATTATTTGCGCTAAATTGTACTTAGATCACAGTGTGTCACTGACTGTACTTTACTTGAATAATACTTTGTGCTTTGGAAACACATGTTCAAGGTCTAAAGTCTTTATTTCACTGTATGACTGCGTATGCAAATAGCGTCAATATTAGAGGTTTATAGGCAGGTTTCAGAAGGTATAGGTAGGAGCATATAGAGGTAGTAATCCAGTATCCTTACACTTCACTTGGCAGGCGATACCGAGACTGTACAGAAACGTCAGAAAAAGTGTCCTCAGTGTCCTGAAAAATGCGGTTGTACCCAATGTCCACTTAACCACGGACATGTGGACAAGTGGAACAGGGCAGACTAAGGACTATATGACTGTGACAGCCCACTGGGTAGATGTATCACCTTATGCAGCAACAACAGCAGTGTCACCAGTAGCAGCATCTCATAAATGCCAGCCGTTTCCAACGCAGGCTACGCTGTGTATCACCTGTTTCAGTAAGAGGCACACCACCGACAACCTCTTAGAGAAACTGAGGGAAATCATCGCCCAGTGGCTTAACCTACTTAGACTCTCCTGGGGATTTGTGATATCTGAAAATGCCACCAATATTGTGCGGGCATTACATCTGGGCAAATTCCAGCACGTCCCATGTTTTGCTCACACAATAAATTTGGTGGGCAGAATTTTCTGAAAAGCGACAGGGGCGTGCAGGAGACGCTTTGGGTGGCCCGAAAAATTTCTGGAGACTTTCGCCATTCAGCGACTGCGTTCCAAAGACTGGAGGGCCAGCAAACACTCTTGAACTTGCCCCGCCATCACCTGAAGCAAGAGGTTGTGACGCTGTGGAACTCAACCATCTATATGCTTCAGAGGATGGAGGAGAAGCAAAAGGCCATTCAAGCCAGCAAACACTCTTGAACCTGCCCCGCCATCACCTGAAGCAAGAGGTTGTGATGCTGTGGAACTCAACCCTCTATATGCTTCAGAGGATGGAGGAGAAGCAAAAGGCCATTCAAGCCTATACATCCACCTATGACATAGGCAAAGGAGTGGGTATGCACCTGACTCAAGTGCAGTGGAGTATGATTTCCATGTTGTGCAAGGTTCTCCAGCCCTTCGAACTTGCCACATGTGAAGTCAGTTCAGACACTGCCAGCTTGAGTCAGGTCATTCCCCTCATCAGGCTTTTGCAGAAGCAGCTGGAGAAAGTGAAGGAGGAGCTAAGACGGAGCGATTCCGCTCGGCATGTGGAACTTGTGGATTCCAGGGTGGTCAATCTGTTGATATCAGACCATTAAATTTTGGCCACCGTGCTCGATCCTAGGTTTAAAGCCTATGTGGTGTCTCTCTTTCCGGCCGACACAAGCCTGCAGAGGTGCAAAGACCTGCTGGTGAAAACACTGTCAGCTGAAGCGGAATGTGACATGTCAACAGTTCCTTCTTCATTTTCTCCCGCAACTGGGGCTGCCAGGAAAAAACTTAGGTATCCCAAGCAACCCGCTGGCGGTGATGCAGGGCAGGCAGGACCAAGTTTGGACATCTGGTCTGGACTGAAGGTCCTGGCAACAATTTCTGACATGTCTACTGTCACTGCATATGATACTGTCACCATTGACAGAATGGTGGAGGATTACATCGGTGACAGCATCCAAGTAGGCATGTCAGACAGTACCTGTACTGGCAGGAAAAAGAGGCAATTTGGAGGCCTCTGTCCAAACTGACTCTATTTTACCTGAGTTGCCCCCCCTCCAGTGTGTATTCCGAAAGAGTGTTTAGTGTAGCCGGGAACCTTGTCAGCGAAAGGCGTAGGAGGTTGCTTCCACAAAATGTGGAGAAGATGATGTTCATAAAATGAATTATCAACTCTTCCAGGGAGACCAGCCTCCAGAACGTACAGAGGGACCTGTGGTGGTGGATTCCAGCGGGGACGAATTAATATTCTGTGAGGATCAGGATGTACACAACACTGAAGAGGGTGAAGAATTGGTGGATGAGGAGGATGAGGACAACATCTTGCCTCCGCAGAGCCAGTTTGTGCAGGGACAAATTAAATGCCAGCTTGTTTTGTGGGGGCCCAAACGAACCAATCATTTCAGCCACAGTCGTGTGGCAGACCCTGGCGCTGAAATGATTGGTTTGTTAAAGTGTGCATGTCCTGTTTATACCACATAATTTCAAGGACAATTCCATCTTGCACCTCTTTTTTTCTTTGCAATATGTACTGTTTGGGGCCTAGTTTTTCAAACTGCCATCTTGTCTGCCACTGCAGTGTCCCTCCTAGATGGGCCACGTGTTTGTGCCGCCCACTCATGTCGCTTAGCATAGTCATCCAGCTACGTTGTTGCAACCTTTTGGACATAAAAACACTATTGTGAGGTGTGTGGTGTTCAGAATAGACTGGTAATGAGTGGAAATTAAGGTTATTGAGCTTAATAATAGCATAGGAGCAGAAAAACCCACAAATTCGCTGTTTTTATGCTTTTTTTCCAAAAAGTAAAGATCCAAAACACAAAACCCAGAACCCAGAACACAGAAGGGTGGTTTTGGCAAAAACAATCCAGATCCAAAACACGAAGAAAGATCCAGATCCAAAAGCAAAACACAAAACACGAAAAGTGGCCGGTGCACACCCCAATTCAAATGTATGCTTCTGATTGTGCCAAAAATTAGAGGAATGGGGACGGGGGTGGAAATGCATTGGTGACCCCCAGGCCTGAATCTGCCAGTGGTACCCATGCCACACCACCGTCTCAGTGCTGCAATTGGCACTTAAAATTCTGGAATGACACATTGCACCTATGTCATGAAATTGAATTCTTAAAATAGTAACTATTTTAATACAGTTCTCTGTTACAGCATGTTTGGCAGGGACATGGCCAATATCCTGGCACAGGGAATGCCGGCATTTAGAATCCCAACACCTATCAGAATCCCGGCGCTGGCATCCTGACTGCCAGCATCCCTAAGATAAGTAGTGGGTTTGGGCGAAGAGATAGCATTAGGGGTTAGGTTTAGGCACTAGGGGGGGAGGGCTAGGTTTAGGGTGTGAGGAGGGGGAGGTTAGGTTTAGGCACCAGGGAGGGTTAGGGGTAGGGAGAGGGGGAGGACTAGGATAACTACTGACAGGTGTCAGTATCTAAACCCTGTCGGGATGCCAGCATCTGGATTTTGACCGCTGGGATCCCGAGCACCGGCATCCCCTACCCAACCCAACCCAACCCATTTGACCAAGTTCTAATACATACTGCTAGTTTTGCAATTGGATAATAGTGTTCATATCATTTTGCTCTAACAAATCACTGAGGCTCACTATCATGCTTCAATTGCTAGGCAGCACACAGGGGTTTAGAATTTGCAGTTATTTGCATTCTTTGTGCTCAGCAAACATGCATGTAACTTTTGTCAGATAAGCTGTGTCATTATTTTGGGTTGAATTTTTTTTTACTTGATTCAAAGCTCAATTAAACTGTTACAACATCATGTGAGCGCTTTATTAGTCATGTGATTGAGTGCGTAAGTATCTTTATAGCCATTAAGTCTATAATTTTTGTTCATGTTTGGTGGTTTATCCACAGGGAGTTGATTATAATTTCTCATGTATATGCACCTTTATCCACTTAACTGGCTAATGTTTTTTTCAAAAAACACTCAGAAATTGTTGGGTGGTTTTTATGACTGAATTAGGTCAATAATATCTACAGTATTTAAAACTTAACAAATGATTTTATTTATTTTTTTTAAATGAAAAAAAACACAGTATACTATAAAAGTATCTATAATTTTTTTTTTTAAATGCATTAACTTAACTTTAATCACTTTTCAACTATTTAGGTCTTATATAATATTCCCATCCCTAATTGGTGGTCCCATATTGGTATTTTTGTTTAATGCGGAACTGACAGAATCAAAATTATACATGAAAAAAATTCTATACAATTAAATACGTATTAATATCGACATTTATAAACATCAATATTTATAAATTGTTGATTATTAAATATATCAATAGTGATGGGATGCTGATATGTTTATACTTCCCCGATAGCATCTCCACTCTACTGCCGCCCGGTATACACTAGAATAGAGTGCTACTGGGTGAGCAGCTGTGGGTGCAGAGGGGCAAAAAGGTCCCTGTAAGAATGGCAGCTGCTGGAAGATTATCTTCCAGCAGCCGCCCAGTGGGCATTTCTGACAGGTCGCATCAGATGCTACCTTGTCATGGAAAGTCCAGTCTGGCACGATCTGATGTGACCACAGCAGGAAAGTGGTTATATGGATAGTTTTCAATAAAATTTTATAGTCATTCAAATCAGGTGTCTGATCACCTCTAAATGCTTACACAGAGATATAAGGTTTTAAGATGGCCATACATCTAAAGATTATCTTTCAAACTATCCAACTAGTTGGCTGGTTGGAACAAAAATCTGGTAATGTTTGGGAACAAACAATAATTGGCCGTTTGCTCGCAAACATTGAACAATGGCCATTCAGACAAATTGGTTAACCACTTAACTGATGAATTCTGTTTCCAAAAACCGCTCCAAAATTGTCGGTTTCTTTTATGATTGAATTAGGTCAAGAACATCATTTTAAACTTATCCATCACTATTTTATTTGAAAAAAATATTTTTTTAAAATACAGTATACCATAAAAATAGCATTTTTTATGTTATACTGTAGTGATGGCCATTGACAGCTGTACCATCGATGGTTCAACCATCGTTAGAAGCCATCAATTTAGTGATTAATCGAGATCTGTGTAGACCACAATTGTCAATGTTTCCTAAACATCGATTGAGGGTTGCCATCGATGGTGCAACTTTGATGGCCTCCAGCAATGGCAACCCACTTGTTTTCAGTCAGACCATCGATGGTTTGCAAACCATCGATGGACAGTTGCCATCTCTAATCAGAGGCTCTGTCATATCTATCGATATATATATGTATACATAGATATATAGTCAGGTGATTAAATATTGGGACATTGACAGAATTTTCACATTTTGGCCTCTATTCACCACCACAATGGCTTTGAAATGAAACAAACAAGATGTGCTTTAACTGCAGACTTTCAGATTTAATTTGAGGGTAATTACATCCAAATCAGGTGAACGGTGTAGGAATAACAACGGTTTCTGTATGTGCCTCCCACTTTTTTAAGGGGCCAAAAGTTATGGGACAAACTAAACAATAATAAATCTAGCTTTCACTTATTAATACTTTGTTGCAAATCCTTTGCAGGCAATTACAGCCTGAAGTCTGGAATGCATAGACATCACCAGACGCTGGGTTTCATCCCTGGTGATACTCTGCCAGGCCTCTACTGCAAATGTCTTCAGTTACAGCTTGTTCTTGGGGCATTTTCCCTTCAGTTTTGTCTTCATCAAGTGAAATGCATGCTCAATCGGATTCAGGTCAGGGGATTGACTTGGCCATTCCATAACATTCCACTTTTTAGCCTTAAAAAACTTTCGTTGCTTTTGCAGTATACTTCGGGTCCATCTGCACTGTGAAGCGCCGTCCAATGAGTTCTGAAGCATTTGACTGAATATGAGCATATAATATTGCCCGAAACACTTCAGAATTCATTCTGCTGCTTTTGTCAGCAGTCACATAATCAATAAATACAAGGGAACCAGTTCCATTGGCAGCCATACATGCCCACGCCATGACACTACCACCACCATGCTTCACTGATTAGGTGGTATGTTTTGGATCATGAGCAGCTCCTTACCTTCTCCATACTCTTCTCTTCCCATCACTCTGGTACAAGTTGATCTTTGTCTCATCTGTCCATAGGATGTTGTTCCAGAACTGTAATGGCTTTTTTAGATGTTGTTTGGCAAACTCTAATCTGGTCTTTCTGTTTTTTAGGCTCACCAGTGGTTTACATCTTGTGGTGAACCCTCAATATTCACTCTTGTGAAGTCTTCTCTTGATTGTTGACTTTGACACATATACACCTACCTCTTGATTTGGCCAACTGTTGTGAAGGGGTTTTTCTTCACCAGGGAAATAATTCTTCTGTCATCCACCGCAGTTGTTTTCCATGGTCTTCCGGGTCTTTTGGTGTTGCTGAGCTCTCCGGTGCATTCTTTCTTTTTAAGAATGTTCCAAACAGTTGATTTGGCCACACCTAATGTTTTTGCTATCTCTCTGATGGGTTTGTTTTGATTTTTCAGCCTAATGATGGCTTGCTTCACTGATAGTGACTGCTCTTTGGATCTCATATTGAGAGTCGACAGAAATGATTCCAAATGCAAATGTCACACCTAGAATCAACTCCAGACCTTTTACCTGCCTAATTGATAATGAAATAACGAGGGAATAGCCCAGACCTGTCCATGAAATAGCTTTTGAGTTGATAGTCCCATTACTTTTGGCCCCTTAAAAAGTGGGACGCACATATAGAAACCATTGTAATTCCTACACCGTTCACCTAATTTGGATGTAATTACCCTCAAATGAAATCTGAAAGTCTGCAGTTAAAGCACATCTTGTTTGTTTCATTTCAAAGCCATTGTGGTGGTGAATAGAGGCCAAAATATGAAAATTCTGTCAATGTCCCAATATTTATGCACCTGACTGTATATATATATATATATATATACACACACATATAGAGTGTGCACTTTAGATCCGCCGGCAGGCAGGGTGCTGGAGCTAGAGAGAGCACTTCGATGCGCGCGCCTTAGGCGCATGCGCCCAAAAAGGGGGCATGGCCATTGAAAAAGGGGTGTGTCTATAAGACATGTCCCCTTTTCGTCACTCTTGGGGGCATGCCCAGCACTTACGGACACGCCGGGCAGCCCCCAAGAGCTGCCGTCAGGGAGAATAGATGCTGGGTGCATGCGCACATTTCCCCACCTGATGGACACTGTGACCCACGGGTGAAGACTACACCCGCAGGCTGTGAGGGCAGGGTGCTTTTTGCCCTCCTGGCGTTCCCGCTAAAGCAGCCTTGCGGGAACGCTATATATATATATATACATATATCTGCTCCTGCTTACACACACACACATACATATATCTATCTATCTATCTATCTATCTATCTATATATATATATATATATATACATACACATTATATATTTGTGTGTGTATATATATATATATATATATTATGTATATATGTGCGTGATATATATATTTATATATACATGCATATATATAAATAAGCCCTTATAAAAACGGACATTATTGGGGAGGAGGAGCTGTGGCCGGATGTAGTGTGCTGGGCTGCCTGGGTGTATGGAAGCAGCAGCCAAAGCAGCGGCTGCTGCTTCCTGTACATAACAGTGATCACTAGTGTGATCACTGTAGTGCCGAAGCCGCAGCGGGAGGTAGTGTGCTGGGCTGCCTGGGTGTATGGAAGCAGCAGCCAAAGCTGCGACTGCTGCTTCCTGTACATAGCAGTGATCACTAGTGTGATCACTGTAGTTCCAGAGCCGCAGCGGGAGGGTGTACCGCTAGCGGCCCGGATACATAGCAGCAGCGGTGGTTACCAGAGCCGCTGCTGCTGCTCCTTCACACACAGTGATTATAGTGTTCCGAAGCCGCAGCGGGAGGGTGCCCCGCTGTCGGCCCGGATACAAAGCAGTGGCGGCTACCAGAGCCGCTGCTGCTGCTCCTTCACACACACAGTGATCACCTAGTGATCACTGTGTTCCGGAGCAGCAGCCGGAGGGTGTCCCGCTGGTGGCCCAGATACATAGCAGCAGCGGCGGCTACCAGAGCCGCCGTTACTGCTTTTTACTGATAGAGGTGGAGCCGGCTGGCCGATCACTGCTGGCCACAGTGATTGGGTCACAGCAGCAGCTGCGGATTCATGAGCTTCTATGGGAGGGGTGTTGCCGACAGTGCCTGATCACTGTGGCCAGAAGTGATCGGGACATGCTGGAGAGGCAGCCAAGTTTGAAAAGGGACCAGAAGGTCCCTCTGATGTAGGCGGTTGCGGGAAGATTAGCTTCCCACAGCTGCCTAGTGGGCATTTCTGACTGGTCGTATCAGATACGACCATGTCAGGGAAAGCCCAGCCTGGTGTAGTTGTATCTGATACAACCGTGCCAGTCAAGTGGTTAAATCAAATGGATATTGGTGGCCTTCTTGGTAAGAGAAAAGAATGGTCCCTTGAGGAACCATGTTGTTGGAGCCTGCATAGTAGCTTCTAACAAAAACCTTGTTGTGACACTTCCGCTTTGTAAAATTGGAGATCAATAAAGAAAGCAGGGAAAAAATTACCCAGAGCTAGGCAAAGACTGCAGTGGTTCTAAAGAAAGGGGGAACTTTGCAAGAAATTTTGCACAGAACTAAAGAGGGAGTAAGAAATGCACTTGTGAAAAATAAATTGTAAGGAGACTATTTCAGTACATAAAGATAAACTACACTTGCTGAAGTTCCATTGTGGTCGTTGGAGGATTTATCCTGGTTGCTGGCGTGTTCATCACATGCAATGTGCAGAGAGTTAAAGTGAGCATATGTTTCTTAGGTGTTGTCAGGTTGTTGGATTCCTTGATTGCTTATTATTCCAAACCTGAATCTGGGCCTGATTCAGACCCGCTCGCGAGCGCTGAGCGCTCGCAAGCAGGTCGATGTTGCCCAAGCCAGCTCCGTCGTGCGCATGCGCGAGACCCGAATAACGACGGCCAAGCCGTCGTTATGGGTCTTGCACCAAAGGGGGCATGCTGTTTATGGTGATTGACAGCACGCCCCCTTTGGTGGGCGTGCCGGGGGGCGTTCCCCACTGACATCACTCTGATAGAGCCATCATTTTGGCCGCTCGCTATAGCTGTGGGTTGTCACCCACAGCTATGCGAGCGGCCTGGAGGCCGCTCCAAAAAGGAGGAGGGACGGCCCTGATTCAGAGCGAGCGCTCTGTCAGAGTGTCCGGCTCTGAATCAGGGCCTCTATTTGGATCACAAACCTCTAGTATAAAGCCTGTTACTGACTATGCCTCATTGTCAATCTGGGAGAGTACATATAGTACTAAACAATTTTCCTGGTATAGATACAGGTATAGAGTGGTGCACTTATATGCCCAGGATCTGCGTTTGCCTGTCTTAAATTTTAGAGGACAGGGAATGAGAGTCCCAGGAACTGGCACCAGGAAATTAGAAAGCTGCTTCTGCTGTATACCTGTATCTATACCAGGAAAATTGTTTAGTAATATATGTACTCTCCCAGATTGAAATAGAGGGACGCCTCTAAAAAACCACCATATTATATATATAGGTGGTATCCGTGGTGTTCAGCATTTTAAATTGTTGTATTATTATACCTTTTTCACGTTTTTTGTATATGTTTATTATTTTCGCCTCTTGTTTTCTTTCTTGCATTTATATGTAAAATTGTGATATATGTTTTATATTCATGCGTTATCTGTATATCCAATATACAGGTGGATCCACTAATTATTAGAACATCTTACCCTAGATAGTAGTTAATTGCACCATCATAGACCCTATTAACAATACTGTGTTAGAGGGTTAAGATAGTCCTATCCAATGAATCAATCTACTGGTTCCAGTAGGATATTGAGGCACTATCTTCACTACATTTATTACACTTATGAGTCTTGTGATAACTGAGATATTGTATCTAGATATGTGTACTATCTAAGGTGACACTTTGATGGATTGTTTGCTTTAATCTATGTATATCATCATTAAATACTTACATTTATGTGTTTCCAGTACCATAAATAAGGCTAAGATATAGTGGATCACTGATAACAGATATAGTGTATTATACATAGTCATTAATGTGTGTTTTTTCTCATGCTGTTTATGTTAATGTAGGTGGATTTTGAGTGTCCACGTTTAATTTTAAAGATACCAATAAACTTTAGTTTTAGTATTATCATCATATCAATATCAGATATATTAGCATCAGTAAATGGGTAAAGATGTGGTTGATTTTCTGCCAATAGAGACAACATTGTAATTTTCATGTGTGATAGTGATGTCCCCATAGGTGTAATCTGTTTGCCAATTCTCTAGTAATAAACTACAAATTTGTAGTAATAATTAATATATTACAGGAGTGTGCTCTGATAGGAGTCTTTTCTTTCTTCTTCTTTTTTAAAACTATGACCATATATACTCCTGGGATGCACCTCCTGTTTTGAAATATACCTAGATGTGTGTATCCAATTACAAATATTTCTATAATTAGATCTTCTCATTAACTGTTTATTTCCTGTGCAATCATTCTCTTTCCATAACCCCCTTTTCCCGTATGACAATACTTTTATTTCATGCCAGTGATATTTCATGAAAAGGTCATTCCTAAAATCACCTCAGTTTATATTTCCTAGTAGGACTGACTCTTCCCAGGAGTCTCAAGTGTCTGTAGCCATGACAGATTGCACAGACGTAAAAATTAACCCGGATCTGGAACAGACTACTGGGGTACAGGTGCTCCAGGGTTTGACCACCCGTCTGGAAGTACAGGAAAATACACAAGTTCAGGTTTTGCAATGTTTACAGGATCTTTCTACACGTTTGGATAAATTTAAGATACCTGGTACGAATGCATCAGTGGTTTCTGCTTCTCATTTACGTTTACCAACTCCCACCTCATTAAACGGTAATCCAAAAACCTGCATAGGATTTCTCAACCAATGTGAGATTCATTTTGAGTTATTACCGCAAAGTTTTTCCACCCCTCGTATTAAAGTGGCTTATATATTTTCATTATTGTCTGGTACTGCTCTCAAATGGGCCTCTCCTTTATGGGAGAGAAATGATGCTTTAATGTCTAATTACCAAGCCTTTGTTTTTACTTTTAAGAGGATATTTGATGAACCTGGAAGATCAGTGGCCACATCTGTGGACATTTTGCGATTGAAACAGGGAACATCTCCAGTTGGTCAGTATGTGGTTCGTTTTCAAACTATAGCGGCAGAACTTAAGTGGAATAATGAAGCATTAAGAGCAGCCTTTTGGAATGGTCTTTCTGAGAAACTTAAAGATGAGTTAGTGACTCTGGATCTTCCTGAGAACTTGGATGAGTTGATTTCATTGACTATTAAGATTGATTAGCGGATGCGAGAACGAGGGGTTCAGAGGAGTCATACTGAGCATACTAAAATTTGTCTTCCCCAGTCTCGTTCCTCTCATGGTACAACTGATGAACCTATGCAAATTAATAAATCTAAGTTATCTGAAGTAGAGAAGCAAAGGAGGAGGCGTTCTAATTAGGGGTGAGCGGGTTCGGATTTCTGAAATCCGAACCCCCCCGAGCCCCCCCGATCCGAGTCCGATCCGAGTCAGGCTCGACTTTTCCCGCCTGACTCGGATCTGAAATCGAGGCAAAACGTCATCTTCCCGCCTTCCGAGTCTCGCGGGTTTTGGATCCTATATAAGGTACACACGTCGGCGCCATTTTCTCACTCGGCTGTGGACAGTGAAGAGGGAGGGTGGGAGTTAGGGCTGTGTAGTGTAGTGTAGTGTAGTGCTGCTGTTGTCCACTACTTCAAAGTCCATAGGGGCTGGCTGTGTTGTGCTGTGCTGCTGTTGTTAATAGGGGCTGTGTCCACTACTTCAAAGTCCATAGGGGCTGGCTGGACTGTGTTGTGCAGTCAGTTCTCCATAGGGGCTGTGTCCACTCCAAAGTCCTGTGCAGTGTCCCAGTCCTAAAGGAGTGCTGTAGTGTTGTCCAGGGGGTGCTCTGTCCATCAGGGGTGCTCCCCCCAAGTGCTAAAAAAATAATATATTTTCTGTGTTTGTGAATTGTGTGCGCAGTAGCCGCACGTGCATCAACAAAGTAGTGCCAAGCGTGCGCCTGTGTCATAAGTAAAGGGCCGGCTGGCTTGACCGTTAAGGGTGCTGTAACCCCCGAAAGTACACTCCAGTCCAAACCAAAAAAAAAATTATTTTCTGTGTTTGTGAATTGTGTGCGCAGTAGCCGCACGTGCATCAACAAAGTAGTGCCAAGCGTGCGCCTGTGTCATAAGTAAAGGGCCGGCTGGCTTGACCGTTAAGGGTGCTGTAACCCCCGAAAGTACACTCCAGTCCAAACCAAAAAAAAAATTATTTTCTGTGTTTGTGAATTGTGTGCGCAGTAGCCGCATGTGCATCAACAAAGTAGTGCCAAGCGTGCGCCTGTGTCATAAGTAAAGGGCCGGCTGGCTTGACCGTTAAGGGTGCTGTAACCCCCAAAAGTACACTCCAGTCCAAACCAAAAAAAAAATTATTTTCTGTGTTTGTGAATTGTGTGCGCAGTAGCCGCACGTGCATCAACAAAGTAGTGCCAAGCGTGCGCCTGTGTCATAAGTAAAGGGCCGGCTGGCTTGACCGTTAAGGGTGCTGTAACCCCCGAAAGTACACTCCAGTCCAAACCAAAAAAAAAATTATTTTCTGTGTTTGTGAATTGTGTGCGCAGTAGCCGCACGTGCATCAACAAAGTAGTGCCAAGCGTGCGCCTGTGTCATAAGTAAAGGGCCGGCTGGCTTGACCGTTAAGGGTGCTGTAACCCCCGAAAGTACACTCCAGTCCAAACCAAAAAAAAAATTATTTTCTGTGTTTGTGAATTGTGTGCGCAGTAGCCGCATGTGTGTCAACAAAGTAGTGCCAAGCGTGCGCCTGTGTCATAAGTAAAGGGCCGGCTGGCTTGACCGTTAAAGGGTGCTGTAACCCCCAAAGTACACTCCAGTCCAAACCAAAAAAAAATGTATTTTCTGTGTTTGTGAATTGTGTGCGCAGTAGCCGCACGTGCATCAACAAAGTAGTGCCAAGCGTGCGCCTGTGTCATAAGTAAAGGGCCAGCTGGCTTGACCGTTAAGGGTGCTATAACCCCCGAAAGTACACTCCAGTCCAAACCAAAAAAAAAATTATTTTCTGTGTTTGTGAATTGTGTGCGCAGTAGCCGCACGTGCATCAACAAAGTAGTGCCAAGCGTGCGCCTGTGTCATAAGTAAAGGGCCGGCTGGCTTGACCGTTAAGGGTGCTGTAACCCCCGAAAGTACACTCCAGTCCAAACCAAAAAAAAAATTATTTTCTGTGTTTGTGAATTGTGTGCGCAGTAGCCGCACGTGCATCAACAAAGTAGTGCCAAGCGTGCGCCTGTGTCATAAGTAAAGGGCCGGCTGGCTTGACCGTTAAGGGTGCTGTAACCCCCGAAAGTACACTCCAGTCCAAACCCAAAAAAAAATTATTTTCTGTGTTTGTGAATTGTGTGCGCAGTAGCCGCACGTGCATCAACAAAGTAGTGCCAAGCGTGCGCCTGTGTCATAAGTAAAGGGCCGGCTGGCTTGACCGTTAAGGGTGCTGTAACCCCCGAAAGTACACTCCAGTCCAAACCAAAAAAAAAATTATTTTCTGTGTTTGTGAATTGTGTGCGCAGTAGCCGCACGTGCATCAACAAAGTAGTGCCAAGCGTGCGCCTGTGTCATAAGTAAAGGGCCGGCTGGCTTGACCGTTAAGGGTGCTGTAACCCCCGAAAGTACACTCCAGTCCAAACCAAAAAAAAAATTATTTTCTGTGTTTGTGAATTGTGTGCGCAGTAGCCGCACGTGCATCAACAAAGTAGTGCCAAGCGTGCGCCTGTGTCATAAGTAAAGGGCCGGCTGGCTTGACCGTTAAGGGTGCTGTAACCCCCGAAAGTACACTCCAGTCCAAACCAAAAAAAAAATTATTTTCTGTGTTTGTGAATTGTGTGCGCAGTAGCCGCACGTGCATCAACAAAGTAGTGCCAAGCGTGCGCCTGTGTCATAAGTAAAGTGCCGGCTGGCTTGACCGTTAAGGGTGCTGTAACCCCCGAAAGTACACTCCAGTCCAAACCAAAAAAAAAATTATTTTCTGTGTTTGTGAATTGTGTGCGCAGTAGCCGCATGTGCATCAACAAAGTAGTGCCAAGCGTGCGCCTGTGTCATAAGTAAAGGGCCGGCTGGCTTGACCGTTAAAGGGTGCTGTAACCCCCAAATTACACTCCAGTCCAAACCAAAAAAAAATTTATTTTCTGTGTTTGTGAATTGTGTGCGCAGTAGCCGCACGTGCATCAACAAAGTAGTGCCAAGCGTGCGCCTGTGTCATAAGTAAAGGGCCGGCTGGCTTGACCGTTAAGGGTGCTGTAACCCCCGAAAGTACACTCCAGTCCAAACCAAAAAAAAAATTATTTTCTGTGTTTGTGAATTGTGTGCGCAGTAGCCGCACGTGCATCAACAAAGTAGTGCCAAGCGTGCGCCTGTGTCATAAGTAAAGGGCCGGCTGGCTTGACCGTTAAGGGTGCTGTAACCCCCGAAAGTACACTCCAGTCCAAACCAAAAAAAAAATTATTTTCTGTGTTTGTGAATTGTGTGCGCAGTAGCCGCACGTGCATCAACAAAGTAGTGCCAAGCGTGCGCCTGTGTCATAAGTAAAGGGCCGGCTGGCTTGAAAGTTAAAGGGTGCTGTAACCCCCGAAAGTACACTCCAGTCCAAACCAAAAAAAAATTATTTTCTGTGTTTGTGAATTGTGTGCGCAGTAGCCGCACGTGCATCAACAAAGTAGTGCCAAGCGTGCGCCTGTGTCATAAGTAAAGGGCCGGCTGGCTTGACCGTTAAAGGGTGCTGTAACCCCCGAAAGTACACTCCAGTCCAAACCAAAAAAAAAATTATTTTCTGTGTTTGTGAATTGTGTGCGCAGTAGCCGCACGTGCATCAACAAAGTAGTGCCAAGCGTGCGCCTGTGTCATAAGTAAAGGGCCGGCTGGCTTGACCGTTAAGGGTGCTGTAACCCCCGAAAGTACACTCCAGTCCAAACCAAAAAAAAAATTATTTTCTGTGTTTGTGAATTATGTGCGCAGTAGCCGCACGTGCATCAACAAAGTAGTGCCAAGCGTGCACCTGTGTCATAAGTAAAGGGCCGGCTGGCTTGACCGTTAAGGGTGCTGTAACCCCCGAAAGTACACTCCAGTCCAAACCAAAAAAAAAATTATTTTCTGTGTTTGTGAATTGTGTGCGCAGTAGCCGCACGTGCATCAACAAAGTAGTGCCAAGCGTGCGCCTGTATCATAAGTAAAGGGCCGGCTGGCTTGACCGTTAAGGGTGCTGTAACCCCCGAAAGTACACTCCAGTCCAAACCAAAAAAAAAATTATTTTCTGTGTTTGTGAATTGTGTGCGCAGTAGCCGCACGTGCATCAACAAAGTAGTGCCAAGCGTGCGCCTGTGTCATAAGTAAAGGGCCGGCTGGCTTGACCGTTAAGGGTGCTGTAACCCCCGAAAGTACACTCCAGTCCAAACCAAAAAAAAAATTATTTTCTGTGTTTGTGAATTGTGTGCGCAGTAGCCGCATGTGCATCAACAAAGTAGTGCCAAGCGTGCGCCTGTGTCATAAGTAAAGGGCCGGCTGGCTTGACCGTTAAAGGGTGCTGTAACCCCCAAATTACACTCCAGTCCAAACCAAAAAAAAATTTATTTTCTGTGTTTGTGAATTGTGTGCGCAGTAGCCGCACGTGCATCAACAAAGTAGTGCCAAGCGTGCGCCTGTGTCATAAGTAAAGGGCCGGCTGGCTTGACCGTTAAGGGTGCTGTAACCCCCGAAAGTACACTCCAGTCCAAACCAAAAAAAAAATTATTTTCTGTGTTTGTGAATTGTGTGCGCAGTAGCCGCACGTGCATCAACAAAGTAGTGCCAAGCGTGCGCCTGTGTCATAAGTAAAGGGCCGGCTGGCTTGACCGTTAAGGGTGCTGTAACCCCCGAAAGTACACTCCAGTCCAAACCAAAAAAAAAATTATTTTCTGTGTTTGTGAATTGTGTGCGCAGTAGCCGCACGTGCATCAACAAAGTAGTGCCAAGCGTGCGCCTGTGTCATAAGTAAAGGGCCGGCTGGCTTGAAAGTTAAAGGGTGCTGTAACCCCCGAAAGTACACTCCAGTCCAAACCAAAAAAAAATTATTTTCTGTGTTTGTGAATTGTGTGCGCAGTAGCCGCACGTGCATCAACAAAGTAGTGCCAAGCGTGCGCCTGTGTCATAAGTAAAGGGCCGGCTGGCTTGACCGTTAAAGGGTGCTGTAACCCCCGAAAGTACACTCCAGTCCAAACCAAAAAAAAAATTATTTTCTGTGTTTGTGAATTGTGTGCGCAGTAGCCGCACGTGCATCAACAAAGTAGTGCCAAGCGTGCGCCTGTGTCATAAGTAAAGGGCCGGCTGGCTTGACCGTTAAGGGTGCTGTAACCCCCGAAAGTACACTCCAGTCCAAACCAAAAAAAAAATTATTTTCTGTGTTTGTGAATTATGTGCGCAGTAGCCGCACGTGCATCAACAAAGTAGTGCCAAGCGTGCGCCTGTGTCATAAGTAAAGGGCCGGCTGGCTTGACCGTTAAGGGTGCTGTAACCCCCGAAAGTACACTCCAGTCCAAACCAAAAAAAAAATTATTTTCTGTGTTTGTGAATTGTGTGCGCAGTAGCCGCACGTGCATCAACAAAGTAGTGCCAAGCGTGCGCCTGTATCATAAGTAAAGGGCCGGCTGGCTTGACCGTTAAGGGTGCTGTAACCCCCGAAAGTACACTCCAGTCCAAACCAAAAAAAAAATTATTTTCTGTGTTTGTGAATTGTGTGCGCAGTAGCCGCACGTGCATCAACAAAGTAGTGCCAAGCGTGCGCCTGTGTCATAAGTAAAGGGCCGGCTGGCTTGACCGTTAAGGGTGCTGTAACCCCCGAAAGTACACTCCAGTCCAAACCAAAAAAAAAATTATTTTCTGTGTTTGTGAATTGTGTGCGCAGTAGCCGCACGTGCATCAACAAAGTAGTGCCAAGCGTGCGCCTGTGTCATAAGTAAAGGGCCGGCTGGCTTGACCGTTAAGGGTGCTGTAACCCCCGAAAGTACACTCCAGTCCAAACCAAAAAAAAAATTATTTTCTGTGTTTGTGAATTGTGTGCGCAGTAGCCGCACGTGCATCAACAAAGTAGTGCCAAGCGTGCGCCTGTGTCATAAGTAAAGTGCCGGCTGGCTTGACCGTTAAGGGTGCTGTAACCCCCGAAAGTACACTCCAGTCCAAACCAAAAAAAAAATTATTTTCTGTGTTTGTGAATTGTGTGCGCAGTAGCCGCATGTGCATCAACAAAGTAGTGCCAAGCGTGCGCCTGTGTCATAAGTAAAGGGCCAGCTGGCTTGACCGTTAAAGGGTGCTGTAACCCCCAAAGTACACTCCAGTCCAAACCAAAAAAAAATTTATTTTCTGTGTTTGTGAATTGTGTGCGCAGTAGCCGCACGTGCATCAACAAAGTAGTGCCAAGCGTGCGCCTGTGTCATAAGTAAAGGGCCGGCTGGCTTGACCGTTAAGGGTGCTGTAACCCCCGAAAGTACACTCCAGTCCAAACCAAAAAAAAAATTATTTTCTGTGTTTGTGAATTGTGTGCGCAGTAGCCGCACGTGCATCAACAAAGTAGTGCCAAGCGTGCGCCTGTGTCATAAGTAAAGGGCCGGCTGGCTTGACCGTTAAGGGTGCTGTAACCCCCGAAAGTACACTCCAGTCCAAACCAAAAAAAAAATTATTTTCTGTGTTTGTGAATTGTGTGCGCAGTAGCCGCACGTGCATCAACAAAGTAGTGCCAAGCGTGCGCCTGTGTCATAAGTAAAGGGCCGGCTGGCTTGACCGTTAAAGGGTGCTGTAACCCCCGAAAGTACACTCCAGTCCAAACCAAAAAAAAATTATTTTCTGTGTTTGTGAATTGTGTGCGCAGTAGCCGCACATGCATCAACAAAGTAGTGCCAAGCGTGCGCCTGTGTCATAAGTAAAGGGCCGGCTGGCTTGACCGTTAAAGGGTGCTGTAACCCCCGAAAGTACACTCCAGTCCAAACCAAAAAAAAATTATTTTCTGTGTTTGTGAATTGTGTGCGCAGTAGCCGCACGTGCATCAACAAAGTAGTGCCAAGAGTGCGCCTGTGTCATAAGTAAAGGGCCGGCTTGCTTGACCGTTAAAGGGTGCTGTAACCCACAAAGTACACTCCAGTCCAAACCAAAAAAAAAATTATTTTCTGTGTTTAGCCGCACGTATATATCAAATCGATATAACATAAATGGAGGACCAAACTTTCTCCGATAAAAATAAAATAGAGAAAGATCAAGAACCACTTCCTCCTAGTGCTGAAGCTGCTGCCACTAGTCATGACATAGACGATAACATGCCATCAACGTCGTCTGCCAAGGCCGATGCCCAATGTCATAGTAGAGGGCACATACAATCCCAAATGGCAAAGTTCAGGAAAATGACCTTGAAAAAGACATTTAAATCAGCTGAAGAGAAACGTAAACTTGCCAATATGCCATTTACGACACGGAGTGGCAAGGAACGGCTAAGGTCGATCCCTAGTATGTTCATGACTAGTGGTTCAGCTTCACATGATGATGGAAGCCCTCCTCCCACTAAAAAAATCAAAAGAGTTAAGCTGGCAAAAGCACAGCGAAGAACTGTGCTTTCTAAGAAGATATCACAAATCCCCAAGGAGAGTCCAAGTGTGGTGGTGGTTGCGATGCCTGACCTTCCCAGCACTGGACGGGAAGAGGTGGCTCTTTCCACCATTTGCATGCCCCCTGCAAGTGCTGAAAGGAGCACCCACAGTCCACTTGCTGATATGCAAATTGAAGATGTCACTGTTGAAGTACAACAGGATGAGGATACTGGTGTAGCTGGTGCTGAGGAGGAAGTTGGCGAGGAGGATTCTGATGGTGATGTGGTTTGTTTAAATCAGGCTCCGGGGGAGACAGTTGTTGTCCGTGGGATGAAAAAGCCCATCACGGTCATGCCTGGGCAGAAGACCAAACATTCCACCTCTTTGGTCTGGCAATATTTCTATCCAAATCCGGACAACAACTGTCTTGCCATATGTACCATATGTAAAGGTGAAATAAGTAGGGGTAGGGACGTCAACCACCTAGGAACATCCTCCCTTATACGGCACCTGCAGCGCGTTCATAAAAAGTTACTGTCAAGTTCAGAAACTTTGGCTAAGACCGTAAGCAGTCCAGGGACACCTAAATCCCGTTGTCCTGTTGTATCCAAGCGCCTGCAAACCACACCGTCAACTCCCTCCTCGTCAATTTCCTCCTTAGTCAGGATCAGAAGTAGTCCTGCAGGCCATGTCACTGGCATGACTGACTCTCCTATCCGGGATTCCTCTGGAGGATCCTGCATTGCTACGCCTACTGCTGCCGCTGCTGCTGTTGCTGCTGCTGGGAGTCGTTCATCATCCCAGAGAGGAAGTAGGAACACCACTACTTTTACTAAACAATTGACCCTCCAACAGTCCTTAGCGAGGAGGATGAAGTACGACAGCAGTCATCCTGAAGCAAAACGTATAACTGAGGCCTTGACTGCTATGTTGGTGTTAGACGTGCGTCCGGTATCCGCCATTAGTGCAGTGGGATTTAGACAATTGATGGAGGTAGTGTGTCCCCGGTTCCAAATCCCGTCTAGATTCCACTTCACTAGGCAGGCGATACCGAGACTGTACAGAAACGTCAGAAAAAGTGTCCTCAGTGTCCTGAAAAATGCCGTTGTACACAATGTCCACTTAACCACGGACATGTGGACAAGTGGAACAGGGCAGACTAAGGACTATATGACTGTGACAGCCCACTGGGTAGATGTATCACCTTACGCAGCAACAGCAGCAGCGTCACCAGTAGCAGCATCTCAGAAACGCCAGCTCGTTACAAGGCAGGCTACGCTGTGTATCACCGGTTTCAGTAAGAGGCACACCGCCGACAACCTCTTAGAGAAACTGAGGGAAATCATCGCCCAGTGGCTTACCCCACTTAGACTCTCCTGGGGATTTGTGATATCTGACAACGCCACCAATATTGTGCGGGCATTACATCTGGGCAAATTCCAGCACGTCCCATGTTTTGCTCACACAATAAACTTGGTGGTGCAGAATTTTCTGAAAAGCGACAGGGGCGTGCAGGAGACGCTTTGGGTGGCCCGAAAAATTTCTGGCCAATTTCGCCATTCAGCGACTGCGTGCCAAAGACTGGAGCGCCAGCAAACACTCTTGAACCTGCCCCGCCATCACCTGAAGCAAGAGGTTGTGACGCGGTGGAACTCAACCCTCTATATGCTTCAGAGGATGGAGGAGCAGCAAAAGGCCATACAAGCCTATACATCCACCTATGACATAGGCAAAGGAGGGGGTATGCACCTGACTCAAGCGCAGTGGAGAATGATTTCCGTGTTGTGCAAGGTTCTCCAGCCCTTCAAACTTGCCACACGTGAAGTCAGTTCAGACACTGCCAGCTTGAGTCAGGTCATTCCCCTCATCAGGCTTTTGCAGAAGCAGCTGGAGAAAGTGAAGGAGGAGCTAAGATGGAGCGATTCCGCTCGGCATGTGGGACTTGTGGATGAAGCCCTTCATTCGCTTTGCCAGGATTCCAGGGTGGTCAATCTGTTGAAATCAGACCACTACGTTTTGGCCACCGTGCTCGATCCTAGGTTTAAAGCCTATGTGGTGTCTCTCTTTCCGGCCGACACAAGCCTGCAGAGGTGCAAAGACCTGCTGGTGAACACACTGTCAGTTGAAGCGGAACGTGACACGTCAACGGCTCCTTCTTCATTTTCTCCTGCAACTGGGGCTGCCAGGAAAAAACTTAGGTATCCTAAGCAACCCGCTGGCGGTGATGCAGGGCAGGCAGGACCAAGTTTGGACATCTGGTCCGGACTGAAGGACCTGGCAACAATTTCTGACATGTCTACTGTCACTGCATATGATACTGTCACCATTGACAGAATGGTGGAGGATTACATCGGTGACAGCATCCAAGTAGGCATGGCAGACAGTCCATACCTGTACTGGCAGGAAAAAGAGGCAATTTGGAGGCCCCTGTACAAACTGGCTCTATTTTACCTGAGTTGCCCCCCCTCCAGTGTGTACTCCGAAAGAGTGTTTAGTGCAGCCGGGAACCTTGTCAGCGAAAGGCGTAGGAGGTTGCTTCCACAGAATGTGGAGAAGATGATGTTCATCAAAATGAATTATCAGCTCTTCCAGGGAGACCAGCCTCCAGAAGGTACAGAGGGACCTGTGGTGGTGGATTCAAGTGGGGACGAGTTAATACTTTGTGAGGATGAGGATGTACACACTGAAGAGGGTGAGGAATCGGTGGATGAGGAGGATGAGGATGACATCTTGCCTCCATAGAGCCAGTTTGTGCAGGGACACATTAATTGCCAGCTTGTTTTGTGGGGGCCCAAACGAACCAATCATTTCAGCCACAGTTGTGTGGCAGACCCTGGCGCTGAAATGATTGGTTTGTTAAAGTGTGCATGTCCTGTTTATACAACATAAGGGTGGGTGGGAGGGCCCAAGGACAATTCCATCTTGCACCTCTTTTTTTTCTTTGCATTATGTACAGTTTGGTGCCTAGTTTTTCAAACTGCCATCCTGTCTGCCACTGCAGTTTCACGCCTAGATGAGTCACGTGTTTGTGCCGCCCACTCGTGTCGCTTAGCATAGTCATCCAGCTACCTCGGTGCAATGTTTTGGACATAAAAACACTATTGTGAGGTGTGAGGTGTTCAGAATAGACTGGAAATGAGTGGAAATTAAGGTTATTGAGGTTAATAATAGCATAGGAGCAGAAAAACCTACAAATTCTGTGATTTTAGCTGTTTTTATGCTTTTTTAAAAAAAAATACAGATCCAAAACACAAAACCCAGAACCCAAAACACGGAAGGGTGGTTTTGGCAAAACCAATCCAGATCCAAAACACGAAGAAAGATCCAGATCCAAAACCAAAACACAAAACACGAAAAGTGGCCGGTGCACACCCCTAGTTCTAATTTGTGTTTGTACTGTGCATCCTCTGAACATTTTTTGGCTAAATGTCCAGTAAGGCCGGGAAACGGTTGGCCCTAGCTGATGGAGGGGAAGTCAAACTAGGGGTTCTCCCAAAGAATTTCCCCAAAAAGGATTGTTTAATCTCTGTTAGTATTCCTGATTTTTGTTCTTCGTGTCAAGTGTTTTCTGCCTTGGTAGAAAGCAGAGCAGCTGGCAACTTTATTTCATCTTCATTGGTTCAAGAGTTGCAAATTCCTGTTGTCAGATTATCCCGTTCTCTTTCCCTCTCTGCAGTGAATGGGACTAGAAATTGTAATGGATATGTTATGCATCAAACAAAGTCTATGAAGTTGAGGGTTGGAGCTTTGCATGAAGAAAGTTTAGAGCTGTTGGTATTACCGACTTCTATGTATGATATAGTTCTTGGTTTACCATGGTTAACTCTTCATAACCCTCATGTTGATTGGACTTGTTCTCAAATCCTTTCCTGGAGTCCTAAATGCAAACTAAATTGTTTGATTCCTGTTGTACGATCAGCTGAAGTAAAAGTAAATGTTCCACCTTCTCTCCCACAGCCTTATCATGAGTTTGATGATGTCTTTTCTGAACAGGCGGCAGATGTACTACCAGCGCGTCATCCCTGGGATTGAACTTATTTCTGGTAAAGTGCCACCCAAAGTTCGAGTATACCCTCTCTCTGTCCCTGAAACTCAAACCATGTGGGAGTATGTGCAAGACAACCTGCGGAAGGGGTTCATCAGGCCTTCCTCATCTGGAGCGGGATTCTTTTTTGTAAAGAAAAAAGATGGCGGACTTCGTCCATGTATCGATTTTCGAGGTCTAAATGAGATCACGGTAAAAAATAAATATCCTTTGCCTCTCATTACAGAGCTGTTCGACAGAGTCAAGGGGTCTTGACTGTTTACTAAACTTGACTTAAGGGAACTTTTAATTTGATCAGAATTAAAGAAGGAGATGAGTGGAAAACTGCGTTTAATATGTGAGATGGTCATTATGAGAACCTTGCTATGCCTTTTGGCTTATGTAATGCTCCCGCAGTGTTCCAGGAGTTTGTGAATGAAATTTTCCGAGATATACTTTATCAGTTTGTTATTGTTTATCTTGATGAAATTTTAATTATTTCCAGGAATCTTTCTGATCATCGTATTCATGTCAAAGAGGTGCTAAGTCGTCTTCGAGCTAATAAGCTCTATGGTGAGATCTCTAAGTGTGTTTTTGAGGTCCCGGTTATACCCTTTTTGGGGTATATTATCACTGGTTCTGAACTTCAGATGGACCCCGAGAAGCTGAAGGCTATACAAGATTGGGTTTTGCCCACTTCATTAAAATCTATTCAGAGATTTCTAGGCTTTGCCAATTATTATAAAAGGTTATCAAAGCATTTTCAATGCTTGTGGCCCCAATTTCTGCTATGACAAGAAAAGGGGCTAACCCCAAAGTGTGGTCCCCAGAGGCATTGAATGCCTTCCAGACTCTCAAAGATGCATTTTCTGCGGCTCCTATTCTAGTTCAACCTGATGTTGAGAAACCATTTATATTGGAAGTGGATGCGTGGAGTTGGTGCAATTTTGTCCCAAGTGGCCGCAGATGGGAGAACAGTGTCTTGTGGTTTCTTTTCACGAAACTTTTCCAGTGCTGAGAGTAACTATTCCATTGGGGACCAAGAATTATTAGCTATTAAGTTAGCATTAGAGGAATGGACATATATGCTAGAAGGTGCAAAGCATCCAATTACCATTTTTACAGATCATAAGAATTTGTTGTATTTGAAGACAGATCATTGCTTGAACCCACGACAGGCTCATTGGGAATTTTTTTTTATCCCATTTTGATTTTATCCTCAGGTATCAGTCAGGCTCATTGAATAAAAAGGCAGACGCACTTTCTCACTCAATGTTGGAAGAGAAAGAACAAAATGAGGATCAAAGGTACCCTATAATAAACCCTCTGGCCTTTTCTTCAACTTCCATCTCTCCTGATCCTCCTCCTGGAAGGATATTTGTGGCATCTGAATTACGAGTTAAACCCATCTTTCCATGGATTTTATTACAGATCTTCCAGAATCCAGGGGGTGTACGATTATTTGGGTAGTGGTGGCTCGTTTTACCAAAATGGCCCATTTTTGTCCTTTGGCATGAATTCCATCAGCCCCCAAACTAGCACAAATTTTTATCAAGGACATATTCCGTCTTCATGGACTTCCTTCTGAAATAGTGTCTAATCATGGTGTTCAGTTTGTTGCTTGTTTGTTGAGGGTGTTATGTTCATCATTACAAATTAAATTACAATTTTATTCTGCATACCATCCTCAGTCAAATGGACAAACCGAAAGAGTGAACCAGGATTTGGAGACCTTCTTGAGAATGTATATTTCCTCTTCTCAAGACGACTGGATGGATTTTTTGCCTTGGGCTGAGTCTGCCCATAATTTTCACTATTCGTCTGCTACTGGTTGTCACGGCTGGACTTAGGCTTGAATCCGGGGTGGAGTCGGAAGGTAGTTGAGGGGACACTGTTTGGTACTGGAACGCAGCCGGTCTCAGTGGGGTATGACTCATGAAGGAGACAAGATTGGGTTGACACGAGAGATGAGGTACGGGTAAGGAGACGCTCGCTAAAGCTCAAATCCAGACCTGGCTGGTCGAGCAGGAGATGGACTGTGGCTAAGAGTTTACTGTTATCAGGCAGAGAGATGGCAGACAAGGAGATACTGGAACTGTGACACGTAAGGTATAGGGAGCACAGGGAACTAGCTCACAGCATACTCTGTGACAACATTGCACTGGCAATCAAAAGGCCTCTAGACAGCCCTTTAATACCCTTTAATACCCTGCTAACTTCCCTGACCCAGGCTGTCCTCTGATTGGTCAACTCCAGCACCTGACCCCAGATCCAAGATGGCCGCGCCCAGTGAACTACAGCGCGGAGGCGCCACCCGATTCACCCCTTCTCTGCCACCACCAGCCAGCCGCCCTCAACCTCCGGCATCCCACAGCAGCCAGCACTGCTCTCCAGGGACCCGCACTGCCACTGGACGACCCGCGCCAGAGCCGCTGCTCTGAGCCACTCGTGAAAGTACCCCCTCCTTTATGGGTGGCCTCAGACACTTTTTGGGCTTCTTGGGATGCTCTGAATGAAACTTATGTACCAATCGAGGAGCATGGACATCCTTCGCTTTTACCCAGCATAGTTTCTCAGGACCATAGCCTCTCCAATCCAGCAAGTACTGGAGTTGACCGTAGCGAACACGAGAGTCCAAAATTTGTTTGACTTCAAACTCTACACCTCTCTCGGTAATGACTTTGGGAGAATGTGGTTGAACTTTGCGGACGCGGTTGAGGATCAGAGGTTTTAGCAGAGAGATGTGGAAGGAGCTGGGTATTCTGAGGTAGGATGGGAGTTTTAATCTGTAAGCCACTGGATTAATTACTTGTATGATAGAAAACAGGCCGATGAAGCAAGGAGCAAACTTCATCGATGGAACCTTGAGATGAAGGATTACGGGTGGACAGCCATACTAGATCACCCTCTTTCAGTTTGGGCACAGCTCTTCTTTTCTTGTCGGCCCCTATCTTGCAACGGTCGGAGATTTTCCGTAAAGAGACATACACTTGAGTCCAAATTTGTAAGAATTTTTGTAGAGTAGAGGTTACTGCTGGTACCTCGAAGATTGGTAGTTCCTTGAATTTCCGTACCCTGGGATGTAGACCATAAACTGTGAAGAATGGGGTAAGACCTGCAGAAGAATGGTAAGAACTGTTATGACCGAATTCTGCCCAAGGTAGGGTTTCTGCCCAATTGTCTTGGAATGAGGACATATGGATCCGTAAGAAGGTCTCCAAGTCTTGATTTACCCTTTCCATAAAACCGTTGGACTGAGGATGGTAGGCCATAGAAAAATTCAACTTGACTCGGAAGACAGAACAAAGGGCTGTCCAAAACTTTGCTACAAACTGCACCCCCCTGTCAAAGGTAATTTTGTTTGGGAGTCCATGAAGGCAGAAAATATGGTTGACAAATAACAGAGCCAGGTCAGGAGCGGAGGGTAACTTTTTGAGGGGAATGTAGTGTACCATCTTTGAGAAACACTCTACTAATTCCACCCAGATTGGGGTAAATGCTTTGGCGGGGGGAAAATCTGTTACGAAATCCATGGATAAATGTGTCCATGGACGGGCCGGAATAGACAGGGGAAGCAAGGTACTGGCTGAAACTTGTCTGGAACTTTTATGTTGAGCACATAGTGGGCAGGAGGAAATTAATTCTGTGACTTCAGTTTTCATAGCAGGCCACCAATATGAGTGTTGTAGAAATTCCAAGGTCTTACGTATGCCCATGTGCCCGGAGAAACGAGAGGAATGAGCCCAATTTAGTAGCTGTCGGCATAGGTTGGGTGCCACAAAAGTTCTCCCAGGAGGAGGTTGAATGTGGGTTAAGGCAAATACTTTGGATTCTAGGACTGGAGTTTTTTTAAGATTCTCGGTGGCTGCTTCGGAGGAGAAAGAGCGGGAGATGGCATCTGCTTTCTGGTTTTGGGAACCGGGACGATAGGTCAGAGTAAACTTGAAGGGGGAGAAGAATATCGCCCAACGGGCCAGTTGGGAGCTGAGTCATTGGATGTTTTCCAAGAACAGAAGATTCTGGTGATCTGTGAAGACTGTGATGGGAAACGTGTCCCCTTCGAGGAGATATCGCCATTCTTCAAAGGCTAGCTTCACCGCCAACAACTCTTGCTCCCCAATGGGGTAATTCCTTTCAGCAAGAGAGAACTTTTTGGAAAAGAAACCACAGGGATGGTTTTTACCATCCACGAATCTTTGTGAAAGCACTGCCCCCACGGCCTCCGAGGATGAGTCCACCTCTAAAGATAACGGATTATTTACATCCGGTTGTCTCAAAACAGGAGCTGAGATAAATGCTTGTTTTAACATGTGAAAGGTGGATTCAGCCTCAGGAGACCATTGGGATGGGTTTACCCCCTTGCGAGTTAGTGCGGATAGAGGTACCACTAGGGTGGAGAATCCTTTAATAAATCTTCGATAGTAGTTAGCGAAGCTGAGAAACCTTGTATCGCCTTTATTGAACTTGGACGAGACCAATCCAGGATAGCCTGTACTTTCTTGTGATCCATCTCCACAACCGGCTCCAGAGATAATGTATCCTAGAAATGGAACGGAGGAGACTTCAAACATGCATTTCTCCACTTTACAGTATAGATGATTCCTCCATAGGTGAGTCAGGACTTCTTTGACTTGGGAATGATGTTCACTCAAGCTGGACAAAAATATCAAAATGTCATCTAGATAAACCACCACTGAGACATAAAGCAAGTCCCAGAAGATTTCATTGACAAAATTGTGAAAAACCGGAGGGGCATTGCAGAGACCTAAGGGCATCACCAGGTACTCGAAATGGTCATCTCGAGTATTAAAAGTGGTTTTCCACTCATTACCGGCTCGTATCCTAATAAGATTGTAAGCTCCTCGTAAGTCCAACTTGCTGAATATGTTGACTCCTTTCATTCGATTGAATAATTCCGTAATGAGGGGTATCGGATACCATTTTTTAATAGTGATGTCATTTAGTCCTCGGTAGTCGATGCAGGGGCGCAGGCCTCCATCCTTTTTTGACACGAAGAAGAAGTTGGCTCCTGCTGGAGAAGAAGGTCAAATAAATCCTTTTTGAAGGTTTTCCTGAATGTATGCCAACATGACCTTGGTCTCAGGTAAGGACAGTGGGTAGGTACGACTACGTGGCGGGGTCTTGCCGGGAACCAAATCGATGGGGCAATCCCACTCCTGATGTGGAGGCAAAATATCGGCCCCTGCCTTACAGAACACATTCTCGAAGGAACGATATTGGCTGGGAATTTGTGTGGAGGTAGAAATGTGTATCTCTTTGATGGGCCTAATTTGGGGAAGACAAGATCCATGACAAGCTTCACCCCAGGATAAGATCTGCATGGTTCCCCAGTCAATGTTGGGAGAATTTTGACATAACCAGTAATATCCAAGAATGACTTCATGAGAGGCCTTGGGAATTACTACAAATTTAATCTCTTCCGCGTGGAGAGCCCCCACTCAAATCTTCACAGCTTGTGTACATAGAGATACCACTCCATTGGAAATTTGAGTACCGTCTACTGCGGAGAACAGGACTGTATGCTTGAGGGAAGAAACAGGGATCTCAAATCTTCAGACAAATTCAGCGGTGATAAAGTTCTCGGCCGATCCTGAATCAAGGAGCGAAAGAACAACTTTAGGACCGTGTAAAAGTTCTAAAATAATGGACAGGGTAGAGTCAGTTTTAGCTGGAGACGAGGACATAACTCCCAACCTGGTGTTTCCGGTGCCGGTTAGGAGCGGAAGTTTCCCGAAGAGCGACGAGGGCAAACAGCAACCAGATGCCCGGTCTCTCCGCAATACATACAGAGGTTCTACTGGTGATGCCTTTGTCATACCTCAACCGAGAGGCGGGCCTGGTTAATCTGCATAGGCTCTTCGCCTAATGGTTCGGATGGTGACGTAGCTGAATTAGTAGGCCGGAATCTGAACCGATCTCCTCTGGTTTTCTCGCCTTGTCATTCTCGATAATACAGATCCACCTTGTTGTAGAGAGAACTAAGGTTGTTGAGTGTTGTTGGGAGAGCTCGAGTGGCAAGATCATCCTTTATTCGATCTGACAGCCCACTCCAGAAGGCAGAGATCAGAGCCTCCTTGTTCCATTTAAGCTGAGGTAGTTCTTCTGAGTTCATCAAAAATTCTCCAGAATGATGTCAAAAACTCTGAGTAGTTATCCAACAAGGGATCAGACCTTTCCCAGAGTGGTGAAACCCAATCCAGGGCAGTGCCGGACAAGAGAGACATGATGTAGGCCACTTTAGACTTGGGTGTTGGAAAGTTCATAGGCTGTAGCGTGAAGTGGACATCACATTGATTAAGAAAACAGTGGCACAGCTTAGGGCTCCCGTTGAATTTATTGGGTGTTGGGAGATGCAGATGAGATGGCATGAGGAGAGTAGGTACAGGTGTAGCTGGTGGCTGGTTTGTGATGGCAGGCATATTGACTGTGACTAGGGAAGCCTGCAGAGTGTCGTGATGGATGGACATTTCCTGTAGGAACTGGGCCATTTGCCGTTGTGAAGCCTCCAGTCCCTCTAAGCAGCTGGTGATACCTTGGAGCAGGTCGGCCCTGAAATCCGATCCACTGGCCGAATCCATCTGGCCAGTGCAAACTGTCATGGCTGGACTTAGGCTTGAATCTGGGGTGGAGTCAGAAGGTAGTTGAGGGGATGCTGTCTGGTACTGGAACGCAACCGGTCTCAGTGGGTTATGACTCATGAAGGAGACAAGGTTGGGTTGACATGAGAGACGAGGTATGGGTAAGGAGACGCTCGCTAATGCTCAAATCCAGACCTCACTGGTCGAGCGGGAGATGCGAGTCTGGAGATGGACTGTGGCTAAGAGTTTACTGGTATCAGGCGGAGACGTGGCAGGCAAGGAGATACTGGAACTGCGACACATAAGGTATAGGGAGCACAGGGAACTAGCTCACAGCATACGCTGTGACAATGTTGCACTGGCAATCAAAAGGCCTCTAGACAGCCCTTTAATACCCTCAGGTAGTGCAGTATTGGCTCCTAGCTTCCCTGACCCAGGCTGTCCCCTGATTGGTCAACTCCAGCACCTGACCCCAGATCCAAGATGGCCATGCCCAGTGAACTACAGTGCGGAGGTGCCGCCTGATTCACCCCTTCTCTGCCGCCACCAGCCAGCCGCCGTCAACCTCCGGCATCCCACAGCAGCCAGAGCCGCTCTCCAGGGACCCGCACCGCCGCCAGATGACCCACGCCAGACCGTCCGGAGAGGTAAGGAGTGCACTCCTGGCTGCCGCTCGGAGCCACTCGTGACACAGGTGTAAGTCCCTTTTTCGACAACTGTGGCCAGCATCCTGAGCTTCAATCAGTTCCTACAGTGGACGTCTCGGCAGCCAAAGCTACTCTCCAAAATTTTTCTGGAATTTGGAGACAGGTACATAAGTGTCTTAGGAAAGCCTCTCATAATTATACAATTTTTGCTGATAGAAAACGTTTGGCTGTTCCTAAATATTCTGTTGGTGATCGTGTCTGGTTGGCCACTAGAAATCTTCGACTTAAAGTGCCTACTATGAAATTTGCCACCCGGTATATTGGGCCTTTCCGTATTGTAAAAATTATCAATAGAGTGGCATGTAAGTTACAGTTACCTCCAACTATGTCTGTACCTAACTCCTTTCATGTCTCCTTGCTTAGACCATTGATTCTTAATTGGTTTCATGATAGCTTGCCTAAAGTACTTCCTATAACAACTTCTCGAAGAGTGGAGTTTGAGTTTGATAAGATTCTGGATTCACGTGAGCATCAAAATCAGTTGCAGTATCTGGTAGACTGGAAGGGTTACGGCCCGGAGTAGAGGTCTTGGATTAAAGACTCTGATGTCCATGCTCCTAAGTTGATACATAATTTACGTAATTTTTATGCTAAATTCCCTTTTAAACCTGGTGGGTGTTCAGAGACCACCCAAAAAGTGGGGGATACTGTCATGACTTTGACTATTTCAGTACATAAAGATAAACTACACGTGCTGAAGTTCCATTGTGGTCATTGGAGGATCTATCCTGGTTGCTGGCGTTCATCACATGCAGTGTGCAGAGAGTTAAAGTGATCATCTGTTTCTTAGGTGTTGTCAGGTTGTTGGATTCCTTGATTGCTTATTATTCCAAACCTGATTCTATTTGGATCACAGACCTCTAGTATAAAACCTGTTACTAACTATGCCTCATTGTGTGTGCAACAGTACTTTCAGGTCTTCCTTGGACTCCTGCCAGATCCCTGCTGTGCCTGGTGTATGCTGTGGACCTCGCTACATTAATGCTCATGTCCCGGTTCAAGTTCTAAAACAGGTTATCAGCTGCACTACAGAGCTCAGCATTGCCATTGATTTTCCATTGTTATCCTACTCTATTTCTGATATTCCACTCTACGCTACACTATTTGGTTTACTTGTTATTATTGACTCATATGGACACTGGGTTTACAGTTGTCAACTGCACTGTTACAGTCTATCCTTACCGAAACCCCATTACGCCGCAGGGCTCAACCCCGCTCCGGACCTTCACTACGTTGCAGGGCTCAACCCTGCTCTGGACCTTCATCACATCACAGGGCTCAACCCTGCTCTGGACCTTCATCCTGCCACAGGGCTCAACCCTGCTCCGGACCTTTATCCTGCTGCAGGGCTCAACCCTGCTCCGGACCTTCATCACATCACAGGGCTCAACCCTGCCCCAGACCCTCATCATGCCTCAGGGCTCACCCCTGTTCTGGACCCTCATCACATCTCAGGGCTCAAACCCGTTCCTGGACCCTCATCACATCTCAGAGCTCAACCCTGCTCCGGACCCTTGTCACGTCTCAGGGCTCAACCCTGTTCTGGATCTTCATTATGTCTCAGGGCTTACCCTCGATCCAGATCTTGTTACATCTCAGGGCTCAACCCTGTTCCGGACCTCCATCACGCTGCTGGGCTCAACCCTTTTATTAACCTCCATTCTATACTGAGGCCTTAGCCTCGTGTCAGAATCGGGGTTCCACCCCACACCAGTTCAGTGTGTAATTTGAACTTTGTTTCTCACAGGGGCATTCCCCTGCACCTGTTAGTGCATGTCATGAACTTTGTGTTATTGAGATTTAATGTGGAACTTTGCCATACAGTTTTTGTTCTTGAATAAATTCTATTTACTTTTATTTCATGCCAGTGATATTTCCTGAAAAGGTCATTCCTAAAACCACCATAGTTTATATTTCCTAGTAAGCCTGACTCTTCCCAGGAGTCTCAAGTATCTGTAGCCGTAACACTGATAATATGCAAGAAAAGTAATATAATATAAATATTAAGTTATTGAAACATTATATTACATCAAGGTATTAGCATAAAAACTAGAGATGAGTGGGTCCAGTTCTATGAGAACCGGACCCACCCAAACTTTGCAATCCGGGCCGGGATCTGAGTCCGGCATGGGTTTTCCCACCTAACTCGGATCCCAAATCGAGGCAAAACATCATCATCCTGCTGTTGGATTCTTGCGTGTTTTGGATTGTATATAAGTCCCTCCCCATGGTGGTCAGTGCCATTTGCTTGCTGAGTCCCAAGCTATCAGGGCTGTGCTTTGTACAAGGGGGGCTGTGTTGTCCAATACAGAGGTGTGCAGTGCTGTGCTGTGTTGTCCAATACAGGGGTGTGCTGTGCTGTGTTGTCCAATACAGGGGTGTGCTGTGTTGGGCTGTGTTGTCCAATACAGGGGTGTGCTTGGCTTTGTTGTTCAATCCAGGCAGAATATGCTTTTCTCTGTCCAGGGAGCTGTGTTATTTGTCATTGCTTTGCTAATCCAAGGGTGTGCTGTGCTGTCCATCAAGGGGTGTGCTGTCCAGGGTTGTGCTGTCCATCTAGTGTGCTGTCCATCCAGTGTACTGTCCATCCATGGGCTGTAAAAAAAAGTAACTACAAGTTTTAAAAAAATTAACAAAAAATAAGTTTGAAAAAGTAAAAAATATTTTTTTGTGCTGTACCTCACACTGTGACACTGTATGCTTTACCCCCCAATGTATCCAAAACACTGTGATGCTGCTGCCCATATTGTGAGTGATGCTGTAGGGTCATCATACTGCATTGATTTGTAATGTATTGTGAGTGACGCTGTCGGTCAGTAATACCGCAGTGTAATATTATTCATACAAGTATTGTGACACTGTTGGTCAGTAATACCGCAGTGTAATGTATTCATAAAAATATTGTGACACTGTAAGTGGAAATGCAGTGTAATATTCAACATGTATTGTGACACTGTAAGTGGAAACACAGTGTAATATTCAACATGTATTGTGACACTGTAAGTGGAAACGCAGTGTAATATTCAACATGTATTGTGACACTGTAAGTGGAAATGCAGTCTAATATTCAAACCATATTGTGACACTAAGTGGTATCACAGTGTATTCATAAAAATATTGTGACATTAAGTGGAAATGCAGCGTAATATTCAACACATATTGTGACCCTGTAAGTGGTAGCACAGTGTATTCATAAAAAATATTGTGACACTGTATGTGGAAATGCTGTGTAATATTCAACACATATTGTGACAGTGTAAGTGGAAATGCAGTGTAATATTCAACACATTGTGACACTGTAAGTCGTAGCGCAGTGTATTCAATAAAATATTGTGATACTGTAAGTTGAAACGCAGTGTAATTTTCAACACATATTGTGACACTGTCACGGCTGCCGACACTTAAGACTCCTGGAAGGAGTCAGGCCTACTGGGCACTATAAACTGAGGTGGTTTTAGGAATTACCTTTTCATGAAATCTCAGTAACACGGAATAAAAGTAAATAGAATTTATTCGCAGGCAGAATATTATAGCAACGTTTCACATAAAGTCTCAACAACACAGAAGTTCAGATAGGCAGTAAATAAAGTCTCTGATACAAATGTGGTAGGGAACCCCAAGTCCAATATGAGGCAAGACCTTAGGATGGTATAATGGACCTTACTAGGGTTGAGCCCTGTAGTGTGATGAAAATCCAGAACAGGGTTGAGCCCTGCAGTGTAGTGAAGATCCAGAACAGGGTTGAGCCCTGAGATGTGGTGAAAATCTGGAATAAGGTTGAGCCCTGTGATGTACTAAAAGTCGGAGCAGGGTTGAGCCCTGTGATGCAGTGAAGATCCGTGACAGAGTTGAGCCCTGCAATGCAGTGAAAATCTGGAGCAGGGTTGAGTCCTGTGATGTAGTGAAGATCCGGGACAGGGTTGAGCCCTGCGATGCAGTGAAGGTCCGGAGCAGGGTTGAGCCCTGCAGCGTGATGAGGATCCAGAGTGGGGTTGAGCCCCGCGATGTAGTGAGGGTCCGGAGCAGGGTTGAGCCTTGCTGTGTGATGGGGATCCAGAGTGGGGTTGAGCCCGCGATGCACTAAGGGTCCGGTGACGATAACTGTAATGGTGCAGTTGACAACTGTAGTAAATGTGAGTTCAATGTCCACAGACGTAGAAGACAACAGGCAGAGTAAATAATCCAGCAGGGAATGCAACCACAGCACTGGAGCAGAATAACAATACTTAGGCAATGGCAATGCTGAGCTCTGTAGTGCGGCTGGTAACCATTATCAGAAGTTTAACTGGAACACGGGCAGAGATATAGCAAAGTCCACAGCAAACCACAGGCACAGCAGGGATCCGGCAGGAGTCCAAGAAAGACCTGAAAGTAACGTTGCACAGACACTGAGACACAGTTAGTAACAGGCTTTATACTAGAGGTCTGTGATCCATAGGAAGTTCAGAACATGTGACCCAAATGGAATCAGGTTTGAAATAATAAGCAATCAGAAATCCTGCAACCTGACAACACCTTTGAGACAGATGATCATTTTAACTCTCTATCCCCTGTATGTGCAGAACGCCAGCAACAAGGATAGCTCCTCCAACGACCACAATGGAACTTTGGCAAATGTAGTTTATCTTTATGTACTGAAATAGTCACATTCCTGACAGTAACCCCCCCCCACCCCTTTTTGGGTGGTCTCCGAACACCCACCAGGTTTTAAAGGGAATTTAGCATGAAAATTACGTATTCATTTTAGGAGCGTGGACATCAGAGTCTTTAATCCAAGATCTCTCCTCCGGGCCGTAACCCTTCCAGTCAACGAGATATTGCAATTGATTTTGATGCTCAAGTGAATCCTGAATCTTATCGATATCAAACTCCACACCTCGAGAAGTTATTATGGGAGGTACTTTAGGCAAACTATTGTGAAATCAATTAAGAATCAATGGTCTAAGCAAGGAGACATGAAAGGAGCTAGGTACATGCATGGTTGGTGGTAACTGTAACCTACATGCCACTGGGTTGATAATTTTTACAATACGAAAAGGTCCAATATACTGGGGAGCAAACTTCATAGTTGGTACTTTAAGTCGAAGATTTCTAGTAGACAACCAGACACAATTCCCAAAAGAATATTTAGCAAACAGCCGAACGTTTTCTATCAGCAAAAATTGTATAATTATGAGAGGCTTTCCTAGGACACTTATGTACCTGTCTCCAAATTCCAGAAAAATGTTGGAGAGTAGATTTAGCTGCTGGAACGTCCACTGTAGGATTGATTGAAGCTCAGGAACTCAAGGATGCTGACCAGAGTTGGCGAAAAAGGGACTTACACCTGTAGCAGATGAATAATGAAAGTTGTGGGCAAACTCAGCCCAAGGCAAAAAATCCATTCCATCATCTTGAGAAGAGGAAATATACGTTCTCAAGCTGGTCTCCAACTCCTGGTTCACTCTTTCATTTTGTCCATTTGACTGAGGATGATATGCAGAAGAAAACTGTAATTTAATTTGCAATGATGAACATAAGGCCCTCCAAAAAAGAGCAATAAACTGGACACCCCAATCAGTCACTATCTCAGAAGGAAGTCCGTGAAGACGGAATATCTCTTTAATAAAAATTTGTGCTAATTTGGGGGCTAATGGAATTCAAGCCAAAGGACAAAAGTGGGCCATCTTGATAAAACGATCCACCACTACCAAAAAACCGTACACCCCCTAGACTTAGGAAGATCTATGATAAAATCCATGGAAAGATGGGTCCATGGATGGGTAGGAATGGTTAATGGATGGAGAGGACCTACAGGAGACTGCCGGGAGGATTTATGTTGTACACATTTAGAACAAGAATGTATAAACTCTTGGACATCTTTTTTCATGGAAGACCACCAATAAGAATGTTGCAAAAATGAGTACATTTTATGAACCCCTGGATGTCCAGAGAAATGAGAATTATGAGCCCAAGAAAGAAGTTTACCTTGTAACTCAGGTGCCACAAATATCCTCCCAGGAGGAGGATCCGGAGAGATGGAGGTTGAAGAAAAGGCCAGAGGGTTTATTATATGGTACCTTTGATCCTCATTTTGTTCTTTCTCTTCCAACATTGAGCGAGAAAGTGCATCTGCCTTTTTATTTAATAAACCTGGACAATACCTGAGGACAAAATCAAAACGAGAAAAGAAGAGTGCCCAACGAGCCTGTCGTGGGTTCAAACAATGGGCAGTCTTCAAATACAACAAATTCTTATGATCTGTAAAAATAGTAACGGGATACTTTGCGCCTTCTAATAAATATATCCATTCCTTCAATGCTAACTTAATAGCTAACAATTATTGGTCCCCAATGGAGTCATTACTCTCAGCACTGGAAAACTTTCGTGAAAAGAATCCACAAGATACTGTTCTCCCATCTGCAGCCACTTGGGACAAAATAGCCCCAACTCCATAAATGGAGGCATCCACTTCTAGCATAAATGATTCCTCAACATCAGGTTGAACTGGAATAGGGACCACAGAAAATGCATCTTTAAGAGTCTGGAAGGCATCCAATGCCTCTGGGGACCACACTTTGGGATTAGCCCCTTTTTTTGTCATAGCAGTGATTGGAGCCACAATCATTGAAAATGCTTTGATACACTTTCTGTTGGCAAAGCCTAAAAATCTCTGAATAGACCTTAATGAAGTGGGTAAAACCCAATCTTGAATAGACTTCAACTTCTCGGGGTCCATCTGAAATTTGGAACCAGAGATAATATACCCCAAAAAGGGTATAACTGGAACTTCAAAAACGCACTTGGAGATCTTACCATAAAGCTTATTAGCTCAAAGGTGACTTAATACCTCTTTGACATGGGTACAATGATTAGAAAGATTCCTGGAAAAAATCAAAATATCATCAAGATAAACAATAACAAACTGATAAAGTATATCTCGGAAAATTTTGTTCACAAACTCCTGGAACACTGCGGGAGCATTACATAAACCAAAAGGCATGATGAGGTTCTCATAATGGCCATCTCACGTATTAAACGCAGTTTTCCACTCATCTCCTTCTTTAACTCTGATCAAGTTGTAAGCTCCCCTTAAATCAAGTTTAGTAAACAGTCGAGAACCCTTAACTCTGTCAAACAATTCTGTAATGAGAGGCAAAGGATATTTGTTTTTTACCGTGATCTCATTTATACCTCTAAAGTCGATACATTGGCGAAGACCACCATCTTTTCTCTTTACAAAAAAGAAGCCTGCTCCAGCAGGAGATGAAGAAGGCCTGATAAACCCCTTTCATAGGTTATCTTGCATATATTCCAACATGGCTTGAGTCTCAAGAACATAGAGAGGGTATACTCGACCTTTGGGTGGCATTTTACCAGGAATAAGTTCAATAGGACAATCCTGGGGACAATGCGGTGGAAGTTCGTCTCCCACCTGCTCAGAAAAGACATCAGCAAATTCATGATAAGGCTGTGGGAGAGAAGGTGGACCATCTACTTTCACTTCAGCCAATCATACCACATGAATCAAACAATTTAATTTGCATGTAGGACTCCGATAAATAATTTGAGAACAAGTCCAATCAATGTGAGAGTTATGAAGAGTTAACCATGGTAAACCAAGAACTATATCAAACATATAAATAGGTAATACTAAAAACTCTAAACTTTCTTCATGCAAAGCTCCTACCCTCAACTTCATAGACTTTGTTTGATGTGTGACATATCCATTAGAAATTCTAGTCCCATTTACTGCAGAAAGGGAAAGAGAATGGGTTAACTTGACAACAGGAATTTGCAATTTTTGAACCAATGACAGCAAAATAAAGTTGCCCACTTCTCCAGAATATAGCAATGCAGAAAACTCTTGACACGGAGACCCAAAATCAGGAATACCCACAGAGATTAAACAATCCTTTATGGGGAGAACTTTTGAGAGCACCCCTTGTTTGACTTCCCCGCCATCAACTAGGGTCGACCATTTCCCAGACTTATTGGACATTTAGCCAAAAAATGTTCTAAGGATGCACAATACAAGCACAAATTAGAATGCCTCCTACATTGCTTCTCCACATCAAAAAACTTAGATTTATTAATTTGCATAAGCTCATCAGATGTACCATGAAGGGAGCGAGACAGGGAAGAGAACTTTTAGAACACTCAGTGCGACTCCTCTGAACCCCTTGTTCTCGCATACGCAAATCAATTTTAATAGTCAATGAAATTAACTCATCCAAATTCTCTTGAAGATCCTGAGTCCTTAACTCGTCTTTAAGTTTCTCAGAGAGACCACTCCAATATGCTGCTCTTAATGCCTCATTGTTCCACTTAAGTTCTTAAGTCGTGACCATCGCGACAATCGGAACTGCGAGTGAAAGCCTGCGGTTGGGTTTCCCAACCGCAAGGCCAGGAGTGATTTTGGCTCTATCAGAGCCAAAATCACTCCCACTGACATCACTAGTGATGTCAGTGGGGCCGGCTTCAGATGGTAGGTGTTCCCTTGGGAACGCCTCCATCTGGCAGGCACGCCCACCAAAGGGGGTGTGCTGTCAGTCACCATCGACAGCACGCCCCCTTTGATGAGACACTCCGAGTGAAGGAAAGTCCTTCGCTCGCCGGGTCTCGCGCATGCGCACGACGGAGCTCCCTCCGTCGTGCGCATGCGCAGTGGGGAACATCGACCCACTTGCGAGCGTACTGCCGCTCGTGAGTGGGTCTGAATGACCCCCATAGTTTATTGTAAATTGTAAACAAATTTAATTAATAACATAAGTACACATAATAATAAAAAGCATTAATGAAACAGAATGATTGCAATACAATGTGTGAGCAAATTCTTCCTAATAGGAAAGATATTAATGCTAATAAATATAAAAAAGAATCAATCCTCCAAGAAAAAATATTCAATACGTATTGCAGGGAGTAAAATATATATATATATATATATATATATAAATATTCAATTGATACAATTAGATCTGCTCCGGAGTGTGGATTTAAACAAATGAAACAACGTCTCCATCAAAATGTAGTTTTGTGGTGATCACAAATGTTCCAAAAAGGGGAGCCACTTTTATTCACAGAATAAATAAGTTGTTGACACTGCACTGCAGTGTATAGATCGTATAAATAGGTTAAAAGAAGGTAAACAGCCGGCAACTTCTTTTATCCGTGCTAAATACTAATAAATGTCACGAATGGTGATATCAGTGGATTGCTTACCATCAGCCGCACGTCAGCCGCACAGAACCATCGGGATAGCCATTGCTTCTCCAATAATCCTCTGATGAAATTACCTGGAGTAAAGAAACTAGTTAGGAGACTGCTGTGGAGATCGTTATAACCTCGTTGCGCATGATAAGGAGAAGCCCATTGTCATGCCTGGGCATAAAACAAAAAAATCCACTTCTTATGTTTGGAATAATTTCTACCTAAATCCGGACAACAATTGTCAAGCCATCTGTACACATTGCCATGCTAGAGTAAGTAGAGGTAGGGACCTTAAACATCTAGGAACCCTCTCCCTGTTATGTCATCTACAGTGCATCCACCCAACGTGTTTGCAAAATTCAGAAAGTTTGGCTAAAAAATTAACAACAAGCAGTCCAACATCAGCTCCCTTCTCTCTGCTAGATCCAAGCACCTGGCATCTTCACCACCAACACCTTCATTAACAACATCCTCAATCATGATCAGAACTAGTCCTGCATCCAATTTGATAAGGTTAAGTTATCTCAGTCCTCCCCTATCCTAGATTCCTCAGAAGAATCCTTGAGTGCCTGCTGCTGTTGCTGGGAATGGATCTTCATCCCAGAAGGGGACCAAGAAGACTACTAGTAGAGGTTCAAAAAAACATAAACACCATTGACTGTTAAACAATCCTTTGCAAGGGAGAGCAAGTATGACAGCAGTCACCCAGTTGCACAGCGGATCACTGATGCCATAACATCTATGCTGGTATTAGATGTGCATCCGATATCCACCATTAACGCAGTGACTTTTAGAAAGTTAATTGAGGTCCTGTGTCCCTGCTACCAAATCCCATGTAGGTTCTACTTCACTAGAAAAGCATTTCCCAGCCTGTACAGGGACATTAAAAAAAACGTAATTAGTGTCCTCCAAAATGCCCTTGTACCAACTGTTCACTTAACCACAGATATGTGGACAAGTGGAACAGGACAAATGCAAGATTACATGACTGTAACAGCCCACTGGGTGGGTGTATTGCCTTCAGTGGCACCAACAGCACCAGCATCTAAGAAACAGCAGCTCATTCAAAGGCAGGCTATGCTGTGTGTCACCAGTTTCACTAAGAGGCATACCACTGACAACCTCTTAGAAAAAGCTAAGGGAAGTAATTGCAAAATGGCTTACCCCACTTGGACTCTCCTCGGGATTTGTGATTTCTGACAACACCACCAATATTGTGAGAGCATTACAGCAGAGTGAATTCCAACACATCCCATGTTTTGCTCACACCATCAACTTGGTGGTGCAATTTTTTTTTTAAATGACAGGGCCCTGCAGGAGATAATCTCTGTGGTCCTCAAAATTGCTGGACATTTTCACCATTCACCAGGTGCATGCAGGAGATTGTAGCACCTGCAAGAATTGTTGACTTTGCCCTGTCACCAGCTGAAAAGCAAGAGGTAGTTACAAGGTGTAATTCCACCCTTTATATGCTTCAGCTGATGGAGGAACAGCAAAAAGCCATCCAAAGCTACACAATGAACTATGACATAGGAAGAGGAGGGGGAATGTACCTTACTCAAGCTCAGTGGAAAAATCTTTCTAGGTTGTGCAATGTGCTAAAACCCTTTGAAGTAGTCACCTGTGAAGTGAGTTCAGACACTGTCAGCTTGAGTCATGTAATTCCCCTAATTAGACTGTTGGAAAAGCAAATTGAGAAACTGAAGGAGGAGCTGAAACAAAGTGATTCCACTAAGTATGTGGGATTTGTAGATCAAGTCTTTTATTCACTTCGCCAGGATCCAAGGGTTGTTAGGATCTCACATTCGGATCAATACATTTTGGTGACCGAGTTGAATCCTAGGTTTAAGTCATAGGTTGTGTCTTTCTTCCCAGAGGACACAGATCTGAAGAGCTGTTGGTAAGGAAATTGTCAGCTCAAGCAGCACATGATGCAGCTATGGCTCCTCTTTCAGTTTCATCAGCAGGTGCGGCTGCTAGGAAAAAATTAAACTTTCCCCCCCAAAAAACCCACTGATGATGCAGATGAGTCAACACAACCAAGTATTGACATCTGTCCGGGTCTAAAGGAATTGCCTACAATTAATAAGACCTTTACTGTGACTCCATCTGATATGGTCACCATTCAAAGAATGGTTGAGGACTATTTTCATGAGAGCATCCAAATAGGCATGTCAGACAGTCTGCTTCACTACTTGTAGGAAAAAGAGGCAATTTGGAGGCCCATGCACAAACTGGCTTTGCTTTACTTGAGCTGCCCACTCTCCAGTGTGCACTCAGAAAAAGTATTCAGCACAGCCGGGAACCTTGTCAGCGATCAGTGTAGGAGGCTACTTCTTCAAAATGTGGAAAAGATGATGTTCATCAAAATGAACTACAAATTTCACAAGGAAGACCTTTACCACCAATTACATCCAAAAATTACAGAGGCACCTAAGGCTGTAATGGTGGATTCCAGCAGGGACGAATTAATATTGTGTGAAGATGATGTACACACTGATGAGTGTGAGGAATCGGATGATGATGGCAACAACTTCTTGCCTCTGTAAAGCCAGTTTGTGCAAGGAGAAATCATTGCCAGTAATGTCAGCTGCCCATTGGTAGCTTGTTTTGTGGGGGCCCAAACAAACCAATCGCATCAGCCTCAATTGGAAGTCCCTGTTGCTGAAGTGATTGGTTTGTTAAACTGTGCATGTCCTGTTTACTATATTTCAACATATGGGTGGGTCGAAGGGCCCAAGGACAATATCCATCTTGCACTTCTTTTCTTTGCATTATGTGCTGTTTGGGGCACTGCTGCCTGACATTTTTAATTTTATAGTTTATTTAACTACCATCCTGTCTGCCACTGCAGTGTCACTCTGTGCCATTTTGGAAGCTGAACTGCCACATGTTAGTGCCGCCCACTGCTATCACTTAGCTTATTCAGCCAGCTAGCTCTATGCAACCTTTTGGCCTAAACTGGATGAAATCAATACTGTGTGCTGTGAGGTGTTCAAAATTGACTGGAAATTACTGTAAATAAATGTTATTTAGGTTAATAATACTGTAGGAACAAAAAAGGCCCAAATTTGTGATTTCAGCTGTTTTTTTTTATTTTTAGAAAAAATACAGATCCAAAACCAAAACACACAAGGGTGGCTTTGTAAAACCAAATCCAGATCTAAAACCTTGAAGGAGATACAGATTCAAAACCAAAACACGGGGGTCGGCGCACATCCCTAATAAGAACACAACAAAGCTTAAACAAATATATGTGTGTAATAGGGGTGAGCGGGTTCGGATTTCTGAAATCCGAACCCCCCCGAGCCCCCCCGATCCGAGTCCGATCCGAATCAGGCTCGACTTTTCCCGCCTGACTCGGATCTGAAATCGAGGCAAAACGTCATCATCCCGCCTTCCGAGTCTCGCGGGTTTTGGATCCTATATAAGGTACCCGCGTCGGCGCCATTTTCTCACTCGGCTGTGGACAGTGAAGAGGGAGGGTGGGAGTTAGGGCTGTGTAGTGTAGTGTAGTGTAGTGCTGCTGTTGTCTACTACTTCAAAGTCCATAGGGGCTGGCTGTGTTGTGCTGTGCTGCTGTTGTTAATAGGGGCTGTGTCCACTACTTCAAAGTCCATAGGGGCTGGCTGGACTGTGTTGTGCAGTCAGTTCTCCATAGGGGCTGTGTCCACTCCAAAGTCCTGTGCAGTGTCCCAGTCCTAAAGGAGTGCTGCAGTGTTGTCCAGGGGGTGCTCTGTCCATCAGGGGTGCTCCCCCCAAGTGCTAAAAAAATAATATATTTTCTGTGTTTGTGAATTGTGTGCGCAGTAGCCGCACGTGCATCAACAAAGTAGTGCCAAGCGTGCGCCTGTGTCATAAGTAAAGGGCCGGCTGGCTTGACCGTTAAAGGGTGCTGTAACCCCCGAAAGTACACTCCAGTCCAAACCAAAAAAAAATTATTTTCTGTGTTTGTGAATTGTGTGCGCGGTAGCCGCACGTGTATCAACAAAGTAGTGCCAAGCGTGCGCCTGTGTCATAAGTAAAGGGCCGGCTGGCTTGACTGTTAAGGGTGCTGTAACCCCCGAAAGTACACTCCAGTCCAAACCAAAAAAAAATTATTTTCTGTGTTTGTGAATTGTGTGCGCAGTAGCCGCACGTGCATCAACAAAGTAGTGCCAAGCGTGCGCCTGTGTCATAAGTAAAGGGCCGGCTGGCTTGACCGTTAAGGGTGCTGTAACCCCTGAAAGTACACTCAAGTCCAAACCAAAAAAAAAATTATTTTCTGTGTTTGTGAATTGTGTGCGCAGTAGCCGCACGCGCATCAACAAAGTAGTGCCAAGCGTTCGCCTGTGTCATAAGTAAAGGGCCGGCTGGCTTGACCGTTAAGGGTGCTGTAACCCCCGAAAGTACACTCCAGTCCAAACCAAAAAAAAAATTATTTTCTGTGTTTGTGAATTGTGTGCGCAGTAGCCGCACGTGCATCAACAAAGTAGTGCCAAGCGTGCGCCTGTGTCATAAGTAAAGGGCCGGCTGGCTTGACCGTTAAGGGTGCTGTAACCCCCGAAAGTACACTCCAGTCCAAACCAAAAAAAAAATTATTTTCTGTGTTTGTGAATTGTGTGCGCAGTAGCCGCACGTGCATCAACAAAGTAGTGCCAAGCGTGCGCCTGTGTCATAAGTAAAGGGCCGGCTGGCTTGACCGTTAAGGGTGCTGTAACCCCCGAAAGTACACTCCAGTCCAAACCAAAAAAAAATTATTTTCTGTGTTTGTGAATTGTGTGCGCAGTAGCCGCAAGTGCATCAACAAAGTAGTGCCAAGCGTGCGCCTGTGTCATAAGTAAAGGGCCGGCTGGCTTGACCGTTAAGGGTGCTGTAACCCCCGAAAGTACACTCCAGTCCAAACCCAAAAAAAAATTATTTTCTGTGTTTGTGAATTGTGTGCGCAGTAGCCGCACGTGCATCAACAAAGTAGTGCCAAGCGTGCGCCTGTGTCATAAGTAAAGGGCCGGCTGGCTTGACCGTTAAGGGTGCTGTAACCCCCGAAAGTACACTCCAGTCCAAACCAAAAAAAAAATTATTTTCTGTGTTTGTGAATTGTGTGCACTGTGGCTGCACGTGCATCAACAAAGGATCAGCGCCAAGCGTGCGCCTGTGTCCCATAAGTAAAGAGCCGGCTGGCTCATTTCTTAAAGGGTGGTGTAACCCACAAAGTGCACTACTCTCCAGCAAAAATAAAATAATATTTTCTGTGTTTGTGTGCGCTTTAGCCGCACGTATATATATCAATATAACATAAATGGAGGACCAAACTTTCTCCGATAAAAATAAAATAGGGAAAGATCAAGAACCACTTCCTCCTAGTGCTGTTGCTGCTGCTGGGAGTTGTTCATCATCCCAGAGAGGAAGTAGGAACATCACTACTTTTACTAAACAATTGACCCTCCAACAGTCCCTAGCGATGAGGATGAAGTACGACAGCAGTCATCCTGAAGCAAAACGTATAACTGAGGCCTTGACTGCTATGTTGGTGTTAGACGTGCATCCGGTATCCGACATTAGTGCAGTGGGATTTAGACAATTGATGGAGGTAGTGTGTCCTCGGTTCCAAATCCCGTCTAGATTCCACCTGCATCCTCAAAGCAGCAGCGACAAGCGTGCGTCTGTCTATTAAAGGGTGGTGACACCCTCAAAGTGTGCTACACAAACAATTAAAATATTGTTCTTTTTTTTTCTGTCTTTGTGAATTGTGTGGGCTGTAGCCGCACCTGCATCCTTAAAGCAGCAGCGACAATCGTGCGTCTGTCTGTTAAAGGGTGGTGACACCCTCAAAGTGTGCTACACAAACAATTAAAATATTGTTCTTTTTTTTTTGGTCTTTGTGAAATGTGTGGGCTGTAGCCGCACCTGCATCCTTAAAGCAGCAGCGACAAGCGTGCGTCTGTCTGTTAAAGGGTGGTGACACCCTCAAAGTGTGCTACACAAACAATTAAAATATTGTTCTTTTTTTTTCTGTCTTTGTGAATTGTGTGGGCTGTAGCCGCACCTGCATCCTTAAAGCAGCAGCGACAAGCGTGCATCTGTCTGTTAAAGGGTGGTGACACCCTCAAAGTGTTCTACACAAACAATTAAAATATTGTTCTTTTTTTTTCGGTCTTTGTGAAATGTGTGGGCTGTAGCCGCACCTGCATCCTTAAAGCAGCAGTGACAAGCGTGCGTCTGTCTGTTAAAGGGTGGTGACACCCTCAAAGTGTGCTACACAAACAATTAAAATATTGTTCTTTTTTTTTCTGTCTTTGTGAATTGTGTGGGCTGTAGCCGCACCTGCATCCTTAAAGCAGCAGCGACAAGCGTGCGTCTGTCTGTTAAAGGGTGGTGACACCCTCAAAGTGTGCTACACAAACAATTAAAATATTGTTCTTTTTTTTTCGGTCTTTGTGAAATGTGTGGGCTGTAGCCGCACCTGCATCCTTAAAGCAGCAGCGACAAGCGTGCGTCTGTCTGTTAAAGGGTGGTGACACCCTCAAAGTGTGCTACACAAACAATTAAAATATTGTTCTTTTTTTTTCTGTCTTTGTGAATTGTGTGGGCTGTAGCCGCACCTGCATCCTTAAAGCAGCAGCGACAAGAATGCGTCTGTCTGTTAAAGGGTGGTGACACCCTCAAAGTGTTCTACACAAACAATTAAAATATTGTTCTTTTTTTTTCGGTCTTTGTGAAATGTGTGGGCTGTAGCCGCACCTGCATCCTTAAAGCAGCAGCGACAAGCGTGCGTCTGTCTGTTAAAGGGTGGTGTAACTCACAAAGTGTTCCAAAAAATAAAAAACTATTTTTTAATGTGTTTGTGACTTGTGTGCGATGTAGCCACACTTGCATCCTCAAAGCAGCAGCGACAAGCGTGCGTCTGTCTGTTAAAGGGTGGTGACACCCTCAAAGTGTGCTACACAAACAATTAAAATATTGTTCTTTTTTTTTGGTCTTAGTGAAATGTGTGGGCTGTAGCCGCACCTGCATCCTTAAAGCAGCAGCGACAAGCGTGCGTCTGTCTGTTAAAGGGTGGTGACACCCTCAAAGTGTTCTACACAAACAATTAAAATATTGTTCTTTTTTTTTCGGTCTTTGTGAAATGTGTGGGCTGTAGCCGCACCTGCATCCTTAAAGCAGCAGCGACAAGCGTGCGTCTGTCTGTTAAAGGGTGGTGTAACTCTCAAAGTGCTCCAAAAAATAAAAAACTATTTTTTTAATGTGTTTGTGACTTGTGTGCGATGTAGCCACACTTGCATCCTCAAAGCAGCAGCGACAAGCGTGCGTCTGTCTGTTAAAGGGTGGTGACACCCTCAAAGTGTGCTACACAAACAATTAAAATATTGTTCTTTTTTTTTCTGTCTATGTGAATTGTGTGGGCTGTAGCAGCACCTGCATCCTTAAAGCAGCAGCGACAAGCGTGCGTCTGTCTGTTAAAGGGTGGTGACACCTCAAAGTGTTCTACACAAACAATTAAAATATTGTTCTTTTTTTTTCGGTCTTTGTGAAATGTGTGGGCTGTAGCCGCACCTGCATCCTTAAAGCAGCAGCGACAAGCGTGCGTCTGTCTGTTAAAGGGTGGTGACACCTCAAAGTGTTCTACACAAACAATTAAAATATTCTTCTTCTTTTTTCTGTCTTTGTGAATTGTGTGGGCTGTAGCCGCACTTGCATCCTCAAAGCAGCAGCGACAAGCGTGCGTCTGTCTGTTAAAGGGTGGTGTAACCCTCAAAGTGTGCTCCACAAACAATAAAAATATTCTTTTTTTTTTTCTGTCTTTGTGAATTGTGTGGGCTGTAGCCGCACTTGAATCCTCAAAGCAGCAGCGACAAGCGTGCGTCTGTCTGTTAAAGGATTACATCGGTGACAGCATCCAAGTAGGCATGTCAGACAGTCCGTACCTGTACTGGCAGGAAAAAGAAGCAATTTGGAGGTCCCTGTACAAACTGGCTCTATTTTACCTGAGTTGCCCCCCCTCCAGTGTGTACTCCGAAAGAGTGTTTAGTGCAGCCGGGAACCTTGTCAGCGAAAGGCGTAGGAGGTTGCTTCCACAAAATGTGGAGAAGATGATGTTCATAAAATGAATTATCAACTCTTCCAGGGAGACCAGCCTCCAGAACGTACAGAGGGACCTGTGGTTCCAGCAGGGACGAATTAATACTCTGTGAGGATGAGGATGTACACACTGAAGAGGGTGAGGAATCGGTGGATGAGGAGGATGAGGATGACATCTTGCCTCCGTAGAGCCAGTTTGTGCAGGGACAGATAAATTGCCAGCTTGTTTTGTGGGGGCCCAAACGAACCAATCATTTCAGCCACAGTTGTGTGGCAGACCCTGGCGCTGAAATGATTGGTTTGTTAAAGTGTGCATGTCCTGTTTATACAACATAAGGGTGGGTGGGAGGGCCCAAGGACAATTCCATCTTGCACCTCTTTTTTTTCTTTGCATTATGTACAGTTTGGGGCCTAGTTTTTCAATGCCATCCTGTCTGCCACTGCAGTTTCACGCCTAGATGGGTCACGTGTTTGTGCCGCCCACTTGTGTCACTTAGCATAGTCATCCAGCTACCTCGGTGCAACCTTTTGGACATAAAAACACTATTGTGAGGTGTGAGGTATTCAGAATAGACTGGAAATGAGTGGAAATTAAGGTTATTGAGGTTAATAATAGCATAGGAGCAGAAAAACCTACAAATTCTGTGATTTTAGCTGTTTTTATGCTTTTTTTCAAAAAAATACAGATCCAAAACACAAAACCCAGAACCCAAAACACGCAAGGGTGGTTTTGGCAAAACCAATCCAGATCCAAAACACGAAGAAAGATCCAGATCCAAAACCAAAACACAAAACACGAAAAGTGGCCGGTGCACACCCCTAGTGTGTAATAACTTAAACACACAATGCTAGCCAAGGCTGTACAATCAGTATGGAGAGTGCAATAAATTGCGCCACGAGAGTATATAATTAGTCCACAGAATTTACTGATCTTTGGGCCTGATTCAGACTTGGGAATAGAATAAGATAAAGCAAGTAACTGTGGGCCTGATTCAGACCCAGTTAATGTTTGGCCACTGCGCATGCACACACCGGAGCCAGCTCCGACATGCGCATGCACGAGACCCGACTAGCAACGGGCGCTCCCTCGCCCCGGGTCTCGCACCAAAAGGGGTTGGCTGTCAATTTTGATCGACAGCTCACACTGTTTTGGAGGCGGGCAGGGGGGGTGGCTTGCCAAATGGAGGCGTTCCCGATGGAACGCCTGCCATTTGGGGGCGGTCCCACTGACATCACGAGTTATGTCAGTGGTGAGCTTCCGGCTCTATTAAGAGCCAGTAGCTCACTGGGGCTTGCGGGAATGAGACCCTACTGCAAGGGTCTCGTTGCAAGCCCCGATAGTCGAGACCATCGTGACCATCACCTGGCCACTCGCAATAGCTGTGGGTGGTCACCCACAGCTATGCGAGTGGCCCAGAGGCCGCACCAAAAAAAAAAGCCCTGATTCAGAGCGTCTGGCTCTGAATCTGGCCCTGTGTACCTAGACAAACCATGCTGCAATGCAAGGGATGCAAATACATATGATTTTTTTGGATGCAGGGTAAATACTAGAGATGTGCGCTAACCCCCGTGTTTTGGTTTTGGTTTTGGATCTGAATCTCCCCTGGTTTTGGATCTGGATTGGTTTTGCCAAAACCTCACCTCCGTGTTTTGTTTTCGTGTTTTAGTTTTGGTTTTGGATCTGGATTTTTTTCTTTAAAAAATCAAAAAAACAGCTAAAATCACATAAAATTGGCATTTTTTGTTCCTACAGTATTAATAACCTCAATAACATTTATTTCCACTCATTTCCAGTCAATTTTGACCACCTCACAGCTCACAAGGGGACCAGGAAGTGTACTTTCCAAAAATAAATAAACAAATGACTTAAATAATGCTTTGCAAATCTTCTATAAACTGGCATTTCCGAACCTGTAGAGATATATTGTGAACAAGTGGAATTGAGCAGCAAATGCAACATTTCAGTCCTAAGTTTTAAGTATTATTTTGTGCGGCTGTGCCATGCCTGCTTGCTGGCATTTTTTTTCATCCCAGAAGGGGACCAGGAAGCGTGCTTTCCAAAAATAAATCTTCTGTTCTGTAATGGAATTTTTCGAACCTGTAAAGGGACATTAAAAAAACAGTTAGTTAGTGGCCTTCAAATTGCCATTGTTCCCACTGTCCACTTATTCTTGGACTGGAGCAACCATGGCAACTGAATTAGTGTCATAACTCAAGGAGGCTGCAAACTGGGTGTTATGTTATGCGTTGGCCATATGGGGTATGTTGCTGTTAAGGGATCAGGCTGGTTATATCAGTGGACACATTAATTATAGTTTTTGTTATTCTGGGTTTCCATCTCCTGAATGGTGTTTACCAACAGACAGAGACTACCTACCTATCAGCTCAGGCATAGACAGTTCCTGAGGAACAGAGCTTTGTTCTCTGGACGGAAGCCAAAAAATTTAATTGGGGACATCTAGCTCCTCTTTCTGTACACTGCATACCCTTTTTGGACAGTAAGTCCAGCATGGATGATTTGGAAGAAGGCATAGCAACAGATGGGGATGGTCATTATCAAGACCTGGTCCTCCCAGTGGGTGTAGTCTGGGAGGTATTGGTTGGCATGCAGGCAGCAGAATAACAAAGGCCTCCATGTTGTCTGTGCTTACTATTCCATATTTCATTTTGCCATTCAGGTAGGAATAAACTAGTGGGCTACAGAACACAGTGACAGAATCACTGGATGTCTTAGTGCATTCAGGCCAAATATGATCCATGAATTCCCAGACAGATTCCTGACAGATTAATCCTTTGCTTGTAATAATCTTTGGCTATCTATAACACCCACCTTTGCCAGGAATTACCAGACACTTTGAAGGCTGTAACTTTGAACTGCTTTATAGAAAACATGTGAATTAAACCTTTCCATACTGCAGAACATGATGGAGAAATCCCTTGAAGTTCAGCACCTAGAGCATCTTTTTTCATGTTCTCTGAGGCCTTTCCTGACTGTGAAGAAAGATTCTCCACACTGTAGTCTTCCATTGTGACTTTTTAATGGTGATTTCAATGTTGTCCACTGGCTGAGATCCATCTCATCTGAGGGTTGTGTTTGCCCCATGAAATTGAGACAATTCACATCCAGAAGGTGACTCTTATGTTTAGCTGTGGTGTCAGTCTCTCTTTTGGCAGAATTAGGCTTTAGTATTTTACAAATATTATAAATATAGGCTTTAGTTTTTTAGCGCATATAACTTTATAAGCTGGTAGGATAACATTTCTGCTATGTTTAAGATTAAAACAAATAAACTTTTTGTAACCCAATAACTTAAAAAAAAAGTTTTCATTGCAATATTCATGCAGCCCCTTGCCAGACAACAGCACAGCACCCCTGTGCAGCTATGCCAATGACAGGTGTGGCTGACACACCCATAAAAAATTGTTTATTTATTGTTTTGGGCAGAAGCCCCTTGACAGACAGGAGCACAGCACCCCTGCACAGCTACGCCAATGACAGTGACAGCCAGGTGTAACATTGATCATAAATTAATTAAAAAACAATTAATTGGTTGCAGCCCCTGGCTGTTAAATTGATCATAAATTAATTAAAAAAACAATTCATTGGTTGCAGCACCTGGCTGTTAAATTGATCATAAATCAATTAAAAAACAATTCATTGGTTGCAGCCCCTGGCTGTTAAATTGATCATAAATTAATATAAAAAACAATTCATTAGTTGCAGCCCATGGCTGTTAAATTGATCATAAATTAATTAAAAAACAATTCATTGGTTGCAGCCCCTGGCTGTTAAATTGATCATAAATTAATTAAAAAAAAATTCATTGGTTGCAGCCCCTGGCTGTTAAATTGATCGTAAATTAATTAAAGAAAACAATTCATTGGTTGCAGCCCCTGGCTGTTAAATTGATCATAAATTAATTAAAAAAACAATTAATTGGTTGCAGCCCCTGGCTGTTAAATTGATCATAAATTAATTAAAAATCAATTCATTGGTTGCAGCCCCTGGCTGTTAAACTGATCATAAATTAATTTAAAAAATCATTAGTTCCTAAACCAACCATAACATTAATTTAAAATGTCAGGCAGCAATGCCGAAATCAGCACTTAATGGAATGGAAAAAGGTGCAAGATGGAATAGTCCTTGGGCCCTCCCACCCACCCTTATGTTGTATACGCAACAGGATAGTTTAACAAACCAATAATTTCAGCGACAAGGACTGCCAATTGTGGCTGAGATTATTGGTTTGTTTGGACCCCATAAAACAAGTTGCCAATGTGCTTTGGACATGGAAAAGAAAATAATCACATACACAAACTGGCTTTACATTACAAGTTGTCATCATACTCATCCTCCCCATCAGTGAGTACATCCTCTTCTTCACACAATATCAATTCATCCCCACTGGATTCCACCATAGGTGCCTCTGTTATTTTTTTATGTAATTGTTGGTCGAGGTCTTCCTCATGGAATTTGTAATTTATTTTAATGAACATCATCTTTTCCACATTTTGAGGAAGTAACCTCCTTCGCCGATCACTGACAAGGTTGCCAGCTGAACTGAAAACTCTTTCAGAGTACACACTGGAGGGTGGGAAATTTAAGTACTGCAAAGCCAGTTTGTGTATGGGACTCCAATTGCCTCTTTTTCCTGCCAGTCGTGAAAGGGACTGTCTGACATGTCTATTAGGATGTTATCTCTGAAATAGCCCTCGGTAGAAGAAATGTCACTAGTAGGCAGTTCTCTCAGGCCCGACCAGATGTCATTTTTTGGTGACTAATCTGCATGACCAGCAGTCATTCTGTAAGGAAAATTGAGTTTTTTCCTGGCAGCTGTTGAAACTGATGATGTAGGTGTTTCACATGCGGCTGCAGCTGACAATTTTTTGACCAACAGCTCTTTGCATAGTTTTAGATTTTGGTCTTTTGGAAAAAACTCAAAAGGTAGGACTTAAACCTAGGATCCAGAAGGGTGGCCAAAATATATTTTTCAGATTTCAATAGATTGACGACTCTTGGATCCTGGTGAAGTGAATCAAGGGCTTGATCCACCAGTCTGACATTCTTTGCTCAATCGCTCTGCTTCAGCTCCTCCTTCAGTTTCTCCAGCTGTTTTTGCAAAAGTCTGATGAGGGGAATGACCTGACTCAAGCTGGCAGTGTCTGAACTAACTTCACAGGTGGCAAGTTCAAAGGGTTTGAGAACCTTGCACAACACGGAAATTATTCTCCACTGCACTTGAGTAAGGTGCATTCCCCCTCCACGGCCTATGTCATAGTCTGCTGTATAGGCCTGGATGGCCTATTGCTGTTCCTCCATCCGCTGAAGCATATAGAGGGTATAATTCCACCGAGTTACTACCTCTTGCTTCAGCTGATGGAAGAGCAAATTTAACTGTACCTGCTGGTCATGCAATCTTCGACAAGCGGTCGCCGAATGTCTAAAATGTCCGGATATTTTGCGTGCCACCAAGAGCATCTCCTGCACGCCCCTGTCATTTTTTAAAACATGTTGTACCACCAAAGTAATTGTGTGAGCAAAACATGAGACGTGTTGGAATTCGCCCAGATGTAATGCTATCACAATATTGGTGGCATTGTCTGAAATCACAAATCCTGAGGAGAGTCCAAGTGGGGTAAGCCATTTAGCAATGATATCCCTGAGTTTTTCTAAGAGATTCTCAATGGTATGCCTCTTAGTGAAACCAGTTATACAAAGAGTAGCCTGACTCTGTATCAGCTGTCTTTTGGGAGATGTTGCTGCTGCTGTTGCTGTTGTAGGCAATACACCTACCCAGTGGGCTGTCACAGTCATGTAATCCTTAGTTTGCCCTGTCCCACTTGTCCACATATCAGTGGTCAAGTGGATAGTTGGTACAACGGTATTTCTGAGGACATTAATAAGGTTTTTTTTAATGTCCTTGTACAGATTTGGAATTACTCTTCTAGTGAAGTGGAATCTAGAAGGGATCTGGTAGCGAGGACACAGGACCTGAATTAACTGTTGAAAACCCACTGCAGTAATGGCGGATACTGAACGCACATCTAATACCAGCATAGCTGTTATGGCGTCAGTAATCCACTGTGCAACTGTGTGATTGCTGTCGTACTTGTTTGCCCTTGCAAACGAATGTTTAACAGTTAATTGCTTTTTGGAGGATATGCTACAAGTAGTCTTCCTCCTGGTCCCCTTCTGGGATGAAGATCCACTGACAGCAACAGCAGCAGCAGCAACAGGGGTAGTCATTAAGGATCCTTCTGAGGAATCACGGATTGGAGAGGAGTCAATCATGTTTGGAATACCAACATTGGATGCAGCAGGACTACTCCCGATGATGAATGAGGATGTTGATGATGCACGTGTTGGTGTTGGAGATCGAAGGCACTTGGATCTCACAGAGAGGGAGCAGGTAGATGACACTGGACTTGTTACATTTTGCGTTTTGGAACTTGGCAACGTACACTTTGATATTTGATGAATGCGCTCCAAGTGACGTAACAAGGAGGAGGTGCCTAGCTGGTTTAGGTCCCTCCCTCTACTCACTCTTGCATGGCAATGGGCACATATGGCTTGACAACTGTTGTCCGGATCGGGATGGAAATAATTCCACAACTGAGAAGTAGATTTTTTTGTCTTTTGTCCTGGCATGACAACAATGGGCTTTGGCTTTCTCAAACCATGGGCAACAGCTGTTGCCTTACTTACACAAAGGACATCCTCTGCATCAACCTCCTCATCAACAACATCTTCATCATCAATATCCTCATCATGCTGAGTGCCTTCATCCACCAAAATATCCTCCTCCCTGTGCAATTCCACAGAAGCATCCTCATTGACTAAATGTGCAAGATGTTGACTGCCCTTCCCCACATTTACAGAGGGCACACAAATGTTGGAACTTGGAGGATCCTCCAGTACACTAGTATTTAAGTTGGGCTCACACATGGCAACCGCGAACACACTTGCACTCTCCTCGGGGATTTGTGATTTCGATTTCTCAGGGCACACAGTTGTTTTTTCCGGAGCGGTATTAACAACATTCACATTTTTAATTGGACCACCACCACTACTACTACAAGCAGAAGGGCTATCAGAATCAGCAGTCTTCTTCATAAAGTAAGAAGGCCAAGGCCTTATCCTTTCTGTGCCACTTCGTGTAGTGAATGGCATATTGCCAATTTTTTGTTTATCTAAAGTCAAATATCCTTTCAATTTTTTTTTCTTAATTTCATTAAAACCTGATTAACCATATTGATGGCGTGACTTAAGCCCTGGGGCATGGGCCTTCCTAGAGGTCGAGGAAGTTGACGGCCTTGAACTGCTGGTGGCAGCTACAACATGTGGTTCTTGGCCTTGCTCTCCTGTCATGTGACAGCCCTCCATATTTTTTCTGCAGTCTAGAAGCAGTGTCACAATCACCAATAGTGTAGCCAAGGTGCGGTTACAAAATGAACACACATGCAGTCGTGGGCACACACAAAAATATTAGAAAAACTGAGAAATGATGTTTTATATTGTTTGTCAGCTCCAGAAGAACTTGGCCCCAGAGTAATGATTGATCATGACTGGAGTCTGGCAGCACAAGGTTGCAACTTGCGGTGCTGGCTGGATCTTGTCCACTAATGGGGTTAAGCCGAAAACCCACCCACACAAACAAGAAAAAAATATGACACTTTAATTATATATTTTTTAAGAATGATTGGAGTCTGTCAGCACAAGGTTGCAACTTGCATTGCTTTCTGGATCTTGTCCACTACTACGGTTAAGCCGAAAACCCACCCACACAAACAAGAAAAAAATATGACCCTTTCATTGTATTTTTTTTTGTTTGAACATGACTGTAGTTGCTGGATCTTGTGTGCTAATGTGGTTAAGCCTAACACCCACGCACACACAGAAGAAAAAAAAATATGAGACAGTGACACTTGTAATGTTTTTTTTTTTTTATTGAACACTACTGTAGTCGCTGGATCTTGTGCACTACTGTGGTAACACCCATGCACACAGAAGAAAAAAATATATGACAGTGACACTTGTACTGTTTTTTTTTTATTGAACACGACTGTACTTTAGTCGCTTGATCTGGTGCGCTAATGTTGTTAAGCCTAACACCCACGCACATACAGACGAAAAAAATATATAAGACAGTGACACTTGTATTGTTTTTTTTTTATTGAACACAACTGTACTGTAGTCGCTGGATCTTGTGCGCTAATGTGGTTAAGCCTAACACCCACGCACACACAGAAGAAAAAAATATATAAGACAGTGACACTTGTATTGTTTTTTTTTTATTGAACACAACTGTACTGTAGTCGCTGGATCTTGTGTGCTAATGTGGTTAAGCCTAACACCCACGCACACACAGAAGAAAAAAATATATAAGACAGTGACACTTGTATTGTTTGTTTGTTTTTGATTGAACATGACTGTAGTCGCTTGATCTTGTGTGTTACTGTGGTAACACCCACACACACAGAAGAAAAAATATATAAGACAGTGACACTTTTATTGTTTTTTTTTTTAAGAACGACTGGAGTCGGGCAGCACAAGGTTGCAAGTGCAACGTGCGTTGCTGGCTGGCTCTTGTGCACTACTGTGGTTAAGCCTAACACGCATGAACACACAGGAAAATATAAAAAGACACTTTTTTTTTTACTTTTTTTTTTTTTGGAGTCCAGAACTTGGGCCCAGAGATGGACACAGCACAAGCCCAGGACACAGCAGACAGCCCAGATGGATCACCAGACAGCACCATGACCAGAGACTAGAATGGATCAGCACAGACAGCACAGTGATAGTGATTAGTGACAGCACCATGACCAGAGACCAGAATGGATCAGCAGACAGCACAATGACAGTGACAGCACCATGACCAGAGACCAGAATGGATCACAGTCACCAGCCCAGGACACAGCAGATAGCACCAGTACCTCTCCCAGCCCTACACTACCCACCCTTCCTGTTCACTTTACACAGCCGGAGTGGAAATGGCATCTGTCACGCGTGGTCCCTTATATACTACATTGATCATAGAAACGAAAGCTCGCGAACCACGAGATTTCCTTCTCTATGGTTTTGCCTCAGTTTCGAGAACCGAGTAAGGCGGGAACCTCCAAGTCTGCTTGGATTCGACTCGGTTATGTTAACTTCGGGTGGCCTCGGTTCTCTGAGAACCGAACCCGCTCATCTCTAGTAAATACTGGCTGATTTTTCATGTAACCCACAAATGTTGGACAGCTATATTTTTACACTGCAATTTAGATTTTATATTGGACACACCCCTCCCAAATCTACATCTCTCTGCACATATTACATCTGCCCCACCTGCAGTGCAACATGGTTGTGACCAAGATGCACAGTTACTTGGTTTTTATTTTGCTGGGCATACACTATACAATTTTCTGTCAGGCATCTGTTCAATCTGGATGGTTGCAATGAAAATCTGGTAATGTATGGGAATAAATGACAATCATCCATTTGCTCATAAACACTGAAAAACAGACAAAAAATGTAATTCAGACAAATTGGTTAAATCAAATGAATTTAACCAATTTGAACAATAATTTTTGGACATTTTCCAGTGTTTAAAACCATATGGTCAATTGTAATTTACTCTCATATATTACCAGATTTTCATTCCAACCGATATAGGACAGATAATTGTAGAGTGTATGCCCAGCAGGGGCGGGTTTGCTACAAGGCCCGGCAGGTCCCAAGGGTCTTGGCCAAAACTAGATTGCTTGTAGTCGGAAATCCATTTCTGTGCCTCATTAAACCATTCCCAGAGGAACACAGGGCCTTATTCAGAGCCACTCGCAAAAAGCGAGCGCTCGCTCTGAATCAGGGTGACCGCTTTTTTTAAACTGGCCTCCTGGCCACTCGCATAGCTGTGGGTGACCACCCACAGCTTTTGCGAGTGGCCAGGTGATGGTCGCGATGGTCACAATCATCACGACCATCTGGCTTGCGTCGAGACCCTTGTGGTAGGGTCTCATTCCCGCAAGCCCCAGTGAGCTTTCAGCTCTAATAGAGCCGGAAGCTCACCACTGACATCACTCGTGATGTCAGTGGGGCCGCCCCCAAATGGCAGGCGTTCCTTCGGGAATGCCTCCGTTTGGCCAGCCACCCCCCTGCCCGCCTCCAAAATGGGGCGAGCTGTCGATCAACATCAATATTGGATGTGAGTGCCGGAGCGAGTGATTTTTTGCTTGCTCCGGGGCTTGGGCACGCGCAGTGCGCACGCCACTCGTGCGCACTGCGCGGCCATTGACCCGCTTGCGAGCAGGTCTGAATCAGGCCCACAGTGCGCAGTCCCACAGTGTCTGCATTCTGCGCTGTAGTTTGCAATGCATTGAAGGGGGGGAGAGGTCTTCCCGGCTCCAGTCTGCCCCAGACGGCCCTGCATCTGCCTGCTGCCAACATAATGCTGCTCCATTAGCCCCAACACCTTAGCAATCAGAGAGGGAAAGAGGAGAAGGCTGCTGCCTATGAGGAAAGGTTAGCTCTGACCTGCTATAGTCCGGGAGTGGGGGAGAGGGGCCGCGCATGGGGGGGGGTTGTGTCTCTTGTGCTGTGTGGATGCATAATAAATTAATGAGTCTCTGTCAGTAAGTGTGTGTGTGTGTGTGTCAGTAAGTGGTGTCAGTGACTGTGTGTCAGTAAGTGGTGTCAGTTTTATTAAGTGTGTGTGTCCAGGGCTGGCTCTAGGTGTGTTCGACCAGTGCAGTTGCAAAGGGGTGCCACCTGTAAGGGCGCACCTCTCTCCAGCATCCTGATTTGGTCCTCAGGTGGTCAAATCGGGAGGTTGGGGACCCCCACCGCTGCAGCTGTGTGGCGGTGCCGGACCCCCGGAGTGTGAATGGATGCCGCGCGGCATCTATTCACTGATGGGAGAGGGCTGGGGGAAGCCCAGCCAGTGACTGAGTGCTGGGCTTTACCCCCAGCCTGATGTTATTTGGAGGCATGCCATGCGGGCACACCTCCAAATAACGTCACATAGGGGCGTGTCTTATGGTAATTTGGTCACGCCCCCAAATTTTGTCGTGCGTTATTAAGGGCCTTCACAGGGTGCTCCAACCCCTGGAGCCGGCCCTGTGTGTATCAGTAAGGGGTATCAGTCAGTAATTGGTCTCTGTGTCAGTATGTGTGTTTGTGTCAGTAAGTTTTGTGTGTGTCAGTAAATTGTATATGTGTCAGTAAGGGGTGTCTATCAGTAAGAATGTACTGTACAATAATGTGCCATTAAAGTAGTGTCAGTAAGGGGAATCTTCAGTATTTGGTATCTGTGTCAATAGATGTGTGTGTCAGCAAGTGTCTTAATTAGTAAGTTGTATCTGTCAGTAAGGGGTGTCCATGTCAGTAAGGGGTGTCTGTGCAGGTAAGTGTACCTGTGTCACTAGGTGCTGTTTGTGTCAGTAAGTGTGTTTATGTCAGTAAAAGGTGTCTGTGTATGTTAGTGTGTCTGTCAGTAAGCAGTATCTGTGTTAGTAAGCAGTGTCTGTCAGTAAGTGTGTTTGTGTAGGTAAGTGTGTCTGTCAGTAAGCAGTATCTGTGTTAGTAAGTGGTGTCTGTCAGTAAGTGTGTTTGTGTATGTAAGTGCGTCTATCAGTAAGCAGTATCTGTGTTAGTAAGCAGTGTCTGTCAGTAAGTGTACCTGTGTCACTAGGTGCTGTTTGTGTCAGTGTGTTTATGTCAGTAAGAGGTGTCTGTGTAGGTAAGTGTGTCTGTAAGTAAGCAGTATCTGTGTTAGTAAGCGGTGTCTGTCAGTAAGTGTGTCTGTATCAGTAAGCTGTCTGTGTCAGTAACGTGTGTCAGTAAGTGTGTGTGCGTGCAAATATTGGATTCAGGTAGCATGTGTGTGTGAGGCTATGGGCAGTGTGTGTGTGAGGCTATGGGGCAGTGTGTGTGCATCTATGGAGGCCGTGTGTGTGCGGCTATGAGGGCCATGTGTGTGTGAAGCTATGGGGGCCATGTGTATACGGCTACTGTATGAGGGCAGTGTGTGTGTATGCGGCTATGGGGGCTGTGTGTGTGTATGCGGCTATGGGGGCCCTGTCTATGTGCGGCTATGAGGGCAGTGTATGTATGTGCGGCTATGGGGGCTGTGTGTGTATGCCGCTATGAGGGCTGTGTGTGTGTGAGGCTAGAGGGGCCATGTGTGTATGCAGCTATGAGGGCCGTGTGTTTGAGGCTATGGGGGCCGTGTGTATGTGAGGCTATGGGAGCTGTGTGTGTGAGGCTATGGGAGCCATGTGTGTGTGTGCAGCTAGGAAGGAAGTGTGTGTGTATGCGGCTATAGGGGTAGTTTGTGAGTGTGCGGCTACGAGGGTGTGTGTATGTGGCTATGGGGGCAGTGTGTGTGTGGCTATGGGAGCCGAGTGTGTGTGAGGCTATGGGGGCCAAGTGTGTGTTTGGCTATAGGGGCCGTGTGTGTTTGAGGCTCTGGGGGCCATATGTGTTTGAGGCTCTGGGGGCCCTGTGTGTGTATGCACCTAGGAGGGCAGTGTGTGTGTATGTGGCTAGGAGGGCAGTGTGTGTATGCGGCTACAAGGGTGTGTGTGTGTGCAGCTATGGAGGCAGTGTGTGTGTGTGTGTGTGCGGCTATGGGGGCTGTGTGTGTGCGGCTATGGGGGCCATCTGTGTGCGGCTATGGGGGCCATGTGAGTGTGCGGCTATGGGTGCCATGTGTGTTTGTGGCTATGGGGCAGTGTGTGTGTGTGGGTATGGGGGAGTGTATGTGTGTGGCTATGGGTGCAGTGTTTGTGTAGAATTGTATGCAGTTGAGGGATTGGGGCCTGGAACTGATATCTTGCTCATGGCCCCATTAGGTCTAAATCTACCTCTGATGCCCAGCATTACTTTATTCCCAAATCTGAATCAGGCGCTTTGTGGCATAAAGGAATTCCAATATAAGATGTAACACTATTGCCATTTGATAGCAAAATAATATTGGAGGTTGCAGCTGACATTCAGAAACTCTGTAGAAATAAGATATCCAGAGATAAAGTCAGGGGTTAAATATTGTGTTATGAGCAGTCCTGGTCATGGAAAGCGGGTAGAAGATATTAATATGTAGTTGAATGAATAGGCAATGTTAGTATATGAGGTTAGAAGCAGTACCCTTTGAGGAATCAGTATGATTTACCACCGGCCGCATGGCCGGCGGTTCAAATCCTGCAGAGGAAGCCCGGCACCAGTGAAGATCCCGAACGTCCAAAGGTAAGTATAAACTAACCTAATTCTACCCCCTAACCCTCCTTTAGGGGTGCCTAAGCCAAACCTCCCCACAAGTGCCTAACCCTAACCCCCCTCTAAGTGCCTAAACCTAACCCCCCCTTCCCCGCAGCCTAACCCAAAGGCTCCCGGGGAGTGCCTAACCCTAACCTCCCCCCAGGGGGTGCCTGACCCTAAACCCCCTTCCCCTTGTCTAACCCTAACCTCCCAGGGGGGTGCCTAACCCTTAGTCCTCCCGGGAGGCAAGCCAGGGGTCATGCTCCCGGCGTAGGTCTAATGACAGACCTCGGGATTTCGACGCCTGTCTTTAGACACTTGCCGGGATTAGATAGTCGGGAAGCCGGTGGTCAGGATTCGGTTCGTCGGCTTCCCGACTGCTTCCCCCTTTTGAACACCCAAAATGGTGTTGTATTATGTCTCTCTCCTGGCCAGAGCAGTCTCGTAGCTGTAGTTGCTGCTTGACTGTCAAGTGCAGCACTATTACAAGTCTATGGTGAAACAGTAATGTTCCTACTGCTCTGCCTGTCACATGCTAAGACACACTGCGGCACCCACACAAGTTAAGGACAATTTAGCAATGCATTTCGTCCATTGCTATGGACTTTTTCCAGAGGCATTGGTCTATAGCATAGGCTGTAGTGGAGAGAGTGTAATAAATGAACTGTCTCTATCAAACATTTAGCTCATAAATAAATAGGTGGTCAGAAAAAGGCTAAACATCCCATAATAATTATATATACATAGTATAACCAGTAGGAGACAGAACTCAGCTTTCTATTCACACATTGTCCCACCTCATTGTGAGATGCCTGTCTCATCTTGCTGGCACCTGGTTTCTGGTCTGTTGTGCTGATATAGATCCAAGATCCACACACACAGCCGACTTTGAAGCTGCTGTCATTGGGCATGTGTGGCAGCTCCGTCCCTTATACCTCAAGCTGTGGCTGAAGCTCTAGTAAAATTCTGTTATATAACTATTGTGGTCATGATTTCAGCTGGTTGAGGAGTCTGGGAAACTGGAAACCCCCCTGCATTTCTGTCTCGATCCGGCACAATGAATTCCTCAGTTGGAGGACTGGGAGCCGCGGGGTTAGAGTGGCTAGGAAGCAACTGATGGGGTGACAGTAATAATGTCCTCCTTAACAGGTATTGGCAAGACTTAACCAGAGGCGTGAAGTCTAACCCACTTGGTGGTCTTCACCAGAGACCCCTCCTATTGGATTTGGGTTTTTCCACACCAAGTGAGCAGGTCGCGGTCCTCTGGTCAGGTACCTGGGAGTGATGAGGAGATGAGTACGCAGAATAATAAATGCAAAGAATACTGTGAGTACATGCAGTGGTTTTGCACTGAAGGAAACTTGTAATGAGAATGCTGAGGATCCCAGCAAGGGTTGCACTAGGGAGTATCTTTGGTGATCCAGACACAGGACTGGTACAAGAAAATGACACTAGGAGTCAGTACACGGATACCGTACTGGTCCTGCAGAATAACACTGAAGGATATCACTGCTAACTGGTTCTGCAGTATAACATTGAAGCTGATGAGGAAACACATAGAGAATATCAGCTGAGACTGATGAGGGTGATTAATGTTATTGTCCATAGCTATTCAGAAATTTGAGTTGCTTGGTATTTAGGGCCTGATTCAGCGTGGATCGCAAGTCTGCAATTGCACGCACCCGCTCACTGAAAAATATTAAAATGAATGCGAACGCAACACTATACCAAGATGCACCCCAGCTTATAAAACCACCCACTTCCCACCCACAATTCAGCAAAAACATTGGTAACATCGAGTAACATAGGACCCATACGCATAGCTGTGGTTGAGCTTGACATGCCTCACAACCTGTGAAGCTTCCTGTCGCCATGTAGAGCTCTGGCTGCATATGCCATCCCTGGGGCTTAATTATACATGCCCCTGTAATGGCATTCAAACGCACAGGCACTCCTGCGTTATTTTGCCCACCTACCCTCTCCACCCCCAAATGGTACTTGCTGTCAATCATTTCCTTGTGTCTCTGCGTATCCGCTGCATTCACATTTGTGATCACAGCGACTGGTTTGTGCATGCGCACTGCAGTGCATACGCTTTTGCAGAATGCAGACATCGACCATGTGCGCTCGACCTGCAACCCAAGCATAATCAGACCCATGAACAGATTTGAAATATAAAGATAAAATATTGAGCAGCCTAAATTCAAGTTAATGTACAGTATTATTGAATTAAACCAGAGATGAGCGGTTATGTTCAGATTTCAAAAATGACATCTTATTGGCTGTCCGGCACTCACATGTCTTGAATAGCCAATATGATAAATCTTGCACTAATTTGGCAAAAAGAAACTGCTCATCTCTAATTTAAACATCCAAATTATGAAATCTAATAGTCATTACCCAGAGGTTCTCAAAAGGAGGCTCCATTTTCCTAGATCAGAAACAGAATCAGACTTTATTCACCAAGTATATAAACATATACTGTACATGGAATTTGACTCTGGTAACCACTGCCAAGTTCTCAGTTCACACAACAAATTACATATCACCATACATACTATGTCTAAGCCTAAAAAAGTTATGATACAATAAAATTACATATATATCTTCCTTAGCAAGCAGTTAAGGATTTAACTGCATAATTGCCTGTGAGAAGAAGCTATTAGCATGTCTTGAAGTCCTAACTGGACAAGATCTATATCGTCTACCAGACGGAAGTAATTGGAACAAATCATGGCCGGGATGGGCCACATCCGCCACAATATTATTGGACCGTTTCCCAACCCTAGCCAAATAGAGGTCCTGAATCGAAGGTAGGGCAACTCCAATAATCTTTTCTGCAGACCTGACTACTCACTGTAGCCTGGCCCTATCACGTATATTAGCCACACTGTACCATAAAATAATTGAGGAACACAAAACAGATACTGAGAGTATCAGGCATTACCAGTGACTGAGACTTCCTTGGTGAACAAGATCACATTGTAAATAAATAATTAAGTAGTGGGCATTTTATGAAACCCTTACAGAAACAAAAAAAAATCTGACTATTCATAGAGGAAAATTAACCAGCAATAAGTTTCTGGCGCTATACCAATAGTATTGTTAGAAAGCTATGTCTGATAATTACCTTAACATAATAGCAGCTCCTACATAGTGATTCTTTAATCACTTAAAAAAACCAATATAGCATACAATGTACCTTAAAGATGGTTTCAATTATCTTTTTATACCAATATTTAAAAATATCAAAAACACAGTGAATAAAACATACACATTATTTATTAAACATGTAAAAATACATATAAGGAAAATTATTACCCCACAAATGAAAGTTTTCTGCACAAGAAAAAATATTATAAATCAATTACTATTTTACAAGAACAGTCATTGTATACTCAAGATGTGTTTGACACAATTAAGTGTCCATGACTGTTGTTAATCTATATTAATCAGTATCCCAGTGCTCCTGTAATGGATGCAGACTTACTGATCCTGGTGAAATATAAACTGGAATATGAAAGTTCCCAGCATACCTGAGGCTAACGCTTATCTCAACCTCCCACTTTGCTCCCAGCTGTGTACTTAGCAGCTTCTCCTTATCCTGGCTAGACAGTGATTAGGTTGTGTGACTCACACTGCTGTGGTGGGGAGGGAGAGCATGCCTGGGTTTCTTTGTTATTGAAGAGACGTCCGGATATATGGCTGCTGGAGTTCTGGAGTAAAGTGCAAAAGTGAATCCCCTTTCTAGTTTCTCCACCTTACAGGGTGGTAGTTTCCCCAGAGGGATAGTTAATTGTATTCTATTCATAGAGAAGCACATTAAAGCCAATCAAAGGGATAAGGAATATAAAGACATACAATGGACTACCAAATATTCAGTAGCAAGTCCAGTGATTCAGAAGGCAAAGTTAGGGCAATAGGGCTGGAGAGATAATAAGAACCTTGAACCACTTCTCGAGGTCTTCACTTACAGCAAGCCGCATTTACCATAGAGCTTAATATGCTTACATGTACATGGATGCTTCCAATGCTTTATTCTCCAGATAGTAGAGATTTATTATCTCTGGATATTAGAGGAAATCTTAAAATCTTGATGGACATAATACTGAAGGAGGTAGACAGATAGTAGTAGTTCATGTAATATTAGTTTGGATGCACCTGGTGGTTGATTCAAAAGGATGAGATTCAAGGTTTATAGAGATATAGTGCTGCAATTTTGAGCAGAATCCAATAAATAAGTCAGCAGCAAGTGAGAACATAGTCCAGTTAATAAGTTGAGGTCAGGGCAAAGGACAGAGTCAGAATCCAAAGACAATCCATGTCACAACAGAAATGTTTGTTCAGCACACTGGGCTGACTAAACTATTAACAGCTCAGGTGCACAGGAGATGGAGCCTTAAAAATCTTTGAAAACAATAAGTAGAGAGCCGTGTGGTTCATCTCCTGAATAACATCATTAACAAATTAAGCATTAGCACGTTTAAAAATAGAAGATAAGCTGTTCCAAGCTGTTGCAGAGTGACAGACTTCTATATGTGAGGAAGGGGTTAACCTACTGGGATTTAGGTGGTGACTCCACCCCTCCATCACGCCCTTGTTAATTCAAGTTCTATTTAAAGCCTGGTGGTTGGATTGTGTTTGTTCTGCGATGGGGGAATGACCTATGCCTGTGATCCTCTTTGTGGTATGCTCTAATCCTGATAATTGGAAATGTGTCCTTTGAGAACTGATTTGGTGGGTTCCTTGAACCTTCTTCAAAAGGGTGCACATTGGTGGTAATTGATTATGGCCCTCAGTAGAATTAGTGTCAGGGTTCAGCCTAGGATCGGCCTCTCTCACCTCCTTGCCGGCTTGCGGTCAGACGTCTGGTGCAGTGATGGATGTGGGGCTGAGTATTCTGCCTTAGGTGCTTTTTGTGAGCTTCCATGGTCGGCTGTGTGTGCTGAGGATCGGAGTTCCCATCATGGGCACCGCCATGACAGTTCCTCTCATGTGACAGTACTCCTAACCTATGGTAGCATGATTTCAGTTAGCTGATGCTGTGCTCCAGTAATCTGCTACCCCTGGGTATAAATCCGCCTACAGAACTCCAGGAAGTTGCTGTTCAACTTCTTCTCTGTTCCAGTGATACCAGCGTTGCTCTGTGCTAATCTTTCAGAGAGTTACTTCAGCCTGTTCACAGTTCTCCAGTTTCCAGTATTAGCTTCCAAGCTATTCTTAGTCTGAGAGTAGTTCTCTCCCAGTATCCAGACTGTTTTGTTTTCTATGTCTGTGTGTCTTTGTATATGTGCTGCTAGTATTGCAGCTTCCTTGTGTCACTGAGGTGTCAGATTACCTGCTGGTATTAATTAGCCCACAGCTGGACCTCCCAGCACATATCTGTGTCAATCTGCCCTGTGTCTTGTCAGTGCAAATCTGCACTTGCATTTAGCACTCTCCTAGTGTATGCCTGACTTCTCTTTGTGTCTTGTCTCTGCCAATCATTTCCAGCATTCCCATATATTCCCTGAGTCCACTCTGCTCTTGTTTGTGCAATCTCCAGTATATGTCTGTGTTCTTTGCTCAGTGTCTTGTCTCTGGTATTCAGCTCCAATCATTTCCAGCATTTCCATATATTCCCTGAGTCCACTCTGCTCTTGTCTGTGCAATCTCCAGTATATGTCTGTGTTCTTTGCTCAGTGTCTTGTCTCTGGTAATCAGCTCCAATCATTTCTAGCATTCCCATATATTCCCTGAGTCCACTCTGCTCTTGCCCTTGCAATCCCCAGTATATGTCTGTGTTTTTCTGCATACCTAACTGTTTCCAGTCCATGCCTGTGTTATAGCATTCAGTTCCATTTCCAGAGTTCATTCATTCCATTCACCTCCAGTGCTATTGCATTCATTATAGTTTCCGGTCTTCTGCCATTCCCAGTTACCTGTCCAGGGCCGCGACCTGCTCACTTGGTGCAGCTGAAAACCAAATCCCAATTGGATGGGTCACTGGAGAAAACCACCAAGTGAGTTAGACTCTGCGCCTCTGGGCAGGTTTAGCCAAACCTGGGTTTGGCCACAACTAGGAGACCTAGTCTAGTCGCTCCCCTAGTTACCCGAATCCCTCGGCTCACCGTCCTCCACAGAGGAATTCTTGCACTGGATCGTGACAGTTTGAACAGCCCAATATGCAAGCCGCCGGGTTCCAGGGTGATGCAGGGTTTCAGGATTTACTCTTTCATGTGACTGCACAGGAGACAGCTTTGCAATCCGTCAGACAGCAGCTGCAAGAACTCTCTAGTCAAATGATGGTTATTCATTCAGTTCTAGTTGCTTTGTTCCCAGACACACCACAAGTTCCGCCAGTGAATTCTCCAGTTTTGTTCTGAAGTTTCAATTACACCTACAGATGAAAAATTTTCTGTGCAAGCTAGTGAACCTCTCAAGTGTCCTCTAGTACCCCAATTTTCTGATATGCATGACCCTGAACCTTTCAAGAGTTTCTACTGGCTTCTATAACAACTACAAAATCTCCGTCCCAAAATTTTGCAAGTTATTCCCAAGCTTTCTAGTGCTACTCCTGACTTGACTAACAGCTTTTCCAAACAAACTAAAGTAAAGCATCAAAGTTTCCTGCGCCCTAAACTTACTGAGGTTGAACGTCAGTGACGCCGGGATCTGCATCTCTGTTTATATTGCGGTTATGATAATCACTTTCTTAAGGACTGTACTCTGCGCCCACTGAGAAGTGGTGACAAGTGTGTGACTCCCAATGTCTGTGCTTTCAGTGCTCCCCATCATCCATCAGTGATTCCCATTTCTTCAGTTACAGATAAGGAGGTGATGTCCACTGAGCAAAAGAAAGTTCAAGTTTTCGATTGGGGCCCTGCTACAAGATGCTTCAACCCTCGTCTAAGAAATATTGGGAGGATATTTCAACCTCCTAAAGTCAGGGACACTACTCATTCCATTTCTACTGGTCACGGCCCGGATTCCATTTCTATCTGTCCCAGTCTGTATTCTGTTTTTCCCAATACGGGACTCCAGTCAGTAGCCCCAGGAGGGGTCTCAACTTCCTTACCCCGGGTGAGGTCCCAAGTCTCGCACCCCAGCAGGGGGTCCCAAGTCTCGCACCCCAGCAGGGGGTCCAAGTCTCGCACCCCAGCAGGGGGTCCCAAGTCTCGCACCCCAGCAGGGGGTCCCAAGTCTCGCACCCCAGCAGGGGGTCTCAAGTCTCGCACCCCAGCAGGGGGTCTCAAGTCTCACACCCCAAGAGAGGGTCTCAAGTTCCATACCTCAAGAGGGGGTTCTGAGCCCCAGGAGGAAGTCTGTGTTCTTGCATCCCAAAAGGGGGTTTCATATTGCGTACCCCAAAAGGAAAAGCCAAGTCAGCTTCCCCAGAAGGGGGTTTTAGGTCCCATACTCCAACAGGGAGTGTCAAGTTCTGTACTCCAGGAGGGGGCCTTGAGTCTCTCACCCCAAAAGAAGGTTTCGAATCTTGTTTCCCAGGAAGGGGCCTCAAGTCAAGTACCTCAACAGGGGTTTCCTGACTCTATACCCCAAGAGAGGGTTTCAAGTGTCGTACCCCAAGGAGGGGCCTCTAATGCTATACTCCAAGAGGGGGTTCCTAGTGTTATGCCCCAAGAGGGAGCCTTAAATATTCTTCCCCAGAAAGGGATTTCTAGTATTCCACCCCAGGATGGGGTTTCCAGTGTCATACCCCAGGAGGGGAATTCAAGTGTCTCACCCCAGGATGGGGTTCCCAGTGTTGTGCCCCAAGGGGGAATTTCAAGTGTTATTCTCCAAGATGGGACCTCAAGTGTCTCACCACAGGATGGGGTTCCAAGTGTTATACCTCAAGATGGGATTCCCAGGGTTATACCCCAGGAGGGGATTTCAAGTGCCTCATCCCAAGATGGGGTTCCCAGTGTTATACCCCAGGAGGGGAATTCAAGTGTCTTACCCCAGGACGGGGTTCCCAGTGTAATGCCCCAAGATGGGATTTGTGGTGTTATTCCCCTGGAGGGGACTTCAAGTGTCTGACCCCAGGATGGGGTTCTCAGTGTTGTGCCCCAAGGGGGAATTTCAAGTGTTATTCTCCAAGATGGGACCTCAAGTGTCTCACCCCAGGATGGGGTTCCGAGTGTTATACCTCAAGATGGGATTCCCAGTGTTATACCCCAGGGGGGGATTTCAAGTGCCTCATCCCAAGATGGGGTTCCCAGTGTTATACCCCAGGAGGGGAATTCAAGTGTTTTATCCCAGGATGGGGTTCCCAGTGTAATGCCCCAAGATGGGGTTTGTGGTGTTATTTCCCTGGAGGGGACTTCAAGTGTCTCACCCCAGGATGGGATTCCTAGTGCCATCCCCCAGGGGGGGGATTTTGAGTATTACATTTCCGAAGAAGAGTTCAAGTGTCGTACCCCAGGAGTGGGTCTCAAGTCTTGTACCCCAAGAACAAGGGTTTCCAAGTGTTACTCCCCAAGATTGGGGTTCAAGCATCATACCTCCAGAGGAGGTTTCTAGTTATTTACCCCAGCAGGGGGTATCAAGTCTCATAGTCCAGGGAAAAGTCTCAAGTTTTACATCTCAAAAAGGGATTTCAAAATCTGTATCCCAAGGAAAGATCTCTGGTTCTTTACTCAAGGAAGAATCTTCTAGTGTTGTGTCAAAGTCAAATGTTTTAGTGCCCAATCCGTTAAGAGGTTCACAAGATGATGCTACCACTACATTTAAAGGTATACCTCAGGATCCATCTGATGTTTCTATGTCCATTTTTTTGATGGAGATATAACGCAGTGTTATGCTTTGGTGGATCATTTCATCGCTATTATGAAATCCTCTCCATGGTCTGAAATCAAGCCTACTAATGTAGTAAAATTTATAATTTCATCTTTCCGAGGTAAAGCTTGGGACTGGGTTGAGCCTATTTATGATTCAGAGGATCCGATGCTGTCAGATTTAGTAGCCTTTACTGCGGCAGTCATTAAAGAATGTGGTCCAACTTATCCTTACAGTTCTCTCGAGGATACTCATCTCAACAAAGTCTCAAGTTCTGGGGTACCACCCTCTGCTATTAAGCTCAGATGCATTTCTTTGAGTCCTTCTCAAAAAGATCCAGTACAAAAACAACCTGTCCAGAAGAATAAGACTCAAGAGGCATAAGGATGATGAATTATAACACGGATTCTGACTATGATCCTGAGTACGATGAAAAAACAATTTCGGTAGTTCCCATGAAAGACACTTTGCAACTTAAGTCTTCTTCTTCTTCAAGTGGTTCGAAAAAGTCTCGGAAAAAGAAGAAGAATCGATGACTTCCTGGTGACCAACCTTTCTTGGACCAAGTTGACTATTTCTTCCAATTATTAGTCTCAGAATCCATCTGGTATTGGGAACCTTGTTCTTCTTATTGTATCTTCAATCAAGATTTTCGAGTTTCCTGTGTTTTTCAAATATATTTTTTGTGTCTTTCTGAGGAGTTCCAGTTGAGCCTTTATGGGTGTTCGGTGCCCACCCTAAAAGGAGGGGGTACTGTCAGGGTTCAGCCTAGGATCGGCCTCTCTCACCTCCTTGCCGGCTTCCCCTGACTTCCTTGCGGTCAGACGTCTGGTGCTGTGATGGATGTGGGGCTGAGTATTCTGCCTTAGGTGCTTTTTGCGAGCTTCCATGGTCGGCTGTGTGTGCTGGGGATCGGAGTTCCCATCATGGGTGCCGCCATGACAGTTCCTCTCACGTGACAGTACTCCTAACCTATGGTAGCATGATTTCAGTCAGCTGATGCTGTGCTCCAGTAATCTGCTACCCCTGGGCACCTCCAGAACTCCAGGAAGTTGCTGTTCAACTTCTTCTCTGTTCCAGTGATACCAGCATTGCTCTGTGCTAATCTTTCAGAGAGTTACTTCAGCCTGTTCACAGTTCTCCAGTTTCCAGTATTAGCTTCCAAGCTATTCTTAGTCTGAGAGTAGTCCTCTCCCAGTATCCAGACTGTTTTGTTTTCTATGTCTGTGTGTCTTTGTATATGTGCTGCTAGTATTGCAGCTTCCTTGTGTCACTGAGGTGTCAGATTACCTGCTGGTATTAATTAGCCCACAGCTGGACCTCCCAGCACATATCTGTGTCAATCTGCCCTGTGTCTTGTCAGTGCAAATCTGCACTTGCATTTAGCACTCTCCTAGTGTATGCCTGACTTCTCTTTGTGTCTTGTCTCTGCCAATCATTTCCAGCATTCCCATATATTCCCTGAGTCCACTCTGCTCTTGTCTGTGCAATCTCCAGTATATGTCTGTGTTCTTTGCTCAGTGTCTTGTCTCTGGTAATCAGCTCCAATCATTTCTAGCATTCCCATATATTCCCTGAGTCCACTCTGCTCTTGCCTTTGCAATCCCCAGTATATGTCTGTGTTTTTCTGCATACTTAACTGTTTCCAGTCCATGCCTGTGTTATAGCATTCAGTTCCATTTCCAGAGTTCATTCATTCCATTCACCTCCAGTGCTATTGCATTCATTATAGTTTCCGGTCTTCTGCCATTCCCAGGTACCTGTCCAGAGGGCCGCGACCTGCTCACTTGGTGCAGCTGAAAACCAAATCCCAATTGGAGGGGTCACTGGAGAAAACCACCAAATGAGTTAGACTCCGCACCTCTGGGCAGGTCTAGCCAAACCTGGGTTTGGCCACAACTAGGAGACCTAGTCTAGTCACTCCCCTAGTCACCTGAACCCCTCGGCTCACCATCCTCCACAGAGGAATTCTTGCACTGGATCGTGACAATTAGTTTATAGAGTTTGTATTCTGAAGAAAATTCTTACAGATCAAGGATTCAGTTTCATGCTCTGGTTAACTAATTGAATGTTAAAGATAATGCCCATAAGGACATCATCTTAACATCATCAAACAGATGGTTAAGTGGAGAGATTCAATTGCACATTAACTAATTGATGTTGACAATATATGGAGACAGAGAAATATTGAGAATCTTTTCTCTACTTGCTGTTTGCTGTCTTAGAAGAATTCCAAGCTTCTTCAGGATTTTCACCCCTTGAACTTTTATATGGGCAGAAATCTCAGATTGTCCTGGATCGCTTGTGAGAATCTTGGCAGGAACAGCAGTAGGAGGACAGAATGTGAATCTATTGAAATATTGGAGAGAACAGAAGATGTTTAGCCAAGGTTTCAGGTTGTGGTTGACTCTTCATTAACCTTAGTACAGAAATATTCTCTGAAACCCCTGGTGACTGACTTTCCGGATATATTTTTGGATACACTATTGAGAACTAATTTATTATGGCATTACATTGTGATGACCCCTGGGTAGTTGTTCGCCAAAAGCCTTAAAGGTTATTAGGCCAGTGTAAACCTAATAAAGAAGAATTAAAAGTAGGGGTAATTGTAAAATATAATAGTGAATGCTATAGTCCCATTGTGTTGGTCCCTTTGGTTGATAGAAGTTTGGTCTCTGTGTGGATTTTATAAAGGTAAATGCAGTCTCAGGGGAATATTCAATTACCCATGGTAGTATATCTAATTATTTTCTTATTGCATGCTAATTTTTTCTGAAAATTAGTGCATGATATGTTACACGTTATAAAGTTTTTGTTTTTAAAGTTCAAACTGAGGAAGGGGTTGGAGGAGAGGAGCTTATATAGTATACTACAAAAAGTTAACCTATTTAGTGCTTATTGGTTAAGAAGCATCCCCCAAATGGGCTCAGAGAAATATATTTTCCAATAAGAACCAGAAATGTTATATTCAGATGATATAGAAAGTACGATGTACATATTTGCAGATAAGACTTAACTTTGATTAGATTATGATAGAAATCAATTATCCACGATCGCATTAACAGAGGTGTGGTTCAACTAGGAAACTAAGAATTATTTTTTCTTATACTACAGTATATGGAACTATATAAATACTGTACAAAACTTTGAGCTAGGCTGCACTAGTTAATTTCCAGTACCCACCCCTATGTACTCGACCTTTCACTTTGGCTGCACATAAAGTAAGTACTGAATCTGTATTTTCAAATTAACAATTATTAACAATTAATTCAATTATCCTTCAAACTCTTCCTTTGTTTACCCCAAATAATAAGGTTTCTAATGTAATATAGAAATAAAACCAAATAGCTGTTTAAATTAACAATTTATTTCTCACACTATCAATTCATCTGCAGTTTTCCTAAAAAGATACAGTTAACATACTTATTCACTATATTACTGAATGTCAGTAAGTATGTTCTAAGTGTATCTTTTTAAGAAAACTGCATATTAATTGATACTGTGAGAAATACATTTTTTCATTTTAACAGCTTTTGAGAATCTTTAGTGTTTATACTGGTGCATACACTTTTCTTCATTATATTTTTTTATTTTTCTAATGAAATATATATAAACAAAGGACAATTCTGAAATTTCAACATACAAATGGCAGAAATAGTTCTAGATAGATAAATGTAATGTAATGCACAATTCTGCTGTGGTAAGAGTCCTACTGGTTAGACATTAAATGGGGTGTGATTTCAGCATGCAGTACACTGTTAAATATTAGCTGCTGCAAAAGGAAATGCAATCCTGGTGTGCATAAAAAGTGGGCTAGATAAAGGAGAAGCAGACATGGTTTTACCATTACATAAATTACTGCTTAAATTATAATTTCAAGTAGTCACTCTTCTCTAC